>JARKIP010000059.1:0-2452879 GCA_029990175.1 Petunia secreta | reverse complement strand
CTCTCAATTTTTCCTTCCTCACCTCTCATCTCTCTCAATTTTACCTCATGGTCAAGTGTAGTTTGTGGTGACAATCCACTCACATCACTCCTCAAATCCTCTCCTTTTTTCTCTCTTGGATTGTCACCGGTCACTCCCTCATTTCTCTCTATCTTTTCTCTCTCATTTGAAGTGGAGTGACTCTCATTTTCATCATGCAATTGCAAAACAATGAGGTTGTTTGCCTCGGTGTCAAACACAATGGGTGACTTTGCTTTAGCCGCTTCCCTCAACTCCTTCATCCGCTTGTAGTCTTCTCTTACTTGCCTTGGAGTCAAAGGTTTAAGCACATATTTCTTCCCATCTTGCTTAACCGTGTAGGAGTTGGTCCTACCATCATGCACAACACACCTATCATATTGCCACGGCCTCCCGAACAATAGATGGCAAGCTTGCATCGGGACAACATCAAACAAGACCTTATCTTTATAGCTCCCAATGCTAAACTGAAGCATCACTTGCTTCACCACCTTTAGTTCACCACACTCGCTAAGCCATTGTAAGAGATATGGGCTTGGATGCTTACGAGTGGGTAACTTCAATTGGGAAATCAAGGATTGGCTTACTATGTTGGCACAACTCCCCGAATCAACAACCATAGAGCATAATTGCCCCATCACACGATATCTAGCATGAAAGAGGCTTTCTCTTTGATCATCTTCCACCTCCTCTTCCATAAAAATGGTACTCAAGCTTCTCCTAACTACCAAGAACAATTGAAGGCCATCATCCTCTTCTACGGCCACCTCACAATCAACTTCCTCATCCTCCTCTACTTCCTCAATTTCGGACTCACTTTCTTGTTCATACACTAAATCACCAACCACAACCATGGTTCTTTTTGTAGAGCAATCCTTAGCAATATGCCCAAAGCCCTTGCACTTATAACATTGAGTAGAAGTAGAAATAGGGTTACTCAAGCGAGTTTTAGAAGTACCTTCCAAGTGTGGTGTAGTCTTCTCATAAGGCTTCTTCACTTCTTTGCTAGCATTGGCACTTGGAAAGCTTGCATTTGGAGTCTTCCAATCTTTTGGCTTGCTTGTAGTAGTAGGAGTGTTGTTTTTGGTCCTCTCTCCCTTAAGCCAACTCTCGGCTTCAATGGCGGCTTCAAGTAGATCTTGAAGTGAAAGATAAGTATGCAACCTCAATTGAGAAGCTATACCATAGCTCAAACCATTCTTGAAGCGGATCATTGCTTGTTCTACACACTCGGTATCCATATCCAATGCCATCCGGATCTTCTCAAATTCATCATAGTACTCATGCACCGATTTGACACCTTGTTTTAGATCATAAAGCTTCTTGAGTTGCTCTTGCCGATACCTTGGAGTTATGTACTTGGTATTCATAAGAACCTTCAATTCATCCCAAGTCACATTTACTTGCATATTCATGCTTCTTCTTGACCTCTTCATGGACTCCCACCAAGTAGAAGCATAGGCCTCAAAGGTAGAAATAACATATGTGCCCTTTCTCTCCTCGGTCATCTCGTTGGTATCAAACACCCTCTCCATGAGTAGTACCCATTCCATGTATGCCTCCGGATCACAAGTTCCTTTAAAGGATGAGAGGTTGAGCTTAACACTATTGAGGTTGTTGTTGTCACGTAACCCATGGTTAGGCTCCGGTTGGCCTCCATAATGATCATCATAAGCAACATAGTCCCTCCTAGCATTCCTCCCTCCATATCCCATGGGTGGCCCTCGACCTCGGCCTCTACGCCTATCCACATTTCGACCCCAATTCATTGGCCTCCTAGGTTGATAAGGAGCATCATACCTGTTGAACCCCCAAAAATTACCCTTTCTTTTTAGGGAAAGGATAGGTTTCGGAATATTTCAACAAAGTGGGATTCCAAAGGGTTTCTTTGGAGTCGCCACCTAATTTAAGGATTATTAGGAACCTAAGTTAACTAGGGAGTGCAATTTAACCTTTATTTAAAAGAAATTAAATTAAATTCAGAGATTCTTAGGTAAGTGGTTCTTTTATTTCCGAAAGAAGGTCCTTATTACGGGAGCACTTTCGAAAATCCGCTAAAGGCGGTTAATCCGGCGATTTTCACGAATTTTACTTGAAATTTAGCTTGGGATAAATTTTAAAATAAAATAAATAGGTAATAAATAGTATAGAGAAGATAAAAATTTATTATGACAATACTTGAACAAAATTTAAGATTAATTGAATGAATAATGGGATAAGGGTTGATTGATTGATTAAATAAATAAAGACTAAGTAAATAAATTAGTAGATGATTAGATAAAGAAGTAATAATTGATTAATTAATTAATTAGATAAATAAATAAATAGATAAATAACTTAATTAGATAAATAAATATTAATATGATTCCAATTAGATAAGGGGTGAACAATAATAATTGACTAGTTAAATAAATAAATAAATATAATTAATTAAACGAATAAATAATTAATTAGAATTAATCAATTAAAATAAATAGAATAAATAAATAAAATGATAAATAAGTACCACTTAAATAATTTGATAAATAAATAAATAAATAAGTAAGTAAATAAATAATTATAATTGATTAGGCAAATAAATGGTTAATTTAAAATTTTGAACAGATAAGTTAATAATAAATGCCACTTAATTAATTTAATTAATTAATAAATAAATAAATTAATAAATGGATAAATAATTGACTAAATATAAATAATTAGTAAATAGGTACAATTTTTAATTTTATTTCTTTTGCACTCGATAATTAACTAAAGTTTCTACTATCTTAAATTAGTTGGCGAGTCCCAAAGAGACGGGATATGCAATTTATAAACGATCTTAGACAAACAATAAAATAACAATTTCAATTAAAGCGGCTAACCTACCAGGCTTCTAATCATACAAAAGTCCTAAAACATGCTTTTTAAAAGGGGCGGGAAAGCGGGAGTTTAGAAGGTAGAACCCGGGATAGCGAACTCGATGCGAGCCCTGTATTTTAACAAGGCTTTTCATTCATTCATTTCTTTTGTTTTACATTTTCGGGGATATCAAGTCCCGAAAATGCGGAACGACTCAAGTGACTTCGAAATGCACGCCACCCCATTTGTGAGTTTTCGTTCAACTCGCTTCCACGTGTTCATTTCCATGTGTTCATGCAGAGATAATTTGGAAGATAAAGATTAGCATATAAATACACTAAACAGAAAAATGATGTAAAGGAGTAATTTTGCTCTGTCGATTCAAAGATAAGGTTCACATTATATTAGACTAACTAAACAATAAAAGAAATGACATAACTAATGTCTCCTAAGAGAAATGCTCATTTAATTTTATGTTTCAACCTAAAACTTGGCTGGTTAGCAAACACATAAACAGCTTCCAAATGCGCCAGAGAGAAAAAAAAAACAAAGATGTCGCATTCTTATCAATCCCAAGTGATTATCCAGATTTACAACCAAATGCTTTAGGAACAGAATCGTTATAATTAACTAAAACCAAACAGGATAAAAAAAAGCCAAATGAACACCACACAGAGAAAAACCAAAGTATTTATCTATCCCAGTGGAGCAGTGTTAGCTTGATACACATCAGTGATCAGAGACTTAATTAAACATGGAACATAAGAGATATTACGGCTTCTCATTTAACTTTCGATCAACACTAAAGCATACCTCCAAACTTAACCATACAGATGCAAATACTAATAGCTTATGCGGGCAAGAACATAACATAATGACTTGATAATATAAAGATGACTTGATAACTTAAAGAAAATGCAGATCCTAGCTAACCAACACAGGGCTTAGACAATTACAAGATTGAAACTACCAACAACCAAACACCTAAACCCTTGCTGCACTTTAAACAAGATCTGAGATAAAACTCAGCCCCTTTGAAACCTGTTGAATGGCATACACCACCTACAAATCCTCCACACACAAACAGGACCTAAGAACAGCCCTTCATCTGATAAAATAGAGAACCAGCTTCACATTTAACCCCTGCTCACCTTCACCCCTGATCCTGCATCATCTATATATCTAGGTAACCTGCAGCTATCTACCCACTTTCAATCTCTATTTCTCCTTCTATCAGACAAGAACCCAAGCCCCTATTCTCCATACTACCCTTTTCAACCCAAGAAACTACCTGGACAACAACTTCAGGACCCCCTACATACACATTAGACCTCCACATGCACGCAGATTCCTCACTAAACTGCACAGCCACCAGAAACTGCTTCTGCTCTCAAACTCATTGGCCTGAACATCTATTTTTTCCTAATGAACTCCCTGGACAGCCTGCACATACATATTGCATAAAATCAATGCAACTGAAGCTCACAAAAACATCCTGGACAAACCCCTGAGATCCCCAGGCAACTAGCTTCATTCACCTCACAGACTACACTACACTATCTCCATTACCGCTCCAGACCCTCACTCTAACTCCCTCAGACAACCAAGACATTCTCCAGGACTGCCAACCCTTCACTAAATACACCCAAGACTCAACCAGAACCAAACCCAGATCCCTGCTGAACAACCACATACTCTGGCTGCACTGCACTCTTGAAATCCAGGCAGACCAGGAAGCTCACAAGTTCACTTCCTGATCCCCAAGACACCCCAGAACAGACTCACTAACTCCCTCACATGCCTGCAACCTGAACACCTATCTACACCACCTACCTCACTTCAAAGCCAAGAACAAACTAAATGATCTTCAAAAACCTTCATTTTGCAGCTACACATCTCAAAATCACATTTTTTGCTTTTTCATTAACTCATTTAACCTATTTCAAACTAACAAGATCCTTAACTCATAGCTTAAGCATATGCAATTTTGGATAGGGTGAAATGAGCTTAATCATTTGTATATGTTGCCTTTTAAACACACAGCAGAAAACATATGTTGAAGGTTGAAATCTCAGCTATGCGACTATATGCAGGTACTGCTTTGGAACAAGGATTTAACCGCATCCAATGACTAAAAACTAATGTCACAAATTCAATATTTTAACAGCTTTTGTATTTGAACACACACAAAAAGAAACTAGGCTTTTATCTAAAAAAAAACAGTAAAATCCATCAAGTATAAACATGAACAAAATGTTATTTTTTGTTAACACAATAAAAAAATAGTAGAGGTGTTAGAGTATTACCTGTTGTAGAGCAGGGAACAAGAGCGAGAACTAAAAAATAGACGCGCCTCAACTAAGCGACTCGAACCGTGAAGAAACGATACGACCAATCGGACTTTAACCTTGCCTTAATTTCTAAACCAGAACTGAAACTACATGTATTTTGGCTTAAAACAACCAGAGAACAAAAAGATGCTGCCGTTTTTTTTTTGTCAAAATCCAGAACCCCCCCTCTAAACCTTACAAAATGCTGAATATATATGAGACTTTTAGGGTTTACCTTGGATAAAACCTCTGAATTACCCCCTCTTTTTTTGATCCTCCCCTCATGAGATAAGGGTGAGAGGGTCAAATCAGAGCCCCTCTCGTCCTTATCTCTAAGGAAAAGGATCAACGACTCAGGACGAATTTGAATTTGAAATGAACGCTCCAGATTTAACACAGCTGTGCCTTAGTGGAGCTTCGAGAATATACGTCTGGAATAGTGCTATTCGCCCAGCACATCAGCCGTACGGAGAAGAAGACGTTGGATCGGGTTGGATTGGTGTGGGTCGCGAAGGAGAAAACGGGTCGAGTTTTGGGAGAAAAGGGTCGCGGGTGAGGAACTGATTAGGGATTTTATCTCAAGTGTTTTGTTTTAAAAGGGGTTTGCAAGGGTGGGTCTGATATGAGGTTGTGTTTTGCGATTTTGGCCCTTTTTACACAAAATTATCAATTTGACTATTCAAAATTTATAAAATTTCCCTTTTTAGCACATCTTTTAATTAAATATACTTTATTATTTAATATTAACTTAAAATCGGGGAAAAATTGGGTGTCAACAGCTGCCCCTCTTTACCCGGAAAAGGATGAAAGAGTTTTTAGGGTAAAGAAGTTGACGAGAAACCAATTTTGTCCCGATAAACCCCAAAACTTGATTCCACGGACCAAAAGGCGAGGCTTATGGACATGGCCGAACTCCGGTTTCTGAGTTGCCTACATATCTCGGGCTGAAAGAGAATCAGGCCATGTGTAGTTCGACAACACTTAGACATGAAAACTCGCACGATTGACGCACGAGAAGGAAAGAATTCAAACTGACGCCTAATCTGAAATGAAAGATTAGGTAAAACTTGCTTGTTCGAGTGCGATTCTTCAGATCCTCGTTGACGAGCCTAGCTCATATCAACGATTGCCCCAGTTCACTGCTAAGGAAAAGTTCCACGTTATGCTCCAAATGCTACTGCGGTATTGCCAAAATTCTGTAAAGACTTAACAAACGGTAAGCGAGCAACTGCCCATAAACTATAATAATATTTGGAATAAGAAATAAATAAAAGTATAATATAAAATTGTAAATGCTGGTCGTGATGCTCAATAAGTTCTTCTCTCGATCAACTGACGAGATGCTCCGCCCGGAGAACCTTTAGGCTGATCATTATTCTGAAACAGTAAAGTAAGACAATAAGTAATGCGAAAATGAATTGTAAAAATGCAAGGCTTTCATAAGATAAGTTGACTAACGAGACGTAATGTCTCAAGCCGAATCATGTATTTCAAATACAATGTGTCGATATTGCAAGACAACCGACATTGCGAAACACTCCGAAAGCGGTGCTCCAGCCGACTTGTCTTAAATTATCAATCTACTTTAAACATAAAATGCTAATATTGCAAGACAACCGACATTGCGAAAACACTCCGAACGTGGTGCTTCAGCCGACTTGTCTTAAACGATCAGTAAATTTTAAATATAAAATGCCAATATTGCAAGACAACCGACATCGCGAAACACTCCGAAAGCGGTGTTCCAGCCGACTTGTCTTAAACTATTAATAAATATCAGATATAAAATGCCAATATTGCGAGACAACCGACATCGCGAAACACTCCGAAAGCGGTGTTCCAGCCGACTTGTCTTAAACTATTAATAAATGCCAATATTGCAAGACAATCGACATCGCGAAACACTCCGAAAGCGGTGTTCCAGCCGACTTGTCTTAAATTATCAATAAATTTGAAACATAACATGCCAATATTGCAGGACAACCGACATCGCGAAACACTCCGAAAGTGGTGTTCCAGCCGACTTGTCTTAAATTATCAATAAATTTTAAATATAAAATGCCAATATTTTGCAAGACAACCGACATCGCGAAACACTCCGAAAGCGGTGCTTCAGCCGACTTGTCTATCAGTATCGCGAGGTAAATTCTATCGCAATGTCAAGATTCAAGAAAAGAAAAGCGCCGCCTTTTCGGCAATAATCCAATGTAATGCTTAGATGTCAAGCCAGCCCAAATCATTTGCATTATCAACTTGATTGGTGTTGCTTGCATGGATAGTGGTGTAAAGTTTTGAATGATCTCTTCAGTTCATATTGAATCTGATGTTCAATTCTTTGAATGCGCGTTCAATAAATTGTTCATCCATAGTGTGAATGAACCTCCCATTGCAAGCTTTCCGGTTCCTGCTCTCAAAGAAAAATTTGTTAGTTTTGGGGAGGGGTGTTTGATTTGTGCTGATTCATCTTGAATTCGCTGCTATCGCTTCCTCTTCTTCGTGAAACTCGGGCTTTGAAAACCATCCTCGGAAACTTGGTTTATGAACTCAATAGTATAACTCATCTTAATATAGAGGCAAAATAAAATAATTTGATAAAATAGTAAGCAAGCACTCATTGATATGCAAGTGAAAAGTTTATAATGCATGTAAAATTCCTGCTTTAACTCAAACTCATGACATATCTCGAAACAAACTGAACATCCTTTGTATTGCAACTTGTGCTAATCTTGAATACTTTCAGAACTTTGTTGTTCCATCCTTTGATAAGCAAACCAATTCTTGCAAAGATCTGCCCCAGTTATGAACTTCCAAATCTTCAACTCATTTTGCAAATTTTGCCCCAGTTGATATCTTTCAAATCTTCAAATTGTCTTGCAAAATTGCCCCAGTTTCTATCTTCCATATCTTCAAATTATCTTTGCAAAAATTGCCCCAGTTGCTTGCCTTAAGGAGACTGAAAATTTTAATATTATAGAGTCGAGCCCGTTAAGAGCGCCTACGTATCCCTCCACGGGAATCAGACCGTGCGTAGTTCTGCTTACATAAGATTTTTGGGAAGATATGGCAATCTAAGTATGAAGCCGTATCCGAATTGGAAAATCCACACATCTGCCCAGATGCATAGTTCGGCATTACATCGTAAAAGATAAACAAGCCTAAAGTGTTACAATATTTTGACCGAATCCGACGGGGATTGCCTACTTATCCTGTTGCCATTCCAGGAATCAGGTCAGAAGTAGTTCAAACTTACATAAAAGAGGAAATAGGGGAAATTCTTATATCAATGCAACCAAACTCTATGTGAGTTACTACGTATCCCGCCTTGGGAGTCAGGTCACGCGTAGTTCGCATTACATCAAAGATTACATTCAAAACCATGCTAACTTGCGATCGCCTCAAACATAGTATCTTTTGACGGCATCTGCGTTGATTGCTTTTGGCCAAACTTGACCATCCATTTCTGCCAGAATCAGTGCTCCTCCGGATAAAACCCGATGAACCACATATGGACCTTGCCAATTCGGTGCAAATTTGCCCCTTGCTTCTTCTTGATTAGGAAAGATCTTCTTTAACACCAATTGCCCCGGTTTAAAGTCTCTCACTCTCACTTTCTTGCCAAAAGACTTGATCATGCGATTTTGATAAAGTTGCCCATGGCAAATTGCATTCATTCTTTTCTCATCAATAAGCATCAACTGTTCACATCTGATCTTCACCCATTCAGCATTTTCTAATTCAGCTTCTTGAATGATTCTCAAGGAAGGAATTTCTACCTCCGCGGGTAAGACTGCTTCTGTGCCATACACCAAAAGATAGGGAGTTGCCCCAGTTGAAGTTCTAGTGGTGGTGCGGTACCCAAGAAGTGCAAATGGCAACTTTTCATGCCAATCTCTATAATTATCAATCATCTTGCGAAGAATACGCTTGATGTTCTTATTTGCCGCCTCAACAGCTCCATTCATTTGAGGGCGGTATGCAGTAGAGTTGCGATGAGTAATCTTGAAACTTTCACAAGTCGCTCTCATCAAATCACTATTCAAGTTTGCACCATTATCAGTGATGATTGATTCAGGAACTCCGAATCTACAAATGATATTGTTGCGCACGAAATCTGACACCACTTTCTTGGTTACAGACTTGTGAGAAGTTGCTTCCACCCACTTGGTAAAGTAATCAATAGCCACTAAAATGAAGCGATGTCCATTTGAAGCGGCCGGCTCAATAGGACCAATAACATCCATTCCCCAAGCGACAAAAGGCCAGGGAGAACTCATTGCATGAAGTTCAGAAGGAGGTCTTTTGATCATATCTCCGTGAATTTGACATTGATGGCATTTTCGCACAAACTGAACACAATCAGTTTCCATAGTTAACCAAAAATAACCGGCTCTCAAGATCTTCTTTGCCAAAACAAAACCATTCATATGCGGCCCACAAACTCCCGCATGCACTTCCGTAAGCAATTTATTTGCTTCAGCTGCATCAACACATCTTAAGAGTCCTAAGTCTGGGGTCCTCCTATATAGGATTTCACCGCTTAGAAAGAATTGATTTGCTAACCTCCGAATGCTCTTCCTTTGGACACTTGTTGCATTTTCGGGATAACTCCCGACCTTGAGATAATTCTTGATATCAAAATACCAAGGATGGCCATCTCGCTCTTCCTCAACTTGAAAACAATAAGCTGGTCTATCGTGCAATTCAATTTCGATAGGATCAATATAATTCTTGTCAGGATGTTGGATCATAGAAGATAAAGTTGCCAAAGCATCGGCAAATTCATTCTGAAGTCTTGGAACATGCTTAAACTCAATCTTTGCAAACCTTTTGCACAATTCCTTGACACAACGCAAATAAGGAAGAATCTTTGCGTTCTTGGTGTTCCACTCGCCCTGTACTTGGTGAATCAGCAAGTCGGAATCCCCAATCACTAAAAGTTCTTGAATATTCATATCAACTGCCAATCGAAGACCCAAAATGCATGCTTCATATTCAGCCATATTGTTAGTGCATGGAAATCTGAGCTTGGCCGAAACAGGGTAATGCTGACCCGTTTCAGAAATTAAGACAGCTCCAATACCAACACCTTTGAAATTTGCTGCTCCGTCAAAGAAAAGACGCCAACCATCATATTCAGAAGAGATGTCTTCACCTAGAAACAAGACCTCTTCATCGGGAAAGTAAGTTCTCAATGGCTCATAGTTGTCATCAACAGGATTTTCAGCTAAATGATCCGCCAATGCTTGTGCCTTTACCGCCTTTTGGGTGACATAAACTATGTCAAATTCACTCAACAAAATCTGCCATTTTGCTAATTTTCCCGTGGGCATCGGCTTTTGAAAGATATATTTCAAAGGATCCATCCTCGAGATAAGATAAGTTGTATATGATGAAAGATAGTGCCTTAACCTTTGTGCAGTCCAAGTCAAGGCGCAACAAGTTCGCTCCAAGAGAGTGTACCTGGCTTCATAAGGAGTGAACTTCTTGCTTAGATAATAAATGGCTTGTTCTTTCTTCCCGGTCTTGTCATGTTGCCCCAAGACACATCCAAATGCATTTTCCGAGACAGACAAATATAAGATCAATGGTCTTCCGGGTTCAGGAGGAACTAACACAGGCGGATTAGATAGATACTCCTTGATCCTATCAAAAGCTTTTTGACAGTCTTCCGTCCACTCGATAACAGCATCTTTCTTCAACAACTTGATTATTGGTTCACAAATAACCGTGGATTGCGCAATGAAGCGGCTTATGTAGTTCAAGCGGCCAAGAAAGCTCATCACATCCTTCCGGCTCTTTGGAGGAGGCAAGTCTTGGATGGTCTTGATTTTAGACGGATCCAATTCTATACCCCTCCGGCTTACAATAAAACCCAACATCTTACCAGCAGGAACACCAAACGCACATTTTGCAGGATTAAGCTTCAAGTTACACCGTCGAAGGCGGTTGAAGAATTTTCTCAAATCAGTCAAATGCTCTTCTTTCTTCTTGGATTTGATAACAACATCATCTACGTAGACTTCAATCTCTTTGTGAATCATATCATGGAAAAGAGTTGTCATTGCTCTCATATATGTTGCCCCGGCATTCTTCAAACCGAAAGGCATAACTCTATAACAAAACACACCCCAAGGCGTGATGAAGGCGGTCTTTTCAGCATCATCTTCATCCATCAGGATCTGGTGATAACCGGCAAAACAATCGACAAAAGACTGAAGCTCATGTTTTGCACAGCTATCAATAAGGATATGAATATTTGGCAATGGAAAATCATCCTTTGGACTTGCTTTGTTGAGATCACGATAATCAACACAAACTCTAACTTTGCCGTCTTTCTTGGGCACCGGCACAATATTCGCTAACCAAGTGGGATATTTGAGAGATCGAATCACCTTGGCGGTCAGTTGCTTTTGCACTTCTTCCAATATTTGTTTGCTTGTGGAAGTTTTGAAGTTTCTCTTCTTTTGCTTAACAGGCGGAAATGAAGGATCAGTTGGCAATTTGTGAGTGACAAGATCAGTACTCAAACCGGGCATATCATCATAGGACCAAGCAAAGATGTCTCGATACTCGTTCAATAGTTCAATATAAGCTCTTCTTTCTTCCGATGTCAAATGAACACTGATTCTGGTTTCTCTAACATCTTCTGAAGTCCCCAAGTTGATTGACTCGGTTTCTTCCAGGTTAGGCTTTGGTTTGTTCTCAAATTGATCCACTTCTCTTGTTATTTCATCAGGAACAAAATCTTCATCAAACTCCCCAATACTCAATGCATCAGTGCCAGTCTGTTCAGTTGTTTCATTATATGTCACAAGCAAAGTTTCGGCAGTTTTGTTAAGTGGAAAGCTGAAACAGAAACAAACATTAATCAAAAGCGTAAAATAAAGTAAATAATTGAAGCATATCAAAATAATAGTAGGGAGAATGCAATGCATTTTATTTGTTTCAAAATCTAGTTTAGGGAGGCATACATTAAAGCAAAACATGCAGAATGTAAACAGATTATTTTGAAAAGACATAAACATAAACCAAAAAGCGAAACACAGTTCAGGGCCTCAATCTGACTGTGACGCCAAAATAACTGTTGAGTTCATTCACCAGGTCTCTTCTACGGGGACACAGGTCCAATTGGCCATCGGATCCTTGGCCTCAACATTTCGCACAGGTGACTCCTCAGCACATTCTTCAATAATAACATCGCATTCCAAATCATCACTCAGGAACAAATCGCCAACTCCCTCTATCAGATCCGGTACAATGACTTCTGGTGCCTTGACAAACGACTGGTACAAGGAAGGAAGGGGTTCTGGCATGGCAATGGCCGGTTTCCTTTTGGCCTTCTCAATCTCCTTTTTGGTGGGACAGTAGCCCAAGCCAAAGGTACCCAGATTCTTGGGCAAGCAGATGGGTTCAGTAATGCCGTTCAGATTTGCCCCCAATCCCGAACCAGGTTTGAAACCATTTTTCAACATCTCCACAGCAATCATCTTGGGGACTCTGGGTAGGATACCTTTCTTTGAATCCTCATTTGATGCTCGGGTCACATTTATCAGCTCAACCGTGTGAAAGGTAGTCCCATCAAGCTCTGCGGCGTTGTCCACCATAGGAATCGTGGTGCTGGCATGCGTGGGGCTGTTTCCCTCGCCCTTGACCACTACTTCTTCATTGTTCCATATAAATTTCACACTTTGATGCAAAGTGGAAGGGACGGCTCCGGCCATGTGAATCCAGGGTCTTCCTAACAGCATGTTATAGGTAGACGGGATGTCGAATACCTGAAACTCCACAGAGAAGTTCACAGGACCTATCTGCAGATCAAGATCAATCTCTCCAAAGGTGCACCTTTGAGCCCCATCAAAAGCCCTTGCTTTCACATTGCTCTGTCTAATTTTGCCAGCGTCAATTCCAAGCTCCTTCAGAGTTGCTAATGGACATATATTGAGCCCGGAACCTCCGTCGATCAGTACCCGTCCAACAAATTTGTCCCTACATTTGACAACAATATGCAAGGCTTTGTTGTGTCCGAGACCCTCGGGTAGAAGCTCTTCTTTGAAGAAGGACACCTTGTGAGGTTCTAAAATTTGGCCGACCAAGACGGCCAAGCTCTCACCCGTGGTCTCAGTGGGCACCTCTGCTTCCTTGAGCACTTTTAGCAATGCATTTCTATGCGTTTCAGAGCTCATCAACAAGGCCATAATGGATATGCGGGAAGGAGTATTCTTTAGGTGCTCCAGAATAGAGTATTCCTTTGACTGCATTTTCCTCCAAAAGTCCTCAGCTTCGGTGTCAGTCACTCTTCTTACAACGCCCTCCTTTTCCCTAAGGCCTCGACCCAACTCCTCAGGCGTATAGAATCTACCAGATCTGGTCATGCCTTGTGCAGCAGCAACAGCAACAGTTACCTTTCCACTTCCGATAGGCACTTCAGAATAGTTCCAAGGAACCCTCTTGCTATCATATTGAAGGGGTGAGGCTAGCATGACGGTGACAGTTGGCCTCGGGATACCCGCTTGCACCAGAATGGGAGCTCTAACTTGCACAGATACTTTGGCCTCGTTAGCAACCCTCACATTGCTAACGGGAACAATGGTCCCTTTCAAATCGACTCCCTCCTCAAGGGAAATGACATTGACAGCACTGTTTCCATAGGCGGGAAGAGGATTATCTTGCACATTAGGCTGAGTTCCAGTAAGCTGGATAGTGCCTGATTTGATCAAAGCTTCCACTCTATCCTTGAAGGCATAACACCTTTCCACATCATGGCCCGCAGCCCCAGAATGATAAACACAATGCTTATTAACATCATACCACCTTGGAGGAGGATTTGGAGTATTGTCAGGAACAGGCTGCACAACTCCGGCGCTTCTTAATCTTTCAAACAATTGACCATAAGATTCAGCTATAGGAGTATAGGTTTTGGGTGCTCTCCTCTCATAGCTTTGGTTAGGTCCTTGCATATTTGGACGGACAGGAGCACGGGGTTGGTAATTTTGTGGGCGAGGAGGGTATTGTTGTGGTGCTGGTGCTCGTGGTGGATAATAACTGGGTTGTGCTTGATAGACAGGATATGGAGCGGGAGGAATTTGATAGTGACTAGGATAACTTGGGGGTGGTGCATTTGGGTAAGGAGAAGGAATATTTGGGTAATGAGGAGGTGCATTTGGGTAATGAGGAAGTGCATTTGGGTATGTAGAGTAGGTTGGTGGATTATCAAAGTTCAACCTCCTAGCCGGGCGGCGGTCAATGTCTGCGGCAACAGCTGTGACTTCTTCCCTCTTCTCTCTTCTTCTAGCATTGTTTGAGCTGGCTTGAGCATTTTGAGCACTTGACTTCATTTCAGCAAAGCTCACAATCCGACCGGATTTGATGCCTTCTTCCACCATCTCCCCCATTGTGAGAAGTTCAGCATAAGGTGCTCCCATCATAGGAAGCATATGCATATAATATGAGTCGTCTTGAGCACGAATAAAATACTTTACCATATCCCTCTCAGTCATCGGGGGTTGCACCCGTGCAGCCTGTTCACGCCACCTCAAGGCGTATTCTCTGAAAGATTCTGTTGGTTTCTTCTTCAAATTTGCCAAGGTTATGAGGTCAGGGACCATCGCCACATTGTATTCAAACTGCTTTGTGAAATCACCAGCTATATCATCAAATTCGTGCCATTTGCTTATGTCTTGTCTGGCAAACCATTCAGCGGCAATACCTTCCAGACTGTGGCTAAAGTAAGCCATTAGAAGTTCTTCTTTGCCTCCCGCCGCCCTCATTCTGTTGAGGTACTTGGTTAAATGAGCAAATGGGTCACCATGACCATCATACATGTCAAACTTCGGCACTTTAAAACCGGGAGGAGGAGTAATGTCTGGGAATAGATAAAGACTGCGGTATGAAGTGCTTTGCCGTTTCTTAGTCACCTGCAAGTCTTTAATAGATTGTTGCATGACTTTCATTGCTTGGATTATATCATCTTGTTCACTTGTCCTTCCCTGTTTTTCCACAGCTGTGGGCATTTCATTCTGTGGCGGATAGTCTGTGAAGTCCGCATTCTTCCCATTAGGGTCATGCTCATAATATAACGCCTCGGGATATCCCTGCCTTGGATCATTGGCGTTTGGAGGAGCAACGGCTACAGGAATGGGCGCTTGAGATTGTGGAGGACGGGGAGTGTCTTTAGCAGGCAAATATTGGTAGTGAGGAGGAGTGGGGTCGTTAGGATATGGATAATATGAAGGATAACCAGCGGGTTGGGCATTTTGCTGAGCGGGCGGGGTATTTTGACTAACTGGTGGGCGATTTTGTGGTGGTGGTGTTTGATTAAGTGGGTTGTTTTGGTATGTGGGTATATTGTGAACAGGATTGGCATTTAAAGGTATGTTTTGAGGGGCTTGCCCTTTAATGGCTGCTAGCTCGTCGCTCAGCATCTGTATCTGTTTGGTTAGGTTCAAAATAAGGTCATCCTGAGCAAGGAGGATGTTTCCTCTCGAAGATCCGGGAGTTTCGAGAGTCTTATCATTGAGGACGGGAGGCTGATCATCATTACCGGACATTTTGTCGAAGTTCTGAAGTGTATATCAATGTGCAGAGGAAGGCCTTCGGATCAGCTCGATCAGCACAAATCAAACCTCTGTTTAGGAATAAACAAAACAAAAGAAAAATTCAAAAGGTAACTGTGTTAGTTTGCATGTTGTTGGTAAAATTTGCACGTAAGCACATAGCGCGCGTCACGTAGCGCTTTTGCATTTTAAACGGGCGATAAATTAGGCATGTGGCAACCACAAATAATGTGCGTAAAATAAAATGCGGACGCGTCCTACCCTGTAGGGTGCCTCTTTGTGCTAGAGGTAAGCCTAATCGCGCAAATTGCATACACATGTGGATATTATAATGATACAAACCGTTTGTCAATACAAAATTGGGATGTAAATAAATACTCGTAACTTGTTAGAAATAAACCGAGTCTCAAAACATAAAGTCATGATAATAACAAAATATCAAAGTACTATGGGGAAAAGCTTCAAGCTTTTTACATTGGGATAAAAGGGTCATAAAACATAAAAGATAAATTCTGCAACTTCTTCAGGAATCAGCAATAATCATCAACATTCAGCAACATCATCAGGCAGGTGGCCTTTCGCGATACAATCGGTTTGTGGCATAAAGATATCCTGAATATCCCGGGTAATGGCTAACTTGGTCAAACATCAAATCATCCAATGTTGTGATGGGCAAAATGTGAAGGCGAGAATGCCTTTCAGCTTCTTTATCAACAAAACCAGTCTGCTCCCAAGAACTTGCTTCTATCTCCCTAATGTCATAGATGTGTTTTGCCCATGCATAATACTCAGGAGAACATGGTGGGTTTTGATCTTGACGAATCAATTCTCTTTCTAAGCGAGCCCAGTCATTACAGATGTTCATTGCTTCAGGAACTGTGTAATCAGGCGATTCATATTCAACTTCAGACTCCCGTATACCGGCAATGAGTGGGATGGACTGTAATAACCCGAACTGCCTCATCACACGGATTGGAGCGTAAGGCTGAATGCTCCTGAACCCGATCAACTTGATATAATACCGGTTGGGACTCCTCAAGCGAACTTCCCGATTGCCAATCCATGAATAATTCCAGTGAATGTCTGCGCCACTTAAACCATTTATATCATCATACCAATCTTGAGCAGTGTGGTGACGTTTGAAACCTTCCATTCTTGCATAGTGTGTGGCGATTCTGTTTCCATTTTGAGGAATCAGATCATCCCATTGCCCCCGATCGTGTAGATGCTCCACAATCCATAATTGCAAAAGAAGATTGCAACCAAAGAAGCGTCCCTTTCTAAAGACAGAGCACTCAGTCAAAGAGTACAACATATCAGCGAGGATCATGGGCACTAGAGTTGTCTGCCTCCCGTTTATTCCCTCGAATATCGATTTCACCACAGTACTAAGCCGGATATCAATTGCATCATAACCACATGGAAATACCAAAGTACCGAGTAGTGCTAACACAAAAACCTTAGGTCTAAGCTTCTCCCACTTTGCCTTATTGCAATCAAATTCTTTTTTGTGTGCGCTAAAAGAGCTAGATCTTCCAAAACGCTTAAACAAATATTCTAGAGAGATCGTGCCATGATTCTTTGCTACCAATGATGGAACATATTTCAATTCGAACATACTGCAAAACTTCTTTGGGCATTTGGCTTTAGGCACAATGATCTCACGATCTTCCATAGTCAAACCTGTAAAGCCCACGATCTCTTCTAAAGTCGGGCACAACTCAAAGTCAGGGAAGCGGAAAACACCCGCTTCAGCATCCCATAATTCCACCAAGGCTCTAATAAGGCCCTTGTCACCCTGGATATGCATCAGTGAAACCAGATTTCCAGTATTCCTTATAATCTGAGCACCGTACTCCCCTTTGATGTTGTTCCACCAATCTTTTAGAATTTTTGGCGGAGTGGTGATCATTTGGATGTCCCGATGCTCAGAAAAGAGGTGGGCTGAATCCATATCTACAAAACAACAAAAAGACAACATGAGGGGTTCCCAAATTTGACATGGCAAAGGGCTTGGAATTCGTTATAATATCCACACGATCACATAATATGCAGTGTCGTTGGGTTTCAATAACCCATCGACAAAAGGGCGGTTTCTTAATTCCTGGAAACGGTACCAAGGACCGGGTCCAGACTAAGGTGTATATGCATGCATGACCTAATCTCCTTCTAAGAGTGGGCTGACGGTTGAGGCTGACTCGACCTATGCGGGATAAACCTGGCCCCATAAACCAGTAAAACCGGCCATGACAAAACCAGGCAAACCATACCCCAACTAACTTTGGTGACACGAAAGAAATTCAGAAACTTAGGAAGGACAATGCCCTTCCTGTATTATTGCCCGTCATGCGGGCCCCCCGTGATGAAATCGAGGAGATGAAAGAGAATTGACAGGCTCCATGAGGGAGGAAATATGAACGGAATGCAAACTGTGCGCAAATAAATATGATTTATACACGATCAATCTAATCATACAAACAAACATTCATTTAAGCTATGCATACTAGTTCAGGCATTCAAACAATAATTAGTTAAGCTACGCATACATACAATCAACACATGTATAAATAAAGCACATTCGTGAAAATCTTTTGGTTAGAACCATTTGCGCATTCCCCAGCGGAGTCGCCACGCTGTTGAACCCCCAAAAATTACCCTTTCTTTTTAGGGAAAGGATAGGTTTCGGAATATTTCAACAAAGTGGGATTCCAAAGGGTTTCTTTGGAGTCGCCACCTAATTTAAGGATTATTAGGAACCTAAGTTAACTAGGGAGTGCAATTTAACCTTTATTTAAAAGAAATTAAATTAAATTCAGAGATTCTTAGGTAAGTGGTTCTTTTATTTCCGAAAGAAGGTCCTTATTACGGGAGCACTTTCGAAAATCCGCTAAAGGCGGTTAATCCGGCGATTTTCACGAATTTTACTTGAAATTTAGCTTGGGATAAATTTTAAAATAAAATAAATAGGTAATAAATAGTATAGAGAAGATAAAAATTTATTATGACAATACTTGAACAAAATTTAAGATTAATTGAATGAATAATGGGATAAGGGTTGATTGATTGATTAAATAAATAAAGACTAAGTAAATAAATTAGTAGATGATTAGATAAAGAAGTAATAATTGATTAATTAATTAATTAGATAAATAAATAAATAGATAAATAACTTAATTAGATAAATAAATATTAATATGATTCCAATTAGATAAGGGGTGAACAATAATAATTGACTAGTTAAATAAATAAATAAATATAATTAATTAAACGAATAAATAATTAATTAGAATTAATCAATTAAAATAAATAGAATAAATAAATAAAATGATAAATAAGTACCACTTAAATAATTTGATAAATAAATAAATAAATAAGTAAGTAAATAAATAATTATAATTGATTAGGCAAATAAATGGTTAATTTAAAATTTTGAACAGATAAGTTAATAATAAATGCCACTTAATTAATTTAATTAATTAATAAATAAATAAATTAATAAATGGATAAATAATTGACTAAATATAAATAATTAGTAAATAGGTACAATTTTTAATTTTATTTCTTTTGCACTCGATAATTAACTAAAGTTTCTACTATCTTAAATTAGTTGGCGAGTCCCAAAGAGACGGGATATGCAATTTATAAACGATCTTAGACAAACAATAAAATAACAATTTCAATTAAAGCGGCTAACCTACCAGGCTTCTAATCATACAAAAGTCCTAAAACATGCTTTTTAAAAGGGGCGGGAAAGCGGGAGTTTAGAAGGTAGAACCCGGGATAGCGAACTCGATGCGAGCCCTGTATTTTAACAAGGCTTTTCATTCATTCATTTCTTTTGTTTTACATTTTCGGGGATATCAAGTCCCGAAAATGCGGAACGACTCAAGTGACTTCGAAATGCACGCCACCCCATTTGTGAGTTTTCGTTCAACTCGCTTCCACGTGTTCATTTCCATGTGTTCATGCAGAGATAATTTGGAAGATAAAGATTAGCATATAAATACACTAAACAGAAAAATGATGTAAAGGAGTAATTTTGCTCTGTCGATTCAAAGATAAGGTTCACATTATATTAGACTAACTAAACAATAAAAGAAATGACATAACTAATGTCTCCTAAGAGAAATGCTCATTTAATTTTATGTTTCAACCTAAAACTTGGCTGGTTAGCAAACACATAAACAGCTTCCAAATGCGCCAGAGAGAAAAAAAAAACAAAGATGTCGCATTCTTATCAATCCCAAGTGATTATCCAGATTTACAACCAAATGCTTTAGGAACAGAATCGTTATAATTAACTAAAACCAAACAGGATAAAAAAAAGCCAAATGAACACCACACAGAGAAAAACCAAAGTATTTATCTATCCCAGTGGAGCAGTGTTAGCTTGATACACATCAGTGATCAGAGACTTAATTAAACATGGAACATAAGAGATATTACGGCTTCTCATTTAACTTTCGATCAACACTAAAGCATACCTCCAAACTTAACCATACAGATGCAAATACTAATAGCTTATGCGGGCAAGAACATAACATAATGACTTGATAATATAAAGATGACTTGATAACTTAAAGAAAATGCAGATCCTAGCTAACCAACACAGGGCTTAGACAATTACAAGATTGAAACTACCAACAACCAAACACCTAAACCCTTGCTGCACTTTAAACAAGATCTGAGATAAAACTCAGCCCCTTTGAAACCTGTTGAATGGCATACACCACCTACAAATCCTCCACACACAAACAGGACCTAAGAACAGCCCTTCATCTGATAAAATAGAGAACCAGCTTCACATTTAACCCCTGCTCACCTTCACCCCTGATCCTGCATCATCTATATATCTAGGTAACCTGCAGCTATCTACCCACTTTCAATCTCTATTTCTCCTTCTATCAGACAAGAACCCAAGCCCCTATTCTCCATACTACCCTTTTCAACCCAAGAAACTACCTGGACAACAACTTCAGGACCCCCTACATACACATTAGACCTCCACATGCACGCAGATTCCTCACTAAACTGCACAGCCACCAGAAACTGCTTCTGCTCTCAAACTCATTGGCCTGAACATCTATTTTTTCCTAATGAACTCCCTGGACAGCCTGCACATACATATTGCATAAAATCAATGCAACTGAAGCTCACAAAAACATCCTGGACAAACCCCTGAGATCCCCAGGCAACTAGCTTCATTCACCTCACAGACTACACTACACTATCTCCATTACCGCTCCAGACCCTCACTCTAACTCCCTCAGACAACCAAGACATTCTCCAGGACTGCCAACCCTTCACTAAATACACCCAAGACTCAACCAGAACCAAACCCAGATCCCTGCTGAACAACCACATACTCTGGCTGCACTGCACTCTTGAAATCCAGGCAGACCAGGAAGCTCACAAGTTCACTTCCTGATCCCCAAGACACCCCAGAACAGACTCACTAACTCCCTCACATGCCTGCAACCTGAACACCTATCTACACCACCTACCTCACTTCAAAGCCAAGAACAAACTAAATGATCTTCAAAAACCTTCATTTTGCAGCTACACATCTCAAAATCACATTTTTTGCTTTTTCATTAACTCATTTAACCTATTTCAAACTAACAAGATCCTTAACTCATAGCTTAAGCATATGCAATTTTGGATAGGGTGAAATGAGCTTAATCATTTGTATATGTTGCCTTTTAAACACACAGCAGAAAACTTATGTTGAAGGTTGAAATCTCAGCTATGCGACTATATGCAGGTACTGCTTTGGAACAAGGATTTAACCGCATCCAATGACTAAAAACTAATGTCACAAATTCAATATTTTAACAGCTTTTGTATTTGAACACACACAAAAAGAAACTAGGCTTTTATCTAAAAAAAAACAGTAAAATCCATCAAGTATAAACATGAACAAAATGTTATTTTTTGTTAACACAATAAAAAAATAGTAGAGGTGTTAGAGTATTACCTGTTGTAGAGCAGGGAACAAGAGCGAGAACTAAAAAATAGACGCGCCTCAACTAAGCGACTCGAACCGTGAAGAAACGATACGACCAATCGGACTTTAACCTTGCCTTAATTTCTAAACCAGAACTGAAACTACATGTATTTTGGCTTAAAACAACCAGAGAACAAAAAGATGCTGCCGTTTTTTTTTTTGTCAAAATCCAGAACCCCCCCTCTAAACCTTACAAAATGCTGAATATATATGAGACTTTTAGGGTTTACCTTGGATAAAACCTCTGAATTACCCCCTCTTTTTTTGATCCTCCCCTCATGAGATAAGGGTGAGAGGGTCAAATCAGAGCCCCTCTCGTCCTTATCTCTAAGGAAAAGGATCAACGACTCAGGACGAATTTGAATTTGAAATGAACGCTCCAGATTTAACACAGCTGTGCCTTAGTGGAGCTTCGAGAATATACGTCTGGAATAGTGCTATTCGCCCAGCACATCAGCCGTACGGAGAAGAAGACGTTGGATCGGGTTGGATTGGTGTGGGTCGCGAAGGAGAAAACGGGTCGAGTTTTGGGAGAAAAGGGTCGCGGGTGAGGAACTGATTAGGGATTTTATCTCAAGTGTTTTGTTTTAAAAGGGGTTTGCAAGGGTGGGTCTGATATGAGGTTGTGTTTTGCGATTTTGGCCCTTTTTACACAAAATTATCAATTTGACTATTCAAAATTTATAAAATTTCCCTTTTTAGCACATCTTTTAATTAAATATACTTTATTATTTAATATTAACTTAAAATCGGGGAAAAATTGGGTGTCAACAATACCCATAGGCCTCATCACCATACTCGGCTTCCTCCTCTTCTTGAGCCTCAACAACTTGCTCAAGAGGTGGGACAAACCTAACGGGTCTTCGAAGTGGAGCATTTCCTTGGGGATTGCCCAAGTTGAGGGGATTGCCCTCTTGTTGGGGATTGCCCAACCCACGCTCCCGTAGAGCTTCAACTTTGCTTTGTTCATGCTTCTTGGTTAGTTCCACAAAGTGTCCGGGAGTCATAGGAGTGCTATGACTCGTGCCCTCTCCGGATTCGACTTGGACACTCGGGGTCCACCTCTCACCGGTCTCAACTTGATTCCTCTCTACGGTCTCAAGTCTTAAAGATATGTCCTCCAATTTGGCCATAATGGTGGCCATGAAGTTCTTCAAAGGATCATCTCCATCGCTTGCCATGGTACCTACAAAAAGCAACAAACGTTAGTAAAATACCTCACCCACTCCCTCACAAGTGTTTCACTCGGCTCACTCGTGTTTAGTAGAGGTGGATATTTCACACAAGTTTGAGTCTAAAAGCTTCAAGTAGTTGACCAATGAACCACAACTCAATCACTCAACCTCTCAAGTCCAATGCTCTCCGGGGTGAGTGGAGTTAATGGGACTCGATTGGAACGATAAGCACTTTAAGTGAGGACTTGAATCAAAAAGATACTACGGGTCTTCTTTGAATTCTAGTCTCCTTTCTAAGGCACGATGATCCTAATAGCTCGAAGTAATTAGTACTAATCAAGTAGGATTATACTCTAATAGTACTAATTAGAAGCAAGGCAAACAACAAAATAAGAGAACCTAGAAGAAACTACCCAATTCCCAATCTTCAGGAAGTAAGCGCTCCGCCTCAGCAGAGTAGGCGCTCCGCCTCAGCAGAGTACCAGGGGGAGGCGCTCCGCCTCTTTGGGGGAGGCGCTCCGCCTCAGAAAATCCAGAGAGCTAACAGAGATGAGGCGCTCCGCCTCCAAATTGAGGCGCTCCGCCTCCTGCAACTTTCAGCACAATTCAACAACGTGTTTTCCGACTTTAACACCCAAAAATCCAACAAATCACACGTTGTTTTAGCAATCCAAAGGTACCCAAATGTTGTTTTACCCACAGAGATCAAACCCCAATCAATTTACAACCAAACAATCAATCAAATCAAGATTCAAGTCAAGAACTTCAAGAACACAAGGGTTTATCAAAAGGGTTTCAACAAGGATTGTGATTCATCAAATTTGGTGTTATACATGTTCAAATCCCACAAAATTGGTACCGAATCGTTTGTTTTTCAATGAAGATCAATCCACAATATCAAGTTTTCAATACAACAACCTTCCGACCCAAGAATCAAACCCAAATCATCAAGAACAAGGTTTAGCAAGGGTTTAAGGGAATTTTAGGGTTTCAAATTTTCAACTCCACCAATCCAAGCGTTTTTGGTATCCAAACAACGGGATTTCAACCACGATCAAGAATCTATAACACCCATATCATAAATCATCTAAACCAACAAGATACACCAATTTTTTTTTTGATTTTTCAATTTTTCAATTTTTTTGTAATTTTCTTCTTTCAATAACAATAAACAAGAAACTAAAGATAGGAATCGACCTAGGCACGAAGAATCAAGGGTCGGGGGGTTTGTAGAAACAAAACCCGAGCCTTGCTCTGATACCAAGATGATAAGGGGTAAAACCCAAACGCGGAAAATAAAGATAGAGAGCGAGACACTACTCGAACTCCCTACGAAGTAACCCCGGGGAACTTATCCCGAGATACCCTCGTATCGGCATCAAGGAGGACCTACACTATGCAACTACCCTCGAGACGACAAAGGCCTCGCAAGTAGAATGATCGGGGGGGGGGGGGGGGGGGGGGTTTGGGGTTCAACTAGAATCCACTAGTAAACTCAAACCAACTCAAAGGGTTTTTCATTCTAAGAGAATCCACTCTTGAATATTCATTCAATCATTCATCATCAAAGCTAACTTAGGAAAATGTAAAGCTAATGGAGTATTTATAGGCCTTTCCTAGACATTAATGAAAGACCTAAAGTACCCTTAAGTAGGTTATAAAGTCATAAGCCACGTAGGGGCATAATAGGAATTACATAGCAACTTAAAGTCAAATTCCCGTCAAACATAACAGGGGGAGGCGCCCGCCTCCACAGAGTAGGCGCTCCGCCTCAGCACCCCTAGGCGATCCGCCTCTTGGTCCGCCTCCTTTAGTCCAGAGAACATGCAATCACTAGGCGTCCGCCTCCATTCCTAGGCGGTCCGCCTCTTCCTGAAGCTTCTTGAAATACTTCGAAATGTGTCTCGGATGCTCTTCTTTCCATGGCGTCCCAATGCATGACCTTGAAGTGCTCTTCCTTGGCCTTGGATGGTGCTTTTGGATGGTTGCTCGAATTGCCCCGCATTAGGTGCGGGTATGCTGGGCATTGCTTTTGATGTTTTAAACTAGATTATGTCAATTATAGTGAACGTACATAATGAAATACTGCTTCTCTGTAGCGAATCATATAATGTTGTATTCAAAATATATGTGCTTGAAGAGTTTTGGTTGTAAAAAATGAGAGTTGGAGGAGATTTTTTATGAGACCCACGAAGATTGTTTTATGACAGGTGATGTGAAGCCTGTTTTGGATAGAGAGCAGGCTTATCAGATTGTGACATTTAATTTAACTAGTCGTGTCTTTTTAACCTTCTTTTAGACATCTGGCTGCAGGCAAAAGGAGAAATTTTTAGTTTCGGATGTATAAGATGCAACTTCTTTTGTAGTATCACATGAATGTGAATCTGGTGTGGTAACTTAAGTCTATAGTGTATAACTAATTTTGGCTTCACTAGTTTGATAAGGTTGATAGTCTTCTTTTCAATAGCTTTTAACAATGTCCACCAGCATCGATAAGGTGTAAAACCATAAAAGAAGTCGTGAATACTTGTAACTGAATATACATGGAGTAGTCAGATTTAACTGCTCAGGATCAAAGTCTAAGCCAGATTAACAAATCATCTCATATGAATAACCAGTTTTCTGTACTGCATTTCTGTAGCTGGCTGCTTATTTTCGTCAATTCAATGTTGTTGTCAGAATTCTTCCATTGTGTATAAAAGATAAACTGCCTGGTGATATGTTCCTTACCTTCTTTATTTTTTGGTTGTTTAGACTTAAGATAGATATAGTTTATGGTACTACTTTGAATTTGCAGATACAAGGGGCTCAACTTTCATTTCATTTTCTCCTACACATTTTTAAGCCATTCCCTTGAATACATTCATTTAACTATATTCTTTGTGTGTATGAGGTTCTCGTTACATCCCTCAACCCTTTGATTGTGGGCCAGGGAGCCAACCCTATGAAATTCCATAAATTATGTCGGCCATATGTCTTGATAGACATTCAGGCGAGAGTGGCTTAAAAACAGTTGAAGAGGAAAAATGAGAATGAAAGGTCAAGCAAATACTACAATGTGCCTGCAACCGGTGGATGGAAGAAAAATAACTCAAATGTCTATTTTTGTAGCTAGTCTAGTGAACAATCTTGCATGTAGTGAAGGTATCGGTATGTCCACATCTTGGGGAAGCTAGTTCTGTCAGTTTTAACATTGTCCAACCTGAACCTCTTAAATGTTTAGCGAGCTGAGGCATAATTTGGTTCTAATATCAGCTCATAGAAAATATTTTAATGTCACAGAGAACTGATTTCATATGATTTAGTTGGGATATCTGACTTTAAGTTAACCTCAATTACAACAGCAAATAACCATAAATGGTACAAGCTATTGCTTCTGCTGACAGCTCATGAATCAAATGGGTCAAAAGCATTATATTCAAACTTTGATGTGTGATCTTTCTTGGATTTCCCAGCTAATACATGAAATATGATCCCTTTTCTGGTTGTGCTCTTGCTTGGTCGAATTGAGACCACAAATATGTAACTGAGTTGAAATTGTCTGCTTTCGTGGTTCATGTTCATTTTTATTAGTTAAATTAAATTCAAGCTTTTGCACTCTAATATACTCACAGAGTTCCTACTCTTTTGGTGGTTTTTGTTGTTCTCAGGCAGATGTGATGAAAGTTCACGGGCTGCCCAGGTTTGTTCTTAATGGTAACTAGAATACGTGGTCTTCTGGCGTTTTCATTAAGATTGCAGCTATTGTTTGCTGTTTTAGAAATGACTGATGTCGTGATGAATACGCGTTAAATGTGTTCTTCCTTTTGTTTGTGTATCGACATGTATGTGAATAAACATTGGTGATCCAGACTGAGGAATGACTTGAAATTAGTCAATCAATTTGGGGCTAGGGGGTTAGTGAATAGCTAATTTGGCCCTCTACTCTGTTAATGGAACAGTTGGAGGAGTTGGCGAATTTCTTGTATTTTGTCACAAGTAAAATGAATTTAGTCAATAGTAATATCCTGCCTCAACTGCAAGTTTCATCCTCCTCCTCCACTCTGGCTAATTTATTCTTGGAGACTTTATTTATAATTTGGAACTTGAGTAAAGACGATGACATAAATGATGCTACAACTACTTCTCGGAACCAAACAAGTTGATCTAGGCTATATGAATCATCGATAACCATAATCTCTATTTATATTCACATTTAAAGTCATCTCAAACCAACAATATCGTGAGAATTCATTATGAATTGACTAGTTTTATTATGTTTACCACAACCCTCCTTTATCCGAGCCTAGTACTAGCAATGTGTGGAAATACATTGGCATGAAGTAGATGAAACGTTTCACTCCTAAATACTACTCTCTCCGTCCCAAAATGAGTGTCTACCTTTCCTTTTTTGTTTGTCCCAAAATGAGTGCCTCTTTCCTTTTATGACAACTCTTTAAATCTAAGATTTGTTTTGGACCACAGAATTTAAAGACTCTGACTCACATTACACACACATTTTATTTTAAACCACAGGATTTAAAAGTCTTTTTTATTTTTTTAAACTCTGTGCCCAGTCAAACCGAGACACTCATTTTAGGACGGAACTCAAACCGAGACGCTCATTTTGGGACGGAACTGAGGGAGTATAACTTATAGGCCTAAAAGTTGGGCTACTACAATTAACAAATATATATACCTATGTTCAAATTACTGCACCTCCCTGTAAGTAAACTGAGTGTGAAATTTCATCCGAACTTTCAAATTTCAAGCTTGTAGGTTTCTATCAGCTAGAGGGAAGCATGGAATATAAAATTGTTTGATTGGGCTCTGAATGACCAACAAATTAACTAATCAAACCAATCAACATAGTATCTGGCCGAACGAAATAGGATTCTTTTGAATGGAAACTACCTACTTCTATATAAAATTTGTTTTGCCGTCGGCGTTCATTCCTTTGCTCCAATGTGAAAATAAAACGATAAGTCTTTCTCTTGAATTATTCTGCATAGTTGAAACTCCTCCATACAAGGGAAGATTCAAATTTAATGGTTAAAGGGGTGTAAAAATTGCTCCAAGCCATAAGCTGACTCATGAGTGACAATCTTATAGTGTATTGAAATTTACTTGTATAAAATTCTGGTTCGCCACTTCTTGTGCAATTTGAGGAAAAAGGTTTCTATGGAATTGATCCTTTGTTATGCATTGTCAGTTTTGAGGAAATAAAAAATTCTCATGCTTAAGAAATAAAAAACGAAACGAAAAAGAAAATAGAACTTTGTGGGAGTGGTCCATAGTATACCACTTCCCGGCATAATAAAGAGTTTGAAACTAAAAAAAGTCGATGCATTTAAGTCAATGAAAACATTATAATAAAGTGGTGAGAAAAGACATGCTGGCTTTGTGGTTGTATGTTTAGATCTTTTCAACCTTCTATTTGTTTACTGGGTTTATACTTTTAAGGTTACTTTAATTATATAATCTTATGGTAAAGTTGTTTATATAAAAATCAAAGAAAGCTCACGTGCAACTCCGTGCACTACAAATCAACTGTAAAAATAAAGTACTGTACATTTTAGATGCACTATGGTCTATGCTGATTCAGGCAAACCATAGCTGTAAATGTAATGGTTTTTAACTTTTAACTTGGCTAATTTGTAAGAAAGTTCAAGTTTAACAAAGATCATGCTGCAAATACAGAAAAAGAAATAACACAAGGATTACATTCTCAGAGAATTTAAGCCTCAAAGTCGCAAATCATATAAGGCGAGTAAACAGGAACAAGTGAATTGAAATGAAGAATAGGAGAAATTTTGAGATATAAATGAATTCAAATTGAAGTTTATTGCATTGGCTCTTTTATTTTATGCAACTAACTAAACTACGTTGATTAGGGTAAATGATAGATCAAGTGATATACTTGCTCGCTTAGCTTAACCAATTTGTGAGTAGAATAAAGTATATGTCTATCCTACTCACAAATTGGTTCCCCGATGCCCGGGTTCACAAACTAGTTCTATTCTTTCTTATTGCATAATTATGTCTATCCTACTCACAAATTGGTTCCCCGATGCCCGGGTTCACAAACTAGTTCTATTCTTTCTTATTGCATAATTAAATTCCCTCTTTCGAGTTCAATCTAAAAACCATAGATAGTGTTCAATTATCAGGCCTCAATAATCAAACAATTATGATCAAGAAAGAATAAACAATCCGTAATGGTAAATCAATATATAGAAATCAACTTTCAAACATCAACCTTCATGTAATTACTCTAACCCTAGAACGAAAAAACTATAGAATTAAAGAGAAGAATAAGAGAAAGAGAGAAAGAACTTGTGTAGAAGACATCTAGGGCTCCTCCCCTCTCCTCCAAAACTTGCTCCAAAGGTCTGAACTCCCATGAAAAACTAAGTAAAAGAGTATTTATAGAGTTTACAAACACCTAGTAATAAGTTAGACCCAATCCTAAACGAAATAGGAAGTAAAAACGCGCACAAGGGGTGCTATAACGGGCGCCCCGCGCCTCGGAACGCGTGAGCTTGGACAGAGGACGCCAAAATCATTCCGCCTTGGCCATGCGCCGCATGGAGAACCGCGCTTGGGGGTGGCGCGCGCTGGGGGGCGCGGCGCATGGCCCACAGCGCCCAACCATTTTCCTGTTCCGTTCGCTCCTTTGCTCGCTCGTGTCGTGCCTTCGTGTGCTCGATCCAATCCTCAATCAAAATCAAATCTTTTCTTGCTCAATCATGCTCCTAAAAGCTCCAAATACATTGCGTAACAACCTACATACACACGACATAAAATTAGTGCAAAATCACATTCATAAACTATTAAACGAGCGAATAAGGTACTAAAACGTGAGGAAATATTAAGGAAATATAGGCATAAAATGCCAAACATCACCACCCCACACTTGAACCTTTGCTCGTCCTCGAGCAATTACAAATAACTTCCAACCTAGGTAGAACAGGTCTGCTTATGACTATGGTTGATACCGACCATTGAACCAATGCACACATGACTACTATGGATCCACAAACATGCCAACAATTTACCAAAACCAAAAATATGAGAACAACCACCCCAAAATAGCTCAAATGCACAAACTCAACTTAATGCAACCATGCTCCCACAAAATCACACCTATCTACTCAACCAAGAAGCCACCAACTTCACCTATTTCATGCAAACCATGTGCCCTCACTAATATGAAGCAAAAGAGTGTCCCCCAAATATCACACACAACTATGAATATCAAGAATAGAATGGGGACAATAACAACCGAATTCACTCACTCTCATGAAAAGCTCACATGTCACACACAATGTACCATAGGCTTGCCCGTAGTGTAGGACTCCACTAATGTAAGCTTACTCCAATCGGGATTAACTAGGACTTTTAAAAAGGTCGTAATGTAGGCTAAGGGGCGGGTAGGATACATATGGTAATAGTGACTACCTCCCTAAGCACTTTAATACATCACAATTAATTAAGCACAAATCTCATCAAGCCACCCAAATCAACAACTTCTACACATACACCTTCTCAACAAGTAGCAATTTTTTCTTTTAAGCACACACTAGCAAGGAATGGATATCTTTTTCCACAATTTTTTTTCAACTTTGCTCTTTTTTTTTTCTTTTCATTATCTTCCAACCTTGCCAATGCTTTTCGCTACTTCACAAATTTAACAATTATTCCCCTTCTTAGCTCCACTCAAAAACCTCCCAAAATCCAACCACAACTCCAAAATAACAACACAATATCAATAGAGTGCTTAAGGAGTAAAGGGCCAAAAGAGACAATTTAGAACAAATGGGTAGGCTCGGGGTGTGGGTGCCAACAAAAAGGGTCAAAGAAATCACAACAACAATTTTTTCCAAGGTATATATGTAAGGGCAGGCAAATCAAAAGAAGGCCTTGTATCATTTCCCAACTAGAGCAAACCTAGGATTTCGCTTTGCACACACACGGGGCAAGTTCTAGACATTAACATGCAACATGGAGTAAACAAGAACATGCCTCACAACACACATTGCACATGGTCCACACAAAAAGGTTCCATCAACAACTCCCAATCAAGCATTTAGAGTGCAACTTGTGGAAATTTAAGCACTCATGCACAAAGGTTCACAATCAAGTCAAGCAAGCGGACTCAAGCATCTCACGGGGGTCGTTCCATGTTTTTCCTAGGCATGCATCAAAATTAAAACTCTAGGACACTACAAATAGCACATGCAATCAAGTCCAAGTTCATCGGTTTCAAACAAATCAAAGGCACCTAGCATTCTACCTTTTTCCTACGTCTAGGGTCATCTACAACTAACTATCCTAATCCTAAAAAGAAAAACTACCCGGTTCAAAGGCCTCCCCGTGGAAAAGAACCGAGGCCATAAGAAAAACCACGGGGTGGATGACATGTACCACTAATAAAAACTAAAAGGAAAATTTTTTTGGAATTTTTCATTGGTTTTCTAATTTTTTTTTTCTTCATATATTAAAGCAAGAAATAAATCAAAATAAAGTCAAGTGACAAAAGAAAAATCCTACGGTACATGCATCCCTAACCTCAAAAATAGATAAAGGGTAGTTCCCCACCCCACACTTAAACTAAGCACTGTCCTCAGTGCTAAAAATAAGAAAGTGCAAGGTAAAGAAAACTTCCCTGAAGATTCTAGTCCTTGGTGCTAGCACCCTCCAAGCTTCCATATCGTATGAGGTACTCAGACTTCCCTCATCAGGTCATCAATATTGGGCAAGGGTGAGGACACCCCACACTTAGCCTCGACATTACATGAACCTGCAATCCAAAGAATCACCCAAAGTAATATACAACTATAAAAATAATAAAATAAATAAATAAATAAAAGTAAAGCAAGCAAATTGGGTTGCCTCCCAAGAAGCGCCTGATTTAACGTCGTGGCACGACGAAGACAACTTCATCACTTTTGTCTCCACCTTAAACTAATGAATTGAATCCCCAACTTTGCCTCAAGTTTACAACTATGGTATTGGGGTGGTGGCAAAAATACAACAGGACCAAGTAAACAATGCCGCATTTTGCACTTCTTAGCCTTTAAATGAGGGATGTCGTTTTGTCTCCTCGGCATCACAAACTCTAAAATATAGGCACCTTGTTCCTCCTCCTTTTGTTTCTTCATAGGCTCGGGTGGCTCAATTTTCATGTCACCATCCAAACACAATGTTGAAAAATGATTGGAATGAGGTCCAATGCGCTTCAATTCTAAAGTTGCATTACTTTTGACACCCTCACTTGCACAAACACTAGAGTCCTCACCTATGATGTTTTCTATTTCCTCACTTGACTCTAATGTGATTTCATCAACCTTGGCATCATCAACTGCTATTGGGTCGAATGGTAGGAATTCCACTTTTTGCTCCTCAAATTGGCTTCTAAGCTCTTCTATCTCAAATCTACTATTCACGACAACTGATAATTGGGCATTAGACACCTCAACCATATCACTCAAATTCTCCTCCAAATCGTGAATAGTCAAGCCAAATTCGTCGATCTCTTGCCTGAGCACAACCCTCTCTTCTATAAATTGCCTCGTCATATTTGCAAGTTCACTCCTGAAATCCCCATAAGCTTCTAAGAGTTTGGCTTGCTCCATTAGCCAAGTTTCGCTACCAACCTGCACTTTATCGCTCCTGTCAAACTCACAAACATCATTAGAATCATCACCAAAATTATTGGGGGAAGGAGCATGATACTTAGGACAATCATTCCACCGACCACCACACAATTTACAAAAATTCCAATCAAAGGTGGTAGAAAATTCACATAACCAGTCTCACAGGGTTGGAAGACTCGGGCAATTTTCCCAAAAATATCCTCCACAAAGTAGACAAGAATCAATAAAATTTGAGCAACCATCATTCAACCCACTTTCATTAAAAGATGCCATGTAAACTAGTAATAAAATAATAAACTAAAAATAAAATTAAAAAAAATTAAACCTGAATAGAAAATAATAAATTATTCAAAAAGAAAACAGTCAATTTAGTCCCCGGCAACGGCGCCAAAAACTTGTTGCTCCCAACGTACACGCAAGTATACGTGGTCGACAAGTAATAAAGTGATAAGTAGAGTATCGTTCCCACGAGGACTATTCAGACTGAATCCTAGCAAACAATTTTCTAAGAACTATTCAGGGATCTTTTTTCAATGGTTGAGAATTTACTAACTAAATGCAGTAATAAAAACAAGTAATTGAAATCAAGTAACAGAGCAAATTCTAAGTTATTATCAATAAAAGATGACGGTCCCGGGTCAGAGTTACGAACAATCCAGTTGAGTTTTCCAGTTGATTCTACTTCTTGATTTCCTAGATTGCTAACTACAGGTTAAATGTACCCATGAAAACCTTTCGATTCTTCACGGTCTATGCAGGCTACTCCAATCCCTATATGTCTATGGGTTGAATCACGTGCACGCATTAACGAATTCTGTGTTTAGTTAAGCTAGGCGAGCAAGTATATGTCTATCCTACTCACAAATTGGTTCCCCGATGCCCGGGTTCACAAACTAGTTCTATTCTTTCTTATTGCATAATTAAATTCCCTCTTTCGAGTTCAATCTAAAAACCATAGATAGTGTTCAATTATCAGGCCTCAATAATCAAACAATTATGATCAAGAAATAATAAAAAATCCGTAATGGTAAATCAAGAAGTAGAATCAACTGGAAAACTCAACTGGATTGTTCGTAACTCTGACCCGGGACCGTCATCTTTTATTGATAACAACTTAGAATTTGCTCTGTTACTTGATTTCAATTACTTGTTTTTATTACTGCATTTAGTTAGTAAATTTTCAACCATTGGAAAAAGATCCCTGAATAGTTCTTAGGAAATTGTTTGCTAGGATTCAGTCTGAATAGTCCTCGTGGGAACGATACTCTACTTATCACTTTATTACTTGTCGACCACGTATACTTGCGTGTGCGTTGGGAGCAACAGGATAAATGATAGATCAAGTGATATATCCTCCTCCAGAAAAAGTGCTACTCTTCTATTCCTACATCTTTTATCTTTGAGTCAGCTGAGCCTCCTTATTTGAAGTGTGGAATGAACAAGTCAATTCTCGGACTAATAGAACATGAAATATGTCAATTGGAAAATGGCTGTCTCTCCAACATTCAGGAAAACAAAATTAATAAAACAAATATTGTTGAGCAAAAACCCGTTTTGATATTAACATAAATTAGGATTAATTTCACCCGTGGTCACTGAACTATTATTTTAATACCACAAAGTCACTTTTGTTTCATTTATTACCCAAAAGTCATTCAACTTTGCTCCGGTCTACAACAAAGTTACTTAAGCCGGATTTTGTTTAAAACTTGCCGGAAAAATGATGTGGCATCATTAATTAAAAATAATTTTTTTAATTAATTTTCATCTATTAATCTAATTTCATAACCTATTATTCTTATTCTACCCAGCCCAAACACATTTCACTACGTCATCGTCGTGCATAAACATTTCATACCGATGCCATTTCTTTTTGCTTCTGTTTCGTATTGAATTAATTAATTAATCAAATTGAGTAATGTTAGGCAAATTGGTTATGCAAAAAGGGGAAATGAGGAACGGGGAATGAATAAAAAATGAACAAGCTTAGATCTATTTTGTTCGATTTTTCATTTATGAAATCAAACAAGTTATGCCGATTTTTTAAAATTTTAAAACCAAAATAACAGCTCGTTTGGATTGTTGTTATGTATATGGTTTCATAATGTATCTATTGTATTGTACTTAATGTTTTGTTGAGCTCAATATTTTGATGGATTATATTGTTTGCAGTCGTTTCATGAGATAACATACTAGTAAATGAAGAATGAATTTACAATATTGTCAAGAAAATAACAAGATACGGGATAGAGTTATTATTATAATAAAGATAAGATAAATGGTAGTAATATATTAAGGGGAAGAAGAGAGAAAAAAGACACGGTAACGACGCGATCACACCAAATCGGTCGTTACATAAAATGGACTCTTCATCGTTATGTAACGACGGACTAACGATACGATACAATAAAATTTTAAAGTAACAATTAATACAAATATTATTTTATAGTAACAGTACAGTAACATTATGATACGGTACAACTGATAACAACCATCCAAACAAGCTGATACCAAATAAAGTCGAATTTTTATTTTTGGTTTTTCACAGACTTTTTTCTTTCGATTTTTCTGGGTTATTTGATGGTATCCCAGAGATTACATGGTAGATAATATTTATCAAATTTCAAAAATTTTACTGATAAAATAGTTATTTGTATATCTTCATGTAAGATACGACACTCTAATTTATAGGTCTATCCTTGCTTTTGATTACTGCATTAAAAAATAATTGACACATAGATATAAAGCCTTAAAAAATGACGTGCCTGACGATAACACAATAACAATAACAACTCAGTAGGTTTCAGTTGGAAACTAACTGAAGATTACTTCTTTGAAATGTCCTGTTAATCTTCAGTTAGTTAAGATATATTTCTAATGTGGCTCCCTGACATAATGTGGCAAAAAAGAAATAGTGAAATGGGTTTGGGTTGGGTTAGAATAAGAATAATGGGTTAAGAAATTAAATTAATAGATGAAAAATTACGGCTTGAGTGACTTTGTTGTAGACTGGAGCAAAATTGAGTGACTTTTGGATAACAAATGAAACAAAAGTGACTTTGTGGTAATGAAACAATAGTTCAGTGACCACCAGTAAAATTAACTCCATAAATTATAATCTGTCAGTGAAAACTATCCAAATTTTGTAGTCTGCACGGCCTTATCTAAATTATTGTAATTTTCAGATATCTCAAAATTGACATTAATTCATTTTCTAAATTCATTAAAGTTTTGTTTTGTCTAGTGAATTTTTTCTTGACTATTATTTTCAAATGATCATCTTCAACTGTCACCTTCATATCAGATTAAATACCATCATAAAATGGAGAAAAAGTAATTGCACCGGTAGAAAAAAATGTGCAAGTTTAATCGTGAAATTGAGGAAAAGGGCTCCTTACCTCAACCTTGCGTGGTAACGAAGAAAAACTTATAATATTGTGAGGATTATAACACAAGATTAAAGAATAACGGAATTACTTAATGAATATTTTTTATTGGTATACGTTTAATTTATTGGATTACAAATAAACTATATGGGGCATAATATAAAATAAGGGACCTTTTCATAGCACATGGTTGATATAAGTGTAGATAAATTTGTCAAATCTTTTAATGTAAAACCGAACACACTCACACGAGAGAAATAATGTTTGGGTGAAAACTCTTACTTTTATTGATGAGGGGAGTCCCCTATTTATACAAAAAAAAAATCTAACCTAAACCTAACTTAGGGACCAAGTAAACCTAACGGGCTTGGCCCAATATACAATTTACATAACTAACCTAATATACATAACTAATCTACAATACCCCCTCAAGTTGGAGCGTGAGGGTTCCTTATGCCCAACTTGTTAAGGAAGAATTCGAACTGGGCGCGTCCCAGCGCCTTTGTAAAAATATCAGCAAGTTGTGTGGTCGTAGGCACATAGCTGGGACGAATGACTCCTCCGATGATTTCATTCCGAACAAAGTGACAGTCGACTTCGATATGTTTAGTGCGTTCGTGAAAGACATGATTCCGAGCAATATGTAACGCAGCTTCACTGTCACACTGCAAAGTCATCGGAGAATCGTGATCAATTCCAAGGTTCCATAAAATCCCTTTCAACCACTTCAATTCACACACAGTCATCGTCATCAATCTATATTCTGCCTCAGCGGAGGACCTCGACACGATCTGTTGCTTCTTCATTCTCCAAGATATCGGTGAGTCCCCTAATGACACATACCACCCTGTTAACGATCGACGTGTCACCGGACAGCCTGCCCAATCAGAGTCACACCACCCGTGCAATCTCAGATCACACTGAGAATTAAATACAATGCCTTGTCCCGGACAGCCTTTCAAATATCGAACAACCCTGAGTGCCGCTTCCATATGCTCAATACGGGGACACTGCATGAATTGCGACAACACATGCACACTATTGGACAAATCCGGTCGTGTAAAACACAAGTAAATCAATCTTCCAACCAGTCGCCGATAGCGTTCAGGATCTTTGATAAAACGACCAGTCGCAAGTGCAAAGCGATGGTATTGTTCTATCGGTGTACCAACCGGTTTTGCCCCCAACAAGCCTGCTTCCAATATGATATCCAATGCATACTTCCTCTGACACAAGAAGATTCCTTTCGGAGCCCTTGCCACTTCAACTCCCAAGAAGTATTTCAAGGCACCCAAATCCTTCATATGGAAACATTTCGAGAGATATAACTTAATAATTCGAATTGCCTTCGAGTCATTACCAGATATAATCAGATCATCCACATAAACAAGCACATTTAAATGCACATTTCCCTTCTTCATCGTAAATAATGAGTAATCCGAATATGATTGTCGAAATGCATATTTCTTAAGTGCAGCAGACAACTTCGCAAACCAACATCGGGGAGCTTGTTTTAATCCATACAATGATTTTCGAAGGCGACACACAGCTCCTCTCCCCGTCATGCGATGTCCTAGAGGCAGTTTCATATATACTTCCTCGTGAAGATCACCATGCAAAAATGCATTGTGCACATCCATCTGATGCAATTTCCAATTTTTGGCAGCTGCTACGGCCAGAAAAACTCGGACAGTCACCATCTTTGCAACCAGTGCAAATGTCTCCGTATAATCAATCCCTTCGATCTGATGATTTCCAAAAATCACCAGTCTTGCTTTGTACCTTTCAATAGTTCCATTCGAGTTGTACTTTATCTTGTATACCCATCGAAATCCGAGGGCCTTCTTCCCGGTAGGCAAGCGAACTAACTCCCAGGTTCTGTTCGCTTCCAATGCCTTCAATTCTTCCCCCATGGCTGTTCTCCATTTGTCACTTTTTACCGCCTCCGAATAGGAGGTAGGCTCATGTCCTTACGTTATAGCTGCAAGAAAACTCACATGTTTCGAAGAGAAATTATCATAATTGACATAGTGTGCTAGATGATAGGGCTTACCAGAGGGTTGTTGAGAAACGGATGAACAAGCAGACTTTCGAACACAGGATGATACCCGGTGACTCATCTTTTGGTCCGTAGTAGTAACAAAGTCTCTCAGCAAGATATTTTCTTTCTTAGTTCGTTTTCCACGACCCATCTCCTCGGGTTCAACTTCGGGAACAACTTCAGGTTCAGCTCCCGGAGTCACCACTTCGGGTTCAATTACCGGAGTCATGACTTCGGGTTCAACTCCCCCCCTTCCTTGCACACTCTCCTCTTCCTCCCCCAATGCAACAGTGACAGGAACCGTATCTTGTGTCCGTTTTTCGACCTCGGTCTCCTTGGGTGCGAACGAAAATTCTTTTTCGTAAAACACCACATCCCTCGAGAACACAAACTCCTTTGCTTCCAAATCGTACATTTTCCACGCTTTCTTCCCATTTGGATAACCCAAAAACACACATCGACGACTCCTACTTTCAAACTTGTCACTTGTTCGTCCTTGGTTGCGAGCATAACATAAGCAACCGAACACCCTTAAATGATCATAATTCGGTGTCACACCCATCAGGATATCATACGGTGTCTTCCCATTCAACAACTTAGTGGGTGTTCGGTTAATCAAATAACATGCCGTCATCACACATTCTCCCCAGAAGTCAATCGGCAAATTGGCTTGAAAACGTAGCGCCCGTGCCACGTTTAAGATATGTCTATGTTTCCGTTCAACTCTACCGTTTTGCTGGGGTGTCCCCACACAAGAAGTTTGGAACAAGATCCCTTGTTCGAGAAAATACCCTCTCAAACTTACAAATTCAGTTCCATTATCACTCCGAACGCACTTAACTCGTTTATTGAATTGTCTTTCCACCATTGTAAAGAAACCTTTCAATTTTTGTCCGACCTCTTTCTTATCAACTAACAGGAACACCCAGACTCCTCGGGAACAATCATCAACAATAGTCAAAAAATATGATGCACCACATGAAGACTCAGTTCTATAAGGACCCCACAAATCACAATGAACTAAATCAAAGGTTCAGCAGCTTTATTATTACTCAAAAGGAATACATTTTTAGTTTGCTTTGCCCTAAGGCATACATCAGATGCTTTTTCTTCTGAGCTACCTTTCCCACTATCCTCTAAAACTGAAAGAGATTTTGTTACTTGCATCGGAGGATGTCCCAACCTTTGATGCCATAAATCTACCACATCGACCTTCACAGCTTTCACCACGGGTATCGTCCGAAAGTAGTAGATTCCGTTCTTTTGTTCACCTGCTCTAATCAACTTCCCCGTAGCCCGGTCCTACATAACACACAAATCATTAGTGAAATTTACATTGCAACCAACTTGATTAATTAATTGAGACACAGAAATCAAGTTGCAAGTCATTTCGGGCACATATAACACTCCGTGAAGAACCATGTCTTCGTTAAATCTGATGGATCCTTCCTGAGTCGCCATCGTACTGCTTCCGTTCGGTAAACCTACCGGACACTTTGGTATTGTTCGTAAATTCTCCAAAACACTCATCTGACCAGTCATGTGATTTGACGCCCCCGTGTCAATAATCCATGAAGGATAAGTTTTCTTACCGATCGATGGTTCACTTGTGCTTGCCTTCTCCTTTTTCAGCAACTCGAACAGCATCTGCAACTGATCACCTGTTATTCCTGACAGGTTAGTCTGTCCGGGCACACTTATGTGTCCGTTTTCTCCATTCTCGAGCTCAGCCTGAGCAGCATTTGCTCGATTATTGCCACGTCCTCGACCAGCATTGGAACCGGACTGTTGATGTCCACGACCTCTTCCACCTCTGTTACCTTCAGCTCTTCCTCTACCACGTCCTCCATTCGAAGCACCTTGCTTCGGATAATGCACCCACCCCTCCGGATAGCCAATGACTTCATAGTAGCGTTCCAGAGGATGTCCTCCTTGATCACACAAGTGACACTCCTTATAGCTTGTCTTCGGTGGCTGTGATCGTTGTGCAGCAAACGCTGTCACCTCCCCTCGTTCTTCCTGAGTATCGTGCCATCCCTTTGACCCGTTCATCTTGGATTACCTTTTGATAGACTTGATTCATCGATGGCAACGGATCCTGAGCCAAGAGATTGGAACAGACAGTTCCATAAAGACTTTCATCGAGGCACATAAGAAATAAGTGAACCCTATCATCTTCTCTTTTCTTCTCCAGTGCAACCGTTAGATTGCAAGTGCAGTTTCCACACGAGCAAGTTGGAAACTTATCACAATTCCCTAGTTCTTCCCACAACATAGCCAGTTTTCCATAGTAAGCAGCAATAGTTAATCCCTTTTGCTTACAACCGGCCAAAGCCGCCTTTAATTCCTGAATCCGAGGTCCGTTTCCCACGGAGAGACGTTCTCGAATACTCTCCCACAGAGCTTTTGCCACTTCCATGTGCGATATGGTGGTCAGAAGAGTAGGCTCAATCGAATTCCTAATCCATGACACTAGAAGAAAATTGATAGTCCACCAGTCCTCATAATCGATCGACTTTTCATCGGGCATCTTGATCGATCCGTCAACAAAACCAAACTTCTTCCTTGCACGCAGCACCGTTCTAACCGACCGCGCCCATTCTTCATAGTTTTTACTGGTCAACTGGACATGCGTGATAATCAAACCAGGATTATCATTCGAGGTGATATCGTACGGAGAGATTGTCTTCCGTACGACTGCAACATCACCTTTTGGAGCATCCATTACTTTTCTACTTGAAGAGTTTCACGATGGCTCTGATACCATGTAAAACCGAACACACTCACACGAGAGAAATAATGTTTGGGTGAAAACTCTTGCTTTCATTGATGAGGGGAGTCCCCTATTTATACAAAAGAAACCTAACCTAAACCTAACTTAGCAACCAAGTAAATCTAACGGGCTTGGCCCAATATACAATTTACATAACTAACCTAATATACATAACTAATCTACAATATTTAATTTTTTCAAATTTTAACTTTGGCCTTCTTAAATAATTTTGTGAAAAGAGCTCAGGAGAAAGACAATCTGTTTTCATATTGTTGTCATATTGCGTAATTAGTAATTTCATCATTGCCCCACATTTGATTTGGTAAAATTATGAACATGCTAGTAACTGTACCTGCCATTTCTATGTCCAACTTTTTGATTCAGACCAAAACTTGGCATTCCCTACTTTCAATCTACTGCTGAAAAAGGGGAATAAGAACAAGAGCAATACGTAAGAAATAGTAGCAGCTGTTCCTGTTGGGGACTTTAGGAGTTACTCAATGTTTACATGGAGACAGAAAACCAAGTAGACAATACCCTGTCAAATCATAGTAAAGTAGATGTAACCTTGATATATTTGGTTATCGCAATCCTAACAAAAGGCTAATTAGGATTTCGGATTGAGAAAATTATAATTATAACAAATCTATATTACAGTACGAAGGAATAAAACAACAGTAAAGTGATAAATGATCATATTATTGGGTGATGTAATATGGAATGAGGATAAGTTATTTTGTCCATTATATTAACCTAGCGTGAGTTGTTGGCGAATTGACATTGCGACTTCTACTCCCAAAGTCTATGCCATGGGAGAATAAGAATGTCTGTGGTTAAATTCTAGTATCTTGTTTATCAGAAACTACCAAAGTCTATTTTTCTAAATGTATCAAATCAAGTAGTTTTGTAGGTTTATATTTTTAGCATTTTTCAGTGTTTTTTAGCGGGATGAAGAAGTTGGATGGTGATGCATGTATGTGTAAGAGGGTCTAATTGCAATTGCAAATAAAGAAGGGAAATGAAAAACCATTAATGATTGGAAATGAATGGAGCAAAAACGAAGATGTGATAGCAATGACTAATGACACGATAACAGTGCAGAACGAATCAATTGAAATAACCATCCCGTTCCATCTAATTTGGTGAAAAAATCCACAGAATAGCTCATCTTTAAGCTAAAAAAGCAAATATAGATACTCCCACATTTTCTATTTATTGGTCTTACTTTCTTTAATTATTGCTCAAAAGAAAATGACATCTTTTCATATTTAGTAAGTTTTAATAATTCTTAACATTCTTATTTTACTTTTAACAATATCTATACGAAGGACATGCCATGTTTAAAATTAAAAGATCCACAAACTATTTTCGTATGTAATATAGGAGTACGTCTTTATTTCAAAACCACAATTTTCAAAAGATATTTTTTCTTCTTTCTGTTAAACTCTGCGTTCATGCCATAAAACATAAAAATAAACCGGATAAGATAGAAGATGTAATTTTTTGTGTGGGAGCCTATTTGGTACGTGCTAATTGATCCATAGCTACCGCACATAAATTTGCTGAGAAATAGTCAGATCCAAAAAAGTGTATAAACTATTTGGACTTTTCCCAGTATTTTATATTTGGACTTTACTGGGACTTTTACATAAAACTCCAATTTTTGTTGGAACTTTGAATAAAACTCCAGATTTTTTTTACTAGAGTTTAGTTCAAATTCTAAGGAATTTGTTATGTGACTAGCCTGAGTGTTGTTTTAATGCCAAGAGGTTGTAAGTGTGCAGAGAAGTAATTTGGCTATTTCTCAATGAATTGTGAAATGGTGGAAGAAACTCACTAAGGGCGTCCAAAAATGGCTACGGATCAAAATTTCACGTAGAAGATCGATTACAAAAAATTTCACTTGATGTTCCTAAAATTGATTGGTTCTGAGAATTTGTTCTCGTTTAACATTGTTTTAGTATAATGGCTTTCATTTTGTGCATATGCAACACTTCAAGTTATCAATCGACAAGTGTTGTCTCTTAGGAGGAGGTCAAGTGACAAGTGTTGTCTAGGAAACACTTTTAGTTATCTGGGAGAACGCGAGAAGATATTGAAGGGCAAGTGCTGCGCAGGCAGCACTTCAAAGTTATCTGGGAGAAGAAGAGATTCAACGACAAGTGTTGTCTAAGGGTGTCCACCGGCCCGGTCCGGCCCGGTTCCGGTGCGGCTGGTCCGGTCCGGTCCGGTGCTTGGATGGCTAAAAAATTCCGTCACCGGCCCGGTTCCGGTCCGGTGCACCGGTGCAATTGCACCAATGCCGGATCGAAACCGGAACCGGCAGCCGGATATTGTGCCGGTCCCGGTCCGATTTGATCCGGTTCGGTTCGGTTCGTTAATTTTTTTTTTTGTTTTAAATTATATTTTTTTTATTGTTTAAAATACTAAAATCTAAATAAACAACACAAAACACATATATTATTCAACAATACACACAGTACATTATGTTGAAAAATGAAAATGCATAATTAGAAAATAAAAACATGAAAATAGACTAGAAATTAGAAAAATACATAAATTTTCAACTTCAGCGACTCAACACTAACTCAATCATCACGTGGTTGCAGATATTTGCCACCAGCACGAGCTGCCCATTCGGGGTCATGATGGTATTCCAAGTGGGTCTTAAACCTCATTGTCCCTCCAGTATTTGTTCCATCTTCCCAATTCCAAACTTTCTGACAAAGAGTACATTGAGCTTTGCCGGTATCATTATTTTTTGTGATAAATTCCCAAACTTCGGATCGTTTAGTTCTTTTTGGAGCACCAGACGGACCTGCTGTAGTAGCACCTTGAACTTGATTAGCATTATTTGCATTTGCAGCCATGTTGATAGAAAATTTAATAAAATAGCCTTTTTTTTAAGAGAAATGAATAGAAAATATTGAATTGTGATTAATTTGATGAAATATGGGAGTATTTATAGGCAAAATAGGTAGGGGAGGGCTGTAGGGGCGTTTATGGGTGTGGGGGTGGGAAAAATAGCCGTTTATGGCCGTTGCCAACGGCTATTTTTCAAAATGGAGCGGATTTGGACATAAATTTGAAGTGGGCCGGTCCGGTCCGGCCCGATTTTGTCGTTTTAGCTTTTTTTATTTTTTATTTTTTGGTTATTTGTTTTGTTTAAATTTTAGTTTTATGTAATAACTTATATATAATACTAGTAATCTAGTATTAAAATATTAACTATTATGTAATGTAGTATTTTAGTATTATAAAAGTATAATTGAGTATTTTTTTCAAACTTAGTAATCTAGTATAATGTAACTTATGTAAGTAAATTGTTATTTTTTCAAACTTAATACTAAGTTAGTAGTATAATAGTATTTAGTATTTTAGTATTTTAGTTTTTAGTATTTAGTATTTAGTATTTAGTTTTTAGTTTTTAGTATTTTAGTATTTTAGTATTTAGTATTTTAGTATTTAGTATTTTAGTATTGAATTGCAAAGAGGTAACTTAATAGCAAAGGATACTTGAGAATATAACAAAGGATTTACTTAATAGCAAGGCGTAACGCATTTTATTGAATAATGGATAATGGTTGATTTTTTGCAAAGTACATAGATATTAAATTGCAAAAACTACATATTAATAAAAAAACTTCTCATTTTCTGAATAATTTCGTCTGGCACCTCTGGAGGAACCGGTGGCAAAGAGTCATCTTCTTCATATTCAGTTTCATTGTCCAAACTTCCATCGCCTGATAAAATTTCTGATGATGCTTCTGCATCGGCTACTTGATCTTCTGCAAATCCAAAATTTCTTCGCTCCGATCTAATCCAATCTCTGAATAGTACGGCCGTCTCCATTGCTTCTTCCTTCAATGAATGTCTATGACCTCCAATTTGTAATCTTCCTTGGCTAAACGCGCTTTCTGAAGCAACAGATGATGCTTGAATAGTTAGAATATCCCGCGCCATTTTTGCTAAAATTGGAAACTGTGCTTGTTGATCCCTCCAAAATGGCAGTAGTTCCTCGCTTCTAAAATAATCAACATCCTTGCAAGCATGAAGTAAATAAACATCAAGCTCGTTGAACCCTCCGCTGCTACTCGACTGCCTGCTAGAAAGCCTTTGATTAAGGCTGGAAAAACTTCCCAATCCGGTTGCAGGTCTTTTGGGAGCCTGCGTTGAACTTGATCCAGCTCCACTTGGAACACTTGGACAACATTATCAGCTGCACTCCTATACCTTTCATAAATCCGTTGGCAATCTACAATTACCTGCGCACAAACTGTTTCTACACTTGGTGTTTCTTCATCAGTAATTCTCAAAGTCCGATAAATTTCTCTAATTAGCATTTCCGTATTAAAACGTTTAAAACATGGATGTAATACAGATGCAATGTAATAAAGTGGTGGAATCGGGAAAAAATATTTTTTAAATTTTTCAATCATTGCTTCTACGGCTTGTTCATAACCATGCACTAATCTATAATCGTTAAGTAATTCTGCTATTCCAGCTATAAAATACAACATGGTAGTGATTGTAGGATAATATTGACCGGAAAATTCTTTAGTAGCATAAAAAAACTTTGCTAAAAAATGAAGAAGACGCTCAACATTTTGCCAATCCGGTTCTTCTAGGTGATACACTTCAGCTACTTTGCGATTAAAATAATTAGTAATAGGCACTCGTAAAGCGTAAGCAACAGTCAAAGAGTCATATACAGTGTTCCACCTAGTTGAAACTTCCTTGGGAACTTTTCTAGGAGCTATACCTTCTTTCACACACTCTACTTGAAAGTCCCTCCATCTATCCGGTTTTTTAGATTTAAAAATATAACTAATTGCGAGTTTAACCTTCATAATAGTAGGATCAAATAACTTAAGGCCATCTTTTACAACTAAATTATATATATGACATGCACATCTAACATGAAACAATTCTTCAAAAGGGGGATGCAATGCGGGTATTAACTTACCAATAGCATAATCATTGTTAGTTGCATTATCAAGAGTTATACTTAAAATTTTATCACTAAGAAAATACGCCTTACAAATATCCGAAACTTCTCCCTTAATAAATGCTCCCGTGTGTGGTTCATCGACAGCAGAATATGCTAAAATTCTTTTTTGCATTACCCAGTTAAGATCTATCCAATGACAAGTAACAGTTAAATACTCATACCCATTAACACCACGACCCAAATCAGAAGTAAGACAAACTCTACAATCAAAGTGATAAAATATATATCGTAAATATTGTCTATATTCATTTTTAAATTTTATAATATCAGTTCTAACCGTAGTTTTTGGAAAACCTTGAAAAGATGGATTATATACGGTTTGAATATAACGAATAAAACCTTGACAAGAAGCAAATGTAAAAGGTAAGCACTCTACCGCAATCATTTTTTCCATTTGTTCCCTATCTTTCTTTTTATCATAATGCATAAGCCCCCCCCGTCACTGGGTTAATTTCCTGTTGGACTCCACTACCTTGCGATGGAGCCATTCTATTCCCTGAACGAGGGCCACCCGGCCTCCTTTCCCATTCATCCTTATGATGGTTTTCTAAGTGTGTTCTCAACTTTCCCGTCCCACTATTATGGCTGCCGGTTTTAAATTCCCAAACTTTTGCACAAATATTACATTTAGCTTTCTGAGCCGCAATATCTTTAGTCATAAATTTCCACACATCCGATCTTTCGGGTCGTGCATATCGTTCTCTACTAGGAGGCATAGGTGGTAATTCAGTTTCTTCATGTTCACCTTGAAATTGACTAGTGGGTGTTTCATCTAAATTAGCCCCTTCGGTAAACTCTTCATATTGTGTCTCTAACATATCATTATCTAGTGGTGCATCAAGATTTATATCATGCAAAAATTGCGAGTCATCTTCCTGAGTAAAATCATCTAGAAGAGAAGGAGCGCTAGAAGTACCAACTGGTCTTTTACCTAAAGCACGACTACGTCTATAATCCCCCCCCCCCCCCGATTAGAAGCACGTGATCTACGACCGCTACCCGTACGCCCAGTAATTGCTCTCCACACTCCAGACATTTTTATAATTACTAAAATATGCTTCAAACAAATTACTAAAATATGCTACAAACAATAATATTGCACAAAAATAAAATAGATAATAAAAAGTAAGAACGAGTTTACTTGATATCGTGAACTTAGAATGTAGAACTTAGGAAGTGAAAGTTGAAACTTGACCGGAACCGCACCGAACAATATTTCCACTTTACTCCAAATATTTTTTTAGTATGCAATTTAGCAAATAGCCTTTTGTAGAAATAAGAGAGATTGATAGAGATTTAGAGAGAATATTAGAGAAATTGTGAATAAATTGATGAAAAATGATGGTATTTATAGAAAAAATAGGTAGGGGGGTATGGGGGCGCCCTAGATAGGTGGGGGGCAAAAATAGCCGTTTTTGGCCGTTGGGCCAACGGCTGTGCGTGAAATAGCCGTTGCCCAACGGCTATTTTTTGCTAAGCCCATCAGCCCATCCGGTCCGGTCCATTTTGGTCCGGTTCGTCCGGTCCATTTTGGACGTGCCGGATCGAAACCGGGTCGTGTTTTTTTTTTTTTATATATTTGGCCCGATTTGAGCCGGTCCGGTCCGGTTCGGCCCGGCCCAAACCGGGCTATTAGACAGCCTTAGTGTTGTCTAAGAAAGAGGGTTCAAAGATAAATGATGTCTCTTAAGCAGTACTCATGGAGAAAGTGAGGGCAGAATACGGCCGTCATTATAAGATTCATAGGGGTATTTTCGTCCAAAATTTTGTTCATTAAATCAAGCGGAGATCATATTTACTAAACCACTAATATGAGGTCAAAACGCAAATCATTGTCTAAGCGCTTGCCTTTGACCCCCTTTTGGATATGCAACACTTGCACGTTAATCTCTTCCCACATTCTCCAAGATAATTTGAAGCGTTGTTTGGGCAACACTTACCCTTTCAATCTATTTCCATATTCTCATAGACAACACTTGTCATTTGATCTCTTCCTAAGAGGCAGTACTTGTCGATTAATAACTTGAAGTGTTGCTTATGGATGAAACGGAGGTGCACTGAACACTTTCTCACATACCACACTTGCCCTTTAAAGATGCTTGGTGAAAATTTTGATGTTTTTTATCCCCCATCGCTAGGTCTTATAGAGAAACTTGGACTGAGTTCCTCGAGGAAAATCCTGATGGATAGCCAGAACTTTCTGTGTATGGCAATGCGGCTTAGTATTCTAGCAATAAGGCCTAAATCTTCAACAGGTGTACTGATGGAGGCCAACAGTGTGATAGTGGCACAAAAATATCATATTTTTGGAAATTTCTCCATTGACTCAACTAATTCCAAATTCCAGCGTCTGCGAAATGCACCATATGCATTATGAATGACTCGCACATATCATAGTTGATGAGCCTGATTCAAAGTACTAAATAATTTTACTTTAAAGGGTAAAATGCTTCTTCTCAAATACGATTTCATTTATTGATTCCAATTTATAAATTGATGGATAAAATATACTCCCTCTGTCCTAATTTATGTGTCACACTTTCCTTTTTGGTCTGTCCCAAAAAGAATGTCACATTTTCTTATTTATCAACTATTTAATACACTATCTCTATTTTATCCCTATTGGGCCCTACTTACTTTAAAAGCCACAAACAATTTTTTTTCGGCAAAGGGCCAAATATACCCCTGAACTATTCGATATTGCACAGATTTACCCCTCATTAACTCAAAGTCTCATTCATACCCCTGCCGTTACCCCTTTGGCCCAACTATATCCCTGTCCCCAATTTTATACTAACGGCCCTCATTTTCTAATTTTTAAAATTATTTTTAGCCAATTTTTATTAATAATAACAAAAATAAATACATGTGGACCCCACACCATTTTTGTTTTAGCAGATCCCCTCCCCAACCTTTTTGCTTTTTTTTTTCCTAATCTTTTACAGTAAGTAATTATTATTTTTCTTTTTCCCTTCCTTTTGTTTCTTCGTCCTTTTCCTCCTCCACTGTCACCATTGAAGCAACCACCAAGCCACTATTTATCTCATCTTCCACCACCACCATTTCTCTCTTCTCCTGCGGGCTGCGGCCACTATTTCTCCTATTCCTCTTCAATTTTTTACACCAAAATTAAAAGAAAAACAAAAAGAACAAGCTCTAATTAAAACTTCTATATATTATCTTTAAAATTTAAGCTAATATATTGAACACTCAATGATTTTAATAATAAATCTAAGAACAAACTCGACTTTTCAGTTTTAGATTTGTAAAATGCCAAAGAACGTAGTCCGTGACTCGAGCTTGTAAAAATAGCATCGTGGTGAATTGTTCCTTTTTTATGCCTAATTTTATTTTGATGATAAAAGAGAGCACATAAAATCAATTATAAAGTTGAAGCTTTTAGAAGTTTTAATTAGTGATTTGGATTTATGACTAACAAAGAAGAAAAGGGTTCAATGGTGGAAAGAGAGGGTTGAAGAAGAAAGCAAAAAAAAAAAAAAGAAATGAAGGGGCTGGGACTTGGGGTAAAAGCGTGGGGAGGAGGGGGGGGGGAGTTGATCTAGTAAAAACTTAGCGGGTAGGGTTAGTTCCATGTGGCAGTTGGAGGGGTCCATTTTAGTTGCCATGTGGCTTTTTAAAATATTTACCAATTTTTACCCATTTAGAAATTGTTTTCATTAATACATATATAGAGCCGTTAGTATAAAATTGGGGACAGGGATATAGTTGGGCCAAAGGGGTAACGGCAGGGGTATGAATGAGACTTTGAGTTAACGAGGGGTAAATCTGTGCAATATCGAATAGTTCAGGGGTATATTTGGCCCTTTGCCGTTTTTTTTTTACTACAATCTTCTCTCTCTTACTTTTTCAAGGGTAAATTTAAACTTTTACAAAGTCAACTTCTATTTCTTAAACTCCGTACCAAATCAAACATCGCCACATAAATTGGGACGGAGGGAGTATTTACTACGTACCATAACTTTTGATGATGAAATGCTCAAGTAGATTGGTTATATAGCTAACTATGGTCAAAGAGTGACCAGCATTAAAGTATTGAACAACAACTAACTTATTGTACCAATAATAATACACATACACGTCCTTATCCTACTTCAGAGTTCAGAGTCTTCAGACCACATTTATACTTATTTACTTCACTGTAAACGACAGCTATTTACTGCTACTATGATTTCCCTTTCATATAATTTTCTATTCTGATTACTTATCTTCGTTCGTTCCAAATTAATCGACACTTTAGCAATAATTATTTATTTTAAGCTAGCATTTATTTATAGTTTTTGGGGTGTTTTTGGGGGGTATTTTTTGGAATTTTATGGGAAATTCCCTCACAAACTTCAAATATTGTTCCAAATAAAATGCATGTCCAAACAAAATTTCAATTTCTCAAGTTCCAAATCCCAAATCATATCCAAACGGGAGCTAAATTTGTTGATGTTTTAAAATTTCAAAACTAAAATTATTAGTCTTTTCCAACTTTATCTTCAATAATTAAAAAATTCTCAATAAAATTTAATAGTCAAATATTAAATAAAAATAATATAATAAAATATATATTTTATTTAATAATTTTTTAAAAACACAACTAATATGAGACGGGGAGAGTATTATTTTATTTTTTTCCTTCATGTTCTTGAAAAGTAAGACTGCAAGACCCAAGACTGAGTAGACTTTTTGCACTACTCTCTCTCTCTCTTCTCACATTAAATTTCTCTCTCTCCTAGACTTTTTTGTGATTTTTGGCATCTGGATTTTTGTTTTTATCTAATTTAAAATCATGGGTATTTGCTAAAATTAACTTGGTTTTGATCAAAACTGGTAGTTGGGGTACAAAAAAAGCAAAACAAGATTGACTAGTAGATATGCAAAAAAAATCAAGACTTGATTTTTAGAAAGTTTCTTTAAACATAAATGTTGTAAAGATAACCTTTTTTAGCAACCCCTTGAAAGGAATTTGTGTAATCATGCCAGCTGATAATTCATCAGCTATGAATGATAATTCCACAGGTTCAGGTGAAGCTAGTGTTTCTTCTTCAGGTAATCAAGCTAAAGAAACAACCAAGAAAAAAAGAAATCTTCCTGGTATGCCAGGTAAATATTATTCCGTCCGTTCCAGTTTATGTGAACCTATTTTCGTCTTGGTCCGTTTAAAAAAGAATGACGTCTTACTAGTTTTAACTAACAATTCTTGATGAACCAATTTCCAAAATTCTATAAAGATTTGATTTTTATGCTTTATTTTGTTTGTTGTTAGATCCTGATGCAGAGGTTATTGCTTTGTCACCAACAACATTACTAGCAACAAACAGATTTGTATGTGAAATTTGCAGTAAAGGGTTTCAAAGGGATCAAAATTTGCAACTTCATAGAAGAGGACATAATTTGCCTTGGAAGTTAAGGCAAAGATCAAGTAAAGAAGTGAAGAAAAGAGTATATGTTTGTCCTGAACCTAGTTGTGTTCATCATGATCCTTCAAGGGCATTAGGTGATTTGACTGGAATCAAGAAACATTTCTGCAGGAAACATGGCGAAAAGAAATGGAAATGTGATAAGTGTTCTAAGAAATATGCAGTTCAATCTGATTTAAAAGCTCATTCAAAGATTTGTGGTACTAGAGAGTATAAATGTGATTGTGGCACTTTGTTTTCAAGGTGAATTCCTAATGCTCTTTTCAATTTTTCCAATAGACATAGTTTGGCTCGAGTTTAGGTGTTCAATAGGTACAACCCTTAGTTTAGTCGTCTAAACGAAAACTTTTGGCACTTTAGATTTTTTTTGAGTTCTAAAGTTGATAACTTTATTTGTTAATTATGTATAGGAGGGATAGCTTTATCACACATAGGGCTTTCTGTGATGCATTAGCTCAAGAAAGTGCTAAAGCATTGCCTGAGGAACCTCCTAATGCTAATGAGGAACCTAATAATCAAGCAATTGCTTCACCATCACCACCACCAACTCCACCGGTGCTGCCAGCAGCCACGGAGTCTCAACCGCCACCGTCTCTACCTCCTTCTCCAGCAGCTTCAATGCCTATAACCCCTGCTGCTGTTCCTCCTCCAATTGCAGTGATATCATTTGTTACCCCTATGCAGAATCCAGGTATAGACCTTTTTGAGTTGATGTTTGAAGTTTTAAATTTTTGTAGATTGTTAGTTTGTCGTTTGTGTGGTTGTTACAGAACAAACAAAAGAATTTTTGTTCTTTCTTTATCTTGGAGTCTAGTTAATTTTGTCATTTATTGGTCCTCATTCTTCTTTGTATCTTTCGTATAACAAATCACTCCAAATCCTGTAGACAGATGCAGAGTCTAAAATATAAAAAGTTAAAGAAAAGAAATGATAAAAAATGAAGATTCAATCTGAGGAACCATTGGTTGAAGAAAGACATAATTAGTATGCTTAAAAAAGGTCTAAAGTGCATAAAGAATGGATATTGTTCTTGATTCACCTTTTGCTACAGATAACATTCTTTTATATGAGAAGCTTAACTTTCTCTGTTACTTTAAACAAGTATGCTTCTTTTTATCTTTCTATAATTGTCACAGTTTCTGCAGAGTTGCGGGAGAGCTCGAACACGGATTCTTCTGGAACTGGTACCAACCATGTTATGGAGGAAACAGCAGCATTAGTAAGTTTGACTGGAAGCTGTAGCAGCAGCAGCAACTCCTGTAGTAATGGAAGTACTAGCAGCAGTGTCTTTGGAAGTGTGTTTGCTTCCTCAACAGCTTCAGGAAGTATGCCATCTCAAGCTCCTAGATTTACCGGCTTGTTTCAAGCCATGGCTCCTGAGCGAGTAGCTGAGATGGCACCGCCTTCATCTACAGAACCAATATCTCTCTGCCTAGCGATGAGTCAAGGATCGTCGATTTTTAGACCAGCTGGGCAAGAGCGGAGGCAATATGCTCCAGCACCACAACCAGCTATGTCAGCAACTGCATTACTGCAAAAGGCAGCTCAAATGGGCGCAGCAGCAACCAGCTCATCGTTGTTGAGGGGCTTCGGGGTTATGTCGTCCACATCATCTTCTCACGGGCAGCAAGAATGGAACGGGAGACCACTTGACCCTGATGGTGCATCATTGGCTGCAGGGCTCGGGCTTGGACTGCCTTGTGACGCGGGGTCTGGTCTAAAGGAATTAATGTTGGGAACTCCATCAGTTTTTGGTCCTAAACATCCTACTCTTGATCTTCTTGGATTGGGGATGGCGGCTAATGGCGGTCCGTCACCTGGATTATCTGCTCTAATAACATCCATGGGTAGTAATTTAGACATGGCATCTTTTGGAAGTGCAGATTTTAGTGGGAAAGACTTGGGAAGAAATTCATGATATTGACTTCATTGCTCAGTGAAAGAATTACCATACTTGATAATGTACATGACCATGGAATTTTAGTTGAAGGAGCAAATGAACTTGGCAAACGCAAGTAGTGCCCCCAAGCCACAAGGAATTGAGCTCCAAGGCAGTTGACACTTTTAATATTGTTCTACTGCCTCCTTTGTGTACAGTAGAAGCTAAATGTTTATTACAAATGAAGCTGTTATGTGATAAAAATATAAGTAATACTACTCCATATTTTTAAGCAAGGGAGGACAAATCTGGTGGTACAATTTTCAAATGTCTTCATGAGGGTGTTTGGGTTTATCAGCTTATTGGTTATTTATGCTTTTGGTAAATATCAACACTATTTATACAAAATGCTCATAAGTAAAAGAGATGTTTTCAGCAAAAGAGACTTTTCAACTTATAAATACACTTGTTTTAACCAAAATTTTTATTATTTTATCTTTACCTTTTCGGTAATTGTAGTATTCGTTCCACAAGAAAATCTTTCATTCTTTTATTTCTATATTTGTATGGTATTTCCATGTAAAAATATTTTTTATTTTATATTTCTTGTATTGTTTTAAGGGTATATTAGTTATTTTGATGGAAAATGTTTATTAGTACCTTAACGTCGAATATATTGACTTCTAAGGGCATCTCCAACAATGCACCAATTTTGACACCAAATGCCAAAATGGTGCAAATTCAACTCCAACAAGCACCATTTTACACCATTTTTTGCACCATTTTGGTGTGATGAATAGTGTCGCACCAAATTTGGTGTGACACTATTCATCACACCATTTATTATTTTATTATTATTTCATTATTATTATTGTTATTCTTATTATTGTTATTGTTATTATTATTACTTAACCCTTTAATTAAATATATTACCTATATTTAATCATTTTTTAATATCTTCAGAATATTAATTTTGCATCGTAATTTTAGTATATAATTTTTTATAAATTAATTTTCGAAAAAGTTAATTTTATACTATAATTTTAAAAAAATATTAACAAGAAAAAAGAGTGCAACTATAAAATATAAGATGTTTCTAAAAGTGAAAGTACATTACATAAAAATATTTTAAAATTAAAAATACATCAGAATTTAAAATGCATTAAATTAAAATACAATAATTAAATTAAAATGCAGTAAATTAAAATTAATCTATAATGCTTTCCAATAATTATATTATTTAAAATTTGGTTTAAAATACTTTAATATTAGATTGTTATACAATAAAGGAATATAAATTATATGTAATGAATATGTAAAAAAGAAATAAAAGATAAAATTTATTTAATGGAAAGAAGAAAACAAAATTTAAATAGAAAATAATAATATAATATGGAGGAGAGAGAAGAATATAAAAAGAATATTCTTTTTTAGTGTAAAAAATGGTGTTATTGTTGGAGTAAATTTGGTGCTACACCATTTTGGTGTAAAATTTGGTGTCCTTATTGGAGATGCCCTCATTAGTCATTATTGGATTCAACATATTAATTCAGTTAGCTACACTATTTTGCACTCAAAATTGCTTTTTAGCCTTATGTTTATCAGTTACTTTCAATTATTCCTTAATTAAACATGTTCTAAGGCATGAATGTGTTAATGCATGTGTTTCATCTCCAAGCTAAAGTAATCCATTAAAAAACAAAATTTTCGCCAAAATGGGGCTTGATTATTGGAGTGACCTATCTATACAGTAGATCGGGTCCAACTAATTTTATAGAATTTAATTTATCATCTTCTTTACCATATCAAAGTTTATATATGCTTTAATGTGAAGCCGGCAAGTTGGTTCCTAATTGTCAACTTTATTATTGATATAAAGAAATTGGGGGAATGCCACCATTTTTCCCAAGCTGCTGAACTCTTTACAGACACCAAAGTCGGTGATGTTATACATTATTAGTCTGGGTTAATGTAATATAATTTAATTTAATTTGATACGGGGTTAAGAAATAAATACAGAATTTTAAAATAAGTCATATCATTTGTGTGGTTATAAATAATTAAAATTGATGGTCTTAAATATGTTAATATTTGTGTGACTATTAAATTTTCCACTAAAAATAAATTCGATAATTTTTCATTCTTTTATAATGAGTAACAAAAAAATAATGTCATATGAATTGAAATCGATGGTACAATATTTAATTGATAAGATGGAAAAAGCCATGCCAAATCAACACCAAATGGGAAAAAGTGACAAAGTTTGGATATGGTGGGAGACGTTCAGGTAAATTGAGAAAAAGCAGAAATAAAATACTAGTCTTCAGAGAAGAGTGTTAAAAGTGATGATGATTAAAAGATAGAAGAACTCTTAAGTCGTAGTTAGAGAGAAGACATAAATAGAACAGATCAAGTGAATGTGCTCTTTTGGGTCATTCATCATTATGCTTTTTACATCAAACTCAAAGAATCTGATGCACTTATTCCTTTTTCTTCAAAAAGTACAATTTATTAGTGGTTAAACTTGTAAGCATCTGAACAATAACATTGATTACTTACTAGTTAGTACCTCTTAATAACATGTGAGATGGGAGGAAAAAAGAACCCGCAACCACTATTTTTTGGGTGTGCTCTGAATAAATTCTACTTCTTGTACAATAGCTCGCAAACCACACAAAAAATGTAAACCACACTAGGAAAACTCTGCAGCTCATTTGAATTTTTATCTTGTATAGTTTTCGTTTACTTAATTGATTACTGTCACACTAGCATACGGGGTTTTTCTTATCATTCTCAATTCCTGTTTGACTTTGGAACTCTAATTGGGACATCCCATCTTGAACAACAGTACTTGGAAACGAAAACGCGTCAAGGTTAGCATCAGTTTAAGTATCACCTCAACTGTTGTCTAATATTTAATAGTACTGCTATGTTTTATGCTTTGTTCTTGTCGTTTATTCTTGTTTGTACCGTATTAATGAAATATGGTTGATCTTTAGCTGAGGTAATAAACTATGGCATCACACCTAATTCCTCATTTAATATATAATTAGGTAAGCTTTCTATTTGTCTAAGACCTATCACAACTTACCATTTACAATTTATTCTCTTCCTAAATCACTATAAACAAATAAACAATGATGACAACGATAACTACTAGTTATATGATTTAAGTTATGTACATACAATAAAAATACTATTTTACACTATTATTGTAGTAAAATATGTTATAGGCTTAATTATCAGTTTTATCAAAATTAGCTAGCAATTAGTAATTCTTATACCCTTACTAATATAATAAAAGGAATAGCAACTTATCTAAATATGGAGATGTTAACTTGAGGCAATGAGCCCAGGGGTGGATATGTTACGAGGGTATTCAAGATATTTTGCAAGTTTTTTCCTCACTGCAAAATGCAAGCCATAAATGCCAAGTTAATACTTAAAGATTACTGAACTGTAGGAAGATTCGAGTTCAGACTTTTCACGATGGGACCAGCAATTTCTGTGACCAAAGAAAAAAGTTTGTAGCGTCATCTTTCACCAAATTAGGCTTGTAGGCACTAAACAAGGAACCTCTTAGTGACGGTGCAATGCACTATATTCACAGTAGGTGCAAATAATAATGGACAAACGGTCCATCTGTTAGATGCTAGTAGTATTTGTCGATCGACTCTTCGATTTTTTAGCAAAATTTTGTAAAATGATGTGATGTTTTGCTGCAAATTGAATTTTCTTTCTTCTTTACCTTAGCTTTGAGATCAACTTTAGCTACTAATGGAACAAAATATTAGAAATTTCGCATTTTTTGATCAATTCAAAGTGAAAAATGAGATTACTGATCTTTAACAAGTTGGAACAAAGTTGAGCTAAAACATCTCAATTCAAGATAAATTTACGAGGTAATGATATCGTTGGCCGCGGGATGTTAATTAATGAGCATCATTGGGCGCAATTTCTCTATTAAGTAGTAAACTTACATGAAAGGAGACTAAAAAAATGAAGTACTTACTTAGAAGTACATTAAACACCAAATTAATCTTGATTAGTATATACAGCAAGCTAAGTAAATAATTTACGACTTGTTATGTGATTGACAAGAATACATGAAATGTTATGCTACTTTGAGCGCATTTTGTCTTATACTCTAGTCTTATGTATTGTTAACAATAACAATTACACCTCAATCCCAAAGAAAATGAGTAGTCGAGAGTTTTTCTTTTGTTTTGTTTTTACAAATAATTATCATTTTAAAAATAAAGTGAATAAAAGAATCAAAGATGGGATAGCAATGTAAATAAGCCTTTTTCACATATAAAACTCATTGATTGGCAGTGTTGTCATTTTGGATAGCAAGATTTTAATTGAATAGGGCCTGTCATACAAGATATGGATATCCGAAACATTAATCTTGTAGGTGCAATGTTGGCTCATGATGCCTACATTAGTATTCATTTGCCATCCCCTATATCCCCCCCCCCCCCCAACTCCACCTAATGTCATTGTGTTTCATAGAATGTACACCAATCACTTTTGTACTTTTATATATTCACGCTCCCACAGTTACTAAACGAATAATATAAATTTATTAAATTAATTTGTTAAAAAAGAACATCATATTTTAATATTTAAAGATAAATTTAAGTTTATTTCCTATTTTACAGCCAAATAAATATGATGACATATTCAAAAGTATAACTTTTAAGTTTTTTATAATCATACAAATAATATAATATATTTTAGACCATAAATTTTAATTATTTCAAATATTTTGTCAAGTCAATATAAATTAAAGGGATGAAGTATATCTGTACTCTTATTATTCATTGGGGTCAGTATGTGGAGTCTTTGTATGTTTCATTTTCTACTCTAATGCAGCTATAAATCGTACAGTCTACCAGAAAGGACTGACTCCCATAGTTCATGAATGCATACTGATATGATCCTCATATCTCTGACACTATGCGCAATACCCTAGTTTAAGTTTTTTTTTTAGGTAAACAATATAAGATTTTTTTTTTCGAAAGTTCCTAAAGGAGAGAAGAACTCTAGATAATGTAGGAAAAATACGAAGAAGAAAACATAATTAAGGCCTTTGAAACATGTAGGAAACGTTCTTTTAAACATGATATCAGGTTAATCTCCTCAACGATTATGCTATAATTAAGATTGTATGTAAATAAGTTTAACGTTATGAGATGCCTTTGAGTTTATGCACCAAGAAGAAGTGAACTACTTGGAGCTTGTTTGGGTGGGCTTAATTATAAGCAACTTATTTTAAGGGAGAATTATATAAATATACAATCTTAATACCTAATTTATAAAAAAATATCAATATTATACTATTTTACAAAACATACCAATAGTTTTTTTACAAATCATATACAACTTCCATAGCATTCAACAATTGATGTTCCCAAACCAGTTGAGCAAAAACACAAATGAAGGTTTACTCCCTCCCACATCCACTAATCTAGTTATAGGATCGCCGTCGGCCACCAGCGGCAGGTCGCCGAATTTCTTTTTTTTTAAATCTGAAAAAAAAATTCTAATATACAAAAAAATACAAAATGAAAATACATAAACATACATAAACTAGAAAATACAAAACATACAATTATTTAACCACAAATACAAGACATACAAAGGAATTTTTACACAAAAATGTGACGCACTCATACACATAATTACTACTATATAAAATACATAACCAAAAAGTTGTCAAACATATACTTGAAAGTACAAAAAATACAAACATACAACAATATACAAAATAAACACAACTAGATATTCAAAAAAAAAATTTATGTATTTATACACCAAAACATACACGTACACATAAATACAAAAATCTTATACATGTATATACAAATAAATACACATACGAAATCAAAAAAAAAAGAAAAAAAAGAGAGAGAAGTAGATCTGAAAATATATATACAAAATACAAATATATACATAAATATATGCATATATACACATACAAAAAGAAAAAAAAAAAGGGACCAAATCGGGAAAACCCACTGAAAAATCACCAGAAAAACATAGACCGGGGTGTTGCACCGCTGCAGTGCAGCAGCGTCGCGAGAAGCATACACAGTGGCAGGCAACATAAGCAAACACAGTGATGGCGACAGCAGCAGCGACGGGGCTGCTCGCCGGCGAGAGGGAGGGGGACTGCGGTGGGTGGGCGGGTGGGTGGAGGAGAGGAGAGAAGGAGAGAGAGGAAGAAATTAGAGTTTTTGGTTGGAAGAGTGGGAATGGCATGTAAGATATTTTTTTAAAATTATTATTATATTTTGTAAATGTAGTAAAAGTATTGATATATTTTGTAATTTAGCTATTAGGGTAGTCATATAGTATAAATTTTTCTTATTTTAAATAGCTTATAAGCCACTTTTTGAAAAGTTAGGAAATCCTCACTTTTAACTTTTTAAGCACATAAGGGCTTATAAGCCCATAAATTTTTAAGTTACCAAATATTTACTAATGAGCTTATTAGCTTATAAGTCACTTTTAAGCTCACCTAAACGGGTTATTAGTCATGATATGTATGATTCAAGAACTTTCAAACAACTCAATAGAGAATTAAGCATTTTTCAACCATGTAAGGAATCTACACGACAATAACTTTACTTTATATTCTATCAAACTACCATAAACTTCAAAAAGTAATTAATACTTTTATTTTAGTGATAAAAAGGCGGCGCCTAGAGGATGATACCAAATTCTACAAAACAAATTGACCATTATTTATAATGTACGAACAGATACTAAATAAAATAATTTTCTCTTTTTATCTTTTAGGTTTCGTGGGCCAACCTCGGCCCAACCTTTGAGGCTGAAGGGCCAAGTGAGGTTGGGCTTAATGGCATCTCTTCCAAATGAGCTGAACAATTCTTAGCCCAACCCTACTTAAATAAAGGGCTGCGTTAGGCTGGCCTCAAGAGGCAAGCCTATTTTGACGGCTCTATACGCAATACTTTATTGGGATTTTTACATAAATAGACAATATTAGAGACCTATATTACATAAAATAACTATATTATTTCGTTTACATAATATATCTATACTTTTTTTTTTTTACACTTTATAGAATAGTATGGTATCTTATCTAAATTGGTGTTCATTCTATCTTCTTCTTCCTACAAACCTAACCACCACTATCGCGTCCCTCCCCCGCCACCATCCACTACCGCAATCGAACAAACCACCAAAAAATATATGTATAAACAAAGATATACACTTGTAGATATATAGAAATAAAAAATTATACATAGTTATACAAAGTTATACAATGTAAAGATATACTAAGAAATACACTTGTAAATAGTAGAAATGCGAAAAATACATAGTTATACAACATTATACTAAATTATACAAAGTTATACAGAGTAAATATATACAAAAAAATACATTAGATATATAAAAATACTAAGATATACATAATTATACATGTAGATACAAAGATATACACTTGTAGATATATAGAAATACAAAATAGCTATATTTTGTAAAATACCTATTAAGATTTGCTATGTTCAATAATTTTTTAAAAATATAGTTATGTTAGCTAATTAATAGTCTGTTTGGCCAAGCTTCTCAGAAGCCAAAAGTACTTTTTTCAAGAAAAAAGCACTTTTGAAGAATTTTGACGTGTTTGGCCAAAAGAAAAAAGTACTTTTGAGAAGAAGCAGAAGCAGTTTTTCTGCTGTTGGGGAGAAGCTACAAATTTCTACTTCTCCCCAGAAGCAGAAGCAGTTTATTAATTTTTTAAGACAAAAATATCCTTACCAAAAATATTTATTTACCATACTATATTTAATTATTTAACCAATATATTTTTTAAATATAAATAAAACTTTATTTTCTGCATCCCTCTTTCTGCGACCAGTGAGAATGCGGACGACTTTAGGGCTTAAAGGAACACCTTTCTCTTTCATATTGAGTCCTCAGAGGTGTGGCCCACTTGGTGTCGGATCAGCTCGACAGGTCACTCAATAGTCTTTCGCGGAGTATCCCTGTTTTAGTGAACCCTGGGAGTTGAGGGCGGCTCGACGATCTTTATATATATATATATATATATATATATATATATATATAATGAAATAAAATATTAAATCAACACTTTTATTGAATTTTTCTTTTAAAATTCTTTAATACGTTTAAATAGTATTAGTCGCATAATGAGCATTAGTAATGCACTTTTTCGTAATTTGACACTCAAAAGTACTTTTTGTATAGATTATCCAAACACAAACTGTTTAGAAAAGCACTTCTCGAATAGTTGGCCGAACACAAACTGCTTATTCTTCGAAAGTACTTATTTGAAAAGTACTTTTCAAAATAAGCTGTTTTTGGCAGTTTGGCCAAACAGACTCTAAGTGTCTTTAAGTTGTTTATTTCTGTAATTTTTCGTACTTTATTTTTCTCTAATCACTATAACCATAAAAGATACTCATGTTTTAAAAATGGAAGAAATTGACGAGCGAATTACTATATTTAATTTGATAGGAAAGAATAGATTGTTACACTCTCTACTTTAAAGATTCCGAACATGCAAATCTCGAATTGAAATTTTGGTTGGAGACTGAATTAATATAAAATCTCTTAAGACTTGTTTTTGGAACGTGTAGGGTAAAATGCTACAAATTATACTCTCGACGTGAAGTTTTGGTCAGACTCCCCTATATCTATCTATCTAACTATACTGAAAGAGCCAATCTCAAAAGTAAAATGTAAAAGACCATTTTGCCCCTATAGCATAAAAATAGTATGTAGCACAAAAATAATTAATCTTATCTTATTAATATAAAAGTGAGAATCCTAAATGTAAAGTCATAATACTAAAATACCTCTACTAAAATATTAAATACTCATTTTTTCCTCACCTTAAAATACCTGATTTTAATGATTTTAATTTTAATATAAAATACTAAATGACCTTCATTGTGGTTTTCAATTTTTTCAATTTTCATTTTGTTGTTGTTACAGATTAGGGAACTTAAAGGTCAGTTGCATTGGACAATGCAATATAGACTAGATTCATTCCTTTAAATTAACATAAATTGGCATAATGTATAAAATGCTAAAATTATAAAAAAATATGTGAAACTCCAAGACAATGTGATGAACATCAAGAGTCGCCAAGCTCAGCACATACATCTCCTATATATGGGACTTTTGTAGATCTTCACTTCTTCAGTATTATGCTTTTTTGTTTCTCCATCAAATATAATATCAACACAATTTTTAAAATTCTCTTCCAAAACTACTTGAAGACATAGTAAGTAAGAAGCTTCGAGTAAAGAGAACATTTGGAGGTTCTATCGCTAGACAACGGGAAGTGCAACAATGTGATTTTCAATTTTAATTGTAACTGGTTAGAAAATCAAACAGTCTGAGTTTCTAACTTTACATTTTTTTTTGTTTTCTCCTTGAATTTTTTATAGAGTACTAATACTCAGATTATTCTAGGTGAATGTTTGCGTTCTTGATAACTGTTTTAAAAATATCACTTATGGAGATAAATTCTTTCTTATTCCAATGTTTATATCTTTGTACTCCTATATCTTATTTCATGCGTAGTATTTTTCATTATCTTGATTTAAGTATTTACTTTGTTGTGTACTCATTGATATGGGGTTCACGCGCAAAGCGTGTGTCGACGACTAGTAGCTTTTTATAAGTATTAATCCAAAATTATCGAATGAGTAGTGAAAAGTAAAATTTGTTTTATATGTTGAAATTTTGTTTAAATATAAATAATATATAAAATTCAAATATGTTTTCCAAAAAAAAAAAAAAAAAAAAAGCCAAGAGTCTGTCGGAAACAACCTGTTCATTTTAATTATAGTAGTAAGTTTTGTACACATCTCATCCTCTTCAAACTTCACTCGTAGAATTATAGTGAGTATTTTATTGTTGTTATATGAAAAGGATGGTGTCTTTTAAATCTTCGCCTATAAAACTAGCTTTATCTCATAATTCAACTTTTTCTTCCTCCAATTTGTTGCGCAAAACTTTCTCCATCATTCTCCACCATACTTCTCATTCTCTACCTTGGCCAAATAGATGCTATACTCAATAGCACATAACTCCACATCCTTATGGGCCCTTATATGCAAAAAAAATTTAATACTTGCTCTTCATAGCGACTTGGTTTTAAGAGTTTGCGCCATTTAATATTATTTTAGCAAAATACTCTCTTATTTTTTTGAAGATAACACTTCAAGTTATCAATTTGCAAGTGATACCTTTTAGGAAGAGATCAACTAGCCGGTTAGGCAACACTTTAAGTTATTCAGGAGAATGCAGCAAGAGATTGGAAGGACAAGTGCTGCCCATACAATACTTTTTCTAGGAGAATGTATGATTCAAGGCAAGTGTTGCATTTTAGGCAGTACTTATGGCTAAGTGTTACCCAGGCAACACTTTCTCTAAGAGAATGTGAGATTCAAGGGGCAAGTGTAGCATAAGAAAGATGGGTCAAAGACAAGTGGTGCCTATTAGACAGCACTTACAAAGAAATGTAGGACGGGAATACAAGCGTCATAAGATTTGTAGGAATATTTTCATCCAAAATATATTCATTAAACTTAGAGGGAACATTTTTTCTAACCACTATTATGTGTGGGCAAAAAGGCAAATCATTGTTTACGGTGTCATATTTAGGCAAATAGGCCATTATATTCCCACAAAGGTAATAAAATGGGGCAAGTGCACAAATAACTTCTTTTACGATGTACCTTTACATTTTTCAGTCGTTTACAAGCACACCTTTGGAGTGGCTGGCCGCTTACTATTGGGGTTTAAGTTCAAACCATAACTTCAGCATCTGAAGTTGAAATCTGTTATTTTTCTTCTTTTTGATTAAATTTCAAATCATAAGTTTACATGTGTTTTGAAACTGAACCCAACTAATTCATGTATTATTATTCCTGCATTACTTGGCATCGAACCAAATGGCCCCTTAGGCTGATCAAGCAGCTAGTCCTTCTACCTGCCAATATCCACTTGCAGATTTTGCCCCCTAAAATGTTATACCATAATCATTGTGTACGTAGTATACAATACTAGCAATTGGACCCAAATGTGCATACATGAAGGTATACAGATAGTTGAATTACACTGGTGTATATCATATTATCATACAAAATATAAATTGTGTGTTAGTTATTTGGGTTATTGGATCATGGGTCGCCCATGTGGTCTGGCCCAACCCAATACTTGACCCAATTAAATTCAGATAAGTGAGAGTGGTTAAGAGAAGTTACAACTCCCCCCCCCCCCACAACTCTTCCTTTATGCGTTATGTGAGTAGTGGTGGGGCCCTCTCACTTCTTCAGATAAAAGGAGAAAAACTGAACGTGAAACTTACTTCTAATTGAACAGAGAAAAGAAAACTCTCTAATTTTTCTCCCAACAAAAGAAACACATAAGAGATACTTAGTTTGTGGAAACCTACCTTGTTTCCTAGTGATTCAAGGTTTGACTTGGGGCAATTCCTTGATAGTAGATTCAACTTCCGCTGTGGTGTTAACAGGTACACAATTTTTTGTCCCTGTTACCGTTATTAATTTCTAACAATTGGTATCAGAGCCTAGGGTTCTTGTTAATTGTTTCCAAGTCATGGATTGAATGTTAACAGCATAATATAATGTCTGAAAATTAAAATTAGTCTAGCCCAGAACTAATTTTCAGCATGATACAATTTTTTTAAGTTTGTACTCGTTTAGGGCTTTCCGTTGATATATTATTCATCAAGAACGGATTTAAAACGAGTAAGATACGAATTTTTTGAAGTTATGGTGAAAATTGGACAGTTTTATAAAAACTGCGTTCTGTAATTTGATTTCTGCAAATTTGGTTTAGAATTAAAATATGGGTTATATATTTTCAGAATCTACTCATTACAGGCTTTCCGTTGATATAATATTCATCAAAAACGGATTTAAAACGAGTAAGATACGAATTTTTGAAGTTATGCTGAAAATTGGACAGTTTTATAAAAACTGCGTTCTGTAATTTGATTTCTGCAAATTACTGGTTTAGAATTAAAATATGGGTTATATATTTTCATAATCTACTCGTTACAAGCTTTCCGTTGATATATTATATGATGATAAACGGATTTAAAATGAGTGAGATATGAAGTGTTGAAGTTCTGCCTATAAATGTGTTTCTCTTCGAATGACTTCGTAATAGCCAAACTATTATAATAGTATACAACACTTTCTTCTACAAATTGTTGTCATATTGAATGGTATGTCCATTCTTATTGTTTCATTGTTCCTATTTCAGAAATGGCTGAACAGGGACAAGCTCGACTTGCTCCAAGTGGGAGTGGTATTGGAAATCGAGCAAGAGGACAACGTAGAAGAGTACGTCGTAGTATGACATATTCCCGAGGACGTGATGTCATAAGGAATGATGTTTCCAGGATGATGCAAAATGTGCTAAGGGATGCAAGGGCTATATGAAGAGAAAGAGAAAAGAAATTTAGAGAGCTTAGGGCTTCACTAGCTGATCAAATTGAACATTATCAGTTTACCCGAAATGCACTAATTGATGCTATTGGCAAAATTGAACTTTATGATTGGGAAGCCTTAGCAATTTTAGTAGATTCACTTGGAGAACCTTTAGGTAGCATTTTAACTGATATTTATCACGAGGTTTGGCCAAGTGAATCTTTTTGGGTTTATATTCTTAAATTTGAAGCCGAGTGGGAGAATCGTCTCTACAACTACTTGTAATTTATTTTTTTTTTATTAATGAAACTTTGTTATTTGTTTGCAAGATTACATGTCATTTTATTTGTTTAATTTTTTATGTGTGGCAATTAAAAAATAAGTATGACATGATATTGAATATCTTAACGAGATACACACTATGAGAAATGATTTTATAAAATATTAGTTGAACATTTAGTTGTAGATGATGAATGGAAACTTAGTAACCTTTCGATTCTATACTAAGTGTAAAATTAATATTTTATTTAATTGATTTGCCTAAGTGTGCATATCACATGCGAGAATGATGAGTAATAAAAACACTTGTATTATTGTTTCATTTAACAGACTATGGCATCAAAAACTATCATTGCTGACTTAAATAAGGGTGACAAACTAAACGGCGAAAATTATGATATTTGGAGCCGTAAGATGTGGTATGTGCTGGAAGAGCAAGATGCTTTAGAAGCTATTAACCATGTCATGGTTTGCCCAGAGGAGGGTAACACTGCCCAACATAGGAGGGATCTTGAGGCTTACAATTCTTGGAAAAAGAAAGATGCCACTGCACGTGGAATCATTGTAAGCTCGGTTGTGGATGATTTCATTCACGAGTGTGAACAATTCCCTACTGCTCATGCCATGTGGGCACATTTGAGAGAAACCTATGGGGGTACTACTGTGACCCGCCTTAGACAGCTGACTATCAAATTTGACACTTACAAGAAGCGTCATGACCACAGTGTCAAACAACACCTTAGGGTGATGTCAAACATGATAGCTCAACTCAAAAGTGCTGGTCATATTCTCTCTGATGAGCAGCAGGTTCAGGCAGTGATCCGGTCTCTTCCAAGTAATTGGGAACATCTGAAAGTAAACTTGACCCACAATGACAGCATCAAAACTTTTGGTGATGTTGCTCGCCATGTTGAGCTTGAAGATGACCGGCTTGGTGCTGCAAAAGCTATACCCACTGCCTATGTGGCAGAATCAAGTGGTAAAAAGGCTTCAGGATTCAAGCGTAAAAATGACTGGAAGAAAGGCGGAAAGGGCAAGGAGACTGGTGAGGGACCCTCAAAGAAGAGAAACAAACCAAACCCTAAGAAGGGAAAACGGTTCTTTAAGAAGAAAGACAAGAGCAAGATGAAATGCTACAACTGCCAAGTGCCGGGACACTTTGCTCGTGAATGCACTGAGCCGAAAAGGGTAGCATTTCAAAACGCATCTATAAGTGCTACATTTGTTTCTAGCACCGTTTTATTAACTGAATCTTATCATGTGTGGATTGTAGACTCAGGGGCCACCGACCATGTGACCCGTGATCGAGAAGCGTTTGTGGAGTACCGTCGAGTACCATCTGGATCAAGGTGGATATATGTAGGAAATAATGCGAAGGTTGAAGTCAAAGGTCTTGGCACTTGCAGGATTGACTTGCGTGGTGGCCGTACTTTGATGTTGCATGACGTCCTATATGCTCCAGAAATTCGACGGAACTTAATATCTGTGTCTGTCCTTCTTAATTTAGGTTTCTGTTTGAACTTTAGTCGCAATGTTGTGAGAATTACTCTAGACAATGTCTTTTATGGTTCTGGACATCTTTACGATGGTTTCTTTGTATTAAGTTGTAATCCTTCTACTTATGACTATTATGTGGACCGTTGTATTATGGCATGTTCTTCTAGTAATAAAGATGTTGACATTATTACATGGCATGCTAGATTAGGTCACATTGGGCAAGATCGAATGAATAGATTGGCAAAGGAAGGACACTTGAGTTCTTTCTCGAAAATTGAAATGCCAACTTGTGAACAATGTCTTGCCGGAAAGATTACACATAAACCTTTTGGGAAGGCTAAGAGAGCTGACTTTCCATTGATTTTAATCCATTCAGATATCTGTGGTCCAATGAACGTGAAGGCAAGATCTGGTGCCTTGTACTTCATTACGTTTGTTGATGATTTCACGCGTTTTGGTTATGTTTATTTGATTTCTCATAAATCCGAAGCACTTGAGTGCTTCAAACGATACATGAATGAGGTTGAGAATCAATTAGACAAGAGTATAAAAACTCTAAGAACTGATAGAGGGCGTGAATATCTTTCAAGACAATTTATTGACTTGTGTAGTGAAAAAGGAATCACCAGACAATTAACTATTCCTTATACACCTCAGCAAAATGGTGTAGCAGAAAGGAGGAATAGAACTCTATTGGATATGACAAGATCAATGATGGCGCAAGCTAATTTACCTATCTCTTTTTGGGGAGATGCGTTATTAACTGCAGCCTATATATTGAATAGAGTGCCTTCTAAGTCAGTTCCTTCCACTCCTTATGAGCTATGGACCGGCCAGAAACCAAACTTTGATTATTTACGACCTTGGGGTTGTGCTGCATTTATAAAAGATTCTTATAACAAGTTTGGTAAACTGAGTCCAAAAGGCAAGAAATGTATCTTTATAAGATACTCAGAACACTCCAAAGGGTATGTGTTTATTGGTGAATTGGAGGATGGAGTGTTACTTAAATTGAATCACGAGATGTCACATTTTTAGAAAATGATTTTCCTAAGAAGGGTGAAGTAAAGGATGGGGAGCCTCTTTATGAAATGTTGAACTCAGATGGTCAGCAAGTGTCTTCTGACACATTTGATGATCTAATTGATCAAGAATATGGTGCTGATCCGAGTGGGAGCTTTTCAATACTAGATCCTTCTTGTGAATCTGAGTTTCAATTAAGAAAGAGTACCAGGAAAGGTGTACCTAAACGTACTTATGATATAGAGGATTACGTTTTCCTGGTATCGGCATCGGAAGTGAATGAACCAAATTCCGTTGCCGAGGCTTTATCGAGCCCTGAAAAGGATGAGTGGATGAAAGCAATGAAAGAAGAGTTAGAGTCCATGAGAACCAACAAAGTCTGGGACTTAGTTGATCTTCTGCCTGAGCGTAAAGCAATTAAGAACAAATGGGTTCTGAAAATTAAACGTAAAGCGGATGGATCGATAGAAAGATACAAGGCACGACTGGTAGCAAAAGGCTTTACTCAGCAAGCAGGAATTGATCATGAGGATACTTTTTCGCCAGTTGTGAAGTTTACCTCAATTCGCTTACTTTTAGCTATTGTTGCGCGTTTGGATCTAGAATTACACCAAATGGACGTAAAGACAGCTTTTCTCAATGGAGAATTGAACGAGGAGATCTACATGGAACAACCTGTAGGTTTCATCGTTAAGGGCAAAGAAAATAAGGTCTGTAAATTGAAAAGATCTATTTATGGTCTAAAGCAGTCTTCAAGGCAATGGTACTTGAGATTTCATAAAGAAATGATCTCATATGATTTTACTATGTTTGATGAAGACCATTGCATTTATGTTAAAAGGTCCAATGATATGTTTGTAATTCTTTCTCTTTACGTGGATGATATATTGATGGCTGGAAATAATTTGGAGTATCTAAAGATTATCAAGTCATGGCTTTCAAAGTCATTTGACATGAAAGATATGGGTGAAGCAGACTATATCCTAGGAGTTAAGATCCAAAGAAACCGTTCCAAAAAATTATTGAGTCTGTCTCAAGAAACATATATAAAGAAAATTCTGGAACGCTTTCGGATGAGTGAGTGCAAACCCATGGATACTCATGTAGCGAAAGGTGAAGCTTTATGTCTTGAAATGTGTCCACAGACGCAAAGAGAGAAAGATGAAATGTCTCGAGTTCCATACTCAAGTGCTATCGGGAGCTTGATGTACACTATGTTGTGTACTCGTCCTGATATCTGTTATGCCGTAGGTCTAGTTAGCAGGTATCAATCCAATCCTGGAAGAGATCATTGGAAAGCAGTGAAGAGGATATTTCGATACCTGAAAGGAACTGCAGATTATTCACTATGCTATAGTGGATCTGATTTGATGTTGAGAGGTTATACAGATGCTGATTGGGCTGGTGACTTGGATGAACGAAAGTCAACATCTGGATATGCTTTCTTACTAAATGGTGGGGCCATTTCATGGAAAAGTAAGAAACAAACTTGTATTGCTCTTTCAACTATGGAAGCTGAGTTTGTAGCTTATACATATGCGGTACAAGAAGCTGTTTGGTTGAAGAGATTCTTTGAGCATCTAGATATTGCAAAGAATCCTCAAGGATCGATAATTTTATATTGTGATAGTCAGGCGGCTATTGATTTTATAAAAGATCCTAAGCATCATGAAAAGACCAAATACATTGATACCAAGTATAAGTACTTGAGAAACATAGTTGCAAGCGGTGAAGTTCCAATACAATACATGCCTACACTAAAAATGGTAGCTGATCATTTTACAAAGGCAATATCTAGAGACCAGTTTGAGAAACATGTAATGGCTCTAGGTTTGCGTAGGATATGACTAAATTTATGTATTGTAGAACAATTTGAATGTTATACTCATCTATATATATTATTGAGTTTGTATTAAATCTCATGTGCATGTGATGGAATTTATTTGTGATAAGTGTGTCGAACAAGTCGCGAGATCGGCTCTCTCACACGGGCGATCGCCTCTGACGTCGAGGAACGTGCAGAGATGAGACCAATTAGAACCTTGAATTGTACAAGGTCATAAATAGTTTAAATTGTCGGTCTTGATTAGATTTCAGACTTATGGATTTGTATATCCTATATGACTTGTTTCGTAAGCCAGATGTGAGTTTTTCATAAATTATTGGATCTGAGGATTGTTTGAAGAAAAACTCAGGTTAGACATTCAGAAGTGTCTAGATCAAGATCTGTACGGTGTTTATATATTTAGAAATGAGACACACGCGCCAAAATTAGGCAAGAACACCGTAGCACGTGTTTCATACCATGTGTGCTGATCGACCAATAGGGTGATAGAAGAATGGATCCCTGCTTCTTCATTGTGTGAGACCTTAAGAAAAATCAATTTGATTTTCATTAGAATACCCTTTGACCTTTTACTGTCTCTTGAAGTACAAATCTGTGTTGCTACTTTAGCATGTCACTAATAGCCACGAGTGATTCGGCAATGCGGTGCATGTCTAGGAAAGCAGCTGATTTGGGATGAATAGATTCGAGTTGAAAGGGAAGACAATTAGAATGATTTATAAATTAACTTATATTCACAGGTCGACCATTACATTTGCCATGAGAGTTTCAAGTGTAATTGTGATACTAAGTTAAATAGGAACTCGAGTTCGCCTCAATCGAGGTTGAGGGATCAGATAAGTAGCTACTAGGGCAGCGAATGATGTCTGGGGTATTGCGAGTAAGAATATCCTCATGTTAATAGTGAATTCTTTCCGTATGTGATTGAATTCCTATATGGAGCTATTGAACAACCTTAGTAGGTATGGCTCTTGAAGATGCTCGCAGGTCGCATGAACTATTTGTCTGTATGAATTATATGTGTTATTGATATGGTACTGGTTTGGATCCAGTCCACCATGTGCGAAGTGGGAGATGTTAGTTATTTGGGTTATTGGATCATGGGTCGCCCATGTGGTCTGGCCCAACCCAATACTTGACCCAATTAAATTCAGATAAGTGAGAGTGGTTACAACTCCCCCCCAACTTACTTCTAATTGATTCTAATTGAACAGAGAAAAGAAAACTCTCTAATTTTTCTCCCAACAAAAGAAACACATAAGAGATACTTAGTTTGTGGAAACCTACCTTGTTTCCTAGTGATTCAAGGTTTGACTTGGGGCAATTCCTTGATAGTAGATTCAACTTCCGCTGTGGTGTTAACAGGTACACAATTTTTGGTCCCTGTTACCGTTATTAATTTCTAACATTGTGTACCCTGAATATATACATAATTAATACAGGTAGTATTTTGTAAATATTTCACCCTAAATAATATGAGGTTTCATAATTCTTGAGTAATTCTTTAGGCACTAGGCATGAAGCCTATGGAATTTGTTTTCTGTGGTATGTGTGGTTCTTCTCTTCTCGTTTTATATATTTTAGAATTTAGATGAGACCATTTGAGACCTGAAATTATGCTGGAATTTTTCTGCCTAACGCATCAACAAATATGTTTATATGGCCATACATTCGTGCGGTATTGTGTAGGGAAGTAGAAATAGGAACTTGTTCCTGATACATGGCTCAACCATCAAGTTTCGCCTTACTATTTACTTGGACGATAATCAGAGGCGGAGCCAAAATTTTATGTAAGGAGATTCAAAAATATCACATTTTGAATTTGAATCTGTGACCCAATAGAATTTTTTAACATTTTAAAGGGGTTCAATAGCTTATATATACCATACTAATTTTTATCTAAATTACAGTATAATCTGTCGACGAGGGGGTTCAATTGGAGATATGTTGCTCCGCCGCTAACGATAATGCATGAGCATGAAGCAATTTTCTTTAGTCTTTGGTGCCTTCACATTAAGAAAGAGCAGGAATAGTCACTAGTCCTTTTACTTGGTTTATATAAAGAAAGGGAACGATGTTTTTCTGGTAAAGCATGACTCAGCTATAGCTCCTGATTAACTGTAAAGGAATTTTTAATTCTTGGAATTTCAAGAGTCTTCGTTGAAGATGCTATATGTAGTATCTGAAATATATCTGCACTTAAAAGTGGTTGCCTCGTTTGCAGCATTACTTGTTTAAAGTTTTGTTCTTAAGCACTGTGACAAATAAGTAGCATAATAAGATTATCAACATGAAACAGAATGCTGATGCATTGAGAGGAATAAGTAGAACAATAAGATTCTCAACATGAAATATAAGGCTGTTTTCTGTAAACATGAAACCTTTTTGGTGCATCCTTTTCTTTCCTTCGAGAACTTCATCCAGGAAATATTTGTTTTCTCTAGAAGCCTTGCAAATGTTGATATCATAATTTTACATATATAAAGACCTGTGGACATGTACATCCCCTTTTGAGAGAAAGTCACAGAACCACCTGACTCTTGGTTTGACTTACTCTCAACCTTACAAATGCAGAAATCTAGCAGTAGTATTGCCAGCATACAGATTATACCACTTTTAAAAAAGAGAGAATCATAAACAAATACCAAAGGTGTGCACTGAAGCTATGAGCTGAAAGCTTTAGCTTCAAAGCTGAACTAAGCTTTGATAATAGTTAGTCTCAATAAAATACTGACTCAACTTTTGATTTGTTTATAAAGTATATCTCCTTAGCTTTAACTTCGAGGAGCAGTAGAAAGGAGTGAGTGCATAAGAAGGGCTGTGTGGTTATATCTTTTTATATATATATGCAGATGAGAGTCCCTAATCGCCCCTTTCCCTACTTGAACTAAGCAGAAATAAGGCAGTGCAGTGCATGACTAATCCATAATGAATTTCCCTTCCGCAGAGAAAGGAAATGAACATTTTTCTACTTGGCATCTCCTCCACAAGGAAAATTATTTTTTATGCTTAATACTGCTTGCCTGGACTGAAGTCATTCATGGCTTTGCTTTATTTGAAGAAAATTACCTCTTTATTGAATTTATCCAGAATCACATGATCAAAGACACTGCATAAGCTTCAAAGTGGATCAAAAAAAGAAAAGCACGAAATTTGCTTATATTAAAAAACTATGCACTGAACAACAAGAACTAACTGGAAGTTTTGTGAATGACACACCAAGGAGACGACAAGAACTTATTCATGCTGTTGTAAGGAATGTTCTCCTCCTCTGTTCATATGTGCCCTGCTCCTCTTCCCTAGTTTCCTCTTCCTCTCTGCCTTGTTCATGCCTTCTTTCCATTTCTTCTTCTTGTCTTCTAGCTGCTGCTTCTTGCCTTTCAGCTTCCTCTTGCCTTCTCCTCTCTGCCTCTCTTGCCTCTTCTTCTTCGCTTCTTCTTTCTCCTCCTCCTCCCTCCGTCTCTTCTTCCTCCTCCCCTCTCTCTCTTCTCCTTCCTTGTTCCTCTTCCCTCTGCGCTGCTTCCTCTTCCTTCCTTCTAGCTTCTGCTTCCTCCTCTCTTCTCCTTGATTCCTCTGCCTCTCTCTGTGCTTGTTCTTCCCGTCTCCTCGCTGCTTCTTCCTCACTCCGCCTTGCTTCTTCTGCCTCCCTTTGCGCTTCTTCTTCCTCCTGCTGCCTTCTAGCTGCTTCTTCCTCTTGTCTCTTCCTTGTTTCCTCCTCCTCTTGCTGTTTCCGCCTTGCTTCCTCTTCTTCTTGCTGTCTCCTTGTTGCTTCTTCTGCTGCTTGTCTTTCCCTTTCTTCCTCCTCCTGTCTTCTAGCTGCTTCTTCCTCCTGCTGTCTTCTCGCTGCTGCTTCCTCTTCTCTCCTCCTTGCTTCCTCTGCCTCTCTCTGTGCTTGTTCCTCCCGCCATTTTGCTGCTTCTTCCTCTTTCCTCCTTGCTTCCTCCTCTTCTTCCTGTCTCCTCCTTGCTTCTTCTTCTTGTCTCCTGGCTTCCTCCTCCTCTCTTCTCCTTGCTTCCTCTTCTTGTTTTCTCCTTGCTTCTTCCTCTTCTCTCTGTCTCCTTTCTTCTTCAGCTTTTCTTGCTTGTTCCTCTTCCTTCTTTCTAGCTTCCTCTTCTTTTCTCCTCCTTTCTTCTTCCCTCTTCCTTTGCTCCTCTTCTTCCCTTCTCCTAGCTTCCTCCTCCTCCCTCCTCCTTTCCTCCTCCATTAGCCTCGCTTCTTCTTCAGCACAAGATGTACACTCCAGTATTACCGACTCACCCTGGGATTCCAATATCCGATCCATCGTTGTGTTAGTCACATTTAGAGATGCCGCCAAGATTTCCCTGTCTAATGTTCTTAGTACAGAAGCTTTCCCGGCCAAGTACTGAGGATGATGTTTCTTTGCAGTTGTACTAAAACCAACAAACACAAATGAATTGTTGTTAAATGCCATTTGTGCCATTGGATGAAACCTTGGGATTGAAAATACATCTCCTTCTTCCACTTTAAACCTCATGTTTTTACACTGTTGATCTGTTCCAGTGTTTGAGCAAACAAGCCTTATCATTCCTTCACCTTGCAATGCTATACCAATTTCAGTAGCCATGGGATCCCAGTGTGGTCCCATCATTGATCCCTTTGTCAAGTTCACGACGAAAATTCCGATGTGTGAACCCTTTAGTGCAGGCAATTTCTTCCTTGTTATTACTGTGCTCCAGCCATTGCAGTTCTGGAAATCAGGTTTCTCATTGAAAACATTAAATAATTTAGTCTTCTTTTTATTGCTTTGGGTTTCAAAGAAGCCATAGCTGCCCCTTCCTAGAAGGCTTTTCATGAATTGTGCCTCCATCTCCCATAGAGTCTTCTTTGATGTCTTTGGCACACCATGTATGATGGCTGGTACTTCTGTTCCATTCAACACTTCATCTATCACCGACTCAGGTACCTTCACAAAGAAAATTCCACATCCATAATTAAAGAGTTAAGTTCTACGTATACAAGATCACACATATAAGGTAATTACAAAGAGATGTCTACACTAAACATTACTAATTCGTAACTAATGAATATGATAACTACTATACTACTACATTATCATGGTGTTGTAAAAACTACTCAGTTCCCCATACAGCGACTTAAATTCTATTTACAAGACAACTCCTAAAACTATACACTGTTTTCTCTTAAATCAAATAGAGAGGGTTGATTACATTAAATGCTGCTTGGAGGACTTTCCTGTCGAATCCAAGAACGATATCACGGATGCTTGAGTATGGTCCTGTACTCAATGGCTCCTGCATTATATATATATATATACACACATACGAGGAAATATTAATCTTTGATCAAGAAAAATGGACAATGAGAATCAAGTATTGGCATTAAGAAATTAGGAGGAGAACATGGCATATTACCCTTAAGTCATCTCCTGAATTGGCAAAGATGGAATAAACTCTAAGTTTTTGTCTAGCAGGCTCTAAATTGCTTTCTAGGAAGAAAATAGTTCCAAATGGCAGCCTAAAAACATCTCCTATTCTTAAATCCTCTGACTTCAGTTCATCTTCACCCATCCATGTCAATCTTCCCGACCCTTCAATCATCATCCAACAAAATATCAATAATATAATAATATTCATCAAACACATACATAAAATGAGAAACCAAGTTAGGGATCAAAATTGAATTTAACTTCTGTATACTAAAGTGCAATTTCTTCTAGTAAAATAACTAACTTAAAAATAACACATGCAAATTTCTTTCACACTATCAGGTCTCTATAAGTGAGTAACTTTAACTTTAAAAATAAGACATGTTATCTGTTACATCGTGTAAAATACAATGTAGATGTTAAATTACAGTGGATCTACATAAATAAGTTACATATAAAAGAATGTAAAACCAATACCAGTGTGGACATAGAAGACCATATCTGCATGTAAAACAACAGGAAGAAAGAGAGAGTTAGGCTCCAAGGTAATGAACTGAAGATGATAAGAGCCAGTAACCCCATCAGCTATTCTAACTGAAGAGACTTCTCCATTTTCAGTTGTAACTACTGATTTTCTTTCTCCTCTTTTAACCAAAGGCCCCGTACCCCATCCCCAACTTGGGACCCCTTCATTTTCTCTCAAAGCTGTTACATTAATCACCACATTACTAATTATGACAAGCAAAAGAAACTTTAACAAGATTCTGCAATATTTGTTCTCAGACATTGCCTTTAAAATACATGCACAGTATTGAGTTTAATCACGGTGTATATAGTGAGACATAGAGGAGTTAAAAACGAGGTTATGAAGGAAAATGAAGATGTGAGATATGGAGTTACGTGGCTTTTGCATGGACACGTGCTTGTTTCAGCGTGACACGTGGGTTTCTTGTGTCATAGATTATTACTCCCATCATGCATCTGGTCTTTGACTATTTCGATTCTGTTTTCAGCTAAGGAGCTTATCTTATATTTCATGTACGTCAGTAATTTGGCCCTAATATCCTTTATATTCTCATTCATGTGATAGAAACGGTTTTTTTAAAATTGCAGGGTAAGAACAAAAACATTGTCTTGTTCATGTCCATCAATGGTCCAAATAAGGAAAATATACAGAAATGACACACTCCAGTGCCAATCTCACTTTTTTGTACCTACAAAACTGTTTTTTTCTTTTATATATGTGTATATACTTTCCATGACCACACTTTGATGTGAATATTCTGGCAGGTAAAAACAATTACCAGGAATTTTTTAACTAGGATTTGATGTGTATCAGCAAATTTCCTAAAGATTGGGGTTAAAAATACAGATTATTCTTATGGGGTAAAAAATACGACATGGATTCCAGAGGGTTATTTTGATGCGTAGTCATTTTTGGACGCGTTAAATGAGAATTATCCACCGTTTCAGAATTAATTGAGGAATAGCTACCGTGCACACATACACTCTATTAGCATTGGCAAACAGCCCGGACTAGTCCCAGGTTTTTCTACTGGGACTTTGAACTACACATATTCAAAGTCCTACTATTTTATAATGGGATAGTCCCTGGTGCTTTATACACTGGGACTTTGAACTAACATGTTCAAAGTTCCACTATATTTCAGTATTTTATATTGGAATTTGTCCGAAAGTAACTATTTTTTAGCGAATTTGTTTTTGATGGCTACGGATCCATTAGCTCGCGCCAAACAGGCCCTGGGCGAAATTTTTATAATTCCAGAAGTGTCTACTAGGTGCAAAAAGTTGTCCTAGCCAGTTCTTCACACCACTAATCTTTCACACAATTTAAGGAGAATTAGCCAACTATTACAAACTTTTAGAAAAGTAGAAAGATTTTAAAAAAACACACGTTTTTTATGACTGGCTACCAAACAAAAGTCTGAGATTTTGAACTAAATCCCAACAAAATCCAATAATTTTTTTTGCGCTTAGTTTAAAGTTCCAAAAAATTTTACTGGAGCTTCATATTTGAAAATGCAGGTATTTTATGCTGGGACTTTTGAACTAAATTTTTTAAAGTCCAAGTATTTTATAGTGGAATTTTATATTAAGCAACTCCCAAGTATTTTATACTGAGACGTTTGAACTAAAATATTCAAAGTCCTAATACATTATACTGGGATTTCATAATTAGCAAGTCCAGTACAAAATACTGAGATTTTAAAAAATTTAGTTCAAAATTCTAGTATAAAATACTTGAATTTTTCAGTGTTTTTAAATCTGGTTAGTTTTCTAAAAAATTTGAAATATTAACAAGTTTTCATTTAGCACTGCACAAACAGGCTATAAGGTCAAATTTTAACTAAATCTCCCGACATTGGATGTGGGCCTCAATATATGTGTAGGATTAGAACTTGTAAAATTTTCATCCACAGGTCACTTTTGTCACTGGTATTTAGTTTGAAGCCACTTTTTTGTTGGTCTTACATGAGAGGTCACTTTTTGAAACTTCAATCTTTGTGGGCTGTGGGTTGAACTTCATGCCTAAAATATGAAGTTTCAACTTCAATCTGTAAGGGCTGAACTTTTAGATATAGATGCGTAAACTTCAACTCTTGTGGGCTGAAGTTAAACTTCAATCCTTGGGGTGGGCTGAAGTTGAACTTCAATCCTTGTGGGCTGGACTTGTGTAAAGTTCAACTCAAAAGAATTGAAATTTCAAAAAGTGGCCTCTCATGTAAAACCAATAAAAAAAAATGGCCTCAAATAAAGACCACTGCCAAAAGAGGCCTTTGGTGCACTTTGCCCTTAGAACTTCCAAACAATATCACCGTAAAAATTTCGTCCAACGGCTATTATTGCCACTGTTGTTTTGTTCCAGACTACTTTTTCTTAATTGTGTAAAAAAAAAAAAAATCTGGAACTCCAGACCTTATGAGTTGTAGTTCAACTTCAGCTCTTCTTTGCCTAAAAGTTCACCCCCTCGTGGGTTGAAGTTTATCCCACAAGGATTGAAGTTTTAAAAAGTGATTAAAAATTAAATATTTTTAAAAAATGACTCCAATTATAAAGGTGACCCAAAAAGTGGCTATTCGTGCATTTTCTCCAATTTCACCCGTAGCCTTGGAGCGCGTTAAGGTTATGTTTAGTCTCGACGGGAAGAACGTTTAATGTTTAATCTCTTATGGAGATTTGCCATGAGCTATCAAGAATTTTTTAAAGAAAAATTTACACTATATAACTACCCTAATAGCTTAATTACATAATATACCAATACTTTTAAATATTTTACCCTATATAACAATACTTTCTACATTTTTACAAAACATACCATTTTCATTTCCCACTCCCCCAAACTCAAACCCTAATTTCTTCCCCCTCTTTCTCTCTCTTTCTCTTTCTCTTCCCTCCTCCCCCTATCCACCCACCCCGCCGTCCCCCTCCCCCTCGCCGGCAACCACCCCATCGTTGCTGCTATTCTCACGGCGGCTTAGCCACTGCTCCGTCACTGTGCTCCGATCTGCTCCTCCATCCTTCTTTTTTTTTTTTTTGGTTTTGTATGTGTATTGTATTTGTATAAACATGTATAAGGTTTGTATTATGTGTATGTGTATGTTTTTGGTACATCAATACATTAATTTTTTTTTGAATATCTTTGTATATTGTTGTATATTTATGTATTTTTATATTTTCAAGTGTATGTTTGGCAAAATTGTGGTTTTGTATATTGTATATTTTTGTAGATTTTTGGTATTTATGTGTATGTGTATTTCATATGTATATGAATAAGTTTTTTGCATATCCACAAATTTATTTTTATGTATTTGTATGTTTGGGGGTGTATTGAAGTGTATATTTTGTATATTCTATTTTGTAAAAGTGTATATCTTGTATGAATGTGTAATTTGTATGTTTTTATACTTTTTTATACATTTTTTTCAGATTTAAAAAAAAAAATCCGGCTACCACCACCGGCGGCCGGCGACTGGCCACCGGCGGCAACACTATGACTGGGAGCAGTGGGTGTGGGAGGGTTTAAAACCTTCATTTGTATGGTTTTAATGGAAGTTGTATATGATTTGTAAAAAAAGTATTGGTATATTTTGTAAAATGGTATAGTATTGGTATTTTTTGTAAATTTGGTATTAGGGTGGTATATTTGTGTAATTCTCCCTATCATAAAAGTATACAGTGTAAAGTATCCTCCCCCCCCCCCCCCCCCACCTAATTTATGCATGTATAATTTTGGAAACAAGTATAACATGAATATATACATTGAAAACTGAGAGTATATCATAAAAGTATACCATAATTTATGCAGGTATACCATGAAGATATAAATTGGAATAGAGAGTATACCACAAAGGTATATAATGAAATTGCAATCCAACTCCTAATTCATACATATACAAATTTGGGCATATGTATACCATAAACATACACTGTGAAAGAGAGTATATCATAAAGGTATCAATGAAACTACAACCACTCCCCTAATTTATACTTGTACAACTTTGGATAGAAAAATAACATGAAGGTATATATTGAAAACTGAGAGTATACAATAAAAGTACATAATGAAACTGTAATCTAAGGCCGCATAATTTATACAAGTATACTATGAAGGTATACATTAGAATAGAGAGTATACCATAAAGGTATGTAATGAATTGTAACCCTACCCCTAATTTATGCATGTACAGCTTTGGATATAAGCATACCGTGAAGGTATATAGTGGAAAAGAGAGTATACAATAAAGATATACGATGATTTTTGTAACACATCCCTAATTTATGCATATACAACTTTGGATATAAGCATACCATGAAGGTATATAGTGGACAGGAGAGTATACCATAAATATATGCAATGAAATTGTAACCCAACCCCTAATTTATGCATATAAAATTTTGAATATAAGTATACCATGAAGGTATACAATAAAAAAGAGCGAATACCATAAAGATATATAGTGAAACTGTAATCCCACCCCACTAATTTATGCAAGTATAATTTTGAATAAAAGTATACCATAAAGGTATACATTAGAATAAAGAGTATATAATAAAGGTAAACAATGGAAATGTTACTGAACTTTTACTTTAACAGTGAAAGTTTACCATGAGTGGAAATTTTAAAATGAGTATGCGGGTAATCAAACATATGTGTTTTTGTGTGTTAAAATCGATAATATTTTAGATGCTAATTACAAAAGTGTATTACATGGATAATAAAATCTTGAGATCGAACGACAAACAAACACAAAAAAATAAAAAATAAATAAATAACAAATAAACGAATCAACCAGATTGCAAAATTAAAAATAATGAATAGATTTGTTGAATTGTATTAATAAAAAGCATAGATAATTGCAATATTTAATTTTACAAAATAATCAAGGAGTAATACTAAAAGTAAAAGTAAAAGAGAAGTGACAGGTAATAAATGAAGAGATATGAGGAGGTGAGCTTCGTGAAATTTTGATGCGTAGCCATTTTTGGACGTGCTCAATAAATTTTATCCATTTTTTCAAAATTAATTAATAAATAGCCAAAAATTTGCGTACACACTTACGCTCCATTAGCATTGAAAAATAACCCAGACTAGTCTGGGTATTTTATACTGGGATTTTGAGCTAACATGTTCAAAGGTCCCCAGTATTTTGTTATGGGACTGAAGCTTTATATATAAAGTGTCATAACAAAATACTGGACTTAGTTTACTGAAGCTTTATATAAACTTGTTCAAAGCCCCAGTATTTTATATTGGGATTTATCCGGAGGTGGCTATTTCTCAGCGAATTTGTTTTTGACGGCTACAAATCAATTAGCGCGCGCCAAACAGACCGCTACTGACACGACCCGAAATTCGGCTAGGCCGTGCGGGCACCCGACATCCTTCCCTAGACCCGTCGGGCGAACCCTTACCAATTAAATTAGGAAAATAAATACAATTCAATTCATAAATAAGAATAAGACTTTAAAAAAACACAGACATACTGATACCTCTAAGCTGTACAAAAGAAATTACAGCTGACTACCCAACATGCTAGGTTTAGGGCTATCCAGACCAGACATCTAAGAGTACAAAAGAAGACAGATACCTCCTGAAGGGAGCAAAATGCAACTGAAATAATGAACAATAAACTGGTGGCCATCCGGAATAAATCTGGCTCACCCTGACAGCTGAAGTCGTCTTCGCTCCTGAACAACGCGGCGAACTCAATCCTGGAGCGAACCTGCCGAAACGAAATAGATAGACAAGAAACAAACAACAAACAAGGGTGAGTCAAAAGGACTCAATAAGTGGGGCAGACTAGCCACCTCAAAGAATAGGATAGCTAGCCGGGGAGAAGAAACAGATAAACCAAATTCCTTTTATTTAAATTATAGAAGGCAGAGCCAGATAACAGCCGAAAACACGTAAGAAACTTCTAAACTCAACCAAGGGTGCGTGGCAGAAACATATCAACAAATAAGCGATGCACATATAAGCAGAACAATAGTCACATACCGCAAGTCTACACAATGGTATGAATTGAGATGAAATGAAATGAAGTGAGATGAAATGAAATGAAATAAAATATGATGCGAAGGGTCACATGTGCCCGTAATCCCATCCCGAAGCGGAATACTCCTGCATTCGAGGGGAATCCAATCTGATAACCAACTGGAGCGGAATACTCCTGCTCCTGGGGCGGAATACTCCTGCACCCGATATAATATAAACCAGAGGCGGAATACTCCTGCACTCTCCTGGGGCGGAATACTCCTGCACCCGATATAATGTAAAGCTGAGGCGGAATACTCCTGCACTCAATATCTGACATAAGAGCGGAATACTCCTGCTCTTGGGGCGGAATCCTCCTACCCTCAATGTGATACAATGGAGCGGAATACTCCTGCTCCTGGGGCGGAATACTCCTGCCCTCAATATGATATGCAATGTAATGCATATGAATGCAATGTGACAATAACCCTTCACCGGCGCGGGACTCTCATCGACAACCGGGAAGTAGATGCCAACTCGCAGCCAGGGTACAATGCTCAAATCCTCAATGCAATACCAACAATAGGACATGACATATAATATACAATATAAATCCAAAGCTAAGGCGTAATGAGTACGCCTATCGGCAGCTACACACGTAAGGAATACGTGGTAGAAAATCCACGAGGCCAGGTGCCTCCAAAGAAATGGATATAAACACTTACCTTGTTACAAAGTTAGTACAACCACTCAATAACCGCTTTGTCCTTTGAGTTCATTGCCAAACGATCCCACTGTGTTCAATAACCAGAAAAATATATCACATAAGGCTAAAGGCTTCATTCCTCACATCTTAGGGCAATCCAAGTAGGAACCTGATACCCTATTCGCATACGCAATACACAGGCCAGGCCTATATACAGGGTTTAAGGCCACATAACCAAATTCCAAATAAATTATATTTATATGTTGCCCATAACTCACTGAGCACGAATACATAATCAATTTCATTATCGGGGTCCATTTGACCCTTTAAACTATCAATTTACGTCATTAGGGCGATGTCTAATATTCCTATTTTCACCGCAAAAATATATTTAAACGCACGTAATAAACTCAAATAGTATATTAGGATCATTACTGAATGTTTCAGGGTGAAAATTCTACTTTTTTCCGGCCCCTTTTCTCATTTTCTGGCATATTTTTACTGCACTGCGTGTTTGCTTCGTTTCTGCTTCTCCTGTTTCTAATCTGATCAATACGAGCTTGATAAGCTCACCAACCGACAACATTCTCTTTCCTTTTGTCTTTTTTCCTTTTTCGTCTTTTTCCTTTTTTTTTTTTTTTTTTTTTTTAAATTCGCAGTTACGGTAAAAATTAAAATGGTACAGTACAATATTTAAAATAATTCCAACTTTTGCATACAAGTTATACAAAATATATGTAACATACTCGCGAAGGCGGATCTCAAATCAGACTCCCGAAACTCAAGATACGAATTTAAATGAAAAGAAGTCAAATTATTTAACTTTCGGCATTTTAGCGGAAACTTGCCGAACAACATCGAAATTCACTTTCGAAAGCTTACAAAAATCACAAATAATCATACGAACCTAACGGCGCTTTCGGATTTCGAATCGGAGCTCATTCGGCAAAAACCGAGCTCGAAAATCTCTTTTTAATATTTATCGCCAATAAAAACTGAAACCTTCTTCCGATGCCTACCAAACGAGGTCTGATTTAGCTCAAATTTTACAGACAGGTCCTAATGGACATTACGAATATTTTAAAATTATCGGCACGCCAATCGGAGTCCTAACTTCCGAAACGACTGACCGAGGTCGTTTCATTCTCCTCCACTTAAACTCTCGTTCGTCCTCGAACGAGCCTAAATCTAAAGAAGAATTCGCACAGATAGCAAAAGAACTTGCACGACCTTCATGAGCTACTACACGGGCATTATTTCCTGATTATAGGATCAGAATTATATTATGCGCATTGTACTTTTCGAATAAAACATATCTGGATAATATTATCACATCATTGCCCAACTTATTCCGATTAAGCTGACCCTTCCTCGATCATGATAGAAGAGTTCTATATTTTCGAAACAAAAATACACGAAACTTTGAATGGGTTAACATGATTCAGCCGATAATTACCTCTTCGATATACCTTTCGATATAGAACAAATTGCTGGAACTAGGAATTAGCTCACAGTTGATGCAATAGGGGAAGTTTTTGAAGTACCTTGTCACCACTCACTATAGAAGATTTGATGCAAGCTATATTATTTTTACGAACGCACTATGCAACATCTCAGTTGATTTTAGTGTTGTTCCGCAAGCTCCTTGTGGGAATGTAGTTACTCATATCCTAATGTATGTCAAAGGTTCATCTGAACAGGGTCTATCGTATAAGGATAAGGATCACATAACTACTACTAGATAGTATAATGTAGACCAACAATGATCTTCAGACTGAACATCTACCTCAGGGTACTGTCTTTGAATTAGAAATATTATGACTTGAAAAAGTGAAAATAAAATAGAGATGTAGTTCGACCATGAGTCGAGGTAGAATACCAACAACAAAATTGATTACATGTTCACTTATAACGCTAAAGTAACTTCTCAAAGAGTTGAGGTGTGAAGGAGATATACATACCAATGATGGATTGTCGACAAGCTGCACTAGACTGTTAATTCTAAATTTTCATGAAGTAAAACAGCGTCAGTATGAAAATCCAGTTATAGTTGAATACAGACAAATAGCCAGAAGAAAACTGGAGTCACCATACAAGGTTACTACTGACGGTGTTCTCATGCATAAAGAAAGACTTTGTGCTCCTGATATTGCAAACTTACGTTGACAGATTATGATAGAGGCACATTGTTCTAAATACCCTGTTCATCCAGGTTCGACTAAGATGTACCATGATCTCGAACATATTTATTAGTGGGATAGAATGAAGTGTAACATAACAGAATTTGTGGCTCAATGTTCTAATTGCCAGCAAGTTAAAGTCGTGTCATCTTTCCAGACTTTATGTTTTCAGCAGATAGGTACATATATATGATCAGCTACCAGCTTATCTCTATCATTAATAGATTACTAGTGGGTTTAGCAATGATTGACACTCATTGTAGATTTCCGTCGTGGCCTTACTTTGGGTCGTGAGAAAAGTGGTATCAACACCTCAGAGATTTAATATTACCATTCAGTATTTGGAGGAAGACTCCTCCACTTAAAGCATTAACTCATACCGCTAACTAGAATAGAAATAGTCATCCTCGCACAGTCTACCGGACTAAGGAAGACATAGCTAAAAATAGAATTCGGCTCAGACCTGAGCTACCAAATTACCCTCTCGAGTTGCGAAACGACTGCAACTCCCGAGTTCACAACTCCATACCTTTGCCGTAAACACCACCGCCCGATGAGTGGTACTTCTATATAAAAATTTCGGCAGAGTTTTCCTTGAAACTGGATGATCCGCAAAAACAGAACCAGCACGATACAATATATGGGGATGGATACCCGGATAAACTGATAACATAAACATGTTAAACGGATAACAAGATAAGACAACTGGACCAAAACAATAATATGCTTACCCGGTTACAATAACATGTACTCTGGCTCAACACAGGGAACGTCACAAGCGGCTACCAATCGCCCAAGATCACTAGTGCCGGACGAAGAAGAAATAGAAATGAATCGGGATAGAAATAATTAGAGCTTCAGGAAGCTCATCTTTTTATTTTGCTTGGCTCCCAGAGCTACACTACTTCCGAGTCAGGCTAACCAAAGAATTGAAATTGAAGAAATAGACATTAAATAAGCTTTATGGAAAAACATCCATACCAATTTAACCTTCCAATAAGAATGAAACTCTGACAATTTACCAGAATACCCTTTTACAACTGAGAGAAGCTCATGGAATAACATGACTCTACTAGCATCTTGAACCAAGAGGAGACACGTAGATCGAGTATCACTTACAAATCAGTTTACACAATGACACTTCCTGATGGTAACGAATAAGAATCCCATCATCCTACCAACACTAATTTTCTAGAAGAGAGTTAAACTGAATTGACATAATAACAGAAGGTGGCGTAACAAGATGCCAAGCTAACAATAGCGACACTCACTGTCAAATCTCTCATATTTAGACTAGAAAAACTAGTAGGGTCTCATAAATGCCAGGAATAAATCGTATTAGAAACTCACCCCTCTACCGCAACCGATTCGTAATTACGACAATATCCAAGGAAACCGTCGAAACATGATAAGACACTCCATTTCTAGATCGATCGGAAAGATAAATCTTACTTACAGATAAGGGAAGAAGAAACACACGGGTCTACTACATCGGATGCCTCAGCATCCTGCCAGACCAGCAGTTCATAGTACTGCCTCTGCAGCTGAGCTGAGCCAATACCCTGACAAGCACTTTCTGGAGAACCACTGCCACCACAATCTCAACCTCTATTGGATGGTGGCATTTCTTTAGCTGATTGTAATCTAAATAAAATCCCCTGCGATTGTGCAGGTGCCTGATGACGAGAGAAAAGACGACTGCCTACTTGCCGGAGTGAAGGAAAACTCCTTAAAGGATAACCAGTCTCATGACAATAATAACACCCTTTTCTCTAAAAATGGAACTGGACAGATTATTGATAGCTATAAAGAGAAAAACTGGGTCTGATCTTGACGAACTACTGACGCACTCTGAGAATCACGTGACACAAGCTGAGATAACCTGGAAGATGACCTCCCAAAATAATCAGAACTTTTACCTCCAAATGAGGTACCATGGTTACCCACCAGGGCCGTGGGATCTCTTACTTTCCCGTTCTAACTTATGGTATGCCTCGAACCTTCGAGCAATATCAACAACAATATCGAATGAAATCCCGACCTCAATCTTTCGAGCCATCTGGGATCTCAAGGAAAAAGAAAGGTCATCAATAAATCTTTGAATCTCTCGAAAGACTCGTGAACTAGTTCAAATGCATATTCGGCCATTTTATAGAATTCAATCTTATATTCTGAAACCAACAGGCTAACCGACAGGCTACCCTGTCAAATTCACTCAAACTGGAAACACTTTTCATCTCGCTTGATCCTCGAAAGGAACTTTTCCACGAATCTAGAAGAAAAATCGAACCAAGTTAGCTAATAAGAGAGCGGCCCACCAATTCAAAGCTGGACACTGAAACCGGAAAGCAAAATAGTCAACATCATACCGCTCAATATAGTCAAGAACCTGAAGGATACACTGACATCATTTTTATTTTAAAAAGAATCACGAGGTTTATCTGATGCATTGCTTAAGAATATCGGAAGGTTCAACCGCGTGAAATAATGCAACCTCTTTGGGCACTCGGACCGAACTGTTACCTCGGCAGGCTAACCAGCCGGAACAATTGGTAGCGCAACACATATTGCCTCTGGAACATAATTCACTGCAGCAATATTAAGAACTGGAATAGGAGCTCCCTGAGACCGAACATCTGTATCTGCGGCAACCTGATAAGCTGCCTAGTGAATAATAGGTTCTTGTGGTATCTGCGTCGCCAAAATTCACGTAAAAGCATCGTAGAGAGCCAAGGGAACCACAAGGCCCTGCTCCCTTGCCCATCGCAAGCTCGTACAACTGAGGCCTCCGTAACTAGGTCATCAGCACGATAAAAAAAAAAAAAAAAAAAAAAAAACTCTCGGTGCTTCGTCAGTGCTAGCCCCACGCTAGACTGCTTCGTCTTAAACTCATACCGTTTGTTGATTTACGCACGAGGGTTTCACAATTACCACGAAGGAATTAATGAAAATAGTTTTTGCATCCTAGACCGACGCACGATCAGAAAAGAAGGAAGTGAAACTTCCTAAATGCCATCATAGCCTCTCGTAGATAAGTACGGACGTCTACGTACCCATCAGCGAGACTCTACTAGACACTGTCTTAGTCTGGATAGACTCTAAACATGGCTCTGATACCAACTGACACGACCCGAAATTCGGCTAGGCCGTGCGGGCACCCGACATCCTTCCCTAGACCCGTCGGGCGAACCCTTACCAATTAAATTAGGAAAATAAATACAATTCAATTCATAAATAAGAATAAGACTTTAAAAAAACACAGACATACTGATACCTCTAAGCTGTACAAAAGAAATTACAGCTGACTACCCAACATGCTAGGTTTAGGGCTATCCAGACCAGACATCTAAGAGTACAAAAGAAGACAGATACCTCCTGAAGGGAGCAAAATGCAACTGAAATAATGAACAATAAACTGGTGGCCATCCGGAATAAATCTGGCTCACCCTGACAGCTGAAGTCGTCTTCGCTCCTGAACAACGCGGCGAACTCAATCCTGGAGCGAACCTGCCGAAACGAAATAGATAGACAAGAAACAAACAACAAACAAGGGTGAGTCAAAAGGACTCAATAAGTGGGGCAGACTAGCCACCTCAAAGAATAGGATAGCTAGCCGGGGAGAAGAAACAGATAAACCAAATTCCTTTTATTTAAATTATAGAAGGCAGAGCCAGATAACAGCCGAAAACACGTAAGAAACTTCTAAACTCAACCAAGGGTGCGTGGCAGAAACATATCAACAAATAAGCGATGCACATATAAGCAGAACAATAGTCACATACCGCAAGTCTACACAATGGTATGAATTGAGATGAAATGAAATGAAGTGAGATGAAATGAAATGAAATAAAATATGATGCGAAGGGTCACATGTGCCCGTAATCCCATCCCGAAGCGGAATACTCCTGCATTCGAGGGGAATCCAATCTGATAACCAACTGGAGCGGAATACTCCTGCTCCTGGGGCGGAATACTCCTGCACCCGATATAATATAAACCAGAGGCGGAATACTCCTGCACTCTCCTGGGGCGGAATACTCCTGCACCCGATATAATGTAAAGCTGAGGCGGAATACTCCTGCACTCAATATCTGACATAAGAGCGGAATACTCCTGCTCTTGGGGCGGAATCCTCCTACCCTCAATGTGATACAATGGAGCGGAATACTCCTGCTCCTGGGGCGGAATACTCCTGCCCTCAATATGATATGCAATGTAATGCATATGAATGCAATGTGACAATAACCCTTCACCGGCGCGGGACTCTCATCGACAACCGGGAAGTAGATGCCAACTCGCAGCCAGGGTACAATGCTCAAATCCTCAATGCAATACCAACAATAGGACATGACATATAATATACAATATAAATCCAAAGCTAAGGCGTAATGAGTACGCCTATCGGCAGCTACACACGTAAGGAATACGTGGTAGAAAATCCACGAGGCCAGGTGCCTCCAAAGAAATGGATATAAACACTTACCTTGTTACAAAGTTAGTACAGCCACTCAATAACCGCTTTGTCCTTTAGGTTCATTGCCAAACGATCCCACTGTGTTCAATAACCAGAAAAATATATCACATAAGGCTAAAGGCTTCATTCCTCACATCTTAGGGCAATCCAAGTAGGAACCTGATACCCTATTCGCATACGCAATACACAGGCCAGGCCTATATACAGGGTTTAAGGCCACATAACCAAATTCCAAATAAATTATATTTATATGTTGCCCATAACTCACTGAGCACGAATACATAATCAATTTCATTATCGGGGTCCATTTGACCCTTTAAACTATCAATTTACGTCATTAGGGCGATGTCTAATATTCCTATTTTTACCGCAAAAATATATTTAAACGCACGTAATAAACTCAAATAGTATATTAGGATCATTACCTGAATGTTTCAGGGTGAAAATTCTACTTTTTTCCGGCCCCTTTTCTCATTTTCTGGCATATTTTTACTGCACTGCGTGTTTGCTTCGTTTCTGCTTCTCCTGTTTCTAATCTGATCAATATGAGCTTGATAAGCTCACCAACCGACAACATTCTCTTTCCTTTTGTCTTTTTTCCTTTTTCGTCTTTTTCCTTTTTTTTTTTTTTTTTTTTTTTTTAAATTCGCAGTTACGGTAAAAATTAAAATGGTACAGTACAATATTCAAAATAATTCCAACTTTTGCATACAAGTTATACAAAATATATGTAACATACTCGCGAAGGCGGATCTCAAATCAGACTCCCGAAACTCAAGATACGAATTTAAATGAAAAGAAGTCAAATTATTTAACTTTCGGCATTTTAGCGGAAACTTGCCGAACAACATCGAAATTCACTTTCGAAAGCTTACAAAAATCACAAATAATCATACGAACCTAACGGCGCTTTCGGATTTCGAATCGGAGCTCATTCGGCAAAAACCGAGCTCGAAAATCTCTTTTTAATATTTATCGCCAATAAAAACTGAAACCTTCTTCCGATGCCTACCAAACGAGGTCTGATTTAGCTCAAATTTTACAGACAGGTCCTAATGGACATTACGAATATTTTAAAATTATCGGCACGCCAATCGGAGTCCTAACTTCCGAAACGACTGACCGAGGTCGTTTCAGCTACGCGAAATTTTTACGTGAGCTTCCTAGCGTGATCAAGCCCATATACCCCAAATGGGTAACATGGGTAATTAATTTTAGGGAGATTTACAAATATATACAATCCTAACACCAAAATTACAAAAAATCCCAACATTATTCCATTTTACAAAAAATACCAATGTTTTTTTACACTTATATACAAAAATCAACAAAACTGATAAATTAGGGTTCCTCCTTCTTCCTACTGCCCCCCCTCCCCCAACTGCTACCACCCCAGGCGGCGGCGGCGGCGCCTAGTCACCGCTTGCTGCCGCCGGCCGCCGCCATCCACCACCGTTTTTTTTTTAATCTAAAAAATGAAACACATATATAAATATTGATTTTTTTTTTGAAATTAAAGTTAGAAAATACATATAAACAAAAATACATGTAAATACATAAAAAAAATTATGTTATACATACACTAAACACACACATACATACACGAATCTACAGATCTACAAACGAAACATACAAATTTATGTGTGTGATATTTTTTACTTGACATACACACAAAGATACATACAAAAAATACAAATAGATGCTCGGATATACACGTTCATACAGTGATATACACGTACATATACTTGTGTGCTGAAAATTATTACATGTATATACACGAACATACAGATACATACACTTGCAGATCTGAATTTGAATGTGTATATTCAAATGCAAAAAAGAAGAAGGAGAAGTAGATTTGAACTTGTATTAACAAAATACATGTGTATACATAAAAATACACACATATACACGTACAAAACGAAAAAAAAAAAGAGGAGAAGATGAAAAAAGAGGAGCAGATCTGCTCCATTTCGCCGCGGTGGAGCCACGCAGCGGCGGCGACCGGCGAAGGGGTGGGGAACGGCGGGAGGGTGGGGTGGGTGGGTGGAGGAGAGGAGAGAAAGAGAGAGGGAGAAGTTAGGGTTTTGGGTAGAGAGGGAAGAAAGGAAATGAAAATTTTTATATTTTGTAAAATGTGAAAAAGTGTTGGTATGTAGGGTAATTATTTAAAAGTATCGGTATTTTCTGTAATTAAGTGGTTTAGTATGTCAATTAGTATAAAAATGTCTTTATGATATACACTCTATTTTCAATGTATACATTTATGTTGTAGTTCTATCCAAAAGTGTACATACATATATTAGGTGGGTGGGGTTACATTTAATTGTACGTGAACCAAAAGCATACACTTTTTATAATAATCCATTATAAATAAAATATTAAATTGATGAAAAAATAAGAAGAAAAAAGAGATTAAATAGAATTGAAGAAGATATGTCACCAATACCAACTTGCAACACTTTAATTCTTTACACTCTGTCAATGGAACATAAACACTCATTTTTGTAGTTGTAACTTGTAAGAAAAGTTATTATTCTTTGCTCTTGTTAAATATAATGACTACGAAATCTACGGGATGAAACTTCAATATTTACGCCACATGAGACATTTTCAAGACAAATTAAGAAGTGGGTAGAAGATAACATAGAATATAATTTTAGGAGTGGGAAGAAGTTGAATATAAAAAAATGGGTCAAAAGAAGGAATAAGATGGATATGAGAAAATGGGAGAAATTTTTTGGAGAAGAAGGTTTATGGTCTGTGAGGGATTAGCTTTAGGGTTTTCATGTGATTTGAGGCATTTTTGGGTAGGGTTGACGTAATTGGGTACACCGAGTAAATAATATGTGGGCATATCAGGCAAATATCATAGTTGTGGGTAAGGTTTGGTAAATTATTTGCTTTCAATGAGTATTTCTGTAACTGGCCCGAAATAAAATTACAGTAACCTGGGAAATTTTGAAGACTAGCTAGTTTTCGAACCACTTAAAGATAATGCGTCAACAATTACAAAATTTTAGAAAGATATCCATATTTTTAAAACACATGTTTCTTTATGAAGACTAGCCACAAGAAAAAAACCTCTGGAGTTGAACTAATCCCCAACAAAGTTTGCCGAAATTTAGTTCAAAATTTCATAAAATTTTAGTTTACTGGAGCTTCAATTTGTTGGGTGTTCATTCAAAGTTCCAGAAAAATTTATCAACGCTTCATATTGAAGTCTTAGTATATTTTTACTGGGATTTTTGAACTAAATTTTTCATAGACCAGTAAAATTTACTAGGACTTCATACTTAGCAAGTCCTAGTAAGTATGAAGTCCTAGTAAATTTTACTAGACTTTAAAAAAATTAGTTCAAAAGTCCAAGTAAAAAATATAAATTATTCTGTATTTCTTAAATGTGGCTAGTCTTTTAAAGAATTTCAAATACTGACTGATTCTCATTTAGCACGATGCAAACTGACTACGGGGTCAAATTGATAAAATAACGTGGTCTCATCTACCATTATATGCACAATGATTGGTCATACTATTGATATTCTAGTGGAATCTGTAGCATATCTTTTGCAAAATAAATTCAGATTGGCTTTGGTTCGTTTAGAAAATGTGGTTCGAGAAATTATATGTGGAGCAACTTCAATTCTCAAAATATAGTATATTCAAACGCAAACTTCAATTCTAAAAAATTATTCAAACTTATTTTCAAAACTTAATTATTTCAAGTTTCGAGGAAATTTATTTATATCCAAATGCTAGCTTAGTTGGCGTTTGGGGAAATTAATAAGTTAAGTTATCCACTTTGTTCTCAAAATTGTTGCCTTGTCATTCCTATCCACTCTCTATTTGCCAACTCTACACCTGTTTTCCCTTCACGTGTCACCTTCCCCTCAAATAAACCCTACAACTCAACCTCTTTATCATATTTGGTCAGCCCCTTGTAATTAACACCCAAAGACTTCTCTTACCAAACATTATCACACAATAAAACATTAGTACTAGTAGTAGACATAAAAGTCTTTGTACTCATTGTCTAAAAAGGAAAATATTTTGACAAAACTGACTTCCTTGTTCCTGTTTTTCCCTCTATATTAGGAACTGTACTTTTTCCTCTTCTTCTAGTTCTGTCACAGTTTTTCAGTTCAGACCCAATTACCAAGATTGTGTTTAAGTTGTTAGAATTTTTTGAACCCCATTTAGAATTAGGGAGTTTTGGAACAACCTTAACCCTAAAGTTTCCTTAATCTCCTGAGAAAAGACTTTAATTACCAACAACAAAAAAAAGTTTTTTTTTTTAAAAAAAAAACAGAACTTTGGAAACACAGAGGCTTGTCTAGTTGGAACCTTCTTGTTCCACCTCAACATCCTCCCTCCTCCAATACACAGGTCAGTACCCTCCCCCCCACCCCCCACACCATCTTTCTTTGTTTTTTTCCCTTTATTATTACAAACTATTTGTTAGTATATATTTCACACACACATACATAACTCTAGGAGAATTACCAAAGAGATTGATTTGTTTGTTCTAAAGATTTGAACTTTAAGATCTTTTAGTTGCTAGTGTTCCTTTGGATTTGTTTTCTTGGTGCCTGGTATATTTGAACTTGACTTTAATAGTCAATTTAGCAAGTCCCAAAGGCTAATTCTTGAAAGCTAAGTTGGTTAATTGACAAAACCAGAGCCAATTGTCTGACCAGTTTTGTGTTTTGAATTAATTGCATTTTATAATATTTTCTTGCTTTCTGGTAGTGGAAATACATACAAATGGGATGTAATAGAAACTTTGACTATTGCACAGTCAATGAGAGCTTAGACTGGAATTAGTTGCTATGTTCAAGATTGCGTTTTGTTTTCCGTAACAAGTTCGAATGATCTTAGCCATTTCGACCCTTAATCTGACATAATATCAACAAACTGTCTTTTATCTCTAGGGTCAGCCATCCTAATTGAGCAACAAACATGTGTCTCAAATTTAGTACTCTCCCATTCATGCGACACTTTTTCTTTTTTAGTGAGTCCCAAAAAGAATGACGCATTTCTATATTTAGTAACAATTTAGATGATTCACCGCAACACAAATGTTAATAGCTTTAAACCACAAGATCAAAGTTTTCACTTATTTCTTAAACTTCGTGCCCAGTCAAACACCTTCACATAAATTAGGATGGAGGGAGTATCTAGTTGTAAAATTGATTGTAAAAGAGCAGAAGATTTCGTTGATATGGTGGATCACTAATACACTTGTTACTGCCTTTAATGTGAAAAACTTAAACTGGCGAGCCACATATAGACGCACTTGCTATTTTCAACTTGGAGCTGTATGTAAAAGTTAGGAAACTTCTCAGCAAGGAATGATGTCATAGCTTCTGCATAGGACTTTGATTCTTTTCTAATTAATTTGTCACATTTGTGTAAAATGATGTAGTTCTGCCTAATTCATTTTGCCTTACCATGCACTTTCATAGATTCGAGCGGGACTAGTTTGCGTGAAGTGGGGTTAGGTTTCGGAAAATGTGATTATCTGGACTATAGACTAAGCATTCTATTGTTTCTGAGCAGACATTTCACTTCCCTTTATTTAAAAAGAAAGGAGAACAAGTCGGATAAAAAACATAAAATGTAAGCTAAAATATTCACAAAAACTTAGTTGGAGGAAAAAGTACGTCTTACAAATGAGAATTGTTTCTGTTTGAAGCTGGCTGTCTCCTACTTCTTTGTTCTAAAAATGCTAGAGCTCTATAGTCTTATATATGCCTGAAGATAGCCTACATAAATCTTGGCATTATTCTTTAAGAGAAACACCAGACATTCGATTGGGCACAGGGGGATTAACATCAAAGGACATGATTAATCTTTTCAAATGGTATTTTGCAATCCTTTTTTTTTTTTTTAAAAAGGTATGCAATCAGTCATATGTGCAGGATTGACATCTTGTGTTTTTTTTTTTTTTTTTTTTTTTTTTTTTTTGGTGCAATTGGTATGGTATGGATGGTATGTTTGGTTTCTTCTAGGAAGAGAGGTTTAAAGATGTCAAGCCCGCCCTTAGTACTTACATCGAGCCAACCCCAACTAATGTCATAGTGATCCATAGCCTTCTATTATAAGGATATCTCAAGGCAGAATTTTCATTTCCTTATAAAGAAAACAACAAATTGTGTACTTATTTCTCTGACAATGAAACAATCTATAGAGGTAGAAAGTGGTGAGTTTAAACTTCTAGTTATCCAGAAAAAGAAAGTGGAAGAGGTCTAATTTCTTTTCCCTTTTTCTGATCTATCTAGCCTTTAATTGAGTACGCTATAGCTGAACAATCGTATCCACGTGGACACCTAAATATAAGAGCTATTGACCAATGGGGGCTGGAGAAGAGAGCACGCCTACAAAGTCTTCAAAACCGGTTTCAACTCAGGTCCCATTCCTTCTCCTTATTTCATACATTTACAGCTGATAAGTCATCTGTTCTCTCTCTCTCCCTCTCTCCTCTCTGTTCCTGTGTTGACTCACTGTTCACTAGTTTTCTGATATTTGATTTTCAGGAGACAGCAACTACACCTTCATATCCAGATTGGTCAAACTCTATGCAGGTTAAAATTAAGTTCCGTAATGCTTAAGCCAATCACATGAATGCTGATGAGTATTTGTTCTAATTTTCTAGTGTTTTAAGTACTAAATTTCTTTTCCTGTTTAGGCTTATTATAGTGCTGGAGCTACTCCTCCTTTTTTTGCATCACCTGTTGCTTCGCCTACTCCCCCATACTTGTGGGGAGGCCAGGTAATTGATTTTTCTATCCCTAATTTATTTAGTTCTTTATGTGCTTTGCAATAATTAGCTATTGTACAATGTTAACCTTTTCAAAAAAAATAAAATAATTAGCTATTGTACATCCTCAAAACTTACTGTAGTATTGTCTGATCACCTTCTGATATTGCAGCATCCTGGTATGCCTCCTTATGGGACTCCACTGCCGTATCCAGCTTTTTATCCGCATGCTGGAGTTTATGCTCATCCTAATATGGCCATGGTAATCAATCTTATCAGTATTTTGTTCATTTTTTTTTTTAAATATTAAGGTAACTTTATTGAATAAATATTCAGTACTTTGTTCTTATGAATATGAAAGTTGTTGAAAGCAAGTTACCTCTGGTTCCAAAACAAAAAGTACAAAAGACAGTCCTTAATACTTTTGTTCAAATCTTTTCAGCAGACCCCGAACACTGTGCAGGCAAATCCTGAATCAGATGGGAAGGGGCCTGAAGGAAAGGATCGGAGTTCAAGCAAAAAGGTTAAGGCAAGTCTTGGTGGCAAGGTAGGCAACAGCGGGAAAGTTACTTCGGGTTCCGGAAATGATGGTGCCACACAAAGGTCTGATTGTCAATCACACTTTTTTTTCCATAGATTCTTCTTTTTGAACTGTCATGCATCTGATTGCAATATTTTTTTTTGTCAACAGTGATGAAAGCAGAAGTGAAGGTACATCAGATACAAATGATGAAAATGATAACCATGTGAGTACTCTAGATTGATCTAACCACCTGTTTTCATTATTTACATACGGTGGAGATCATGAGTGTCAATTTTATTAACTTACCTTGCCCTGTAATCACTGGTTGAAACTTTTGTTGTATAATGTCATCTCTCAGGAATTTGCTGCAAACAAGAAGGGAAGCTTTAATCAAATGCTTGCAGATGGTAACTTCTGTGAGCATTCTTGATTCTGCCATTGTTGCTTTTATTGAGTGACTTTCTAATATGGTGATTATCAGGAGCTAGTGCGCAGAACAATCCTTCAGGGGCAAATTACCAGACTTCTGTGCCTGGAAATCCTGTCACCATGCCTGCAACCAACCTAAATATTGGAATGGATGTGTGGAATGCATCATCCACCGTTCCTGGAGCAATGAACATGCAGCCAAATGCGACTGGTCCAGTTATAACTGATAAATGGGTTCAGGTACATTTTCTTGTTGAAATCATTGTTGTCATATTTTGCCAGATTAGTTTGTGTATTCTGTTCTTCAAATTCGCTAGTCTTAACTGCTTGTCTGTTAAAAAACATGTAAATTCTACATGTTCATTAGCTGCGCTATTCGTAAAGGTGGAATATTTTCTCTAGTAAGAGTAGTAACACTAAATGTCCATGTATCTTGAGTCTTGACATAGAGAGTTCCATGATTATGATGCAAACAAAAGGCTAAAAAGACATTTCTTTTTTTGAAATCTATAGCATCATAGTGGTGAGTGAAGAAAGATCAAGACCTAGAGAACAGAATTGGAAGCATCCAACACTTGGATTTTACAAGGTTTCAGGTTTTTTGGTTGATCTGGATATAGTTCAGACTTAATATGCTAAAAATGTTTTAAAGATAGGCTGGACTCATCCTTTATGAGATAAAATTACCTGTTTGGAGGACTCGGTTATCTTATGCACTCCTCAAACTTCTTGCATTAAAAATTTTAAAACCTCTGAACACTGATTGAAAAAGGATTGTAAAACTGAAGTTCCTTTTGAATTCCTTCTATCATTAGTTCTTAAAACATAGATATTTCTTTACGTCTGGATGCATTAGCATCTTATGATAGGTCGAAAGTCATGGTCCTACTCTATAACACCCCCCCCCCCCCAAATGAAAAAGTTCACGATTCTTTGAAGTAGATCAGTTTATTATGTTATAAGCCTCTCTTTGACAGGACGAACGTGAACTTAAGAGACAAAAAAGAAAGCAATCTAATAGGGAGTCAGCTAGGAGGTCAAGACTACGCAAGCAGGTATGAGTTACTTTTTGAAGATAATGTTACTCTTTCCATCTTTACTTGTCAGAGTTGACTGTCTTTTATTATGAACCGTAAAAATTCTTTTCTGGGTGTGTTTAACTCAGACATCTGGTTTCAGTTGTTTGTTTACTTGGGATATACTTATATTAAATAAACAAATCAATCCGAGGTTCCCAATTTTGCCTCTAATAATAAAGCAAGTCTTTATGACATTGATGGGTCTACACCAAAGTGAAACCTTGAGATTATCCTGCTTTATACCATCATACAGCTCACTGGTCTTCTGCATTCTCTTCAAACCATATAAACCTATAGTGGTGCTTCAAGTTCCTTTTTGTATCCAATCCTCAATGTTTTGTGGGGATGAATTTTTCAAGTAGATTGAAACACATTGCGTCACCGTTATTGGTCCTCCAGCATAAATCTTAAGCATCTGAAAATTGCAGGAACATAATTCAATACGATATCTGCATATCATGCTCTATTCTACATATAGTGTTTAAGGCCCTAGTAACCGCAACATTCTGAGTTTTCTTTTTTTGTTTCTCTATATTGTTTCGATCATCTAGTAAATGGAAGCACAACAACAACAACATACCCAGTATATCCCACAAGTGGGGTCCGGGGAGGGTGGGTGGGATGTACGCAGACTTTACCCCACCAAGGTGGAGAGGCTGTTTCCGATAGACCCTCGACTAGGAAAAATATAAATATCTTCGAAAAAAAATACGTGAAAAAAGTCAAAACAACAATTTAATGCTGGAAAGAATGATAACGCTAAAGCATATCCAAAATAAACAGATAAGAACAGAAGATATAAAGGTGAAGACTAAGAAGTAAATTGTCTCTATACACATAAAACTGCATCTAATAAGAGCACATACACTCGACTACTACTCACCCCTCCACCCTAATCCTTGACCTCCATGCACTTCTATCTTAGGTCATGTCCTCGGTGATCTGGATCTGGGCCATATCCTGACGAATCATCTCGGTCCAGTTCTTCTTCGGTCTACCTCTACCTCTCCGTAGACCTAGCACTTCCAACCTCATACCTCCTAACCGGAGCATCGACACTCCTCTTCCTCACGTGCCCGAACCATAGCAACCTTGCTTCTCGCATCTTCTCATCCACTGGGGCCACGCCCACCTTGTCGCGTATGACTTCATTCTTAATCTTATCTATCCTGGTGTGACCACACATCCACCTAAGCATTCTCATTTCTGGCACTTTCATCTTCTGAATATGCGAGTTCTTGGCTGGCCAGTATTCTGCCCCGTACATTTTAGTTGGTCTAACGACCACTCTATAGAATTTGTCTTAAACTTAAGCGGTACTCTCTTATCACCCAGAACATTGGATGCAAGCCTGCACTTCATCCAACCAACACCTATACGGTGAGTGACATCATCATCAATTTCTCCATTACATTGGAGGATTGAGCCAAGATATCATAAGCTTCCTTTCTTAGGAATGACTTGCGAATCAAGCCTCACTTCCACATCTGACTCATCAGAAGCGACTAAACTTGGATTCCATGTACTATGTCTTCGTCCTTCGTCTTGCTTAGCCTGAAGCCTTTAGACTCTAAAGTCTGCCTCCACACCTCCAGCTTCTCATTGACACCTGGGCGTGTCTCATTCACCAATACTATATCATCCGCAAATAACATGCACCACGACACTTCTCCTTGAATACTCCGCGTCAATTCATCCATCACCAGGACAAATAAAAATGGGCTAAGCGCTGATCCCTGATGCAGCCCTACCTCGACCGGGAAGTGCTCTGAGTCTCCTCGCACTGTTCTCACTCAAGTCTTAGCCCCTCTGTGCATATCTTTAATTGCTCTGATGTATGCCACCAAGACCTCTTTAGATTTCAGGCATCTCCACAACACCTCCCTAGGGACCTGTCATAAGCTTTTTCTAGGTCAATGAACACCATATGTAAGTCCTTTTTCTTGTCCCTATACTGTTTGACCAGTCTTTTCTCGAAAGGTGGATAGCTTCCGTGGTAAATCTCCCAGGCATGAATCCAAATTGTTTCTCGAAAATAGACACAACCCTCCTCATCCTCATCTCCACTATCCTCTCCCAGACTTTCATAGTACGATTGAGAAGTTTGATGCCCCTATAGTTGTTGCAGTCTTGAACATCTCCCTTGTTCTTGTACAACGGGACCATGCTGCTCCATTTCCGTTCCTCAGGCATCTCCGCTGACCTAAGGATGATATTGAACAGTCTGGTAAGCCATTCCACACCTGCTCTGCACGCACTCTTCCAAAACTCTACTGAAATCTCCAGTCCAGTGGCTCTTCCTCCTCACATTTTTGGGATTGCCCCCTTGACCTCCTCTACTCTTATATGCCGACAATATCCAACATCTCGACGACCCTAGAGTGTGCTAACTCACTGAGCACAATACGCCTGTCGCCCTCTGAGTTCAGCCCTCTGAGTTCAAGAGTGCATGGAAGTACGACTGGGATCTCAGTGTGTTGAAGATAGGTCAACCGATGGTATGCACCAAAAATGGAATTCATGTGAAGGAGCAACAAAGATGCATTCATGTTATGCCAAATAAAACGGACCACTTATGAGTGGTCTTCCCTTTAAACCGCCATCCTCTTGAAGGCTGATGATAACCTGTTCTCAAAAGAGAGCCTGTCCCTACTATGTTCAACGTAACCTTTATAGAGGATCTTATATCAGATCCTTGTGCAGCCTCTTTTATGGACCCTTAATTAATCATATTCTTGTCCCAATTTAAACAACCACCTAGCTTGGGATATTCCAAGAATCAAGAAGTTGTGTTACTTTAATAAGAAGTACCAGAGTTACATTGTTTCAAGTTCCGAGGATTGAAAACGGTATGCAGCTTTTAACTATGCTCTCATCTTATAGATGTGGTTGTTAATTAGAATTCCTGATCTTTTTTAAATCTGAAACAGTTTCCACTTTCCTCATCTTCCTAGCCAAGACTTTAGTGTAAATGTAGTTCGCCTTCCACAGAAGGCAATTGTTCTAAGCGAAACAGTTTAAACCAGAAAATTAAGCGCAAATAAAAGCCTATATGATCTGAATACGCCGATAGGCGATAACCATGAGTTTGATGGGCATAATAGAATAGGAAGTGGATAGAAGCATAAGTATCCATTATAATTTCTCGCGGCATGTGGATAGATGCATAACTAAAATGTATTCCCCAAAAGGAGAAAGATAAAGGGAAAAACAATTGGTGCAACTAACATGCATCTTAACTTCCATTCACTCAAATGTAGTTGTTAGCTACTGTTTCTCTTAGCCAATCCAATGGTAGTTTTTAGCTAAATTAAATGGGGATGGGAAGTGCCATCAAATTAATGCCGAGAAACCAAGAAATGGCTGGTCTTCATTCTAGTGGGTACTCATGTCTTGGTTCACATTGGTACTGTAGTTTAACTAACAGATTCAGTTTTGAACGGATGAGCCAAGATTCATAATGTAGGCTGACGGGGGAGACTCCTACATTGAGTTCATACACCAACTCTTGTAGATGAACTAAAACCATTGCGAATTCATGCCTTTCGCTACAAGATAAGGCAGAAATATGTCTATGGAGTTCATCTTCATGAATGCAGACTTTTCCGGTCTTCTGTATATGACATCAGTTTAGAACAGATAGAAACTGGCGACTGTTAAAATTTCTTCACGTGTACATCAGGCTTGTAACGCAGCCCACACAAAAACATCATTTTTCATTAACTTTACAACAGCAGCCAGGATTCTAATTGGATAGCAAACCAGCTGATTTTTGCTCTTAACCATATTCATATGCGGTTTCATTGTTTGCTTGCTCCAACTTCTGGGGAACTCAGATTACACTTTAAATCTGTACTAGTTTTCCTGGCAGCATGTTTTATGTTTCTTATTTTCACAGGCTGAATGTGAAGAGCTGCAACGTAAGGTAGAAACTTTAAGCAATGAGAATAGTACGCTCAAAGATGAGCTCCAAAGGCTGTCTGAGGAATGCGAGAAGCTTACCTCAGAGAATAATTCTATAAAGGTATACCATCTTAAGCATCCTCCTATGCCTCCCTGATTTTTGGTTGCTCTCATTTTTAAGTAATATTTTCGAGTACCCTCTTTCATGTCATCTCCTTTACCTAAGGGCCTTACAGGGATGGTACAATCCTCAGCTTGAATAGCATAACCGTTTAATGTGAAACAGTCATTATTGTGGGATAGCATCCATTCATCTTGTTTAATAGTCGTATTTTTTCCTTCCAAAGTTGTTCTTTTAACCTGTACAAGCAGTTTCAGAGATGGAAGTACTGATATTTGATGGTAAAACAGGAAGAGTTAACGCGATGGTGTGGACCAGACGCTGTGTCTAAGCTAGAGAGTAACGGCAACGCCACGCATCGTCAATCTAGTGTCGAGGAAGCAGCTAATTAAGGAAAAGCCAAGACTGAGTAGGTGATTTTAGTTACAAATGCTCACAAATCTTTTAGGAACCTAGAGAGATTCATTGCTTCTACATGCAACGGAATGGCAAATGCTTGTTTTCCAACTACTAACCTATAGCCTTTTACCCTTTCTGACTGTGACTGTAATTTTACTCCTTTTTTTTTTTTTTTAAATACTGACCACGGTGTTGTGTTAAATTAACTACAATAGCTGGAATGTAAACTAAGAAGTCTAACAGGTGAGTGCATCATTGAGCATGGTTGAAATTTTTGGCAGTCATGTTATCCTATTCTGGGGTATCCCAAGGTTTTTGCAAGTACCACAAGGAGAATATTTCTGGCCAGCATTAAGGACAGAAACACCAAAACCTCAATCAGTAAATACATTTAAACATGTTTTTTTTTTCACTAGAGTTGGTTATATAGTAGTAAATGTTTTTTTATCCATTCCCTTTCTCTCAGAGTCCACTTATGGCAGATGTAATGTATCCGTTCCCTTTCTCTCAGAGTCCACTTATGGCAGACATAATACTTCTGTTTTTTGTGGGAGTAAGGTGGACGTGTGGGGAATGAGTTCTTCAAGACAATATGGTTCTGTTTCCGCCTAAGCAGTGATCCTAGGCAGTAATCAAAGGACTGATGTTCCATATATAACTCTTCAGATAATTTGCAGTTTGTCATATATCATCCTAATTATTAGTTGTAAATCAATACTTACTATATGTCATCACTTGGAAGAGTTTAAACATGACCTGTGTAAAAGAATCAAGGTCGTTAAATAATCTTTTATTATTCATTAAGTGGTAACTTGATTATACTGGCATATACCATGACTAGGTTGCATTACACCTTGTCTGTCCGTCTGACTTGAATGAAGCAGAAACTCGGGGGAAATCTCAATAAAAAGAACCATAGTAGTGTTGCATACAGAGCGTCAAAATTGACAATAGTAATTTTAGTTGGATTTATCAGTCGAAGCAGGAGACAATATCTATCCAACCTGTGAAAATTCTAACCAAACTCATTTTGGTCACAGGAATGTGAGAACTAATCAGAGTATATTTGTATTATTACTTTGTAATTTGCCTCAAGCAAGCGACTCTAATCCTACCACCAAAAAATCGTCTGCATAGCGTAGAGGCTCAATTTATTTTCCTTCGCAAAAACATTCAAGTAATTTGATAGTGGCTATATGATTGAGTAAATATTTCTTATACTGTAATACAATACCAAATGCTATCAGGAAAAAAATGATCTTCACTGATATTATTATACAAAAATAGGTAAAGATAATCTATCATAGCCTATTAAAAATTTTATCTTGCAATTGTACACTCTGAACATTAGGAGTATCATTTAGCAGCACTCCATTAGTAGAAACTGAACATGGCAATATGCTACTTCTTCCAAATTATCAGAGAAAAAGTTACACATTTGCAATTATCCACTAAAATACACCAACCTCAAGACTCCAAAGCTACAAAAATTACAAAAGACAGTGCCAACACAAACTGAGAAAAAGAAAAAAGAAAAAAAAAAGACCAACTAGTATTAAAGTTATTTTTTGTTTTTATCTGTTGTATGCTATTCCCAACCCCTAAAACTGAAACCATATTAGCTAAAGATCGAAATCACTGCTATCATTATTATTACAACTACTAAAACTTTAGGGTTAGATTTTTACTAATAATAATAATTTTATGAACACCTCCAAGCTGACGTGGCAACTAATGCTCTATCATGCCAACAAAGCAACATCTCAGCCTGTCGTTTCGCCACGTGGAATCCTCGAACTTGTACCCTGCCCAATAAACAATCAGCTTGAAAATCAGCAAACTGACTTAACCCAACAGGCCTGAATCCAGCCGCCACCACCGCCTCCTTCCACGAACCACCACCACCACCACCACCGTTCTTCCGCCCTATCGCCGCCACAAGTTCCACTATTTTCGGAAACAGCACAAAACTTTCAATTTTTCTCATCCAGTCCCCACAATTATTCCCTCCACCAATATTAGCCGCTTCAAGTGACTCTAATAACGTTGAATAAAATTCCAACCCATCAATTACCGTTTGACGAAACGACGCCGTTCCGTAACCCATTAACCCTTCACTGTCCACGTGTACCACCACGTTCGGGTTGACCCGCCTTAGATCGGATACAAAACCCGACCCCACCCGGCGAAAAATAGCTGGGGATAAAAGTACGGCTGTTTTTTCACCATCCATAAACTTTATGGACTTGAATGACAGTAATTCGAAAGTTCGAATTAAAACAAAATCAATTTCAAATCCGATGTTTAATTCACGTGCAAATTGTGTTAAATTTTCTCTAATTAACCTTGATTCCACGGCGTATTCTTCAGGGACTAAAGCCGTGATACGAAAAACGGGCGTGACAGCTTTGCGACTCTCAGCTTTATCAGCTAACTCTTTCATAAAGGAGGCCCAATGGCCTCCGAGCCCGATATCGAAGTCAATGACGTGGACTAACATCGAGCCGTCCACGGCTTCGAGCACGGCTTGATTAGCCGTGAAGCTGGAAAACATAGGAATAGGTGAAATATTTGAGAATATTTTGTATGATTTGATAGTTTGAATGACATCTGATGAACTTGATGGACGAGTTTGCCGAGTTGACCCGGCGAGTTGAGCTTGTAAAGCTTCCTTGAAGTAAAAAGCCGCTCGTTGGAGCGGCTTTCCTGAAGCAGACCTGAGCCGTTGATTGAGCCGTGCCAGTATCACGTGGGCGAGCTGGAACGCATTCGTTTCGAAGCACTCAGCGAAACGAATCAGTTCGTCCACATAATCAAACCCTAAATTCCAATTATTATTATCGCCGGTGGCAAGATCAAGGGCGTTAATGTAATTTCCTTGATTCACCGTCGGAAACTGCTGAGGGTAGTTTTCAGAGAAGGAAAATTCAGACGAGCCGAACTGAGCCGAGTCAGCTGAATACTCGGAGAGAGTATGGAACTGAGTCAATGAGTCGGTTTGAGTGAGGGTGAGTTGAGGGTTACTTTTTGTAAGTGAAGCGGAGTCTTCTTGCAAGCCAAGTTCTCTCATCAAAGAATCCCAATCTTCGAAATTGCTTAGAACATGATCACCTAACTGTAGAGGATCTTCACCACCACCGCAAAGGGTCGAATAATCAGGATTTGTAATAACTTGCTTGTTGTCAAGGATAGGGCTAGGGCTACGGCGTAGTTCAAGGACAGATTTGGGTTCGTAGCACAAGTTAGGACTGTTAGTAGTAGCTGGAAAAGAAGAATTACGGAGATTGTTGTTGTTGCTGCTGTTATTCAATGGTTTTGAACTCACGTTGTCATTTGAGGAAAAGGGCACTTTCATTTCTCTGAAAAAAGAGAGAGAGAGATTGTTTTAGTAACCAGCTAAGTCTATCTAAAGATTAATATCTCTAGCTAAGAAGTTAGAGGTTTTGTTTTTGCGTGAGTGTTTGTGTGTATGGTATATGGTTGCTTTATAATAGTAGAAGAAATTAAAGACTTTGTGTGGGGGTGTTTCTTTTTAACTTTGCTTTCTATAATGTTGTAACTTTCTTCAATGGCTCTGAAAACTTTGGAAAAAAATGGAGGCTTTTTGAGAGATGATGATTGCTGGCTTTTTATCTTTGCGTGCGTGCGGGCCTAATTGCATGCATGGGAGAGTTGCATGCCTTTAAGGGATGGGTATGATAGTATTACAATTACATGCATGCATGGGATAAGAACATCCAGGACACGAGACTGAAGTGATTGATTTATCTTTTTGTAGGATAAGGGGCGTGAAACTGAAGTCTTATTTTTTGTACCTGGAAGAGAAAACAGGAAAAAGGAAGGCTTTTCTTCTTTTCCTAACACTTTATTAGTGGTACTCGTATTAATTACGTCCAAACTTCCAATACTAATTAATTTTTGATCAGACTGCAAATTAATTAGACGTAGAATACTAAGTACGTAGACCTTCTAGGACGATTTTGCAAGTTGAGGAGATCATGGCAACCGTTAATACTCCGTGTTTATAAACGGTTTCTGAATACTCATTCCTGCCTGTGATATCTGAGTTTTGAGAATAAACTACCTGTAATTAACTTATTGACACTGATTAATTGCCGCAAAAAACATATTTCTTGTATTATTGTTAAGTGGCAAGTTGAGGATATAAATTAAGTGATTAACTTTGAATTAGTTGTTTGTTGAATCAATTCTAGGTTAATTTAATCACTGAAACTGTTTCGTTATAACAAAAGTTATTAAATTATGTGTGAATTACTAAAGAAAAACAAATGGGCGGAAACACATTACTTGCCATGTTCGCTTTGTAAATTGTCACTCTATATTTTCCATGTCAGATAAAAAAATATCATCATAATTTAGATAGTTTGTCTACGCATATTTCAAACCAAAACAATTGAAGAAACTGTTAAAAATTGATGGAATCTAGTTTGAAAGAAGATTTCTGCGAGAACTACAAGTAATTAAACTATGTTAAGCGCTCCTATGTTACTGGAAAATCTAATATTCAAATTCAAGGAACCATGGCTATATGCAATGTATATCAATTAATTGACCTGATGCATGCTTTGTTACACTTGTGTATAAGGTAGCAGCGTTTTCCATTATTCAAGGTTCTGTAACATTTTCTGGACTCTCTCATGTGTTTACGAATGAACCCTAATTACCAAAAAGGAAGTGCTCCGAATTTTTTCCAACTTCGCCTAAATCAAATACTTTATTTAAGTAGGTCATAGACATTTCTTGTACAATTTTGGGAGCTGGGAAAGTAGTGGAGTACTACGTTTTACTTCTCAATAAGTTACGGATTACGTATATATTCAGCTGATTACGACTCCATCGCCTCCAAATATTTCATGTTACTTTGTATGGGAATCAGTATACAAGGTGACCTTGTACCTCTCAAAAACAGTCACTCAATTGATAAAATGTGATTGAGAAGATTTGAAATAATAGTGTGTGACGCAGGAGTAGTTATAGCCATTTGTGCACAAATCCGATGAAAATATTGACGAAACGAAAAGTAATAGATGGTGAGTTTTGGCAAGACGCAACGTAAGAATCTTAATGAATGAGATAGAATTGAGCTTCCGTTCCCATCTAAAAGGAAACGAAACATAAAGTTAACTTGTATGTAATTGATACTATAGATAGTAGTATGTACCACTAAAGATTGTGGTGGAATAGAAAAGATCATCCACTTTTAGTTAGAGGTTTCGGTTCGGACCCTCGAAAATAGGAGAATCTTGATAAGGATATCTTCCTTCTTCAATTTAATTGGTCTCACACACCCAAAATGCATACTGGACACGATTAGTTATATAATAGGAGCACTTAATTATCTACATGAGCTTTCCAGAATATTTACTATGATAATATATACTTAACATATTACACACTGACTAGTACTTTACTTAAATATCAACTACATACAAGTAAGTGTTTACTAGCTAGTTACTCTTCTGTTAAAAAATGGTTGTTTTAATTTGACTTGGAACGGAGTTTAAGAAATGTGGTAAGACTTTTAAAACTCGTGGTCCAAAATAAGCCCTATATAAATATGTGGCTATAAAGCATTTCATTAAGGTAAAGTAGAAGTAGTTTCAACTCAAAAATGTTTCCAAATTTAGAATTGTATAATTCTTTTTGGAACGGACTAATAAGGAAATAGTGGCATACATTTTGGAACAGAGGGAGAGGGAGTATTACATTTTGGTCTACAACGAGAATTGAGAACAAAAGTTTTAGATTAGAAAATAGGGTTGACTTTTTTAACCTGAATTGACCTCTTTTAATTATCGTGACTGTGACATCAATCAATATTACCAGCATATTTTAAGGGCAATCTTGTTTGTCATCAGTACTTGAAATTAAGGGAGAAGGATTTTAAAACAAGTTCAAGTACTACAACAAATCGAACCTGAAAGAGAAGAGAGAAGACCAATTATAAGGTGAGTGAACTGATAATTATCATGACACCACAGTATTCCTAGTGAGAAAGAATATATGAGCTGAGAAACGCAACTTTGAAATTAAATTAATCTTAACGACAGTAGGATTAATAGCTACTACTCTGTATTTAAAATAACTTAGACAACAATAATATTTTAGTTTGATCAGTTCCAGAAGAAAGCTCTCACAACAGATAATGATCTAATTGTTCGTTTCCTTACAATATGAAAACATGAAACCAACTAAAGGTAGGTACCCCAAAACGCTTGGAACTAGTAACCTCTAAAAATATACATAAAACTTTTTATTTATTGAATAGCACTGATTGAGTAAAACAGCATTTATTCTTTCGGTCGATTCATGATAAATCCAGTCAATAAAATAGGCTTAAGTTTTATACCACAAAATAGTTTTACACTAGTGCAGATTAATCCCCGATAGCAAATTACTCATCATCTTGAGAAGGTCATCAGTAATGTTTGTTATAAAAATTTACTATAATTATCTTTAAGTGACTGGTGTGTAATATTTTCAATATTGTTAGTGCATAGAACGTTAACAAATGTGATTTTAAGTTCTTACAATTATGCACAAAAATTTAAAAGTAAAAAGTTAGAGAAAGACTTGTGAAGGAAAAATGACAAAAAGGGGTCAACTTTTGGGCTGTTAAAGTTCCATAGTCCACTGTTTATGAAGAAACCAAAATAAGAGGGCCACTCAACAAAAAGTCCACAAAAGGAAGCAAAGCAAAAGACAATACAAAGTACAAACTGAGGAGTGAAGCAAAGTTATGGGCATATTTACCCAGCCCACTAACAAAATGCAAAGTTACCAAATAATTCTAACATAAATTATGTTATTTACACAGTTAGTGTAATGTATCTTTTAATTTATGCGATCAGTTCATTATTTTATCGAAAGTAATTTATTTTATTTTTAAGATTATCAATCTCACTTTTTATTAAGACTTACTTATAAATATCATTTGAGTGACTTGACAGTATATTTTTTTCCTCTCACGATATAGATAACTTAAACTAATAATTCTTGCATTAGTAAAAAATTTATTCGAATCCAGGAGCCTCTACAAGGATTCAAGAGATCACATGTGGATCGTCCGATGATCCATTAAGCATCTTGGAATTTCCATCTAAAAGTCACCGTTGGATCTGATCGGATCAGATCATGCGCAAATCGGGCCTAACTAAACAAAAGGAGACTCCATTGTAAAGTAAAACCACAAAAGCTTCTTGACTCCACTACAGGCCCACAATTTGGGCCCTACTAAGTGACCTTATTGGTCATGGATGAGCCCATTATTGGGCCCACTAGACTCCTTTTTGTCTGCAATGCGGCCATAGACATAGCATGCTCATGAAAAAGGATGCGTGTTGGGGGCGTGTTGGATGGAAGAAGGAATATGTTCTTCTGTTGGTTAATGGGTGATAATGCACTCAATAATAATTGACCAATCAATCCATCCTTTCATTCTGTATAGACTTAGATAAAACAAAAGAACATGGACCAAAAATTGTTGAAAAATAAAATAAGGAAATTAAAAAAGACTCAACACGATATATAATCTTGTTTTTCCGAGCGTATTTTCAAAAATTTTTCTTGAGCCAAAGGTCTATTAGAAACATCATCTTCACCTCACTCAGGAGAGATTAACGTACAACTTACCGTCCTCAGGCACCATTTGTAAAATTATATTGATTATGTTGTTGTTGTTTAAAATTATTATTCAAACTGTGGTGTTACGAGCTTGAATTGTGTAGCTTCAGAACAACTTTTAATCGGTTAAGTTTCAGTCATTTACTGTTTGCTATGCATACAAATGTAAAGAGGAAAACAAACAAACATGGAAGAAAAGAAATGGAGAAAAGAATGGCTGATATAACTTAATATTGCTACAAGATTAACTGGACCCAAATAATTTCGACATGACATTTATTATACGTGAAAAGACACTAAATATTTATAAAATTATAATTAGAACCCATAATTTAAAAGGCATAATATAGAGTAACATAGTGTTAAAATATTAAATGTAGAACGATCAAGTTTGAATTTTTAACGTGCACAAAACCATTAAGGAAATAATTAAATAAATAAAATATACTGGCTCTAACAACTTAAATTTTTAGATGAGATGATCGCACACTTCATTATGATATTCGAACAGGCAGAGGAAGAATTATGAGGAAATAATTAAATAAATAAAATATACTCTCTGTAACAGCTTAACGTTTAAAATGAGACGATCACACATTTCATAAAAAAGAAGGTAACTTTTAGCGTCCACTAAATTAAAAAGCTGAGTTAAAATATCATCAAAGTTTCTTTCCTCTTGGTCCTTCCTTCATTCATGTACACGGAAAAAAGTTACAAACGGGAAAAGAAAGGAAGGAACCAAGTATTAAGAAGCTTGCGCCTTTGAAAAGATTGTTATTATGGACCTTCTTTTTGAACTTTTGCAATGGCTTTTCTACTGTTTCCTACAATTAACAACTTTGCATATGATTTAAAATTAAGGATTAAAATGTACTCATGTCTTCGTCGAGCTAATTTATTGCATTATAATAGTATAGAAAGTTGTCTTGTCTTAATCAAGCTTTATTTTTGTCATTAATTAATATTTATTGATCTATGGTCATGGGTTTTTGCTATTCATAAAGTTGACATAGTCTGAACGCCTAATTTAAAAGGATAAAATTATAAAAGCGGTGTAATCATTCAAGATTTTTATGCTTTAAAGCTTTTGGTACAAATCATTATCTTTTTACATTAATGATAATACAACAAAGCTCATTTTTATAGCAAAGCTGCAATTCGCTTTCTTTACTTTGTTTTTTTAAAAGGTCAAAGGGGCCATAATAACTCTAACCTTAGAGCTGAATTGGAAAAACCGAAAAAAGAACAAAAAAAGAAAAAGAAGTTGCACATATATCGTACTGATATTTAATCGATTCATGCATGTTGAAACAAAATCCCTCTTTTGAATGTTTTCTTCCAATAATTTGGAGCTATATGGTTTAGGATTAGTCTTTCAGTTCTCTTATGCTATCTGTTTTTAGTGCTAAGTTTTAGCGAAAAGCTCAACTTGTCCGGACATGTTCCTATACCATACCAACAAAGGAGACAAACTCAGCTTTTGGGTAGCAATTATTGATATTAGTAAGGTAGTATATTTGTGTATTAAGAAAAATATTTAACTGTTCAACCGTCACTCAGCCTTTGGTAACGGTGATCTAGGATGTTAGAAGTGAGTTTAATTGAATGTTATATTTTCAACGGAAATATAGATGTGTGTGTACATTAAAACTGATACATAGCAATACTCCCTCCATAAAAAACCCATTATATATAGCGTATATTTTACTATGTTACCCTTATTTAATGTTTGACTATAATTTTTTTTTTTTGATTTTTTGTAATTATTAAGAGTATAGCTGGAAAGAACTAATATATTTTATCTTGAAACCCTAAAGCGACAACTAATTTGGACACACCCTTTTTGCTAAAACGTCAACTAATTTGGGATGGAGGGAGTAGTAAATTCCAAAAACAACAAAGGGAAACAAGCTTCGATGAAGTAAACTCTGTTCTTAACGAGTTTAAGCCTCTCACTAGAGTTGCTACAAGGTTGGTGCCAGAATTCCTCCAGGTTTTACAAAATCAATAAAATCCAAGTTTTAGCAATTAACTCGAATTTCTCACAAGTACAAAAATTTATGATTTATAGAAAGCAGTAAGAGAAGAAGGAAGAATATTATTCGGTGTGTTTTTACGTTGTGGAGAAATGTGTATTTATAATACCTCTTATGTCTGTTCCAATCAACAGACAAACTTTTCACAAAAGGACATTTAATTAAAACTAATAGTCATTACTTTTGAATTAATACTATTACTCTGTCCATTCCAAAAGGATGACATAGTTTGACTTGGTCAGACTTTAAAAAATGGAAGAAGACTTTTGGAACTTGTTGTCTAAAATAAGCCATAAACAAATGTGTGGTTTAAAGCATCTCATTAAGGATGATAAGTCAGAAGTTAATTGTTTCTAAATTTTGAATTGTGTCATTCTCCGTGAAACAGATTAATAATGAAATAATGACATCCTTTTGGAATGGAGGAAATAATAAACAATGTTTGCAAAATAGATGACTGCAATATAATTAATTTCGGGCTATTTAATCCCGTTGACAATTTATAATATAACAAGACATTTTGATTTCCATCCAAAACATCCTTAAATATTAAAATCAAGTAAGAGGTTAAGTGTTTTCTGTTTTCCTCTATTTTACGGTTTTACCAATGAAGAACAAGGTTTGTCTCTCAAACTACTAACTATCAAGTACTCTACTACTAATCTAACATAGTATATTGTATTTGTACCTACTATGTTTTAAACTAATCATTTTACAAACGTAAACTCTAGCATAGCTTGAACACATTTAATTTAAGTTTACAAATAATCTGTTTCTGATTGTTGGGAGACATATCAAAACCTTTAAGCCCTTGATCTATATTAGAACTTTGTAATTTTTTTTTTTTAATGTTTTGGCGTAAAACCTGGATAGTGCGTATCACCATTTTACAGCAAATAATATTCCTCAACTGGTTGGAAAAGGGCCCTTAAATTTGTAGTGCTTTTGTTTTTCTTTCTATTTTTCTTAGTAGGTGGTGGGGGAGGGGAAAATGAAGGGACAAAAACCCAAAATCATCTGGAGTACAATTTAGTGCTGATAAGAGTTGTTCTATGGAAAAGGGATCAGATTTAACCAAACCTCATGTTTCTTACAAGTGGATGAGGGTTCTACTTTGCATTTAGCATCACTTATTCTTTTTTTCAAAATTTAATACGACATACTAATAAAAGGATGACAATCCAGATTGACAAAGTTATGAAAGGGAAAGCACTGTAACATCTCATTCAATCATGCAAAGCATCTCCCATTAATTTATCTATCTTTTGGAATATTATAACAAAAATCAAACTAACTTTTTTACATATAATTTTTGAATGACGTCAGGGGAACTCCTGAGAAATATTCTCATTCAAGTCCGAAAAGTACTCTTTAATCATGCTAAATGTAATTTTTCATGGCAACTTGCGAGCAACTCGATTCACGAGTAAATATTATTATGCACCATCATATGTACTAATTAAGTAAATATGTTCACCTAGACATAAAAAGATGGAAATAAATTATTCACGTTTTGTTCTCAGTCAGGATTTAAACTATAATTTTCAATAATTTTCGCCGACTCCATTAATTGCTGGGCCACACCTTAAAGAATTTTGGTACATTTAATTATGATAAGTATAACTAAGAAAGAAAGATATTAATGATAGTATAATCACATTCATAAACGTGATTTAGGAAAAATAAAGTATGGAGAAATGAATAGTGAAAAAAGTCAAGTACTTAGGAGTTAAGGTTCGTGAGTAGATGGGACAGATCGAGGTGGAAAAGGAAGAGTCTTCAAAGATACAAAAGGAGAGGGGGGTTGGGTTGAGATTCTGAGTTGTGATTAATACCATTCATCAACGAAAAAGATATGTCATAGCACCATTCAGGACATGCAGAGGCAACTCTCCTCCAAAAAGAAAAGGTGCAAAACAAAAGGGTTGAAACAGTAGTTGTGGAGGTGATTCAGCCATGCTTTCATGACTCATCACAACCTACTTTTGTATTTATTTTTTCTTTGTATTTTTGATAAATATAAAGTTTGTTGTAAACAGCCTTAAATAACAAAGTTGTTTTCTACCAACATATTTTTTCGTGGTGAAATAGGTCGCCAAGTATGGTGAAGTTTGAAATGTGTGGTTCAATGAGATAGGTAAAAATAACGGGCTCCAAATCCCTACTAGCCAAATAAATAATAATAATAATAATAATTATAAATACAAGCTAATTTCTTTTAATTTGTCTAGGTCTTGGTGATAAGATAGTATGTATTATTCATGGTAGCTAGAATGTAGCATGTATCGGATAGAATAGTCGAGGTGCGAACAAATCCAATCTTAACTATCATTATTTTTTACTTTTAAAAAAGAATATATATATATATATATATATATATATATATATATATATATATATATGTTTATTAAATTCGAAACTCATAGTCACTAATCCACAATAATTTTCTAGAAAAAAATCACCCATGCATAACGGGTACGGTGATACCGCTATCTTTGGCGACGTGATCTTTTCTTATTTACTTGTGCTGGTGGCGGAGAGGTCGGTGTCTGTGTTCCAAATACTTGATACTTAAATGATACTATGAGGATACCACAACCAAGTTGGCGTGATGTACGTTTTAAAGACGTAACATGAAAAAATAAATAAATATTTAAATAAATATCACATTACTAAATTTAAATTAATGAGATTTTCACACATTTCTCGTAATTTTATTTTAATCTTCTACTTTTTCTTGTTATGAGGGGGCGGTGGTGGTGGTGGTGAGGTGGTGGAGATAGGTGATAGAGTATCTTCTATCTATTCTATGTGATTAATGTAAATAAACAAAAAAAAAAAGGCAATGCAGAAACATGGATGAATGGTGGTCCTTTTTTATATTTATATGGTTGTTATGATACGTCGGTTTCACTTTGCAAAATACCCTTATGATTCATTTAGTGATCACTCTGTTTTATTTATCATACCACGTTTCACATGTGTTATTGTTTAGTTTTTCTGCTCTTCCATCCAAATTAAGGGCCAAGAAAAATTGATAGTGGACCCACAAGCTTATAGAAATAGAACTAAACAGTGAGCATATACCTAGTAACTCTGCTTACAACTTCATCGTATTAAATGTGTTACTTATGTGTTACTTATAAACTTTATCTCGTGATGCTTCCAAGGTGCGATAATGTAAGAACTTTTAATTTAATAATTTAGAAGAGTCGCACCTTCGCGATATAACCTAAGATTTTCTTTGTTACACACTAAAGATAGAAGTATAATAGACAAATTGGATGAATAGCCTTGTCTATTACTATGAATAGCCACTTTGTTTGGTGCTGATCGAGAACATCAAGCGTTTGTAAAGTTATAGAAGCATATCTACAGCGTCTCAAACTTTAGGAAAAAATTTATGGATTTCAACTCAAAGCTTCAGGAAAACATCCTATAGATTGAAGTGAAAAATCCTAAATTAAAAGAAAAAAGATCGGAGTTTGTGAATTCCATGATTTTTTTTTTTTTTTTGGAAAAACATGAATTTTTTCAGTTTTTTCTCGAAGTTTCTCTATGAAAATACTCTGTAATTTGAGTGTGATCTCCAGGATAAAGTTATGTAGTTTGAGTGGAATGACTATTCACCTAAAACTTTGCAAACGGAGGATATCGGTCAGCGCTCTAAAAATTGGCTACTCGGCCTATTTTTCACCATAAAAGGTTTTCTGCTAAAATAAATGGGCGAATTTGCAAAAATATGACACCATAAGCAATGGTTTGCCTTTTTGCCCGCACTAACAAATATTTTACAAAAATACCCCCATTAAGGGTTAATGAAAAAAATTCTGATAGAAACACTCCTGTCAAATTTTAGGTCGGGGACTGTATTTCCCAAAAATGTATCAGGTTTTACAATTAAATTTGTATTTAGTTGAGTCTAAGGCGACCGTTTATATCTTAATTTGATTCGATCGATAAGCGGCTTACGTTCGTAAAACAATTGAGCTTTAACGATTAAGTTCGAAAACAAGCAGCGTATCGATGTCAATGATGCAGATTCGATGTCAGATATAATTTTAACGATGTCAAGTTCTAACAGAGTTCGAATGATAAGTACAAACAGATTGATTTGAAGTAAACAGCAAAAGGGCAGATTACGACGAGATGATTTCGTCTGAACTTAGATGCACGATTCCGATTAAGTACGATGACAACGGCAGATTTAACGATGATGATGAATACGATGATGATCGAGCGTAATATAATAACAAGTGAATGCGACAAGAATTTACTTGATCGAATGATATGACAAAATAGACGATTACAATGTGTTCAAGATAACTTAACAGATAGCAAGTTGACGAACCAAATTATGCGATTAGAATAGTAACAACGGATCGATAAGAACGAAAATAGTGAGATAATGAACGAATTAAACGACAAATAAAGCAAATATCGAATAAAACAAATAATTGATGGAAGTAATTAAAGCAGTAAAAGTTTATTGTATGGAAGAGCCGAAGGATGGTGCTTCAAATGAAAGAGATGATCCTTCTTCCACGTCTGAACCAAGCCACGGCTGAATTTGATACAATAATTATGCTAATGACAGCAACAATCTTATGTGTATTGAAAGGATAAAGCAAAAAGTAATTGGATGGCTGAATAAGGATTTTGAGAATAGTGCTGCTCTTTTGATATATCAGTAAAATCGTCCCCTCAAATCAGAGCCAAAAGACCTATTTATAGGTTGAAAATGATGAAGAGTTTCAACCCTAGAAGAATTTTCCTTTCCCACGTTTCTTCTTCCAACAGTTGCATGTTTTCATCCACTTCCGCCGAATCAGCTAAATTCGCTCCGATAAACTTGGGATAAGGACAAACTGCGCTATCCATCGAAGTACTGTCTTCGAAAATATCCAATCACAACGATTCATAACCGATCACGAAAATTAACGAAACAATTTCTTCTCAACCGCAACGATTCCGAAGTCAACCAATGCCTCTTCACAAAATCGAAACCGATGACTGTGATCGAACAGAAATCGACCAATACAGATAGTCCCCCCACTTGCCAAGTCGTGTGTTCGTGAAAACTTGGCAAGTGGCTTGAATTCTTGGCGGGAAAACACGTGGAGCATTCGTGTCCCTCCATTTTGAAACGTCAAACGTCGCCTCAACTTCCCACTGTCACACGTGTCAGACATCGTGCGGGCAGCAGTTTCTCAGCGGTTCCCAAGGCAATGATGATTCTTGCCTTATAAATACTCATTTCAACACTTTCTTTGCAAACTTTACAAACTTGAAAATTTCTCATCTTCTGAAATCATTTTCTGAAAGTAAATCTTAAGAATTACACTGCTGTATTCCGTTGTTCTTACCCCCAAACTTCCAAACTTTGTTCAGAATTGTTGATTTGGTGCTTTAATCTTGTGTTGTAACAATGTCTACTTCTTCTCAAAACATAATTGACGCTGATACCACTTCTACTACGGCAGTTGCCGCCATGGCTCCACCGCAGTCCGGTGCGGTGGTGGAGCAAACTTCCACCAATACTGGCCCTTCAGTGGATAAGAAGGGAAAAAAGTGGAAGGAAAGGAAAGTGAAGGACTATGGTCCTAAGAAGTTGTGGTCGGAAATTCTTCCAAAGAAATTCACTTACAAGAACGATTGCAAAATCAGCGTTCAAAGTGAAGCGGAGCAAGGGAAGAAGAAGAACATTCCGATCGACTCAGTTTACTGTGCGATCACGCCGGAAGCGATTCCTCGGGTTCGAGAGGAATGTGGTTGGAAAGTGGGTGACATCGACGTGATGTGTCCTCCAAGGAAATCAACATTAGCAACTCACGTCGAGGACCACTCAGTGGTGTTAACTTATCCTTTTACGATCGGGTTTTCTCTCCCGGTCGATAACGTCATCGAGGAGTTTTGCAGGATGTACAATGTCTGCCTCGGACAACTTTCTCCGATGATATGGAGAACGGTGATAATCATGCGATACATCGCAGCGGAGGCGGAAGTGGAATTGACACTTCGCCACATTCTCAACATCTACTCTCATCGAGTTTACAAAGGAGGAGTAGTAAACTTGGCCAAACGGGGACAACGGGCCTTGATATCAGACAACGACGACGGTCTCCGAGGATGGGATCAACATTTTATTTTTATCCCTACGAAGCAGCTAACAGATCCTGAAAAGGAGTTGCTGCCGAGTGTCTGGAACCGGACTCGTAAGCATTTTTCTTCGTTTTTTTTTTTTTTTTTTTATTTATAACGAATTTAAAATCCTCATCTTTCTTCCAAAATTTTCAGCTGATGCTGTTGTCTTCGATCAAGTCGCCGATATTATACCCTGGATGATAAGGGTACTTGCCAAAACGACCAACGACAAGCGAGCTTGGAAACCGGTCGCAGCTTTGAAGAAACTCAAAGCTAAAAATCATGGTAAACTTTGAATTATTCTTGTATCTGTGATTTTGTTTCGTTGACGCCTTTTAATACTAAAAAAATGTTTCCTCAGGCATCACCGGTGCTGGAGGTGAGCCAAGCGATGAAGAGGTTGAGCCTGAGGGCGGAGAGAAAAACGATGACGCTCCTCCACCGAAGAAGAAGAAGAAGAAGAAGTCGTTCCAAGAGTTAAGGAACAAATACTTGCCCAAGATAGCTGAAAAAGGGCAAGGGGGAGCTCATCGAACGCGCCCCAGACCATAGAGGATGTGATCGATGGGACAAGTTCAGCGATTGCAGCGGCGAAAGCCATCGAAGGAACGACCTTGGTCATTGATATCGAGGAGGAAGAAACTGGGGACGAATCGGGATCTGACCGATTGGTGAGGCGTCCCACGAAGCCAATCAAAGAGAGACTCCAAGAAACAGCCATCCAACTGAAGGTGGCTGAACAAGGAGATCTCTCCGTGGATGATTACCAACTTTTCCCTGTAGCCGAAGAGGTGAATTCGGGCTCAGGGGGTTTGCCCAGTAGAGAAGGTGCTCTTGTATCTTTGGGCCTTACTCCTGAAAACCAAGGAGAGATGATCGAGGCTTTTGATCGTAAACTCGAGGAAAGGGATCCAGCTAAAGGGAAAATGCCAGTTTTGGATCAGCCAACATCGACGACGAAGTCTAAATACGATGAAGAAACAGGGTCGTCGTTTTTTGGTGTGGATCATGCTGATCCTATCGTGCCTCTTCCTCGGGGTGAAGAAGCTGCTGCCTTCGCTGCTTTGGGCGAATCCGAAAAAAGGGGTGGCAGGACGTTAACGGTAGAGGTGCCACCCAATGTTGATTTGCTAAGGTGCGCAAAGCGATTGGCTGATTACTTGTTCGATGTAATTGGCCCGATGGAGCAAGCTCGATTGAATACGCACTCAGATCTGAGTCTGCCTTCTCAGATTTCTTTTAGTGCTCTTAGGGTAAGCCCCATACTTTTATTTCCTTATACAATTTCTTTCCTGTTTCGTATCGATTTTTATGTACACTTGCAATTTGCTTTCAGAACTGTATATTGGCGATCGAGACTGCCGATCGGATCCGCCAGCTTCAGGATGGAGCTAAAGTTTTGAATGAGCATATTGTCCATCTTACTTCGGCTGGAGAGGACCTGCATCGGAAGCTGAAAGCTGCTGAGACCAAGTATGCTGAACTTTTTGCCAATTTTGATAAGACTGCGAATGAGCACGCTATTCGCCAAACGGAGCTGGAATCTTAGATCAAAGCTTTGAACGAGCAGTTGAGTGATCATGAAGCCAACTCCGATCTGAAGATAGCCGAACTCACTTCTGCCTTGGAGAGCAAGAACAAAGAGTTAGCTGATCAATTTTAAGAGCTGAGCGTTCTTCGTAAAAATAACGAAGACCTAATGGTTCAAGCTGACAGCTTATCGGAGCGGAACGCGTTGCTTCACAAGGAATCCACCAACCTAAGTCGTGAACTCGAGGAAGAGTTTGAAAAGAAGAAAGATCTTATCCTTGCAGAGTCACGGCGCGATGTCCTTAGGGAGATGTTGGATCGAGATGTCGACGTTCCTGCCGAGTTGAGCGAAGCTATTGCCATTGTTCGGCTGACTCGTGAAGATCTTGGTCTCCCAGCGAGTTCCTCCGATGAAGGTTCTGATGGTGAATGATTTGTTTTCGACTTGTTTAGTCATTTTTTTTTTTTGCTTACTGATGTAATGCAGTCGTTTACGACTGGCTATGTACATATAATATTAACATGAATGAAATTGAATTTCTTTCATAGTTGTTATTTTTTCCGAAGATGATTTTATTCGTTCGAAAATTGTGATGTTCAACGACAATCATTGAAAGAGATGATTGGGGCCCAATGTCTTAGTGCGTAATGGTAGATGACGTCTCACCTTCATGTTAGTGCACTCTTCGAACTTCTTTACGAGTTCGGAATTGAAAATGAACACTTGGTGAAAAACTTAGAATTGTAAACTTCACGTTTGGAATTCGTAAAGTTCACTAAAATTTGAACTAGTCACTTGAATCGGACAAATGTGAAAAGTTTGAAAATGTGACCAGTGTTGCATGTTATTGAATTGAGCCGCTATCGGGCTTTAAATACATTTCGGATCGTATGTTTTGATCGATTACAAGATGTGGCCGTTTAAAGGCGCAAACTGTTGATCGCTAACGGATCGCTTACATAGATGGATAATTTCGACTAAAATGAAATTGGTAAAGTTCAAAAAACTCGGTAGCCAAATCTCCAATTCGAGCGAGTCCCCAGTTCGAGTGAACGTAAGAACTTTTTGATCGAATTTTGAACGAGTCCCCAGTTCGAGTGAACGTAAGAACTTTGATCGAATTTTGAACGAGTCCCCAGTTCGAGTGAACGTAAGAACTTTGATCGAATTTTGAACGAGTCCCCGGTATCGGTTGATGACAATCGTGCTGAATCCATCTTCCCCCCTGTGTTTTGAGTACGAAGGATGAGTGGTCGAACACTGGTCCTGAAACGGAGTCATTGACACAAAAAACCGAGAAATCGTTATAGATGAAGACCACATTAGAATGTTCGTCAGACTTGTCGACCCAGATCGGAGCGTTTAGAGCTCATGTTTTCGTGGGTGACGTTTGTCATCATTCGATTCCAACTATGCCTATCATCTAAGAGTGTTAGTATCAAACAATTAATCAAATAGTTCTTTCCGATGGAGGAAAAAATTGAAATACTGAAATTTTGCAAGATTAAAAGATGAGAGTTGATGATACTGGAGGGCCTTAAAAGTAATATTTCTTCAACTGAGTGATGTTCCAATTGAATTCGACCGGCTTGGAGTCCATCATTTCGAGTTGGTATGACCCTTTTCCGATTATTGCTTTGACCCCCTTCCCAATTTGCTCCTAACTTACCTTCGTTTGGTTCATCCTTTTTCGGTCTTTTGATCCTCAGCACATAATCACCTACATTAAAAGATCGATACCTGATTTTTTTGTTGAGGTAGTTTTCTACCCTCTGTTTCTGTGCTTGTATTCGAACAAATGTCATGTCCCTTTTTGCTTCGATCAGATTCAAATCTATCAACATGGCCTCTCTGTTTGTTTTCTCGGTGGAATGGGCGAACCGAAGACTGGGTTCTCCCACTTCTACCGGTATCAGTGCTTCTGCTCCATAGACAAGTGAGAACGGTGTTTCTCCGGTGCTGTGTTTCACCGTTGTTCGATGAGCCCACAACGCTCCGGGGAGTTCGTTCGGCCAATTGCCCTTGAGTCATCCATTCTTTTCTTCAGATACTCGATTATTGTTTTGTTGGAAGATTCAGCCTGTCCATTTGCACTGGGGTGATAAGGTGTTGAGGCAATTCGCTTGATCCCCCATTTTTCAAAGAAGGCAGTGATCCGTCTTCCTACAAAATGTTTACCGTTATCGCATGTGATCTCTTTCGGGATCCCAAAACGACAGATAATATTTTGATGAATAATTTTAATGACTTCTTGCTCACGAATTTTAGCTAATGCAATTGCTTCTACCCATCGGTGGGGTGGGCGTTCTATTTCCGATAGAATTAAACAAAACCTTTAATTGCTCCTGTATCATTTCGAACTGAGCGTCGTGTTTTTTTAAATACGCCATTAATGACGCATTTACATCTCCTGACTCAATTTCGACCACGGGCTCCTTACCCGATCGTTGTCCTCGAGGTGCGTTCAACCGTGAACCAGCAGGAATGTCGTCGTGAGCTGGATCCTGCTCGCGATTGGTAGATTCATCGACCGCTTCAACGTTGGTCGGAACTGGAACCCCATCATTGGGATTGAGCTGTTGACCGTTCAGAGCGGCAGCGATGGTGTTGCGTTCATCTGCCATTTCGAAACAAGGAAACAAACGTAAGTAGTATCACTACGACTCAAATTTCGGAATAAAACGATTGCCTAGGCCCAGCGGTGAGCGCCAAATTGTATTTCCCAAAAATGTATCAGGTTTTACAATTAAATTTGTATTTAGTTGAGTCTAAGGCAACCGTTTATATCTTAATTTGATTCGATCGATAAGCGGCTTACGTTCGTAAAACAATTGAGCTTTAACGATTAAGTTCGAAAACAAGCAGCGTATCGATGTCAATGATGCAGATTTGATGTCAGATATAATTTTAACGATGTCAAGTTCTAACAGAGTTCGAATGATAAGTACAAACAGATTGATTTGAAGTAAACAACAAAAGGGCAGATTACGACGAGATGATTTCGTCTGAACTTAGATGCACGATTCCGATTAAGTACGATGACAACGGCAGATTTAACGATGATGATGAATACGATGATGATCGAGCGTAATATAATAACAAGTGAATGCGACAAGAATTTACTTGATCGAATGATATGACAAAATAGACGATTACAATGTGTTCAAGATAACTTAACAGATAGCAAGTTGACGAACCAAATTATGCGATTAGAATAGTAACAACGGATCGATAAGAACGAAAATAGTGAGATAATGAACGAATTAAACGACAAATAAAGCAAATATCGAATAAAACAAATAATTGATGGAAGTAATTAAAGCAGTAAAAGCTTATTGTATGGAAGAGCCGAAGGATGGTGCTTCAAATGAAAGAGATGATCCTTCTTCCACGTCTGAACCAAGCCACGGCTGAATTTGATACAATAATTATGCTAATGACAGCAACAATCTTATGTGTATTGAAAGGATAAAGCAAAAAGTAATTGGATGGCTGAATAAGGATTTTGAGAATAGTGCTGCTCTTTTGATATATCAGTAAAATCGTCCCCTCAAATCAGAGCCAAAAGACCTATTTATAGGTTGAAAATGATGAAGAGTTTCGACCCTAGAAGAATTTTCCTTTCCCACGTTTCTTCTTCCAACAGTTGCATGTTTTCATCCACTTCCGCCGAATCCGCTAAATTCGCTCCGATAAACTTGGGATAAGGACAAACTGCGCTATCCATCAAAGTACTGTCTTCGAAAATATCCAATCACAACGATTCATAACCGATCACGAAAATTAACGAAACAATTTCTTCCCAACCGCAACGATTCCGAAGTCAACCAATGCCTCTTCACAAAATCGAAACCGATGACTGTGATCGAACAGAAATCGACCAATACAGGGACAACACTTACCTTTATATCTCTCTACTTTCAACACTTATCTCTTCAAGTGTTGATAAAAGGCAATACTTGCCGCACTTGGTCGTAAGTCTTGGCAAAGGCTAAGACTTGCTTTGACCCCTCTCTATTTGCCAACACTTACCCTTAAAGTGTTGGCAAAAGAAACACTTGCCGTACTTGGTAGTAAGTTTTGATAATTACCAAAATTTGCCCCTTCCAGTCTTTCCCTACATTCTCGCCATATAACTTGAAGTATTGGCAAAACAGTACTTGCCTTTGAATTTTTTGTAATTGCCAAGACTTATAAGATTTTTGCCTTGAAGTCTTGGCTCCGGACGAAAAAGGGTATTTTGCTAAAATATTTCTTAGCGCGGATATTTTTAAAAAACCACTTCTTATGGAGGGCACGCAGTGAAATTTTTTGAAAAAAATGAACCCTAAAGTTTCTTAAATCATAGATAAGTGGTTTCGAAATATTATAAGAAGTTCTTCACAAACCGAATTGAAAACCATTGGGCAGTGGCTGAAAAAGCATATTTTGATTTTTGAAATGAGAACAAGTAAAACCAAAAAAATTTGAAGTAATCAAGAACTCATATGGCTAGGATTGAGCTTCAGGAAGGACTGCTCATTGAAGGTAATTCGACTCATATTTCAAGTGTAGCAGAATTGTCCACTAACGAAGTGCAAATCTTTTTAGAGTGAAACTATTGATATAGCGTTTAATTTATATATGTAAAAAAAAAAATAGTATAAAATTACGATTATTTTTGCAATACATAATCTATCTTATTTCATAATTGCACATCCCATTTTATTATTTTTTCAAGTGACATGATAATGTAAATTTTTCGTTCACCTTTGATTTGAGTTGAATGGACCTTATTTTTGCCCATTGATTTTGCAAAAAATTTCACCGCATGCCATCTATAAGGAGTGGTTTTGCAAAAATGCGCGTGCTAAGAAATGTTTTAGCAAAATACCATTTTTCACTCGGAGACAAGACTTCAAGGCAAAAATCTTATAAGTCTTGGCAATTGTCGAAATTTCAAAGGCTAGTACTATTTTATCAATACTTCAAGTTATATGGCGAGAATGCATGGAAAGACTGGAAGGGAAAAGTTTTGGCAATTGCCAAGACTTATGACCAAGTGCAGCAAGTGTTGCCTTTTGCCAACACTTTAAGGATAAGTGTTGGCAAATAGAGAGGGGTCAAAGCCAAGTCTTGGCCTTTTCCAAGACTTATGACCAAGTGCGGCAAGTATTGCCTTTTGCCAACACTTGAAGAGATAAGTGTTGAAAAACGGAGAGATATAAAGGCAAGTCTTGCCCCGCCAAAAAACTTGACAGGGATGTTTCTGTCTGAATTTTTTTAATTAAACCTTAACGAGGGCATTTTTGCAAAACATCTGTTAGCGCGGGCAAAAAGGCAAACCATTTGTTCCCTTAGCATATTTTTGCAAATCAGCCTCGATTTTGATCTAGTTTGGCCCTTACAGATTCGGCTGATTTGCAGAAATATGACACCATAAGCAATTGTTTGCCTTTTTACCTCTGCTAACATTGGTTTTGCAAAATGTCCGCAATAAGTTTAATGAAAAAAATCTGGACGGAAACGCCTCTGTCAAACTTTTAGGTTGGTGCCAAAACTTGCCTTTAACCCCTCTCTACTTTTCAAAACTTTATACCTTCAAGTATTGGTAAAAGGCAATACTTGCCAGCACTTGGTCGTAAGTCTTTGCAAAAGGCCAAGACTTGCCTTTGACCCATTTTTTATTTGCCAACACTTGCCCTTCAAGTGTTGTCAAAAGGCAATACTTGCCGCACTTGGTCGTAAGACTTGCCTCTTCCAGTATTTTCCAGCATTCTCGCCATATAACTCAAAGTATTGGCAAAACATCACTCGCCCTTGAAGTCTTGGCCCCGTGTCAATATTTACAAATTTTTGCTTTGAAGTAGTTGGTTCCGGACTAAATAAGGGTATTTTGCTAAAATATCGCTTAACACGGGCAATTTTGCAAAATCAATCCTTATGGAGGGCGCGAGTAAAACTTTTTGTACAGATTCCTCGATAAACCTACCTTGTATCAGTTATAATAGACCTCAGCAGACAGTTCTTTAACAAGTTCGAATTCAAATCTTAACACTTCATCCAAAGAAAAAAAAGTATAATATTTTATTAAAATATGGAAGACATCACACTATTTTAAAAATTGATAAGTAGGTAGAAAGTCATGATATATTATGGACATGAGATGATATGCCAATCTATTAAATAGGAACCGACCAAAGATTTTCTATTAGATCTATAGACTAATGGCCTAATGGGTGAGACAAGAGTCGAGAAATAGTTCAAGTGCACAAGAAAGCCACCTGAAATGTGTAGAAGAATAGTCTAATGTTAAAAAAAAAAAAAAAAAAAGGCAGTACATGACTGATATTTTATGTGGGGACAAATTCCCAATGGAGGTGGAGGCAAAACAATAGATGTCAAGGACGTACGTGAGTTCACAAACGGAGTAGGAAAAGTGTTGGAAATTGGAATATCAACTATAATTATACCTGCCGGCATGAAGCAAAATAGAAAGCTGCAAATTGAGCCATTCTAAAGTTGCTCCAACAGCAGTCCTAGCAAATAAATATATTTATTGCAGACTACAGAGTAACGTACCAGAAGAAGTTATTAGTGAGAAGTGGCGTTCCAGAACCGCCCAAGTCTTTTTTGGCAGAAAAGGGTCTTGGCTTTTCTTTTCCATTTTCTTTTATTTCTAAGTCTGATTAACACTAATCATGGACCAAATTAACACTTTTAAAACTTGAGGGTATTTCTTAAACATACATAATAATTATTTGAAACCTTGGGAACATCATTCATCAGTTAACTAACCCCTTTCCCCTTCCCCGCGTGGCTTCTTTCAACTTCACACTTCATCTCCTTTTTCACTCCAAATCTAAACCAAATACTGTCAAGTTCTCTGTGTTTTCAAGGAATCCGACCAGCAAATACAACAAAGTATTTTATATAAAAGGTAAACTATGTCATTATCATTTAAACTGTGGTGTAATGTCAAACCTTGGTTTTTTATTTTAATTTTTTCGTCGACAGTGATTAACGATGATTTGGGTGTTTGTTTTTGTACAAAAGGTGTAATATTTTGTTGAAATTGAATGGCATTATGTGTTTTAATGGGTAAAGTAGTTCCGAACTACAAAGGGGATTTTCAATGTTCAACTGAAATATTTAGGATGTTTACATTTTTTGGTTAAATTGTGACGATTTTGAGGGTTTTCTGGGAACCAACACTGCTTTATTTAGTTGCAATTTGAAGTTATTGCTATTATGTGTCTTGATGTTCCGAACACCATCTGAAGGTTCTAAACATCTAATAGGATGTTCATGTTTTTCTTCTGTAACTAAATTTAGTATCCCCTTGTTTTGCTTTGCAGAAAAATGGTAAATTTAAGACCGAGAAATAAAGATGAAGATGAGCAGAAGAAGCAGCCTACAAAGACTCCCAAGAAGGCGATTTCTAAGAAAAAGGGCCCTTCGCCGAAGAAGAAATTTGACAAGCCTAGTACTTCAGATTCGGAACGTACTCCAACAGATTTAGAACCTACTCCTAAACGCCCAAGAACTACTAAACCCACTAAAAGAAAATTAGTTGTGGAGAGTGACGAATGTAGCCAAGGAGAAGTAGCAGGTCCACGGAACAAAGGTGATAAACAAGAGGAAAGCCAAAGTCCAGCACCAAGTTACGATCTAAGTAAAGGTGGGGAGGATTTGGAGACGCTGCAGATGAGGGTGAAAGAAGGGTGGATTTAGATGACGCCGGTATTGATGAACTGTTAAAAAGTGATTTTTTGAGGACTGGAGTGGAAAATGGTGATGGTGAAAAGGAAGAGGAAGATGGTGATGGTGAAAAGGAAGAGGAAGATGGTGGTAAAAAAAATGTAGAGGCTGATGATTTAAGTAGAGAAAAAGGAGAAGAAGTAGAGGGGGAAGCAGATAAAACAGGGGAGAGTCCAAGAAGCAGCAAAAGAAGTAGAAGAGAGGCGGAGGATGTAATTTTAAAAAGCAACTTTCTGAAGGATCGTGAAAAAAGAGTTAAAATAGATGGGGAAGCTGTAAATAATGCAGGTGGAAATGTTGAAGAGGAAGCAGGTGAAGAGAAGGAAGCTGCTGAAGGAACATCTGGATTGAAACTGGAGGAAGACCAGGTAATAGTTGAATTGAAACGCGTATTGTTCGGAACGCCAGAGTTGATGTTCTACACGACATTTTGTACGTTCCCAACATCAACATTAAGGCTGGTAGCTCTCGTTCAGAACACGATACATGTTGTTCCCAACAGTAGCAACTGTCGTTCAGAACCTCAGCATACTCATGTTCCGAACATTTAATAATTTACTATCATTGTGATTCATTTTATTAATTTTATGCTAAAATTATGTGCAGTATGAAGACGTTGGTCATGCTACTTTCAAGAGTAACGTTGAGGGTCTCTTCAAGACCTTCCTGACCAACAATGAACCTTTTAATGGGAAGATTACTGTTCGTTCTTCGTTGGCTAGGGGTATGATACAGTTCAAGGAGGTACTGAAAAAATTGCAGGTGAGAAGGGGATTTGCCAATAGCTGTTTCGGTCCTTTCTTGCAATTACCGGAATATCCACTGTTTGGCACCAAGTTGGTGCATAACCTCCTCATGCGAAGGATTATTTGCAAGAAGAAGAAAGAGGTTTGGATATCCTTCAATGGATTGCCAGCACGTTTTGGCCTATCCGAGTTTGCACTAATGACAGGGCTAAACTGTGGGCGCTATCCAAGTAAAGAGTACATGGATAAAATGAATGAAAAGGGGAAGGAATTGTGGAAGTTTGTTGTTGATTATTTCCAGGAGAAAAAGAGGAAGGAGAAGGAGAAAGAGATAAAGGGAAAGGAGGAGAAGAAAAAGGAGGAGAAGGAGAAGGGTAGTGGGAAGCGGAAGGGGAAGAAGAAGGATGAGGAGTCACCCTCAGCCTCACCCTCACCCTCAGCCTCACCTTCACCCTCAAAGAGGAAGTTCAACAAGCCCAAAAAACAAAAACAGCCGAAGAAAAAGCAAGCTGTGAAGTCTGGTGACTTGCTTGAGTTGGTATGTTCTAGAACCTGTCCCAAGAAGTGGTATTTAAATCTGTGCATGGCTTGGTTTGTTCATACTATTCTGTGTGCGAGGGATTCCAAATATGGAATAGAGGAATGGGTGGTGTGCTTGTCCGCTGATCTTGCGGCATTCCAGCGTTATCCTTGGGGTAGGATGAGTTTTGAATTAACAATGGAATATCTGATCAAGCCAATAGAACCTCGTGCAGAAGGAAGCCAGACTTACAATCTTTATGGCTTTCCATGGGCATTCATGGCCTGGGCTCATGAAGTCATTCCTGCCTTGAGACCAAAGGATTTGCCAAAAGAAAAAACAATCCCAAGGATCATAAACAGGCTTACTGAAATTTGTGAAAGAGATACGGACAGGTTGTTTGACCAACAAGATGTTCCTGTAAGTATTCCGTTTTCCATATATGTTATGTAATGTTTGGAACAACCTCGTTGTTGCTGAGATATTTCTAATTGATGTTCGGAACATCTTAATGAAGAACCCTCAACTTCTACAGTCAACAATGTTCGGAACATCCTTTTCCGATGTTTTCGAACAACAAGACTTTGTTCCAAACAACATTAAAAGATTCTTAAAATTTAGTTGATATTTATTTAATGTTGTTGGGTATATTAACAGGTTGTTCACCCTTTCCTCATTCCTACCGATGAAGAGCTGGACATGGATTACTTTCTAGACCTCATGCCATTTGATGACTCAGAGGACGACACAATAGATCGTTTTTGTAAAGTGTTTGAGGATGCTTGCAGCATTGGCCTTGTTGGTGGCACTACAATTTGTATCTTCAACAACAATCCTGCAACCCCTCCAAGACAAGTGATAGAAATTAAAGCTATGGAAGCCCCAGAAACGACGATGTTTGGGAGTGATGGTGAGTACAAGGAAGAGGGAATTGGTGGCCTGCAAGATGTAAATATTGACATTGGAAACAAAGGTGATGGTGATGTAGTTCGCGGTGAGTTTGAAGTTGCCGGTATCACTGAAGTTGGTATAGTGAAGAGGAGCTCCAATTGCAGAGGCTGCAAATGTGGTGAATGCAGCGGATGGAGGGAAGCAATGGAGCAAAAGATTTTGGCTTACGATCAAAAGATGGTTGCTTATGATGAAAAGATCGTGGCTTATGAGAAAAGGATGGTGGCTTATGAGCAACAGATCGTGCCTTACGAGACAAAGGATGGTGCTTCTGAGCAAATCAAAGGTGATTCTTCTGGTGGTGATGGATTCGACATCCCCAAATGTAGCAGTTGCAATTGCAAAGAGTGCGACGATTGGCGTAAAGGCATGGTGATGGAGATGGCGGCCGTGAAGGAGACGATTGAGCAGTTGAAGCGCAAAACAATTGTAAAACCTGCAAAGGCTGTGAAATCACCACAAACAGAAGAGGAGAAGAAGGAGGAAGAAGAGTGGCCTAGTCTGAAAGTGGATATTTACAAGCCATTGAAGCGGAAAAAAGTTATGGCCTTGACCACATTTATGAAAAAGAGGAAGAAACAAAAAGATGTTTTTCTTGGAATGCCGATGAATTACCTAGATTTCAAAGACCTGATGGACAAGACTGTGTGGCTGTGGGACATTGTAAGTTTATTTTAGAATGATTTTCTGAACTTCACATTGTTGTAGGGAACATTCTAACTGTGTTCGGAACATCATTAGTATGCTTGGATCAACAAAAGCATTTCTAGCTGCTCATAGATTTATAGAACATCACGCAGTCGTTCCGAACATGGAATGATGTTCGGAAAGACAGAAATTTCCTTCACTCACTTATACTCCAATTATTATTTGTCTCTCTTATATGTTCTGCAGTATGTTGAAGCTGTGTTGACAATGATGCGGGAGAGGCATTTGAATTACCCCTATCATTACGATCAAAGTGACCTCATTCTGGATATGGCATTCTTGACAATGATGAAAAAACGCTACTACCAACTGGAAAAAGATGCGCAGGATGATAAGATACCGCTGGATGAGGCGTTGAATGCGTATAAGTTTGATGAGGAGTATCTGAAGTATGCACATGGAGAGCTACCCTACCCAGGGGGTAGGTGTTGGGCTGGTGCTAAGAGGATCTTCGCCGTCTTCAACATCAACGACAATCACTACGTGTTGGTTGTGTTTGACATGGTTGAAGCGAAGGTTTGGGTGTATGATTGCAATCATGGTGTTAATGATGATGAAAAGTTCTTGCCAATAATTGTTCCCATTCTGTACATGTTCCCGATCTATGTCAGAAATTCTAAGCTATTCAAAGAATTGGATCCGATGTGTAATAAAGGAGACATGTGGTTGTTCGAGAGAGTGCCAAGATCACTTTGTCCACAAAATCTAACAGGGCAATCCTGTGGAGTGTTCGCGTTGATGTACATTGAGCATCTCATTACAAAGACCCCCATGGGCAAAATTAATGACAATGAGGCTGATCGGTGGAGGCGACGTTTAGCCGTTTATATTTACGACGGCAAAATGAAGCCTTGATTTGGGGAATATGTAATATTTGGATAATCTTTTAACTTTTTTTTGGTAATGTAATTAGGTATGGATGACTTTTATTTTATTAGCCAAGTAACAAGTAACACTTAACAGTAACAACTTTTGATGTGCTTAAATATTAAATATTGACGATTATTACATCAGTTCCAGAACGACATCAATCTGTTCCTGAAATTCAAAGTGATGTTCCAAACATCTGCAACATTTAATTAAGTTTACCCTGGAATGTGAATGTGAACTCGATGCTCCACTTATAGGTGCTCCCCTTGTGAATGTGAAGAAAGGGGCCATCGACGAGTCTGTTGGGAAGGGCTTTATCGAAAGTGACTTTTGATGAAACTCGTAACCGTTATGTACTACTCAAACGAGCGCAACAGATAATATTGTAACTGCTGTACCTTTTAGATTTTAACATGATGTTCGGAACATATATGTTTTGCGTGGAATAACGATGTTCCAAACGAGATACTCTAATTGTATAAAGGTTAATAATGTTCCAGAACGACTCAAAACCTTTCTGAACGGCGTCATGGAGTTCTGAACTAGATAAAAGTAATTTCCATTGATAATCATTGTAGAGCTTTACAAAAAAGAATGCTAGTTATATTAGCATTCAAATGGAGAAACTGCACATCACTGTCAGTGCTTTACAAAAGGAATGCTACTTATACTAGCATTCTACCAAAACATACTAGATTATAAAGATTCAAAAAGAAATATATAATAACATTAATAGGAACATCCAAATCTAGCGTGAAGGAGAGGAGTAGAAGTCAAGGTAATGGATCCCCTTATCAGCAAGCAGCCCTTTGAGCATTCTTGTGATCCTACGCCTTTCCTTCGCCATCTTTCTGACGTCCTTTTTGTAGTCATGTAGGAATCCCTCAAACTGGAACTTCCAACCCCACACTTCTGCCCTTAGTTGTTCCAATATGTCAATAGCCCTTTCAGTTTGTGATTCGTCTGCAAATGATAATGCCCTAGAGGTGGAGGCTATATTAGCCGTGGAGGCACCTCTAGCCGTGGAGGCTCCTCTGGCCGTGGAGGCTCCTCTGGCCGTGGAGGATCCTCTTGCTCCTCTTGTTCGTGGTTGACGTGCCATTTTTGAAGATGAATAGTTTGTGATTCCTTGAATTGTAAGTTGATGAATATGGATTGAAATGCTTTGAGCCGTTGGGTATTTATAGAAGTTGAGAGAGGCAACCGAAACGTTTGTTGCCGTTTCGTGTATTGGTATTTGAGCGGGTTGTATTGCAGCCGTTTCTGTATTTCAAATTTTGAACAGGTTCCGAACGTCAGCCTATATTAGTGTAATTGGTGTAACGTATCCACGAAATGATGTTCCGAACCTCATTTCGACCTACCTGCAGACCTAGTCTAGTTTACGAAATGATGTTCACCTAGTCTAGTCTACGAAATGATGTTCCGCACATCATTTCGGCCTACCTGCAAACCAAGTCTAGTCTACTACTCTAGATGATAGGTGTATTGGTATTTGGAAATTGTATTGTAGCCTTTTTGAATTTCAAATATTGAATCTCTTGTTCGGAACGGCAGTGTACATAAGTATAATTCGCGTAACATATCTTTTACACGATGTTCCGAACATCATTTCGATCTAGCCCAATGTCGTGATAGATTATTACATTGGGCGCGTGAACAACATTTATTTATCAACGGTAATAAAAATACACCACCCAACACATTATATATGCGTTCATTATTTGTAAAACAAGTTTACACAATTACATCAAACATCCAGATTAAAATGTCTAGTAGATCCGTTAATAGCGGCAGTGTTGTACCATTTTGTCGATGTGGAGATTATGCGAAGTTAACAACATCGTGGACGCAGCTAAACCCAGGAAGGAGGTTTTACGGATGCAAATATGGTCAGGTTAGGTGGTGCGTTTATTTTCTTTCTTGAATTTATTTGTTTGTTGTATTTATTTTATTTTATTTTTTTATGTAGGCAAATGGCTGCAACTACTTTAGATGGCATGATGAAGAGATGTCAGATCAAGCAAAGAGAGTAATATGGGGTCTACTTAAGAAGTTGAAAGCTGTTGAAGAAGAGAGGAAAGCGGCACGTTTATGGCGGAAAAAATTGGGTTTTGGGGTACTAATAGTCGTGGTGCTAATCGTTCTCATATTCTGTACTTGGATCAAGTGTTGGTTCATAGTTTAGTTTCTATATTTCCAATTGTTATGTTTTGTGCAGTAATGATCAAGAAATTTCATTTGAAATTGTTATTTTGTCCTATAATTTACTAATGTACCCTATGTCGTTCCGCACGACACACTTCATGTTTCAAGTATATCGCGATCTGATCTGAACAAATCCGTTAACAGAACGATGAAGATAGCAATATCGAAATATGCCGCTCCGAACGTGTTCTTCACGTGACAAACATATTTAGCATGTTCGAAACCACAAAGATGGATGTGCAGTCATTTGTCACTCTAACAAGTATGCTTGGTAATTTAGGGTGATACTGATCATCTCACTTTAATTACCTAGTCATAATGATCATCATTTGCCACTCTAACAGCTCTAAGTGGTTGTTTGTCACTCGAACCACTCTAGATGTGAAGAGTGTGATGAAGATAGCAACAATAGAAGTTCGCGCTCGGAACATCGCATGAACGCGACAAACTTCCCGTTGATGTTCGAAACATCGTCATATGTATGGATCATCATAACAAGTATAGTTTGTTATTTATAGTGATAGTGATCGTCATTTGTCACCCTATCAAGTATAGTGGGTCATTTCTAGTTAAAATGACCATCATTTGACACTCTTACAGGTATGTTGGGTCATTTCTAGATTATAAGGATCATCATTTGTCTGTCGAACAACTCTAGTTGGCCATTTCTACACATAATGGTCATCATAATGCACCCTTACAGGTATCTTGGATCATTTTTAGGTATAATGATCATCCTTTATCACTCTTACAAGTATAGTTGGTCATTTATTATATGTATGGATCATCATTTCTCCCTACACCAAGTATAGTTGGTCATTTATAGTGATAGTGATCATCATTTTTCACTCTTACAAGTGTAGTTGTTCATTTATTATCATATTGATAATCATTTTCCACTCTTACAAGTATTGTTGGGTCCTGCCTAGTCATAATGATCATCATTTCCCACTCTAACGACTCTACTTGTCCATTTCTACTCATAAGGATAACCATTTGTCCCACAAACTACTCTAAGTGGTCTTTGTGATGAAAGTGGATGAATTTATCGCTCTTACAGGTATATTGGGTCCTTTGTAGGTATATAATGATCATTGTTTGTCACTCTAACCACTCTAGATGTGAAGAGTGTGATGAAGATAGCAACAATAGAAGTTCGCGCTCGGAACATCGCATGAACGCGACAAACTTCCCGTTGATGTTCGAAACATCGTCATATGTATGGATCATCATAACAAGTATAGTTTGTTATTTATAGTGATAGTGATCGTCATTTGTCACCCTATCAAGTATAGTGGGTCATTTCTAGTTAAAATGACCATCATTTGACACTCTTACAGGTATGTTGGGTCATTTCTAGATTATAAGGATCATCATTTGTCTGTCGAACAACTCTAGTTGGCCATTTCTACACATAATGGTCATCATAATGCACCCTTACAGGTATCTTGGATCATTTTTAGGTATAATGATCATCCTTTATCACTCTTACAAGTATAGTTGGTCATTTATTATATGTATGGATCATCATTTCTCCCTACACCAAGTATAGTTGGTCATTTATAGTGATAGTGATCATCATTTTTCACTCTTACAAGTGTAGTTGTTCATTTATTATCATATTGATAATCATTTTCCACTCTTACAAGTATTGTTGGGTCCTGCCTAGTCATAATGATCATCATTTCCCACTCTAACGACTCTACTTGTCCATTTCTACTCATAAGGATAACCATTTGTCCCACAAACTACTCTAAGTGGTCTTTGTGATGAAAGTGGATGAATTTATCGCTCTTACAGGTATATTGGGTCCTTTGTAGGTATATAATGATCATTGTTTGTCACTCTAACCACTCTAGATGTGAAGAGTGTGATGAAGATAGCAACAATAGAAGTTCGCGCTCGGAACATCGCATGAACGCGACAAACTTCCCGTTGATGTTCGAAACATCGTCATATGTATGGATCATCATAACAAGTATAGTTTGTTATTTATAGTGATAGTGATCGTCATTTGTCACCCTATCAAGTATAGTGGGTCATTTCTAGTTAAAATGACCATCATTTGACACTCTTACAGGTATGTTGGGTCATTTCTAGATTATAAGGATCATCATTTGTCTGTCGAACAACTCTAGTTGGCCATTTCTACACATAATGGTCATCATAATGCACCCTTACAGGTATCTTGGATCATTTTTAGGTATAATGATCATCCTTTATCACTCTTACAAGTATAGTTGGTCATTTATTATATGTATGGATCATCATTTCTCCCTACACCAAGTATAGTTGGTCATTTATAGTGATAGTGATCATCATTTTTCACTCTTACAAGTGTAGTTGTTCATTTATTATCATATTGATAATCATTTTCCACTCTTACAAGTATTGTTGGGTCCTGCCTAGTCATAATGATCATCATTTCCCACTCTAACGACTCTACTTGTCCATTTCTACTCATAAGGATAACCATTTGTCCCACAAACTACTCTAAGTGGTCTTTGTGATGAAAGTGGATGAATTTATCGCTCTTACAGGTATATTGGGTCCTTTGTAGGTATATAATGATCATTGTTTGTCACTCTAACCACTCTAGATGTGAAGAGTGTGATGAAGATAGCAACAATAGAAGTTCGCGCTCGGAACATCGCATGAACGCGACAAACTTCCCGTTGATGTTCGAAACATCGTCATATGTATGGATCATCATAACAAGTATAGTTTGTTATTTATAGTGATAGTGATCGTCATTTGTCACCCTATCAAGTATAGTGGGTCATTTCTAGTTAAAATGACCATCATTTGACACTCTTACAGGTATGTTGGGTCATTTCTAGATTATAAGGATCATCATTTGTCTGTCGAACAACTCTAGTTGGCCATTTCTACACATAATGGTCATCATAATGCACCCTTACAGGTATCTTGGATCATTTTTAGGTATAATGATCATCCTTTATCACTCTTACAAGTATAGTTGGTCATTTATTATATGTATGGATCATCATTTCTCCCTACACCAAGTATAGTTGGTCATTTATAGTGATAGTGATCATCATTTTTCACTCTTACAAGTGTAGTTGTTCATTTATTATCATATTGATAATCATTTTCCACTCTTACAAGTATTGTTGGGTCCTGCCTAGTCATAATGATCATCATTTCCCACTCTAACGACTCTACTTGTCCATTTCTACTCATAAGGATAACCATTTGTCCCACAAACTACTCTAAGTGGTCTTTGTGATGAAAGTGGATGAATTTATCGCTCTTACAGGTATATTGGGCCCTTTGTAGGTATATAATGATCATTGTTTGTCACTCTAACCACTCTAGATGTGAAGAGTGTGATGAAGATAGCAACAATAGAAGTTCGCACTCGGAACATTGCATGAACGCGACAAACTTCCCGTTGATGTTCGAAACATCGTTATATGTATGGATCATCATAACAAGTATAGTTTGTTATTTATAGTGATAGTGATCGTCATTTGTCACCCTATCAAGTATAGTGGGTCATTTCTAGTTAAAATGACCATCATTTGACACTCTTACAGGTATGTTGGGTCATTTCTAGATTATAAGGATCATCATTTGTCTGTCGCCATGCAACCCCCTAATTGCTGCCATAGCATGTACACAAGGTAACTGATCAAGATCGAACTCCCTACATGTACATGTCCTCTCATATAGATCAACTTCTGCCTCATGCCCTGGACTAATGATTTCGAAACCATAAGTTCCCTTCCTGTTGACAACTAGCTTGTCTCCCGCTTCTTTATTCTTCCTTATTTTTATTTCAACGTCTGGGACGCATAAATTTGGGTGGTTGATTAACTTCATGGCCCTAGTGTGGAATTTTTCCGCAAAGTTCCTACCTATATCCTTCAAGAGGGCAGCAATGGGGTATTCTCTTTGCTCTTTCAGCATGGAATTAATGGACTCAGCTATGTTTGATGTCATAACTTCAAACCTATTAAAAAGAATAAAAATTATAATAGTCAAAACATGTTCCTAGCATAAAGCACAAGTGAAGATATAGGAATAAGAAGTGCGGAACATTAGTGATGTTCCTAACATGACTCACACGTTCAGAACTCCGATAATGAGTTCGGAACATCATCGGAAAATAAATATTCCTATAATGTTTTGAACATATATGTTATGTTCGGAGAGCGCAATGTGACGTTTGGAACATATTGAAAGCAGACAGTAATATTACCTGTTTCCTGGGAAATATAATCTGCTCCATCTATGATAGCCAACAACATTTTCAAGATAATCCGCTACCCTCCAATCAATAGCCCTGATCTCATTCATAGCATCATTGAATTCCTCTACCCTGTATGCCTTTGCTGCAGTGTAGTATTTATGAAGACTGAATCCAAACTGAAACTTTGTTCGGATGCTTTCACCAAGGTGCCACATGCAAACTCCATAGTGTGCAGAAGGAAACACTTGGGCGACCATTTTCGAGATGCTCGGATGTCTATCCGAAACTATGCACAACTCTTCACTATCTGAAACTATGCAGCGTAATTGTTCGAAAAAATACTCATATGAGTCGTCGCACTCTTTGTCTACAACATAAAAAGCAACAGGGAATACGTGACTCATTGCATCCTGAGCAACAGCAGACAGCAAGACCCCTCCATACTCGCCAGACAAATGTGTACCGTCAACGGCTAGGACTTTTCTCACGTAAGTAAATCCCCTGATCCACGCTCCATAAGAGAGAAAAAAATACAAGAACTTCCCTGTGCTAGAAAGCCTCAAATCTGTCTTGGTTCCTGGATTCTTGCTCCTAACCATATAAGCATAAGCATCAAGAATTTCAATACCTTTCGCATGTGTTCCCCGTGTCAAAGATTTTGCAAATTGACAGCCCCTAAGACACTTCCAGTAGCTAACCTTACAACCAAAATCGTTGTTAAGGGACTCCCTGACAGCTTTTGTGGTTGGACCTTTTCCCATTAAATATTTACCTTTCATGAACTCACCAATTATCCGGGCAGAGGCGTGTGAATTATGACTGGAATGATGTTGGACACCGCATGTGTGCATGTTATTGTAAACGCTAATGTAGAACCTATCATTACTTTTATACCTCATTGCCCTTAACCACCATTTGCATTTCACATCTAAACATCTAGCATTAAAAATCTTTGCAGTATTCTTCAATGGTTTGTAATTAAAACGATGTTTAACTGCTGCAATCTTCAATTTAGTGACCAGTTCTTTCTTATTGGGGAAAGTCATACCTTTTCCAAAACCTGTGCCATCAACGAAGTGAAATATCGGCTCGCTGCTTTGTGTTGGAAACACAGGGGTATAAATGGCAGGATGTTCCTCTACATATTTGTCTTCTACTTCTTCTTCTTTTTCTTCATCTACATCTACGCCTGCTCTGTCTTCTTCTACCCCTCCTCCTCTGTCTTCTTCTGCTACTTCTTCATGTAAGTCATCCAATCGCTGACTAAAATCATGCCCTCCAATATTTGGCATTTCTTGGTCATTAGAACCAACACATTCCTCCGTCGTTGAAACCACAATTACCCTTAGTGTGGGCCTAGCACCATTACGATCAACGTCAGCCATATAAAGGCGTACATCATCGTCGTTTTATTGTAACGGGAGGAGTCTTTTGATTTGCGGCAACACTCAGCATGTAAGTAATGCAAATATCCCTCGGATTGTCTCTTATCCCCCAACTTCCGATGATTTTGTTAAGTAGAACATCATACGTAACATCTCTAGGCACAAGAATGGGTCTTGACTCTTTAACCTTCGGAACCCAAGCATAACATTTAGAACGCTCCACCCATTCACCTTGATAATTAACTCCCAATATAACCTCACCCATCGATGGTCACCTGCAATAAATTGGAATGACCAACTATTAGTATTACTAATATTTATACAGTTTGTTTCCAAACCTCAATGTTCTCGTTTGGAACATCTTCCTGACGTTCTGAACATCAGATTACAGTTTTTCATTGCTCGATGCAAGATGTTCCGAACCTCAGTATTGCTCGTTTGGAACATCTCATGAAGACGTTCTGAACATCACCTTACACTTTTTCGATGCTTAATGCAAGATGTTCCAAACTTCAACAGAACGCTCAAACATCCTAAAGAATGTTCCGAACATTATCTGTGAAAATTTCAATAATATACATACGCCGCGTAAAACGCCAGCGATATGTTTGGAATTACAATTACGGCCATAGGAAAGTCGAAATGGTGTTTGGAATTTCACGCAGATTGTTCGGAGGAACTGAATCCGTAACAACCCCGAATCAATAAAAACAACAAAAAACATGTTCGAAAATTTAGTACACTTACCGGATATGACTGGATTGATACGATTAAAATTGGAGGAACAAGATTTCTCCTTTAATGGATAAGAAACGACGACCAGATTTAACGAAATTCCGTATAACCCAAATGTGGGGGATCTCAGCTTGTATTGCCTAAAACTGGAAAGGAGATTCAAGATAATAAGCTCAGCAGCTATGGTGGAATGGGTATTATTTCGAAATACGAAAGGAAGCTCAGCAGCTATGGTGGAGCTTTGGGCGGGAATGGAATGTGGAAAAATGGAGGGAAAACGGGGGAGAGAGGAGAGAGGGAAAGCAGCTAGGGAATGGCCAAATTTGGCAAAAAACTACTTTATATACATGGACTATTGTGCAACTTACAAAACATTGGGGTGAGAATGTTACATAATTAATAACACTAATTAAATGAGGACCCTAGAATTCATGTTTAAAACTTGAGCCTTTTTCCACACAAAAAAGACTTGGGGAGACCTGCCATGCCAATCCCCCAAATTATTAAGTTACAGATAGTATTTTGCAACTCAGTTACCAGTTATTTAGTTTTCTGTTAGGTATTCTAAAATATTCTGTTATATTAGTGATCAGTTATTTAGTTACCTCCCTTGCAGTTCTCAGTGTAACATTTCTCAGTTAATTAGTTACCTACCTCAAAGTTCTCAATTACTCAGCCCAGTGTATAGCTAAAGGCTTACCTAGTAAAGAGTTGCTTGAAAACTCTTCCACGCCTACATGTATGAACGACAAGTTGTTCAAGTAGAGAGAGTGAAAGCATAATAATACCAAAGGTCAGACTCTAGGTAAGTTAAAAAAAAATGATATTTGGCATCACCTAGCTCGAATTTGACACGTGATCATGGTAGAAGCCCATGGTTCAGGTTTCACATATATTCATATTTGGCAAAACACATCAACAGCCCCTTAAAGTTGTCCAGACTTTTCACTTTAACACTTCAACTTAAGGTTGTTCCAGTTGAACACTTGAACCACATCTCAAATGTGTCACTTGGACACCTCTTGCCCAAACAGTCAACAAAATATAAGTGTGTGTAGTACACTCGCGCTGATGTGGCCAGATAACCAATAAATCTGATACAATTGGCCTTTAATGCCAAATAAGCAAAGAAATATAAAAAAATTTGGACATATCAAAAGCTAGCTTTAGGGGCGGAATCGAAGCGAAGAAATTAGTTCATGCCACGACGATCCAAATGCCAACGTGCTTGAAACATAAAGTTCGAAGTGGGATGGGATCATCTTCCACCTACAGTGCCCTTCGTCTCCTTCCAGCCCTTCCTCTCTTCTGACACCATTGATTTCCAAATTATTCACTCTTCTTCTTATAATAGAATATCCATTACTGAAAATTTCCCTCCATAGCACATAAGTTCTTTCCTATTTTCCAAACTCCACACTCCACTTCTGCTTTCTAAGTTGATCAAATTAATAATTTCAAACAATTCACCATGTCTACCTCTTCTCTTTTTATAAACCCAATTATCTCTTCTTAATTTCCTACAGCTACTTCTTGTTATATTACTGCACCCACTAATTTGAATAAAGTGTGTTACTTTTCTATTTCAAGAACAAAAACTATTAATATAATCAATTTTAATTTAAAGAAAGGCCCTTCAAGAAATGACCTTTAATTGCAAGTGCGCTGCTAGTAACAACATTGATAACAATTACAGAATACAATGAAGAAGAAGAAGAGGGTCCTCCTCCTTTGGTTGAATCTGAAATGCCTTCAAAGCCTAGACGTATTGCTATCTTTCTTGAGCCTTCTCTTCCAATTCTCTTTGTTTAATGTATACCCTTAATGGAAATATCATATCAATCCAAACTTTAGCAATTTTAAGTATTATCACCTTTGATCAGAATAGAAACAAAACCACAACAAATAGCAGAGATGGGCGACGACTTCTCTGAACTTCTTAATGTTGGGTTTGGAAGGAAGGTAAAGTGGTGTGAATGGGAAATGAAATAAATATTAATATTTTATATTAATATTTGATATGGAGCCGTTTTCGTAACGGAATAAAAAGACTGGATTATTTATGCAAAATTTCCAAAAAGGCAAACTGATGCCTCTGGAACGTGTATCATTTCTGGGTGTTTCATAGAATAGCCACTTTGAAGGCTGCCTTTCATGAACAGCTACTTCACCAATGAAAATGTGCCTTTTCATTGAACAGCCACCTTGAAGGATGCCTTTCATGAACAGCCATTTCACCAAAAGACACCTTCATGCCTTTTCACTCCAAATCTTGTGGCTATAAATAGAGAGGCATTTTGCCTCATTTTAATCATCCAAAAAAAAATTTCATACTCTCTCTCTCATTATTTTTTTTTTGCATTTGTTTTCAAAACAAAAAGTAAGTTCTGAGTCAGTGTGATTTGCTACCATTATTTGAGTTCGCTGTTCACTGTGATTTGAATTACCGCTATCACAGTGAGGATAATTCCATTCTATCCTGGGAGAAATTAATCCACAAACCTTGGGTAACTGTGAGGGGATTAGATTTCTTAAGGACAGGCAGTGTATACTGTTGGCTTGGAATTTTTCTACTTCGTCTTATTTCTGTTTTGGTCATTATCGAAAGTGCAGACAAATAACAATCTTAAGAAATCTAATTTGTATTTTGGACTGCTAATCGATAATAGGCTGTTTGTGGAGACTAAAATCTGAAAAAGATTTTCTACTCCAAATTTAATATTTCGTTTTTGAAGATTTAAATACTTCAACGGATTATTAAAATTATTGTGTGTTTAATCCGTTCAGAAGATTAAAAACTTCCGGATTATTAAAATATTTATATTATTATTTGCAGTTTGAAGATATAAAAACTTCACTGTACATTAAATCAGTTTGAAGATATAAAATCTTCACTGTACATTAAATCAGATAGTTTGAATCTGACCGTATTATTTTGTTTTTACAGAATAATGACGAGCACAGAAAATAACAACGGTGTTTCTGGTACACCAAATGCTTCTATTGGTGCAAGCTCCAGCCGCCCTGCATCTGCACCGCCCCCTGCACCAGCACCGGCTGAAAAGCCGGGAAAGTTTGGCGGGATTGACTTCAAAAGGTGGCAGCAAAAGATGTTCTTTTATCTGACCACGCTGAGTTTGCAACGATTCATTAAGGAGGATGTTCCTGTCCCGGCAGACGATACTCCTGAAAATGAACGTTTCGTTGTTATTGAGGCATGGAAGCATTCTGATTTTCTATGTAAAAACTACATTCTGAATGGACTGGAGGACGACTTATACAATGTCTACAGTACTGCTGCAACTTCGAAGGAGCTCTGGCTTGCTCTTGAAAAGAAGTACAAAACTGAAGATGCTGGGATGAAGAAATTTGTAGCCGCCAAATTTCTGGACTTTAAGATGGTGGACAGTAAAACTGTGATAAGTCAAGTCCAAGAGCTGCAAGTGATCATTCATGATCTCATTGCTGAAGGTATGATCCAAATTAATGCTCATATTAGAAGTATTAATTATCCTATTAATAATAAATTTCTCATTGAAGGTTTGGTCATCAATGAGGCGTTTCAAGTGGCTGCGGTAATTGAAAAGTTACCACCTTTGTGGAGAGACTTTAAGAATTACTTGAAACACAAGCGCAAGGAGATGTCACTCGAAGATCTCATTGTTCGTTTGAGGATCGAGGAAGACAACAAGATTGCAGAGAAGAAGGTTGCTCGTGGAAGTTCAACAATAATGGGAGCAAATATCGTTGAGACAAATGATGCACCAAAGAACAACAAAAGGAAGAAACCTTCTGGACCAAACAATCAGCCGAAAAAGAAGAAATTCAAGGGGAATTGCCGCAACTGTGGCAAATATGGACACAAGGCTGTAGACTGTCGTGCCCCAAAGAATGCCAAAAATAATAAAGGTCAAGCAAACATGGTAGAAGATACTATTTCCCAAGGAGTGCAAGAGATAGATCTTTGTGCAATGATTTCTGAGTGTAACTTGGTAGGAAATCCGAAAGAATGGTGGATTGATTCTGGAGCCACCCGCCATGTTTGTGCAAATAAAGATGCGTTCACTAGCTATGCTCCCGCTGGACCTAATGAGACACTCTTCATGGGAAATTCTGCAACAGCAAAGATTGAAGGTTATGGCAAGATAGGCCTAAAAATGACCTCGGGCAAGGTTGTGACTCTCAACAATGTTCTTCACGTTCCAGAAATACGTAAGAACTTAGTGTCAGCTTCACTTCTCGTCAAGAACGGGTTTAAGTGTGTTTTTGTTGCTGACAAGGTTGTATTAACTAAGAATGATAGTTTTGTAGGAAAAGGTTACCTATGTGAGGGCCTTTTCAAGCTGAATGTAATGACTGTTTCTATCAATAATAAAGTTCAAGCTTCTTCTTACTTACTTGAGTCAAATGAATTATGGCATGCACGTTTGGGACATGTTAATTATAAAACCTTGCGGAAAATGATAAATATGGAAGTATTGCCTAAATTTGAATGTGATAAATCAAAATGTCAAATATGTGTTGAGTCTAAATTTGTGAAACATCCTTACAAATCACTTGAAAGGAATTCCGAACCTTTAGACTTAATTCATACGGATATTTGTGATATGAAGTCAATACCATCTCGCGGTGGAAAGAAGTATTTCATAAATTTTATTGACGATAGCACTCGTTACTGCTACGTTTATTTACTTAGTAGTAAAGACGAGGCTATAGATGCATTCAAGCAATACAAAAATGAAGTTGAAACACAACTTAACAAAAGAATAAAAATGATAAGAAGTGATAGGGGCGGTGAATACGAATCTCCTTTTGAACAAATATGTTTGGAATATGGCATTATTCACCAAACTACTGCCCCTTACACGCCACAATCTAATGGGATTGCGGAAAGGAAAAATAGAACTTTAAAGGAGATGATGAATGCCTTGTTGATAAGTTCGGGTTTACCCCAAAACTTATGGGGGGAAGCTATTCTTACAGCTAGTCGAATACTTAATCGTGTACCCCACAGCAAAACACAATCCATTCCATATGAAAAGTGGAAGGGAAGAAAGCCAAACTTGAATTACCTCAAAGTGTGGGGGTGTTTGGCAAAGGTACAAGTTCCTAAACCTAAAAGGGAAAAGATAGGACCAAAAACCGTTGATTGTGTTTTCATGGGATATGCCAAGAATAGTAAGGCATATCATTTTCTGGTTTATAAATCAGAAAATCCTGACATTCATATTAATACGGTTATGGAATCAGATAATGTTGAATTCTTTGAAAATATATATCCGTATAAAAGTGAATATGAATCGTCAAGTGTCAGCACAAAACGACCAAGAGAAGGTACAAAAGGAAGTATGCCAAATAATGATAATCCAAGACGTAGTAAACGTCAAAGGACGTCTACTTCTTTTGGACCAGATTTTATGACTTTCCTATTGGAAAATGAACCTCAAACTTATAAAGAAGCAATGGCTTCTTCAGAGTCTCCATATTGGAAAGAGGCAGTCAATAGTGAGATTGAATCCATTTTAAGCAACCACACATGGGAGTTGGTTGATCTTCCTCCTGGGAACAAACCTTTAGGTTACAAATAGATTTTCAAAAGGAAAATGAAAGCTGATGGTACTATTGACAAATACAAGGCTAGACTGGTCGTTAAAGGTTATAGACAAAAAGAGGGCCTTGATTATTTTGATACATACTCTCCGGTAAGCAGAATTACATCCATACGGATGCTAATAGCTTTGGCCGCCGTGTATGATCTTCAAATCCATCAAATGGATGTAAAGACAGCCTTCTTAAATGGAGATTTGGAGGAAGAAATCTACATGGAACAACCTGAAGGGTTCGTGATTCCTGGGAAAGAAAAGAAGGTATGTCGACTTGTTAAGTCTCTTTATGGACTAAAACAAGCACCTAAACAATGGCATGAAAAATTTGACAGAACAATGTTGTCAAATGGCTTCCAAATTAATGAGTGTGATAAATGTGTTTACATTAAGAACACTCCAAATCATATAGTCATTGTTTGTCTATATGTGGATGACATGTTAATAATGAGTAAAGATATTGCTGACATCAATGCTACTAAGCGTATGCTAACTAGCAAGTTTGATATGAAAGACTTGGGAGTTGCGGATTTAATCTTGGGTATTAAAATTCACAAAGCTCCTCAAGGTTTGGCATTATCTCAAACTCATTACATCAGAAATGTCCTGGAAAAATTCAAGTATTTAGACTTCAAAACTTCAAAGACTCCAATTGATATTAATCTTGCCTTTACAAAGAATAAAGGACAAAGCACGTCTCAACGAGACTACGCTAGAGTGTTGGGAAGTCTAATGTACATCATGAATTGTACACGACCAGATATAGCTTGTGCTATAAGTAAACTGAGTCGATACACAAGTAATCCTGGACAAAATCACTGGATGGCTATGAAACGAGTTTTGGGTTATTTGGAGTACTCCCAAGACTATGCTTTGCACTATGATAAGTATCCCGCTGTTATAGAAGGATATTGTGATGCAAATTGGATCACCGGCTCAAAAGAATCAAAATCCACAAGTGGATATATTTTCACAATAGGTGGAGGAGCGGTAACTTGGAAATCATCCAAACAAACCTTGCTTGCTCGCTCTACAATGGAGGCTGAGTTCATAGCTTTGGATAAAGCCGGTGAAGAAGCTGAATGGCTCCGAAATTTCTTGGAAGACATTCCATTTTGGCCTAGGCCGTTGACACCTATATGTATACATTGCGATAGTCAATCGGCAATATCGAGGGCTGGGAGCCTTATGTATAATGGTAAAAATCGTCATATACGAGTACGACGAAGACATAAAACCATTAGACAACTTATCTCTAGAGGAATTATCACAATTGACTATGTTAAGTCAAAGGATAATGTATCGGATCCACTTACTAAAGCTTTAACTAGAGATGATGTTGAGAGATCATCAAGAGGAATGGGACTATGGCCGAGGACAAGTCGTCATGGCGGTAACTCTACCTAGAAGACTGGAGATCCCAAGATCTAGGTTCAAGGAGCTCAAACAAAGTTGTGCACGACCGCTCCAACATTGTCAAACAACTCAACCCATCCTCTTAATAAGACAATGTTTAGTACCAAGGATAAAACGTTAAAGACGGTTTTTAATGATTATCTAAGTTTGATACGGGGTTTGTCAAACAGTGTAGATCTACGGGATTACACGTTTAGAAATCACCTATGTGAGTGTGAAGTGGAAGCCGCTTCAAGGAGAATTCTGTAAGGCCAATTCTCTACGCACTCATGAACCAGGCGATGTTCATGGCTGAAACGAACACAACAATGAGAACCAAAAATGGTCAAGGATTAATTGTGTGACATATGTTGTCTAGGTATACACCAAAGTTCGACGGTTCAAAGATATCAAATCTACCGATTGACCGAGTATATCCGATATATGTTCACTACGGAAAGTTCAAAGGGAAACCCACTTATCCAGATGCAATTAATTCTTACTTGCAAATCACATAGTTTTCTGCATGTTTTCTTCATATAGCCATTCCCCATTCATGTGGGGGATTGTTGGGTTTGGAAGGAAGGTAAAGTGGTGTGAATGGGAAATGAAATAAATATTAATATTTTATATTAATATTTGATATGGAGCCGTTTTCGTAACGGAATAAAAAGACTGGATTATTTATGCAAAATTTCCAAAAAGGCAAACTGATGCCTCTGGAACGTGTATCATTTCTGGGTGTTTCATGGAACAGCCACTTTGAAGGCTGCCTTTCATGAACAGCTACTTCACCAATGAAAAGGTGCCTTTTCATTGAACAGCCACCTTGAAGGCTGCCTTTCATGAACAGCCATTTCACCAAAAGACACCTTCATGCCTTTTCACTCCAAATCTTGTGGCTATAAATAGAGAGGCATTTTGCCTCATTTTAATCATCCAAAAAAAAATTTCATACTCTCTCTCTCATTATTTTTTGCATTTGTTTTCAAAACAAAAAGTAAGTTCTGAGTCAGTGTGATTTGCTACCATTATTTGAGTTCGCTGTTCACTGTGATTTGAATTACCGCTATCACAGTGAGGATAATTCCATTCTATCCTGGGAGAAATTAATCCACAAACCTTGGGTAACTGTGAGGGGATTAGATTTCTTAAGGATAGGCAGTGTATACTGTTGGCTTGGAATTTTTCTACTTCATCTTATTTCTGTTTTGGTCATTATCGAAAGTGCAGACAAATAACACTTAATTGGTTTAGGTGATAAATAGCAGAGATGGGATTAGTAGTGATAAAAATGGCCAGTGGTGGAAAAGGGCATGATGGTGGCCATAGTGATGGAACGGTGGCTACCGGCGGTGGAGGCAGGCACATAGATGGTGGTGACGTGAGTGGTGATTGAGAAAGAAAATTAAAAAATTTTTGCTTTTCTTTTTTTATGAGTTGTAACTTTTCTTTTGGACCCATTTCAATTTTCACGCTCCCTTACGCAGTGTAAGACACGTCCACTGCCACATCATCAATCTGTGTTTAAATGATACATTTGAGATGTGGTTTGAGTGTTCAACTGAAACAGCCTTAAGTAAGAGTGTTAAAGTGAAAAGTCTGGACAACTTTAAGGGGCTGTCGATGTGTTTTGCCTTCATATTTCATTGAAGAACCCATTAGTGGGGAAGTATATAAAGATGTTTAGAGCATGTTTGGGTGGTCTTATAAGCAGCTTATTTTAAGTGGCTTATAAGTCAAAAAAAGATTTAAAAGCCACTTTTTGAGAAGTTGGGATTTCCTAACTTCTTAAAAAGTGGCTTTTAAGCCACTTATGGCTTATAAGTCCAAAAATTTTTAAATTACCAAATACATATTAATGAGCTTATAAGTCGCTTATAAGCTCACCCAAACGGGCTCTTAGTTAAATCCGAGGATAAGTGCTTGAAATACCCAGTAGAGTAATTCCAAACACATTTATAAGGATTTCATGGTTAGTTTACCACGGTCATTGAGAAAGCATGACTCTATTTGGGTGATCAACGCACTAGCTCAATTTTTCCAGTTTAGACAAAATATGTATCATTTCAATGTGCTCAGTATATGTGAAAGAGAATTCCAATTGCATGGGATGCCAATATCCCTTTTTTCTAACAAAGGTGCACCGTTCGCATCATAGTATGGCCACGAGCTTAAGACAGACTAGGATTAGAATCCATTTGAATAAGCTTTAGACCCTCTGACCGGAGGGTTGTCAGGGAGGAACCTTCAGATCCTTGTAGATGTGTTAAAGGATTATATTGTTGACTTTAAAGCTAGTTTGCCCATGTAGTTCCATTGATAAAATCTATAAGTAAAAGTAACTATCAAGCCAAAATTCAGATGACTCCATTTGAAGTCTTATCTTGTAGGTAGTGTTGTTCATCCATTGTTTCTACATAGATTAGTGAACCAACCTTTGCTGACTAGAATTCGTACAAGATGCGAAGAGAATAGGCAAAATGATTTAGTAGTTTCTTGAAATATAAAACTAACCAAAATGTCGTATTTGGATAAAAACATAAGAAACTCGAGTTTAAAGAAGACAACATATATTGTATTATGAAAGCTGCGCCATGAAATGTGTTGTATGATTTGACATGAAAGGTGAACTAAGCACAGGAAATGATGGTCCTATGAGATTCTTAAGAGAGTGTATATTTTACCAACGGGTTTCCCAAAATTGACCATAGTGGACAATTTTTTATGCCTCGATGTTAAGAAAGTACCTTAATTACCTAAATACTAGTTCAAGAAAGTGAGGTTGCTAATACACTATCCTACGTGTAGGTGCCAATAACTATTCTATATGGACAAGTTAGAAGAAGTAGTATCAGAAAAAGTGTTTTGGAGAATATGATAACTCAGAACAAGTTGCATATAAATGTGGACGATGATATTGATAAAAGATAGCTCCAACTCGTTGGTGAAAGAAATGGTTAGGATCTATTTAGGTTAAAGTTTCCATTAACTCAGCTAGATGTTGGTGTAAGAAGTTTTGATGTTCATATGATTTATGTGACCATGTGGGGCCACTCTTAAATTCTCGTGTTAGGAATTTATTTTTTAGACCATGGTGCAAACCTAGACAAGTTGAAAATTTTAGATAGTTCAAATTACAAGGGAAGCTCTACCATATGTTTTTCAAAAACGAAAATCGGAAGCTAACCAAATTTGAAGCATAACTCAAGAAAAGAAAAAGGAAAGGGCTAATCTCCCCTTTCCGTTTAGAGACTGACCAAGGCTTGACATTCGAGGATGAATACCATATAAGGGGGAGAATGTATCACCCCTAACCGTCTAAGAAGCAAAACAAGCTATGATGACCAATTATCCTGGATTTTTTCAAAATATTTAAGTATGAGAATGTTGACAATCCAATTTTGTCCCTCCCTTTTCATAATTAGTTGTATTTAGCTTAAAAGTGCATATCAATTTTTTTAGACAGAAATTATATTAGATGACATGCATTTACGTGTGTAACCCCTATCCGTAATCCCCTATATATACAATATTTACTTAATTGTGATTATATTGCGTAACTACATCACTTAGATAGTTTTCTAAAGACATGCACAATTTATGATTATTTGCATATTTATTACATTAATTATTTGAGGAGAGTATAAGTAGAGGAGAATAAAACGACCTCGATCGGTCGTTTCGAGAGTTAGGACTTAGATTGGCATGCCGAAAATCTTAAAAGCTTCGCAAGTTTCATTAGGACCCCTTCTGTAAAATTTGAGCTGATTCGGACCTCCTTGGATAGGTTTTCGAGGAAGGTTTATGTTTCAGTTATCGTAACGCTTAAAAAAGATTTTCGAGCTCGATTTAAGTAAATGAGCTCTGATTAAAAATACGAGAGTTTCATTAGGTATGTATGGTCATTTTTTACATGTGGAAACTTTCGAAAGTGAAATCCAAGGTCGTTCGGATAGTTTTCACTAAAGTCCCAAAAGTCAAGTATTATGTGACTTGTGTACAAAATTTGAGGTTATTCTGAGCCTTGTAAGGTCACATTCAGACCCGTGCTGGTGCAGAATTATGCACCTTTTGGGCAGGCCTGCACGATCACGCGCGTGGGGGCACGTGCACGCTTGTTGTTGCAGCCTTGAAGCACGACCGCGTCACTGGGAACACGAAGGCGATGAAGGGGTTGTGCGAACGCGTTGTTTCAGCGGTATAAAAAGACCTTTGTCGGTTGTTTTCATTTCTTTCTCAATTCCACCTATTTCAAGCGGTTCCAAGCTATATTACTGGTACCACGTCTATAATCACCAGGTATCATCCCTATAAATTTTGATTATGTTAATTCAATGATTAGGTAGTTTAATTCTATAAAAATTGGATTGGGAAATTGGGGTCAGAACCCTAAGTTTGTAAAATTGGGGAAATGGGTCGAATTGAACCCGAAAATGCAATCCAATAGCGTATTTAGGCTCGAGAGAGTATGTGTAGTCCGAAAATATAAATTTTGCGGGCGTTCAGCTAAACCCAACCTAAGGCCATTTTTTCAATTTTCTTTTATCTCTGACTAATAGCTAAAGAATCAGTTTGTGAGCGCTTATATATGCAATTTCACTTCTTTGGTTTAGATGAGGAAAGTGGTTCCAAGAGACGTCGGGAAGGAAAGGAGTTCGTTCTATAGTCGATTCGGCCAGAGATTAAAAGGTAAGTAGTTTCATCCTACTCTTTCACGGCCTTTGGCCTTTATGGATGATCTACACACGTATCTATTACGTGCGTAGTCGCTAATAAGGCGTACTTACTACGCCAAAGCTTCACGTGGATAGTTATTTACTATGTCTTTAAGTATTGTTCTGTGTTTACTGTGTAATTGGGAGTATGATACTCTGGCTATGAGCGTGGCATGTTCGGTTTGCCTAGTAAATGTGTATGATGTACTATATTTATTGTCGAATTAGGAATAAGAGAGTAGTATTTGCTTTGAGTGCTAATTGAGGAGTTATAAGCTTAAGATTATGAATAGAACGCAAAAGCTTAGGTTGGTCTATGGATGTCGCTTGAATAATTGTTTATTGTTTCTGATATGCAGCCTTATGATAGATGTATTATATCGGGCTCGGTGTTGAGCCAAGAATTGAGGTATCTTGTTGGGTAATATGAACTTGAACTTTAGGCCATGACGCGTGAATACTATTTTGAGGATAGAAACTCTATAATGGTTGAAAACACCTATTGTTGAACTGTGAGCTTAGGAATGAATTGGAAATGGAATTCATGGTACGATTATGAGTATAAATTAGGAGATAAACGTATTATGTTAGGTTGGGAATCCTTGTAGGGTCCAAGGCTTACTTATTGTGGTATTACATGTCATATCATCATGGCTGAGCATTGGTATAGGAGCAGGAGTATTCTACAGGAGTATTCCGCTTGGATTGTATATTATACCGCCGGACTTGATGAGTGTCCAGAGCCGAGGGAAGTTATTATTGAGTTACGTATCTCACGGTGGCTATGAGAGTGTCGCACCGATGAGGGTTATTAGACATTTGGGCACATGTGACTCCATTGCATCATACTACATTCATTCCATTTCATTACATCGGATGTTGTGTATTGTGTGACTGTAGCGCGACGTTTTGTGTAAGTGTCACATATTTCTGGTTGTTGATATGTTTCGGATTATCTATATATTTCTGGTTATCTTATGCCCCTGGTTGTTTGTATGCTGCTAGTTGCTTTTACGTTTCTGATTGTTTATGAGTTTATGATTTCTTACGTGTTTCCAGTTATTATCTAGCTCTGCCTATTTATAGTTGAAAGAAGGTGAATTTGGTTTATCTTCTTCTCTTCTCCTTGGCTAGCTTATCAATCTCCTCGAGGTGGCTAGCCAGCCCCCACTCACGGAGTCCTTTCGACTCACCCTCTGTTTGTTGTCTATCTCTTTCATTCGGCATGTGTTTCAAGATTGAGTTCGATGCGTGATTGGGCGGGAAAACGACTTCAGCTATCAGGGTGAGCCATCTCATGTTTAAGATGGCCAATAGTTTTATGTCTATTATATCAGTTGTATTTTTCTCCCTTCGGAAGGTGTATATACTTCATTTGTATTCTTAGATGTATGGTCTGGATAACTATAAACCTAGTATATTAGTTAGGTAGTTGTACCTCTTTCTGAACAGCTTTTCTATATATGCGTATATATCAGTATGTCTTTTGAATTTTTCTGTGTCTATCTCAAGTTAGTTTTGTATCCATTTCTTTAATTCAGTTGGAAGAGTTTGCCCGACAGATCTAGAGGCGGATGTCGGATTCTCGCACGGCCTAGCCTGAAATCCGGGTCATGTCAATCTTACTGTATACTAAATTATTTTTACACTCACTTCTTAAGTCCTAACTCAGAGCCTGTTTGGATGAGCTTATTATAAGTAGCTTATAAGCCATAAGTTGCTTATAAGACACAATTGAGAAGTTAGGAGCCCCTTTTGATTAGCTGATTTAAAGTGGCTGATAAGAATAAAGTGTTGAAAAGGACTTTTAGCAGCTGAAGCTGATTTTATAAATAAACAGTTACGTGTTTGGGTAAAAGTGTTGAAATTAGTAATAAACAATTGGTGTGTTTGGTAAAAAAGTGTTGATAAGTACATCTTTTTAAAAAATAACTTAAATGTCCTTTAAGTTATTTACGAAAAAAATAAATTTAAAAATATTTTTACATTAAAAATGATAAATGACGAATATAAAATGAGGAGGAGGTTGAAAATTTTATTTTAGAAAGGATGTTTCATGGATTACAAAATATTTTAAGGATAAAATAATAAAATACTTTGTCAAACTAAAAGTGCTTATAAACTGGAAAAAATAAGTTGGGATTGACCAACTTATGGCTTATGGATGATTTTGGCTTATAAGCACTTTTGATACTTGCCGAATACGTAGATAAGCCAAAATTGCTTATCAGATAGTTTGAACAACTTATAAGCTTAGCCAAATACTCTCTAGTAGGGGGTGTTTATCGGTCGGTTCGGTTCGGTTCGGTTTTGCACCTTATCAGTTTGGACTATCGGTTTTCGGTTTTTAAAAGTGCTAAACCAATAACCATCGGTTATCGGTTTTCGGGTTATCGGTTTGGTTTTCGGTTTAACCATTAAGAAACTTAGGCCTAACAAATGTTAAAGAAAAACCTCTTAAACGATTGCATCCAATACAAAATCAGCTTTATTTTTACAGCGAAATCAAATGTCTCTTATAGCATTCGCCATATTCAAAAAAGCAACCAATAGCATATTCAAATATTCTTCATTATTCTATAAACTAATGGAGGAGGCAAGGAGTGAAATAGTAAATCAGTAGTTGAAATGGATGGGGCGACTCGAAAGCTACATAAGTAAAAGAAGACTAGGGTTTGAGGTTTCCAAGTTCCAACTAATAGTAATTAAGTATACTACTTTTATGCACATAAGCGCAACATAGTAAATTTGAAAACCTTATTGGATTATCTGTTTAACCAATAAGAAAATGTACAAAGCCGACAACCGAACCGATAACCCAATAAATTTTTTTGTAAACCGCTAAATAATCGATAACCCGATAACCCAATATTTATAAATCATTAAATTTTTATCGGTTCGGTTTATCGGTTTAAACCGAAAAATGAACAGTCCTACTCTCTAGGATTTCCTAACTTCTCACTTTTGGCTTATTTTAAGCACAAAAGTGCATATAAGCTCATTACTTTTTGAGTTACCAAATATTCATTAATAAGCTTATCATCACTTTTATGCTTTTATGCTTACCCAAACGGGCTCTTAATCTATGTATGTGAACGTGTCTGAATCATATATATATATTTCTTATCATTTCTTTATTTTACATTGTTTTAACAAAATGTTAATTTCCTTGATTCATCCATTATTAAATAGTAAAAATATCTAGATAATTTTAAACCAAAGTCTTATATATGTATGGTATCGTATCCTAGCATCTACTTATTCGAGAGTGGAAGTCTCTGGTAAATTAATATATGAGGTTGTAAGTACTTAAATATAGGTTACTGGCATTTAATAGACAATACTTATTCAAATGTTGTCTTACTCTTGAAAAGTGACACCATAGCAACTCCAAGGAACTGTTATTTGGGGATTAGCCAGTAATTAAAATATATTTAATATTTACCAACAACTTAAAATAGAGGTAAACTCTAGGACTTAGTGTTTTGAAGCTTTAAATTAAAGTTCAATTTTTTCAGTTCAAAACTTCATAACACTGTGTCCAAAATTTTAATTTTTCAATTCATAACTTCAGGACACATTGTCGTGAAGTTAAGTTTTACAGTTCAAATTATGTACGGAAGTTTAGTACATTCAAAAAGTTCAGGACTCTATGTCTTGAAGCAAAGTTTTACGGTTCAAAACTTCAAGCCACTAAGTCATAATGTTCGTCCCTATTTTAAGTTGTGGCTACATATTTAATACATCATAATCATGGATAATGTCTAAATAACAACCATAATACTTGTGTATTGTATTAGTCATGTAATTATTATGTCTTAATAACAACGCGACTCTTACCAACAAGTCAACAACAACAAATAACAATTGTTCCTCATTTCCAAATAAGTTGAGATTCACATCAACAATAATATACCCAGTATAATCTCATAAGTGGAGTCTGGGGAGGGTGAGATGTATACCGACCTTACCTTCACCAAACAAGTTGAGGTTGGTTATATAAATTATAAATTCTCACATACGTTACTCAATTTACTACTCTAATTTGACGCTTTCTAAAAAATATACAAAAAAATAACCTAATTGTACAACAACTGAAGAGCGTCGAAGTGTTGGTGTATAAAGTCAATAAATAAATAATAGCTATTAAATTAAGTAGTTGACATGTGGCAAAAATTTAAAGGTGTATTGAACAAAATTTAACAAAAGTGTAATGGATGGGATCTCAACCCAATGTCTAATACCATTTGTCACATGCAATAAACAGAATATAGATTATATGTCATCAATTTTTTGTCTATAGCAAAATCATGTGCAAAGTTTAGACTACATAAACTTGAACCCAAACGATGATGGATAGGTTTGGTCAACGGTATTATAGATCAGTAGGACACACACATTTAAGAGCTTTTGGAGCTACAACCTTGATTCAGTTTCTCTCATAGATTATCCATAAACTGAAATGCATCTACAACATTATGCAAAGACCATGAAACAATTTAAAGAAAGTACTAGCCACCAGCAACCGTACTATCTTAAAAATCATTTTGGAAATGACACGGACCATGTTTAACAAATCCAGGACCAAGGTACATGATTTCCAAACCAAGGACCAAGGTACATGATTTCCAAACCATACTTGTCCCAACCATATCAGTAAGTTGGCTTGCAATTTGATACGAATTTCATATAATGCGCATTTCACCTCCTCATCTGAGAGAACCAAAGAAGATTGCCAATTAGCTCTTATTGAGCCATTACTAATGATAGGTCTCTTAATATTGGATAATCCAACTTCAACGATCAACTCATCTAATGTATTATTCAGCAGCTTTGGCTTCTTGCGAATCAAAGCAGCCAAATAGCCAATATCCACGATTCTATCACATCCCAATTTTTTTTTATAAATATCAAAGGAAGATGTAAAAGATTTCTTGATAATGTTTCCATGACCCACGAAAGTAATATTTGTGTCTTGCATGAATTGAAGAAGAGATATAGGTGATCCAATAAAAATTAGGCAAGGCCATCATGCGATTATATTGAATGACTAGGCACCTTTTCTTAACATAAAATATATCTCCACAATTTATAACATCAATTCCAATAATTGGATATTGAAAGTACTTCTATTCACTCCTTAGTTCTGAGATGCCAATGTCTCTACAATTAGCAATTCTAATGATGAGAGAGTCACCAACTATTTTCACCTTGTAAATGCTCATCTTAAGGAGCCAAGGAAGGGGCAGTACCCCTGGCATCTTCACTGTCGGAACTCGTTACTCTTAAAAGGAATATATTGATAACTCAGACATATCAAGCGTTACATACTTGCATCTTCTTCTTGGATACTGTGGCTAGTTAATGTTATTCACCTAGATATAGAGACTAATAAGCAAAATTGAGTAATAATTGATTTCGACAAGGCTTGACATTTTCTCTTCTTTATTTCATGCTTATTTCTACTTGCATATCATGTAGGTGTAAAATCTACATGCTTATTTCTATTACATCAAAAGAAAATTGATGCTAGGATCAGTTAACAGTGTTAGTTTACGAAATTAAGTAGCAATAAAGCAACCTACCAAAATATTACTATTAAATATTTTCTAGCAATATCTTTTATTCATTTTTGAAAAGAAAAACATATAGTAATTTATAGTAATAATTGAATGTCACACCCTTTCAAAATACATGCGCTATGGTTCTACTCATTTTTGGCCGGTCATACATGATCAAGCATGTTCACTGTCCCATTTATAGGTGAAGGCAATTTCACAGACCAAATCGGTTAAGAGGATAAAGTATAGTTTATTCTATAATTATGATGTAATTAGGTAACGTTATTTCTAAAGAATGGTTGATTGTTCTTTTTTACTTTGCTCAAGCTGCAAAACATATGCTTGCTCATCTTGGTATTTATTATTTAACTCCATACAAAAGAAGTTACTTTCAAATGTGAATGTCAAATGGGCGTGTTGGGTTAAATTTGAATGGATCAAATGGATTGAATCATCAAATAGACAGATCATTGACCCACCAAGAATTACTTGGGCTGAGATAAATTGGATCAAGATAGGCTCAATGAATTAGAGTTGAACCCTTCCCAACTCTGACCAAGCTTCAAATCCTTTGTTTGTTTTCGTTTAATTTGTTTAATTACCAGACAAAATAAGCACAACCTTTTTTTTCTTTATATTGCTATATTTAACATGTTGAACCCAAAAAAAAAAAAAAAAAAAAAAAGCGCTTTCTTTAGAACACTTTGACAAGTTTTCTAATCAGTTAATTTGGAATCAACTCAACTTTTAAATGGATTGACTTGGGTTGTGCCCAAACTAAGCTGCCATGAAAATTAGTCCAGCCCAACACACCCAAACTTGGGCCAACTCATCAAAGCAACAGCTAATCCTTTAAAAACTTCTATCCTGTAGAATCTACACTACTTTACATATGGTTTATAGAATTGCAGAAATGCAAAGAAAACCTGTATAAAAGAGATGGAGGATGGTGACTTGAGCTAAGCCATACTCCTTTCATATTTCTGTTCTAGTGATTCTATTCCTTTCTATTATTCTGTACAATGGCTACAATGAGAGTGAATTTGGAGAACCATGTGCAAAGGAAGTGCAACAATTATTTACACCTACCATATCCTAAGAAAAATTCTCTCCAACCTATCAGAGAGAGTCATCATAGGCACTTATAAAGCAACAACATGAAGTCCTGGTTTTCTTTTTGTTATTTTCTGCATCCTTGTCCATCAAACAATTTGTGCCAGGAGAAATGGCCAACTCTTTGCTTGAGGGAACCTCTGTCTCGAACAGATTTGGAGAAGTTATCTGTGTGGGACACACATTTCGAAGAATGTTGGCAAGAAAGTCTGATATTTGCTCAAATTCTGGTCGCTCTGCTGGATCCTCTGCCCAACAAGAACTAAGAAGGGGTTCTATGTCCCTGGGAATGTTATCCATGCTGGGACGCAATTTCTGGAATTTTATAAGATATCATATTTTATGATCACTTGTGATGTTAAATTTTTATTAAGTCAAATAAACAGAAAGATAGAAAACATACAGTAGCTGTGGCATATGCCACCATAATGTTGCTTCTTCCCTTAAACGGTGTGCTATTGGTGAGCAGCTCCCACAGAACCATTGAAAAACTGTAGACATCCACTTTATGATTGTAGTGTTTCTTCACTCCAATTTTAATTGGGTCGATGCTGAACATCTGGCATTGGCAAAGGGTAAGGCATATACTATTATTAAGCAGGCTGTAAACTTTTTCGCCCAATATAATACCTCCGGAGCCATCCAGCGGTATGTACCAGCTTCTGTGGTCATTTCAGTTTCCTCCTCCTCCCTAGCTAACCCAAAGTCGGCTAGTTTAACTTTTGTTTTGTCTTCTGTGAGGAGCAAGTTACCTACAAATGTGGGAAATGGCAATGAATAACAGAATTAAAGACTAAAATTCCAGTTTCACCATCTTAATGGCCTGGTCTTCCTATTCAGAAATTAGGCTAATTTACTGTCATCCCCTATCTATCACAGCTGCCACAGAAGCATTTCTTTATTATTTCCATCATTCTACCAACTATTACTAAATTTAAATCAAGTTCAAGAATTTGATTAACTACTATAACGAAATGAACTGTACATCCACATTCACAATAAAAGTTGTTGAACTACAATGAAATTAAGCTTATTCTTCATATAATGAAGTTGAGGTAAGTTAGAACAAGACTGTGGTGTCAAATACAGACAACTTACATGTCTAGGCTCAATTTTCCAAAGGAAGGGTGAAAGTTGCATGTATAAGGAAAAATAAGAGAGAGAGAATCTTATTTGAGATAGTTAGTTCATGTCTTACGTAGACCTCTAAATGTACTAGTCTATAGATTTGATACCGTGATAATTGAAATTCTTATACAAGAAAAATTATTGCAAAATCACATGGAGAGAAGTTGTCTCGGAACATCTAAAATTTCTTGGACTCCATTCGGACTAAACGAGGTAAAGAACACATTGGAAGTAAATCTCTATGGGTGATACGAACCCCTTCCGAGTTAATATCAGTTATTTGAGGAAAAGTTGCAATAAGTCTGGTGTTTGACATGAAATTAACTTTGGTCAAACTTCAAAGATTGTATGATAGTGTGGGGATGTGTGTGGAAATAGAAACTGCCTAGTTTTGAAGAACCATTACTTTGTTGTGAAAAACAACATACCAAAATGAGGAAAGCCCAAATGAAGCTGAATGGATATAGAGGATTCATATTAACAAGTCTAGGTTTGAGATGCACTTGGAGCTGTGCGTTCATACTAAATCATAAAAAGAGCATAAACTTGAGTCACGTAATTCAAGCAAGTAGATCCCAGGGCTTTGGTCAAGTTGTAAGAGCTCAACTTGTGATAGTGTGGGTTAGGCGTACATCAGGATGAACCCCAAGGCAGACAAAAGTCTGGCATTTAAATGTACAAGGGTAGAGGAGCAGGCCCATTTATCTACATTTCTACCGAGTTTCAAACCGTGCACCATTGGCCTTCGGATATTTCTTAGTTATCAAAATTAACTAAAGCAAGTAATAATCCTGATCAGGGCATGATACTACTACCTACTCAAAGTAGCCACATAAACCTAAAACTTGGAAGTGAAATGGCAAACTGTGAAATAGGCAGAGCATTACTTGGCTTCAAATCGCGGTGAATAATGCCAATTGCATGCAAATACTCCATCGCTCGAGAGATTCCCAATGCAAAACTTAGAGAGAGTTTCAAATCTGGACAATGTGGTCGTAGGCTCCACAAGTACTTCTGAAGTGTGCCACCTCTCATTAGCTCTGTGACTAACATCAATGCTGGTTCCATGGAGGCACCAATAAACTGTTTCAACAATTTACATGACATATTAGCAAACAAAGAGAAAGAGAACCCATCACCACACAGAGGAGGTTCTCAAGGCAGTCTCTAAACAGTAATATGAAATGAGAAACAAAAGAAGACAATGTGAAAATGCGTGAAGACTAATGTCCAACAACTTGAATCTTTTAATAGACGGGCTTTACAATGTAATAACTGTGTTTACCAGATGTCTGACGTTAAGCCTATTACAATAACCATAACTATATAAATTTAGCTATTTACACTCAAGTATCTAATAGCTAAGAAGCTTGAAAGCGTAATTACACATATGCATTAATTCAACCAAAGACACAACACCATAGTTTTTCTGTATGTTTACTAGGGACGGAGAATCGGAAAACAAATAACTAAATGCATGATGTTTGGCACAAATTTGAAAAAGAATAATTTAAAAGCTGGTAGAATAGTACATAGAATCCAGAGCCATAAAATCAAAAATTTCGTATCTTATCTGTTATCCCGCTGGTTCATTGGCCCCTCTGTTTGAGTACAACAACAATTACGCCTCAAGCTCAAAGTAGTCGAGGCTTGCATGGTTCTCAGTTTTAGCAATTATCAATACTTGATCCAGCTGACCATGCAACACAGATCGACTTATCGAGTCAACATGATATTCTAGTTATTGGCCAACTCTTTCATGATCAACACAACATGGCAGGACAGAAACCATCTCAAACAAGAACCAAGACTCGGAGGATTTAAGTTTTTACCAAGAATAGACAAACAAAATCAAAGGCAACCACCATATAATTAGTGGTAGATGTTATGAACACCATAGTTCTATGACACATGCTAAATTGACCAGGAGGTTATTAAGATCTGTTCTTGAACATCACAGTAAGCACGCCATAATGCTTAATGGAAAACAGCTTTTAGTTCCAAACAGCCTATAGAAGTAAATCCAAATAACTGAGATAGATTTTATGGAGAGTTTCACAATCGACATTGATACAAGGCTCGAGAGTGTTTACAAAATACTAAGACAAGACAGGAGAACATTAGATTTATAAATTGATCATTTCTACAAGAAAATGTTATGAAAGACATGGGAATTCTATATACATATTTTTTTTCAGGGTAGCACCAAATCTTAAATGTTACAGTATTAACAAAATAAACTACATCCACATAACTGGAGCTTTATTCTCTTTCTCAGTTGACCTCTGAAGCCAGTCAACCAATCAATCTTTCCTGATTATGACACAAGTTTTAAAGTGATGCCAGCAATAGCGAGGTGCAAAGGAAATGAAATTTACCTAACAGTACTATTTCTTATTGAAAACTATATACCTTCACAATGTTGTCATGCTTCACTTTAGATAGTAAAATGACCTCCCTCTGAAATTTCTCTTTCCGTTCAGGACTCACATTTGCTGATCTCTCTGGCTGTATTATTTTTATTGCAACAGGCATGGATTTATACCTGCAACAAGTATTACAAAAAGTGATTCAGAAAAGCAGGATCCTTAATACAATAAACTGAAGCACATGACCACCATTTGGAAAGCTGTACCGGAATGTGTGTGTTCACTAACGTGAATAAGAGGTAAAGCTAAATCATGCTTACATATCAGGTATAACGACATTACCTGGAAACACTAATTTAGTTTTCGTATCTTGAGACTAGACCATGTTACAGAGAAAAAGAAAAACCCAAAACGAGGGTAAATACATGAGTGCATACTCAAATCTATAGAAGATAGCTGAACTATTGGTGCAGCTGCATCCATCTTCACTAATTCGTACCGAAGTCTTGTCATATGACCAATTATACAATCCAACTATACATGTATTAGGTATTTAAGCTCCTTAGATTAGCAAGCAGCTATTATATGCCAATCAGGAACTCAACTATTTAACCAGTAAAGTCTAATAAATTGTTAGTTGATGAAGGACCAAAGTTTTCTAGGTTTCTAACCAAAATTGTAACTCATTTTAAAAATCAGGCCAGTCCTTTGACAGGATAAGAAAATATGCAAACGACAATCTGATTAGGCCCTCATCTTTATTGTAAAATACCAGATTGTAAACTTTGCAAATTTCTTCTGCAAAGGCTAATATAGCTAACACGGTCACAAATGGAGCAACAAGGACAATGAAAATTCTTATTGGCGATCCCAACTTGCATGAGATTGAGGTGTTGTTGTTATTGTAAATACAGCTGCGCCTGCTTCAGAACAGTTTCCTGTCAAGTATGTGCCAACAACACCTCAAAGTGACCAAAATCTTCAATATCTATGGAGCAAAAAACGAATAGATAGGTGGTTCAGTATAGTTTAGAAAGCATGGCTAAATGCCACTCTTATTAAATAAGTCTGCCTTGCTTGCAAACTAAAACTTGTTAATCTGCAGTTCCCAAAAACTTTTTACTAGAGAAGGTTGCCCTATAGTTAGACATAAACTGTAGATTTATGTACTTCCTCGAAATGGGAAGTTCACTGCAGTTTAAGAAACAACCCGCATCCCCGTGGCTCAATCTAGAAGATACTAAATATAATTCTTACAATGTTGTAAGTTATGATGAAGCAAATTATCTTAAGATCGTATTCCCAGTGAAATAGTGACTCAAATGCATTTAATTGCTTTTCATTAATAATCCGACTCTTAACTATGGTAGTTAGTGTTGTCACCTCTCACAAGAATGGAAAGATAGTTACGGAAAGGGTCAAACTCCTAGGGAAGAATCATTCCTTTTTGGTATTTTGCTCCTGAATAACATGTAAGATAGAGAAAGAGACATATTTTGCTCATTAGAAAAGGGATGTATGATCTTGGAGGCAGCTCCTATTAACTTACTACATATATTTTGGTATATATACTAAAATGTTCACAACTACATTGTGGAGAGAATGAATGTTGATCTAGTGTGTAATTCTTTGACCCTCTCCAAAATTAGTAAGGATTCCGATGTAAAGCAACAAGCACTGCCTTCACCCATTTCATCCTTACCTCCTACTTTTAATATCTGAAAACTGAAAAGCCCTCATTCTTGTTCCCTACAATGTCCCTAAAAAGATTATATCAAATTTAGATTGAAACATAATTTCTAAGCTCAACAAGAGTGCATGAACCTGTTTCCTAAATCTTCACCAAGTCAAAAGTTAGTTCTTTTAGTCAAGAAGGTAACAAAGAGAGCGTGTCAACAAAGCTCACTCCCTCTGGTCTCCCAATAACAGACTCGGACAAATTAAAGTATAGGCGCATAAATATAATTTGCTGGCGTAGAGGAGATCATGTAATTAGCATATAGATTATTTCATAGACTTGCTAGGTTCTGGTTTTTGGCTAGTCTATGAACAAGTCCAAAAACTTTTGTTCTCCCTTCTTGCTACCTTCTCGGCACTAATTTTGCCAATGAATTTACTTTAAAACTACAAACTAGGACAAATGAGGAAAAAGATAAGATTCACTAACTCAATGCCAAATGAATTAGTCAAACCATCTACGCTAGTTAGCAGATAGTATTGTCCAAAAAATTCATCAGAAGTGCCAGTAGGTCAGCAAAATCTAAATGTATTAAACACAGATTGTTATAATAATTAAGCATTGTTTTGGCCCCATCCTAGTCTTCAGTTGAGTCAGATTGAAGGCTTTGGCAGAGGCTCAAGAACCATTAGCTCCTTATAACTTTTCTAACTGAAAATAAGTAACACACGTAACTGCAGAAAGATCCAATGAATGTGAGAGCTTAACTAAAACCGTTTCTGCTTTTGACCACCGACAACCTAATCTATGCACAATCACTTTGGAAGTAACAAAGTTTAATCTAGATAACGTGCATTCACTTTGTTTCTTTCTTAAGGCTTCCACCTTAGCTTTCAATTCACCTCTGCTCCTCAAATGTAATGTGAAAATCCTATCTTTCTCATAAAGAAGGGCCACTTCCAGTCTTATTGATCCTTGAAACAATTTTATCTTCTCCATACTACTATATCTCTACTGTCAATAATTTTATACAATGGACTGCTATATCTCTACAGTCAATAATTTTATACAATGAACTACGGAACACAATCAATCCCACAAGTACTAGACAATTCTTTCTGATTGCACATAATCCAATTTTGGCATTGTGATCTCATATGCTAGGGAAGATAAACTACAAAAACTTAAAATTTGAACACTATTCATCCAAGAACAGAAAACAATAACATAAAGTAATAATTTGATCACCGAGAAATCCCCGAGGGCCAATGGGCCACAATTTGAAACTCGATACATAATAGGCCCGCCCCTCCACTTAAATACCAAGGCTTTTGATTCACCTAACCCGCACATCACAAGATGAGCTCTTACCACTGGACGATAAATTCGGCACCAACGCCACGGCCAGTGCCACGCAATGACTGAGAAACTACAGTAATCACTATAAATTTTTGTTCTTTGTAACAACAAATAACAAACAATGACGCAAAACTAGTCTCTTCACAAGGGCTTCAACAAAATGACAGACCGACAACACCCTTAAAAATCAAGAAAATTCCTAAAATGTAATCTTGAACTAGAAGAAAAATGCTTTTACTCGAGGGGAGGGTCTATCAGAAACAACCTCCTAGGGTAAGGTCTGCGTACACCCCACCCTTCCCGAACCCACTTTTGGTATTACACTGGGTATGTAGTTGTTGTTACAGTCTTGAAGAAGAAATGCAATTAATTCAAGAAACATAAACCAAGAAATGGCAAAATGTGGTTATGAAAAAATGGAAAATAATTCAAGAAACATAAAAGGGTACTTACAATCCTTCATAAACAACAGAGTAAGGACCTTCACTTAACATAGGACCAATAGAAAGGTGATGTAAATCAAGAAGCAGCTTCTTATCAATGTTAACAACATTTTGAGAAGTAAAATTATCAGAGAATTTGCCAAATGGATTAGAAAGAGAAGGTTCAAGATTCATATAATCTTTTGTATCCATCATAGCTACTATTAAGCTAACTGTTGCATTACAACAGAGAAAAAAAGTGTGTGTGTGTTTGTTTTTGTGTGAGAGATAGAGAAAGAGAAGTGTGTACGTATTAGAACACTGTGGGGGGTGTTATGTTGGGGGGTGGGGGTGGGGGAGTTATAAAGAGGGGGGTGGGGGAGTTTGAAAAGAGATGTAGCGATAGAAATAAGAGGGAAAGATCTCTTAAATTTAGTAATATATTTAATTTTGTGTATTTATTTTGTTGTACTAGTACTACTATTAAATAGTAGGAGTACTAATGTTGGACATACAAAAAAGGTGGGGTTTTATTCTGGTATTTGACGTATTGCGGTAGAATCGGTACTTGCGACTTGCATGGACACCACGTGCACATATAAAGAGTTCATTTTGTCCAAGTACAAGCCAGGTTTGGATATTGATTTGGTTGAAATTTGAAAAAATAAATTATTGAAGATGAGTTGAAAAATAGTTTTTGAAACTTGAAGTTGTGTTTGGACATACATTTTACTTGAAGTAAAATTGAAGTTTTATAAATGGGAAAAAGTTTTTCTTCCAATAACACTTAAAAACTAGTCTCAATCAGTTTTTGGGAATTTGAAAGTTTGATTTTTAAAATATGGACAAATTTGATAAACAAACAAAGATTTGAAATATTATTTGGAAAAAAAAATCTACTAGTTTTATTTCCAAACGGATAAGATATCCACCAATTTTTACGTCATAATCTAGTATTCGATATCCACTAATATTAGATTTGATGCCTCATGTCCAATTAAAAGGGGCCACCGTTTTTTTTTTTTTTTTTTGGTGAAAGATAATATATTGATTACCAAAAAAGTAGCAATGTGCAACCTAGCCAAGTGCTGACTACTGGCACCTTTCTCTAACTACATTTAACTAAATTCTAACTAATTATTGACTTCCACAGCATTCCTACTGGAACCTCAGTGCATTCATTTCCCTCCATATTAAGTATACATGCATAGTGAAAACACATCCAATGATGGCTCCATGTCCTTTTTTTTCCTTGCCATAGTACATACCCAGTTCAACTCCTATTGCCAGCTTCCTATGGTTCTCTGAACTTGCAACCAAACTAGTAGTCTATGCTATAGTGCATTTGTTACTTGGCACCTAAAGTAGAGGTGGTCAAACGTTTCAGTACCTGTGCCACAAAACACACAGTTCATAACAACCTGGATTCCAAATTTTGCCAGCCTCTCCACAGTTGCAAGTCTCTGCTGGACTGCAAGCCAAAGAATGAACTTATATCTGGGGTGAATGTTGTGGTGTAAGGTGAGGCATTTTCCAAGAGACGTTGTTGTATTGTGGGAGTAAGTGGTGATACATTCTCTTAATAGAGAATTTCCCATCTAGTTTTTGCATTTGGCTTAGTCGACTGTGCAGGTCTCCCTGCAGTTAAGAGCATCCCATGACAAGTGACCTGGCTTCTATAATTTTCCTAACCACCCAAGCAACTACATTAGGTGCTTTCCAAGTGTCAAGAGTTTCTCTTCTTAAGTAGTAGTTGTGTATCCATTTAACCCATAAGCAGTCTTTTTTCATTGCTAAGGCCCATAGTTGTTGCAGCTTTGTTCCATAAACACAGGTTAATCAAGTTCAGTCCACCAGCAGAGTAGGGTAAGCATACTTTATCCCAGGCAACCAATGCTTTCTTAGATATTTGGGTAGCTCATGTCCACAAGTATGTTCTGCATATTGTCTCAATAGCCTTCATTATCCTCTTAGGAATTAGGAAGATTTGTGCCCAGTATGTTTGAACCCCAAACGGTACAACCTTGATCAGTTGCAGTCTCCCAGCATATGAGAGTGTTTTAGCTGTCCATCATTGGATTCTGGTCATGATCTTTTCAATCAATGGCCAGCATTGGCTAACACTTAGCTTTTAAGAGGAAAGAGGCACTCTCAGGTACCTGAAAGGCAGCTCACCTTCATTAAACCCCAGACTTTGTAGTAGTTCTTGTTTGCAAGTTTCAGTCACACCAGTTATATACATTCAGCTTTTGTCTGCATTTGTCTGAAGGCCAAAGGCCATGGAGAAAATATTGAAGGTCTCTTGCAGAAGCCTGACAGATTCATGGTCAGCCCTGCAGAACATAAGCAGGTCATTTGCAAAGCAGATATGGGTAAGACCTAGCTTCCTGCACTTTGGATGAAAGTTAAAGTTTCCATTTAAGCTCAACTGACTCATTTCTCTTTGCAGGTACTCCATAGCAATCACAAAAAGGTAAGGAGACATTGGGTCTCCTTGTCTGAGTCCCCTTTGTGCTTTGAAAGGCTTTGTGAGTCCTCCATTTAAGACTAGTGAGTATGATACTGTGGTTAGGCACTTCATTATCCATTGGATGAACTTGTAAGGGAATCCAATGTCGGCCAGCATTTGCCTCATAAAACTCCATTCTATGGTGTCATAAGCCTTTCTTAGGTCCACTTTCAAGACACATCTAGGTGACATACTCTTCCTATCATAGCCTTTGAATAGCTCATGACTGAAAATGATCTTGTCTAGGATGGTTCAACCTTGTATAAAAGCTTATTGGGATTGGCCAATGGTGCCATCAATAACCAGCTTTATTCTTCTAGTTAAGACCTTTGAGATGAGCTTGTACAATGTTGTACAACAAACTATAGGTCTGTAATCCTTCACTTGGGTAGGGCATGGGACCTTAGGTACCAAAGTGATGGCTGTCACATTGATAGGCCTGAACAACTTTCCTGTTCTGAAGAAGTTATGAACAGCCTCCATGGTTTCATCTCTAATCACTTCCCAATTCTTCTTGAAGAATTCAACTGGATATCCATCAACTCCTGGTGCTTTATCAACAGGCATATCCTCCATGGCTTCCACTATCTCTTCATTTGTCACTTCATGTATCAATTTACATTTTTTAGCATGAGTGAGGCTGAAACGACCTCGGTTAGTCGTTTCGGAAGATAGGACTCCGATTGACGTGTCAATAATTTTAAAATATTCGTAAGGTCCATTGGGACTTGTCTGTAAAATTTGAGTTAAATCAGACCTCGTTTGGTAGGTATCGGAAGAAGGTTTCAATTTTTATTGTCGATAAATATTAAAAAGAGATTTTCGAGCTCGGTTTTGGTGAATGAGCTCCGATTCGAAATCCGAAAGCGTCGTTAGGTTCGTATGATTATTTGTGACTTTTGTGAATTTTCGAAAGTGAATTTCGATGTTGTTCGACTAGTTTCCGCTAAAATGCCGAAAGTTAAATAATTTGACTTTCTTCCATTTAAATTCGCATCTTGAATTTCGGGAACCCGATTTGAGATCCCCCTTAGCGAGTATGTTATATATATTTTATATAACGGGTATGCAAAAGGTGGAATTATTTCGAATATCGTAGGGTACCGTTTTAATTTTTATTGTAGCAGCGAATTTTAAAAGAAAAAGAAAAAAGACAAAACAAGGAAAGAAATTGAAAGTGACCAGATGACGGTGGACTTAGAAACATTAAGAACAGAGACATTAGAAACGAAACAGAGAAACAAAATAGAAAACACGCAGAAGAGAAAAAATGCCAGAAAGTAAGAAAAGAGCCGGGAAAATAGTAGAATTTTTACCCCGAAACATTCAGGTAATGATCTTAATGCATTATTTGAGTTTATTACGTGTGTTTGTATATATTTTAACGGTAAAACTTGGAATATTATACATCGTTTTAATAAGTTCAATTAATAGGTTAAAGGGTCAAATGGACCCCGATAATGGAATTGATTATATATTCGTACTCAGTGAGTTATGGGCAATTTATAAATGTAATTTATTTAGGGTTTGGTTATGTGACCTTAAACCCTGTACATAGGCCTGGCCTGCGATTGCGTATGCGAATAGGGTATCAGGTTCCTAACCGGATTGCCCTAAGATGTGAGAAATGAAGCCTTTAGCCTAATTTGATATATTTTTCTTCTTCTTGAACACAGTGGGATCGTTTGGCAATGAATCCAAAAGGATAAAGCGGTTGTTGGGTAACAGTGTTAACTTTGGAACGAGGTAAGTGTTTATATCCATTTCTTTGAAGGCACTTAGCCTCGTGGATTTTCTACCACGTGTTTTCTTACGTCTGTAGCTGCCGATAGGCATACTCATTACGCCTTAGCTTGAATTTACATTGTATATTATATGTTATGCCCTGTTGTTGGTATTGCATTGAACATTTGAGCATTGCACTCTGGTTTTGAGCATTGCATATACTCCCCGATTGGCGATGAGAGTCCCGCACCGGCGAAGGGTCATTATTGCATATACTTCCCGGTTGGCGATGAGAGTCCCGCACCGACGAAGGGTCATTATTGCATATACTTCCCGGTTGGCGATGAGAGTCTCGCACTGGCGAAGGGTCATTATTGCATATACTTCCCGGCTGGCGATGAGAGTCCCGCACCGGCGAAGGGTCATTATTGCATATACTTCCCGGCTGGCGATGAGAGTCCCGCACCGGCGAAGGGTCATTATTGCATATACTTCCCGGCTGGCGATGAGAGTCCCGCATCGGCGAAGGATCATTATTGCATATACTTCCCGGCTGACGATGAGAGTCCAACACCGGCGAAGGGTAATTATTGCATATACTTCCCGGTTGGCGATGAGAGTCCCGCACCGGTGAAGAGTCATCATTACATATACTTTCCGGTAATCAATGAGAGTCCTGAGTCGGCGAAGGGTATTATTACATATATCTCTTGGTAGACGATGAGAGTCCCGCGCCGGAAATAGGTATCAGGCATATATGACTGCATTGCATCATACCGCATTCATCCCATCTCATTACACAACATACTGACTATTGTGTGTATTGTGTCGTGTTTTATGTATGCGGTATGTACACCATATTGTGGACATATCTCAGTTTGCCTATATATTTCTGGCTCGTATTCTGGGTTGCGGGGATCGGGTCGCACGCCGAAACGTTATAAATATATGGATCGGGTTGCATGCCGCAACAGGATGAATATATGGATCGGGCTGCACGCCGCAACAAGATGTATTTCTGATTGTTGATGTGTTCGGGATACCTATATGTTTTGGTTATCTTACGTTCCTGGTTGTTGATGAGTTTGTCATTCCATACATGTTTCTAGTTATTATCTGGTTCTGCCTTTTTATAATTTAAATAAGAGGAATTTGGTTTATCCGTTCTTTTCTCTCTGGCTAGCTATCCTATACTTTGAGGTGACTAGTCTGCCCCACTTATTGAGTCCTTTTGACTCACCCTTGTTTGTTGTTTGTTTCTTGTCTATCTATTTCGTTTCAGCAGGTTCGCTCCAGGATTGAGTTCGCCACGTTGTGAAGGAGCGAAGACAACTTCAGCTGTCCGGGTGATCCAGCTTTTATTCCGGATGGCCACCAGTTTATGGTTTATTATTTCAGTTGCATTTTGCTCCCTTCAGGAGGTATCCGTCTTCTTTTGTACTCTTAGATGTCTAGTCTGGATAGCCCTAAACCTAATATGTGGGTAGTCAGCTGTAATTTTTTTTTTTTTTACAGAGTAGAGGTCTCATTATGTTTGTGCTTTTTCTAAGTCTTGTTATTATTTATAAATTAAATTATATTTATTTTTCCTAATTAATAGATAGGGAAGGATGTCAGGTGCCAGCACGGCCTAAACGGATTCCGGGTCGTGTCAGAGGCATGGATCGGCTCTAATAGTCTCTGAGCTTGGGCATGAGAGCTCACCTGCTGCACTCCCCATTAAGCTGGTAAAGAAGATGACGAACTCTCTTTCCACCTGTTTGGGGTCAGTCAGTTTTACCCATCACTTGTATAAATAGAGGTAATGGCATTTCTGGAGGTTCTCAGCTTGAGTTGTGCATGAAAGTATCTTGTGTTTGCATCCCCACATTTTATCCAAATTGCTCTAGATTTCTGTCTAGAACTTGTTCTTCTACTTGACTCCATTTTTCAATTTCTGTGAGGAGTTGTCTTTTCTGTTGGATTAGAGACTCATCAAACAGTTGTCTTGCCACACTATGTTGCACCCTTTAAAGCTCTCTCCTAGCGTGGTCCAGTTTCTGGCTATATGAGGCCATATAAACATTGGGCCGCTTCATTTCTTCCTTAAGGTTGTGCAATTTTCTCCAGATTCTGCATATTACATCTCTTGTAGTATGTTGGTGCCAGACAGAGGTTAATATGTTCTCAAACTCAGGTTCATCCAACACATGTGGAAACAAGCTTTTGTTTGCTGATTGTTATTTCTGTTTCCCTTTTTCTTCCTTTTTGGCTGTTGGAACTCATCTTCTTTCTCCTTGCTTGTCTCGTGTTCTTTTTTGTTCCTCCAACAAGTGGTGAATGAGTGCCCAAACTTCATACAATCTGTACAGTATTAAGGCCTCCAGTCATAATCAACTGCCTATGTGAAGCTACCCCCTGGTGTTTCCAGTTCAATTGTTTCAATAAGAGGTTGTGATACATTAACTTCCACCAGGATCCTTGCATAAGATATTCTCTCCATGCTAGTTGTAATTCTATCTGAATAGAGTGGCTTCTCCACAGCACTAGCAAGCTTGTTAAGTGTCTCAGTAGACCAGTATCCCAAAGGTAATCCAAGGAAAACAACCCATAATGGGATTGTTGTAAGACATTCCGGATCAAAGAGGGATTTTATGTCTCACATTTAGATGATTAATGGCTTATTATAAAAGTAATATGGTCTAGATTGCAACACTAACTCATAGTCTTCAGCTGTTTGGAACTTGAAAATAAAGTATCCTTCCTCATATTTATAGATCTGAGGTTTGGCCACAAAATTTCAGACACCACTTACATAGTTCTCCATTGATTTTTCATATGGTGAGGACTACCAATTACATAACCAATTAGTGTATTTTTCCAGTACTCCTCTTGTGCTTTGGTGTCATTAATTTTAACCACTATTTTCCCATTTCTATGCAAATGAGGAATATAAGCTAAGGTCTTACCTATAGACGAGTTTCCATTTTCTTGGTTTGCAGCTCTAGGGGATGGTTGTGCTGATGAAGTCGCTGAATCGGAGAAAACAAGCTTCCGGCCAGCTAGCTCTTCTCTAATTCAGCAACAATGCCCTTCATCTTAGCCGGGTACTCTTGTTTGATCTGCTCTAGGTTCTCATCCTCTTCTGCAATCGTTAGCATTGGGGGAGAAAGCTGCCAAAAGTAAGGGGCAGTCATGGTTTCTGTATCTAATCTGCCGGTGTAGCAAGAGTTTCTGGCGTGCCTTGGGTAGTTTCAATAAGTTTCCGGTGTCGAGGCATAGTCTTTGGCGTACGTTAGCAACCGAGTGGCATTTTTTACATTTCAAAAAGGGGGGCACAATTTTCTACTTATATAATAGTATCTGCTATATAAGTAAAAGTAATAAATCTAAATTTAGTAAATAAAAAATGGCTATGATAGAAATGTAAAACGGTAAGCTTTAATTATATTGAATCATGAATCCTTCTCTATACCTTAAAGAGCACGTTTGGTATGGTGTATAACTTTAAATAATCCATGTATAAAAATTTGTATTTGTTTATACAAGTTAGGTTGTTATTTCAAATTTGGTATAACTAATCATGGGTGTATAAAGTTATTCCACCACCAAGATGGAACGATTTATCCATGTATGGCTTATACATAGATAAAGTATGAAAAAGACAAAACTACCATTGTCTTTTTCCTAGAAACCCATGAAAGTTAAATATTCAATGGTATAGTTGTAAACCCATTTATTTAAAATTTAAAAATAAATACATATTTAAATAATATTTTTTACTTCCAATATTTAATACAATGAACCAAACACCAAACAATAAATAATCTTTGTATTATAATTCATGTATTATTAATCTCTGTATTACTAATCTTTGTATTACTAATCTCTGCATTATAATTCATGTATAACTTGTATTCCTACCAAACGACCTCAAGATACATATATACATTAGTTGAAAAAGGGACGAGAAATTTTATTTTGTGTCTCACACAATTATACTAGTTGTTTTAGGCTTCTTTTTGTTTCTCAAATAGATAGTCCCAAATTCTTATACTTTAATTTGGATCCCAAAAAAAAAAATTCGAGTCTATCCATTTATGTTATAGGAAGAAGTCTCATATATTAATATCAATTATGTGAGATACACAATAAGAATTTTCGTCTTTCAGCACAAGGCATTCATTCCCCAAAAGTGGAGTAAGGAAGATGAGAACATAGAAAGAATTCAGAGGTAAAGGAGAAGCTCTCCCTATGTTAATTATTATTGACGTTCAAAGTTGATAAGACTTGATGTGTAAAAATCATCGTACATTTATTTGTTGATAAAATGTGAATTCACATTGCAACTCCTTTTTGTCACTCTATCCTTTTTGTTGAGTGTGATTCATAAATTTGTAACGTGGCAGTGAGTGTTTCGTCTAATTTAAATGTGAAAATCTACTCTCTCTCCAAATTTCATGCAGTTCTAGGAATGAACAATGCATCTTCAAATTTTAGTTATGGAATTCGTTCCTTATCTTTGACTTTTGGTTCATTAAACTGGTAGTTGAGGATAAGTGTAACAACAAAAATGACTTTTAAGTTACTCAACATGGCCATAACAATAATATGTTCAAAGAATTCCGAGTACTCGTGTAAACATTTCCGATATGTAGCTAAAAAAGAGCAAAAGTAAAAGCATGAGACAACCACGTAGTGAAATTTAACCAAAGAAGCTTGAATAAATTTACAGAAACTTTTAGTGTATGTTATGTTTATTTTAGTAATCAGCTCAACTGCATTTTAGTCTATAAATATACATCTTGAAACAAGTATTCATATATCTCACCCGGAGTGAAACTTAATTTTATCATTAATGGGATTATAAAAAACATTTTTTAAGTTACAATTACTTTAGAAGATTTTACAAGTGTTTGCACTCAATAGACACTTTTGGCATTGCCGTCACATTTTTAGCCCCATAAAAAAGCTCTTTGTTTTTTCCCCGGTCGCCAAGCCTGGTCAGAGAAAATTTTGTTGATCCGTGCCAGATTTTAGTTCATAAATTTCTCACAATCGCCAAGAACCCCAGAAACTTTGCACTGAAGTCTGACGATAGGGGTTAAAATTGGAAGAACTTTTTTATGAATGCCAAAAATATGAGAGTGGCGCCGGAGTGTCTTATTACCTATATTACCTAGATCGTAATTGTGAATTTGTAGGGAGAACAGCAGATATATGAGACTATTGGTAATGGTTTGCCATTTTGACCTTCATTACGGTAATTTAGTGAAAATGACATCCATTTAGTTTAATGAATAAATTGCGGACGAAAATACTCCTAGAAATCTTGTAAATAGTGTGTGGTGTCATATCCCTCCCTCCCTTTTCTCCGTCTAAAATTCTGGACTAAGCAACACTTGCCCTCCACTCCTTCCCTCTTTCTCCCTGCTAATTGTCTTGAAATCTTAGCTAGGCAAAACTTGTCTTTGATACCAATATTTCAAAGTCTAGCCTAGACAACACTTCCACCCGACCCATTCGCCCAATCTCTTAGCTAATTGTCTTGAAGACTAGCCTAGGCAGCACTTGCCCTCGATCCCTTCCCATATTCCCTAGAAAATTGCCTTAAAGTCTTGGGTACGCAACACTTGCCCTCACCCTTCTTATCTCCTCAATCCGAAAATAATTGTAGTCTATCCTGGGCAGCATTTCCCCTCGACTTATTCCTCATCCTTGAAGTATTGCCTAGGTAGGTAACACTTCAAACAAAAAAAAAAAAGGGAAGGAAAGAACAAAAGAGGAGTTCATTTTGCTAAAACTATGAAAAGTGGGGATTCTAGTTAAAATGGGTTACGCAGAGCGAAATTTTTAAAATTTTGTAAAGCCTCATTTTTTGATCTAATTAGGCCCATTCTATATAATAGTATTAGAAAGATTAATTGATGTGTATAATTTAAAAATCTTTATTATAATACATGGAGACAGTTTTAAAATGCTACTGAATATGATTTGATTTTACAAATGCTACAAAATATAGGAGATTAAGAATATATAGATCCCTAGATTTTAAGCTCATAGTCATAAGTGATAATAGAACCGAGTTTACACTTATCAATAATACACTCTAGAATAATGAATAATTTTTCAAACTTCTTGTGTCGGGATACCACAACAAAATGAGAGAGTTTAAAGAAAATATTGGCACATCTTAAATGTAGCTTGGGCACTTCAGTTTTAGGCCCATTTTTCGATTTAATTTAGGGGAGAATATGTACTAGTAGCTTGTTAATTGATTAATCACACCTTCTTCACTGCAATGAGTGGGCTCCTTATGATGTTTTTTTTGACATGACACCTAGTTACGACCATTTGACAATGTTCGGATCTTTGTGTTCTGCTTATAATTAAGGACGAATGAGAGATAAGTTTACAAGTAGTAGTCATCTATGTGTTTGTTAGGTACCCTTATGGGAAAAAGACATGGAAATACTTTGACATGGATACCAAAGAGTTTTTTATATCGAGAGATGTCATATTTCATGAGATATAATTTTTCTTTGAACCAATCACTGGTGCATATGAGTTACCGACTCGCTGTCGAAGAAATAGGTATAGATGAAGATAGTGAAATATTGCATTGAGAGAGGGGGAGGGGTTTCGAGACTCCTTTGGCACAGACTATGCCCGAAGATAGGATGGGAGAAACGCAAGCAGAGAAATAAACAGGCTAGGGAACTGACGTACCCAATCAAGAGGATTCGGTAGTAGAAACTTTTTCCAAAAATTCGGTTGACGGAGTAGTGGAGGAAGAGTTGGGCCGCGCACTAAGAAGGATAATATTCTTTTATGTGATTTTGTCTCTAATACGTCCTGAAACTGAGTAATACGGTTCCAACTGATGTCCGAAAATCTGAATGTTTACTCGTGCCTCAACAAACCTCAGGTACGCCTTATCCTCTGGCACATTATGTTAATTATGATAATTTTTCTTCGTAACATGTGAGTTTTCTTGCTACTATAACAATTGGTCATGAGCCGACCTCCTTTGTCAATGTCGTGAAAGATGAATATGGGAGAAAAACCACGCAACAGGAGTTGCAAGCATTGGAAGCTAACAGAACTTGGGTGATCGAACATCTGCCACCCAGAAAAAAAGCATTTGGATGTCAATGGGTATACAAGTTCAAGCAGAATTCTGATGGAACCATTGAGCGGGACAAGGTACGATTGGTTATTTTCGATAATTACCAAGTAAAAAGAATTGACTACACGGAGACTTTTGCATTTGTTGCTAAAATGGTGAGTGTACGAGTATTCTGGCACTAACTACAACTAAAAATTGGGAACTGCATCTATGAATGTTCATAATGCCTTTCTTCAAGGTAATATTCATGAAGATATATATATATATATATATATATATATATATATATATATATATATATATATATATGAAGTTACATCGAGGCTATTGGAATGAAGGTAAAAATATTTGTCATCTCCGAAAATCCTTGTATGGTTTGAAACATATACCACAATATTGCTTTGCTAAGTTGTCAACAACATTGAATAGCTAAGTTTAGGAAATCATATTCCAATTATTCTTTCTTTACGTTGAAAAGGGAGCGGTGCAATTGAGTGTGCTTGTCTTTGTGGATAATTTGATTATCTCAGGCAATAATTATCGAGGTATTCAAACTTTCAAGACATATCTCTCCAATTGTTTTCATATGAATGATAGAAGAATTCTAAAATATTTCTTGGGAGCTGAAGTTGCAAGAGGTCCTAAGGGATCTATTTTTTTGTCCAAGAAAATATGCCTTAAACATAATCACTGAAGTCAGATTGTTGGGTGGCCGACCTATTGGTACCTCTATGGAGCATAATTACCAATTAGCTCTTGGACGTAGATGATTTCTGGATAATCTATAGGTCATGAGTTCAAGCCTTGGAAACAGCCACTAATGCTTACATTAGGTTAGGCTGTGTACATCACACCCCTTGGAGTGGGGCCCTTCCCTGGACCCTGCGTGAAAGCAGGATGCTTTGTGCACCTAGCTGCCATTTTATTTTTTAGGACAATATCGATGACGGATGACTATTCAATTTATCTTTGCTTTATACACCCATATCTATCTTACAGTGTTTATGTATTATCTTAGTTTATATAACAACCATGAGTTGAGAATTGGGAGGTAGCTCTACAAGCGGTGGGTTATTTGAAGGGAAGTCCAGGTTAGGGAATTGTAATGAGCTCCTGTTGTGATCTCTATTTACATGAACAGTGCGACTCTGATTAGGTAGGATGCATACTGAGTAGACAGTCTCTTATCGGTGGTATGTTTCATTGGGAGACTCACAAATCTCTTAGGGGGCTAAGAAACAACATATACTATCCACATCCTCTATGGAAGTAGATCATGTGTAAGTTGAAGTGGTTTAAAGGAAGTTGGTAAAGCCTCGGGGTGAGTCATCTGTTTCCGATGCAGCTAAATTGTGATAGCTAAACAACTTTACATAAAGCCCAAAAACTGGTATTTCATGAATCGATCAAATATATTGAGGTTAATTGTCACTTTATCCGTAATGACGAATACAAATTAGTAGGACTACTCCCAAAGTGGAACGATATGATCGGGACATGTTCCCAGGCACTCAGTTAGAGAATATATTTATGAAAGTTTTAGGAAGAACATAGTTTAATTACTCCCTTTGCAAGTTGGGCATGTGAAACCCTCATAGTCCAACATGGAGGGGAGAGGGGGGTAATGGTGTGTGAATATCTTTATATATAGAATTTAGGGTTCTCATTAATTTTTAAAATTTTGGGCACCAAGTTGCTTTTGGCCTCCAAGTTTACTGTTAGTCTTTTCCTTTATCTTTTAAAGTCTTGGGTACCAAGTAGCTTGGCCACCAAATTTATGACTAGTCTTTTCATTTGTATAATACCCACTGTCATCAATGAGAAAATGTAAGAATTTTTCTCAAAACATTTTCTTCTTTGTTTCAAGTTCAATAATAGATAAAGTTTCTATGTAAATTAAACGTGCATAAAGACGTTACTAAAAAGAAAAAGGAACTTCAACCTAAAACAATAGAAATAAAGTAACTTTCTCTAAAGAGTAGAAAAGAGAAAGGGTTTGATGAACTAAACATACCATAACAAGTACAAATTTCATTGTAGATTTTGACTCTTGAGTTAGACTAAACTTAGTTTAAAAGTTCCATTTATGATTTAAACCACTTGTGATCATCTAGTGATTCACTTGGAGTTCTGACTACTTCTGAACTAAATAGTTCTCGTATGGAGAACAAAAATATTAAAGTGACGTGCTAAAAGGCTACTGGACGCAAGTACTTGAAAAGAAGCCGCCTCCTCAAAAAGAGATTTTTACACATATATAAAAATATACATCCCTAATTACACAAAAATAACAATATTTTTTAAATTACCAGACATAACAATATATTTTTAGTACATTTTTGCAATAATCAACACATTTCATTTTTTATAACTACACTTACACCTCACTCTCCAAAAAAATCCTAAAATAATTTCTCCCATTTCCTCCCCAAACAAACAGCCTTCGATGGCTGGAAAACTCAAGCCACCGTCCCACGTCGCCTCTCCACCACCGTTCCTCCACCAGACCACCGCCTCCGGTGGCCGAAAAATGCTAAAATACATCCATGAACTCATTTTGACATCCCCTTTCCATTTCCGCTACTGGTTTCCTTAAAAGAAGAATCAATTCGTGTAGATCTGTAGTCAAAGTTCCGGTCGAAGCCTATCTCTGGCGATTTTCCACCCTTCTTCCGGTAAGTTTCGTTTCTTTCTATTCTTTCACCCTTCCCCGTCACTTGTTGCTCCTGTCTCCCAAAACCGTGTCCCTTTTCTTCTTGTTTTCTTCATCTGTTCCTTAGTTTTCTTTCTTCTTATTTTCTTTTCTCTTTCTTGTTATGGTGATTTGGCTATGGTGTTTATGACGTTTTGGAGAGGCTGGTATGGTGTGATATACGTCAAGGCAGCCGTGAAGGTGACGATATATGTGTGGTGATGACGACAAGGCAGTGTTAGGATAGTAGGTTATAGTATTGTTGCTGCATTTCTTGGCAATGTGATGGCGTTTTGGACACCAATGATGCACGGCAAAGCTGAGACAGAAGCAGTAGCAGTGGCATTGACGCCAATGAAAAGCAGGGGTGCAGCAGTGGTGAGCGAGGCAGCGATGCCCTGTGGTTTGTGATGGCGTGTGTGTTGATGTTGTAATTGGTTATCTGCTCTCATCCGTTTCTGTTTCTTTAGATTTGTTTCATTTTTGTTCCGTTTCTGTTTCTTCAGAATCGTTCAAATTTCGTTTTTGTTCTATTTTTATTCATTGTTTTTCATATTTATTTTATTTCTGATTTTGTTTGTACAGATTTGTTATAGTGGTTTAATAAATCTGAACTTTTATTTTCTATTGCTCACAGCTGATTACACTGCTCATTGGAGCTTAACCATTATTTCAAAAATAAATAAAACCTAGTCACTTTATATTTATTATTGAAACGGTCTGATACAGTTTGAAATGGCACTAAAACAATATGATACGGTTTGAAACATCAATGAAACATTGAAACAGTTGTTGCAACAGTTTGATATAGTCTGAAACGATGTTGAAACAGTATGGTACGGTCTGAAACGGCGTTAAACAATCTGAAAAAACGGTTGGAACAGTCTGGCACGGTCTAAAAAAGCGTTGAAACAGTATGATACGTCAGAAACGGTGCTGAAATAATTTGAAACAGTGCTGCAACAGAGTTGATACAGTTTGAAACAGGAGTTGATACAGTTTAAAACAGTCTGAAACAGTTAATATAGTCTGAAACGGGAGTTGATACAGTTTAGAACAGTCTGAAACAGAGTTGATATAGTATGAAACGAGAGTTGATACATTTTAAAATAGTCTGATATAGTCTGAAACAGAGTTGATACAGCCTGAAAGAGGAGTTGATAAAGTTTAAAACAGTCTGATACAGTCTGAAACAGCATTGAAATATTATGATACAGTCTGAAACGGGAGGTTATACAGTTTATAAGTAAAATTGGGGGAAAATGGTGGGAGGAAAAGTGAAATTGGGGGAAATAGGAGGAGTAAAGGTAAAATTGGGGGAAATGGTGGGAGGAAAAGTGAAATAGGGGGAAATAGGAGGAGCAAAAGTGATAGTGGGGGAAATAGGAGGAAGAATGTAAGAGTTTGGTATGTTATGGGAAAATATTGCTATATTTTTGCTATATTTGTAATTAACTTGTGTTTTCCTCTATATAGGGTAATTTTGCTAAAATGTTGCCATGTTTGGTAATTATGTTCTAAAAATTGTACTTTTGTGTAAAAATTCCCTTAATTTTTTTTACCGCATGCCCTCCATAAGGAGTGGTTTTGCAAAATTGTCCGCGCTAAGAAATATTTTAGCAAAATATCCTTATTTAGTCCGGACCCAAGACTTCAAGGCAAAATTTTTGTAAATCTTAGCAATTGGCTATACTTCAAGGGCAAGTGCTGTTTTGCCAATACTTCAAGTTATATGGCGAGAATGCATGGAAGACTGGAAGGGGCAACTCTTGGCAATTGCCAAGACTTGCGACGAAGTGCGGCAAGTGTTGCCTTTTTCCAACACTTGTCGTTCAAGTGCTGGCAAATTGAGCAGGGGTCAAAGGCAGGTCTTGCCTTTTGCCAAGACTTACGGCCAAGTACGGCAAGTATTGCTTTTTGCCAATACTTGAAGGGATAAGTGTTGAAAAGTGGAGAAATATGAAAGCAGGTCTTGGCCCCGACCTAAAATCTTGACAGGAGTATTTCCGTCCGAATTTTTTTCATTAAACCTTAACGGGGCATTTTTGCAAACCATCTGTTAGCGCGGGCAAAAAGGCAAACCATTGCTTCCCGTGTCATATTTTTGCTAATCACCCCCCCTCTTATGTTCCAAAAATTTCACCGCGTGCCCTCCTTAAGGAATGGTTTCTCAAAAATGCCCGCGCTACGAAATATTTTAGTAAAATACCATTTTTCGTCCTGAGGCAAGACTTTAAGGCAAAAATCTTGTAAGTCTTGGCAATTGCCTAAACTTCAAAGACAAGTACTGTTTTGCCAATACTTCAAGTTATATAGCGATAATGTAGGGAAAGACTGACAGGGGCAAGTTTTGGCAATTGTCAAGACTTACGACCAAGTGCGGCAAGTGTTGCCTTTTGGCAACACTTTAAAGGTAAGCGTTGGCAAATAAAGAGGGGTCAACGGCAAGTCTTGGCCTTTACCAAGAATTACGACCAAGTGCGGCAAGTATTGCCTTTTGCCAATACTTGAAGGGATAAGTGTTGAAAAGCAGAGAGATATAAAGGCAAGTCTTGCCCCGACCTAAAAACTTGACAGGGGGTATTTCCGTCCAGATTTTTTTCATTAAACTTTAATGAGGGTATTTTTGCAAAACATCTGTTAGCGCAGGCAAAAAGGAAAACACATTGCTTATGGTGTCATATTTTTGCAAATTCGCCCTTATGTTCGTAAAAATTTCGCCCAGAGGCCACTTTTAATACCGATATTTAGTTTGAGGCCACTATTTTTATTGGTCTTACACTAGAGGCCACTTTTGGGCCTTTACTAAATAACATTGACTTAAGTTCTGATCATTGACTGAAGTTCAGTCCATACGGCCCCTGGACTGAAGTTCCATCTTTAAGAACTGAACTTCAGTCCGTATGGCCCTGGACTGAAGTTCAGTCCTTAAGACTGAACTTCAGTCCATATGGCCCTGCACTGAAGTTCCAACTTTAAGGACTGGACTGAACTTCAGTCAACATGGCCCTGGACTGAAGTTCTATCTTTATGAACTGAACTTCAATCCATATGGCCATGGACTGAAGTTCTATCTTTAAGGACTGAACTTCAATCCATATGGCCCTGGACTGAAGTTCTATCTTTAAGGACTGAACTTCAATCCAGGGCCCTGGACTGAAGTTCTATCTTTTAAGCGAAAGTGACCACAAACTAAATATTTTGGTATTAGTGGACTGTGCTCAAAGACCAGTAGTAAAAGTGGCCTTCCGTAGCAACACTTGTGAAAGAGGATAGTAGCGGCAACGTAAGGGAGGAGGGAGGAGAAGTTGCGAAGGGGGAGACTGAAACTGGATGAGGAGGCCATCACTGGAGGAGGAGGCATCGGGAGAGGCTTATAGAGGGAGTGAAAATTAGGGGAAGTGGGATGAGGATGCTATAAAGGGTTTTGCTTTGTTAGAATTGTTTTTGCTATGTTTTGTATTTAAGTCTCAATTTCTACTATATTTACAATTATGTTAAAATATCTCTATACTTTGTTAAAAAAATCCCCACTTTGTATAATTTTTCTTTTAGTTTTTTAAACATTAAGTACTGCTAAGTTTTAAAAACCAGCTAATTTTTAAACGATGTTGTTGCGAACGCCTACCTGGTGCTGTATCCACTATTTGACCCACAAAAAGATTTGAAAGTTTTGTGCGAAATAGACAGTTTTGGCGTCATCATTATAGTGTTGACACTCATAAATAAAGTCTTACAAAAATAACCTCCATCAAGCAAAGCTGATGACTACGCTAGATTTGGGGATTGCCAGAAACTTTTTTATGGGGGATTGATTTGTAATTTTCTTTAGGTGGCCAAATCTGTGACAGCATGCAAGATATGTCCTATTTCTATATATCACCCAAAAAGATTCGGCCAACGAGAGTTTTTTCTAACCGCTGCTGGTACCAAAAAATTCACCGTGTGCCGGTTTTGCAAAAATGGCCGCATTAAGAAATATTTTAGCAAAATAGTCTTTTTCACCCGGAGCCAAGATTTCAAGGCAAAAATCTTATAAGTACTAGCAATTGCCAAAACTTTAAAGGCGCCAATACTTCAAGTTATATGGAGAGAATGTAGGGAAAGACTGGAAGGGGCAAATTTTGGCAATTGCCAAGACTTACGACCAAGTGCGGTATGTGTTGTCTTTTTCCAACACTTTAGGGATAAGTGTTGGTAAATAGAGAAAGGTCAAAGGCAAGTCTTGCCCTTTGCCAAGACTTACGACCAAGTGCGGCAAATATTGCATTTTTCCCTAGCACTTAAAAGAATAAGTGTTGAAAAGAAGAGAGATATATAGGCAAGTCTCGCCCCGGACCTAAAAACTTGATAGGGGGTATTTCTGTCTGGATTTTTTTCTTTAAACTTTAACGGGAGTATTTTTGCAAAACAACTGTTAGTGCGGACAAAAAGGCAAACCATTACTTATGATGTCATATTTTTGCAAATTAGCCCACCTGGTACCTGTTTTGTAGATACGAAATGGATATCTAAAGCTTAAGAGATTTTTACACTCTATACCCATAAAATTTAAAGTATTTACAAGCCATACCCATTACAAATTATACTACCCATAAAACTAAAAGTATTTACCCAATCTACCATTTATTATTATATACCTTTGTTATGTCTTATAGGTGTATACCTTTAAAGTATACTGCATAAATTATGGTATACAAGTCTGGAGGGACATTTATTACTATATACCTTTGTTATGCCTTATAGGTATATACCTTTATGGTATACTGTATAAACTATGGTATACAAGTCTGGGTGGGTAGAGTGGGTAAATAAATGGGTAGATCGGATAATATTTGAAAGTAGTGGGTAGTGACTGTAATTATTTTAGATTTTGTGGGTATTTTTGTAAGTGTCCCAAAGCTTAACCATTAGATACGAAATGGATCACCTTCAAGATTTAGAATTTTAAATTTTTCACCCGCATGAATAAGACAAGATTTCCAAAGTGGTAAGACTCCTATTAGTCTGGACAAAGCATCCAAAATTTGCATAAACTAGTAAAAACTGCATTGTAGGCACTTTTTTCCATGTTAAATGCAGCAGCAAAGCGAGAAGGCATTATCTTCATAGCCAGGACCACTAAACCATTAGAAGAAATATGTAATTTCCACGCACCATTGTCTTCGGATCTAGGACACCAGGGCGACTCATATGAACGTACCAAATACTTTTAATTTGAATCTGCAAGTAAAATATACAATTCTTATAGACACCGCCAAGGTCATAGATCAGTACGTGTTACAAAAATTCTATAAACATATATAGTGACAATATCGTTTTAGATGGCATAGATCCTGAAAACAACAAAATTAGTAAGTGGGTGACCATGTGCATAAATCTAGCAAGCTTGTTCAAAAGAAGATTGCAAGATTTGAAAGGACACGTAACCCATTTGTCAACCATCTAGGATGTTCTAAGTCTTGATTATTACCCTCAAATAACCTACTACTTTAATTGATTAGAGCCATTAGTTTAAGCATAGATTCTCTGATCAAATGAACACATAGCCCAATTAGCTGTTTCTTGTAGATGTTTTGCTTTTAAATGTAGCGAGTAATCTTACTTTATCTTGGGGTAAGTGGTACGTGGGGCTTTTTCTCGGTCTCTTCTCTTTATCTTTAACCGAAAATGATAAAATATAGAACTTGCCTTCCAATAGCAAAGAGCAAAGCCTCCCCTCTTTATGGATTTTCCTTTAAGCTAGCATTTGACTATACATAAATCTATTCCTGCCTCTTTATCAATAGGTAAAATGTACGTAGGTCAGGTTCATTATAAAAAATACAGTAACTTGATTTGTTCTATATTATAGGCTGCTTGGCTAAGCATTTGGGAGTCAGAAACACCTTTTTTTTTAATTAATTAATTTATTTATTTTTTTAAAGTTTGAGGTGTTTAGGAGAATGTGCTCTTAAGTGCTAAAGTACTCCAGTAGAATCAGTTTTAATTTTATGCTAGACTAAAGCAAAATATAAAACAGAAGATTAATAATTTAAAAAACTAATATTCCCTTATCACTTTTTTTTTTTTATTTGAAAAAACTAGTTTCAACAGAGAAATCGACCATTAGAACGTTATTCCTTCTCTTTTTTCTTTCAATGTCACATTTTTTCCCATTGTTTTCCTAATTCTTTGATTCTGAAAATCTTACCAAATCTCAAACAAAAGAATTAGAAATATTGAAATAAACTTAATTACTTTATATATATATATATATATATATATATATATATATATATATATATATATATATATATATATATATATATATATATATATATATATACATACTTCTAAAATATGTATATGCCCTTTTCCAAATTTGATGTTTTAAACCACTTTTGAGGAAAAATGAATAAAAACAAACTATTTTTCAAATAACAAATTCTATTTTTCTCGAACAATTGGCCAAACAAAAATGGTTACAGTTCAAAAGCATTTCTTAAAAAAATCCTCTTTTCAAAAAGAAAAATTCTTTAAGCTTGGCCAAATAGGTTCAAAGCCTTTAATCGAGTTTAGTGGCTCATTCTCATGCACGTGCAATATGTGGCCATTAACATATATGTATAACATATATATAAGCTAATGGAGCTAAGCTAGGATACTAAAAAGTCATAATCTACCTATATTATGGCTCAAAGTAAGGCGCAAATTAGGGATTGCCAAATTCTATGGGCGTATATAAGAATTTGCAGAATATTGAAGCAAAACGGGCTCAAACTTAGAGGAGAAAGAGCAAAAAGATTCAGAATGATAATAGTGAATGAAAGGATTAATTAGCATATTTTAGAAGTGTATGGGAGGAGGGAAACATGGAAGGCGAGTGGGAGTAGCAGATTACAACACAAAAACAAAAATGACTATGATCACTAGGAGAGACCATATGTATCTTCACTATACATCTTTAATTTCACGAATCTAAAGAGTAAAGACACACTGATCCCTATCATATTGTACTAGCCACTTTTAGAAATAGGTGTCATATAAAAGTTGGACTAGGGTTGTCGAGGTCGTATCCATATTAGTATTACTATGCAACTTGGACAAAAAGTACTGACTTTTTTTTTCTAATCTCGTTTCTGTTTCTAACATAAAAATTGTAAATGATTCTTGGGTTATTGCTCGGTAAAAGTTTATCATTGATATTGTCACGGGCGGCACCTTCCCAATGATAGCGGCACACAATTAGCCTGTGCGACACTCATAGTCCAACCTGACTACGAGCCAGCCTGCTCCTCATCCCAGGTTTCTTGGAAGCTTGACTCAGTGGCCTAGCTTCAACTGTGACGCCCGAAGGTCTTTCCCTTGTACGCATCTCTTATGTGGAAACTTCAGTATGTGCACATCCGAGGTTGGCTTAGGACCTGTCCGTCCCTCGCCTAGCACTAAGCGTCGCTCCTGCGTGTGAAGTGATATCCTCAGGTTTGACCCTCGCCTTGTGCCCAGACACTTAGCTTGGCTTCGCCCGAGTAGGACAACTCTTTAGCCCTTGGCCCTTGTCATGTGCGACACCAAAGATACCTCCCAAGGTCTCCTGACATTGGCAAATGTAGACCTTGCATCATGCGTCCCTCTTTAGTGGTGCAGCGTCGCCCCACGACTGTACGTCTAGGCCAACGAGCCCTTGCTTGCATGGTTAAACCCTTGCCATGCTTGCAAGTAAATACACGAGGCTCTCAATAGCTCCTCGAGTAATCAATCGGCACAGAGGTCTTTTATCATATCTGAAGACAGCCCGCGGGGCTTAGTCTTTACTTCCGTTAAGCCTCTGTCGCCCGTTGTGCGCCCAACGTTGGCCCTCTGGCCACACGCCGTCCATAGAGTCGTCTGACTCGTATAAATACCTGGAACACTCCTCTGATATGTCCAGGCAGGCTCTTGAGGTCCTTCCTCAAGGCAGCTCACTTGGTGCGACTTCCTGACAAAGTGCACGGGGAGGGCTGGTAGGCTGTCACCATGTCCGTCCCTCTTATATACGTCCTTAAAAGATAAACTCATGTCTCAGTACTTGACATCATTTGTCCAGAGAATCGTACAAGGGTCTAACTTTCACTCCGGCCTCCAAATGAGGTGTCGTTTGTTCCTAAAGACTTCTCTTGACTTTTTTCACACCTCCATGAAATTTTATAGCATTCCCATACTCGTGGAAAGAGATATATCCCTCGAAAGATCAACATAATTACCACAATGCCACTGCTTCTTGGATAAGTCAAGCCCATAGGCAAACAAGCTCCGATCGGCACCAAATTTGGTGTGCATACTCTATAGCATCTTAGGAACATGGCCCTCACCCAATGTTCTAACATTCCTACTTTAGCTCTAAAACATGCGGCACTGACACTCGCGCCCGCACACAGCTCGCACGGCTGACACTCAGCCTGCACCCAGCTGACACTTGTCCAGCACCTTGTTGGCCCTCATCTAGCACATGTCTAGCACTCGTTTAGCACATGGCCAAGGCTTCCCCTCAAGCATGCGACTGACAGTCGTCCAGCACACGACTAGCCCTCGTCTAGTCGACTGACACTCATTCAGCGCACGACCGACACTCGGCCGAGCGACTGACTACTAGAAATTGATTGATTTGCGTCATAGTTTGGAGACGGAATTCCCTCTCTAAAAGGTGTTTGGAGACGGAATTCCGTCTCTGCGCGTCCTTCGCGAAAAAGCACGTCGTTGGCCAACAATTCCGTCCAAATGCAAAAGTCACTGGCACACTGACACATTGACTTTTGCATTTGGAGACGGAATTCCGTCTCCAAGCATTAAATTAATTTAATTAATTTAATGCTTGGAGAGGGAATTCCCTCTCCAACATGAAATGTATATATTATTTTGATTGTTTAGAGACGGAATTCCCTCTCCAGTAAAAAATTTAATAATTATTTTTGTTGTTTAGAGACGGAATTCCCTCTCTAGTAAAATAATTAAATTTTTTTTTGGTTGGTTAGAGACGGAATTCCGTCTCTAACTATATCAATCCTGCTAAATAAAAACATTAGAAAACAATAACTCCCTAGCTAGATTTGAGCAGAGGTAATTAGTGGCTGTTACTTTTCCAATTGACCATGGAATAATCTTCTTTAGCAGACGTATTGTTTGATCAAAACATAAGGACTTTCAAGATATATATATATAAAGTGAGAGAGTTCAGAATAAGTGAGATTTTATTATTAATATACGCAGATGAGAATAAACAAAGTAGACTCAAAAATGCAAACCCCCCCTTCCCTCTCAAAACCACTGGAGAACTTAAAAACAGAACAGATTGGACAGCTAAAGATTTTTACAGATAAATGTATCCAAATAAAAAAGGTAATGCAAGGAAAGTGAAAAACAAAAAAATGAAAGAACATAAGACACTACTGCAAAACGGGGATAAAGTCTCACCAAAATGTATGTCCACATCTACATCTTACAAGGTTGCATCCTCCATTCTTCTCCACATGATTATGACATTTTGGGCACAGTTTGGCATTATAAGTCACCCAATTGGCCGCTGTATCATCGCCCTTGGACTTCTTCATCCAACGTTCCCACATCGGACATGAACAAGGTGAGTGTATTTCAGATAAACAATCAAAACAGAACTGTAGACCACATGCACATTCAACCTCACAAGGTCCGTATTCCTTAATACGAATTGCATTCCCACAATGAGGAACACTAGGACACCGGGGGAGGGAGTGTTTTCACCGGGGCAGGGGGTATTTTCACCGGCGTAGGGAGTTTTCGCAAGGGGAGGATTTTGTATTTTTTGGGGGAGATAATGAATCTGAAAGAATGGGAGACTGTGTATATTTTTAGAGTTGGAGACGGAACTCTAAAAAATTTAATTAATTTTTTATTCCAACACTGATTGGAGACGGAATTCCCTCTCTAACTGATTGGAGAGGGAATTCCATCTCCAACCTTTTTGTAGCTTTTTCATTGATTTCTAGTAGTGTGACACTCGTCCGGTCCGCCTATGGTGCAAAGACGTTGCGCGCACAAAGGCATACAAAGGGCGCCGCGCAACAATATATTCGTGCTGTAAATTTTGGAACGGGAACATGTACGCATCATTTTGCAGAGCTAATCTAACAAGACGTTTCAAAAAATGTAAGTATGCTAGTGCTACACTAGCTAACAGTTAAGATAGTGTAATATCAAATTTCGATCCGCCCCTACATGTATGTAGATTTGTAACAACTCTTGGTAGTCAAAATTCTGTTCAAAATTTCTGTTAGGATATCTAATTCTAGAGGGAAAATTATATTTTGGTTGAAACATATAGAATCTATAGGACAAATTCGAGTAAACGGTTGAATGTGCACGGACTAATTAAAGAAGATGAGACTAAAAGCTATACAAATTAAGTAAGGTGTGTTACAGCTAGTACCTAAATTTAGGACTACTAAAACATAAAATTTCTCTTTCAAACAAAAGGAAGTTCTATAAGTTGGGCAATTAATAAGATGATAGATGTCCGTTACACAGAGCTGAATTTGAATTCTATGTAGAACTAATGAAAGCAATAAACAAATGTTAATGAGAACTATAATCAAGAGGAACTATTCTGATTAGTCAAGGATAATGTGTTTAAATCCAATCGTCATTAGGGGTTTAGCATCTATAATACTAAGTCGGAGAATGCGAAACAGGAGCTTGACTTGTCGGGATAAACATGGCACCTATTAATTTAAGCAATAGGATACCATCATATTATTAAAAGATGACTCAAGACTCGGTCAAATGCATATGAAAGGGAATCCTTCCCACGCCATGCGCATATAATCTAAACTTTTGAATTCTTTCTTTATTTTTATTAAGACTTAATTACCCTTAAAACAAGGACACAATCAACTTAAACTACTAGGTGCTATTCATCCTTATCCTTTCTTACTGCTTCTAGATTTACTTTAATCCTTGTTAAAGTTGTAGGAGTTGGAACATGAGTAGTACTTAGTAAACTATCTTAACTAGTCTTATCCTTCTTGATTAAGGAAACTCCATTATGAATAAGAGAAAAGGCATTTTATTTGGATTTGTCATGATTTTATAGGATGCATGGTTGAGTTGAGGCCACAACAATAGTGAAGACATGGTTATGATATCAAGACTTACATCTCAAAATACTACCAAATCCAATACAGCATGCGATGGCCTCTGAAATTTGACATGCCTTTTACGATCGTTATAAGGTAATAAAAAACCTACAACCGCGCTATACTAGTAGTGTTGTCATTCACTGATAAATTTAATTAGCAGAGTTTAACTTAATTCTATATATTGATGATATATTAATTTGTTAATTAAACCATTTGGTTAAGATTACTTATTATACAAATTTCAGTACGTCGATGATATAACGGTTTCATCGACCATGGGGGCTGGACCACGTGTTGTTGCCGACAATATATTAACATGTAGTGCTTTTTTAGAAAAGGAAAATTCAGTTACTATTGACAATGTGAGACCCTATAAATGTATAATGATGAATTGAACCTGGTTAGCTCATGACATGCAAGCAGTAGCTGAAAAACGTGCATAATTACTAATTCTATGCAAACAAATAAGAGTGAAAGTTTGGGGAAGGGGTACAAGAAGGATGGGAACAAGTGGAATCATATAATCCAGTTAAGGTTAAAACAAAAACAATCAATATAGGAGTCGAAAGAAAGTATTTGAAAGTTAAAATTACTTTTGAATCATTAGACATGAAAATTCGTGACTAGCTAGAGACAATTATTTCAGTCGAAATACTATTCCAAACTATTATTTCAATATTCATTAGAATTTTAAATACTGAAGTCACATATATACAAATAATGGTGATCAGACCGTTATCTCCAAATAATATTTATTAAATTAATGAAATATTATTTGATGGACAAACGGGTACGTATCCTCTCACATGCCTGGTTCCAAAAGTTGAGTTTGGACAGCGCAGGAAATGAAGGATCTGATGTAGTATATTACAGGAAAAATTTTCCTTTTGCATATGTTACTTGTCATAATATCTTCTGTACAGCAGAAAGACCAAACTAAAAGTTGTTAACTAGAGAAATGTTTATGCCTAACTTGTAAGAACTGAACTTCTTTGTCCTGTTACTTACGAGTACTTGCATGTAGTGCTGTTGGCGGCTACTTTTAATAAATGGTTGGAAATGGCCAACTCCAGGTATATACTTGTACCAGTGTAAAGATTTGTGTGATATGAATTTAAGTTATAATTTCACGTTAAACAGTCTAATTAACTGACTATCACAAGTTATTAGTTCATTTTTTAGATTTTACTGTTAGCTCATCTAGCTTAAATTCTTCTCATATGTGATTGTTTTTTTTAGTACAAACTCAAAAATATTATTCCCGTCGTCCATTTATACTTAAAAAGATGTATTTGATTTCTAGCAAATAAAGAGATATTTAACGATATTTTCTTTTTAATTTTGCATATTTCTCAAACCACAGTAAAATTTATATTTTCAAAGCATAACAAATAAAGTTAGTAAATAATCAATTTAGTTATGATATTAATGAGAATACAAAGCTTAAAAGTGACAAATCCAAATGTACAGATGAAATAGTATATCTAAATACTCCCTCCGGTCTTTTTTAGTTAATATTTACTAAAAATAGTTGGACCAAAATATTTGTCAATTTAAAATACCAAGAAGAATTTACCTTGTTTTCTCCATAATACTCCTAGTATTAACTGTTCTTGAAGAGAACAAAGACATCAATAATTATGGTTTTGTGTATGATATCAAGAAGGTTAAATTAGTAAAAAAATTCTACCTATTTATGATTTCTATAGTCAAGTGATGTGGCCAGTGGCGGAGCCACCTTTTTGGAAGGGTGGTCCGAAAAATTATACTGCATAGATAAGTTAAATTAAAATATTTATGACTAAATATTATGTTTGAACATCCTTGACATAGTTGATAGTACTAGCTAGTAGAGTAAGGTGTTCAAAATTAGCTAACAAACCTAGGATCAAGTCCCAACATGTATATTAAAAAAAAAAATCTTTTTTGAAGCTTGAACACCCTTACAAAAATTTCTGGCTATGCTACTGAATGTGACATAGCTCTTTGACCAAGGATTGATCATTTTAGGCCTTTTTCTTAACTTTTTTCTTTTCATGCAACTGTTGTTCATTTTACTAATTCTCAATTAAAAAAGACAGGACATTTAAGAGCCAAAAAAGGGAGAGAGAGAGAACCGTTAGTTTAATATTCTGTATTGTAATAACCTGTCCTTCATGAACTTAAATAGGAAGACATTCAATAAAATATCCTTAAAAGAATTCCTGTAGATGTAGCATAGTTCTTTGACCAAAAATCGATCATTTTAGGCATTTTCTTCACTTTCTTCTTTTCATGCAATTGTTGTTCATTTTACTAATTCTCAATTAAAGGACAAAACATTTAAGAGCAAAAAAAAAAAAAGAAAAAAGAAAAAAGAGAGAGAGTAGTTAGTTTAATATTCTGTGTTGTAATAACCTGTCCTTCATAAACTTAAATAGGAAGACATTCAATAGAATGAGAAATGAAACGCCTGATTATTCAAGACCTTTAATTTCCTCATCCTTTCCAAATTTAAGTTGGCCTTTATTAAGATTATAATACGTTATAGAGATGCAAGGAGAACAACATATCAAAGGCATAGAATTACAATATGTTGTTAATTATACTGTAGGGTGGCCATGCTTATAAGATGATGCCATACATGATGCAATGCAATTGCCACTTCATCATTGTTTCCCATTTATTTTAGGAGGAAGAGAGGACCAAATTTGTGCTGTAAGTCAATTGAAAAATAGGTAGACATTAATCTGTCTTTATTTGTTGAATTTCAGGGAATTATTATTTTTCCTGATATTATTGTTCTTACCAGAGATTTTTTGTTGTGGATAAATAAATAGTGATCGAGAGAAGATAGTGATAACTATTATATCTGTAATTAGATTGTACATGTAAATTATTATGTGTTTAATGTTCTACTGTATAAACAAGTAGAATCTCCTATACATGATTTGAGTTTTATAGCATCAGATTTCCTCTTTGAGATGTTTAAAAATGAGTCTTACTATGTTAGATAATCTTTTTTGTATACAAATACGTGAAACTTTTAGCTGTTCAATATTGAACATATTTACTACAATATCTTTTATGATTGCACGCAATCAAATTCACTAAATATTATCCCTCGCTGGAGAAGTGGAATTAAAGAGATGTGACATTTTGGAACAACAGCTAATTATTTCAGGAGCAAGTTAAGGAATATAAAATGCATTACAAACCAAAGAACAATAAAAGACAAAATTTTAGAAAGAGAAAGGTATCACAAAACGGAAATGCAATTCAAAGACACCGCAGCTTGCAACTTATTTCGTTTGATTTGTGTTCTTTCATCAATTTTAATTTGCTAAATTTTCATTTCATCTAAATGTTATTTCAATAGAATAAACATTTGAAAAAAAGGGTTTTACTATCCAATGAAATAAATATACAAAAATGCCTATAATTAATAAAAAGAACACTATTCATGTATTAAAGGTTGCGTGCACACATGTACTCATCCCTTTTTCTTAAAATATAGTAATGCAAATGCAGTTTATCTAAGTTCTACTTCTAATAGAAAATATTTATATTTGTAATTTAATAAAATATATAGTTTCATTATCATATGAATCTAGAATAAAATTTTCATCCATTTTATCTCAAAAGATTCTAACAATATTAATTAGTAGTATAATTTAACAAGTTCACCCTAAAAGTCATATTTTAGTTCATGATCTACTCTATATCCAAGTAAAAGTTAACGTCTACAACTGATTTTTGCTGAGGTACCTATATAATTCATTGACTGCTGTTGTCACTTCTTCACTATTAATAGTACTGAAATTATTCACCCGCATTAAATTGAAAAACATACATACTTACAAAGCAACAATCATAGTAAATAAAAGTGAATTCACGACAATATAAATTTTAAATTTATTATAAAGTAGGGAGTATAAATTGAAAAACATACATACTAGTGAATACAAAGCAACAATCATAGTAAATAAAAGTAAATTCATCTGCCTTCACTAGTTACAGCTAAAAAGGACCGGAGTATTAATAGTAGAACGTTTACTTTGACTTTTAAATTACCCAATGGCCAAGACCGTAAAAAAATCTGCTCATAAGTTAATTAAACCAATTAGTATGGGAGTGCGTGGTGATAGGTGGTAAATTACAGGTTTGTAGACTGAAATGTACTAGAAAGTCAACACGTGGATTGATAAAGCTGTGTGGTCCCAGTGCATTAGCATTAGGGATGTGACGCGTGTAAAGATTCTTGGTTGCTATGCATGTGACTCTCCTTGCCTTTTGGAGCTGTCTTTTATTTTATCTTTTACACTCTCCTTATATATTGAGCCAATTATTCAAAGTTTCTTGCTCACACAATTTGAAGTTTGGACTTCTACTTGAAAATACTAGACAAATCCATCCATTTTAGCATTTTATTTATGATGGAAGTGCTGCTGTCTTGTCTTCATTCATTCTTTAATTCTTTCCTTTACATTTTGGCTACCTGGCTGATGAAGCACTTCCTTCTCATGGTTTCGAGTCGGCTTTACAAAAAGAACGAAAATAAATACTCAAAGGAACATGACCTAGGTAAATTAAACTTTGAAATTATGATGAGAATCAAAACATTTGTCGAAATTTTGTGACTTTTACGAGTATTGCATAAAATACTAGATTTGATTGAACACAATAAGAAGCAGTGTGCGACCAGGAGCAAATCCACAACTTTAGATATGACACTATTTTTTTATTAGTCTGTTCTAAAAAGAATGATATAATTTTAAATTTGGAAACGTTTTTGAGTTGAAATTACTCTACTTTATCCTTAATAAAATACTTTATAGCCACATATTTATGTATCGCTTATTTTGGATTATATGTTTAAAAAATCTTACTATATTTCTTAAACTCTGCTCTAAGTCAAACTACGACAATCATTTTAGAATGGAGAGAGTAATATGTAAGACCAAAATACTCAGAATACGGCAAGCAAGAAAAAGATTCACATGCGGGTGCGACACACATATTAATAGGTAGCCAGCCAGGTGGGGGTCAATCACTCCACGTATTATCACTTCGTACGAGTCCAACCCACTTTATTGCTCATGTTGTCTCTTGAGTTGCAATGATCCTCTTCCTTTTGTACTTGCCATTAAGAAACTAAACTAATTAAAGAGTCAAGAAAAAGAAATTAGAGGGTCCGAAAAGGTTTGGCCATCTGAATAGTGACTTCTGTCCTTCTCTTTAAAGACAACGAAGAGAAAATGTGCAAGAAAACTCCTAACTCAAAGAAATTAATTGGAAAAGATGTTCATTTACGTACTAATAGACAAAACTATTGATGACTACCTTTCATATACAGCCATGTTTGTGGGCGGACCCTATTTGTGTTATATCCATATGCACTTCTCCTGCTTTAAGAGAAATATAGTCAATGCACATTCATGAATCACAACAACTTTATGATTCACAACTTTCCAAAGTGCTTTCTCAACGCTTTATGTCACTCATGTACTCATACTTGTCGATTTTTTGAGTTCAATGTCGAGAAATATTGTTTTGAGACTTGAGGAATGCAAAATTTAAACATGTTGATTGTATTTTACGCAATTTAATTAAAACATAAAAAATGTGCAAACAAAAAGAGTATGATGTAATAGCTTAGGTAAGATCTGTGTTACCTGAGCTGTAATCACTGGAATGACGACCCAATCAGAACGTTGAGGAATTTCCACTGTTTTTATTCATCTCGAGCCACGCATGTAACCCTCTAGCTGCTATCCTAATTAGCTAAGTTTAGAGGTGAGTGAGTAAGAATTTTGGAGCAGCTTGGCTGGTTATTAGCCATAGTTAAAATAGGATTACCACCTAATTGGATAGCAACAGTGACTTAATTACTCCAAATCTAGAGACCTACCCCTACTAATTTTACATTGTTTTCGAGGCGGTCCCAATCCCCGAAAACTATGTACAATCTTACGTTTTCACTATTTTATTGTTTCTTCTACATAACTGGTTCAAATTCTTTTTTGTGACTCTTTTACTTCACACCAAAATGGACCCTCATCTATATCTTATTTGCCCAATCAGGAAAGCCAAATACAACCATGCTTCCCCTACTAGCTAGCCTTCTGTCATCACGAAGTCTATAAATAGTTAATACTGGAAACAATGATTAAATTATGAAGCAATGGCTATCTTCATGCCACATTACCCCTTCGACCATGGGCTTATACAGTAATCCCACATGCATTATTCTTTGATCTTCTCTTTGCATCTCTTGATTTACGCTTCTCTCCTCGACCCCTCAACCCCAGCCAGCCACCCCAATTAATTATATTAATTGAAGGGAAAAAAGTTATTGTGGGATCAAGAAACGCAAAGAAAAGATCAAGCAACAACACTGGATAATGCCATAAATTTTATATTACTCCCTCCAAATTTAGCTACTTGTCATAATACTATATATGTCAATCGGGCCGGCTAGCTCGGTATCGGATGGACCGAACCGATAAACGATCGGACCAGTTTATTATAAACGGTCCGGGACAAGAAGGAAGCGAGTTGTGGGCCAAGCTGGGCTTAAGGAAAAAGACCGATTAATCCGGACCGATAAAAGATCGGTCTTTGACCCACCGGTAAACCGGACCGGACCGGTTTGGGTGCTTATTTAATAGGGAAGCTTTTATAAGTTGTACAAGTTTAAAGATTTGTCTATGTTAATCCTTGACCACTACTATATAAGTACGCTGAAGAACAAACCAACATGACACTGAAAAGCTCCCAGTTAGTACTACTAAAACACCGCGAGAGCATCTTATAAGTCAACTACGTATAAAGGGTAGAGAACAAGGTTTTGTTTTTATTTTTTGAGAAGTGCATGAAAGGCATGCACTTTATATACACAGTATATGTCACCTAAGTAAAATAATATTGTACATAAAATGAAACTAGTAGGAGTAAAACATGAAAAATCTAGTAGTTTGAATTAATTCATCATTCCAAGTAGATTTGAAAGTGTATAGACTCAACTAAAACATGAAATGAAATTTTTTTTAAAAAAAATCGGATCGGACCGATGCTTAAAGGGCTAGGGCTGAGCCGAGATTAAAATTCTTGAAAAAAGGACCGGTTTGGACCGGACGGGTAACGGCCTAGACCGAACCGGACTGATACCGGGACTGGTGAACCGACCTTTACGGGCCAGTTCGAGCCGGATTGACAGGTATACATAATACTATAAGTACTCGAATAAAAATATTTGATTTTAAAAATAAAATTTAACCACTTTTTTCCATCCCATGCCCTAGTATTTATTGTTCTTGAAGAGTACAAATACTTCAAATATGAGCTAATTGTTCAAAATATCAAGAATGTTACATAGTAAACATGCTCTACTTATATGATTTCTTAATGGATACGTAAGAAGGAGACCGTTGGAGCAACTAGTAAAATTGTTCAAGCCATAAAAATCGCCACTCAGAATAAGCTGTTTACATCGCACTCTTTGGAGTGTGTTCCTTCCCCGGACCATCCATTAACGCATGCTTCTTTGTGTACCGAATTTTCCTTTTTTAAAGGACGTGTAAATGAAAAACATGATACTAAATGGGTCCGGAGGGAGTATGTGCATACTCTAATATCTCGGGATACTATTCCTTGCATAAATTGACAAAATTAAAATGTCCGTTCCATATTTCTTGTGTCAACATCTTTTAAGAAATCAAGGTTAAAATAGAAAATAAATATTTATTAAGTACTGTATCAAAGGTAACATCAATGAACTAAGCATCTAACAATAAATATTTACTTTACAATCCCACATTATATTCACTTTAATTTGTTCATAACCAAAAGACTCTCTAGGGTATAGTATGATTGATGCGCGTAACCATCATCCTCAAACCAAATAAAGCCATCGCAATCAAGAGGGTTGTGGAGAATAGACTCAAATGATTAATTATCCAAATTAACATGCCTCATCCCATGATTCAAAAGCAAGAAATTCTTCTGATTTTATTGATCCTTATCGTCTTATAAATCTTAAAAAAGGTCCCACATACTTTCCATTTTGTTTGCTGACTTAAAATGGTGAGTGAGTGTTCAAGGCAGATAAGAAAGCCCCAAAAGAGCTAAGGATAAAGCCAAAGCTAACTAATAGCTTGCTTAATTGTTACCATATTGACTAAGTCACGTTTCGTCAAATGAGACAGAAAAGCTAATCCCCTGCAATGTTACCGTCCAATTTCCTAATTTAACAAATTTTATCAGCTTAGCACACAGTAAAGAATATTGTACCCACCCACCATTGGCAGATGGCAATATGGATATTCTCTAGATATGCTAGGTTTATTTTGAAAAGGTTGGCATTATAAATAAGGTCACACTAGTAGTAACCAAAGTCTTAAGACAACAGCTCCTTAATCTTTACTTCTAACTTTATAAGTAAAAGCCTTTGCTGCTTTCTCCTCCTTCATTTTACCCAAGAAAGAACAATCTAGATAAGGACAAGCAGTAGCATGAATAACCATCTGGTTGCAGATGATGAAATGGCACTCATTTCCCAGTACTATCCTGCTATTTACACCCAATTAATGGTACCACAACAAGGTTAGTGTATATGACCATCACTTTGTCTTTCTAGTAATACTACTAGTTAAAAGACTCATGAATAACATAAAACTAGTACTAGTATTATTTATCATCATGTTACCAATTAAATTTATTATAGAAATTTACGTATATGTATAATATACAGGAGAGAAAAAACCGAGGCGTAGACGTAAGAAGAACAAAAGTGAAGCGAGTGGAAGTGGGGTATTCAGGAAAAGAAAGCTGAGTGATGAACAAGTTAATCTGCTGGAACAAAGCTTTGGGAACGAGCACAAACTGGAGTCTGAGAGGAAAGACAAGTTAGCCTCTGAGCTTGGGCTTGACCCTCGCCAAGTTGCTGTGTGGTTCCAAAACCGGAGGGCTCGTTGGAAGAGCAAGAAGCTCGAGGAGGAGTATTCTAAGTTGAAGTCTCAACATGATACCAATGTCGTTGAGAAATGCCGCCTTGAAACTGAGGTTCGTTCTTTCTTTTTATTGAAAAGTTTTAAAAATGTGTCTTCAATATTATTATACACACACATCTAGTTATCGGATGCTTATCTTGCAAAGCTATGTAAGAGTTAGAGGAAATAGAAAAATGTCCTTTTCATTTTTTGCATTTTGTTTCTCCTCCTCCGTTCTAGTTTCTTTTTTTTTTTTTTTTTTTTTTTTTTTTTTTTTTTTTGCGGGGGTTTATAAGTAAAACTTGGGAGCGGGCTTGGAAGGAGGTTGATTTTGTTGTACTAAAATCAAAGAGTTCTTCTTGAGTTGCTTAGTAGGTAGGGGAAGAAGAAATAAAACGGTCTCTGTGGCTACAATTTAAGAAACCCAACCGATGTGTCCCAAATTGAAGAACATAAGTACAAAATAGAGAAGGATTTAATGTTATTTATTTTAAGTATAAAGAGTTACTTATTTTATACAGCAAATTAATATTGCAGATATTCTTTTTACAATCTCAGTAACTTATTTGAAAAATATAGTGTAAGTTATAAAATGATAAACATGTATGCACTTTAGGCTCGAAAGTGGGCATGAGAGTAAACTTTCAAGAAGATGGGGCAGGTTAAGCCTCTCGACATAAAATCTGAGAAACTAGGGAACACTGTCACCCCAATAGGCAGCAAAGGAACTACATCCTCCAATTATGGCAAACCTCGTTTAAGGTGGCCAACTTTAGCCTCTCTGCCCTTCTTGGTGGAACAGTTAGCACATGCCTTTCTTACTCACGTGCATATTCCATTTTTTTGCATGTTTGATTGGACATGAAATATGCCCAAAAAAAAACAAATCTTTTATTTACTAATTAGGGTCTTAATTATGTCATAAATATTTGTGTAATATATCTTATTAAATATAAAATGAGTAATTTAAAGTTAATTATTCTATCATATGCAAAATTACCACTCCTAATAGGGCAGACTAAAAAAAATATATATATAGCTTGAATGAGACGGAGTGCATAATATTTTTTACCGTAATTTGTACTTCGGATAATTTTCATGAATAATCAATTAAATGTGAATATTTATCTCTCTTGCAGGTCTTGAATTTGAAGGAACAGTTGTGTGAAGCAGAGAAGGAGATACAAAGGCTGCTATTGGAGCGCTCTGATGGGAACAGTCCAAGTGTTTCATCTTTTTCAATGGAAGCTGCCATGGAGCCACCATTTCTTGGGGAGTTTGGAATGGAGGGATTGGATAATGTGTTCTATGCACAAGATACTAATTCTTATGTTCAGGGACTAGAGTGGGTTAACCTTTATGTTTGATATGATATATGGTCATGTGATTAATTTCTAATTTTAGGATCCCACAATTCTATTTGTAGATAGTGATCCCCACTAAAACAAATTAAATGTATGTACATGTATCTTTTTTCCTTGCTTTTCTTGTACTAATGTGTTAATGTTAGTATTTGACTAGCTAGCTAGCAAGTAGCAAGATGAAATATAACTTGGATTTTCGCTAAGTGTTTGTCTGCGACTATATTGTTGTCTCACTCATTAATTCCCCTTATCTCTTGTCAGACTTTATTATGTGCATCAACTATTCAGATAAAACTAAGAAGAATGCATTTCCCGAACAAGTCCGTAGATGTTAAGAGTTACATGGATTGAAATGGTGATAAAAAGAAGGTAGGCCTATCTTTGGGTTAGCTGGTTAGCGAACTGATCTTTTACGACATTACAACTAGGAGAAATTAGTTAGGTACACAACTAAAGGAAGGCCATGCATGATGCATTACACATTTTATCATATGGAATCTTTGAGACTTCAACTCTAGTTAATTAGGCGTCTAATCTTTAATGGATTCTACTTCCTCACAGGCTCACGTTATTATGAGGAAGCTTCACTTATTGAAAAATCAAGGCCATATCTATAGTGTTAAAGGAAAAGATCAGTCCGATTAAAGGAAGAAAGCATTCGTTGATAGTGGCCATCGAGACCCGTTTGAACTTGCTCCATGAGTTCCATTCACGGGTTGATGAATATAATTTATCTATGTATTTTTTTTATATAAAATAAATATTTAAATAAAAATATGGTTAATATATTCAATTCTCTTATATTTTCTAAAAATTCTTGCAGGAAAAAGAATACTTGGAAGAAAATAAAGAAACTATAAAAGGGAGAAGATTTCTACATATCTACACCATAATGCAAAATTTTCGTGACATGTCTAGTCAATTTTAGCCGATTAAATTCTTAAGTTAAATTTCATTAATTTATCAGTTTGTTTGTTTAATTTTTTAAGGGTATTTGTGTATTATTTTCTTTTAGTGTTTATTTTGAAATGTTAGGGTATTAATCAGTGGCGTAGCCAGAAATTCTTTTAAGGGTGTTCAAGCTTCAAAAAAATCTTCAAAATGTACAAGATCGGTTTTGATCCCGGGTTGTTTAGCTAAGTTTGACCACCCTACACCACTAGGCTAGTACAATTAGTTATGACAAGGGTGTTCAAAATGTAATATTTAGTCATAAATAGCTAAATTTAATCCACGTGCACGGTATATTTTTTCGGCGAAGGGTGGTCAGGTGACCACCCTGACCACCATGTGGCTCCGCCACTGGTATTAATCTACTTCTTCATTTATTTTAGAAATTTTTACACTAAAAGACAAGCAACAGACGAAAATTACAAAAAAAATCTCATATTTGCGAAACTTACTCGAAATGTCACCCTTTTCCCGAGATAGCAGCCTGCCGCAAATTTATACAAGTTTATACAATTTTATACGAGTTTATCCACGTGTATAAAATTATATAAGTTTGTATAAGTGTGTATATGCGAGTGAATAAATCTGTATAAATTTTTAGATTTCTTTAGTATTAAGGATGTTTATATGAATTTTTACTTTTTTGTGTATATTTTTGTATTTCTCTCGTTGCTACGCATTTATCTATGTATATTCATGCATAATTTATTTTTCGGAGGAAGATTTGTGTGTTATATAAACTTGTCCAAATTAATGATATAGACAAAATCAACAACATAACTTCAATGAAATACAAAAAAGTAACGATACCATCAGCAGGGGAGGATGTCTGCTGGCGGCTCAGTGACAGAGGAGAGGAGATTTGGTAGTTAGGTTTATATTTTTTATTTTTTGAAGGAGAGCTAAAATTTATAATTTTAGTGATAGGTGCTATGGATGAAAAAAAATATGGACTACTGTTTGTAATTTTGGGCAGTGGGCAGCCTGTTTCTGAAAATTTTCCTTTATAAAGTAATTTTTACACTATATACCCATGAAATTTAAAGTATTTACAAATCCTACCCATTTAAAATTACTGTATACATTTGTTATACCTTATGTGTGTATACCTTTAAAATATACTGCATACACTACAAGAAAAAAGGCCTCTAGGACTAGAAAACGGTCCCTAAAAGTCAAGTTCTAGTCTCAAAAAGTCTATAACGACCAGAAAAACTGGTCGCCACCCCGTCCTTAAAGGCTCCATTGTTAAAGGTCAATAACGACAAAGTGAAGTTACCGGTCCCTAAATATATTTGCAACCACTAAAGAAACTGGTCCTAAAACACATTTACCGACCATATTTCTTGTCCTTAAACATGAGTTAATTGGTACACATTACATTTCAACGACCAGTTTTACTGGTCATAAGAGAACTTGATGGACCAGAAATTCCCTTATGTTGCTCATATGCAATTGCAACTAAACAAATCTGGTCTCTATAGGTGTCTTATGGACCATAATAATAGCCTCTAAATAGCAGCATGCTCTTTAATATTTTCATTTCTTAAATTATCATACAATTTTAAATAATAAAAAATCAAACTCAAATATAAAAAAGATATCCATAACATCCTGCTTCCGTTCATAAATATAAACATTCTTGTTATAAGTCACAATATTTAAACATGAGTGCTCCGCTCAAAAAGAATCATCCCTATCAAATAGTACAAAGTTATTCTCATAAGTCCTAGCTAAAAATGATAAAAAATTTATCAACATGTCATGTCGTCAAATCTTGTATCTTGAAAGTCCTCAAATCCTATAATAATAAAAAATAAATATTTTTCTATTAATAGAAGCCTAACAGTGAGTTAAGCAAGTTGACACAACACAGAAATTTTTCCGGGAAGAAGATTATAAATGACCTCAAAAAGAAGATATCGATCAACCGTAGAGAACTAGAGATGCAGAAAAGAATACCATCTAATGTGGAAACTGCTGAAGAAGTACTAGTGGCTAAAGAAGCTGGCTCATATGCTTGCAATGAGTTCCAGTAGCTCTTACAACAGAGTTCCCTCAGCTCAACCTGTATATTTACACAATAAAAGAAGTATTAACATCATCTTCTTGCTAATTGGCATGATGCAGTGCATTCCTATGTTGCCATCACAATACTTAGTGTAGTCTAATACTCATATTATATGTGCTGCTTGGACTCATGAGGTTATGTATGATTAGCTAATAATCTTCTCAAATGTCAAAAAAGCGTGAAGTCAAATTCTTATAGCCTTCACCTTTTAGCCTAGATTTCTGATTGAGCTTAATGAAATGTTCTATGGGAAGAGCACACAAGAAAGATAATGAGATATAACACAATTTATTATTCCATTTAAAACTCATAATCAAAGTGGAACTTACCAAAGAAAAAAAGTAACAGTATACAATGCCCAAGATTAATTTTTCTTGCGACATCTAAATAACAGAACATATAAAACGACCAGCAATACTCATAACCAACAAATATCAGCAGAATATAACTCACACAACCCAAAATAGATGGAAGCATGTTGCAGCTGCTACTGTTGTAGATGATGAGATGAGTATGTCCCCTCAAGTTAAAACCAATAGATCTTCCCATCTGCAGCATTAGATGAGGATGAATAGCAGGAAGGCTCATCAGGCTGGAGCAATTACTATAAGGTTAAAATTTAAAAACAATAATAAAATAGAACAGGAAGAGCAATTCAGAAATATATGCTTGAGAAGTGTTGTCGATGAATCGTAGAAAGAGTATCATCATGAAGTTGCTCTTTCTGGTGAGGATCCATAGAGTAATCTGCTTCCCACCTTAGCAAACATAAGAGCAATAGTCTTATTAAACTCCTACATGGAAGAGCAACCAGCAAATGTCCAGCCCTCTTCTATTCCAATCCATTCTTCATTTTCCCCTTTCTTCTTTCCTTGATGCCCATAAAGTTTTCAAAACAGGGAAACTAGAATTAACAGTTGGGAAGAATATATGCTATATGATCTTGATGCCCTCTGTTTCAATGACTAAGTAGCACTATCAACTAAGGTTTAACATTTTCTCATCAGTATACATATAGCTTTAAATATTTCCTTCTTCTAACAGGTAAAACTTCTAATTGCTGCTAACAACTTACCTTCTAGCTTGGATAATGAACAACTATTTGCTATGGAAGAAAAAAGAGATGGAGTGCATGATGGAGTTTTTTAACAAGCTTACACATATACAATTTAATTTTACACCATAATTGAGAAAAACAAACATCAAACACGAGAAAAAACCTGTCATTGAGCATGGAACACTACCTGATTTGCCTTGCAAATTCTTCATCCTCTATGGAGTTCCAATAAATACACAATTCCTGTAATAGACAAGTCCAATCTTCAATAGCACAATAATCACATAATACACTACAGTCACCATTTAAATTATTGAACAAACATAAATAAAACTGCACAACGATTCCAAATACAAAACCAACATACTTTTTAACATTTTTAATTCTCAACCACACAAAGGGCCTCGTATCCTTTCCTGTTTGAAAGTGAAGTATATACTTCACTTTTGCCTAGCCAAGCCATAGTCAGAAGGTGCTGGAAGCAGATCGAAAGCTTTGAGAGGGTTCACTGGTAGAGAAGAACTCTTAAACCTCTTAATACTTCATTAATTATAGGTTCTGAAAAAAAGTTAGAACCAAAACATAGTACCGTTTCAACAGACCACAACTGAAATCACATATTCCATTTAATATCGAACAAGACCAGGTAAGATTATAAACGGAAAAGGGCTAAATTTGCCCCTCTACTATTGGCAATAACTTAACTAACTACCCCGTCTAACTTTACGTCCAGCCCTACCCCTACCGTTAGTAAACTTCTTGTAAACGCCCCCACGACTAACGGAATACCTACATGGCTGAAACACCCCTCCAAATCATACACGCTGGACGCCACATTGGTGGCCACATCAGCTGCCACATCACTAATTCCCCACTTAAATCCCCATAACCCATTTTTCCCAAACCCGCATCACCCACAACCCGTTACCAAAAATATAAAAGCTAAAAATCCCTAGGAAATCAAGAGACACAAAGTCAAATAGTCAGGTCATTGAGAGAAAAAAAGTCGGATGGTGTCTCTGTGATTCTTTCTTGGCGATCTGGACTTCTAAGCGACACAAAGGTAAAATTTTGAAAAGCTTATGTTATTTTTATCTGTTTTTCATACTGTATTGCACAATCGTATGAAAATTTTCAACTAAGGTTTAGGGTTTTGTTTTATCACTTACTAGTTGCTATTATTCTGATTTTTTATGGCTTACCATGTATCATTTGACTATTATTGTTAATAATTTTGCTATGTGTTTTCAATTTGAGAAGTATTATTAGGGATTAATTCTTGTTACCTCTGTCACCTAGGGTTTCGACTAAAACTAGGGTTTCTTATTTTTTATGTAATGTTTCCGGTTTAGGGCAAATATGATGTATGGTTTTATGGTTTTAGGATCTGAATTTATTGCTTAGAGGTTTTAGGGTTTCAATTTTTTCTATTTTATTTGAAACTTTATTGTAGTGGGGACTCAAAATCAGTTTTTTTAATGTGTGGTCCCCCAAACACAGTACTTGTTTATTGAACATGGCTGCTCCTTTCTTGGGTCATACATTTGACCCTACTAGTTTCTTTTGTTCATTTCTGCCACTTTTTGGAATTATATGAAACTTAAATTTTGTTCTTTTCAGTATTTTAATCAGTTCATTAACTTGCGTGCAGTTTATTAGAGATGGTGAATGTAGATTTGGTTTTTCATTATGGTGGTGATTGGACTTCAGAACCTACTGTTGCTTATGCAAGGAAGAATGTGCATAAATGGCCAGGTTATGAGTCTGACCTCTTGTCTTTCATAGATCTTGTTAGTGAATATATTAATGAGTTAGGATATATGGGTGTCCAACAGTTAATTGTTAGTGGTCCTTCTGGAAAGTATTATGAGATTGAAGATGATGTTGGTATTAGGGCTTTGCTTGACCTTGTCTCTGATAAATTTAGGGTAATTAACTTGTATGCTGTAGAGGATCTTTGTGAACTTGGTATTAATGTGCCTAATATTGTGAACCATAATGAGTTAGAAGCAGAATTAATTGAACCTGGTAGTGATGCTACTGAGTGGGGCAGTGATGAGGAAGAAAGTAGTGGCTCTGAATATTCAGATTCTGAAATTGAAGAGATAGAGTCGTATGAAGCTCAAAGAAGGGCTGTGCTAAATGATAAGCTGACTGCTTATAGAACCCTAGATAAGACCATGACCTTCAAAGACATACCTGAGGCTAGGAAAGTGATGAATTTGTATGCCCTAGCAAATGGTTATGCTTTAGAGCTGCTGAAGAGTGACAAAACTAGACTGAGGTTCAAGTGTGATGTAGGCTGCCCATTTGTATGTCTGATATCTAAAGATGGGAATTCTCCTGGTGTTAGAGTCAAGACTCTCAACATAGAACATTCATGTCATCCTGCATATGACAATCACAGGGTAGATGCCAAAACAATTGCTTACTACTTCAAGAAAAGGATACAAGGTGATCCAAAGTTTAGGGTTAAGGACATGAAAGCTGCCTTGCATGCTGAATTTAATATCAATGTTAGTGGTTCTAAGTGTAAGAGGGCAAAAAAGCTGATTCTAGAGGTTCTTGAAGGCAGTTTTGTTGATGACTACAGAAAAATTGTAGCTTATGCTAATGAGTTGAGAGAAACTAATCCGGGTAGTGATGTTATAATAAATATATCAAAAGATGCCCTTGCTGAAGGGAAAAGGAGATTCTTAAGGATATATATTTGCTTCCAAGCTTTGAAAGCTGGGTACAAAGAAGGGCTGAGACCCTTTATTGGCTTGGATGGTACAGTCTTGAGAGGGAAAGCAAGAGGAATGATGTTGGTGGCTGTTGCACAAGATTCAATGAATCATTTTTACCCCATGGCTTGGGCTATTGTGGACAAAGAAACAAAGGTTACATGGACCTGGTTCTTGGGAATGCTGAAAAATTCTTTAGACCTCAATGAAGGTGATGGTGTCACCTTTATCTCTGATATGCAAAAGGTAATGTATCCCTTTAATTCATTTTCAATGATTACTTATTCTTTTGTTTATGTTACTATATTAACTAATTGTTTTAATGTGTAGGGACTGTATGAAGCAATTAAAGATGTGCTTCCTGAAGCAAGACACAGGTTTTGTGTCAAACACATTGAGGCTAATTGGTGCAAGATATGGAGATCTGGTGAGATGAAAAAGTTATTGTGGTGGTGTGCATGGAGTTCTTACAAGGAGGAGTTTGTGGACAACTTGAATCAGGTGGGATAGTTGGATTTTTTGCCATAACTGATTACTTATTCTATTGTTTATGTTCTTATATCAACAAGATTCTAAATAAACTAACTCATTTGTAAATCAGGTGGGAGAGTTGGATCAGAATGCTGCAACTGATATGGTTGGCTATCCTGTTAAAGCATGGGTTAGAGCATTCTTTGATACAACTTGCAAGAACCAAAGTGTTGACAACAACCTGACAGAATCCTTCAATTCTTGGATTCTGGATGCAAGGTACAAACCCATAATTGGAATGCTTGAGGATATTAGGATCAAGGTAATGACAATGCTTAGGGTTAATGAACTTGAATTGAGGACTTGGGATAATGAATTCAGTCCCCAAACAATTAAGTTGTATCTGCAATTCTTGAGGATTGCTAGCTCTTGTAGTGTGGTCTATAATGGTGCTAGTGGGTATGAAGTCACTGAACAGAACAACAAGCACACTGTCAATCTAGAACTGAAGAACTGCACATGCAGGACATGGGATCTCACTAGTATCCCATGTCCCCATGCAATTAAGGCATTGCAGTACATGAAGATTGACCCTTTGGTGGAGATTCATTGGTGGCTAAGCAAAGAGGCATATGCCTTAGCTTACAAAAACAAGCTGCAGCCAGTTAGGGGTGAAAAGTTCTGGAGAATTGACCCCTCTGATGCAATGGATCCACCTGCATTTGTTAGTAGAGTTGGCAGGCCACATGTGAAGAGAACAAGGCAACCAGATGAGGCTATCAATAGACAAGGAGCATGGTCTACATCCAGGAGGGGTAAAGTAATGACTTGCAGTACATGTGGAGAGGCAAATCATAATTCAAGGGGGTGTTCAAAGGTACCCTTTTATAAATTTTAGTTCACACTCTTAAGTTACTTTTATTAATCATGTGCTTAACTTAACAGATTTCCAAAAGCAAAGGCAAGCTTAAAAAGAAGGGCAGGAGGGCATCAAAGAAACAAAGGACAGATTTGGATGAGCCTGTGATGGGAAGCTCTTCACCACCTGCTGCTATGCCAAGTGAAGAAGATATTAATTCAACTGCACCCCAACCTAGCCAAGGTAGTGAACCAAGTGCTCCACCTGGATTTAAGTTTATGCCTACTCCTACAGTCAACACTGAGAAAGACTTTGAAATTCCAGAAGATGAAGGGTATGTAGAGCCTGCAATTAGGCCAAGGACAGCCTCTGAAACTGCTACCAGATTGAGGATGCGTGAGCAGCCTCCAAAGCCAACTGGAACAAGGACAATCAAGTTCACTGGAGATGTAGCTGATCCAACAGACCTTCCTTATGAACCAACAAAGCTAACATGGATGGGTAGAACTGCTATGACTGCATATGGGTTGGAAAGAGTAGCCAAGTTGAGGGCTAGGAAGGGAAATGGAAAGTCACAAATCTGATGGTCTTGGAGTTCATGAACTGCTACTTTTTAATGCTTTTTAATTGATGAATATTTTTTTGGGGTTGTAATTACTGATATAACAGTACTCTTAATATGTTGGTATGACTTTAATTATGGTGGTGACAAGGAGATGTTGTATTATTACTTAGGTTGGTCACTAGTTTTTGGGGTTATAATACGACATCTCATTGTCCCCTAATGTTAAGACAATGTTTCCTATTAATGCTATGTCTGTTAATGGCTATTTCAGCTTGTTTATTTCTTATTGTGTTCTTATTTATTGCTAATTCTGTTGTTAATTAGCACTGTTGGTTGTGCATTTTATGGCTTGTCTGCTATGCCATGTTGGTTATTAATACGTTCAGCTTGTCTCTTTCTTATTGTGTTCTTGTTATTGCTAAATCTGTTGTTAATTAGCAATGTTCAGCTTGTCTGCTATGCCATGTTGGTTGTGTATTTTATGGCTTGCTCAACAGAATCCAAAAACTAACACATTTGATTCTTGAACCCAAACATCAATACAAACAAAACAAAACCACTTAATTCAACAACACAAACATCATTATATTAGGACAATTAACACATACTAATATTACTTTGTCTTCCCTAAAAATACATCAATACATTAGCACTTCATACACATCATCCCGTATATTTACTTAATCATTGAGGCAATAAGAAATCCAGCAAATACTGCCCAAGAAAGCATAATGAACATCTTCATCCTTAGCACCTTTTCTTCAAGAATTTTTACTTTCTTCACTTCAATCTTATTCACTGCCTCAATCTGATCAACCTTTTGCCTCAACTTCTCCCTTTGAGCTCTAACCTTCTCCAATGAAGACTTCCAATTCCTAATTAATGCTTCGGAATTGTCATGAAAGAAGTAGTCATCATCCCATTCCCAATAGCCACATGAATCAATCTAAAAACATAAGACAAGTAAAACAACTAATCTGATAAGAAGTCGGATAAAGAACTAAAATTTTACAATTACTAATTTTTACTTACACCATCTTTAGCACATTTGTAGAACTTTCTACCGGGATTAGAAGTGGTGTACGCTGTCAAATATTTTGCAATCACACCGCATCGACACATTCTTCGAGAAGTGTAGCTACCTTGAGACATTTAATTACCCACCAAGAACCCTAATGTAATTTGAGGAAGAATAAGAAGAGAGAGAACCCTATTCTAATTGGGTGATGCGGGTTTGGGGAAAATGGGTTATGGGGATTTAAGTGGGGAATTAGTGATGTGGCAGCTGATGTGGCCACCAATGTGGCGTCCAGCGTGTATGATTTGGAGGGGGTGTTTCAGCCACGTAGGTATTCCGTTAGTCGTGGGGGCGTTTACAAGAAGTTTACTAACGGTAGGGGTAGGGCTGGACGTAAAGTTAGACGGGGTAGTTAGTTAAGGTATTGCCAATAGTAGAGGGGCAAATTTAGCCTTTTTCCGGATTATAAAAACGAAAAAAAACCTAGCTTTAATGGATCGACCAAATAATAAAAGCAAAATGCGACATATAATCTGAATTTTCCAATTAAAAATATTTATAGAGATTTTAAGCCACAAAAGAGAGAATTCACAAGATAAATGAGAAAAGCTTAAAAACTTCATTAGCAAATCATTTAATTAAGAAGAAACGTTAAGAGATTGAAAGAAGAGAACATACATCAACAACTTATATAGTGAGCGAGTTAGGCGGAGCGGAGAAATCAATTTTTGGAGATTGTCGCATTGTTAGTGTTGGATTTATCTGAATAAAAGAGTCCACCCATAAAGGGGTGCTTTAGTATCTATCCAGGTAAAAATATAAGTTACCTGGTAGAGTCCTACAAGAGGACAACTACTGTATTATACAGTTATAAATACAGTAGTAATAGGCTCAGATAAACATACTGATTTCTCTACAGCTCTTTATATCTCTCTCTAAAATAACTAGTGTTTAGACTGTGGATAAAGGGGTTGATCCGTCAAGTACGTGACAACCACCGACGGCCAGTAATTCCAGCCACGGTTCAAGATCCTACCGCTTCCGCTTACGAGAACAACAAGTAAGTTCTCGGTTTATGTTTTAACAATCTATTTAGTATAGATTTGTTGTTATATGAATATATGCATATTTGTATTCCTTCAGTTAGGGTTTAGGAACTTTATCAATTTGAGGGAGTTTAGTAAGAATGTACTTTTTACTTTGTGCTTTTCAATTTCATTTATAGGGCAAAATAAGTGAGTGCTCTTAGTCTCGCTCAAATTGGAGAGATAAGGATTAAGGACCAGAATTTAATTTTTTTTTTATGGACCAGTTTTATCCTGTGATAGATTAAAATTATAACATTGAGAAGTAAAGACCAGAAAAATATCTCGTCCTTATAGATATACATTTAAAGACCATATTTTGTACTTGTCCTTAAATATTGGTCCCTAATAAGCCTTTTTCTTGTAGTGATAAATAATGGTATACAAGTTTGGATGGGTATGACATGTAAATAATTTATGGGTAGGGCTTATAAATATAAAACTTATGGGTAGAGATGGGTAAATATTTTAATCTTCATGGGTATTTTCGTTAGCCTCCCTTATTTTATTGGCATGAATAACCATCATTGGAGTATTGGACTCAAGTGGGGTAAGGCCAATTTATTGGTCTGAATTGCATTGCATCCTCAAGAGTAGGGGTGAACATAGGGCAGTTTGGTTCGATTTTACCATTAACCAAACCAAACCAAATATATCGGTTTTTCAAATCTATAAACCAAACCAAACCAACATAAAGTCGGTTTTCTCGATCTCAGTTTTTTGATTTTTTCGGTTTTTTTTTTTATTTTTTCGGTTTTTATTAGATAAAGTCTCCACAACAAAGAATATGCAAGCTAAGTGTTGCTTTCAAATATTTTCTACAATCAACTATTGATGTATGTTATTTATAGACAATTAGACATCAAGAAGAATTATATATAGATCTTAATAAGACAATAAATGTAATGTGCATAAATTAGAAAACTAAAATTGGAGAGACGTGATATAAATGAGTTGATTTAGTTTTACTTTTTTCTCCTTAATCGACCATGAAGTATGTTGCTTGTGTGCTAGTATTTAGATAATAATTTAGTGATATTGATTCTTGATAATATATAGAAGATAACTAATTAAATGTTAATTAAGAGAGATAATGTAATTGATCATCCATTCTATTAAAAATAGACACATCTAATGCTTAAAGATTCATCAAATTTGTGGCTAGAAAATATGGAGTATAATTAGTTTAAGTTTTTACTCTATAATAATAGGAAGATTTATTTATTTAGTGTTTAATTAATACTACTCACTTGAGTGCATATGTCATGTAAAATTTCCTTAAAATTATATATAAAGAAGTTCATAATGAATAAATTTTTATGCATAAATGTTTAAAAATAATATTTATAAAATATCGGTCGGTTCGATTTTTTTTTTGGATAAAACCAAACCAAACCAAACCAAATATGTCGGTTTTTATTTTTTCAAAACCAAACCAAATCAAACCAAACCAAACCGAACAAACCACGAGTCAGTTTTTTATTCGGTTTGGTTTGGTTTACCGGTTTGGTTCGGTTTACCGGTTCGCTTTGTGCACCCCTACTCAAGAGCCTAGTCTAGGAAGCAGTTTGGGGCATTTTATTTATTGTGGGTGCTATCTTCTTAACTTTCTATTTCTCCTCTCCTTTAGAATCCATGTTTATAGGATTTTCCCGTAGAACAGCTAGGAGTCCTGTATGATAGATTTTGTTGTGAATTTATGCTTATTTAAATAACTAGAAAATTCATTGTGAATACTTTATTCTCGTTCTTTAGATTTGCTAGTTAATTTGTGAATTTTAAGAACCGTTACTCCCTCCGTCCCAATTTATGTGGCACCATTTCCTTTTTTGTTTGTCCCAAAATAAGTGGCACCTTTCCTTATTTGACAACTATTTAATGTATCATCTCTCTTTTACCCTTGTTGGGCCCTACATACTTTTAAACCTACCAACAACTTTTTTATTACTCAAATCTTCTCTCTCTTACTTTTTCAAGGGTAAAATAGATAAGTAACAAGGTCAACCTCTATTTTCTTAAACTCCGTGCCCGGTCAAATGGTGCCACATAAATTGGGATGGAGGGAGTATAAAATAATGAGTGCAATAAAATTGAAATTGAATTTTCTTATTTTTCTTTAAGTTATTATCTACTTTTAAATAATAATAATTTATTTTTATTTATTTATTTATTTACTTATCCTATTTTTTAAATTTTTTTTACTTCAGATATTCCTAAAATTATTATTTTCATGAAATTACCACTTATGCTATTTTCTTGAAAATCATCGAAATAACAACACTTTTCATGGATTTTAAAAAATGATCATGAATAAACAAAGATATTCTTTCGGAAAAAAAAAAAAGGGAACCCATTACTCATAATCTCTAATATTTATTTTTTCTTTTAAAGGAAGAATTCACACTAATTATTTAATAATAAGGGACACTTACAAAAATACCTACAAAATTTAAAATAATTACATTCACTACCACTACTTTCAAATATTACTCGACCTACCCACTAAACTATTTACCCACTCTACCCATCCAGACTTGTATACATAATTTATGCAGTATACCATAAAGGTATACACATATAAGGTATAACAAAAGTATACAGTAATAAATGGCCCTCCAGATTTGTACCAGATTTGTATACCATAATTTATGCAGTATACCTTAAAGGTATACACCTATAAGGCATAACAAATATATACAATAATAAATGTGTAGGTAGGGTAAATACTTTTAGTTTTATGGGTAGTATAATTTTTAATAGGTATGACTTGTAAATACTTTAAATTTTATGGATATAGAGTGTAAAAATCCCTAATAATGTTATAAATTCATTTATTTGAGTGGATGACCACTACTCACCATTATTCAATTGTAACATATGGTTTACTACCCCACTTTCTCCTACTTAATTCCTCCACACTAAGTGACCACTAATTCCTTATTAAGTCTCTACTTAATTCTTGTAACCTTTGGGTTGATTTGTAACCTATGTACTTGTATCTTATAAATAGAGCACATTTGGCTCTATGGAAGACACTTGAACATACTTGGAAATGATAAGAAATATTCTTCCTCTCCTCTCATATATTTTATCTTGTTCTTGCACTACTTTACTATTAGTTTTACCACACGTTATCAACACGAGTCTCTATTTTATTACACGATTTAGAAAAAATGAAAAGCAAATTATGATGCAATTGATAGAAGCCAACGTTATGGTTGCTAACACAAGATAAGTTTTTTTTTGTTTCTAAATTCATTCATATTATGATTTTTGTTAATCTCAAAATTAATAGTACCCTATTTTAATTTTGTTTTATACCACTTTAAATTGTGGTAACCTTTCACTGACTACAACTTTTGTCTATTCTTCCATTTTCTGGTTGATTTTGTAGCTATCATTTGACAACAATTTAAGGGTGCATGGCCTAGCAACATGATATTGTAGATCAGTTCTACTCATGTTTCAAGTGTTATATCATTGATACATGATTATAGTACTATGTTTCAATTATATGAAGCATGAGTATCTTTGAGTATTGTTTTCAAATAGCATCATATGTACACACTTTGGCCTATTATGCCATTGGTTAAGGGTAAGACATCATATTCAACTCCCAACGCATTATGGCCTAACACGCGCATTATGGCCTAACACGCTTTTGCGATAGTAAGATATTGATGGCATAATGATGATTGAGGCAAACTAAAGTATTATCAAAAAGATAAAGTATCTTTGATAAAAATCATGAAGCCCATCTACTAATAGGCTCCATTCATAGAGGTTAATGTGGGAGCAATATATTCTCCATTCCCTAAGATGAATGTGGGAGCAAGACAAGCTCCATTCCATAAGGTGAATGTGGGAGCACAACATAATGCTCCATTCTCGGATGTGAATGTAGTAGCAATACATAATATACCTGAAAGAAGGAAAATTATCATTATGTCCGAAAGAAGACACAACATAATATGCCTGAAAGAAGGCAAAATATCTTTATGTCTGAAAGAAGACACAATATTTTATGTCTGAAAGAAGGCAAATACTTTTATATCTGAAAGATGACAAAGTAATTACCATGGTATAGACCATAGTCGTGGGTGAGGCAATGAATAAAGCAATTGTCATCATTGTGAAATAAATAAGAGAACAATAATGGGTTCTCAAAAGTAACCGTTCAAACGGTAAATATAATAATGCCTTCAATGTATCATATAAGCATGAGCCAAGTCCAGATGATTATGGTCCATTTCTTGCAGTGAATGAGACAATTTATAATAAAAATTATGAATATAGACCCGTTCATCGAAGTGGATGTGGCAATATATGATAAAATATCAAAATTCACCTCCAGAAGAGGTTCGAGAAAGATGAATATGGACGTGCCCATGCGTGGTTGATAAAGTACCACAACTCACCTCTAGAAGAGGTTCGAGTATAATAATTTTATTATTTATTGTGGCATGAATGGTCATTGCTCACGTACAAATCGTACGTCAAAATTACACAAGAGCGAGTATAGCAAGAACTTGATCTTGCCTATAATGATTTGGCAATGAGAACAATTATATGATTTTCTCCTTGAAGGAGATATTCACCATATGGTTGGTGTAGTGAAATATATGGTAGTGTAAAGCTATTTGAGTGCTCTGGAAGAGCCAAAATATTACTACCTGGAGAAAAGATAATGATGAAATATTTATTGTAGTATGTCTCGAAAGAAACTTGTTAAGTTTCAAATACATTTGCCAAAATGGCTAAGAGACTAAATTTGATGGGATGATATGAATATCTTTATATTACTACAAGAATGTTGGGTGAGATAAATATGCTTGAAAAGCTCCCCGCCTCTTCCTCGAGTATGTACTACTCAAAATATAAGTGTGGTAAAATCATATGTGTATGCTACAATAAACTTTTAGTTTATTATTACAATGCCCATGCTATAGTAAACCAGAAGTTTACTAGATGAATAAATTTATAAATTGGTATGACCGGTTTGACCATCCCGATTCAAATATGATGTACAACATATAAATGAGAATTCGCATAGGTATATACTGAAGAATCAGGATTCTTCAAGAATTCTCTTTGTGCTGCTTGTTCTCACGATAAATAAATAATCAGACAAACTAAATTAGGGATCAGGATCCTCGCACTTCTGGAATGTATAAAAGGTGAATATGGGCCCGTTCACCTGCCATGTGAACCATATAATTATTATAAATAGATGCATCTATGATAAGGTCACATGTGCGTTTATTACAAACCCGCAATGGTACTTGCGCGGTTAAGTATTTGCTCAAATAAATTTTATTATGAGCATGTTTCCAGATTATGCAATCAAGACAAGTTATCTTGATAATGTTGGCAAGCAAGTTTAGCATATATATTGAAAGCCTCCAATTGCTAAACCATGCATATGAGAACAATGCTACCTAAATCAGGTATGAGGTATGGTATATCCATAAAGCAGCACTTGTACATGATATGCCACAAAATAAATTCACCCTCATAATTGGTTCAGGGTAAGGAACCAAATATTTTCCATCTAATAATTTTAATGTGCGGTATTATCAATTGCTCCACCGCAACGCACAAAGATGGATCCCATATAAGGTTGGGAACGGATGTTAGATTTGCTAACATTAGGGGGAGAAATTAATGCAGCTGAGGAATAAATAAATTAAATTATCATTTGACTACGATCCTCATATAAAGATAATGCAAGTCACTGCCAGACGCCTTACTGACCCAAAGAAAAATATTATATTCCAGCTGCTAATGTTCCTGATGTTCTGGTGAGACAATCTATTTATGTCAATGAGTCTAAGGCACGCCTAAAGCGTGGTAGACCATTCGGTTCCAAAGATAATTCTTTGAAAAAGGAAAGGAGCAAATGATTATGATGGTCAAATAAAGAGGCAGGGCTCTAAAATGGCCCACGACATAACACTTTATAAAACCTCATCAGGAGAGGTTCAGGTACCTGAAAATTTATGAATGTTCTGAGATCTCAATATGTTATGTCGGATTGAGAACCGAGATATGAAATTATCGTCAACGATATCTTACATATATTATAATGCTCAATATTTATATGATTATGAGGATCTGGAGCTTAAGTCTATTAGGAATACAGACATGAAATTATTGGCCAAAAATAGCAAAACGCATTTAAACAAAAATTGGCTTCACTCGGGTGACGTGAAGTTTTTGGATCTATAGTCCAAACACCTGAAGATGCAAAACCAGTGGTGTACAAAGATATTTTTGTGCAAAAATATTGATAATAATAAGTCGTTAAATATATAAAGTACGACTTGAGGCACAAAGATCCGACATTGATTATATGGAGCTATATTCTCCTTTTTGTGGATGCAATTACTTTCAGATATGTTATATGCCTGGCAGTGCATGAAAGACTTGATATGCGTATGAATGTTGCAACAGCCTTTTATATGGCTCATTGAGCAACAATATATTGATCCTTGAAGGATTCAAAATGCTAGAAGCATGTAAAGGTTCCCAGAAAACCTATTCCATGAAGCTTCATAAATATTTATACGGATTAAAACAATCCGGCCACATGTGGTAACATTGCGTTTGTGAGCTTCTTGATATTGAAATATTATATTTTAATACAATTGGTGCGTTGAAGTATCTTACCAAATATACTCCACTGGTTATAGCTTTTGTTATAAGCTTATTGGTAAGATTTAGTTCTTCCTCAATGTGAAGACATCAGAAGAATACATGGTATCTACTTGATCCACAAAGCCTGATATCAACTTGGTATTTATTTGGGTAGAATACCTATATTATGGCATTTTATAATATCAATTTTTGCTGCTACATCTTCAATTTATGAAGAGATAATAGCCATGCTTGAAGCTATGCGACAATATTGGCGATTGAGATCAAGGACTCAACATATTCAGCAACAATGTGGTATTTCTTTGAAGACGAGGATCCCAGTAATATTATATGAAATATTGCATTGATAGTTCAGCTAAAAGGAAGATACAACTGAGGAGACAAATATTCAACAAGATTCTTTTTTAGTCGTGATCTTCAAAAGAATGATGAAGTTAATGCTGAAGAATTCACTCCAGTGATAGTTTGGCGGATCTGTCCACTAAGTCATTGCCAATCTCAACATTTGAGAAGCTGATTTACAAGATTGGAATGTGTCGTCTTCAAGATATTGAATGATGCTTTCATCAGGGGGAGTAAAGTACGCGCTGCACTCTTTTTCCCTTAACAAAGTTTTATTCTACTTGGGTTTTACTTGTAAGGTTTTTAATGAGGCAGCTCTAAAGGCGTATTACAGGATGTGTGTACTCTTTTTCCTTCACTAGGCTTTTTCCACGTAAGGTTTTAATGAGGCACATTATCTTCTAAATGGTCATCCAAGGGGGAGTGTTATAAATTCATTTATTTGAGTGGATGACCACTACTCACCATTATTCAATTGTAACATATGGTTTACTACCCCACTTTCTCCTACTTAATTCCTCCCCACCAAGTGACCACTAATTCCTTATTAAGTCACTACTTAATTCTTGTAATTTTTGGGTTGATTTGTAACCTATGTACTTGTATCCTATAAATAGAGCACATTTGGCTCTATAGAAGACACTTGAACATACTTGGAAATGATAAGAAATATTCTTTCTCTCCTCTCATATATTTTATCTTATTCTTGCACTACATTACTATTAGTTTTACAATAAATAATAATAATTTCTAATTTTTCTAAATTATGTGGAGACTCCAAAGAAATCTTTGGAATCGTCATATTGTTGAAAATACTCAAATTTGTCATTTAACTGGTAATTTTTGGGATTCAACACATCATACATTTCCAGTATGCCTTAAAGTATGATCACTCTTTTATCTATCTATAATATATCAAAAGGACTATATATAGAATAAAACTAGGATTTTTTACATAAAAGTACAAGTTTTAGAGCTTAATTACCAAACATAGCAACATTTTAGTAAAATTACCCTGTATAGAAGAAAACACAAGATAATTACAAATATAGCAACAACATAGCAATATTTTCTCATAACATACCAAACCCTTATATTCTTCCTCCTATTTCCTCCACTATCACGTTTGCTCCTCCCATTTCTTCCAATTTAACTTTTCCTCCCACCATTTCTCCCAATTTCACTTTTAGTCCTATCATTTCCCCCAATTTCACTTTTCCTCATCCCACCCTCGATGTATCTCGTTGTATCTAACCGTATCTCAACTGTTTCTGCACCGTTTCAACTGTTTCTGCAGCACCGTATCTAACTGTTTCTGCACCGTTTCAACTGTTTCTAACTGTTTCTGCAACACCGTATCTAACTGTTTCTGCACCGTTTCAACTGTTTCTAACTGTTTCTGCACCGTTTCAACTGTTTCTGCAGCACCATATCTAACTTTTTCTGCACCGTTTCAACTGTTTCTGCTGCACCGTACCAGTGGGAGAACACACACAGGGGAATAGTTGTGATAAAAGTACAAATTCACACCCACAAAATTGTAATATTGAATGCCAGAGGTCCAATCTGTTGGCTTATAGATAAAAATATTTCTGCTGACAAGAAAATTATTACAGTAGTTCAAATCAAAATAAGCGTTAACTAGTTGTCCAAATTGAAAAAAACAAGGAACATAATTAAGTATAATAAATAAGTTCAACTAGATTTGATTAGTCATATTTCATTCACTTCCTTGTAATTCGTGCCTAAAGGAAAATCATATTTCCATGAATGAATAACCATTGTTGTGTTTGACACCCATTCTCAAGATTCCCAATTCCACTAATTGTTAAGCAAAAAGGGGAAAAAGAATTCGATTTTGGGCCTCCCAACTTGACTTTTTAACCCGGTGGAGAACGGAAAAGTTAGAGTTCCGGTAATCTTTCGGAGGTAGTGCAGCAAGGATACTAAACATCTCCGGCTGATGAAAAGACTTGCGCTATTGAGATGACGCCACTTTCAGTCCAAAACACGTCATCTTCGTTGAGCTCATTTTCATCATCATCAACGCTGAGAGGATTTTCATTTTGGTCCATTTTTCTATACGTTGTGTGCGTGTGGTGGTGGATCTGGTTGTACGGAGAAGGTTGAGAGAAGTGAGTAGGTGTTCAGGTACAGGTTGCCGGAGGTAAGTGATGGCGCTGGGTGGTGGGGTGGGTTGATGGCAGCGTCGGGGGTGTATCTCTATTTTATTTTAGGAGGAGAGAGTAAAAGTGAGATATTTTGTAATTTGAGGAAAGGAAAATGAAATATGTTAGATTATTGTTAAAATGTGTTAGAAAAATGATGCTATGCATTGTAATTAGAGAAATATTGTTTTTTTTTTTGTAATTAAGGGTGAAAATTTGTATATTTGTGTAAAAAACCTATAAAATTATAATTGTAGCTAATTTCTTAATTTTTAGTAATTTAATATTTCACTAAATTTTTGTAGCTAATAAGAACTTTGAGTTTATTTCATTAATAAGAATATGAGTTGGACACTAATAAAGAATTTGATTACGAGGAAATTGATGATTGATAATGGAAAAGTCCTACAGGTTCTTTGATATAAAGCTTTCATTAGCATATTGCATTCTCGCCGTTGATTAAACATGTAGAAATTCCTTTGATTTTTTTTACTTGATTAAAGTCTTTCTTTTTCTTTTCAATCCAGGATTAGATATGCATAAGATTCTTATTCACTTATATGCAGCATATGAACAAATTGTGCGGTTACCTCATTGAGATTTCGATTTGAGTCTTTTTTTCCTCTTGTAATTGTAACGCTTTCATATATTAGTGAAGTTCTTAATTATTGTTTGGTGTTGCATATGATGCTATTCAAAAAAATTCAATCATGAACAACAATGATCTCGGGTAATTTGCAAGTCATCTCCCAATTTCACATGAATAGCATGGTAACCATGAATAGATTTAGGAGTCATTGCAAGAGTATGGTTATGTAAAGATGCCATAGAAGTTTCTTTACGTTTATAGGAGTATATATTATTTTGGGGATTGAATGTTGATCGACTCGTTGAAGGTTTTCGACGACAAATTCAATATTTCTCAAATTTAGCCAATACTTCAAAACCCTTCGGCACATAATTGAATTACACTTAATTTTTTATTTTCTGTATAAGTTTCTACTTCAATGTGGGAGAAACCATAATTTTTTAGATAAATTGCAGCGTGTAAAGTCCAATTTGTAGAAAAATTAAATTGGAGCATGCTGCATCACATGCTTTTGTTGTTAGATTCCAAAATATAGTACCCCAATTCACTTGCTATTCATCTTTTCTTCCTTTTACATAAAACATCAAATCTATCTCTTAAGTTTGATGAAAATATTTTAGATGACATTAAAAAATTTTCTAAATTAGTGACACATAAATAATATAAACGTGTGAGGGCACACGAAACGCGCATACTAAAAACTACTAGTGTGTGTGTGTGTGTGTATATATATATATATATATATATATATAGAGGTGTGTGTGTGAAACACATTGTTCAAGGAGTTATATGTTAGCATTCATATATACAAAGTTGATAACGTGGAACAACCAAAATTGGACGATCGTATTCACTTTTGCTTAAAGTAAACAACCACTATAAGATACTCCAGTTTTGTGTATCCAAAACTTTCCTATGTACTATAAAATTGGAAAACAAAACATTTTGACATAAGGGCCTTGCATTTATATTTTGAGAAATTGAACCTTTGTTATTGAGAACCTGCAAGAACAATGGAGTTGTTAGGTGAGGAAATGATCCCGTGTTCTAAAAATTCGACTTATGCAAAAGCACCCTGCTTTCGTTTCATATATTTACAACAGCTCTAGGACAATAATGAGTATGACACATTAACTTGTATATTTAGTTCAGCCTTAACATTGCATATTTTCCAGTAACGTAATGGTCGTTGTTAAGGTTCTAAAACGCTTGCCTTTGCTGCATTATGTATTAAAATAATAATCTATTAAAAGCTTATGATAAAAGTTACCTCAAATACCAATATGTTACGGTAACTGCCCCTTTGTTAAATTAAATACCAATATGTTACGGTAACTGCCCCTTTGTTAAATTAAAAATACCAATATGTTACGGTAACTGCCCCTTTGTTAAATTTAAACATATTAACAAGAGAAATAAATGTGAAAAAAAAAAAAGACAGTTGATATGTTCATGTATGAGAAAGAAAGTAATTGAAAGCGTTAATTATTTTTTAGTGAACCAAAAGAAAGGGGAGTTACATATTGGAAATGTAAAAGGAGTAAAGTAACCGTAGTTTGACATAATTATTGAGGCTAGGCAATGAAGACTGTCTATAAATTTATTCAATGGTGAAAAAGGCAAACATAAACATTTTTTTTTAGATATTTATCAAAAAAAAAAAAAAAATGGAGAAAGCATCCTTGAAGTTGATTTTCACAATGACACTTCTAATTATTGCAATAAGTATGTGCCACTTTCATTCCTATCTACCTCTCTCATTATCCCTTAATTTTGTCCATTAAAGTTTTTTGTTTTTAATGTGATCCGAGACTTTATGCTTAATACATGTGTTTCACTAAAACAGCCTTTTTCATCTCGTTTATTTTGTTTGCAGATCTTTTGTGTCTAAAAGACGTGGGAGCTAAAAAAACTTTTCCATCGTGCGATACACATACAGACTGCACTCCATCTCACAACTATTGTATTTCTATTTGTAACAATGGGACATGTGAATGTATGGAAAAGTACTACACTGCTCAACATCTTGGTGATTCAGAAGCAGACGACGATTCAACGTTATCTCCCGTTTGATTTTCAATCTTGCTATGCGTGTTTTACTAGTTTGAGTTTGATGATTTGTACTCCCATATGTATGTAATTTTAAGGGATTCAGAATAAATTACTAGTTGTGCAAAAATGCAACTATCTGAACAATTGTACGGTGATCTTTATTTTCTATGCAATTGTTTCTTTATGACTCAGAGTTCATTTGTCTCAGAGTACGATGTAAAAATCAAAGCTAGAAGTTTTGTCCGTTAAGTAAAGATCTTATAGCATGTTTGGTCAAGCTTTTCAGAAGCCAAAAGTACTTTTTTCCAAGAAAAAAACGCTTTTTAAGAATTTTGATGTGTTTGGCCAAAAGAAAAAAGTAAGCAGAAGCAGTTTTTCTGCTGTTGCGGAGAAGCTACAAATTTCTGCTTCAAAAGCAGTTTATTAATTTTTTTAAAACAAAAATATCGTTACCAAAAATATTTATTTACCATACTATATTTAATTATTTTAACCAATATATTTCTTAAATATAAATAAAACTTTATTTTCTGCTTCCCTCTTTTGGTTTAACCTTATTTCTATTGATTAAAAACCATAGTATATATATTTTTTTATATTTTATATTTAAACTTAATGAAAATAAAATATTAAATTAACAATTTTATTGAAAAAAATATTTAAATCTTTGATACATTTAAATAATCTTAGCCGCATAATGAATCTTAGTAATGCACTTTTTCATAATTTGACATTCAAAAGTACTTTTTATAAAGATTATCCAAACACAAACTGCTTAGAAAAGCACTTATCAAATGAGTTGGCCAAACAAAAACTACTTATTTTTCAAAAGTACTTATTTGAAATTTTTTTCTGATAAAAGTAATTTTCAAAATAAGCAGCTTTTGGCAGCTTGGACAAACAATTTCTTAATCATAACATTTTCACTATAGATCCTCCAAAATTGGGAGGGCAATAATCATTATATTTTTATCGAATAGATAGATAAAAAAAATGATTAGCAACTTAAAAGAAAAAGTTGTGAAGAAAAATGTTTCTACTCAATATTTTCTTTTTCCTCTTTGGCCCCTTCAATTCAGAGTACGGACATAAGTTTAATATTAGCAGTAATCAATCCCCAAAATCTCTTTGAAATTCTTTGGTTCACGAATTGAATATATTATATAACGTAGCACTCTCGGCTCCGTTATTGGAGTAATATTTTTATTAATTTTCATTAAGAACTGACATATTTATATATTTAAAATAAATTATTAACTTTTTATTTTATTTTTAATGAGGTTGTCTTTTTTCTTTCTTATAAAATTTCGGGACAAGTCAAACAATATCACATAATTTGGACCGATGGTTTCCTACACCAAACACCACCCCGCCTTTACCCCTACTCCTATCCTCTGCCCCCACCCCAAATCCGCCATACTATCCGCCTCAACCGCCGCACCGCTACCCACCAACACCCATGCCTCATCCTTTATTAGATTGTTAGGAAATTATTATTTTTTTGCTTGCAAATATTGAAATATAAGTATGAAAACATATGATTTCCCAAAAAAATATTTTTGTAAGAAAGCATTTTATGTCGAAAATATTTTCCTTCATACTATAGACGTGTCCTTGGTAGCAAAACCTCTTTCTAGTTTTGCCTTTCCATCCGGATCTTCACTTCTTCTCCAAAGAAACACAAAACCAAGTTATCTCAAGATTTTGCTAACATGAAAGACCTAATCACGCTACGTAGGATTTGAACCTATATTATTAAAGAAAGAAACATATGTACAATAGGAAAAATCGAATTTTGAAATAAAAACCAATGCCCAAATTGAGCAATTCATTTTTTTCAGTCTACATTGTTCAATTAGATAAAGGAAAATTTATCTTATGATGAATCTCTAATGGTCATTACGAAGATACTAATTAGTCGGGTGAATATCTCATTTTAGTAAAGAAAGCAGAAAACACGATATGAAAATTGAAACGAATATAAAGTGTATAATCACTTGCTTCATATCTTTGATAATAATTTACAAATAGAAAATTTGGAAGCAAAGATGAAAACTAGGCTGCAATGAAATCAGCCAACAACTAACTTAACGTCTTTTTAAATTATATCCAATTTGATTCATATATCACTTCTTCCTGAGTACTACGTAATTTGGCGCCGCTATAATAATTTTACATATTTTAATTAGAATTTAAGTTCTATGCACCGTCGGTGTACAATAATATTTACACCATTAAGTAAATTAAAGGCTAATAAAGGTAACTTTCATAATTTTAAATCAAAGAAAAAGATAAAATAAGTTAGAGTCCTAATTATACTCTAATCAAATTAATTATTTCCTTCTTTGATGTAAATCAAATTTGTTTCTTTTGCAACTTAAAAGCACATTCTAACGTTTTCAAATTTTTTTTCCTCTTCAACTATATCAAATTCTAACATTTCCATTGTTGTTCTTTTTTCAATAAGATCATCTTATCAGTCTTATTAGTGAAGTAATTAATTCTTCAATGCCTCAAAAAAATTGTTAAAAATTAAATCCTCAACGCCTCAACCGTTGATCTTGGGTTTTCCTTCTGCTTTAATGGTCCACTACTCCATAAACCAACTTCATTTTTCTTTTTCTTTTAGTTGAATAGAATCTAAAATCACATCTATAGAATCATCCATTAAAATTTTAAAAGTGTGTTAAGTTCTTGACGAAAAACAGTTGAGTTCTTCAATCACATAAGCCATAGAGAGATCAGACATCTGCATCAAAGGAAATTAAAAACATAGCCTTCGAAAGAAAACGTGGAAGGAGGGACTGGAGGTTTGAAGGGAATTAGTGATTAATTTTAGGAAAAAGGAAAATAAATTACGTTAAAAGAATGGATAACCTGTAATGGCAGGTAAACTTACCTGATAGTGTAAATATTATTGTACACCAACGATGCATAGAACTTAAACTCTTTTTTTTTTTTTTACATTTAAAGACAACAACATTAATTATTTGGTGAGCTAAGTATTAGATATCAATTTGAGAAAGTAGTAGATGATCAGATAAGGGATAAAAAGAAGAGAAATTTACATTGTATGGACATTCAGAGGAGTGCATAACAAAAAATAGACCTATTTTATCTTTATTATGATTTTTATACATTTAATCTTAGGTATCCTACTTTTTATAGCCATTCACTCTAAGGAAATACATCCACATTAAATGCCTTTATTTAGGGGAGATGATAGGTCATGACTGAATTTTTAGAGTATATTTTTTAATTAATTTTGTATATATCCTATTTTCTAGGAGATGGTTGGTCATTTTCCTTATCTTTCTCCATAAACTATAATTGCTTCCCAAATATACAGAAAAACTTATTAATCTCCTCTTCCAGCATGGCTCTACCAAAACAAACTTGGAATATTCACTTATAATTTAATGTATATATTCCGCATATTATTAAAAAAAATTAAATTGTTTACATCTTGTCTTTATTTAGAATAGAGGTGCTACTGATTCATAAAAATGTATATTTAATACATACCACACGCATATGACAATGCATTATAGGGATACCCATTGATATTTTATACATATACGAGTATTATGCAAGGTATATGCACATCTTAACATGGATATAGTCTTATACGATATATATCAATATGCACTCATTGTTCCCAATATTCACCAAATATATTGGTTATCATTTATATATTACAGATTCGTGTGCATAAATATAATATAATACAAGTACTATGAATATGCATCAATATTCCAAATTTATAAGCTAAATAACAAAAATACACAAGCAATATGCATTCTTTATAGAAGATAAAATAAATGAAGAGGAAAAATTAATAAAAGATATTCAAAAGATCTTTTGATTGATATAAAATTAGATAAAAGAACAAGGGAAAGAGATTGCGTTCATCAGTGTGATGGCTGTTATATATGGTAGAGAATAAGATCTCAATTAGTGTTAATATCCCAAAAAAATAGGCAAAAAACGTGCTTAGAAAAATCAGTTAAACTTATGACCTGTACTTCCACTATTTTAGGAAAATATCTTTGTAAACATATTAATATAGTATAACTTTTGGCTAGCCTTTGTTCAAGAGTCCCTGTGTCTATTTGAATGTAAGGCCAAACTTGATTTTGGCTAGATATGTTATTTTCTCTAAAAAGAATGAAACAAATGAGAAGAAGAAGTGTTGGGTTTTTTTCTTTAAGAAATGGAAGAATTACACAAATATACAACCCTAATAGCAAATTTACAAAAAATATCGATAATATTCCATTTTACAAAATATAGCAATAGTTTTTTTACGTAGCATATATAACCTCCATTAAAACCTTCCAAGGAAGGTCTCCCACACTAACTGAGCAGTAACAGCGTCACCTTTGGCCACGGGCGGCCGATCTCCACCGGCCAATCGCCGGCCACTGGCGACGGTCACCGAAAAATATATATTTTTTTTTAAAAAAAAAGAAAAATCTGGAAAAAGCTTTTAACATACAAAAAAACACAAAATGGAAATACATACACATACATAATCTAGAAATACAAAACATAAATACACTATATAAAACTATATAAAATATATAACCAAAAAGTTGCCAAACACATACACAAACATACAACAATACACAAATAAACACAACTAGATATTTCAAAAAATCTTTAATGTATTTATACACCAAAACATACACATACACACAAATACAAAATCTTATACATATATATATAAATAAATACACATACAAAATCAAAAAAAAAAAAAAAAAAAAAAGAAGAGAGAAGAAGTAGATCTGAATATGTATATATAAAATATGAATATATACATAAACATACGCATAAATACACATACAAAATCCAAAAAAAAAAAAAAGAAAAAAAAAGAGAGAAGAAGTAGATCCGAGGAACAACATCACCGGCGAGGCGCGATGGCTGTTCGCCGGAGGAACAACATCACCGGCGACGGCGATGGGGGGGGGGGGGCTAACGACGGGTGGGTGGGTGGAGGAGAGAAGAGAGAGAAGAAATTAGGGTTTATGTTTGGGGAAAATGGGAAACTATTGTTGTGTTATTGTTATGTAGTGTAAATGTTTAAAAGTCTCGGTATATTTTGTAATTTAGCTATTAGGGTAGTCATTTTATGCAAATTTTCCTTAAAAGGAAAATATCTGTTCGGGTTTACTTGTGTTGGAACTTATTAAATTTCCAATAAAATAGTACCTTACAATTATTTACAATCCTACTAAGATTTTCGTTAGTTCCAAGTGTACTTTTAGGCTGAATTTCATCGTTAGGGACATTTAGGGGTCGTTCGATTGAAAGCCTCTGTATGCGGATTTTAGTAAAATGTATATTAGTAATGTGTGCAATAATGTGGATATTAGTAATATACGCATTAGTAATGGGGTATTAGCTATGCAGAAATTATAATATAGGCCTTATTACTTGAATCATTGCTATATATATATCACAAATTAAGGTACAAGTTATTATTCAACTAAATGTTAAAAAATATTTTTATTTATTAGGAGAGTTAGTTTTGTCATTTTAAATTTTAATATCTGCATTGTTAATACCCACATTACTAATTCCACCTTCTATCCCGTATAAAATAATATATTGATTCCCACAAAACTATGCGGGTATTAGCAATACAGAAAATAAAAATTACAAACCAAATGTTGTACTAATTTTTTACTCGTATTAAAATTCCTGCGACACCAACCGAACACTGTCATAATTAGTGTTGTATCTTGTGTGTGCATAAGCGCACTAGACCAACAACCGAACGACCCCTTATAGCTCAATAGGTAGATGAAGGGCAACTTTAAGTCAAATCCAACAGGTTAGGAGCAATTTTTACCCAATTCCGTATATTAAATCAATGCTTCTCTCTTTCCTCCTCATTTTCTTCTCCCTCCTCCCCCCTCATCGTCTTCAAATCCATCCTTAGTCTTATTTCTTTTTTATTTGATTGATGTCTTGATCTAAATAGTTCAGACTTCGTACTAAATTCATTTTTTATGATTTGATCACTTAGGTTTGAATAGATATGAATCGTTCAAGTCTGAAACAGATAATTAAAATCATTAAGAAATTGCTTAATTAAACACCTTTGGTAAGATGTTCTTTCATCCACGACTACCATCACATAACTAACTACCACCACCAGCCACATTCACCATCATAACCACTACAATTATCGCTTCCAACTACCACTAACACCAATAATGTCCACACCAACCACCTTCATCAACAAAACTATCACTAGTGTCAACCACCATTACTACCACAATTATTTTCAACTGCCACCACCACGGCTGTCAGCCGCCATTATTTTATTTTCAACTTCCACCACCACGATCGTCAACAACCACTATTAGCCACCATCACCACCACTCGCCGCTATCAGAAAATAATTTCATCCACTGTTGATCGCTATGACCAACCACCTCTATTGTCACTAATAATAACAACCACCACCACTAATAGTCAACCACCACCATTACCACCAATAATCAACCATTACCACTGCCATAAATATTGGCACCTATCACCACTACTACTACCGCCACTGTCGACCACAAAAACTTATCACCTCCATCATCATAACCATTATCACTGAAAACTAACAACACCTCCACCAACCATGCATCATCCTCTCCATTACGCAAACTATTTTGTTGAGCTGACTATTAGAAATTAAAAATTTTGGATAATTTCAGCTTTCACACAAAAGCTAGCAATTGATGTCCTATCCAACCTTTATGTCGTTGTCTCTATGCCACTAGGCACCGAAAAAACACCGGTGTTTTGCCAAAAATTTGAATGACTATATCAATTATTTATTTTCTTCACTGGAGATATCTTTGTAGTCAGAGTTTTTTCTCATGGCTTCCACAAACTTCATCTCTCTTTGTACACTTGTATATTATTGGATCACTATATACATAGTGTATACACTTGACATGCGCATGGCATACAATGATATACATTAACATAAACTAGGTATATTACATGTACCTGTATGTATGTCAATGTATGTCACTTAGAAAATGGCTTGATTGAGAAAAAAGAATTCATCATTATCAAGTGATAAAAAACTATCTATACCTACTAACATTCATTCAATGTGAAAAAAACTTTGACAAAATTTTCATTTGGCAATAGGGCATGTCAGGGGCGAATCAAAGATAAAATGGGGCAGGGCATGACAATGTTTAAGTAAAAATTTAGTCACGCAGCCTGTTTTGACCGCGTTAAATGAATACTAGCCAGTGATGCAAAACTGTTTGAAGACTAGCCATCTCCGGACTAATCACAGTATAAATACTGGGGTTTTGAACAAGTTTTGTTCAAAGCCCCAGTACTTATACTGGGAAGCTGAAGTAAACTAATCCCAGTATAAAATACTGGGGCTTTGAACAAGTTTTGTTCAAGGCCCCAGCATTTTGTTATGGGACTTTATATAAAGCTTCAGTCCTATAACAAAATGCTGGGGCTGTGAACAAAACTTGTTCAAAGCCCCAGCATTTTGTTATGGGGACTGAAGCTTTATATATAAAGTCCCATAACAAAATAATGAGATTTATCCCTTTGATGAGACCTTTGTTATGGGAATAAATCCCATTATTTTGTTATGGGATAAAGTCCCATAACAAAATACTTTGGGCTTTGAATAAGTTTTATTCAAAGCCCCAGTATTTTGTTATGGGACTAGTCTGGGGTGTTTTTCCAACGCTAATGGAGCTTAAGTGTGCTCACGAATTTTTGGCTATTCTTCAGTAAATTTCGAAACGGTGGATAGTCCCCAATGAACGCGTCCAAAAATGGCTACCGATCAAAACTACACTATGTTTAAACGGGACAAGTCAAACCTTTTATTTTTCCAAACATGAAATGGGGCAGGCAGGTGATCGCGTAAGTTAAATTTGAGCTTGTTTTACTAACTTATGTTGTAATTTCAGTTGCAAACTTAGCTAGAATTTTAATCTCTTCTCTTGGATTAAATCATTCTAATTCTGCTTTTACTTTTTTGCTTTATTTCTTTAATTTTAGAAGAAAAAAATTTGACCACAACTGCAAAACTGTTTTAGTTCACATGACAGTCCCACTTAAATGATTATCTAATAGAAGTATTATTTTAGGCATAGTCCAAATACATAAGGGTGTTATAATGAGTTATAAAGTAAAAATTTTCTGCAAAATATTTTATATAAGCTAACCAATAAAATTGAATTTTGATGTCCTTAAATTCACCTATGCGAGAACTGAGAACGGATACAAAATCAAAATAAATTAACACTACTACTAATAGAGTACAACTACAAAAAGTTCATAAAAGTACGTAATAAGTTTAGAAAATTTCAAAAAGGAAAAGACGTTAAAAAAGATGTTAAAAATATTAAATCCAAAGAAAAGTTCATATTTCAGAACAAAGATAAAGAACATGTAATGGAATTATAAATGGGCGAGGTTAAGCAAAGATAAACGAGGCAAAGCAATGGTGAATCTAAACAGGGCAGAGAGTTAAATTGGGCAAGGCAGGACAGGTTAAAATCATAGTGATGGAAGACTTAACCCAACCTTATCACACCCTGCACCATTGTCATTCATATTAAGGGTGTTCATGGTCGGTACGGTTCAGATTTTAGATTATCAGTAGCGGTATATTTGTTAACGGTATGTAATTATAAAAAATCAATACCATACCGATAAGCTATCGGTTATTTGTTCTTAATAGTTTGATAGTTAATGGTTCGATAACCGGTATTACTTGTACCATTGAAGCAATGAGCGAATTCTCGATGGTCATATTGTGTACCGCTGCATATGAGGCTTCTAAGCAACCACCAACTAGTATATAACAATAACAAATACAAGCTGATACTAAAGCACAAAGGTCTTACATTGTCAACTTGGACAAATCTTCAATGCCCAACGACGTTAATTATTACCATCATTGATATTCTTCCACCATTTATTCCATCAAAGTTGTTCTCTCAATAGCCACATATTCACTATGCTCCTAAACTTATTTATGCTTATGTAATGTAAAATTAACTCATACAGGAGATATTTAAACTCTTAAAACATGTCAGAGGTCTTCACTACCTTCACACTGGCTATGCTAAATCAGCAATACATCGTGATGTCAAGTTTGCAAACATATTAGTTGATGAGAGTCATGAAAAAAGTTACAGATTTTGGACTGTCTTAAGCAAGGCATGAGCTTGATCAAACCCACGTTACCCTAGCCATGAAAGAAAGTTTTGGTTACCTAAATACTGAATACTTTAGAAGGCAACATCTTCCATCAAAGTCTGATATTTATTCCACCATTTAAAAGGGTTAATACATTAATAATAAATAAAATAAAATATAAAAAAAATACTATTGAGAGTTGATTGTTAGTGTAGTAAGTTAGCAGAGTAGGGACTGATTTATAAATATTAGAAATGTGTGGATGTCTTTAGTTATTTATCTAACTAGGAGACTAACTAGGTCGGTTAGTAAGTGTATAAATAGATTTCTGTAATAACATTTACAGAAATTCCTTTTCTAAAAGTTTTCTTTCAATTCTCATTACATTTTGTCAAATACCTTATCGGTAACGGTAAAGATATATAGATATCATTAATATACTGATATCTTATGAGTATTATAAATTAATATCATTACTGAACTAATATGTCATTATACCAATATCGTTATCGATAATAACGATAGTAGTTCGACTATAGGTACCGATTCGATTTTACACCTCCTTAATTCGTATAGTGGCATGCCTGCGTAAAAGAATAAATTTTACTATTTTCCTTTAATTTTGTAGTAAGTGTAAAATTTACACTAACCAACGAACCCATGTGTCAGTATTGAGGACATTAAAATTAGTGCCAACTGCCAACGAGTGAGAACTGAATCCTTGTATTCAATCACCTACCATACTAGAAACACTCAAAACGAAATACAGAGTTTCATTCTTGCAAGGAATACACAAAACTTCTACTAAACAAGTCAAAGCTCCTCTCTCTAAGTTCGTTTAGCCAATGGCGGACACACTCACTGCATTGAGGTCATTAATGCCATGTCACTCTCCTCCTCTTCACGCTTTGATCATTCCTTCTGAAGATTATCATCAGGTAATTCCTCTCACTGTCTCTGTGTGTGTATTTTTTTTTATTTACATGTATTGTATTGCCATACGTGAACACGTGATAGTGCACAACGCTGCGATTTATGTATTCAAATGTTTATATTTATACGTTATTGAATAATGTGACAGAGCGAATATGTATCGGCAAGAGATAAAAGGCGTGCATTTGTATCTGGATTCACTGGAAGTGCTGGTTAGTTTATTTAATTAATTATTTATTTTTTCAATTAATTAATGCTGATTTACTTATATTTTGAATTTCATTGAACATTTAATACCTGATTGCTGTTATATTAGCATTTAGAGAAGAAGCTAGTATATTTGTACTATTCCATTGCTCTTATATTTACCGGTACCTAGTAGCTCCCACCAGTACGGTGAACCACTTAATGTTGATTTAGTTATATTATTTAGTTTCCGGTTCGTGATTGCTTTTAATTGTCTTATAGAAGCGTATATTATGCGTATACTGCTTTGTTTGATTGGTATGAGATTGGTACAAATTATGGCAGTATGCTTCCTATTTGAATAGGTTTAGCGCTTATAACGATGAATGAAGCGCTCCTATGGACCGATGGGCGGTACTTCTTACAGGCAACTCAACAGCTAAGTGATCAGTGGACGCTCATGCGTACGGGAGAAGATCCTGCTGTTGATATCTGGATGGCTGATGTGAGTATTCCTTCCCTTTTTCTGTATTGAATTCAATTTTTACCTGCATTAGTTTGTGTTGAATTTAGATTTATACAAATGATTAGCTGATCATTGATTTGCGAAGAAAATGCTTTGTTTTTCCTTGTTACTGCCTTACTGGTTGCTTAATTTGCTTAAAAGCAGATATCGCGTAGAGTCAGTGGTGTGTAGTTAGTTTCGGTGCTTATTAAATCAATACATTTTTGTAAGGATCAGGACAAAAAGTTTAATACAGTTCATACAGTATTATGTTTATATTCTGTGACGGAACCTCTCAATTAATTCAGCTAATTATGCTGACCAAGACTGACATGTTAAGTTTTATGGAAATGAAAAAAGAAAAAGAAAGAATCGAAATAATAAATTCAAATTCCTAATCCTGTCGTGTAATAATCTTTGAACGTACTTAAACATAACACTGTTTATTTTTATCTCAATGTTATATATCTATCTCCGAAGGTTCTGTTATAACTTCCATGTTGAAATGGTTATTCCATCATTCTCCTTTTAAAATGATAGTCCTCTAGTTCATTCATGTAACTGGTATTCCTGAAAAGAGCTTCAGATATCTCCGACTGGCCCAACGAATTTGAACGAGCATGTAGTGTCCTACACTTGTCTTGCCATACTGTAAGCTTCCTGTCTTAATAATCTTAACAATTTCTCATTTGCTCACTTTTTAAACTGTGAGTGCATTGAAGCCGACATCTCAATCTTTTTATTGCAGACTGTTCATGTATATTCCAGAACACAGAGTCATATGCAATAGGCAAAGGAATCTGAGTCCCTTCTTTTGTCTGATCTCAGGATTATACTACAGCTTGCTTCTATATATTTCTCAGATCTTTATTTTCTTCTAGTCTTGCCTCGTTATTCAAGCAGATATATTGTTTTAAAAACTTTGACACCACTAACTGAATGATAATATAGGAATTTAGAATGTCAAACTAAACTTAACGGGAAGAGAATATTATAATACCATCTATTATGAATTTTTTCTCCATCCATAGTGGCTAGGATGTGCTGTACCATTTCAACGATTGTCCTCCCATGTCCAAATATTTTCTTCTAGTCACTGTATCCTATGCAACAAGGAGCTATAAATTTTGTAATCTGAAAATGAAAGTTTACAGGAGTATGAACTTTGTGATCCTGAAGTTCAGTTGATATGTTTAATTGATTTTTTTGATGTGCTTTACTAGAATCCACCAAAGGATGCAGCCATTGGCGTTGACACGTGGTGTGTATCAGAAGATACTGCTCGGAAATGGGAGCGCGCCTTTGCTAAGAAACAACAGAAGGTAGTCCAAACAACTAAGAACCTTGTAGATGAAGTTTGGAAAAATCGGCCACCTGCCCAAGCAAATCCTATAGTTGCGCATCCATTGCAATTTGCTGGTCGGTCAGTTGCAGATAAGTTGAAAGATCTGAGACAAAAGCTTGTACAGGAAAAGGCTCGTGCGATGATAATAACAGCGCTTGATGAAGTAAATCTGTAACCTTAGACCCAAATGTATTCCATCTTAAAGGTTTTTTTAATCTGGTATTGGATATTCTTCGTTTCTCCAAAATAATTGCAAATTTGCAGGTTGCATGGTTATATAATGTCCGTGGCAGTGACGTATCGTATTGTCCGGTTGTTCATGCATTTGCAATTGTGACATTAGACTCTGCCTTCTTCTATGTGGATAGACAAAAATCGTCTCCTGAGGTTGTTCATTTTAACTGAATGCAATTGCATTTTGTTACCCCTTTCTGTTCTGGAGTAAAGCATGCATATACCATGTAGGGGAACTCTTACATGGAGGAAAATGGAATTGTAGTGCGGGATTATGGTGATGTTAGCTCAGATGTGGTCCTCCTTGCATCTAATCAACTCACTCCTTCCTCCTCGACAATTAAGGAACCGAGAGGTTGATGAGGGAAATGCTACTATCATAAAAAATGGTACTAGTTATCCTGTGGAGTCTGTGGATGACCTCATTTGGGTTGATCCTGGATCATGTTGCTTCGCTTTGTATTCTAAACTGAGCGCCAAAAAAGTTCTCCTTCAGCAATCACCTCTGGCCCTAGCAAAGATTGATACTACCAGAACATTCTTATCCCCTAAAGTTTTTTGTCCGAGCATTTCAGGTGGTTAAAGTTCTCCTAAGTATGCCTCACAGACTTTGGTTGGTTAAGGGTCAAGTAGATCAATTTTTACTTCAGAGGAAAAATAAGTTTACAAAGTATGTGAAGTTGCTTGTTTTAATATAGAATCAGCTTGAGTTCCAAGTTGCGTCAGTTAAATGTTGGTCACTAAGACAATTGTTGGCCAGGAGCTTGATGAGCCTATTTGTTTCATTTTCATGCATGACCTCGATATATTTTTCAACATTTTAACTGAATATTGAGGACCATTGGATGTTAAGGACTGTATAGTGTATACCACATCAGACGTTATAAGCTTCCCTGGATTTAGATCCTAGTTTTCCTGTTACATTAAGTTGGATGAATTTTATTTTCTGAAGTATGATATGGACCAGGTGTCTTTTCTCCTCCTTACCTCCTCTAAGAGTAAAATTACTGATGTCACTGATCAGTGATCATAATTTTGACAAGAACTACCATTCTTTTTAGCCAGTGAAACATTTTTTGTTTGAGATGAAATTTAGCACACATTATATTTTCTGCATCTGAATGATTAATCAACGTTGTTAGCAGTTCTATTATCCTTGTCAGTGATTCTTATATTTGGATTATTGGTGTCAAACTATTATTTCTTCTGAAAAAAATTCTATTGTGAGCTTGGTGTTGTTGTCGTCCGACTAATTTGACATCTTTAATCAGTTTGATACTATGAACCAACTTCTACCATGGCCTATCATCATTGCAAACTTCATTCCAATTTCAAATTTACAACCTATTATAGTTTTTTCTGAAGTTATCAGGCTACCTAACATACTTTTTCTTTATGGTCACCAGAGGCGGAGCCAGAATTTTATGTAAGGGGTTCAAAGATGTCACACCTTGGATTTGAACCTGTGATCTGAATCTATTTTTGAACCCCCTTAGTAAGAAATTTTCATTATATCAAGGGGATTCAATAGCTTATATATACAATAAAAAAACTAATTTTTACCCTAATTACAGTGTGGGGTTCAATTGAACCCCCTTGGAGCAAGGAGGCTCCGCCCGTGATGGTTGTGTGAATAAACACCTCCTTTGGTGCGTCCTTTGTCTTCTTATTGGATATGATCTGTTCTCTGCAATGTTGTTAGTCCTCCATTTAATTTCTTTCTTGCTGGTATCAAAGAAGTGATAGTTGTACTGGAGGATTTTACTAAGTACAAAACATTAATGTGTAAAGGAACAAAATTACCAAGATTGAGCAGTGACATTTTACATATTTCCAACTCCCAAGTTTTTCTTTTGGCATTTGAAATGTGATCTGTGTTTGTGATCTTATTCTTACTCTCAAGTTTATTGTTTGTTGCTAATTTGCAAAATTATAATTTTTAGAACCCTGTTGAGATGGAAGGATTGAAGAAGGCCCATATTTGGGATGGGGCAGCTGTTGTGCAATATCTTGTCTGGCTGGATAAGCAGGTATGTTAGATTCTTAGGTCTTGATGTTCTCACAATCTTGTAACTACCAACTGCACTTGCATTTTCCTTCAGATTTTATTTGTACACAGATTTTTTTGTTTCCCAAACAGTGTAGGTGTGTATGTATATATATATATGTAATGTTTCTTTTGTGTGTCTATGTGTGCATATCCACTATATTTTATCTTTGCACGTGTGAAAACTGTAAGCTGGTTCTTGTTGTTTTATGCTGGAAATGCCAAATATGAGGGGTTAGAAGTTCCACTCTCTGCTAAGTAGAAGAGTAGAAGGATAACGAATTTTTCAGGAAAGATATTAGATCTACTTGCAATGCCTTTTTGCAAATAGTCTGGACTTTGTATGTTTAGCAGGAACTTCTTCGTTTTTAGGGGCAGACAGGCTTGATACTGTTAACTCTGGTTTCAGTAGTTGTGCAAGATGAGTTTTAACCTTGTTCATGTGGTTCTGCTGATGATGAAATCAATATTTTCAAATTTTCCAGATGCAGGAAATTAATGGGGCATCCGGTTATTTCAAGGAGGCTGAGAAAACTGAAAATAAGAAACTACTGTAAGTTTTTCTGCTTTCCTGTATTATCTCATTGTTTTGGCGAGTTGGTACATGTTCACCTAGGAGTTACAGTCCGCTATTTCAGGACTTACAAAAAATAAAAAGAAAAAGCTAACTAGTTCAGGATCCAAGAGAACAGTTTTGGGGCTCCAATGTATTATCGTATATTAAGCCTCTATTTTTATTTTCTAATATTGATAGCATTTTTAGCTAGGAATTGATTTACTAGAGTCAGTATCTTATGGCAATCAGAGGGATACATTATCCAAGAAAATGGTTTCTTTGTTTATTGCCTGTATAGAAGGTTATTGTTTCGTGCTTCTGTGTGTATTTGCAAAGCTTCTAACATTCAAGACTTCGATTTCTTAGTTGATGATAAGACTTCTACAATTTACTGATCTTCAGCCTATATGTATAGTGATTTATTGAGGGACTTCTCATGAAGCATGGCATACATGATTTTGTTTTCCTTTATAGAATTTCCATGTTTCGTACCTTACTATACCATCATTTACTCATGACAGGGGTACTGGAAGGCTGACAGAAATTTCTGCAAGTGATAAGCTAGAGGAGTTCCGTGCATCAAAAGAGGTAAATAGCTGTTTTCTGGTGAAAAATCTAGCATGAAATTGGTTGTCTTGTCACTCTATCTGTGTTTAAGTTATCATCATCCAGGCTGTTGAGCTGATGTCCTACTCTTGAGTTTATTTCCATTTGATTGTTTCCATTTTACCACAATGCTGAGAACCACAGATCTAGCATGAAATTGGTTGTCTTGGTGCATTTTATCTGTCTTTTTCTTGAAAACGTGCAGGAGCAAGAATATCATTTTCTTATTGGGCCCTTACTGCAAGCGGGGTTAGTGGAATTTAAACAGAGTAATTAAGGGGTGGCTGAAAATGAGATGTCGGTAGAAAGCACAAATATGTATTATCAAAATGCTAGTAGCATGTACAGGGAGGACTGAAGATAAATTTGGGTAGATGTTAGTTGCTTCATTTAACAAACCTTGAGCGCTTCCACCAAGTGCAGTTTGGTTCCTTTTCTGATGGGTGTGATCTTGCTTGAAGTTTGCAAAATCATTAAGCTAGCATTTGGACATGGATTTGGTTGAAACTTGATAAAATGAACTTTTGAAGTTGAGTTGCAAGATGGTTTTTGAAATTTGAAGTTGTGTCTGGACATGTATTTTACTTGGAAAATAGTTGAAGTTTCGTGAGTGAGAAAATTTTTTTCACCCAAAAACTGATCCAAACCAGTTTTATCAGTTTTTGGAATTTGAAAAACATATCCTTACAAATTGTCCAAAAACTGGTCAAAATCTATAAACAAACATTGTTTTCAAATGATGTTTTGAAAAAATAGTGCCCAAATTCTACGTCCAAACGGGAGCTAAGAATCTAGTTTTCTCAACAAAGCATCTTCATTATCGTAACATACTGGGAAAATTTTGTTCCTATACATCTACAGCATTTTAGAGGATTGAGTTTTCCAACTATCTCTTCTGTTGGTTCGAATGCGGCCATTATCCACTATTCACCAGAGACAGAAACACGCGCTGAACTAGATCCAGATCGCATTTACCTATTTGATTCTGGAGCACAGGTATGTGAGAACATATATTCGGGATCGGCTAGTTGCTATACCTAATTCTATACTTAATATATGATCTTTTTATATATTTGCTGGTGTTTCTGAAGTATCTGGATGGGACAACTGATATTACACGGACTGTTCATTTTGGAAAACCTATTCCACATGAGAAAGCTTGTTACACTGCGGTATGTAAATTCTATCAACTCCTTTTGCATTGATATGATGCCAAACCATGTCGAGTTTGACATGCACGGCAGGAGTGAAACTTTGTATATTGACTTCTGATTTCACATTGACAATCAGGTTACTGTTGCTGATCTAATCCACATTCAGTCGCATTCTACACTTGGTTTGCGAACACCAGTTTAAGCACATATTAATTCCTCTTAAGCCTTGTTGAGAGAACTATTGGAAGCATTATCATCCCAGAGATCTCTAGCTCTTAAGTTCTTGTGTGCTTGTATCTTCTAATTCCTTCCCCCCCCCCCCCACCCCCTGCCTTTTTCCTTTATGGATTATGTCTCCCCTCCTCTGGGAATGGAGTTCTTCCAGTTCCATGCCTAACGGGTGTTGCCATCTGCTTTCGTATTAGAGATTTTCTCTTATTCAATGAATATTTTTTTAAATCCATAAGAATCAAGAAAGCTATGATTGTCTTGTGAGTATGAAGCATAGTCCATCGAAAGTTTTCTGTAAAAATTCTTGTCTTTACTGTTAAGGTAGGCTTTTTTTTTTTTTTTTATAAATGTAGGTTCTTAAAGGACATGTATCTTTGGGCAATGCCAGGTTTCCCGATGGAACCAATGGTATATGACATCTGGGGATTCTTAATGTACCCAATGTCTATAATTTACTAATGTTTCTTTGGTTGTTGGATGTACTAATCCTTACATCCACAGGCTACTTTTGGAAGGTGTATGCATGCCATTTTTATTTCATTTAACTGATGTGACCGTCAAGATAGTAGTCTTATCAGAATATTGTGCTTGATTACTCTTGATAGGGCATGCTCTTGACATTCTTGCTCGAATTCCTTTGTGGAAGTACGGTCTTGACTTTAGGCACGGTACTGGACATGGTATCGGGTCTTATCTAAATGTTCATGAAGGTAAGCTTTCTCTTATCACTGAAGAGGTACTTGTACGAAGAAGCAATTTATAATTTTATACTTACATCATTACATGCTTTTACCTTTGCAGGGCCCCATCAAATTAGTTTCAGACCGTCTGCACGGAATGTGCCTCTGCAAGTTTCTATGCCTGTCACAGATGGTCAGTAGCATATTAGGAGTATATTTATTCAATTAGAGTATGGTTTACTTGAATGGGCTTTAATCATTAATGTGAATAAGTTGGTTTAGAATGTTACATTACGACGAATGGTCATAAATATAGATGTCCTCTCCTAAACATGTCCAAACACAATTTCAACATCGATAAACAAATTTCTTACGTCCTCAAATGTATTTTTCAAATACAAATATTGTCCTAACACCTACTAAAGATTGCTATCAATTTAGAAAATAGTATGAGCAAGGAAGATGGCATGCCGTTTTAGCAGATCTGTTTTAGGTGGTTGTCCGTGGGCTTTTGTGTGGGCAACTTCAGTTAATGGCATCCATCTAGTTCTTATGATTCTGTTGTTTCTGGGAATTAGGATTAACCACCTTGTAATGACAAGTTGTCCTAGCTTCATGACTAATCTAGTCATCACCTCTCTTCTGGACAATGTTTTACGTTTTGGTTTGCTTCACTTGTTGGGAACCTAACATTCATACAGTATTTTTCAGAACCTGGTTACTATGAAGACGGAATTTTGGTATAAGATTAGAGAATGTGCTTATTGTCAAAGAGGCAAATACGAAGTTCAACTTCGGCGACAAGGGCTACTTATCATTTGAGCACATAACTTGGGTAAGTTTGTAACCGCTATTTTTTATGTGCCCGTTCACATAATACGCATCTATGTGGATTGTTCTAGATGTAAGTGTGATGCAATCGTACCTTTGCGGTCCAACTGTCCAAGAAAGGGAGCATTCTCTACCCTTTACCTATGAAATGCTATTTCTTATTCTATAGGTTGGAAATGCTTGTATCAATGAGGTAACATTTTTTTTTTTGTTTACTCTAGGCACCATATCAGAGGAAACTAATTGATGTGAGCCTTCTGGTGCCTGAAGAGATTGAATGGTTGAATGAATATCATGCTAATTGTCCGGAAATTCTTGCCCCTTACATGAACACATCTGAGATGGATTGGCTGAAGAAGGCTACCGAAACCATTGCAGCTTGAGATGCCCTCTCCTAGGGATTGAAATTGAGGTGATCCTTGTTTTCCAGCTTCATGCTCTTGATTTTATTTAGATAAAACCAGCATCTATGGCACTAATGTTGCTAAATTCTGCAGGTTTTTTCACATACATGTTGCCTGCGGACGATTTTTCAAAGGGGTTAGCACATTGACAGATTTGTTGTGATCTTCAGGAGATGCTAAAAGTCCAGGTGCATTTTGAGGGTTTCGCAACATTTGGTACAAGGACCGGGAACGGTCTCTTCACAGACTTTGCGGTCTTGCTTGTTGCAGTCTTCTCCTTCTTTCCATTTAGTTCTTTCCGTTTTCAACTCCATTACTAGTTTCCTGCATTAATACTTTACACTTTTACTTGTAATAAAAGCCCGAATAACATCGAATGGGTGCATACATTGTGTAAATTTAAACAGCAGTATTATTAGAATGGGTGCATAAAGTGTGTAAATTGAAACAGCAGTACTATTAAAATAGCAATTAATTGGGTACCTTAAGCAAGAGATTTCACAGCGATTTCTTACTGGTTTTCAACAGAACTGAGGTAAAACATAACCTTGTATTGCGGGGATCATGAGATGAAAAACTTGCACTTTTTTGTTCTTTACGAAGTGATAAGAAGAGGAAGAGCCATGATTTGAATTTTATGGATTCGAAACATCAATGAATTCTTTAATAGTTTGAATTACTGACTTAGTAGGTTCGAAATTAATATTTGTACATATGTAGTAGATTTTTTTGACATATACAAGCTATGAACTATGAACTAAAGCTACTAAATTCGACTTAACCATAGTTTATATGCTAGCTCCGCCCCTTGATAGAAGAGTATCCGAGTTCCCATCTATCAAATCATATTGCTATCAACACGAAAGAAGCTAACAACCATGTTCCATTTTTTTATTTAGACCAATAAAATAATAGTGTAATTTAAAACGACATGAAAATCGCAGAAAATTATTTCTGCCCCCGACAAAGTTCCCATTTCCCTGCTTCATTAAGAAGAACAGACTTTGAAAACTTCGCTAGGAAAAGGAATAACAAAATGAAAAAAGAAAAAAGAAAAGCTAAAATTGTTTGTAATCACAATTATGTGTGGGTATGTTTTATTCCTCATTATATAATACTAAATGTCATTCTAGTTATATATGCTTTTCATAAAAGATCGTTCGCTAACACAAATCTTTGTAGGGTCGTGTTTTTTCTATTTGAATGGAAAGTTGAAACCAGTAGTCATATAAGATTTTCTCGTGAATTTGACGTCATAGAGACTTTGAGGGTGAGAACACGTGAATTTTGGAGTAGTGCTCGCTTTCACTAGCTACTTGACGTATATGTGCATGCTTAATATTAGACATCCTTCTCCAAGTGTTTGACGGTGTTTATAGAACACTTTCTTGTGGGAGAGTAAGTGTAACCATTCAAGATAATATCATCCTGCTATCATGCATGCGTATCCCATCCCATTGCATCACAATTTGAAAATGATTCCATGATTTAAAAACGAAAAGTAATCTTACCAAACACCGATTCATGCTCTTTCTCTCCCCAATAAGTGTATTGTGTATGTAATATAAACGAAACAGGTGCAGATGATTTGCTCGACGGATATGATTGACAAAACGTTTACCTATATATTAGGAGCATGTTTGGGTGAGCTTATTTAAGCTGCTTATTTGGCTTATAAGCCACTTTTTCTCACTTTTGGCTTTTTTTAACACATAAGGACTTATAAGGTCATAAATTTTTAAGTTAACGAATATTTACTAATAAGCTTATAAACCACTTTTAAGTTCACCCAAATGGGCTCTAGAAGTTGTCATATATATTCAATTCCGATTGGTAAATCATGTGCCTTTTGGATCTTTGAATTGCCATATAGATGACGCCAGAATTGGTAATTGATGAGGTAGAAAACGCTCAAGTCCAACATACGTAGAATATTTAGATGGCCGTATCTTACTGTAATTTGCCCAAATCAGAATGGAAGCCAATAGGGTGGATAAAAGCTTATATGACACCGTTAAACATGCCTCTATAACTCGAGCTTCTTCTTTATATCCCAATACGAGATCCAAACAAGAAATCTAACTTAGCTAATACTATACTTTTTTCCTATAGAAATAGCTTAGTGTCACTATTAAGAGATGTGACGGAATGGTAGGAATTTCTCTTCCTTGATTAAAAGTTGAATTCAAGTTCTGAAAATGAAACTTCTTTACCCTATGATAATCCTATCCACACGAATTCAGATAAGTTGAGCCCGTCAGTGAACCTCCTATAACAAAAGAAGGATCCATTGTCAATTACTCCAAAAGAGTAGTCTTCTTTTCTCCAGCATTTAAACAGTTGACACTTTGCAATAGATGATTAAATAATAGTGATCGTACCAGTATTTGCAAGAATTAGACGTTTTAGAACCACCCAATTTTCCTCAAGTTACATGTCATCTTCACACCCATATCTCACATTATGTCAGCTTCTGTCCCAACACCCTTAGTTTGATCTCTTATGACCACACCCTTTACCAATCTTATTTCAAGGCTGTGATCTGGTTCTCCTTCCACAGTCTAGAAAAGAATTAATGTCTATTGAACGGTATGTAACAAAATATGATATTCATGTTTACAGGAAATATTTTGTAGCAAGTCTTAGTAGGAGTTTGGCCATAGAATTCATAAAATTTTTGAAGAAATTGAAAAATTCACTTTTAAAATATCTCCAAAAACTTCTGAGTTTAATAATGGACAAACAAGTTTTGAAAAAAAAATAAATTAAAAACGAAAACTTTTGTATGGCCAAATGCCTCCTTAGTAAGTACTTAACAAATTCTATTTATTGTTTTTCCTTCTAAGTGGTAACAAATAACAATTGAGCTGATAAGAGTCTTATACTAGCAAATTTATGGTATTGTTTTAGCAAAGTACTTATTTGAAAAACACTTTTGACAATTGAGCTGGTCCTCAAGTTTATGGTATTGTTTTAGCAAATTTTCACAAACATGTGTGGTGCCGTGTGCCCATGTGACTTGTATGTGCAACCATTCTTGCACGGCTGTTACAGTAATACAGTAGTTCTATTAAAGATATGTATAAGATACTATTCATATAGTAGTTTTCAATAGATAGAATGTTAGACCTGCAGAGTGAAGATACCAATCCTTATAACTGAAGTTTACAAATTTACCTAAAAAAAGTACTTGTCGGTTGAAACAAGATTAAAATGTTGTATTTGGTTATGCATGCAAGGGTCCCTTGATCCCGCCTTAGTTACTAATTCTCCCTAATATAAGAAGTTTTTATGTCAATTCGAGTCCAACTACTTTGAAGGGTCTATAGTAGTTGATGCAACTTGACCTATTTCATTGAGAGGGGTTGAATACTACAAAGACTAGTCATCTAAACCGGTACGTCAAAAAAACATTTGATCTAATATATAAAAACCTCTTGGTTATTGTACCTACAGCAAAATGCAAATGTAAATGGTCCTTTGTGGGACATAACAAAGACATCCTCTGTTGTAAAGAAAATGCACCAAATGATAACCGAGCTACATTGACAACATATTTCTTATCCTAACAGACATAAAATGTAGGGGCTTAAGGAAATAATTTTCTAGTTGAGGTACAAAAGAACAATGAAAAGTGTTCCTTTCTATATCTATTTTCATAATTCATTTGTACACATTTCAACTAATCAATGCGATATTTGTTACTACTCTTTTTGTTCCATTATGTGTTATAATTTGATTCTCATGGAGTTTAAGAAATAAAGGAAGATTTTTTAAACTTGTGGTTTAAAATAAGACAGAGATTTTTTTGTTGTTGTAAATCATTTCATTAATGGTAAAATTGTTATTTTGAAGTTAAGTTGTTACCAAATTTAGAATGCTGTCATTCTTTTTGGAACAGAATAATAAGAAAATACTGCCACATAAATTGAAACGAAGGTGGTACTTTTCACCACGGATCAATCAAATAAGAGTTCCCATTCAAACTTAGACTGTTTAATGTTTTCATCTTCGGAAAAGGGCCAAAAAGGCCCTCGAACTATAAAATTAGACCAAAAATGCCCTCAGTTTCAAAACAGTAGCAAAAATACCCCTGATATCCATCCATTCGGCCACAAATGCCTTTCTACTTAACGGGAAGTCCATGAAAGCATTAAAAAATGCAAGAATAGTGAAAGTATGATAACATGGCTGTCACATAGACTTGACACAAAAGCCTACCCATTTTTCTTCATTAAAAGGGTGAGTAGAGTCTTCTTTCCCTACATTAGAAGCCCTAACTTCTTCTCTTCTAAAAACAACTCATTTTAGTGTGAAGAGAAATCCTTTAATAATATCGGATTGCTCTAGTTCATCAAAACCCTAAACATAAGATTAAAAAAAATTCAAAATTGAAACCCTAATACCAAAGTACCAAAAACGTCTAAAAGAAACAATGATGAAAAAGCATGTTATGGAGGAGCTGCTGCTGGGATTCGATAGGAGGAGCTGAATTTGAATGTTAGTTAGGAAGGGAGTTATAAGGGACACGTGTAGGGCTCAGATTAGAAGAAGGTTAATGAGGCTCAAGGGCAAGGATTAGCGGAGGAGTTTGTTAAGAAGTTGTTAGTATAACTAACAACCGGAAAGGAGAGAGAAGACAATTTTTGGCAAAGATTCTTCTTCTTCCTCACTCATTCCTTCTCTCTCTAGTCTCTCTCTCATTCTCTTCTTTATTACTCTGATTCTTCCTTATCCAGTTCTTTTCATTTCCATTTGTAAACACTGTTTTAGTTTAGTTGTAATTTATTATAATCGTGGAATTGTTAATAGAGTTTGAATTGATTACTTGAGTTCTCGAGTTTAAATTCATAATTTGTTAATTCCAAACCCTAGTTCACTACAATTGGTATCAGATCCAGCACGTTTCTAGCTACTGAGATCAACAATGGCAGAAGGAACACTTATGAAAGCAATGGATGAGAGGCTAGCACAACATGATGAGCAGTTAACTGGGATTCAAGGGACACTGGAAATGATAATAGAGAAACTAACAACAATAGAACATAAGCAAATCACTGGGGAAAACAATAACCAACAAGGTAATGGACTACTTCCCTTACCAGTCCAAGAAATGGGAACAGTTCCACAACAGAATGGTGTAGTACTACAACAAGATCAGAGATAGTACATAGGTCTTCCAGGTTTGCAATTACAGGCTCCTAAACTAGACTTTCCTTATTTTAGTGGTATGGAACCTAAAGTTTGGATTAGGAAGTGTGAAAGATATTTTCTGCTGTATAAGGTTCCTGAAGCACAAATATTAGAGGTAGATGTATTGTACCTTGATGGGAAAGCAGAATCTTGGTACTACTCATTTTTGTTAAGTAATGGTGTAGTTCCCTGGAACACATTTAAAGAAGAATTATGTGTAAGGTTTGGAGATAACCCATTAGAGGATGTAGTGGAAGAATTCCAAGATCTGAAACAGACCACTTCTGTAGAGGCTTATTTGACTAATTTTGAAGAATTGAAGGCTGAGATGATAATTAGAAATCCAGCACTTAATGAGGCCCATTTCTTGTCACATTTTGTGGGGGGTTAAAGAGGAAAATTCAGTATGCCATCATACTTTTCAAACCTCAGACTCTCAAGGATGCAGTAGAATAAGCTAGAATGCAAGAAAAGGCAATTGAAGTTTCTAAGGAAAATGAGGGAAATAAAAACACTGGTACACTAGCACAGTACAAGAAACCAGTAAATTCAGTAGCAAGAGTTAACCCCATTAGAATGAGCCAAGAAACATATGATTATAGGAGGGCAAACAAGTTGTGTTTCAAATGTGGGGAGAAGTTTATGCCAGGGCACCAATGTAAACTACCACAAGTGCATTGCATTATAGGTGAGACTGGGCGATGGGTAGAAGAGTAAGATGAAATTGAAGAGTTACAAGAAGCTGTGTTAGGAGAAGATGCTATGGAAGAAGAGGTACATGAAGGAGTCTGTTTGAATGCTTTACTGGGTAGTAATAATGGTGTCAACACAATTAAAGTGAAGGAGAATACTAAGAAGAGGGAACTGACCATACTTATTGATACAGGCAGTACCCATAGCTTTATTGATGTTCAGACAGTCAAGGAAACAGGTTATAAGCCTGCTTATTGTTACCCTATTAGAGTAACTATAGCTGATGGGAACTATATGATTAGCAACTCCTGCTGTGCTGGTTTTACTTGGTTAATGGAGGGCATGAAATTTCAGGATGACCTAAGAATGATCAAATTGGGAGGGTGTGACATGATACTTGGAGCAGACTGGATGAATTCTCATAATCCTGTAACTTTTGACTTTGTCAAGAACAAGGTGACAGTACATCAGGGTAGCAAGAAGGTAATACTACAAGGTATGAAGGAAGGTGGTGAGTTGAGTATAACCAGTGGCAATGCTATGGGAAAACTGATCAAGAAAGGACAAACAATGATGGCTCACATGTTTATGATGAGTGCAGCACCTGTGACAGAACCACAAGGCCAAGATCAATCTCTTCAGAAGTTACTGCAGGTCTATGATGACATTTTTCAAGAACCTAAAACACTACCACCATCCAGACAGGCTGATCATGCCATTCCCTTGGTGCCTGGAGAAAAACCTGTCACCCTAAGACCCTACATGTACAATCATTATCAAAATAATGAAATGGAAAAGCAAGTTAGAGATATGCTACAATAAGGAACAATTCAACATAGCCAATCACCTTTTTCATCCCGAGTTTTGTTAGTTAAGAAAAAAGATGGTTCCTGGAGATTCTGTGTTGACTATAAAGGACTGAACAACATCACTATAAAGGACAAATACCCTATACATATTGTAGATGACCTCCTAGATGAACTATATAACTCTACCTTATTTTCTAAAATTGATCTGAGAGCTGGCTATCACCAGATTAGAATGAAGGAGGAAGATGTGTATAAAACTGCATTCAGGACTCATATGGGATATTATGAGTTCAGAGTGATGCCCTTTGGTCTTACTAATGCCCCAGCTACATTTCAAGCCTTGATGAACCAGGTGTTTCAACCTTTTCTAAGGAAATTTGCCTTTAGTATTCTTTGATGATATACTGATTTACAGCAAGGGCATGAGGGAGCATTTGCAACATTTAGAAAAGGTGTTTCAGATCTTGAGAAATAATACCCTTTGGGCTAAGAAATCTAAGTGTTCCTTGGGCAGACACAAGTTGAATATTTGGGACATGTGATTAGTGCATAAAGTGTATCCACTGAGCCTTCTAAGGTGCAAGCAATGCTAGATTGGCTTGAGCCAACCAGTGTTAAAGCACTCAGAGGATTCCTAAGCCTCACAGGGTATTACAGAAAATATGTGGCAAACTATGTGACTATAAGCAGACCATTGACAGAACTTCTTAAGAAGAATGCCTTCCAATGGAATGACCAGGCTACAGCTGTATTCCAGGCCTTAAAGCAGGCCATGGCCACAACATCAGTCCTAGCACTCCCTGACTTTGAGCAGGAATTTATAGTTGAAACTGATGCATGCCATACAGGCATTGGTGTTGTATTGATGCAGCAAAATAGGCCTATTGCATATCTGAGTAAAGTATTGGCTCCTAAGCACTGGGGCAAATCTATATACGAGAAGGAATTCATGGCCATACTGAATGAGGTGGACAAATGGAGACATTATTTGTAGTACAGATATTTTGTGATTAAAATAGATCACCACAGCTTGAAGTTCTTGCTGGAACAAAGAGTGACCTCAGCTATTCAGCAGAAAGGCCTCACCAAGCTGTTAGGTCTTGACTATAAGATACAGTACAAAAAGGGAGTTGAGAATAGAGTGGCTGATGCACTCTCCAAAAGGCAGGAGGTTGACCTTAATGAAGCCAACATACAAGCAATTACTGCAACAGTACTATTATAGATGCAAGAGGTTCAAGACAGTTACACAGATGATGTTGAAGCCAAAGATCTTATAACTCAACTATCAGTAGTTCAGCATGGACCCAGTATCTATCATTTTTCAGGTGGAGTGTTAAGAAGGAAGGGAAAGGTTTATATTGGTTCTACATGAAATTCGAGGAAACAACTGCTAAGATTATTTCATGAGTCACCTGTAGGTTGTCAAGCACATTCTACTGGCCTGGCATGAGAGAAATGACCACTAGGCATATCCAAACCTATGATGTGTGCCAAAGAAACAAGGATGAACACATGCTTTACCCAGGGTTATTGCAACCATTGCCCATTCCTGACCAAACATGGAGGCACATAAGCATGGACTTCATTGAGGGGCTTCCCAGATCCAGAGGCAAAGAAGTCATCTTAGTGGTGGTAGACAGACTGACTAAGTTTGCACATTTTATGGCATTATCCCATCCTTATACTACAGCTAAGGTAGCACAAGTTTTCCTGAAGAGAGTACACACACTGCATGGTTTCCCTGAATCTATTGTGTCTGACAGAGACAAGGTGTTCTTGAGCCACTTCTGGAAGGAATTATTCAAGCCAGTTGGTACACAGCTATTGTATAGCTCAACCTACCATCCACAGACAGATGGGCAAACAGAACGGGTCAACAGATGCCTAGAAGCCTACTTAAGGTGTATGACTTCTAACAGACCTGTGCAGTGAAAACAGTGGCTACCACTGGCTGAATGTGGTACAATTCTAACTTCCACACAAGTCTACAGTGCACTCCTTTTGAAGCCCTCTATGGGTTCTCACCACCTCAGCTATCACTTGGTCTTATGTTGGAGGTAAAGGTGCCAGCTACTGAAGACTTACTTGCCATAAGACAACAGATGCAGCAACTACTGAAGGATAATCTGGTGAAGGCTCAAGAAAGAATGAAGTTGTATGCTGATAAGAGAAGATCTGAGAGGGAATTTGCAGTAGGTGACATGGTATAACTGAAACTACAGCCATACAGACAAACATTTATAGCCTTAAGGAAGAACCTGAAGCTCAGCTCTAAGTTCTATGGTCCCTATAGGGTACTAGAGAGAATTGGCCAGGTGGCTTATAAACTGGAATTACCCTCTACTAGTAAGGTACACCCTGTGTTCCATGTTTCATTATTGAAGAGGAAAGTGGGCCAGCACATAGTGCCTCAAACTGCATTACCAATCACTAATGAGATGAGGGTCAGTTCTTAGTGAAACCAGTAGCAATCTTGCAAAGACAGTTGGTAAAGAAGGGTAATGCTGTAGCTGTAAAGGTACTGGTTCAATGGTTCAACCTTCCACCAGAGGATGCCACATTGGAGGACTATGATTTTCTAAGAGCCCAGTTTCCTGATTTTGATTCACATCCTTGAGGACAAGGATGTTTTGATGCAGTGAGGATAGTCATGGAGGAGCTACTGCTGGGATTCGATAGGAGGAGCTGAATTTGAATGTTAGTTAGGAAGGGAGTTATAAGGGACACGTGTAGGGCTCAGATTAGAAGAAGGTTAATGAGGCTCAAGGGCCAGGATTAGCGGAGGAGTTGGTTAAGAAGTTGTTAGTATAACTAACAACCGGAAAGGAGAGAGAAGACAGTTTTTGGCAAAGATTCTTCTTCTTCCTCACTCATTCCTTCTCACTCTCATGTCTCTCTCATTCTCTTCTCTCTTACTCTGATTCTTCCTTATCCAATTCTTTTCATTTCCATTTAGAAACACTGTTTTAGTTCAGTTGTAATTCATTGTAATCGTGGAATTGTTAATAGAGTTTGAATTGATTACTTGAGTTCTTGAGTTTAAATTCATAATTTGTTAATTCCAAACCCTAGTTCACTACAGAGCAATCCGACATTTTGAATTAAAGGATTTATCTTCACATTAAAATGACTTATTTTTAGAAAAGAAGAAGTTAGGGTTTCTAATGTTGGGGAAGAAGACCGTATTCAACCTTTTAATGGGGAAGAATTGGTAGGCTTATGTGTCAAGTCTATGTGGCAGCCATGTCATCATACTTCCATTGTTCTTACATTTTTTTTTTTTGCTTTCATGGACTTCCCGTTAAGTAGAAGGTCATTTGTGGCTGAATGGTTTGATATCAAGGATATTTTTGCTACCGCTTTGAAACGAATGGTATTTTTAGTCTAATTCTGATAATTCGAAAATATTTTTGGCCCTTTTCCATTTTATCTTTACCAAACTTCGACTGTACCGTTTCATGGTTTCCTTAAGGCACATCCTTTAATATTATTCCTTCATTTGTCTGGAAGGATGAGAAGACCCATTGGAAACACACATCTTACCTAACACAATATTATATTCAAGTTACGTCTCTTTCTGGTAACCATCGACCACAGAGCTCATACATTGGAATCAACAGTCATTATAATTCAAGTTAAATTATCACTCACTGTTTTATATTAAATTAACTACATTTAATTGATATTCTAAATATGTCTTCTCTTATAATTGATATATCAATATATATAATTCAGACACTATATGTGCATAAAGTAATGTTTATTTTAAGTGGTACTATCATAATAACACAAATCACAGCCACGTATAATAAATGATTTTTGTAAAGCAGCGTCAAATGATATTCTTTATTAAAGAGTGTCTAAGCCACTATTATCCACATGCTTATTTGGTTCCCTTCTTTTCTTCTCTCTTGTGATTTCAGCATGTAGTATAAGCTGTCTGTTCAAAATTTCGAATCTACAAATAGAGGTGGTTTATAAAGAACAGTGGTACACAGACCAAAGCACACAATATTCACAAATGCTTATTGCGTGACTAATTCTAGGTTACCCATTAATGTTTATCCTTATAAATATGATTAGTTTGGTAAATACTCTCTCCATTTCAATTTATGTGAACCTATTTGACTTTGCACGAAATTTGATAAAGAAAAGAAACTTTAGAAACTTGTGGTCTAAAATAAGTCATAAATATTTGTGTAACTACAAATCGTTTCATTAAAATTAAAAGTGAAAGTTTATAAATAATACATTACTTTTTTAATCACTATTTTTTCTACACACACCTACATCACTATTGTTACAAACTTTTAATCAAATAATATCTTTTTCTTAAGGTATAAATCTAGAATATTCAATTAAGTATGCCATATTTTAAAAAAATTTAACTAAAAAAAATTGAATATATTGTTTGAGAATAAATGTTTAAAATTTCTCCAAAAGTACTTTTACGAAAAACACTTTTGAAGAGAAACACTTCTCAAATAAGCAGTTTTCAGCCAAACTTCTATGGAGCCAAAAATACTTATTTTTCTCAAAAAGTGCTTATTTTAAAATTTTGAGGTGTTTGGCAAGCTTTTAGGGAAAAATAAGTGCTTTTGAGTGGCAGCAGAAGCTGTTTTTCTGCTGTGAGGAAGAAGCTGAAAAAAGTAGCTTCTTTAAAAAATAAGTGCTTTTTATTATTTGAGACAAGAATACCTATCCAAACTTTCATATTTAATCAAATTAATATTATTATATATTGATTTTCGTAATTTGGTAATTTTTTTAAATATTGATAAAATACAAATTTATAACAAAGGCACTTCTTTAAAGTTTGGCCAAATACAAATTGGTTATCTCGCAAAATACTTCTTTGAAAAGCACTTTTGATAAAAATCACTTCTCAAAATAAACTGATTTTGCTAGTTTGACTAAACACGAATCCTTCATTAATTTTAGGTTGTTGAATTGTTATGACGTGCACTGCATCGAAATGTATCCCCTGGAACTACTTAATTAGCCTTGAGAGATCAAAATTGTTTGGTTATACATAGGAATGATTTATTGGTTAGTCTTTAAAGATGAGTTTTTCGTGTTTGAACGTGAACATACTTTTCCCTCATGAACTTCAAGTTTTTTTCAAGTGATATGCAGGTGTAATCCAAATTCCAAACACAACCTCAACTTACAAAACTACTATTTTTCATTTGAATTTAACGAACTCATTTTTTTAGTCTCAACTAAATTTATGTCCAAATGCTAATCACTTTCATTAGTTTTTTGCAGGCTGATCAATGATATATATTAGACAGAAACAAGCTTAAATTTATAGTCCTAGCTATAGAATAATGATAATATGGCTCATATTTCATATAATCGACCCTAATTGCTTAGGATTGACAGTCATAGTTTTTATTTTTGCAAAGGATACTCTAATTTCAGATTTCTTTCCATAATTGTTTTGACCATTTGAAGGTGATTTTGTCTAACAAATTCCTAATTTGTACAGCTCATACTATGCTTCCTAATTACTTTAATTTTCGTTCCTTGTGGGTCTTGGATGAATCTAGACGTTGCTCCAGAGTTGTAATGCATTTGGACTTCTTGTGGTGCACTCTTTGTATTTCGTAAAACTTCTATATACCCAGCTTGTCTTTCCTTAATTTTGTAAGTAATATTCTGCCATATAAGCAAATTGGCATAAACCTAATTTCCTGCAAAGTCCACAAGCATGAACTCCTTAATATTGATCTTCTTTCTTTTTTTTTTTTTTTTTTTTTTTTTTTTTTTTTAATCTTCTTTCTTTGAGAGTTCCCTTCTTTGTCTTCTGAAAGTTGACCCTTTAATGTACTTTCCTTTTATTCAAATGCCCAAAACATCTATATATATATATATATATATATATATATATAGAGAAGTAGTTAGGAAAAAATTTAGGACAAAATATTTGTCCATTATCTTAAATTGAAAGATTAGTTTTTAAATTAAAATGTTTAAAATTTTAAGATGTAGTTGAATTTGAATTTAAAGAGGTTGTATTTGAATTTGAATTTATGATATCCAATCTTAGCTAATCAATGTATATATAATATATAATATATAATATAATATAACATAATATAATATAAAAGGAGAGTAGTAGGCAGATTAGTTAGAGAAGTAGTTAGAAAAAAATTTAGGACAAAATATTTATCCATTGTCTTAAATTGAAAGATTAATTTTTAAACTAAAATGTTTAAAATTTTAAGATGTAGTATTTGAATTTGAATTTAAAGAGGTTGTATATGAATTTGAATTTATGATACCCAATCTTAGCTAATCAAAAAGATAAAAATATAAATGTCCTACTACAAAAAAAAAAAAAACAAGAATATATATATATATATATATATATATATATATATATATATATATATATATATATATATATATAAGGAGAGTAGTAGTTAGATTAGTTAGAGAAGTAGTTAGGAAAAAAATTATGACAAAATATTTGTCCATTGCCTTAAATTGAAAGATTAATTTTTAAATTAAAATGTTTAAAATTTTAAGATGTAGTATTTGAATTTGAATTTAAAGAGGTTGTATTTGAATTTGAATTTATGATACCCAATCTTAGCTAATCAAAAAGATAAAAATATAAATGTCGTACTACAAATAATAGATAATTTAAGTAATATTTTACTATTTGGTATATTTAATTATAAAACAAGATAGAAAGTTGGAATTTTTCTACGTATTAGGATATATATGCTCAGACAAGCTAACTCACGGTTTAATATGATTAATATCCATTGATTTAAAGTATTCAAACAAATAAAATATAACTTAATTATTTTTTGATACTCTTCGCGTATCGCGCGTGTGCTATACTAGTATATTGTTGTAAGAATATCGTTCATAAATAGTGTTCGCCTTTTGAACATGTTTGACAATAGGAAATATTTCTTTTGATCTTGGAAAATATTCTCTTTTCATAGCGTAGATTGTAATAGGCTCATAATATTTTTTCTTCCATAAAATGCACCCGTAAATATTTCCTTCCTTAACTTATTGTATTGTAAATATATTTTTCTTTGACCCAACAACTTTATTTCATGATATATTTACCGATCTTGTAGTAGAAAGAATATTGTCCATAACAATGAGAAATTTCATGAACATATTCTTCCAATATTTCTTTCTTCAACAGAGAAGTAATCTTTATTGTGGTGAACCCTCCACTATTTAAAATTTGAACTTCAATTCTGTTCCTTTCATTAAGCTCGGATGTCAAATCTTCGAGATACTAATATTTCTTCTATAATATTCTCGTTCTATACTTGTTTGGATCTTTACGATATTCTTTTTCATGAACCTTTACAAAAATAAATATATTACAAATAAATGTTCATTAACTAAAATAATTTAGTTGTTATTATCAAAATCAAAAGGTGATAGCAACTTTGAGACTCAGATTATGTACATTGGGGTTTACAAATATATCCCCACATTATTACTACCAATCATGGCTCGTAGATGTGAGACAGGCTCTATAAATAGTACTCCATATCAAAGCGATAATCAAACATATCACCTAGCTCTTTCCAGTCACAAATCTAAAAAGCTTTTTCAATATGGGTAGCTCACAACTTCATGTTGGTATTCTCTCAAGTCCAGGCTTAGGCCACATGATCCCTGCCCTAGTGCTTGGCAACCGTCTCACCACCCACCATAACATCTCAGTCACTATATTTACTATCACATCTGGTAGTTCTATGGCGGAATCTGAGCTTCTCAAATCCGCCAATAAATCAAAGTTGATTAACATAGTTGAGATACCAGCAGCAGATATCTCAACCCTAATCGATGCCAACACCAAAGTTGTGACAACACTTTGCTTACTTGTACGTGAAACGTTACGTGCTGTTAAATCCGCAATATTTGCCAAGAAACATATTCTTGACGCTCTTATAGTTGATCTTTTTTGTACTGAAGCCTTGCCAATTGCAAAAGAGTTTGGATTACCTAACTACATATATGTTCCAACTAATGCATGGTTTACATCTTTGAGTATATATTGTCAAGTTCTTGATAAAGAAATTGAGGGTCAATATGTGGATTTGGAAGAGCCGTTGAAAATCCCAGGTTGTAAACCGGTTAGACCGGAAGATGTTGTTGATCCTATGTTGGACCGGAATGATCAGCAGTATTTCGAGTACATGAGACTAGGGACTGAGTTTTGTTTATCGGATGGGATTTTGATGAACACTTGGGAAGATGCTGAGTCCGTTACACTTAAAGCTCTAAGAGAAAATGAAAAGTTGAAAGGAATCGTGAATTCACCAGTTTATCCAATTGGACCGTTAAGAAGATACGACGAACCAATTAGAGGTGAGAGTGACAACAGTAGGAACATTATCATGAAATGGTTGGATGAACAAACTCCTGAATCGGTTTTGTACGTGTCTTTCGGGAGTGGTGGGACTCTCTCGTCAAAGCAACTAACTGAGCTAGCTTTTGGATTGGAGTTAAGTCACCAGAAGTTCATTTGGGTGGTGAGGCCACCTTCAGATGGTGGCGCAGACAAGTCATTTTTCACAACAGGAAAAGGTGGTGATAACACTTCGGAATACTTGCCAGAAGGTTTTCTAACACGGACAAAAGATTTTGGGTTGGTAGTTCCGATGTGGACGGATCAAGTCGGAATCTTGAGCCATCCATCAGTAGGAGGGTTTTTGTCACACTGTGGATGGAATTCTAGCATTGAGAGTATAACAAATGGTGTGCCAATGATTGCATGGCCACTATATTCTGAACAAAGACAAAATGCCACTATGCTTACGGAGGAACTTGGAGTGGCTGTTAGGCCAAAGGTATTGCCAGCAAAGAAAGTGGTGGAAAGGGACGAAATCGAGAAATTAGTGAGAACTGTAATGCAATATAAAGAAGGAAAGGTATTGAGGGAAAATGTGAAGAAATTGAAGATGAGTGGAGAAAAAGCTCTAAGTGTAGGAGGCTCCTCTCATAATTCAATGTGTGAATTCCTCAAAGATATCGAGAATAGACGCCATGGTATGTAATTACAAGAAAAGCATGTGTGAGGAGACTTTCTATGTCATGCTATTTATGTAATGCAATTTACAGTGCTTTGAATAATATACTCTGTAATAAACCAATGTCAGTTGCTAGATTGTTATTTCTCTAGATCTTTTCATCCTTTGCAAGCAATCTTAGAGTAATATATCCCAAGGCAGTAATAAACAACTCCTAGACCTGCCAAGTATACTATTTCTAGGCTAGTTTGTCAGTCTTTGATTAATTTGCTTAGAATATTATACCAGAATTCTTGTTCTTTGCTTTATCGAACTATTGCTTTAATGCCTAAAAAGTTATTTTGTTTAGTAGCTGTTTGGCCATAAATATCACAAAATTTTTGATTTTTTTTTTTAAGTTGTGTTTGGACATGAATATTACTTGTAAAAAAGTTGAAGTTTTGTGAGTGAAGTAAAATTATTTTTTGAAAATGGTTTTTCGAAAATTGTTTTCGAAAAAATGACAGTTTTTCATGGGCAAACAAGTTTCCAAAAAAAATTTGACAAAAAAAGGAAAAAAAAACTCATAGACAAACGGGTCCTTAATGTAGGTTCTTAAAGGACATATATCTTTGGGCAATGCCAGGTTTCCCAACGGAACCAATGGTATGATGATACGGAGGGGTTCTTAGTGTACCCTATGTCTATAAGTTACTACTAATTTTTCTTTGGTTATTGTATGTACTAATCCTTACATCCACAGGCTATTTTTGGAAGGTGTATGCATGCCAGTTTTATTTCATTTAACTGATGTGACCGTCAAGATAGTGGTCTCATCAGAATATTATGCTTGACTACTCTTTGTAGAGCATGCTCTTGACATTCTTGTTCGAATTCCTTTGTGGAAGAACGGCCTTGACTTCAGGCATGGTACTGGACATGGTATTGGGTCTTATCTAAATGTTTATGAACGTAAGCTCTCTTATATCACTGAAGATGTACTTGTACAAAGAAGTATAGTAATTTATAATTTTATAGTACTTACATTAGCACATGTCTTTACCTTTGCAGGGCCTCATCAAATTAGTTTTAGACCGTCTGCACGTAATGTGCCACTGCAAGTTTCTATGACTGTCACAGATGGTCATGAGTGACATACTCCTTTATTATTAGATTAGAGTGTAACATTTTTCTTAACATGGTCTATATGCCTATGGTGTAATTGAGTGGACTTTAATCATTAATGTGAATTGGTTGGTTTAGAATGTTATGTTACGAAAATGGTCATAAATTGATGTCCTCTCCTAAACATGGCCAAACCCAAATTAAACATCGTCTTCAAATGTATTTTTCAAACTCAAATATTGTCCAAACGCCTACTAAAGATTGCTACGATTTGGAAAATCAGTACAAGGAAGATGTCATGCCGTTTTAGCGGATCTGTTTTAGGTGGTTGTCAGTGGGCTTTAGTGTGGGCAACTGCAGTTAATGCGATCCATCTAATGATTCTCTTGTTTCTGGGAATTAGGGCTAACCACCTTGTAATGACAAGCTGTGCTAGCTTCATGAATATTCTAGTCATCACTCTCTTATGGACACTGTTTTACATTTTGCTCTGCTTCACTTGTTGGAAACCTAACATTCATATATATAGTATTTTCCAGAACCTGGTTAGTATGAAGAAGGGAATTTTGGTATAAGATTAAAGAATGTGCTTATTGTCAAAGAGGCAAATACGAAGTTCAATTTCAGTGGCAAGGGCTACTTATCATTTGAGCACACACTACTAAATATCCGGCTTTTTCGACCGCCGGATTTCGACCGAAAGTCTGTCGAACCACTATTTCGACCGACATTCGGTCGAAGAAATTTTTTTTTTAAAAAAAGGCTTCGATCGAAAATCGGTCGAAAGGGCGGTCGAAACCCCCGAAATAAATCACGGCAGAAACTTCTTTCCCCATTTCATCTTCTTCCCCAAACACACATATACTCTCTCTACCCCCCCCCCCCTCCCCCTCCCCCAACCTCTATACCCGAAAACCACCATAAACCACCCCCAAATTAAAAAAAAAAAATCACATTCTACCCTCCTAAACACTACATATAACAACAAATTCAAGGTAAATTCTTAGTTTTAGTGTTATTTTAATTATTGTCTAAAACTAAAACCCTAACTTTTTAACTCAATTTTTTTTAGTTCTTAAGCATATAACTAGTGGGGAATCATAATTAAGTGCTATTGGAGCACAAAATAAGTTTTTTTTTTATATAATCCGATTTTTTTTTTAAATTTTTTTTTTTAATTTCGGCCTATAATGTTGCATAGGTATAGGGGTGGGCGTTCGGTTTTTCGGTTCGGTTTTTTGAAACTTCGATTCGGTATTTGGGTCTTCGATTCGGTTTGAAGTATAGAAAAACCCGTATTTTTTATATTTCGGTTCGGTTCGGTTTTTTAGTTCGATACTTCGGTTCGGTACATCGGTGTTTCGGTTTAAACCAAAGTTTATGGCAAAAAAACAGCAGCGTTTCAGCTGCGTTTCAGCACCAAAACTGCTGCAATTCAGCACCCAAAAAACTGCAGAAAAACAGCAGCGTTTCAGCTGCATTTCAGCACCAAAAAAACTGCATAATCAATTAATTTATCAGTAGGTTTAACTTCATAATTTTATTCCATATTGTTAGTAGTATAAAATAATACCACAGTTGATGTATCACTTTATACAAAGATAAACTATGTATGGATTGAATATATAAACCAAACCTGAGCTAAGTATTTATTCAACAAAAAAAAAGTTTCATGAGCCTAGACTATGATTATAAATATACGAATATCTATTTTTTTTTTCCTGTAACAATTTTGGGAATTATTGGCAATTGTCTAACAGATATAGAATCTAAGAACATACATTAGGATACATGTTAGTGACATCTAAATGTATTAGTGACATCTAAATAGTAAGATGTATTTATAAGTTTAGGAAATCAATCACTAAAAAAATGCAATTTACCAACGGGAAAAACGATTATTACATAGGGTTACTAATCCAACAAATTTAGATCTGCTGTTGAAATATTTGTTGATAATATTTACCAACAGGTTTGAGTCCGTTAGTAAAATTTGCCAGCAAAATTTTTATTGATAAATAAATAACACTTAAATCTGTTGGTGATAAAGAAGCTACTGCAAACCTCAAGAACATTACCTCATGATTAATACTTTGAGCTTAACAGATCGTGCAAGTCAGATATAAACTCAAGACCAAGTAGATAAACATGACCAGTTCATGACAAAGAATTTTCATAACTGAGAAGAAACAAACCTCGAAAAGAAACTTCGATCGGACTGGAGAAGAAGAGAAGAGAAAAGAAACTTCGATTTTGTTCAGTGGTTTGTTCGATTTTGTTCAGTGCTTCAGTGCTGCTTTGTTCGATTTTGTTCAGAGCTTCACTGCTTTGTTCGATTTCGGCTGAAGAGAAGATAACTTTCAGTGTTTTGACTTTTGAGTTTTGAGCGGCTGTTTCCTGTTTGTGACTTGTGAGGGAAAAATGAAAATAGGGTTTTGGCCTTTTGGGTAAATTAGGAATTTAGAAGATATTATAAATAATTTCGGGTTTTTCGGGTCCCGAAATTCCAAAAACTCGAAACCGAAAACCGAACCGAAAAACTGAAATTTAAAAATTTTTAGACCGAACCGAACCGAAAAACCGAATTAGTTCGGTTCGGTTCGGTATTTCAGTTTTTTCGGTTTTGTGCCCACCCCTACATAGGTAGTTAATTAAATTAGTTTATTGTAGTTATTGTTGATGTCGAAAAACTTTTTTGGTGTTGTTAGCTCTTATAAAGTTAGGTTTGTATTGTTTGAGATTGTTGTAGTTGTTGGGGATTGTTGGAATTATTTGGTAGTGGTGTTTGGAATGTATTGTTCTTTGGTATTGTTGAAAAGATGAACATGTTATGCCTAAAACGAATAAGTTTTTTTTGGTTTGAATTGCTTTGATAATGGTAATTAATAGGGTGTTAGAAGGAAATATTGTTTGTTTGGGGCATTTCATCAAACAAGTTGCGAGCATTAACAAACCCAACCACATTAATCTTGCTATAGTGATTACAAAAAAGTGGCAAGCTAAGATAAAAAATTTATTGCGTTAGGCAAAGCATATGACATAAAACTTTATAATTTAGTAATTAAAAATTGATAATCTTATATTTAAAAAAATCATACATATTGTTTCTCAATCTTGCAATGTTTGTGTAGATATGGACATTAATCGACGTCGTTTGTGGATGGATATGAGAAATTTTCCCGGGCGGTGGGGGTTGAGGCCTTCGTTTGTAGCGGGTGTTAAGGAATTTCTTGATAATGTCCGTACAACAGACGATTATTTAAGGCATGGTAAAATTAAGTGTCCATGTGACAAATGCAAATGCGTAAAGACACAAGATTTGACGAAGGTAGAGATACATCTTTATAAAGAGGGGTTTATGCAAAATTACTATGTTTGGTATAATCATGGAGAGCCGTGGTATTTGCAGGAGCACCTTCAAAATCTAGAAAATATTCATGGCGGTAGGAGTTCTCCAGTTCTGGAGCCAAACCTTAATAATTATAGAATGGAGGATATGGTACATGATGCTTTTGGGATGTACCCGGATAATGATCCCCTGCAGCCGGGTACATCACAGCCAAACATTGAGCACATTCCCAATGCTGAGGCAAATCAATTCTATAAACGGTTGGAGGAAGCAAGTCGTCCATTGTATGAGGGCTCGGTGCATTCCCAGTTGTCGGTTGCTGTTAGATTGCTAAGTATCAAATCAGATTTTAGTATTTCTCAAGCTGCCATGGATTCCATCATTGGCCTTATGAATGAACTCAATCCGACTAAGATGGCCTTACCAACTAATTATTACTACACTAAGAAGTTGGTTTCCTCGTTAGGCCTTTCTTCCGAGAAGATTCATTGTTGTGTTAATGGTTGCATGTTGTATTATAAGGATGATGCAGATCTCGTGACATGTAGATTTTGTGAGGAGCGTCGATACAAGCCTGAGCAAAATCCTAAAAAGAAGCCGAAGCCTGTTAAGTCGATGCATTACTTGCCTCTTATACCCAGGTAAAAGAGGTTGTATGCTTCGATGAGTTCTGCTCCTCACATGAGATGGCACCATGATCGTACCAAGCAGCTGGGTATTCTATCCCATCCGTCTGATGGTGAGGCATGGAAACACTTTGATCAAGTGTATAGTTGAACCATCCGTCTGATGGTGAGGCATGGAAACACTTCATCGTTTGAGTCTGATGCCGAGTCTAGTTCGGGTTCTAGCCAGTAGTGATAGTTGAACTATAAACTGTGTGTTAAGTTTATTTGATAATTGTAACACTATTACTGATGTTGATCGACTTGTTTCTATTGTTTGGCTTGTTAGCCTTGTTGTTGAATATCGTTTATGAATTTGTTTTGGCTGTTTTTGCTGCATGTTCTGGGTGTTGCTGAATTTACAGGTGGTGTAGGGCTAATTGCAGATTTTATATTGCAGGTTTTTACAGATTTTCGACTGATTTTCGGTCGACAAGTTGGTCAAAACACTTTACCAACATTTCGACCGAAAGTCGGTCGAACAGGCCTGTCGACCGACTTTCGGTGAAGAACTCGTCATTTAAGAAAAAAAATACACGTTCTCCGATCGACTGTCGGTCGAAAGCCGGTCGACCTTTCGACCTGTGTCGGTCGACACTACTTTTTCGACCATCATTTATTCGACCACCACAATCGGTCGAAGATCGGTCGAAATGTCGACCGTTCTCCGACCGATTTGGCGGTCAGAAAAGGTGGTTTTTCTAGTAGTGACATAACATGGATACGTTTTTAAACACTATGTTTTTTGTGCCCGATCACATTATAATATGCATCTATGTTATTTGTTCTAGATGTACGTGTGATGCAATTATATTTTTGCAGTCCAACCGTCCAAGAGAAATGGAGATATACTCTACCCTTTACGGCTTTACCTATGAAATGCTATTTCTTAAGAGTATTCTACAGGTTGGAAATGCTTATATCAATGTGATAACATTTTTTACTGTTTACTCTAGGCGCCATATATACAGGAAACTAATTGATATGAGCCTTCTAGTGCCTGAAAATATTGAATGGTTGAATGAATATCATGCTAATTGTCAGGAAATTCTTGCCCCTTACATTAACACATCTGAGATGGCCGATTGGCTGAAGAAGGCTACTGATCAAACCATTGCAGCTTGTGATGCCCTTCTTATGGGATTGGAGTTGAGATTAATGGAAGGCCACTGATCCTTATTGCCCTAATCTTGCTAAATTCTGCAGGCTTTTACACACACATATAGCTTCCGCATGATTTTTCTAGGGTTAGCAGTAGAAAAACCGCCTTTTCCGACCGCCAAATCAGTCGGAGAATGGTCGACATTTCGACCGATCTTCGACCAGCTTTCGAGCGACAGTCGGTCGGAGAATGTATATTTTTTTTCTTAAATGACGAGTTCTTCGACCGAAAGTCGGTCGACAGGCCTGTTCGACCGACTTTCGGTTGAAGGGCTTTTCGACCGACTTTCGGTCGAAATGTTGGTAAAACGTTTTGACCAACTTGTCGACCGAAAATCGGTCGAAAATCTGTAAAAACCTGCAATATAAAATCTGCAATTAGCCCTACACCACTTGTAAATTCAGCAACACCCAGAACATGCAGCAAAACCAGCCAAAACGGATTCATAAACGATATTCAACAACAGGGCTAATAAGCCAAACAATAGAAACAAGTCGATCAACATCAGTAATAGTGTTACAATTATCAAATAAACTTAACACACAGTTTATGGTTCAACTATCACTACTGGCTAGAACCCGAACTAGACTCGGCATCAGACTCAGACGACGAAGTGTTTCCATGCCTCACCATCAGACAGATGGTTCAACTATACACTTGATCAAAGTGTTTCCATGCCTCACCATCAGACGAATGGGATAGAATACCCGGCCGCTTGGTACGATCACGATGCCATCTCATGTGAGGAGCAGAACTCATCGAAGCATACAACCTCTTTAACCTGGGTATAAGGGGCAAGTAATGCATCGACTTAACAGGCTTCGGCTTCTTTTTAGGATTTTGCTCAGGCTTGTATCGAGGCTCCTCACAAAATCTACATGTCATGAGGTCTGCATCATCCTTATAATACAACATGCAACCATTGACACAACAATGAATCTTCTCGGCAGAAAGGCCTAACGAGGAAACCAAATTCTTAGTGTAGTAATAATTAGTTGGTAAGGCCATCTTAGTCGGATTAAGTTCCTTCATAAGGCCAATGATGGAATCCATGGCAGCTTGAGAAATACTAAAATCTGATTTGATACTTAGCAATCTAACAACAACCGACAACTGGGAATGCACCGAACACTCATACAATGGACGACTTGCTTCCTCCAACCGTTTATAGAATTGATTTGCCTCAGCATTGGGAATGTGCTCAATGTTTGGCTGTGATGTACCCGGCTGCAGGGGATTATTATCCGGGTACATCCCAAAAGCATCATGTACCATATCCTCCATTCTATAATTATTAAGGTCTGGCTCCAGAACCGGAGAACTCCTACCGCCATGAATATTTTCTAGATTTTGAAGGTGCTCCTGCAAATCCCACGGCTCTCCATGATTATACCAAACATAGTAATTTGGCATAAACCCCTTCTTATAAAGATGTATCTCTACCTTCGTCAAATCTTGCGTCTTTACGCATTTGCATTTTTCACATGGACACTTAATTTTGCCATGCCTTAAATAATCGTCTGTTGTACGGACATTATCAAGAAATTCCTTAACACCCGCTACAAACGAAGGCCTCAACCCCCGCCGCCCGGGAAAATTTCTATTATCCATCCACAAACGACGTCGATTAATGTCCATATCTACACAAACATTGTAAGATTGAGAAATAATATGTATGATTTTTTTAAATATAAGATTATCAATTTTTAATTACTAAATTATAAAGTTTTATGTCATATGCTTTGCCTAACGCAATAAATTTTTATCTTAGCTTGCCACTTTTTTGTAATCACTATAGCAAGATTAATGTGGTCGGGTTTGTTAATGCTCGCAACTTGTTTGATGAAATGCCCCAAACAAACAATATTTCTTTCTAACACCCTATTAATTACCATTATCAAAGCAATTCAAACCAACAAAAACTTATTCGTTTTAGGCATAACATGTTCATCTTTTCAACAATACCAAAGCAACAACACATTCCAAACACCACTACCAAACAATTCCAACAATCCCCAACAACTACAACAATCCCAAACAACACAAACCTAACTTTATAAGAGCTAACAACACCAAACAAGTTTTTCGATATCAACAATAACTACAATAAACTAATTTACTAATAATTAACTACCTATGCAACATTATAGGCCAAAATTTAAAAAAAAATTAAATTCAAATTATATAAAAAACAAAAAGAACTTACCTCAAGTTTGATTTGTGCTCCAATAGCACTTAATTATGATTCCCCACTAGTTATATGCTTAAGAACTACAAAAAAATTGAGTTAAAAAGTTAGGGTTTTACTTTTAGAAAATAATTAAAATAACACTAAAACTAAGAATTTACCTTGAATTTGTTGTTATATGTAATGTTTAGGAGGGTAGAACGTGATTTTTTTTTTGAATTTGTGGGTGGTTTATGGTGGTTTTCGGGTATAGAGGTTTGGGGGAGGGGGGGGGGGGGGGGGATAGAGAGAGTATATGTGTATTTGGGGAAGAAGATGAAATGGGGAAAAGGATTTCTGCCGTGATTTATTTCGGGGGTTTCGACCGCCCTTTCGACCGATTTTCGGTCGAAGCCTTTTTAAAAAAAAAAAAAAATTCTTCGACCGAATGTCGATCGAAATCCGGCGGTCGAAAAAGCCGGATATTTTAGTAGTGATTGTGATCTTAAAGAGATGCTAAAAGTCTAGGTGCATTCTGAGTCTTGCGCAATATTTGGTTCAAGGACTAGGAACGGTCTCTTCACAAATTTTGATGGCTTGCTTGTTGTCAGTGTTATCCTTCCTTCCATTTACTTCTTTCCTTTTTCAACTCTAATACTTGTTTCCTGCATTAATATTTGACACATACGGGGGTATGAGCTAAAGCTACAAAGTTTGACCGAATCATAGCTTATATGCTAGCTCTGCCCTTATATAGAAGAGAACTGGAGTATCCATCAGTCCACCATATTGCTATCAGTTACAAAAGAAGCTAGCAAGCTTGTGCCATTTTTATTTAGAACGATAAAATTGTAGAGTAACTAACAACGTGAAAATCATTGAAGATTCATTTCTGCCCTAGATAAAGTTCTCATGAACCTGCGTCAATAAGATGAATAGACTTTGAATTTTTTTTTAAAGAAAAGGAATAACAAAAAGAAAAATGAAAAGCTGAAAGGGTTTGTTATAATAATTATGTGTGGATGTGTTTTATGGCTCATTGCAAATGTCATTCTAGTTATATACATTTTTGTAAAAGATCAATAGAGGACAAATGAGATCTTTGTGTGGTCATATTTTCTATTCAAAATGAACCTAGTCATAGGAGATTTTCTCTTGAATTTGAGGGTGAGAATATGCAATTTTTGGAGTAGCGGTCTCTTTTTCGGCTTGACGTTTATGTGCATCCTTTAATATTAGACATCCTTGTCCAAGTGTTTAACTGAGTTTCTTACTGTCAAAACATTTTCTTGTGAAAGAGTAACAATTTAAGATAATAGTATATTGCTAACATGCATATCCCACCCCCCTTGCATCACAATATGAAAATGATTTCATAATTTAAACTCGAAAAGTAACCGTGCAAAACACAGAGTCATGCTCTCCCCCCTCCCCCCCCCCCCCCAAAAAAAATAGTAACTGTTTGTAATATATATGTAAATTAGCTGTTTGAACACTGCAACACACACCAACCACACACTCAGAAAACACAAGGATTTTACGTGGAAAACTCCTTGTTCAAGGGAGAAAAACCACGACCCACATTCTGGGATTTTAGAACTCAATCCACTAACACAAAGAGCACGTTTCTGATTACAAGACTTTGTAACCAAGGGGCTACACTCTAGACCCTAATCACTACTCAAAGCTAAACTCTAGCTTTACAAGAAATTTCTCACAAGTTCACCTAATACATATGCTTCTACAATAAGCCAATAGGTAAAAATAATGAACGCTCAAACTAAGACAACTTAACCTAGACAGAATATCTAGACTCAACCAACTCAAGCACACCAGTTCTCTTCTTCAGTTATCTCACGTAGAAAGATGCTGGATCGCCTTTATATGCTCTCAACTCTCTGTATGTGAATAACTGATATACGGCTACATCAACTACTTGTATTTACACGGGCCTTGCAACTCTAGTTGAGTCATACAAGGAATCTTTGTAATTATGGTAAGACAGGATTCCTAGTAACTCTTTTCCTTATTGAAGTCCAACTCCTATTCGTACTTCAAAGACACAGCCTGGGCACCACCTCTTTTAGTCTGACTAGGATGCATATTCATTCACGCGCCACTACTCCTAGTTCTGTAGGGATTTGCAACCCACAGATCTTTTCGATCAGCCGTGCCCTTCTTCCTCAAGGATTAGGTTCTTCTATCAAGAACACTAAGTCCTTCTCGTTTGTCATGCTTCAAAACTAATGCTCAACAAATTCCTCCTTTTTGATGATGACAAACAAATGTTGCCAAAGAACCTGAATAGACAAAATTTCCCAAAAAAACACAAAAACAAAAGGTAACAAGTTTAAGAAATTAAAAAGATGAATTAGGTCACAAACACCCCAACATTTCTTTCTTCTCCCTTTTGGCATCATCGAAAAGATTCAAATGCATGCATGAAACAGTTAGTATTATCCAGTCTAGAGCCCAAGGCAACAAGTCAGTTAAAAACACACAGAAGTGAGAGTAAGGGCCCAACAGGAACCAAATACTGTAAAAGCAACCAGTCATAAGCATGAGTAAATTTAAAACAATTATCCAGGGTGTGACAGCAGCACAACCCTATCCATTAGTACACAACTATAAAAAAAATTGTTTGAAACAACTATCACATGTGCAAGGGAGAATGGAAGGAATTAACAGCATTTAGGAGAAAAGACAGGAGGATAGGATAAGAGGACTCATGACTGAAGGTTGAAGTGCTTGACAAGTGCCTCAAGATGCTTTGTATTTTTGGCCCTTTCCATCACCAGCTTGGCCTCATACTCTTGGCAGTCTATCTTCAAGCGATCAATTTCTTGATCCTTCAACTTCAGCTGTCTGTGGAGCTCTGCATTTTCAGTGCTCCTTCACAGCATCAATGGCCTCCTCAGGTCCATAATCCTCACTCTCCTCAGCTAGCTCTTGCTTGACCTGCCTGGGCTTTTTGGAAGCTCTTCTCTCCTCGAAGAAGTCACAGTTTTTAAGCACATTGTACCCAAACATCTGATGAATGGTTGGCTTCTTTCCAGCTTCCAGTGGAACCCCAAAATTCTCTAAAACTTGCTGGAGGATATAGGAATGCACTAAAGAATGTGGCTTCTGATCAGTATCTGCAATCCTCTTAATATGCCTGATAATTAGCCCAGGTAAGTTGATTATTAACCCCTATCCAGCAAGTCCATATATGTTAGGTCTAGAGCACTAGCTTCACTGTTTCTTTCTCCTCTTGGTAGAAGGAACCTGTGCACAAACTCAAACAGCAACTGGTGTGCAGGCTGCATCTCCTTTTTATCTACCTTCCTTTCCTTCCTTAGCTTGGGTTTTCCTGAGAATTTCTTGACCACACTCAGAGGAGTTCCTCCATCTGTCCTCTTGGGCCACTTCAACTTTATATACCTGCAATAACCTTCAACAGGTATGTCAAGGATCACCCCAAGCTCAGTTCTCCCAAGTTCTATCTCAACTCCCTTCACAGTGGTGAACACTCTTCTGGCAATGACTCTGCAGTTTGTGTAAAACTCCCTGACCTCATCAACAAACAACATCCTATCTTTATTTCCAAACAAACCATGCCATCCTTGGTCACCAATCATTCTCAGCAGTGGTTTCACGTGATGTTTCTTCTCATCATGCAAAATATTACTAGGGAGCACCTGATGCTTTGAAAAAAAGGCCACTCTATCAACTTCTTTTTCAGAACCTCTCCTTCTCTTCCTGTTCTCTGCTTCACTATCAGTCTCAGAGTCACTTGGCTCCACATAACTACCAGCCTCGTCACTCTCTTCCTCTATCTCCCCAACTTTCTTCTCTTCCTCCTTTTTCTTTGCCTCTCTGTCTCTCATATTGGTAATTGTTCTTTCCAGCTTCCCAACTGTCTCCAGCTGTTGCTTCAAGGCAGACCTAGTGCCAACTCTCCTGGCCACTGGCTCAACAACAGTCCTGTCACCACTTTCTTCACTTGATTCATCAACCAATTTAGTTTTTGACACTGGCTTTCCCCCTTTCACCAGTCTCCTCCTCTTATCCGGCTCTACTCTGTTCTCCTTCACAAACACTACCTCTTCTTCCTCTTCCTCACACACCAGCCTCTCGTCCTCCTCACCAAACTTCCTTTTCAACCTTTTCTTCTTTGTTTCTTCTGCTTTCTTGGTAACCTCTTCACTCTCAACTTTTTCTTTCACAACCTCCTCATCCTTTTCTTCTTCTGAATCTGTCCAATTGAGTCCTGCATCATCAGCCTCAGTAGGATCTGGGCAAGAAGCAGGTTCTTGACTCAAATCCTGTGAAGCCTCAGCAAGTCTAAGTCCTCCAACTACTGGACCTTTAAGGACAGATACCCCTTCACTCTCCTCAGCACCCACAACACTAGCACTTGGTTCATTAACACGTTCCTTAAGGGACTCAACAAGATCATCCTCCCTTAGTTGTTCTATCACTCTTCCTGCTACATCCACCTCTAAATCAGTCTTTTATACTACAGGCACATGCAAATTTACCCAAGGTTCTTCCTAAACATCCTTTTGCTTTGTTTCAACTATGTTCCCCCTACCAGTTTTGTCACCAGTCTCTACTACTCCTACAATTTCATCTAGTCCTATTACTAGGGTTACAGTATCCACTGTACCAGGGCTTTTTATTCCTTCTAAACCAACAGGAGTAGATGGGATAGGATCAGGAGTTATCTCAGTAGATGGTTCGGATGAAACTTGTGCAGTAGGCGTAGTAGACAAAGATCTTGATAACATCTTCTTGACCAGTTTCTTTTCTCCCTTTTTGAGAAATTTTGTCCTGGCCTTAGCAATTCTTTCCGCTAGGGTGGATGGAGGTGGTTTTGCAGATGATTTTTTGAGAGTCTTTGTGGGTGAAGTGGATGAAGATTGTACTTGAGACATGGTGAAATTTTTTGGGTTTTTGACTGAGATTTCAAGGTTTTTCAGTCTTGTGCTTTTGAGAGAGAATGTAGGATGAAAATGAACAGAGTTGTTGAGTGTGTGAGTTCTGTGTAGAAAGAAGAAAGGGAGAGGGTTTTGGTGATTAGACAGTTTCTGGGGAATCCAACGAAATAATGAGATATAAGTGAAAAGCAGCTCTTTGAAATTTTTAAAAATCGGGAAGGGTTACGGATTTGACGGTTATGGAGTTATTCAATTAAGCTTTTTCAAGTAGTGGGGTCCATACAAGTCAAATAGAATTTTATCCCAAAAAGGAATGTGTTCCTATAATTTAGAACAGTTACAGGAACATGGAGGATCTCCCTTGACACACGTATAATTGACAATTTAATTTTAGTTATGACTTCTATCATGCAAGGTAGTGTGACTGTACTTGGACATGATTCCTCATGCTTTAGTCGGTTCTTTCTCAGTACGTAGTAGGTTCTTCATGGGATCACATTATCCTCACCTGGTGCTTAAAAGCTGAACAAGTATACTTAATCAAGTACAAAATTAGACTGAACAGTAATAACAAATTTTACACACAGATTATTGAACACTTAAGTACCAATCATTGAGGGACCACCTGCTGGGTCATCCGTGTATTTTGGTCATCCCTAATTCCAATATGTTCCTCTCAAACTGTACCTTATTCAATGGTTTGTTGAATATGTCAGCAATTTGATCTTCAGTCCTTCAAGAATTCATAGTAATCAGACCCTTTTCCACATTATCTCTAAGGAAATGGTGTCTAATATCAGTATTCTTTGTTCTTTTGTGTTGTGGCAATATTCACTGCACTTGTGTTATCACAGAAAATTGGCACTGCTCCATATTTGATACCAAAATCCTCCAACTGTTGTTTGATCCATAGTAGTTGTGAGCAACATGATGCAGCTACTACATACTCAGCTTCCGCAGTAGAGAGGGCAACTGAGTTTTGCTTCTTTGTAGCCCAAGAGACCAAACAAGGACAAAGAAAGTGTGTCATTCCTGATGTGCTTTTCCTATCCACCAAATGACCTGCATAATCTGCATCAACAAAACCAATTAGTTCAAAAGTACCTCCCCTTGGATACCATAGACAGAGGTCCTGAGTTCCTTTCAAGTATCTCAGGATCCTCTTCACAGCTGTCAGGTGTGACTCCTTGGGCTTGGACTGAAACCTGGCACACAGTCCCACACTGTATACTATATCAGGTCGACTAGCTGTGAGATAGAGTAGTGAACCTATGATTCCTCCATATTTTGTCTCGTTTGTCGAAGGACCTAGTTCATCCATATCCAGCTTGGTTCCAGGAGCAAAGGGCGTAGTCATTTCTTTTGCTCCTTCCATGTCAAATTTCTTCAGAAGTTCCTTGACATATTTTTGCTGATGAATCATAGTCCCTTCAGGCATTTGCTTTATCTGCAATCCAAGGAAGAAATTAACTTCCCCTATCATGCTCATTTCAAATTCACTTCCCATCAGATCAGCAAACCCTTTGCATAGCTCCTCATCAGTGGCTCCAAAGATGATATCATCAACATACACTTGAACCACTAATAGATCCTTTCCTTTCTTCTTGAGGAATAGCGTGTTGTCAATCTTTCCTCTTGAGAACCCATTCTTCAGCAGGAATCCTGAAAGTCTTTCATACCAGGCTCTAGGAGCTTGCTTCAATCCATAGAGTGCCTTGTCCAGTTTGTAAACATGATTAGGAAATTCAGTGTTCAAAAATCCTGGCGGCTGTATTACATATACCTCTTCATATAAGTAACCATTCAGGAAGGCACTCTTCACATCCATCTGATATAGTGTGAACTCCATGTATGTAGCAAAGGCAATCAGCATCCTAATGGCCTCCATCCTTGCAACTGGGGCAAAGGTCTCATCATAGTCTATTCCTTCTTCCTAACTGTATCCTTGAACTACTAACCTTGCTTTGTTCCTTGTCACTATACCATGCTCATCCAGTTTGTTCCTGAACACCCATTTTTTTTCCAATTATTGATCTGTCCTTCGGCTTAGGAACTAGGTGCCATACTTTGCTCCTTTCGAATTGATGAAGTTCATCCTGCAGGGCCAGAATCCAATCTGGATCTTCTAGAGCTTGTTTTACATTCTTTGATTCCATAGATGAGAGGAATGCAAAGAATGCACAGAAGTGTTTCAAGGCTGACCTGGTCATGATTCCAGTGTCCAGTTCTGACAATACATTCTCCAAGGGGGTGAGAGCTTTGATGTTTCCATGGCCTGAGTTGAAAGTGACTGGAAGAACCTGCAACATTATCTTGAGGAGGTTCTTCCTGACTTGCTGGATCATCAACTTCATCTGATGTTCCCCCTGTCATGTTGAATCCTTGTTCTAGTGTGCTCGAATCTTCACATGATGTCTCCTTCTCTTCTGAGTCTTCCAGTTCATCTACGCCATCTTCCCGACTTAGGCCAATCACTTGATCATCTGCCTCGGTTTCCCCCAATGCCTTATCAGATTCATCAGATACGACATGCATACTTTCCTCCACCGTTTGTGTTCTTTTGTTAAACACTTTGTAGGCCTTGCTTTGATTGGAATAACCAAGAAATATTGCTCATCACTCCTAGCATCGAACTTCCCCGATGGTTCCTTGCCATTGTTGTGAACAAAACATTTACAACCAAAGGGTTTCGGGTGAGCAATATTTGGTTTTCTTCCTCTGAGTAGCTCATGTGGGGTCTTATCAAAAATTGCTCTGATGGAACACCTGTTCAGTAAATAACATGCAGTTTTTATTGCTTCAACCCAAAAGTTTCTTGCAAGCCCACTTGACAACAGCATAGTCCTTGTCATATCCTCCAGGGACCTGTTCTTCCTTTCAACCACTCCATTTCGTTGTGGAGTTCTTGGTGCAGAGAAGTTATGATCAATGCTGTTCTTTTCACAATACTCAAAAAATTTTGTGTTTTCAAACTCAGTTCCATGATTGGATCTGATGCTGATGAGTTCTAGACTTAACCTTTTCTGCACTACACCAACCCAGTCTTTAAAGCTGTCAAATGCTTCATTTTTAGATGCAAAGAACAAGGTCCATGTGTACCTAGAGTAGTCATCAACAATTACGAACACAAACCTCTTTCCTTCTCTGCTCCTGACTCTCATAGGTCCACATAGATCCATATGCAATAGTTCAAGTGGCTTTGATGTACTTACCACTTTCTTGGACTTAAAGGATGATTTCACATATTCCCCCCTTACACACGCATCACACATTTTTATATTTTCAAATCTCTTGCTCGGCAATCCACGAACCAACTCCTTAGATACAAGCTTGTTAAGCTGTGAGAGACTTGCATGACCCATCCTTTTGTGCCATAGTTGAGAGTCACTTTCTTCCACATTCAAGCATGTTAAGTTGTTTTCAGGTAGTGACTTCAGCGATGCTTTGTATACATTGTTCACCCTCTTTCCTTTCATAACAATTTCTCCACTATGTAGATTCTTCACAATACATCCTACAGAGGAGAAACTCACTTCATTTTCTCTATCACACAGTTGGGAGATGCTCAGCAGATTGTGTCTGAGACCATCAACACAGTAAACATTTTCAATTGCATGATCCAGAGTTCTCCTAGTCTTTCCAATTCCCACGATTTGACCACTTTTTTATCCTCCGAAGGCCACACTGCCTCCCTGAAATGCTGCGAGTGAGAGAAAATTTCTTCTATCTCCTGTCATGTGCCTTGAACAACCACTATCAAGAATCCAGCTTGGGTTGTTCTCACTCACTCCAGCCTGCAAAACATATTAGGTGTTAGCCTTAGGAACCCAGACAAGCTTGGGTCCCTTTTTACGAGAGAATGGATAAATCAAATCATGTCTAGCCCATTTAGGTAGAACACTTCTTTTATTCTTGGCCTTTGCCTTGCTAACGTTCATACACTTTTGTTTGTAGTGTCCAGCTTCACCACAAAAGGTACACAACATGTTGCAAGGCAACCCGACATACTTGCTCTTAGGATTATATGGAGGCAACGGTTTCTTGAATCCTAACCCTTGTTTTCCCTTGTTTTGATTTTCTAGAACCCAGTTCATCGCCTCCGATGATTTATTCCATTTAGTTAATCTGGTAAGCTCGAATTCAGATTTTTCAACCTTTTGACTTAAAATTCTGTTCTTTTCAGTTTCCTGATACAAAATCTCATTAGCCCTTTTCAGTTCATTTTCAAGAAAGATTTGAACTTCACTTATTACTTGCTTACCATTTATACTTTTTTTTAACTGATTGAGTTCTAATTCTAGTTCAGTGATCTTAGAGTTTGACACAAGGGTCTGCCCTTTTAAGATGTCATTGATTTCTTCTAGTTCAATATTTTGTTCCAGAAGGCTCTCGTGCTTGATTCCGAGATCACCTAACTCTTCAGTTAATTTATCCTTTTCAATTTTCTCCTTTTCATAACCCTCAATCAAAGTGGCAGTGATTAGAATCAAGTTTTCAGAAGAGTAAGTGTGTAAATTTTCCTTAAGATCGGATAGACTTACCTCTGCTGAATGAGTAGTTTCAGCTCCATCAGTTGCCATAAGGGAAGAGTCCTTTTTTTGGTTGTCATCTGTGTACAATTCCTTCAGCTTTTCCCAGACTTCCTTGGCAGACTTGTATTCGAGCATTCTTGCTAGCACGTCATGGGTAAGCCCTCTCCTCAGATACAATTCAGCCCTGGAATTTGCCTGTAGCCAATCTAGATCTTGAGGATCTAGTTCTTCTACCTTCTTTGGCACCAGAACTCCATTTGCTGCTCTTTTCATAGGAACATGAGGTCCTCTTTTCACAATCAGCCAAAAACTATAATCAGTTGCTTGCAGGACGTTTTTCATCTGTTTCTTCCAGCTTTTATAGTTAGTCCCGTTGAACACATGTGGGTTTGACGGATCTCTCCCTCCTCTGAATTCTCTAGGGTCTTCTTTATCTGAACTGATGTCTGTCAGTCCCATCAGTGCTAGTGGTAAATCGTCTCCAGATTCCTTTTCATGATCAGACTCACTGTCAGTTGGTCCCCATGTGGCATAGAACGCTTCCTTCTTCTTTCTTCTTTCAGCTCTAAAGTTTGGAGGTCGTCTTGTCTTCTTCTTATCTTTGTCATTCTCCTTTGACATCTCCTTTTCCTTTTCTTTAGATGCTCTATTTTTCATCCATTCTATTTCCCACATAGGACAATCTATAAAGCGTGATCCTTCTTGAAACACTTAAAGCATCCTGAGTAATCAGGACTGTCAACTATGTTCTTCCTTCCATAGGTTTCCTTGCCACTTCTCTTAAAGCCTTTGTAGCTACCCAGGTTAAGCTTCTGTCTTAGTGCACCAACCATTACCGCTTCAACTGATTGCAGATCAACATATTCATCAGTTTCTTCAGTTGCTTCAAGCGCAAGGGTCTTGTCCTTCTTCAGAGCTGGTTTGGCTTTTGAGTCTTTCATCATCTCATGAGTTTTCAAGCTACCAACCAGTTCCTCAAGTTTAATAGATCTTAGAGGTTTAGACTCAATGATGGAAGTCATCTTGGGTTCCCAAGCCTCAGGAAGCACATTTAGAATCTTATCGACCATCTCCACTTCTGGTAATTCCATATCCAGGGATCTTATCTCATTGGTAATAATGGTCAACCTGGTCATCATATCCTGGATTGATTCTTTCTCTCCCATAGAGAACAACTCAAATTGTCTCTTCAGCATTCTTCTCTTTGAGTCTTTTACCTTAGTGGTTCCTTCATGCGCAACCTGCAGGGAATTCCGGATCTCCTTGGCCGTCTTGTAAGATGATACTCTGTTAAACTCCTAAGGACCAAGACCACAAATGACCAGACGTTTGGCTTTGTGATTCTTTTCAATCATCTTATAGTCTGCCTCATTGAACTCCTCTTTCAATTGAGGTTCTTGTTTGGCAGTAGCTCCTTCACCAACTATTTTAGTGGGGATCAAGTTTTCTTCAGATACTATCAGCCACAATTGGTAATCTTCAGCACAGATGTAATTTTCCATTATGTTCTTCCACCACGCATAGTACTGCCCGTTGAAATATGGGGGCCTTTGAACTGATTGTCCTTCAGTAATGGTAGGTGGTGCACTCATGATTCTGATCCTTCTCAAGGTGTTAACCTCACACGAGAAGACCTTTTTCTGATACCACTTGTTATAATCTATGCACCTCCTAAGGACACTAGAAGGGGGGTTGAATAGTGTCCACCGATTTTCGTTTTAAAAACCCGATTCTCCTTAGTCAAGAACCCTGTTCTTGCCTCTGCAAATTAGCTGTTTGAACACTGCAACACACACCAACCACACACTCAGAAGACACAAGGATTTTACGTGGAAAACTCCTTGCTCAAGGGAGAAAAACCACGACCCACTCTCTGGGATTTTAGAACTCAATCCACTAACACAAAGAGCACGTTTCTGATTACAAGACTTTGTAACCAAGGGGCTACACTCTAGACCCTAATCACTACTCAAAGCTAAACTCTAGCTTTACAAGCAATTTCTCACAAGTTCACCTAATACATATGCTTCTACAATAAGCCAATAGGTAAAAACAATGAACGCTCAAACTAAGACAACTTACAACGCAATGAACCTAGACAGAATATCTAGACTCAACCAACTCAAGCACACCAGTTCTCTTCTTCAGTTATCTCACGTAGAAAGATGCTGGATCGCCTTTATATGCTCTTAACTCTTTGTATGTGAATAACTGATATACAGCTGCATCAACTACTTGTTTTTATACAGGCCTTGCAACCCTAGTTGAGTCCTACAAGGAATCCTTGTAATTATGGTAAGACAGGATTCCTAGTAACTCTTTTCCTTATTGAAGTCCAACTCCTATTCGTACTTCGAAGACACAGCCTGGGTACCGCCTCTTTTAGTCTGACTAGGATGCATATTCATTCACGCGCCACTGCTCCTAGTTCCGCAGGGATTTGCAACCCACAGATCTTTTCGATCAGTCCTGCCCTTCTTCCTCAAGGATTAGGTTCTTCTATCAAGCCCACTAAGTCCTTCTCGTTTGTCATGATTCAAAACCAATGCTCATATATATATATATATATATATATATATATATATATATATATATATATATATATATATATATATATATATGTATATATATATATATATATATATATATATATATATATATATATATATATATATATATATATATATGTATGTATATATATATATATATATATATATATATATATATATATATATATATATATATATATATATATATATATATATTCAATTCCGATTGGTAAATCATGTGCCTTTTGGATCTTTGAATTGCCATGAGTAGATCTATATCATAGATGATGCCAGAACTGATACTTGATGAGGTTGAAAACGCTCAAGTCCAATTACGTAGAATATTTAGATAGTCGTATCACTATAATTCACTCGAATCAAAATAGAAGCCAATAGGGTGGACAAAAGTTTATATGAATGGTTAAGCATGCTTTTATAACTCGAGCTTCTATATATGCAATTACGTAGAAGAAATCCAACTTGGCTAGTGCTTTTTTACTATAGAAGTAGATAATCAAGGATTTACTGTCACTATTATGAGATGTGATGGAATTGTTGGAATATCTCTTGATTAAATTTGATTTCAACGGTTGAAATATAACTTTTTGATAGAGAATGCTTACTCCATAATAATCCTACCAATACGAGTTTTGATTAGTAGAGCCAGTTATCGAACATCCCTAAAAAAAGAAGGATTCATTGTCAATTACATAATGAAGAAAAAAGTAGGGTGAGTTTCAGATATAGGTAAAAAAGAGGGCGATCTTAAAGTTAAGCACTTTAAAGGCGGTATTTGACAATTGAGCACTTTTAAATTTAATGAAGCTAAAAGTACATAAATGCATTACTAATAAAGTATTTCGCGTAATTACAAAAATATAATCACACCTTTTTGAAGCTGTAATTATAAAAATGTCACAACACATTTTTGTGACATTTTTAAAACCGTAACTATAAAAATGCCACAGCTTCGTTCAAAAGCAGAAAACAATGTCAATCGGTCGTTATTTACTGATAGTCACATTCATTTTGTGAATAAATAAGGCAAAATCGTCATCGTTTCGCTCGTAGTACAAAAATCGAAGCAAAACATATCATAAGACCAATCCGACATTATTTCTTCATACAATGAGAAAAAAATCACATTCATATTGTAAATAAATGATGTCAACCCGTACTTACTTTATTCATTGACAAAAATACACATAAAAATATAAAGACAATCCGTCTGCATTTACTTACATGTGAGCCAAACCACTACCTCTATTTTACAAGCAAATGGCACTAAATCGTCATCACTTTACTTATATATAAAAATCTAAAGTAAAAATAAAATAAAAATAATTCGTCTACATTTACTTACAAGTGAGTCAAACTACTATGTCTATTTTAGAAGCAAATGACACCAAATCTTCATCAATTTTCCCATATAAAAAATTTATAAGTAAAAATAAAATCAAGACAATACGTCTGCATTTATTTACAATGACACCAACTCATCATCACTTTTTCCATATACAAAAATCTATAGCAATAATATAATCAAGAGAATCGAGTCAAACTTAGCCTTGTGATCCTTTTCGTTATAAACCTTGAAAGTAACTTTTTCTCCATGCGCTCTCACAGTCATCTCCCCAAGTTCCATGTCAATAATTGCCTTCGAGGTGATTAGGAATGATCTTCCCAAAATTATTGGAGCTTCTCGATCCTCTTCATAGTCAAGGATAATAAAATCAGCAGAGAACGTAAACTTCCCAACTTTAATCAACACATCCTCCACCTTACCATCGGGGCAAGTGAGTGATCCATCCGCCATCTTAATAGTAACTGAAGTAGACTTGATTTCTCCTAGGCCTAACCTTTTATAGGCAGACAGAGGCATGAGATTTATGCTGGCCCCCAGATCACACAGTGCACCAGAAATATTATGACCACCAATAGTGCAAGGAATAGTAAACCTCCCAGGATCTTGGAGTTTTGGAGGTAATTTACTCAGGATTGTACTATACTCCTCCGTCAACTCGATTGTATCAATCTCTTGTGGCTTTCTCTTCTTAACTAGAATCTCTTTTAGGAACTTCACAAATAACGACATCAGTTCAAACACATCAGTCAAAGGAATGTTAACCTGAAGCTCTTTCATCATACTCACAAATTTTTGAAATTGAGCCATATCCTTTGATGGTTGAAGTCTTTGTGGGAATGGTGGGGGCGGTAAATGTGCCTCCTTTTTCTCTTCTTTCTTCTTCACTTTCTCCACTTTTTCTACTTCCGCTACTTTAAGTTGCTCCTTCTCCTCAGTTTTGGCCATCAACTCTTTACCCTTAACTAGAGTTACAGCAAGACAGTGCTCAACTCCCTTTAGATTTGGATTCGATTCAACATTACTAGGAAGTGCTCCATGTGGTCTAAAATTTTGTGCTCCAGCTAACTGCCCAATTTGGCGTTCAAGGTCTTTTTGAGCAGTAGTAAGATCTTTTATGGCCTGTGCCTGAGCTGCATGTCAGCTATAATTCTCTGCTGGCCTGCCAACATCTGCTTTATCAATTCTTCGACTGAACTGCTTGCCTGCTGTGGTAGAGGCTGAGGATGTGAATTCTGGTAGTTATTCTGAGATCTCGTATTACCTTGAGCAGCTTGATTATCACTCCAAGAGAAACCCGGATGATTTCGTGAATTAGGAATGTAGCTATTACCAAACTGGTTCTGATTCTGTCCCTGAGATCTATTTTGATTCCCTACGTAATAAACTGACTCTGGATTGGAGGGGCAAACATCAGTAGCATGATCTTATCCACATACCTCACAAAAACTTTGAAACTGCTGCACTAACTGATTGCACTTGTTGCTGAGCTGGTGGCAATGCTAGCTTGCTAATTTGATCAGCTATCGCATCCATCTTTGCATTCAACGCTGAAACCACATCCAATTGAAGTACTCCGGCAACTTTTTGAGTTGGAGCTCTATCATCACCCTGCCAGTCAGGATTGTTCTGAGAAAATTTATCCAGCAATTCATAAATCTCATTAAAATTCAAGGCCAATACTTGGCCTCCAGCTGCAGCATCCACCACGATCTTGGTATGAGCATTCAAACCTTCAACAAAAGTTTGGGCCAACACCTCGTTAGACTGTTTGTGGTGCGGGCAATCTCTTAACAATGACTTGAATCTCTCCCAAGCTGGATACAAGGATTCTCCATCTATTTGTCTAACAGACATAATCTCACTCCTTATTCTAGCTGTTTTGGCAGATGGATAGAATTTAGCCAAAAATTTCTTAGCTAAAGCATCCCAAGTAGTGATAGACCTAGGCTTTTCAGCCTTTAACCACTTCTTTGCTGCCCCAATCAATGAAAAGGGGAAGAGTATCAATCGAATATAATCAGTTGAGACCCCTGCTGGTGTGTATGTGTCAGTAATCTCCAAGAAATTTTGGATATGTTGTTGTGGGGATCCTCGTGCAGTAATCCAGCATATTGTCCAGTCGCATGTAGCAGTTGTATCATGCCGGACTTAATCTCAAAGTGTCCAGTAATTTCAGGCTTAACAATGATCGAAGCTACTCCCTCCAGACTGGGAAGAACAACATCTCGCACAACTAAAGCTCGATCTTCTGTCATTCCTACAGGTAGGGATTAAGAGAAACCTAATACCTGAAACAGCACAAGAAACTCAAAACAAAAATTAAACCTGAATAGAAAATAACAAATTGTCTAAAAAAAAAATAGTCAATTATTTAGTCCCCGGCAACGGCTCCAAAAACTTGTTGCTCCCAAACGCACACGCAAGTATGCGTGGTCGACAAGTAATAAAGTGATAAATCGAGTATCGTTACCACGAGGACTATTGTTAATAATTGTATTCTAGCAAACAATTCCTATAAATTATTCAGGGATCTTTTTCAAGTATGATTGAGATTTTTACTAACTAAAACAATAATTATAAGCAAGTAATTGAGATCAAGTAACAGAGCAAATTCTAGATTGTTATCAATAAAAGAGAGACGGTCCAGGGTCAGAGCTACGAACAATCCAGTTGATTTTTTCAGTTGCTTCTACTTCTTGATTTCCCGATTGCTAACTAACAGGTTAATTATATTCGTGAAAACCTATCGATTCTTCACGAGTCTATGCAAACTACTCTAACGCCTATATTTCTATGGAGTTAACATACATGCATGCATTAAAGAACTCTGTATTTAGCTAAGCCAGGCGAATAGGTATATGTCTATCCTACCCTCAAATTGATTCCCTGATGCCCAGGTTCACAATCAAGCCCTATTCTTTCTTATTTGCATTTACAAGTTCCCTCTGTTGAGTTCAACTTGTAAACTGTAGATAATGTTCAATTACCGGGCCCTAATAACCAAACAATTAAGCTCAAGAAAGAATAAATAATCCGTAATGGTAAATCAATAGGAAGAAATCAACTTTCAAATATCAACCTTCATGTATTTGCTCTAACCTTAGAACGATATGTTTAGCTACTCATACTCATAATAACAACACAAGAATTCATGGAAGAAAGATTAAATATTGTAATAGATGATATAAAAGAATTAAACCCTTGGTTCAATGTGTAAGAACTCCAAAACTTGCTCCAGAAATTTGACCACCTCCTTAAAACGAAATTAACGAGGTTTTATAATGTTTACAAAGTACTAGGATAAGTTAAACCAAAGCCTAATCTAGTTGGGAAAAATTGTGGTTCGTCAGCCTCAGAGCTTTCATAGAAGCCACGCTTCCACTATAGCTTCCAACTCTTCAGGGCTTTCGCTGAAGCCTTGCTCCCAGTATAGCTTCCAACGTGTGCATTAACTCTAATTTGATTGTTCTTGTCTCGAATTCATCCGCATCATTCCTAAAATCACAAATACGATAAGTGAGCATAAGAAACACAATTATCACATATAACGAGCGCATAAAGTACTAAAATGTGAGAAGATATTAAGGTAAAATAGGCAAATATTGCCAAATATCAACCATCTACCACAACGCTCATACATTGGAATCAACATTCCCCCAACAGATTCATATTTTTCAAATAAAATTTTCTAATTTTTTGTATGTCAAATTAACTATTTAATTGATATTCTAACTATTTTTGTGTGACTAATTCTAGGTTACCAAAATAATACTGTTATCCTGATAAAAATGATTAGTTTGTTAAATACTTTTTATGCTATCAGTACATAGACATAGACTAAACCCCTTTATTAGATAATCACAGTAATACAATTTTACCATTTCTTGTTATAATAAAGCTAGCTTTTGTCAATTACTACTAAAGAATTAGAAAGTTGCTGCTGAATACATGCTAAAAGATTCTAATAATTAGCAGTTAAAGTTCTTTCTTCATCCTTTTACTGATTTTAGCAACTCATGTTGCCTCAGTATCATAATTAAACGTTACATTAGTATTGATCAGTACTGCTAGTCCTGTACTTCCATAAATAATTTGCTTTCACCACATTCCAATATAATCCAAGATTGCTTGCAAAGGATGAAAGGATCTAGAGAAATATCAATCTAGCAACGAGATTGGTTTATTACAAGTTAATTATTCGAAGCATACTGTAAATTGCATTACATAAATAGCATGACATAGACCATTTTAGTGCGCTTTTTTTTTTTTTTTTTTTGGTGCACACAAGATATTCATTAATACTAAAACATTACAAATACCAGCATCTAGTCCACAAGGGACTTCAGTATTATTGTCTTCCATAGGACACAAAACAGACATATATAGCAGACATATAGCACATATGAAACAGGCCTAACATAGACTACTCCATCTCTATCAGCTTGGAGAGCAGCCCTAGTGATAGTGGTGGAGAGAAGAGAGGACAAAAACAGGAAGCTAACTTGGTGCCATGCTTGGCCAAAAGATCGGCAACTTATCAAGACCTTATCATTTTGCTTCCTAGTTTTAGAGAGTAATCTCCTCACACATGCTTTTCTTGTAACTACCATGGAGTCTTTTCTCAATATCTTTGAGGAATTCACACATTGAATTATGAGAGGAGCCTCCTACACTTAGAGCTTTTTCTCCACTCATCTTCAATTTCTTCACATTTTCCCTCAATACCTTTCCTTCTTTATATTGCATTACAGTTCTTACTAATTTCTCGATTTCCTCCCTTTCCACCACTTTCTTTGCTGGCAATACCCTTGGCCTAACAGCCACTCCAAGTTCCTCCGTAAGCATAGTGGCATTTTGTCTTTGTTCAGCATAAAGTGGCCATGCAATCATTGGCACACCATTTGTTATGCTCTCAATGCTAGAATTCCATCCACAGTGTGACAAAAACCCCCCTACTGATGGATGGCTCAAGATTCCGACTTGATCCGTCCACATCAGCACTACCAACCCAAAATCTTTTGTCCGTGTTAGAAAACCTTCTGGTAAGTATTCCGAAGTGTTATCACCGCCTTTTCCTGTCGTGAAAAATGACTTGTCTGCAGCACCATCTGAAGGTGGCCTCACCACCCAAATGAACTTCTGGTGACTTAACTCCAATCCGAAAGCTAGCTCAGTTAGTTGCTTTGACGAGAGAGTCCCACCACTCCCGAAAGACACGTACAAAACCGATTCAGGAGTTTGTTCATCCAACCATTTCATGATAATGTTCCTACTGTTGTCACTCTCATCTCTAATTGGTTCGTCATATCTTCTTAACGGTCCAATTGGATAAACCGGTGAATTCACGATTCCTTTCAATTTTTCATTTTCTCTAAGAGCTTTAAGTGAGACGGACTCAGCATCTTCCCAAGTGTTCATCAAAATCCCATCCGATAAACAAAACTCAGTCCCTAGTCTGACGTACTCTAAATACTGCTGATCATTCCGGTCCAACATAGGATCAACAACATCTTCCGGTCTAACCGGTTTACAACCTGGGATTTTCAACGGCTCTTCCAAATCCACATATTGACCCTCAATTTCTTTATCAAGAACTTGACAATATATACTCAAAGATGTAAACCATGCATTAGTTGGAACATATATGTAGTTAGGTAATCCAAACTCCTTTGCAGTTGGCAAGGCTTCAGTACAAAAAAGATCAACTATGAGAGCGTCAAGAATATGTTTCTTGGCAAATATTGCGGATTTAACAGCACGTAACGTTTCACGTACAAGTAAGCAAAGTGTTGTCACAACTTTGGTGTTGGCATCGATTAGGTTCGAGATATCTGCTGCTGGTATCTCAACTATGTTAATCAACTCTGATTTACTGGCGGATTTGAGAAGCTCAGATTCCGCCATAGAGCTACCGGATGTGATAACAAATATAGTGACTGAAATGTTATGGTGGGTGGTGAGACGGTTGCCAAGGACTAGGGTAGGGATCATGTGGCCTAAGCCTGGACTTGAGAGAATGCCAACATGAAGTTGTGAGCTACCCATATTGAAAAAGTTTTTAGATTTGTGGATTGAAAGAGCTAGGTGATGTTGAAGGTTTTATGAGATCGATATAGAGTATTTGATTATCTCTTTGATATGGAGTAGTATTTATAGAGCCAGTGTGCACATCTACGAGCTATGATTGGTACTAATAATGTAGGATATATTTTTAAACCTTAAGGTACATAATCTTCACCTCAAAGTTTAATCTTTTGATTTTAACTAGTTTTAGTCTTTTGATTCTACCTAATGAAGTCCTCATATGATTTATTGTAATTTTGTTTGATTTGTTTGTATTCTACTCCTTATACTTTAATTTGCGATTACTAAGAAAATCAATTATGCTCTTGGACAATTAGAGTACCTTATCTTAAAACCCACATTTTCACGTTCCCCTCTTTGGGTCCTTCCACAAAGAGTTGTGAACCAAAAAGAATAACACGTCCAAAAATACTCTAATTTGTAGAAAAGTTTTGATGAGATATGACAGACAGCATCATTTATTATTTACCTATAATATTATCATTTTCAGCAGATCGTTTTCTGCTACTGTCTTTATTTATTTATTTAAAAAAAAAAAGACTTGCCTCAGTTCATTTACGAGGAAGAAAATCGACAATCTATGTGTATATTTTTGTATTTGTATGTATATATATATATATATATATATATATATATATATATATATATATATATATATATATATATATATATATATATCTTTGTAGATTTTTGTATTTTGTATATATAAATATATGTATCTTTGTATATTTTGTATATAAATGTCTATATCCACCCTTTTTTGTATGTGCATGTGTTTGTATATGTGTGTATGTTGTTGTATGCTTGTGTAGAATGAATAGGTATTTGTTTTGTATTTTTTATATTTTTTTGTATGTGTTGTGTATATCTTTTGTATGTTTATGTATATTTGGTTATATATAGTTTCAAAACAGTAAATTTTAAAAATTTTGCAATGTATATATATTTGTATTTTTGTATGTTACATCTTGTAGATCCCAAAAAAAAAAAAAAGAAAAAAAAAAAAAAAAAAAAGAAACTGATGGTGGCAGCGGCGACCGGCAGCGGCTGTCCAGTGATCGACGGTGGCTGGCCGGCGCTAGTGAGTGGTGGCAGCAGCCTCCAGGCAGTGATGGGTGAGAGAACGTAAGGAAGAAGGAGATGAAACCCTAAATTATAGGTTTTGTTGAAATTTGTATATGAAATTTGAATAAACTATTGTTATATTTTGTAAAGTGATAAAGTATTGATATTTTTTATAAATATAGTGTTAGGGTTGTATATTTGTGTAAATCTCCCTAGTATTAATTGGAGTACTCTATTTTGTACACTATTAAACGTGAAGGCCAATAAGTCCCATTTGTCTTTAAAATCGGAATTCAAAACAATAGAATGATGACTAGTTGAATAGACAACACTAACTATGCAGTGGTTGTGGACTTGTGGCAGCTAATAAGTCAATATCCACAATTCCTAAAATTCCACTTCTTTCTTCATTCTTGTCTTTAATATCTGTTTGAATTCTATTGTTTCTTGAATAACTTTAGTTAGTGATGATAAATCATATCTGTGCAAATAGTAGCGAAGATTCGGTCTTGCATTCCTTTAAATTGTTATTTTAGTTATAGTATGACTTTTTCCAGAAGAGATAACCATTGGACAAATAACATGTATAGGAGATCTGATCAGTTTCTTCTATTTGATTAGTAAAAGGGTATAAGATATAATTTCATAGTGGTACATCTATTAAACGGGAACATATAAGAAATACATAGAATGCAGAACAAGAAGGTTTCGTGGTGTAGTTGGTTATCACGTCAGTCTAACACACTGAAGGTCTCCGGTTCGAGTCCGGGCGAAGCCATTTATTTTTTAATTCAATTTTTTCCTCTCTCTTGTCACTACATTTTCTACAAGTCAAGGAAGGAAAATAGTTACTGGTGCGTTTTATATATGAAAGGAATACATAGTATGAGTCTATTACAATCTATACTGTGAAATGAGAATATTTTCCAAGATCAAAAGGAATATTTCCTATTGTCAAAGGAGTTCAAAAGCCGAGCATTATTTATGAAAGATATTCTTACTAGTACAATATATGTTTTAGGCATTTGAACAAAAGGAAAATATATTATTCATGAAAACAAGTTTGAACCATATCAAGGAAGAACACTACTCCAAGTCAAGAAAGGGTCAACTTCCAGAAGACATATACAAGGGAACTCTCAAAGAAAGAATATCAATCTTAAAGAGTTGATACCCGTGGACTTTGCAGGAAATTAGCTTTATGACAATTTGCTTATGTCCAAAGATTTACAAAAGAAGATTTATAGAAGATTTATGTCCAATTAGCTTTAGATATATAGAAGATTTACAAACTACAAAGCGTGCAGCACAAGTCCAAATGCATTAAAACGCTGGAGCGACGTCTAGATTCATATATCCAAGACACACAAGGAACGAAATCAAAGGAATTAGGAAGCATAGTACGAGCTGTACGAATTTGTTGGACAAAATCTCCTTCAAATGGTCAGCAATAATGGTAAAAACTAATTATGGAAATAAATCTGAAATTAGAGTATCCATTGCCAAAACAATTAGAGTATCAACTGTCAATCTTAAGAAATTAGGGTCGATTATCAGAAATACGGTTGAACATATTATCATTATTCTATAAGAGTTACATTTAAGTTTGTTTCTGTCTAATATATACCATTGATCACCTTGCAGAAAAACTAACGAAAGTGACTAGCATTTGGACATAGATTTAGTTGAGACTCAATAAAATGAGTACGTGAAATTGAAATGAAAAATAGTAATTTTGGAAGCTGAAGTTGTATCTGGATCAGATCTGTATATCACTTGAAATTTTTTTTTTTTTTAAAAAAAAAAACTTAAAGTTAGTGAAAGAAAAATATGTTCACGCTCAAGATTTAAAACTCATCTTAAAAGACTAACCAAAAAACCATTCCCTACAAGAAACTTGGTATGAAATGAAAGGTAAAAGAAAGCAAGAATTGTAGATAAGAAATATAAAGAGGAGAGGAAGAACTTTTCTTATTATCTTCTAAGTATTCAAGTGTATCTTTCATAGAGCCAAATGTGCTCTATTTATAGGATACAAATACATAGGTTTCAAATCAACCCAAAGGTTACAAGAATTAAGCAGGACATAGTGGGGAGGAATTATGTATGAGAAAATGGGGTAGTAAATCATAAGTTAGTGGTGAGTAGCGGTCATCCACATTAACACAAATACATGGATTTACAACACTCCCCCTTGGATGACCATTTTGAAGGTAATGTGCCTCGTTAAAACCTTACTAGGGAAAACCCGGTGGGAAAAAGCCTAGTTAAGGAAAAAGAGTACATACTTCCTATAATACGCCTTTAGAGCTGCCTCATTAAAAACCTTACAAGTAAAAACCCAAGTGGGATAAAACCTTGTTAAGGGAAAAATAGTGCAGCGCGTATTTTACTCCCCCTGATGAAAACATCATTCAATATCTTGAAAATGACACATTCCAATCTTGTAAATCAGCTTCTCAAATATTGAGATTGGCAATGACTTAGTGGACAGATCCGCCAAACTATCACTAGAGTGAATTCTTCAGCATTAACTTCATCAATCTTTTTGAAGATCATCATTGCAAAGTAATTTTGCTGGATAACCATCTCCTTTAGTTGTATCTTTATTTTAGCTAAATTATCCATGCAATATTTCATATAATATTACTGGGATCCTCGTCTTCAAAGAAACACCACATTGTTGCTGAATATGTTGAGTCCTTGATCTTAGTCACCAATATTGTCGCATAGCTTCAAGCATGTCTATTATCTCTTCGTAAATTGAAGATGTAGCAGCAACAATTGATTTTATAAAATGCCACAATATAGGTATTCTACCACAACAAATAAATACCAAGTTGATATCGGGCTTTGTGGATCAAGTAGATACTGTGTATTCTTCTGATGTCTTCGCATTGAAGAAGAACTGATTCTTACCAATAAGCTTATAACAAAAGTTATAACTAGTGGAGTATATTTGGTAAGATACTTTAACGCACCAATTGCATTAAAATATAATATTTCAATATCAAGAAGCTCGCAAACGCAATTTTTTCACATGTGGCTGGATTGTTTTAATCCGTATAAATATGTATGAATTTTCATTGAATAGGTTTCCCGGAAACCTCTACATGCTTCTAGGATCTTGAATCCTTTAAGGATAAATATATTGTTGCTCAATGAGTCATATAAAAGGCTGTTGCAATATTCATATACATATCAAGTCTTTCATGCACTGCCAGGCATATCACATACCTGAAGGTGATTGCATCCACCAAAAGGAGAATATAGCTCCATATAATCAATGCCAGATCTTTGTGCCTCAAGTCATATTTTATATTTAACGACTTATTTTTATCAATATTTTTGCACAAAAATATCTTGTACACCACTGGCTTTGCACCTTCAGGTGTTTGGACTGTAGGTCTAAAAACTTCACGTCACTCGAGTGAAGCCTATTTTTGTTTGAATGCGTTTTGCTATTTTTGGCCAATAATTTCATGTCTGTATTCCTAACAGACTTAAGCTCAAGATCCTCATAATCATACAAATATTGAGCTTTATAATATATGTAAGATATCGTCGACGATAATTTCATATCTCGGTTCCCAATCCGACATAACATATTGAGATCTCTTCACATTCATAAATTTTCAGGTACCTGAACCTCTCCTGAGGAGGTTTTATGAAATGTTATGTCGTGGACTCTTTTAGAGCCCGCCTCCTTATTTGACCATCTCAAATATTGGCTCCTTTCCTTTTTTAAGAACTTTTACCTTTGGAACCGAATAGTCTACCATGCTTCAGACGCGCCTTAGACTCATTTACATAAACAGATTGTCTCACCAGGACATCAGGAGCATTAGCAGCTGGAATATAATATTTTTCTTTGGGTCAGTAATGCGCCTGGCAGTGACTTGCATTATCTTTATATGAAGATCATAATCAAATGATAATTTAATTTATTTATTCCTCAGCTACATTAATTTCTCCCTCTAATGTTAGAAACTAACATTCGTTCCCAACGTTATATGGGATCCATCTTTCTGCGTTTTGGTAGAGCAATGGATAATATACCGCACATTAGAATGATTAGATGAAAAATATTTGGTTCCTGACCGGAACCAATTATGAGGAAAATTTATTTTGTGGCATGTCGTGTACAAGTGCTGCTTTATGGATATATAATACCTCATACCTAAGCATTATTCTCATATGCATAGTTCAGCAATTGGAGGCTTTCAATATATGAATCTGCCAGCTTGCTTGCCAACATTATCAAGATAACTTGTCTTGATTGCATAATCTGGAAATATGCCCATAATAAAATTTATTTGAGCAAATACTTATCCTGGCAAGTACCATTGTGGGTTTGTAATAAATGCACATGTGACCTTATTATAGATGCATCTTTTTATAATAATTATATGGTCCACATGGCAGGTGAACGGGCCCATATTCACCTTTTATACATTCCAGAAGTGCGGGGATCCTGATCTCAAATTTGGTTGGTCTAATAATTTGTTAATTTTGAGAACAAGCAGCAAAAAAGAATTTTTGAAGAATCCTGATTCTTCAGTATATACCCATGTGAATTCTCGTTTATATATTTTGTGCACCATATTTGAACCGGGATGGTCAAACTGGTCATGCCAACTTATAAGTTTATTCATCTAGTAAACTTCTGGTTTACTATAGCATGGGCATTGTAACAATAAACTAAAATTTTTATTGTGGCATGCATATATGATTTTACCACACTTATATTTTGAGTAGTACATACTCGAGGAAGAGGCGAGGAGCTTTTCAAGCACATATATCTCACCCGACATTCTAGTAGTAATATAAAGATATTCATATCTTTCCATCAAATTTAGTCTCTTAGCCATTTTGGTAAATGTATTTGAAACTTAACAAGTTTCTTTCAAGACATACTACAATAAATATTTTATCAATCTCATTCCTCCAGGTAGTAATATTTTGGCTCTTCTGGAGCACTCAAATAGCTTTGTACTACCATATATTTTATTACACCAACCATATAGTGAATATCTCCTTTCAAGGAGAAAATCATATTATTTTTCTCATGGTAAAATCAATATAGGCAAGATCAATTTCTTGCTTCACTTGCTCTTATGTAATTCATAATAATATATAATTATGGCGTACGTTCTGTACGAGAGCAATGACCATTTATGCCACAATAAATAATAGAATTATTATAGTCGAACCTTTTTTAGAGGTGAGTTGTGGTACTTTATCAACCACACATGGGCACGTCCATATTCATCTTTCTCGAACCTCTTCTGGAGGCGAGTTTTGATATTTTATCACATATTGCCACATTCACTTCGGTGAATGGGTCTATATTCATAATTTTTTTATGAATTATCTCATTCACTGCAAGGAATGGACCATAATCATCTGGACTTGCCTCATGCTCATATGATACATTGAAGACATTATTATATTTACTGTTTGAACGGTTACTTTTTGAGAACCCTTATTGTTCTCTTATTTTTCACAATGATGACTATTTTTTCATCCTTTGCCATGTCCACATCCATGGTCTCTACCATAATAATTATTTTGTCGTCTTTTAGACATAAACTTATTTGCCTTCTTTTAGTCATAAAATATTGTATCTTCTTTCAGACATAAAGTATTGTGTCTCCTTTGAGACATAAAGATATTTTGCCTTCTTTCAGGAATACTATGTATTGCTACTACATTTACATCTGAGAATGAAGCATTATATTGTGCTCCCACATTCACCTTATGGAATGGAGCTTGTCTTGCTCCCACATTCATCTTAGGAAATGGAGCATATATTGCTCCCACATTCACTTCTATGAATGGAGCATATCCATAAAACGGGCTTATAAGTCATATAATTTTGCCTCAGTCATCATATGTCATCAATATGATGCATTGGGACTTAAACCCAATATGCTTAACCAATATAAAGCCGATTCAGGCCATAGTATGTTGAGACCCGAATCCAAAAATTTTATCCTCAATGATCCGATGAGACTCTTACTCATCGTTTGAACCTCAATAAATAGCTTATTATGCGTAAGTGTGCTGGTAGAATGTTACCATAAAAATCGAGCATTAGATAGTACCAAATAATGTCTAAAATATTAACATAACCATTAATCATATATTATAGGTTACTGCATTTGATTGAGTCAATCAACATACCTTAAAAGACTTAAAATACATCTAGTGCAATATTGGTTATTTTGAATACGAGTATTGTATTATTATTTTATCACTTAAATCTAAATAATAGGCAGTCTATTAGACTTAAGTCATGTGATTTCATAAGCTAAATAGCTAAAAATGTGAAAGATATGACATATTCAAAATCCATCAATTTTGACCAGGTAAGAAGTGCAAGGTCATATAAAATATAGACAAATATACCAGTTAGGAAAAATATGATTCCCAATTTTATATTTACCTTTTTAAACCACATAAATATACCTTAAAAGAAATATTAGTGCCACACTCATATATAGTAAAGTGCTAAAACAAAAATTAGCAGTACCGTGAGTATCCACTTTTGTGTCTCATTTTATCCAATGTCTTGAAATATTTAAAAGGACATTAACATAACACAGTATTGTTTTATTAAGAAGTGGCAAGAGGTAAATATTTATTTAACTAAGATATGACAATGAAACAATGAAACCACCAACGTAAAAAAATGAACAAAACATCATGTGGACAAAATTAAACAACATATGAAAAATATGTTATTCAAAAGCTGCATTAATAATGAAACTTTATCAAGCCTTGAACAAGATAAATACTCAATGAAATAAATATTTTTCAACTGATGGCACAAGTGCTAATGTGGTTCAAAGAAATTGTAAGAAACCTTACCATAAATTATGGCAGCCAACTCATCTTTTGTTCTTAATTCAATTGTCAAAGATGGTTCTTATCGGAACATCAAGTCCCACCCTCAAGTCTAGCACTCAAATAACCATCTTAATATATACACATTAGTAAAACTCAAAGTAATGTCAGTGGGGAGAGCTTATTCAAAGTAATTGTATTATACAAGTTTGTTGAAGAAAAACCTTCATGCGAGGGGTACTATTATTTTGCACTAATGCCTTATTAAACAAGGTAACTTACCTGATGTGTTGAATGAGGCTCGTATAATCATGATGAGGATTGAATTAGAGGCTCATCGTGCTGATAACGTGTTCTGAAATGAAAGGTAAAAGAGAGCAAGAATTGTAGATAAGAAATATAAAGAAGAGAGGGAGAACTTTTCTTATTATCTTCTAAGTATTCAAGTGTGTCTTCCATAGAGCCAAATGTTCTCTATTTATAGGATACAAATACATAGGTTACAAATCAACCCAAAGGTTACAAGAATTAAGTAGGACATAGTGGGGAGGAATTATGTATGAGAAAATGGGGTAGTAAATCATAAGTTAGTGGTGAGTAGCGGTCATCCACATTAACACAAATACATGGATTTACAACAAAACTGGATTTTTAGTGGAAAAATTCAACTCTTCACACTTAACTCTACACATGCAATTCACCCACTCACTACAAAGTTAAGTAAGAGACATCACAATAAATATAAAACTAACATAACACAAAATATTAAACATGAGTTGCCTCCGTAAAAGCGCCTACCATATCACCACTTTTCTCGCCACTAGAAAAATTTAAATTGTCTCCCCAATTTGGAATTAAGCTTATGATTATGCTCATGTGGTGGTGCAAATCCAAGTAAGCCAAGTCTGCGAATACTAATTGTGCACATCTTGGCTTTTACTCGAGGCATGTCATTTTCTCCCTTTGGCATAAATTTTTTTAGAATAAAGACATCTTGTTCCTCTTCCCTAAGCTCCTTCAAGGGCTTAGATATATCAATTATCATTGTACAATCTAAGCACAATATCGAAAACTATAGAGAATGAAACATAATATGCTAAAACTCTAAAACATTGTCATCCTTGACATCCACACCTTCACACGCACTAGAGTCATCAAATATTGTATTGTCCACTCCCTAACATTTCTCTAGTGTATTTTTCTCACCCTTGGTTTCTTCACCTAACATTTATTCACATGATCGGAATTCTTCCATTTGTTCCTCAATTTGATCATCTTCATTATCACTTTCCATTTGTTGGGACTCAAACTCATCTTCTATTTGAGAGTTATCTTGAGGGTAGCTAAGATGTTAGCTTGTTGAAAGTTGAACTCCTCAAGGATTTGGATCAATTGTACCTCCATATTGTGAATGGCTAAATGATTTTGCTCTATTACTAAGTCTCTCTCAATTTGACTCTTCAAAAGGCATTATATCATATAAGAAATCTTCTTCATGCTTCCCTCTCTATCCCTATTTAAGCTCCTTTGAGATTCATACGCAACACGTTCTTCCCATTTAAGCTCTGTTCGGGAGATAGACAACTCCATATCTTCTTGAAACTTTTCTTGAATCCCAATCCATTTTGTATTGTGTTCCATATTCTCTACTTCATTGAATAACTTACTTCCTGAAATATTTTGATAATTTTTCCAAAAGTGAGGTCATTTGCAATAAGGAGAAGGATCATGAACATATGAATATCCATAATTTGACCAATTACGACTCTGAGGTGCTATTTTAGCACATGTACTTCAAGATAGATTTGAATTCCTCAAAGTTATCCTGATATGCCAGTTGTTTCTTGGATTATTATTATTCCTTTGTGCTATGATAACCTGTGACACGCAAGAAACCAAAACCATAAGTGAAAGTTGCTAAGGAATGTAAACTAAACTTATCAAATTTACTAACTTAATTTCTCAACTAATACAATATCTCCCCGGCAACGGCACCAAAATTTGACACGTGCAAGTCTACCCTCAAATGAGAGTGACACTGTCGATCCAAATATACCGGATAACAAGTCCAAGCCGAATTTACAGAGAACTAGCTAGATTAATGCAGATAAAATTTTGCTAATTTGGTTTACTTAGTTTAGCACTTACTTGAATCCAGTTTATTTTGAAATAATACTACAAGTTATAACTAAGAATGTAAACTATTGAAAACAATTAAAGATAATTATCAAATGGATAAAGAGAACTAGAGTTGTATTCCTCACCTAAGCATATACTCAATTAGATTTTCAACTAATTTTGTCTTGTTCTATAGGTTGTTTTAGTGGTCACACTTTTTGATTACTTACTAATATCTCTCGATTACTAGAAAGCCTAACCCTAAAAAATCTCTCAATTTCTCTTGGATTGCATGAAGAACAAGTGTAAAGACCCAAGTAAGATTCAAATCTCTAGTTTACTTCTTTTGGATCGGGTTATAAATCTCTTTAGGACCTAAAATCCTTGCTATATAATTATTACCCAACCTTATTACTATCTTCTCAAGTGAGTAAAAGGAAAAATTGGAATGGGGTTTGTGTTAGCAACCACAACCTTAAAATTTTAGCATGAAACTACTTAGAAATTCACAACCTACACTTAGACAATATTGTTGTTAACAATCCATCAAACACACACTTAGAGTTGGTCTACAACCCTAGTAAATAAGCTTATCTACTCATATTATGTAAGAACACAACATATAGACATGAAGCATTCGACTTAATTTTATAGATCTAAGAGATGAATGATTACCTAAATATTGTTGTTGATGGAATTACCTAACAAGTTCTTGAAATTATATTTTGAAATAATTGGGAGATTACGAAGAGTTGTGTAAAAATGAAAGCGATTAATTATGTGATGTATTAAATTTCTCAAGGAAGGTTACTCACTACAAACTAAATGTATCATATATGTTCTGCAGCCTACATCACAACCAATGATAGTTTTGTTTGATCTTATATTAAGCGAGCTTATATTAGTCTAGTCCTACATCATGGATAAATTTATGGTTCGTCAAGTGAGGTACATGACTTCTTCTTAAGAGTTAGTGAGTCTTGCATTTGTTAAGTTCTAAAGTTACTAGAAACTTTCAGTATGAATGGGACAATTTTCTTGTTACGATAGCACATGGTTTATGAGGGATTGGTGAAGTTGTTAGGCTTCTCAGTTAGAGTAAGTGAGTGAGTAAAAACGTGCTATTGAGTCGGTTCTTGAGGTTAGGAAGTCACGAGAGGGAGCTTGATTGTTTTAAATGTTCTTGGCATTAATATATTTATGAAGAACAGTGTGAATAGTGCATATGCGTCATTCAAAGTTTTCTTCTAAGTCATGGCCATAGGTATCGTCGACATTCTTTGCTAATTCAAGGTTTTGCTCGAGGACGAGCAAAGATTCAAGTATGAGCTATTGATATTCGGCGAGAAATGAATATTTAGAGCCTTGTTTCGTCTCGTATTTGTAACCTTTAGCAATGATTAAGTTAATATCTTAGCATTCTTGAGCTATGCGCTTGTAATTGTGTAGGAATACATTTAGAATAAATTGAGAGATTTGGAGCTTAAATGAGACGAAAATGAGCTTCAAGGTCTGAGTAGAAGTGCGAGATCTAACAGGAATCAAAGCGAGAAAGAATACTCAGAGAAAAAATTTGAGAAGCAAAAAAATTGCGTGTGGCACGACACGGCAAACCAGAGATTCAAAGAGTTTGAATTTTATTCAGGCCAGACAATATGCTCGTCGCAACACGCTAGGAATCGCGCCTCACGATGCAGTAGACCAAATATTCTACTATTTTAACTTCGGCTTTATTTTAGATTTTTAGGTTATGTGGGTCTATAGGATGATATAAAAGCTCTAAAACACACTCAAAAATATAATTTTGACCTGGAAAGGAGCAAAAGAAGGTTTGAGCTTTGGAGACTTCAAGAAATACAGGTATATTCTTCAATTCTTCCATTCTTTATATAATTTTTTCGTTCATGAATATTTCTGACATGATTGTTATGAACATGAGTAGAAAGTTACCCCATCTAGGATGTGAAAGCAACCATTATTGGATGATGTGCTTAAGATTTTGTGATTACATCTAGTTTGAATTCTTATTCATATTCATTCAACTACGTTTTGAATTGCTTTTCAATTGAAGAGCTCTCAATTGAATGTGGTCTTTTGTTCTTGAGATGACTTGGAAAAGAATTTAGATATAGAGAATGATGATACTTCGACTTATACTATGAAATTACTTAGATCGATTTGCGGAGTGACTTAGGAATAATCTTCTCTTATCGTGATATTTGTGAGTAGTTCATATAATCATCTTTGACAAATTTGAAAGAGTAGTTGTAGATAGTTGTTGCTTGTGATTGAAAAATATTAGCAAGAACTTAGGAGCTCACATCAATAGGAATAATCGGGTGAGACAGAAAGGAGATAACCAGTACATCATCCCAATAATCGAGGAAGTCATTGCTTTAGGTCTTTTACTCCTGAATTCTGCTCTAGCTATCTACTATTTGTCATTACTTACATGTTTTTCATGTTTAAATTTTTTATACAAGAGCCATTATAAATTGCTCTTGAAATTGTTTGAACGGAAATTTGGTGAAAATAAGGTTACAAATTAATGTTTGCTCTCTGTGGGATTCGACCTCGGACTTGTTAAATCGGGTACTTTTACATCAACTGCTTAGTCTTTTTCGGAAAGGCATAGTTGGGTGTGATCAAGAAACAGTGCCAATCACAGATTCATGCTTTAGGAACACCCATATCTCACTTTATGTCAACTACAGTCCCACACTCAGTTTGATCTCTTAGGATCACACATTCACCAATCTTTCTTCAAGTATATGATTTTTTATCCTTCCACCGTGCAGATAAGAATTAATGTCTATCAAACGGTATTTAATTAAATATGACATGATATGCATGTTTACTGGAAATATAGGGGTTGGTTAGATACCAAACATATTTTGAAAAATGAGTCATTATGTTTGGACATGCAATTTACTTGAAAAGAAAATATAAAAAAAATTGTGAGCGCGGAGAAAAACTTGAAAAGAAATTGTAAAAACCACTTTTTAATTTTCTAAAAACTCATTTTTAGGAAAATCTTGAAAAAGTTCCAAGTTATCATGGACAAACAAGTTTTTCAAAAAAAAAAAAAGTTTTTGGAAAATTTGTGGAAAACAAAATGGAAAAATGGAGAAACTTTGAGTTAATTCCTAAAATGGTCACTGAATTATTGATAAGTATCTAAAAAAGTCACTTTTCTTTGGTTTGGGACAAAAATATCACTCAACTTATCTTAAATACCTTAAAATATCATTCTCCTAAATGGTGGGTTAAAGGTCACCAGAAAATGCTTACATGAAATTTTATTTTAGTTTTTTTAAGCATATTTTAGTTCTTTTTATTAAACTTTTGATTAAAATTTAATCCAATAAATATTTTAATTTTTTTTCTTAGAATACCAAATTACTTATTTATAAAATACCCACATACTAGAGCAAATTTGGGGGAGGTACCCTTCAAGTCTTCATTTAAAAAAAGGTGTCTTTGACTAGGTCAAACATAACTAGTACTAATTAAGTAATTTTGGGGTTCAATTAGAATTATTAAAACTTTAGGGTAATATGAAAAATCTGAAAATTTTAAAAATTTAAAGATCCCTCCCTTCCCAAATCTCATATTTTCAAATTTCAAATTTCAAATCTTATCTTCCATCTTCTTCTTCTTCTTCATTTCTCTTGTTCCTTGTTCCTTTTTTCTTTCTCTTCCGCATTTTCTTCTTTTTTCTTGCTCCTTCTCCTCCTCCTCCTCTTCTTCTTTATCATCATCTTATTCTCCTATCTCTTTCTTCTTTTAAATTTACAGTCATTGTCGTCTTCTTCTTCTCCTCCTTCTTAATGTAAAGTATATTTTTAGTTTGATCATGAAGATCTGTGGAGAAGATTTGAGAAATAATAAATTTTTAACCATTGGAGGAAATTCTGAGGAAATTCTGACATCGATCCAACAAATTCTAAAAATTGTTGCACAAATTCTAATTTGTTGCAGCAAATTTCCAAAGTTGTTGCAACAAATTCAAAGTTGTTGCACAAGTTCTTATTTGTGCAGCAACTTTTCAAAGCTGTTGCAACAATTTATTGTATTTGCAACAACTGTATTTGTTGTTGTTTCTTATTTGATTTTAGGAGGAATTTTTATAGTTGAGAAGGAGGAGAAGGTGAAAGGGTTGAAGAAAGAGGCGGAGATGGGTGAGGAGGAGGTGGGGAAGGTGGAGGATAGAGAGAGGTAGATAAGGAGGCGGAGATGAGGCAAAGAAGTGGAGATGAAAAAGAAGGATGAGGGTGGTAGAGGAAGATGAGGGGGATGAGGGGGAAGGGGGAGGTGATGAGGCAGGGGGCTATGTATAAATATAAAAATATTGGGATTTTAATATATTTGTTATTAGCACTAATCTTAAAAAAGACACCTATAGCTAATACTTAAAACTTGAGTCACCTATCCTACAATAGAAGACTCAAAAGGTACTAATAATAAAAAATCTCCTTACTACTTGACCCATATTGGGTCTTCTTAAGACTACTTTATTTTAGTTCTTTTTATTAAAAGTGAATCAAATAAATATTTTAATTTTTTTTAAAAATATCAAATTATTTATTTATGAAATACCCACATGCTATTTGAACCAAAACGGGTCTTCTCAAGAAATACAGAAAAAAAGCGCAGTATGTTACTCTTATAGGGATTATGTAAAAAACTGATTTTAGCATAGTATGTTACTCTTTTTGTTGATAATGGCGCTCCCAATGTTTGGTGGGACATTTTGACAAGCTTTTGTTTGTTAGAAAAATTTAATATTAACCTTTTATGGAATGGTATGTCAAAGAGAGTTGTCTCTTGGCAGAATTTAGAATTTACCTTGTATTTTACCCGTATCATGACTTGAGAACACAAATAACATGCATCAATAAAACTCGTTCAAATAGTCTTAAGAAGACCTGTTTAGGGTCAAGTAGTATGTCGGTATTTCATAAATAAATAAATTATTTGATATTTAAAAATAATTAAAATATTTATTGGATTCACTTTTAATAAAAAGAACTAAAAATAAAGTACTCTTAAGAAGACCCATTTTGGCTCAAATAGTATGTGGGTATTTATAAAAATATAATTTGGTATTTTAAGAAAAAGAAAATTAAAATATTTATTGGATTAACTGTTAATAAAAAGAACTAAAATATGCTGAAAAAAGAAAAAAAAAATTAAAATAAAATTTCATGTCAGCATTTTTCGGTGACCTTTAACCAACAATTTAGCATAATGACTTTTTAAGGTATTTTGGATAAGTTGAGTGATATTTTTGTCCCAAATCAAAGTAAAATGACTTTTTTAGATATTTATAAATAGTTCAGTAACTATTTTAGGAATTAATTCAGAAACTTTTGCATGGCCAAATGCTTTCTTAGTATATTTGTTAATCAATTATATTTCTTCACGGGTCTAATTTATTTCTCTATAAGTGGTAACAGTTGAGCTGATAAGAGTTTTATACTAGAAATGGTCCTCAAGTTTATGGTATTGTTTTAGCAAATTTTCACTAACAGGTGTGGTGCGGTTCTGTGTGCGCATGTGACTTGTATGTGCAACCATTCTTGCATGGCTTGTACAGCATTACAGTAGTTCTATAAAAGATATGATACTAATCATATAGCATTTCAATAGATAGAATGTTAGGATTATAATATATATATATATATATTTCTTTAAAATGTGGTGACGATCACTTGTACAAATCTCAACTGATCTATATGATATTTGTTATCATCCACTAGGGATCAATCAAAAAATTGTTTCCATTCAAATTTGGATGGGTAGTGACAGTTTAACGTTTTCATCTCCGCCAAAACTTCGTCTCCACCGTCTCATGGTTCATTTTAATTTTGTTAATCGTTAAGGCACAACCTTTAATGTTGCTTCATTTGTCTAAACACAGAGCTCATACTACTACATTGGTTTTAACTTAAATTATTTATATTAATGTCATATATTATGTATGTCAAATTAACTACTCGTTAATTGATACTTAAAATATCTTCCTCTGTTATTATTAATATATTTTTATGTAATTCATACACTAAATGTGCAAAAGTAATGTTTATTTTGTATTATTTTAAATGGTAGTATCATAATAAGACAAACCACACCCAAGTATAAGAGATAATTTTTGCAAAGCAGAATCAAATGATAATTTATGCGAAAGGGTGTCTTAGCCTGTACTATCAACATACAAATTTGGTTCCCTACTTTTTTCTGTTTTTGTGATTTTAATTTTACAAAGAGGAGTTTCCGTAGACCTAAATTACGTAACGACTGAGCCGTTAGGCGTTAGCATATAGTATAAGTTTTCTATTTGAATCAATAAATAGAGATGTTTATTATAAACAAGTGTATAACACAAATCCAAGAATGGTTAATGCAGGACTAGTTTTGGGTTACCAATTAATGTTTATCATAGTGATTTACATGTCGCTGAAAATGACTTGTTTGGTAAATGAAAAAGTAGTACTGCTTTTTATGCTATTAGTGCATATACGTAGATTAAACTCCTTTATTAGATAATCACTGTAATACAATTTTATCATTTCTTGTCATAATAAAGCTGGTTCATATCAGTTACTACTAATTTAAAGATTTACACAGTTGCTGCTGAATACATGTTAATAATTACTAGCAGTCAAAAAAATTTCGTTATCCTTTTGCTGATTTGAGCTACTCGTGTTGTCTCAGGATCATATTAAACATTAGTATTGATCAGTTACTGCTAGTGCATGTGCATGTACTTCTTATATAATTTTCTTTCACCACATTCCAATATACTCGAATATTGCTTGCAAAGGATGATAGGATTTCGAGAAATATCAATCTAACAACGAGATTTGTTTATTAAAAGTACGCATACTGTAAATTGCATTACAAAAATAGCATGACACAGACTATTTTAGTGCAATATACCTTACCATTTTGCTTACAATTTATAGAAAGTCACCTCACACATGCTTTTATTGTAATTATATACCATGGAGTCTCTTCTCAATATCTTTGAGGAATTCACACATTGAATTATGAGAGGAGCCTCCTACACTTAGAGCTTTTTCTCCACTCATCTTTAATTGCTTCACATTTTCCCTCAATACATTCCCTTCTTTATATTGCATTACAGTTCTTACTAATTTCTCGATTTCCTCCCTTTCCACCAGTTTCTTTGCTGGCAATACCTTTGGCCTAACAGCCACTCCAAGCTCCTCCGTAAGAATAGTGGCATTCTGTCTTTGTTCAGCATTGAGTGGCCATGCAATCATTGGCACACCATTTGTTATACTTTCAATGCTAGAATTCCATCCACAGTGTGACAAAAACCCCCCCTACTGATGGATGGCTCAAGATTCCAACTTGGTCCGCCCACATTAGCACTACCACCCCAAAATCTTTTGTCCGTGTTAGAAAACCTTTCGGTAAATATTCTGAAGTGTCATCACCACCTTTTCCTGTCGTGGAAAATGACTTGTGTGCACCACCCTCTGAAGGTGGCCTCACCACCCAAATGAACTTTTGCTGACTTAACTCCAACCCGAAGGCTAGCTCAGTTAGTTGCTTTGATGAAAGAGTCCCACCGCTCCCAAAAGACACATACAAAACCGATTCAGGAGTTTGTTCATCCAACCATTTCATGACAATGTTCCTATCATTATCACTCTCACCTCTAATTGGTTCGTCTATCTTCTTAACGGTCCAATTGGATAAACCGGTGAATTCACGATTCCTTTCAACTTTTCATTTTCTCTTAGAGCTTGAAGTGTAACGGGCTCTGCATCTTCCCAAGTGTTCATCAAAATCCCATCCGATAAAAAAAACTCAGTTCCTTGTCTCACGTACTCTAAATACTGCTGATCATTCCGATCCAACATAGGATCAACAACATCTTCCGGTCTAACCGCTTTACAACCTGGGATTTTCAACGGCTCTTCCAAATCCACATATTGACCCTCAATTTCTTTATCAAGAACTTGACAATATATAGTCAAAGATGTAAACCATGCATTAGTTGGAACATATATGTTGTTAGGTAATCCAAACTCTTTTGCAATTGGCAAGGCTTCGGTACAAAAAAGATCAACTATGAGAGCCTCAAGAATATGTTTGTTGGCAAATATTGCGGATTTAACAGCACGTAACGTTTCACGTACAAGTAAGAAAAGTGTTGTCACAACTTTGGTGTTGGCATCGATTAGGTTCGAGATATCTGATGCTGGTATCTCAACTATATTAATCAACTTTGATTTTTTGGCGGATTTGAGAAGCTCGGATTCCGCCGCAGAGCTGCCGGAGGTGATGATAAAAATAGTGACTGAGATGTTATGGTGGGTGGTGAGACGGTTGCCAAGGACTAGGGCAGGGATCATGTGGCCTAAGCCTGGACTTGATAGAATACCAACATGAAGTTGTGAGCTGCCCATATTGAATAGTTTTTTGGATTTGTGACTGTCGCTCCAAACGCACACGCAAGTATACGCGGTCGATCAAGTAATAAAGTGATAAGAAAGTATCGTTCCCACGAGGACTATTGATTAACCATTAACTAGACAGACTTCAATTCAAGTATTGTTCAAGAGAGTTTAACCAGATTTCAAGTTGTGTTTAATTAACTAATTAACTAAAAGTAATAGAAGTATATGGAATGCAAGACAATTCAAGAGTTCTAGATATCAGTGAGAGGGAATATTCCAGGATTATGGGACGATCACCAATCCAGTTGCACTCATCCGCTAGTTGAATTAATTTTACTTATCTGAGTTGCTAATCACAGGGTTAATTATACTCACAGAGCTCTTTCGATACCCTGCTCGCCTATTCAAGCCAACCTAACGCCTATATGCCTATGGAATTAGGATTAACAAGAATGCATGTGTTTTTCCTGTAAACGGATTAAGCGTGGCTGTTAGGTATATTTCTATCCTAACCGCGAAACCATTCCCCGATGCCCGGGTTCAAGAACACGCTCTATTTAATTCTATTGCAACCTGTGGTTCCCACTTTCGAGTTCAACCCTAGGTTCATAGATAGTACTCAACAACTGGCCAGGAAATTAAGTAATTCAGAGCAGAATTAAATACACAACTCAATCTGATAAATTTAATAGAATTCAACCAACTTCAGAGTACAACTTTCATGGTTAACCCATAACCCTAGAACAATGGGGTTTAGCTACTCATAGACAAGTTAGCTTTCTCACAAAATAATCTAGAATTCATGAAACAATAAAGAGGGAAGAAGAATTACAACTCAATTGATGAATCTTGGTTCTCTAGCCTCTCCTATGGTTCTTGCCTCCCAAAAATACGTGATAATCCAAGAAAAATAGCGTTCCAAGGGTTTTTATCCCGAAATACTCTAATAATACACGTTTTAAGCTAGTCCTGGTAGCTCTGGGACTATTTTACAGCGCATACACCGGAGCATGCCAAGCATCCGTGGCTGTATGCGCTCCTTTTCTCAATTTCTTCAATATTTGCACTCTTCCCAGTCCATACAGCCTAGCATGCCAAGCATCCAACGCTGTACCCATTGCTTCTTCCTTGTTCTTGTCCAAATCAAGCTCCAAATTCCTTCAATTTGCTCCTAAAACATCCAAACACCTCAAGTTAGTATTTTACTTTAAATCTCACATTGTTGGGCACATAATACGCTGAAAATACACAAAAGATATAAGAAATCAATGCCGAGACACAAGATATACGCCCAACATCAACACCCCACACTTAAACTTTGTTCGTCCCCGAACAAACAAACCCAACACACTTATACTCAAGAACTTCAAGGAAGCGCACCTATGAAATAGGTTGATACCAACAATTAGCCACTAGATATACAAGCACACAACTCCCCATATTTGCACACCACACATTTAGAAAACAAGAATTATCAAGCAGTCAAGTAGCAACAACCAAGCCTCAAGAAACGACTCTTCACACCAACTTACTCACGACATGTCCACTCGCTCAGGATTAGGGCCTAATAAAAGCTCCAACCTCTCATAATCCATGTGCCCTCACCAATCAAAGTCTAGTCCCAATCACACAAAAATATATCAACTGAATTATAAGGGACTTTCAAGATAGGAAGAATACGCTCACCCTAAAAAAGAATCTCAAGTGCCATACAATGGTACCATAGGCTTGCCCGTAGTGTAGGACTCCACTAATGTAGGCTCACTCCTATTCGGGATTAACTAGGACTTTTTAAGGGTTGTAATATAGGCCAAAGGACGGGTAATGGTTAAATGACTACCTCCCTAAGCACTTTAATACATCACTTCCACTTTTTATAGCTCAACTCTTCACAGAAACAACCGAGCTACCATCCGAACATCAACTCAAACACTTCCCTCCCTTTAAGTATTTTTTCCTTTCAATGTGCACAACATTCGCAAGGATTGAGATTTTTTTTTTCCTTTTGCTTTCTTTTTATTTTTTTTATTTTTTTATTTTTTTTAAAACATTTGTCACTTTTTTTTTCCTCAACCTTGCCAATGTACTTTTCCTCAAAAATACCATCACAATTTATTCTTATTGACTCCACTCAAAGGCCATCAATTTCCACCAACCACAACTCCACTAACAACAATCTTTTCAATTAAAGTGCTCTAAGGAGTACGGGTTCAAAAAGAAGGTATTAAGAACAAAGGAAATAGGCTTGTAATGTGGGTGTCAAAAAAAAAAAAAACTAATAGGCTCAAAAAGGATTACAAGGGATATCTATGAACGGGTAGGCTAATCAAGGCTGCAAAAGAAAGGATTTATCAAAGAAGGCCTGTATCATCTCCCGACTAGAGCAAACCTAGGATTTCGCTTTGAACACACGCGGGGCAAGTTCTAGACCAATAATGCAAGCACGAGAATAAAGAAAAGCACCTCACCACTCATGGCACATGAACTACTCAAGGCGAAACAATTCCAACACCTAACAAAAAACAAGTGAGACAAGTCATGCTATTCAGTCAGCACTCAGAGTCAGAAACCTGAGCCGAGGAGTCACTAACACGACTGACTATCAATCCAATATACACTCACACAAAAAATCTTTAGGGAAGTTCAACTCGCATGTAAAGGACTAAATATTTCAGTATCAAACAATTCACAGAGAAGGCACAGGTCCTTACCACTTAGCTACTCCTATTTCCTAATTTTTTTTGTATTTTAAATATCTATTTTTTTTTTCATTTTTATCTAAAAACACCCGGTTCAAAACAAAAGGCATCCTCGGGAAAGAACCGTGGCTTGAAGAAAACCCAAGGATTATGCCACTAATCTAAAAAAAAAAAAAAAATTTAAATGCAGTAAAAATATACAAGTACAAATCATGATACCCCACCCCACACTTAAAATAGTGCATGGTCCCCACTGCACAAGTACAAAAATAATAACAAGAGTGGGTATCAAGAAAGCTCCCTCAAACCGCAGAGTCTGGAGGTGCTTCAGACCGGTCTGAACTCGCGGTCTGAGCAGTGGAGGGATCCAACAAGGTAGTGCCAGCTGCATCCATCGCATCCATCAGCGACCCCTCCATAGTAGTGGCAGTAGCCGGAGCTGGCTCTGCAGCAGTGCCATCAGTAGCACTCAAATCCAGAACAATGTGAAATTAGCCAATGAGTTATTCCCGAGCTCTTTAAAGTAGCTAGAAACTAAGCCAATTCAAGCTAGTCGTCTACTTCTCATTGGTGCACACACCCCACACTTAAAGCTCAAGTGTAATCTACAAGTAATCAAGTTATGCTCATAGTACGCTCATTGTAACATTCGCGAGGTACTCAGACTTCCCTCGACGCGCACTTCCTTATTCGAAACAATTCACATGGTTAAGATTCAACAAAGTGTGCAAACGGGGTCTCCACACCCCACACTTATGCTCTACTTCATCTCAAAAATATCGAGGAATAGTATTTTAAGCAAAACAATAAAATCAGCCCGTGAATTGCACAACGGGGCAATGGCTCGCTCAAGTAAAGCGCAAAACAACACTTCTAGTGTAGGAATAAAGTACATTGAGTGTCGTTCATAAGAAAACACTTTAAAATCAGCCCCATGTCCTAATTCTAACTAATATATGTTCAACTTATGCCCCCTCATTGATTTGGCTACTCAGACTTTGCCAAATACCTCAAATTGTTCATTGGGGAATTTTATCAAACACCTTATGTGCAGTAAATTGGACAGCTTGTGTATGCACTTTTTGTTAATGTTTGGACCTCCCAACTCCGGGAGCTTACGTATATACACATCATGGTGCATCACCGCACCCCCCACAGCAAATACCAATCAAAAAATAACCAATTTTCGACATGGTTTCATCACAATCTTGAAGGAAAAAAAATAAACCTAAGGGAAGAGGGAATGGGAACTTCAGGGATGAGGGCGAAGCACAAGAAGAGAAGAAATCATACCTGGGAGTTTGAAAGCAACCAAAAGAAAATTCAGCCGCTAGCTTTTCCTGTTTTCTTTTTCTTTCCCGTTTTTTCTGTTCTTGTTTGTGTTCGTTTCCTGTTCTTTGTTTTCTGTTCTTTTTGTTGTTTTTATGTTTTTGCTTTTGTGTGTTGTGTGTGTTTATAGCAATTTAAAGGAGTTGTAAAAACTTACCTCAGCATACAGTGCCCAGCGCTGTTATCCCACGACACTGTTCTGTTTTTGTTTTTTTTTTTCCAAAAATCGCAGCGAGCACAGCGCCTGGCGCGAGGCATGCTCGGCTGTTTCACCTGGTTCAGCAGCATACAGCCTGCCATGCGACGCATGCAAGGCTGTATGCTCTTGTTTCTTTGAATTCCGCTTCTGTTATGTTCGGGGCAGGCCACTTTCACTGTTCCAACTGTTTTCTACCCTCGGGAACCTGGAAAAACACTACACAAACACATTAATCTCATCAAGGTTCCGTTCTTTTTGTTCTTTTCTATTTTTTTTTCTTTTTTTTAATTAATTATATGAAAACACGGATTAACCAACTAGAGAAAGCGATAAAACATGGGTTGCCTCCCATGAAGCGCTTGATTTAACGTCTCGGCGCGACGTGTATAAGTATCACCACTTTTTTCTTCCACTTTGAAGATATGAATTTTCTCCCTAAATTGAATTCAAGCTGACAACTATGCTCTTGGGGAGGTGACATAAAACCAAAATAACCAAGCAATGAATGTCGCATCTTGCACCTCTTGGCTTTTAAATGAGGGATGTCGTTTTGTCTTTTCGGCATCACAAATTTTAGAATATAGGCACAGTGTTCCTCATCCCATGACTCTTCTATTTGCTCAAAAGGCTCGATCTTCATGTCGCCATCAAAACTAAATATTGAAAAGTGCTTGGAATGAGGTCTTATGCGGCTTAACTCCAGATTTGCTTCACTTTTGACATCCTCATTTTTACACACACTAGAGTCTTCTAACATTATATTTTTCACTTCCTCACTTGACTCTAGTGCTAATTTTTCAACTTTGGCATCCTTAACTACTACTAGGTCGAATGGTTGGAACTCCACACTTAGCTTCTCAAATTGGCTCTTAAATTCCTCTTCAACTTCATCCACTTCAAATATACTATCCACAATAATTGGTTGTTGAGACTTAGACGCATCAATCTTTTCAATCAAATTAGCCTCAAAGTCGTGAATAGCTTTGCCAAATCGGTCAATCTCTTGTTTGAGCACACTTTTCCATTCTATAGAGCATTTAGCTGCACTTGTAATATCATCAAGAAGACCCCCAAATGCATCTACCCATTGAGATTGTTCCATTAGCCAAGTTTCGCTCACAATCTCCACCTCTTCGAAATTTTCCTCTTGTTGTGATGCATCCTGCACTTTGTTGCTCCTATCAATCTCACAAGCAAGGTTAGTATTATCATGAATATTACTTGAAGAAGGAGTACGACATTTAGGACAATCATTCCACAGACCACCACACAATTGACAACAATTTCGATCAAAGGTTGTAGAGGAACAACTAGATAAATAGTTTTGTAGGACATCAAGATGACGACAATCTTCCCACAAGTGACGTCCATTACAAATTATGCAAGGAGCACCAAAATAAGAGTAGCCAAAATTCGACCAATTTTCATTAAAAGATGCCATGTTAACAAGTAATAAACTACACTAAACTAAACTAAATTAAACTAAACGAAAAACTTGAATAGACAAAAGTAAAAGTCTAATCTAGAAAATAGCTAATTCTAAGTCCCCGGCAACGGCGCCAAAAACTTGTCGATCCAAACGCACACGCAAGTATACGCGATCGATCAAGTAATAAAGTGATAAGAAAGTATCGTTCCCACGAGGACTATTGATTAACCATTAACTAGACAGACTTCAATTCAAGTATTGTTCAAGAGAGTTTAACCAGATTTCAAGTTGTGTTTAATTAACTAATTAACTAAAAATAATAGAAGTAAATGGAATGCAAGACAATTCAAGAGTTCTAGATATCAGTGAGAGGGAATATTCCAGGATTATGGGACGATCACCAATCCAGTTGCACTCATCCGCTAGTTGAATTAATTTTACTTATCTGAGTTGCTAATCACAGGGTTAATTATACTCACAGAGCTCTTTCGATACCCTGCTCGCCTATTCAAGCCAACCTAACGCCTATATGCCTATGGAATTAGGATTAACAAGAATGCATGTGTTTTTCCTGTAAACGGATTAAGCGTGACTGTTAGGTATATTTCTATCCTAACCGCGAAACCATTCCCCGATGCCCGGGTTCAAGAACACGCTCTATTTAATTCTATTGCAACCTGTGGTTCCCACTTTCGAGTTCAACCCTAGGTTCATAGATAGTACTCAACAACTGGCCAGGAAATTAAGTAATTCAGAGCAGAATTAAATACACAACTCAATCTGATAAATTTAATAGAATTCAACCAACTTCAGAGTACAACTTTCATGGTTAACCCATAACCCTAGAACAATGGGGTTTAGCTACTCATAGACAAGTTAGCTTTCTCACAAAATAATCTAGAATTCATGAAACAATAAAGAGGGAAGAAGAATTACAACTCAATTGATGAATCTTGGTTCTCTAGCCTCTCCTATGGTTCTTGCCTCCCAAAAATACGTGATAATCCAAGAAAAATAGCGTTCCAAGGGTTTTTATCCCGAAATACTCTAATAATACACGTTTTAAGCTAGTCCTGGTAGCTCTGGGACTATTTTACAGCGCATACACCGGAGCATGCCAAGCATCCGTGGCTGTATGCGCTCCTTTTCTCAATTTCTTCAATATTTGCACTCTTCCCAGTCCATACAGCCTAGCATGCCAAGCATCCAACGCTGTACCCATTGCTTCTTCCTTGTTCTTGTCCAAATCAAGCTCCAAATTCCTTCAATTTGCTCCTAAAACATCCAAACACCTCAAGTTAGTATTTTACTTTAAATCTCACATTGTTGGGCACATAATACGCTGAAAATACACAAAAGATATAAGAAATCAATGCCGAGATACAAGATATACGCCCAACATCAGTGACTATGGAAAGAACTAGTAAGTGATAGTGTAGGATTTATGAGTGATATTTTAATTTGCTTTCCCTTTTGATTGTATTTATAGAAACTGTATACTTCTACGAGCTATGACTGGTAATAATGTGGGGATATACTTCAAGTTACGTAAAACTATTCAGCAACAAAAACAAAAACTATGACTAAAGCGATTGCCTAACACCCCCAAAACATATCATAATTCTACAGGAGACATTTTAAGCTTGTCTCAGTCTCAAGGCCGGCCCGACATGCTAGTAAGCTACTAAAGCAATTACTTTAGATCCCCAAAATTGAAGGCCCCAAACTTTAATGTTATGTATTATTCATATGTATTGTAAATTAAATATAAACATAAAGCAATCACCGCAGAATAATAAATAACAACTACCTTCAATCATAGTTGTCGAAGTGTTGATAAAAATCACCTTTTTATCTTGACAGAAAATCGTCGGAATTATTCTAGCATATGCCTAACAGGATACCAGATTGATGGTGTCACAAATTCACCAGCGTGTATTGGTAGGCTATGGACTTCTTGGTAAAAACTTTAACCGTAGCAACTATTTAATAAAATAAGGTTTCCTAAGGACTCATACTAAATGTTCTATTGCATCAAGGAAACTACAGATTTGTATAACCATAAATAATTAATCTAGTTAATTACTTCTTTGAGAGATAAGGTAAATATATTTACTTACATAATACATATAAGGCCACATTACAGTTTCTCATGAAGAGGCGTTAATTCTAGGAGAATTTTCAAAACTAGGCAGCCCACACCACAAAATTACACATGAGGGGCCACATTTCATCCATAGCACCCCTTTATTTTTAACTTACACAACATAGCACCCCTTATTTTCAAAATTACATAACATAGCACCTATTTAAACTAAAAACTCTAGGAGCCACTCCGTCACCCTCTCCAACCACTGCCCTGCCACCAAAAACCGAGCTGCCGCCGCTGCCGTTGCCGGCCGGCGGTGGCTGGTGGCCGGAAAATGAAAATTTCACCGGATTTGCTTATTTTATTTGTGGATTTGCTTAAATAATTATTTTTTGATAAATTTATACACCTAAATCTATCAAAATAATAACTTATACATGTAAATACATAGAAAAATGTGTATGCAAGAAGAAAAATACAAAAATATACACAAAAAACATAAAATTTATACAAACATCCATAAATAGTATACAAATCTAAATTTATACAAATTTATTCATTGTTCATAAACGCATATACAGCTTTATACAAATTTATAAAAGTGTATAGAATGTGTTTATACACTGTCAATATGCACATATACAGATTTATACATTTTTATACACGTTTACAGAATTGTATAAACTTGTATAAAAATGTATAAAACTATATAAACTCGCAAAACTGACTTTAAACAGTGATTCGGGAGGCTTTTACACAAAAGCTTAACAAACATCCCAAATCTATACAGTTTTATACAAGAAAAAACTAGATCTAAAAAGTTCTTAGAAAAAGCTAGTAGATCTCAAAGGATACTTATGAAAATTGTGAAAAAAAAAAAAGAAGAAATATGATAAACAACTTTTTAAAACAAACTCACTGGAGTTTTAACCGAGATATACAATGAAAATCGACATTGTTATACCAAAAAAAAAAAAAACACGAAGAAGAAGCAGCAGCGGTGGTGGTGGTGGTGGTGGTGACCACGACGTTAGTGGCTTGGAGGAGAGGGGATAATGGTGGGGCAGTGGTGGAAGGGTTGGGGGGAGGGGTGGCGACGGCTTTAGGTTTGATGGGGAAGAGAAGAGAGAAAAATGTGAAGGAGAGAAGGAGAAGAGAGGAAAAATGGGGGCTAGGGTTTTTTCTTTAAATAGAGGTGCTATGGAGTGAAAGAAAAATTTAAAAAAGGGAGGGGGTACTATGTCATGTAAGATAGCAAAATAGGAGTCTTTTTGGTAATTTTCATGAATGGGGGTGTCTTTCAATGTAATTGTCCCTTAATTCTAACATTCTCTTGGCCCACATATTATGATCAATCAATTATTTATGAGTGAGAAACGAAGTAATGTGGGCATAAACTTCATTCACTTGGATGGTTATGAAAAATTAATTTAAATAAAATATATAGTTACAAGAATCATGACGGTTATACTCCTAACAAACACTTCCTTCCATTTATTACAATGCATAATATATTCTACAAAAAAGATGCTTAGAATCTTTATGAATGAACTTAATATAAGTCATTCGGAGTTCAACTTTATTGATCTAATGATTACAACTTATACATGAAAATCAAAATGAGCAATGTCGTGTATAATAAATAAACAATAATGTCTAGACAACTGAAAAAGAACAAAGCAATGGTAAAATGGGCTGTTGAGCACCATATGTCTACATAATCCTTGAAACGATAAGCTGGTAAACCTTTTGTAATAGGATCAACAATCATAAAATTAGTACTAATTTTCTCAATACTAACATCCTTCTTCTTGACCAAGTACTTAATTTATGTCGATGGGCTTGCTCCAAGTGCCGCTTCTATTATTTTTAGTAAAATAACACGACAGATTGATTATCACAATAAGTTTTAAATGGCCTTGAAATAGAATTGACAATCTTAAGGCAGGAAATAAAATCCCTCAATCATAAAATCTGTGTTGTAGATTCATAGCATGCTACAAAGTCAGATATTACTGTGGACGATGCAACAAGATATTGCTTAACACTTTTCCAAGACACAGCACTTCCAGTAGAAGAAAAATGTATCCTGAAGTAGACTTTAGAGTGTATGCACATCCAGCATAATGTGAGTCTGGATATCCAATTACGAGTCAGAATATTTGTATGTGAGATTTAAATTCTTGGTTCTTTGTAAATAATTTTAAAACCTTTTTACCAGCCCTCCAATGATCAAGAATAGGGTTACTTTGATATCCGCCAAGCATTCCAACTGTAAATGCAATATTAGATCTAGTGCAGACATGTGCATACACAAGGCTTCCAGCAAATGAAGCATATGGGATATCTTTTATTTTCTCTTCTTCCAATGCCTTTTGTGGACACTGTTCCAATAAGAATTTGTCACCTTTAATGATGAGTGATGCACTAGGTGAACAATTCTTCATACCGAATCTTTTCAGAGTGCTTTAGCCTTTTGAGATAGTCGAAGTAGTCTTTGAGATCTATCTATGTGGATCTTAATCCCAATGATATAAGAGGCTTCACTTATATCCTTCATTTCAAATTTTTGGGTAAGGAATTGTTTAGTCTCATGCAACAACCCCAAATCATTACTTGCAAGTAAAATTGACATGGCCCGAAATCCGGTTAGGCCGTGCGGGCACCCGACATCCTCCCCTAGACCCGTCGGGCGAACCCTTACCAATTAAATTAGAAAAATAAATATAATAATTCATAAATAAGGATAAGACTTTAAAAAAAAATACATACATACTGATGCCTCTAAGTTGTACAAAAGAAATTACAGCTAACTACCCAACATGCTAGATTTAGGGCTATCCAGACTAGACATCTAAGAGTACAAAAAGAAGACAGATACCTCCTAAAGGGAGCAAAATGCAACTGAAATGATAACCAATAAGCTGGTGGTCATTCGGAATAAAAGCTGGCTCACCCTGACCGCTGAAGTCGTCTTCGCTCCTTTACAACGTGGCGAACTCAATCCTGGAGCGAGCCTGCCGAAATAAAATAGATAGACAAAAACAAACAACAAACAAGGGTGAGTCAAAAGGACTCAATAAGTGGAGCAGACTAGCCACCTCAAAGAATATACAATGCTCAGAACCAGAGTGCAATGCTCATATGCTTAATGCAATACCAACCACAGGGCATAACATATAATATACAATATAAATTCAAAGCTAAGGCGTAATAAGTACGCCTATCGGCAGCTACACATGTAAGGAACACGTGGTAGAAAATCCACGAGGCCAGGTGCCTCCAAAGAAATGGATATAAACACTTACCTCTTCCAAAAGTTAGCATTACTAATCAATAACCACTTTTATCCTTTGGTTACATTGCCGAACGATCCCACTGGGTTTAATAAGCAGAAAAATATATCAAATTAGGCTAAAGGATTCATTCCTCACATTTTAGGGCAATCCGGTTAGGAACCTGATACCCTATTCACATACGCAATACGCAGGCCAGACCTATGCACAGGGTTTATGGTCACATAACCAAACCCCAAATAAATTACATTTATATTGACAGAATAGATATCTTGTTCACTTTTCTCCGGCTTCCTTAGAGTTAGAAAGCTCTGCATGATTTTGGCAATGTGAATTGTAGAAATAGAATCGATCTACCATGTATTATGAGAAACTTCACTAAAGATAGATTCATAACATACAAAGGAAAATTTACCTTTCTTCTCAAGTCATTTCTTGTATTCCAGGCAATATTTATTCCAGTATCCCTTCTTTCTACAGAAACAACAAGCATCTTTATTTTCAATATTGTCTTTCTTCCTCATAGTAACACTTCTGCCCTATCTTATCATTTCTCTTATCATGAGTCACCAGATTTACACTCTCATGTGTCACATGTTTCAATCTCTCAATCTTCTTGAACACACATGGTCAAAAGTTCATTAATTGACCATTTATTCTTATGTGTTATGAGAAATATTAAACGCACCAATTCTATAAGAAGATAATTGAGAACGAAATGAACAAGAAATATATCAGACATGTCAATCTTAAGGGACTTGAGTTTATCACAAATATCTCTCATCTACATAATGTGCTCGCGAGCACTGAACTACTTTTATCAAAAGTCATACTTGAGAGCCTCTTCATAAGGGTGTTGCCAAGTGCTTTGTTAGAGCTTACAAATTGTTTATCAATAGCCTTCATGTAAGCTTTGACATTATCATACTTATGGATAGAACCCCCTACTTGATTTATGTGGGCTTTTATGAGCATAAACTTAAGCGATTGGATCGCTTCCAGCTCACAATAAGCTTTAACCTTTGGCGTGGTTTATCTACATGGAGTGCCAGTTCCAAATTTGAGCATCCTAAAATGAGAAAGACTTGGTCCTTCTATTCAATATAGTTATCACCAGAGAGAATTCGAATTCGAGCATTTTCGTTTAAAATAGCCGTTGGAAAAGTTGTAAAAACTGCAAAACAAGGATACACATACATAAGCTATGAAGTACAAACCATCAAAAGTGAATCGCGTAAATACCGATTCTAAAAATATTCTAAACCTTTCCTATGGGCAGAGGTAACTCATGCATAAATTTTACTTTACGTTATTAGACTAGCATAATCAAAAATTAACATAGAATTAATCCATACGTGTGGGCATACAACAATTTTCAAATAAAAGGTTTACTATCTCGTTTCAATTAATCTCACCAGAATAGTTACCTCCTTGTGTGGCCAAATTACGGTGTTAATGAAATAACTGAACTAAATGTCTTTTTAATTTTAATCACTTAACTTTATATGATTAAATTACTTAATATTTTTTATATCAAGTACCAAAAATGATGTTGCAATTCCTAAGCACGAAATATAAAGAAAGCTCAATTGTATATGACACCTCTCAAGCATCAACCATTATAATCAACTCACACTTGATGTCGATTAGTTTCAAAATTTGCCAGATCACACAAAAATTGTCATGAAGTCCGAAAATCAATTCTTATAATTAGTCAAAATATTACAAAAACCTCATGAAATAATTACAAAAATTGTGTGTGGACACTCAAATATGCAAAATATAACTACCACTAGTAACATAACCACACTTTGTGCGGTTCTCACCATGAATATCTATATCTATATCTATCTATCTATATCTATACTGTTCTAAAAGCACGAGGGCCTTAGTGAAATATCACTCAACTTTTTTACCCTTCGTAAGTGATTTTAAATTGGACAATTTTATAAATATGATATATTTAATTATTTTTCCTACATGATTTAACTTAATAAATATTGACTTAATTATAATCTCATATTTAACAAAATATCCGTAGGTTTCTCTGTCGAATTCATACAACCAAATCTGGATTGGTTTCTAAGTCCAAAAGTATAGAGTTTGTATTTTCATTGATTTTTGACTCCTAAAAATCAGTAGACATCCTAATTAGTTTATATTTTCTTAAGGTTTTGTGTTTGCTTTCTGGGTAATTTTAAGAAGATGTGATTATGGAAGAGCAACCTTGAAGGTATATTTATAAAATTGTAGTGATAATTAACGTTATAATTTATTTTCTTAGCAGAAGAAAAAAGGAAAACAAATTAGTTTTTGGAAAATATACCTTCTTTTGGAGGAGTCTCAATTTGAGTAGGAACTTATTGTATCAGTATTAAAATTCCTACTTTCTTTTTAACGTACTATCCCACAAAAATTCTTCAAGGGGAGAATTATACAAATATACAACTCTAATAGCAAATTTACAAAAAAAATACCAATATTATTTTCTTTTACAAATAGCAATAGTTTTTTTTACATAGCATATACAACCTCCATTAAAACCCTACAAATGAAGGTCTGTCACACCAACTGAGCAGTAACAGCATCACCTCCGGCCACCAGCGGCCGGTCTCCATCAGCCAGTCGCCGGCCACTGGTGGCAGGTCACCGAAATTTTTTTTTTTTTTTAATCTGGAAAAAAGATTCTAACATACCGAAAAAACACAAAATGGAAATACATACACATACATAATCAAGAAAATATAAAACATACAATTATTTAAACTACAAATACAAGACATACAAAAGGGATTTTGACACAAAAATGTAAATACACTATATACAAACTATACAAAATACATAACCAAAAAGTTGTCAAACATATACACAAACATACAACAATATATGAATAAATACAACTAGATATTTCAAAAAAAATATTAATGTATTTATACACCAAAACATACACATACACATAAATACAAAATTTTATACATATATGTACAAATAAATACACATACAAAATTAAAAACAAAAAGAAAAAGAAAGAGAGAAGAAGTAGATCTATATATATATATATATATATATATATATATATATATACACACATACAAAATACGAATATATACATAAACATACACATAAATATATAAACAAAATCAAACACGAAAAAGAAAAAAAAAAGCGAAGAAGTAGATCTGAATATGCATATACAAACTACGAATATATACATAAACATACGCATATAAACACAAACAAAAGAAAAATGAGCAAATCGGAAAACACCACGCCGGAAAAAAAAATCGACTTCGTCGCCGATGCAGTGCAGCAGCGCCGTCGCAGAGGAGCAGCGCCGCTGCATTGCAGCAGCAGCGGCGACGAAGAAATCTTAAAATGGAAGCTAAAAGCAGCAGCGAGGCGCGGTGGCTGTTCGCCGGAGGAAAACCATCACCAGCGACGGCGATGGGAGGTGGATGGGTGGGTGGAGGAGGAGAGAAGGGAGAGAAGAAATTAGGGTTTATGTTTGGGGGCAAATGGAAAAACTATTGTTGTGTTATTGTTATGTAGTGTAAATATCTAAAAGTATCGGTATTTTTTGTAATTTAGCCATTCGGATAGTCATTTTGTGTAAATTTACTAAATCTACCGACAAATTTCATGATCTTCATCTTTTCCCAACCTTCGTATGTTCTTTTATATGCAGGAATTTAGGTGGTGTTTTCATCTTCATATACATCTATTAGTTCTCCCATGATGCGTCTTCAATACATGTTTGTTGGTATTGTTATGTTCTGGCAATCAGAAATATTATTTCCTTTTAATACTTGCCGTCAAACTCATATCGTTTTATTGAACCAACTTCTTAATGTTGATCGGTTAACTGAGAGAGTGAGATTCAAGATATTTAGAGACGGAAATTATGGTAAAGTTTTTCTTGTAAATTATTACGTGATGCTATTTTAACCGTATGTATATATATTATAATATTGATTCTGGATATTGTGGTCGTGCTGGTTTATATTAGTAAAATTATAAGTAGATCTTACTATGGTGAACTTCAGTAAAATTTTGTTAATAGTGTTCTAATAAATTTTACTAAGATAAGTTTTTTTGTTTGAATAGAATGTTACTAACATAGCCTTACATCCGGTGAACAAGCTTGTTGGTTTAGGTAAATTGTGTTAAAAGTGCTCCAGGGGTTCTCACCCTCTACTTTTAGTGAATGTGAAAAGACGTCCAAATTTGACAATATTATCTCTTCTTTTTTATCTTCTTCTCCAGAATAGTTTTATCGGAAGCTGGTCTTGGTTTGTCTATAAGCGGAAGAGCTCTAAAATAACCATCCCATAATCAAAGTTCAAATTCCATAATTGGTAAATTCTTTTCACCTACTTAAACTAATAAGTAAATTTCTAAATACATGTATGTTTTTTGTTGTATTAGAAATAGATAAATGCACGTATTAGCGGAAGATAAAATTACTCAATAAATAAGATATGCACAAAGTTGATTATAAACAACTCTCGAAAATAAGAGAATTTGTATCATGAGTGAAGGCGTCGATTTAATTGAGAAACTTCAAGAGGTTTATATATTATTTTACTTGTCTTGTTTTGCCAATTTTTTTCTATATATTGACTATTTTAAGGTAATAAAAGTTTGATCATCATCTCAATTACCTCAATAGGTATTTGATAAATTTTGAAGGTTTCGCAATTCGACTGTAGTAGTGCTATGGAGTTTGATTGTTATTGATCATACCGAGCTTCTTTTATTTTCTTTTTTTTTCCTTTTTGTTATTACATATATTTAACTCGTGCAGTTTTCGATTCTTTTCGTTTGTGTATCTTATATACTATACATATCACAAATATAACGTTATTTCACTCGAGTAGTTAAAAAATAATTGTAAGTTTGCTTATTTAAGTCTTTCTCTATAGTAATCTCTTTGTTTCTTCGATTAATAAGTAATACATCGCATATTCATGAATAAAGTTATGTTGGTTGAACTATGCTCAAGGATGCTGATTTAGTTGACGAAGGGATGAGATGATCAGTTGACGAAATTAAAGATAAGTAAATCACAAGGTCTCTTTTCAGTTTTCTCATATATCTATTCTCTTGGTATGTTTATGCACCTATATTTATATTGGTCATACTTTTAGTTCTGTACTGAGAGGTTCTGAGACTAAAATTGCTCCTTTTACCAAGAGGACAAATTGTTACTTGCAAATGTTATATTCACACATACTACTATTGAGTTCAAAGTTGCTTCGTTTAATCGTAGTTAATATTGTCCTTTATAAAAAACTAGATGAGATAAAGATCAAAGAATACCAAGAAAAATTTTCTTTCGATATCATTAAGCTATCGATATAAATTGTATTCTTATATATCATTACAAGTAGTCACGAGCAAACTATGTTCTCTTTTTTTTCTAGAATTTTTTCTATCTAATTTTGTCAGAAGAAACACTATCTACTGAAAATATTGGTACATATACATATATATGTATGTATATATATATATATATATATATATATAGTATATATATATATATATATATATATATATGAAAATGATTTCAAACCCTTCCTATTTAATATACAAATTCAGAAAATTCTGTTTTATGATTTGTAATTCATATAACCAAACCATGTACTTAGGCCTGACCTGCGTATCGCGTATATGAATAGGGTATCAGGTTGCTAACCGGATTACCCTAAGATGTAAGGAATGAAGGCTTTAGCCTCATGTGAGATATTTTTCTGCTTATTGAACACAGTGGGATCATTTGGTAATGAATCCAAAGGACAAAGCGGTTGTTGAGTAGTTGTGCTAACTTTGTAACAAGGTAAGTAATTATATCCATTTTTTTGGAGGCATTTGGCCTTGTGGATAATCTACCACGTGTTCATTACGTGTGTAGATGCCAATAGGCGTACTCATTACGCCTTAGCTTTGGATTTACATTATATATTATATGTTATGTCCTGTTGTTGGTATTGCATTGAAGATTTGAGCATTGTACTCTATCTGTGAGTTAGCATATACTTTCCGACTGTCGATGAGAGGTCCCGCGCCGGTGATGGGTTATTATTGCATGATATTGCACTCATATGCATTATATTTTTCTGGTTTTATATCATATTGGGTGCAGGAGTATTCCGTCCCATGAGAGTGTAGGAGTATTCCGCCTCTAGTTTATATCATATTGGGGTGTAGGAGTATTCTGCCACATATTGGGTGTAGGAGTATTCTGCCCCAGGAGAGTGCAGGAGTATTCCGCCTCTGGTTTATATCATATTGGGTGCAGGAGTATTCCGCCCCAGGAGAGTGCAGGAGTATTCTGCCTTTGGTTTATATCATATTGGGGTGCAGGAATATTCCACCCCAGGAGAGTGTAAGAGTATTCCGCCTCTGGTTTATATCATATTGGGCGCAGTAGTATTCCGCCCCAGGAGAGTGCAGGAGTATTCCGCCTCTGGTTATATTATATCAGGTGCAGGAGTATTTCACCCCAGGAGAGTGCAAGAGTATTCTGCCTCTGGTTTATATTATATCGGGTGCAGGAGTATTCAACCCCAGGAGTAGGAGCATTTCGCTCCAGCTGGTTACTATATTGTATTCCCCCTCGAAAGCAATAGTATTCCGCTTCGGGACGAGGACTACGGGGCACATGTGACCCCATTTCATCATACTGTATTCATTCAATTTCATTGCACCGGTTGTTATGTATTGTGTGATTATAGTGCGATGTTTCATGTATTTTCATGTATTTCTGATTGTTGTTATGTTCGGGATACCTATATGTTCTGTCTATCATATGTCCCTAGTTGTTTATGAGTTTATGGTTTCATACATTATCTGGATCTGCCTTTTTATAGTTTAAATAAGATGAATTTATTTTATGCTCTTTTCTTCTCCCTGACTAGCTATTCTATTCTTTGAGGTGACTAGTCTGTCCTCTCCTCCCCGCCCCCCCCCCCCCCTACTGAGTTCTTTTGACACACCCTCTGTTTTTTTTTCTTGTCTATTCATTTCGTTTTGGCAGGGTTCACTCCAGGATTAAATTGGCCACGTTGTTAAGGAGTGTCAGGGTGAGCCAGCTTTTGTTCAGGATGGCCACCAGTTTTATGTTATTTTCTCAGTTATATTTTGTTCCCTTCGGAGATGTTTATACTTCATTTATATTCTTAGATGTCTGTCTAGATAGCCCTAAACCTAATACATTGGGTAGTCAGCTGTAATTTCCTTTGTATAGCTTAGAGGTGTCAGTATGTCTGTGTTTCTCCTAAGTCTCGTCCTATTTATGAGTTGGATTTATATTTATTTTAGTAGATTTAGTTCAGAAAGATTCGCCCGACGGGTCTAAGGGAGGATGTCGGGTGCCCGCACGGCCTAGCCGAAATTCGGGGTCGTGTCAGTAATGTTTGCTCTCTATGAATATTGGTACCATTGTGTTGCAAATATTCATTAGGTGCACAAACGTATACTCTTCTGTCACAAATTTATATTTTGGGAAGGCTTAAAAGAATGAACTGAGAAGTTACTATTTAATACAAACGAAGCTCACATGTTAAGTTGCTTTTTTTGAGGTTTTGGAACTTCAAAAAATAAAATAAAAAATAAGGACGCAAAAATATGGAGATTAGTGAGGAAGAAATAAATGACAACTTTGGAGCATGAAAAGGGAAAATCTAGAGTTGAAAAAATCGAGCGAATTTTTCAAAGAAAAGAGTGGCGTATAAGAGTAAAAAGAATAAGAAAAAAACCAAGATCCTATGGTATGTAATATTTTACGATAGTCACAATATAACATGAGAAAGAATTTAGTGTTGACATTTTCGATCTCAGCAAGCATCGTCGGAGTATCAAAGCATCACAGAATGTTATTTTGATAAAAATAAATTATTTTAGCTATGTGATTGCATTTTCTTCGATTCTTTTTCCTTATTTCTTAGTTGTTAATAGATCTTTAGTATTTCCTTTTCATGTAAGACTATCTTAGTTTATCATTTATTAAGCTAGCTAATACGATCAATGTTACGTAACTTTTATAAAATTTATTTCTTATTGATATAGACACACGTGCAATGCACGTATTCAGAAACTAGTTATAAAGTAAATACAACCATTCCATTATAGCAAGGAATCTTATCAACTCATAGTATAAATCGTACAAAAAATGAACTTGTCGACGCATCTCGAGTTGGCCATATCACGAAAATCACTTAATTTGTGTAGTGATTTGTGTAGTGAAATCCCAATTAATCATAGAAACTTAGCTTCTCGCAACAATACTGTAACATTATCAAGCGACAATTCATGGATATTGTAGCGTAAGTTCATTAGAGATGTCATCTAATAGAATAGAGTAGAGTCAATAGAGGCATCTCATAATCCAAAGGACGAACTTGTGGTAAATTGTGGTATTGAGTCACAAACTGACACGACCCAGATTTTCGGCTAAGTCGTGCGGGCACCCGACAACCTCCTATAGACCCGTCGGCAAACCCTATAATATAAACTTACGCAAACGATAAGAACTCAAGTAAGTAATGATATGAAATTAACTTCAACAACATAAGAAAAGCGGAATAGACACATATATTATCTATATATACGCGGAACATACATATAACATGCTACCATAAGGATTTCAGCTAACTACCCGAACACATAGGTCTAGAGCAATCCAGATCGGACATCTATGAAGTCCAAAAATATATACATTTTCTGAATGGAACAAAGATGAGACATAATAACATGTATAGCTGGTGGCCTCAACGAACAAGCTGGCTCACCACAAACATCTGAAATTGTCTCGCTCCTCACTCGTGATCTTGGCTGGGTCCTGAAGCGGAATCTTAAAAAATAAAAAATAAACAAATAAGAAACAAGTAGGGAGTGAGTCATAAGGACTCAATAGGCGAGGAATAGCTATTTAACTCAAAAAATAGTCAGATGATCCAGAGAAAAAGAAGGTAATGGCATATAACATATAAACAATGCTCAAATGGACGAGTATCGGTTTATACAGGTACCAAGCATATAGAAGGTCATGAGATGAATGCAACATGATGCAATAGGGTCACATGTGCCAAATGAATTGAGCGGAATCCTCCTACCCTCAATATGATGCAAGGAGCGAAATCCTCCTGCCCTCAGATGACATAACAGCCCAAAAATCAAGAAACAAAATCAGAAAATACATAACAAGGTCGGTGGGCGTCGTAAATACGCCCTTTCGGTATCTATTCACGTAAAGAATGCGTGAATAGATTATCCAAACGGCCAAAGGCCGTAAAATCACCTACCTCGAGTCATAGGTCAGAATAACTACTGAATAACGTCAATTCCTGCCCGACGTGCCTTCAGAATAATTTCTTTCTGAGCCAAAGAAATATATTTGTACTTATAAGTGCCCGAAGAAAGAGTATTTAACCTTTAGACGATGAAAGAAAATTACCATAATACCCCTGGATCGGACTTAGCCGGAAGTCTATAAATTATACATTTTCGGACTCCTCATGGTCTCACGAGTCCAATGGTATTATTAGTTTTCATATCCGAATTTGATTTATCAAATTTTCTAATTTCATTATTTTAAGGGTGCTAAACAAATTTCTCAATTCAATTTCATGAAATTCTAACTTAAGAATCATGAATTAATAAAATAGATTAGCTGAGGATCAATACCTAATAATTTTGGATGGATTTGGCACTAAAACCTCACCCTCCGACATGGAAAGGGACTGGAACTGAAATAAGAAAAATCAGCCGAAAAAGAGCTTTTATACTGTGAAATAAGTTGCTACAGTGCAGCTTTTCGCACCAGCAACAGTTGGTCTGTAATTTGGGGTCAAAAACGGGACACTACAAGGCTCATAATGACCTCAAATTTTTCATGTAATTCATACAAGTCGTATGTGACATGGCTGCAAAGACGGAACTCAAATTGAATGCTAAAAATCAAGATACGGCTTCCACGGAAAGAGGTCGAATTCTTAACTTTTAAAATTTTAGCGAAATAGTCGAACGACCTCGGAATTCACTTCTGAAAGTTGTTACAGGTCATAAATAACCATACGAAGCTAATGCAACTTTCAAATTTAAATCGGAGTCATTTACTCAAATCAAGCTCAAAAAACTCTTTTAAGCTTTACCGACAATTGAAACTGAAACCTTCTAAAAAAAACCTACCAAACAAAATCTGAATCTACTCAAATTTTACAGACAGGTCCTACTGGACCTTAAAAAAATTTAAGATTGTCAACACACCAATCAAAGTCCTAATTTTTGAAACCACTACGTATGGTCGTTTCACAAACACTGAACAATAGGTTAAAATGAGGCTATGATACCAAATGTCGTAAATCAAACTTAAACATAAAGCTATTCCAAATAATCAGAGAAACTTGGCTTCTCGTGATAACACTGTAATATTATCAAGCGACAATTTATGCATATTGTAGTGTAAGTTCATTGGAGATACCATCTAACAGAATGCAGTAGAGTTGTTAGAGGCATCTCATAATCCAAAGGGAGAACTTAATGTTAATAGCAGTATGGGGTCACAAACACTGAACAACATGCTAAAATGAGGTTATGATACCAAATGTTGTAAATCAATATAAACATAGAGCTATCCCAATTAATCATAGAAACTTAGCTTTTCGTGACAATATTGTAATATTATCAAGCGACAATTCATGGATATTGTAGCGTAAATTCATTGGAGATGCCATTTAACAGAATGAAACAGAGTCGTTAAAGGCATCTCATAATTCAAAGGGAGAAATTGTTTTAAATTACGGTATTGGGTCACAAACACTGAACGACATGCTAAAGTGAGGGTATGATACCAAATGTTGTAAATCAAATATAAACACAGAGCTATTGTAGCAGAATAATAAAGAACAACTACCTTCGGCCATAGTTGTCTAAGTGTTGATGAAAATCACTTGTTTATCTTGATTGGAAGCCGTAGGAATTATTCTAACATTGCCTGGCAGGATGCCAGACTGATAGTATCACAGATATATTTATTGGTAGGCTAAGGACTCCTCGATAAAAACTTTAACCATAGGAACTACTTAATAATATGGTTGTCTTACGAACTCATAATAAACGTTTTCTTCAGTCAAATAAACTACAAAATTTGCATAACAATAATTAATTAATTAATTATTTCCTTGGGAAATAAGGTAAATATACTTACTTACCTAATATGTAGGACCACATATATTGTAAAATTATTAAGAAAGAAATAATTACTACTTAGATTTGATACTTCTTTTTAGAATGTCATAGAATATGCAACATGTGAAATTGGATAATTTGATGATTACTTTGACAATTAAAAAAATAAAGTCTTTTATACGCGTATCTTTTAGAATTAAATTATCTCTATAAAAACTAGATCAAGCCATTTTTCATTTCAAGTATACTTGAATTATTCAGTAAGATGTTATTTTGATACACTTAGGAGATTATTAGATTATTAAAATTTATAAGAATATTATCTTAAACGTCAGTATATATTCCATATAAAGTTACTAATATAAAAGCCATAGTAAGTAGCAACTTAAAGTGTGCCCAATAGGTTATCCGCTATTGGGTAAAAATTTGACCCCGTAATCAGTTTGTACCACGCTAAATGAGAAGTAACCAGTGTTTGAAAACTTTTGCTCCCTCTGTTCTACTTTATGTGAACATATTTTATTTTTAGTCCGTTCCAAAAAGAATGACCTCTTTCTAAATCTGGAAATACTTTAACTCTATATTTGTCACTCTACCCCTTAATGAGATGATATATAGCCACATAAATACCAATGCTTATTTTAGACCATAAATTTCAAAAGTACTTTTTTATTTATTGAACTTTGTGCCAAGTCAAACACGTTCACATAAATTGAAATAGAGGGAGTAGACTAGACACATTTAAGAAGTATGAAAAAATCCAGTATTTTTTACATGGACTTTTGAACTAATATTTCAAAGTCTCAATAAATTTAACTAGACTTCAAATATGAAGCTCCAGTAAAATGTCCTGAAAATCTGAACTGACCTCTGCAAAATTTGTTGGGATTTAGTTCAAATTCTCAGAGTTTTTTCTGGTAGCAAATCTAAAAAAAATACGAATTTTTTAAATCTGGTTATTGTAATAAAAGTTTATAATTATTAACTAATTCTCTTAAAGTCGCGTGAAAACTGGCTAGTTATCAAATCTCCCCACTATTGGCACACCTTCTCGAGATTTGTGGGCTCTTACAAGGGATACTTACAAATACACCCACAAAACGTATAATAATTACAGCCACTATCCTCTACTTTCAAATATTACCGACCTACCCACGAAACTATTTACCCTCTCTACCCATTCAGACTTGTTATACCATATATAGTTTATGCAGTATACCATAAAGGTATACACATATAAGGTATAACAAAGGTATTACAGTAATAAATGGCCCTCCTGACTTTTATACTATAATTTATGTAGTATACCTTAAAGGTATACACCTATAAGGTATAACAAATGTATACAATAATAAATAGGTAGGTTGGGTAAATACTTTTAGTTTTATGGGTAGTGCAATTTCTAATGGGTATGACTTGTAAAGACTTTAAATTTCATGGGTATAGAGTGTAAAAATCTCCTCTTACAATAAGGATTAAGAATTGGGTGAATTACAAAAATAAACAGAAAAGCACCCGGTCTTGATTTGATGAGCTGTTTTTTTGGTGGTCTTGAAAACATAAGCATTTTTCCATTAAATGAAGCTGAAAGTACAAAAATACCCTTACAAATAGAGAACTTTTTGTAATTATAAAAATGCCGCCGACCATTTTTTCAAGCCGTAATTACAAAAATTCCACCACACCTTTTTTACCTCTGAAATTATAGAAAACGTCACTGCTTCCTATACAGCAGAAAACAATGCCAATGCGGTTGTGTTTCATGTCTATTTTGTGAATAAATAAAGCCAAATCGACATCATTTCGCTCATATACAAGGCAGCCAGTCCGTCTTAATTTCACGTCTATTTTTTGATTAAATAACACCATATTGTCATCATTTCGCTCATATACAAAAACGCAAAATAAATTATAAGACCCAATCCGGCATCATTTCTTCATACAATAAACAAAAAAAAATCATGTTTTTTTGTGAAGAAATGATGTCAAATCGACCTTACTTTATTCATTTGCAAAAACAATTCCTTCAAGTGCTTATATATTTCAAAATAACGACAATCTAGGTGTGCTTATGCATATAATTGTATCTATGTTTATGAAGAAATGAGGCCATATGAGCCTCACTTCATATATCCGCAAAAAAAGACCTTCAAGTACTTATATATTTAGAAATAATGACAATCAGTCTATATTTATGCATATATTGAACCTAAAATTGCGTCCGTTTTGCAAACAAATAACACCAAATCGTCATCGCTTTGCCAAAATATAAAAATCCAAAGTAAAATAAAACGAGACCAATCCGGCATCATTTACTTAAAAGTAAGTCAAACTACTATGTCTATTTTACAAGCAAATGACACCAAATCATCATCATTTTGTCCAAATACAATAATTCAAAGTAAAAATTAAACAAGGACAATCTGGCCTCGTTTGTCCATTCTATTATACAAATACCATCGTTATCACTTTCATAAATAAATTAGTTCATTATTGTTTCCATGAAGAACGATGATGTTCCCCTGAACGAATGGCGGTGGAAAATGGATTGGTTGATTGGCTATGTTGCAATTCAAGTGATGAAAATATGAAACGATCCTCAGGTAATCGTTTCAAAAGTTAGGGCTCAGATTGGCGTGCCGATAATTTTAAAATCTTTGTAAGGTCCATTGGGACTTATCTATAAAGTTTGAGCTAAATCAGACCTCGTTTGGTAGGCATCGGAAGAAGGTTTCAGTTTTTATTATCGATAAATATTAAAAAGAAGTTTTCGAGCTCAATTTTTGGCGAATGAGCTCCGATTCAAAATCCGTTAGGTTCGTATGATTATTTGTGACATGTGTGAACTTTCGAAGTTAATTTCGAGGTTGTTCGGCTAGTTTCCGCTAAAATGCCGAAAGTTAAATAATTTGACCCTTTTTCCATTTAATTTGTATTTTGAGTTTTTAAAATTCGATTTGAGATCCGGCTTAGCGAGTATGTCACATAAATTTGGTATAACTTGTATGCAAAAGTTGGAATTATTTCGAATATCGTAAGGGTACCGTTTTAATTTTTATTAAGAAAAGAAAATAAAATGAAAAAGAAAAGACAAAAGAAAAGAAAGAAAAAGGAATTTGAGGCGGTGGGTCCTCAGGTCTTTTAGCTATATAGCTAAGGATGATCAGAAACATGGAAAATGAAAGGAAAAACGTGAACAGTGAGGAGAAACACAGCAAATGAAAAATGCCAGAAAATGAGAAAAGAGTCAAAGAAAAGTAGAACTTTTACCCCCGAAACATTCAGGTAATGATCTTAATATATTATTTGAGTTTATTACGTGTGTTTGAATATATTTTGATGGTAAAAATTGGGTTATTAGACATCGTTTTAATAAGTTCAATTAATAGTATAAAAGTCAATTGGACCCCGATAATGGGAATTAATTATATATTCGTACTAGTGAGTTATGGGAAACATATAAAAATAATTTATTTAGGATTTGGTTATGCAACCCTTAAACCCTGTACATAGGACTGACCGGCCGTAGTTGCGTATGCGAAAAGAGTATCAGGTTCCTAACCGGATTGCCCTAAGACGTAAGGAATGAAGCCTTTAGCCTAATTTGATATATTTTTCTGCTTATTGAATAGAGTGGGATCGTTTGGAAATGAAATAAAAGAATAAAGCGGTTGTTGATTAACAGTGCTAACTTTTGGAAGAGTTAAGTGTTTATATCCATTTCTTTGGAGGCACCTGGCCTCGTGGATTTTCTACCACGTGTTCCTTACGTGTGTAGCTGCCGATAGGCGTACTCATTACGCCTTAGCTTTGGATTTAAATTGTATATTACATTGTGAGTTGGTATCTACTTCCCGGCTGTCGATGAGAGTCCCGCGTCGGTGAAGGGTTATCATTGCATCATATCGAGGGTAGGAGGATTCCACCCTAGGAGCAGGAGGATTTCCGCTCCATTGCATTATATTGAGGTGACACGACCCGGAATCCGGCTAGACCGTGCGGGCACCCGACATCCTCCCCTAGACCCGGTCGGGGCGAACCCTTACCAATTAAATTGAAGAAAATAAATATAATCCAATTCATAAATAAAAACAAGACTTAGAAAAAGCACCGACATACTGATACCTCTAAGCTGTACAAAAGAAATTACAGGTGACTACCCAATATACTAGGTTTTAGGGCTATCCAGACCAGACATCTAAGAGTACAAAAGAAGACAAATACCTCCTGAAGGGAGCAAAATGGGAACTGAAATAATGAAAAATAAACTGGTGGCCATCTGGAATAAAAGTTGGCTCACCCTGACAGCTGAAGTCGTCTTCGCTCCTTCACAACGTGGCAAACACGCCCTAAATTTTACTAAAAATAATAAAAGGTTGTGACTTAGGTGCTTTAAAGGTACAAAATATTAAGAGATTTTCGGAGTCGCCACTTGACATAGTTCAAAGGTGTGCCAAGTCACCAAAAAGGTACCTTGGAAACACCTATAACTCGTAAGTGGTCTGCGTCAGAGTTCCGGATAAGGATCTCGGTTGACTCTCGGGAAGGTGTTAGGCACCCTCGAGTCCTGTGCAAGCACAGTTGCTTTATTGACGCTCTCCGGGTTTGTGAATTTATTGCTTGTTGTTTATTGCCAATTTTATTATTTGTTAGGCTTTGATTTATGTGAAAGTCTATGGTTCATTGACGTAAACTCTATTGGAAATAAACCACGGACCCATTGTCCATTCGAATCTCCAATATAAGTGAGTTTCCGTGTAAAACATATTAACATTTGTTACGCTTCAATTATAATTTCGAATCACTCGTTCATTGATGGATACTCTATTGAAAACTAACCTCGAACACATGTCCGTTCGAATTTCCAATATAAATAAGTTCCATATAAACATTTGAGCAACTTAGTAATTAATAGTCTTGCTTCGGCCAATTAGATTGCCTAGTCGTTTCATTGTGCTGATCTGCCTTGCCCGTGTTATCGCCCTTATTATTGATGATTATCATTTAAACTTAACTTGATTTACGAAATCAAAGTTTTACCAATATATGGCATGATACCTACTGTCCAAATGGTGAGGTTTTAATATGTAGACATTTACAAGCTACGTTTTAACAACGGGCCGAGGATTGGTTACTGCCTACCATGATGTTGCTTTACACAAATTTGCATTCAAACCCTGTTTGCATAATCCATTTTAATTTTTGTCCACTCTTCACAAATCATTCATGTTTAAGATTTGGTTTACTTTTAAAAGGTGAACTTTGAATGCTAGACTAAGCAGTAACACACAACTTAGTCAACCTTTAACCTTCTTCTCCTTTTTAACATATAACAACATCAATATATACAACGCAAGATCACCAACACAAAGTAAAGTCTTTTGAACCATCAACATTTCATTTTATGCATAAACATTTCATAAAATTTCATTACAAACTTAAGAGAAAAAATACCTAGTGCAGAGATTTCTCAAATGGCAAGCTGCCAGCTAGTTAAAGCTCAAAGGAAAACAAGAGTGCAACAAACTCAACAGCATCAGCGACACAGCCACAAACCAACCCTTCGAACTTAAATTCGCACTTGAACTTGAAGATTTAGACCCCCATTTTTCAACTCTGAAATCCTTTCCTGAGAGTGAAGTGTATTCAGATGTGTCTGTATATTTTTCTCTCCAGAGGTGAAGATGTAGAGAGAAGTGAGAATGTGTTTCTTTTTCAGATTTTCCTAAGGTTCTTCAGAGAGTGAAAGAGTGTCCTATCAGATGTGAAGTTCGTCCCTTAAAGAGTGAGGGAATGGCCTCTTAAATAGGCCAAAGAAAGGGTGTAAAGGTTGGGGTGAAAAACACACCCATGTGCCAATGTTTTTACCCCCTAGAAAATTCAACTTGGCATGCCAAGCTTGCACAAAAATGGCAAAAAGGAAGAGAGACAAAGACTTTCTTCTAAAAGCTGTCCATACCCTTTTTTACATTTTTGACTTTTGACTCCTTTCTTCAGACACTTTTCAGATCTTATCCAATGTCCTTTTTTAGCTTTCAACTCTATTACAGAAACATAAGCTACCATTAAACACCACTAAACAAATCCTACAACAGTTCATGCTTGGCTGTAATGAACACTAAACACATTTTAGGAGCTTCCTTTCAACAACTCTCATACATTAATCAGATAAGGAGAATTTTAAACTAACATAAAAACTAACAATCAGTTAGAAACTAATGATACTACAATCTAAAGAGTGAAACAAACTACTTAAACTCACGATTGAACACAAACATCAGGCAAGAAAATTTAACTGTGAACCCTTTCTTTGATTTGCGAGTATAAACAGGGGTACGACCATACATACATTGATCTACACAATCAAATCCATTCAACACTAAGCTAGACTTTTCAGAACGACACATCTAAAAGAACCAGGAAAACTAAGGAAGATATACAAAGGCATGATCAATGGCTACTGAAATATTACCATCACACATAAGCCGCTACATTGAGTCATCACCACTGCCATCATAGTGTCGTCACTAGTAAACACCACAGCGACCTCATCACTCGTTGCCTCGCAACCAGAATCATCATCGCAGCTGCGCACACACGCACACACTGCTTCACTCACTGCCTCGCTCACGTTGCTTCGATTCATGTCCAAGCCGTAGCAGCCCCTGCTTCCAACCAAAATCAGCATTAAAACCCAATCATTCCAGTTTCGTCTCATGCCACCACTGCAACATTGCTTCGCTGCTCCGGTGCCATGAACTGCCTCGAGCTTGCACCAATGTAACAGTTTAGCAATGCCTCGCTACCTCGACACACAAAACAAACATCACCTCTGCTCCACCACACTACTTCACTCACAGCTTCACAGTAACATCATTATCACGGCTTAAATAAAGCAAATTCCCTCATCCTTTTCTCGTTCTAATTGAAGCGATCCCATTTGGGATCGTCTCAATTACAACAAGAGAAGAAATGGAAACGAGAAACACGAGCAAAAGAAAACAGTGGGATCCGAATCCGTTCCATTTTGGGTTTAGCCGAGAAAAGATGTTTCCGGGCCAATTAGTATATACGACGAGAACGGGGAGGGCGAGACAGAGCCATTGGTATAAGACTTGGACGAAAAACTCACCGGAGCTAGGTTTTGTCTCATTTTGAATTCACGATCTGCGACGAAACAATGAGAATTTGGAGAAAATAATCTTAGATCGTGAATGAGGGGGTCAAGGCGCGCCTGGCAATGTATTTTTTTGTGATTTCCGGCGGCGGAGGACGGTGGAGCCGCGGCCGTGGCGATTTCTGGTGGGCTTAAGAAAAATGGCATAGTTTTCTGACTTGCATGTGGGAAATGGCCAAAAATGGCAAGAAAAAGATTATAAACCATGGGAAACGGGCCGGGTCCAAAGTGGATGTGGGCTGATCCATTTCTTCTTTTTGTGGGTCATCTCCTTTTTTCAGATATTAAATGGCCCATTCAATAATTAACAAACACTCAATCAAGATTACAAGAACATAAATTAATTATCACAAAAATATTAACTAAACATGCTCACAATTAATCATATTCTTGGTAATTTTCTGATATTTTTCCTAATTAATTAGCTAACAGAACGATAAAATTTAGAGAAAATATGCGAAGCCCTATGAAAATTAACATAACTATTTCGAACAATTTCTTGAATTTTCGTGCCAAAATTAGGTGATTACAGAGCGAACCTGCCGAAACGAAATAGATAGACAAGAAACAAACAACAAAAAGGGGTGAGTCAAAAGGACTCAATAAGTGGGGCAGACTAGCCACCTCAAAGAATAGGATAGCTAGCCAGGGAAGAGAAAGAGATAAATAAAATTCCTCTTATTTAAATTATTAAAAGACAGAGTGTTGCTCCCAAACGCTCACGCAAGTATACGTGGTCGACAAGTAATAAAGTAATAAGTAGAGTATCGTTCCCACGAGGACTATTCAGACTGAATTCTAGCAAACAATTTCCTAAGAACTATTCAGGGATCTTTTTCCAATGGTTGAGAATTTACTAACTAAATGCAATAATTAAAACAAATAATTGAGATCAAGTAACAGAGCAAATTCTAAGTTGTTATCAATAACAGAGAAACGGTCCAGGGTCAGAGTTACGAACAATCCAGTTGAGTTTTCCAGTTGATTCTACTTCTTGATTTCCTAGATTGCTAACTAACAGGTTAATTGTACCCGTGAAAACCTTTCGATTCTTCACGGTCTATGCAAGCTACTCCAATCCCTATATGTCTATGGGTTGAATCATGTGCACGCATTAACGAATTCTGTAATGAGTTAAACTAGGCGAGCAAGTATATGTCTATCCTACTCACAAATTGGTTCCCCGATGCCCGGGTTCACAAACTAGTCATATTCTTTCTTATTGCGTAATTAAATTCCCTCTTTCGAGTTCAATCTAAAAACCATAGATAGTGTTCAATTTTCAGGCCTCAATAATCAAACAATTATGATCAAGAAAGAATAAACAATCCATAATGGTAAATCAATATATAGAAATCAACTTTCAAACATCAACCTTCATGTATTTACTCTAACCCGAGAACGAACAAACTATAGAATTAAAGAGAAGAATAAGAGAAAGAGAGAAAGAACTTGTGTAGAAGACATCTAGGGCTCCTCCCCTCTCCTCAAAAACTTGCTCCAAAGGTCTGAACTCCCATGAAAAACTGAGTAAAAGAGTATTTATAGGGTTTACAAACACCTAATAATAAGTTAAACCCAATCCTAGACGAAATAGGAAGTGAAAACGCGCACAAGGGGCGCTATAACGGGCGCCCCGCGCCTCGGAACGTGTGAGTTTGGACAGAGGACGCCAAAATCATTCCGCCTTGGCCATGCACCGCGTGGGAAACTGCGCCCACCAGGCTGGCGCGTTACCTGGCGCGGCGCGCCACCTGTGGCGCCCAGCCATTTTTCTGTTCCGTTTGCTCCATTGCTCGCTCGTGTCGTGCCTTCGTGTGCTCGATCCAATCCTCAATCAAAATTCAATCTTTTCTTGCTCAATCACGCTCTTAAAAGCTCCAATTGCACTGCATAACAACCTACATACACACGACATAAAATTAGTGCAAAACCACATTCATAAACCATAAAACGAGCGAATAAAGTATTCAAACATAAGGAAATATTAAGGAAATATAGGCATAAAATGCCAAACATCACCACCCCACACTTGAACCCTTGCTCGCCCTCGAGCACTCACAAATAACTTCCAACCTAGGTAGAACAGGTCTGTAACGACCCTCAAATAGTCGTTACGGGATCCGGGATCTCGATTTGCGTGTCGACAGTCTCAAAAGCTCCGTTAGGTCATTTATGACCCGTCTGTGAAATCTGAGTCGAAACGGAGTCCGTTTGATAGGTTTTCGAGAAAAGGATCCGTTTATGAAATTCCGGAAAGGAATTTGGGGTTTCGATAGGTCGTTTTGAGTAAACGAACCCCGATGGAAAATCCGAGCGCACCGTTAGGTCTGTCTCGTCATTTATGACATGTAGCAACCTTCAAAATTGAAAACGGACCTCGTTTGATAGGACTTTTGATAAAGTCCCCGTTTCGTATAGTCATTTGTGACTTGTAGCAACTTTCGGAATTGGATTCCGAGGTCGTTTGGTTAAATTTTGCTATTTTGGCGAAAGTCGAAAATTGAACCTTTGCCGTGGGACCCACTTTTTGAGTTCTGGAGGTCCGAATTGAGTTCCCTCTTGACGAGCATGTCACCCAAGTATTTTATGGCTTGTGTGCAAAATTTGGGATCATTCTGAGCTTCGTAGGGTCCCGTTTTGCCCCTAAAACAGTTGAAAATCTGGTGCGACTTTTCTGTTCTGTTTTTTGCGCAAATAGCCGGATAAAAGCTGATTTTCCGGCCAATCCGTAAGAAATTAGGAAAAACTCAAAACATGAAAGTGTTAGCCCTTTGAGTTGTGGTTCTAATGGCAGCGGTTTCAGGTCATTTGGACAATCCTATCAAAAGTTATGATTTTTTCAAAAAAAGCTGTCATAGAGGCAAAAAACTGCTATAAAAAGGCCATTTCGGGCCATTTCGGTTCATAACTTATAAAAATCATTTGGTGAGCTCTTGAGGCGATTTTTGGGTATTCCTTGAAGACCCAATCATACTTACACTTAAGGTAAGCCCTTTCAATCCATCTTTATGTTGATTAACACAAGAATCAAAGGGTTGATTCTTGGAAATGGGTTAGAACCCTAGATTCTTAAGAATTGGGGAAAGACATCGAGCAAGGCTCGCATGTGGAATCTAAGTGTACTTTTGGACTCACGGGAGCGTGGGGAGTCCGGAAAAGTACATTTTGTAAATTTAGGGCTCGGCCCTACCCGGGGGCATTTTGGTAATTTTTACCCTAGGATGCCTATAGGCTTAAATAGCTATAATTGAGCACTCATATGTGCTATATCTTGTCTTAATAGACCTAGTGGAGAGTCCTTCGCGGACAAGGCGAGCGGGAAAGGAGATTCTTCCCGGCATTTGAGCCCGAATTTCGAGGTAAGTGAGACTTGACCTCTATTGTGCTTATGGACTCTTCCTTCATGCTAGTATGCTTCATGTACGCATATATATACCTAACAATGGTTAGGATTAATGATGTGAATTACTTGTTATTATTGTTTGTTATAAATAGCGAGATTGTGACTCGACCGAGGTATGTGCCGGTCTAAACGCTACGTCGAGGTAGCTTAAATTTATATCGTAGTAACGCTTGCTACGCCATGCTTAGATAGCAAGAACTTGGGACATGGCCGAGGATGTTGCCGGCATGTCATGATAAATGTCTTGCCGAGGATTTTGCCGGCTTTTGTATGATATTGGTACTTTATTTGTTCACGTGCCGGGTTGGGTAGTGCTGTCTATACGTAACCTTGGGTTGGACGACATGGGAGTAGGGATTGTACCCCCAAACTGTGGTCGGGTTAACCTTCGCCTTACGTTCAGCTAGCATAACCAACCTGGGTTACGGTGACTGTGAAATATTATCGTTATTAATATTTCTGTTATTATTTCTGTTATTGTTATTAATGTCGTGGATATTAATACTGTTAGAGGGACACTTGACAGGGGGTGTGGTGTCGCCTATACTATGAGATGTGTCACACTTGACAGGGGGTGTGGTGTGGACACTTGATCTTTGAGATGTGACACACTTGACAGGGGGTGTGGTGTGGTCACTTGATTTATTGAGATACGACGCACTTGACAGGGGGTGTGGTGCGATCGTAGATAGATTTGAGATGAGCCAACGACTACGGGTCGTTGGTCTACTTATTCATGATTGTGATAGTGACTTCGGGTCACGGTATATGGTTGATACTTAGTAGTGGTGTTGCTAGTCCATCGTAGGTCTAGGTTAGTCGGCACGGGAGTAGAGATTGGACCTCCAAACCGCCGCTGAGTTGACCTATGCCTTACGTTGGATGGGCATAATCCTTGAGACTTCTGGTTACTACTTGTGTGTATGGAATGTGTTACATCTATTTGTGATTTCACTACTTTATTGTATGATTACTATAGTATGTTGTTGCTTATGATGCATGTAGCGACTTGTCCCGCAAGGGTACCTTAGCGGGCCTGTCGGTGATCTTACTGGGCTTCGGCTCATAACTTACTCTGCTACGTGCGCAGGTCCTTCCTCAAGTCAGCAGCCTGGACGTTAGCGGTTCCCGAGGCTTCTGAGACTTTTGATTGAGGTGAGCCGACCACACAGACCGTGGTGGCATACCGCCGGAGTCACTTAGAGATAGGACTCAGATTTCTTTGATGTATATTCATACTTTATTGAGTCACTCTTAGAATGCTCCAATTCTTTTGTGGATATATTCTTTTGGACTTCACCCTTTTATATTTATATATCTATTTATGATCTTTTCACATTATTGTTCTTTTCCGCATCTTGTTTCATTAGTTCGCCTAGGCAAATGTTGTTTAGGTGCCATCACGAGCCCTTGGAAATTAGGTCGTGACAAGGTCTGCCCATGACTATGGTTGATACCGATCATTGAATAAATGCACATATGACTACTATGGATCCACAAACATGCCACAATTTATCAAAACCAAAAATATGAGAACAACCACCCCCAAAATAGCTCAAATGCACAAACTCAACTTAATGCAACCATGCTCCCACAAAATCACACCTATCTACTCAACCAAGAACCATCAATTTCACCTATTTCATGCAAACCATGCGCCCTCACCAATATGAAGCAAAAGAGTGTCCCCCAAAGATCACACACAACAATGAATATCAAGAATAGAACGGGGACAATAGCATAGAAAGAATTCACTCACTCTCATGAAAAGCTCACATGTCACACACGCACATTGCACATGATCCACACAAAAAGGTTCCATCAACAACTCTCAACTAAGCTTCTAGAATGCAACTTGTGGAAATTTAAGCACTCATGCACAAAGGTTAACAATCAAGTCAAGCAAGCGGACTCAAGCATCTCAAGGGGGTCGTTCCATGTTTTTTTTTTCTAGGCATGCATCACAATTAAAACTCAAGGACACCACAAATAGTACATGCAATCAATTCAAGTCCACCGGTATCAAACAAATCAAAGGCACCTAGCATTCCACCTAGTTCCTACGTCTAGGGCCACCTATAACTAACTACTCTAATCCTAAAAAATAAAAAACTACCCGGTTCAAAGGTCTCCCCGTGGAAAAGAACCGAGGCCATAAGAAAAACCACGGGGTGGATGACATGTACCACTAATAAAATTAAACTAAATGGCGCCCAGCCATTTTTCTGTTCCGTTTGCTCCTTTGCTCGCTCGTGTCGTGCCTTCGTGTGCTCGATCCAATCCTCAATCAAAATCCAATCTTTTCTTGCTCAATCATGCTATTAAAAGCTCCAATTGCACTGCATAACAACCTACATACACACGACATAAAATTAGTGCAAAACCACATTCATAAACCATAAAACGAGCGAATAAAGTATTCAAACGTAAGGAAATATTAAGGAAATATAGGCATAAAATGCCAAACATCACCACCCCACACTTGAACCCTTGCTCGCCCTCGAGCACTCACAAATAACTTCCAACCTAGGTAGAACAGGTCTGCCCATGACTATGGTTGATACCGATCATTGAACAAATGCACATATGACTACTATGGATCCACAAACATGCCACAATTTATCAAAACCAAAAATATGAGAACAACCAACCCAAAATAGCTCAAATGCACAAAATCAACTTAATGCAACCATGCTCCCACAAAATCACACCTATCTACTCAACCAAGAACCATCAATTTCACCTATTTCATGCAAACCATGCGCCCTCACCAATATGAAGCAAAAGAGTGTCCCCCAAAGATCACACACAACAATGAATATCAAGAATAGAACGGGGACAATAGCATAGAAAGAATTCACTCACTCTCATGAAAAGCTCACATGTCACACACGCACATTGCACATGATCCACACAAAAAGGTTCCATCAACAACTCTCAACTAAGCTTCTAGAATGCAACTTGTGGAAATTTAAGCACTCATGCACAAAGGTTAACAATCAAGTCAAGCAAGCGGACTCAAGCATCTCAAGGGGGTCGTTCCATGTTTTTTTTTCTAGGCATGCATCACAATTAAAACTCAAGGACACCACAAATAGTACATGCAATCAATTCAAGTCCACCGGTATCAAACAAATCAAAGGCACCTAGCATTCCACCTAGTTCCTACGTCTAGGGCCACCTATAACTAACTACTCTAATCCTAAAAAATAAAAAACTACCCGGTTCAAAGGTCTCCCCGTGGAAAAGAACCGAGGCCATAAGAAAAACCACGGGGTGGATGACATGTACCACTAATAAAATTAAACTAAATGGCGCCCAGCCATTTTTCTGTTCCGTTTGCTCCTTTGCTCGCTCGTGTCGTGCCTTCGTGTGCTCGATCCAATCCTCAATTAAAATCCAATCTTTTCTTGCTCAATCATGCTATTAAAAGCTCCAATTGCACTGCATAACAACCTACATACACACGACATAAAATTAGTGCAAAACCACATTCATAAACCATAAAACGAGCGAATAAAGTATTCAAACGTAAGGAAATATTAAGGAAATATAGGCATAAAATGCCAAACATCACCACCCCACACTTGAAGCCTTGCTCGCCCTCGAGCACTCACAAATAACTTCCAACCTAGGTAGAACAGGTCTGCCCATGACTATGGTTGATACCTATCATTGAACAAATGCACATATGACTACTATGGATCCACAAACATGCCACAATTTATCAAAACCAAAAATATGAGAACAACCAACCCAAAATAGCTCAAATGCACAAAATCAACTTAATGCAACCATGCTCCCACAAAATCACACCTATCTACTCAACCAAGAACCATCAATTTCACCTATTTCATGCAAACCATGCGCCCTCACCAATATGAAGCAAAAGAGTGTCCCCCAAAGATCACACACAACAATGAATATCAAGAATAGAACGGGGACAATAGCATAGAAAGAATTCACTCACTCTCATGAAAAGCTCACATGTCACACACGCACATTGCACATGATCCACACAAAAAGGTTCCATCAACAACTCTCAACTAAGCTTCTAGAATGCAACTTGTGGAAATTAAAGCACTCATGCACAAAGGTTAACAATCAAGTCAAGCAAGCGGACTCAAGCATCTCAAGGGGGTCGTTCCATGTTTTTTTTTTCTAGGCATGCATCACAATTAAAACTCAAGGACACCACAAATAGTACATGCAATCAATTCAAGTCCACCGGTATCAAACAAATCAAAGGCACCTAGCATTCCACCTAGTTCCTACGTCTAGGGCCACCTATAACTAACTACTCTAATCCTAAAAAATAAAAAACTACCCGGTTCAAAGGTCTCCCCGTGGAAAAGAACCGAGGCCATAAGAAAAACCACGGGGTGGATGACATGTACCACTAATAAAATTAAACTAAATGGCGCCCAGCCATTTTTCTGTTCCGTTTGCTCCTTTGCTCGCTCGTGTCGTGCCTTCGTGTGCTCGATCCAATCCTCAATCAAAATCCAATCTTTTCTTGCTCAATCATGCTATTAAAAGCTCCAATTGCACTGCATAACAACCTACATACACACGACATAAAATTAGTGCAAAACCACATTCATAAACCATAAAACGAGCGAATAAAGTATTCAAACGTAAGGAAATATTAAGGAAATATAGGCATAAAATGCCAAACATCACCACCCCACACTTGAACCCTTGCTCGCCCTCGAGCACTCACAAATAACTTCCAACCTAGGTAGAACAGGTCTGCCCATGACTATGGTTGATACCGATCATTGAACAAATGCACATATGACTACTATGGATCCACAAACATGCCACAATTTATCAAAACCAAAAATATGAGAACAACCAACCCAAAATAGCTCAAATGCACAAAATCAACTTAATGCAACCATGCTCCCACAAAATCACACCTATCTACTCAACCAAGAACCATCAATTTCACCTATTTCATGCAAACCATGCGCCCTCACCAATATGAAGCAAAAGAGTGTCCCCCAAAGATCACACACAACAATGAATATCAAGAATAGAACGGGGACAATAGCATAGAAAGAATTCACTCACTCTCATGAAAAGCTCACATGTCACACACGCACATTGCACATGATCCACACAAAAAGGTTCCATCAACAACTCTCAACTAAGCTTCTAGAATGCAACTTGTGGAAATTTAAGCACTCATGCACAAAGGTTAACAATCAAGTCAAGCAAGCGGACTCAAGCATCTCAAGGGGGTCGTTCCATGTTTTTCTAGGCATGCATCACAATTAAAACTCAAGGACACCACAAATAGTACATGCAATCAATTCAAGTCCACCGGTATCAAACAAATCAAAGGCACCTAGCATTCCACCTAGTTCCTACGTCTAGGGCCACCTATAACTAACTACTCTAATCCTAAAAAATAAAAAACTACCCGGTTCAAAGGTCTCCCCGTGGAAAAGAACCGAGGCCATAAGAAAAACCACGGGGTGGATGACATGTACCACTAAAATTTTTTTGGAATTTTTCATTGGTTTTCTAATTTATTTTTTATATATATTAAAGCAAGAAATAAATCAAAATAAAGTCAAGTGACAAAAGAAAATTCCTATGGTACATGCATCCTAACCTCAAAAATAGATAAAGGGTAGTTCCCCACCCCACACTTAAACTAAGCACTGTCCTCAGTGCTAAAAATAAGCAAGCGCAAGGTAAAGAAAACTTCCCTGAAGATTCTAGTCCTTGGTGCTAGCATCCTCCAAGCTTCCATATAGTATGAGGTACTCAGACTTCCCTCATCAGGTCATCAATATTGGGCAAGGGTGAGGACACCCCACACTTAGCCTCGACATTACATGAACCTGCAATCCAAAGAATCACCCAAAGTAATATACAACTATAAAAATACTAAAAAAAATAAATAAAAGTAAAGCAAGCAAATTGGGTTGCCTCCCAAGAAGTGCCTTAGTTAACGTTGTGGCACGACGAAGACAACTTCATCCCTTTTGTCTCCACTTTGAACTAATGAATTGAATCCCCAACTTTGCCTCAAGCTTACGACTATGGTATTGGGGTGGTGGCAAAAATACAACAGGACCAAGTAAACAATGCCGCATTTTTCACTTCTTAGCCTTTAAATGAGGGATGTCGTTTTGTCTCCTCGGCATCACAAACTCTAAAATATAGGCACCTTGTTCCTCCTCCTTTTGTTTCTTCATAGGCTCGGGTGGCTCAATTTTCATGTCACCATCCAAACACAATGTTGAAAAATGATTGGAATGAGGTCCAATGCGCTTCAATTCTAAAGTTGCATTACTTTTGACACCCTCACTTGCACAAACACTAGAGTCCTCACATATGATGTTTTTTATTTCCTCACTTGACTCTAATGTGATTTCCTCAACCTTGGCATCATCAACTAATATTTGGTCGAGTGGTAGGAATTCCACTTTTTGCTCCTCAAATTGGCTTCTAAGCTCTTCTATCTCAAATCTACTATTTACGACAACTGATAATTGGGCTTCAGACACCTCAACCATATCACTCAAATTCTCCTCCAAGTCGTGAATATTCAAGACAAATTCGTCGATCTCTTGCCCGAGCTCCGCTTTTTCTTCCATAAATTGCATCGTCATATTTGTAAGTTCACTCCTGAAATCCCCATAAGCTTCTAAGAGTTTGGCTTGCTCCATTAGCCAAGTTTCGCTAACAACCTGCACTTTATCGCTCCTGTCAAACTCACAAATATCATTAGAATCATCACAAAAATTATTGGGTGAAGGAGCGTGACACTTAGGACAATCATTCCACCGACCACCACACAATTTACAAAAATTCCAATCAAAGGTGGTAGAAAATTCACATAACCAGTCTCGCACGGTTGGAAGACTCGGGCAATTTTCCCAAAAATGATGTCCTCCACAAAGTAGACAAGAATCAACAAAATTTGAGCAACCATCATTCAACCTATTTTCATTAAAAGATGCCATGTAAACTAGTAATACAATAATAAACTAAAAATAAAATAAAATAAAAATAAATTAAACCTGAATAGAAAATAATAAATTGTTCAAAAAGAAAACAGTCAATAATTAGTCCCCGGCAACGGCGCCAAAAACTTGTTGCTCCCAAATAATTGAGATCAAGTAACAGAGCAAATTCTAAGTTGTTATCAATAACAGAGAAACGGTCCAGGGTCAGAGTTACAAACAATCCAGTTGAGTTTTCCAGTTGATTCTACTTCTTGATTTCCTAGATTGCTAACTAACATGTTAATTGTACCCGTGAAAACCTTTCGATTCTTCACGGTCTATGCAAGCTACTCCAATCCCTATATGTCTATGGGTTGAATCATGTGCACGCATTAACGAATTCTGTAATGAGTTAAACTAGGCGAGCAAGTATATGTCTATCCTACTCACAAATTGGTTCCCCGATGCCCGGGTTCACAAACTAGTCCTATTCTTTCTTATTGCGTAATTAAATTCCCTCTTTCGATTCAATCTAAAAACCATAGATAGTGTTCAATTATCAGGCCTCAATAATCAAACAATTATGATCAAGAAAGAATAAACAATCCATAATGGTAAATCAATATATAGAAATCAACTTTCAAACATCAACCTTCATGTATTTACTCTAACCCGAGAACGAACAAACTATAGAATTAAAGAGAAGAATAAGAGAAAGAGAGAAAGAACTTGTGTAGAAGACATCTAGGGCTCCTCCCCTCTCCTCCAAAACTTGCTCCAAAGGTCTGAACTCCCATGAAAAACTGAGTAAAAGAGTATTTATAGGGTTTACAAACACCTAGTAATAAGTTAGACCCAATCCTAGACAATATAGGAAGTGAAAACGCGCACAAGGGGCGCTATAACGGGCGCCCCGCGTGGGAAACCGCACCCACCAGGCTGGCGCGTTGCCTGGCGCGGCACGCCACCTGTGGCGCCCAGCCATTTTTCTATTCCGTTTGCTCCTTTGCTCGCTCGTGTCGTGCCTTCGTGTGCTCGATCCAATCCTCAATCAAAATCCAATCTTTTCTTGCTCAATCATGCTCTTAAAAGCTCCAATTGCACTGCATAACAACCTACATACACACGACATAAAATTAGTGCAAAACCACATTCATAAATCATAAAACGAGCGAATAAAGTATTCAAACGTAAGGAAATATTAAGAAATATAGGCATAAAATGCCAAACATCACAGAGCTAGATAACAACCGGAAAGACGTAAGAAACTTATAAACTCAACCAAGGATGCGTACCAAAAACATTTTAACAAATATGCAATGCACATATAAGCAGAACAGTAATCATGTACCGTAAGTCTACACAATGGTATGAATTGAGATGGAATGAAATGAAGTGAGATGAAATGAAATGAAATGAAATGAAATGAAATATGATGCGAAGGGTCACATGTGCCCGTAGTCCCATCCCGAAGCGGAATACTCCTGCATTCAAGGGGAATCCAATATGATAACCAACTGGAGCGGAATACTCCTGCTCCTGGGGCGGAATACTCCTGCACCCGATATAATATAAAACAGAGGCGGAATACTCCTGCACTCTCCTGGGGCAGAATACTCCTGCACCCGACATAATATAAAGTTGAGGCGGAATACTCCTGCACTCAATATCTGACATAAGAGCGGAATACTCCTGCTCTTGGGGTGGAATCCTCCTACCCTCAATATGATACAATGGAGCGGAATCCTCCTGCTCCTGGGGCGGAATACTCCTGCCCTCAATATGATACACTGGAGCGGAATACTCCTGCTCCTGGGGCGGAATACTCCTGCCCTCAATATGATACACTGGAGCGGAATACTCCTGCTCCTGGGGCGGAATACTCCCGCACCCAATATGATATGCAATGTAATGCATATGAATGACATATAATGCATATGAATGCAATGTGATGCAATAATAACCTTTCACCGGCGCGGGACTCTCATCGACAGCCGGGAAGTAGATGCCAACTCACAGCCGAAGTACAATACTCAGATTCTCAATGCAATACCAATAATAGGACATAATATATAATATAGAATATAAATCCAAAGCTAAGGCGTAATGAGTACGCCTATCGGCAGCTACACACGTAAGGAACACGTGGTAGAAAATCCACGAGGCCAGGTGCCTCCAAAGAAATGGATATAAACACTTACCTTGTTACAAAGTTAGTACAGCCACTCAATAACCGCTTTGTCCTTTGGATTCATTGCCAAACAATCCCACTGTGTTCAATAACCAGAAAAATATATCACATAAGGCTAAAGGCTTCATTCCTCACATCTTAGGGCAGCCCGGTTAAGAACCTGATACCCTATTCGCATACGCAGTACGCAGGCCAGGCCTATGTACAGGGTTTAAGGTCACATGACCAAACCCCAAATAAATTATGTTTATATGTTGCCCATAACTCACTGAGTACAAATATATAATTAATTTCATTATCGGGGTCCATTTTACCCTTTAAACTATTAATTGAACTTATTAAAACGATGTATAATATTCCAAGTTTACCGTTAAAATATATTCAAACACACGTAATAAACTCAAATGATATATTAGGATCATTACCTGAATGTTTCAGGGTGAAAATTCTACTTTTTTCCGGCCCCTTTTCTCATTTTCTGGCATTTTTCCTGATAAGTTTCGTTGTTTCTCATTTTCTCAGATTCTGCTTTCGCTCACTTTTGCTTGTGTTTTGCGTTGAACCAATACTACCTGGTCCAACATTTCATTTTAATTTTTTTTTCTTTTTTTTTAATTCGCTGTTACAGTAAAAATTAAAACGGTACCCTACGATATTCGAAATGATTCCAACTTTTGCATACAAGTTATACAAAATATATGTAACATACTCGCGAAGGCGGATCTCAAATCAGACTCCCAAAACTCAAGATGCGAATTTAAATGAAAAGAAGTCAAATTATTTAACTTCCGGCATTTTAGCGAAAACTTGCCGAACAACATCGAAATTCACTTTCGAAAGTTCACAATGGTCATAAATAATCATACGAACCCAACGGCGCTTTCGGATTTCGAATCGGAGCTCATTCGGCAAAACCGAGCTCGAAAATCTCTTTTTAATATTTATCGCCAATAAAAACTGAAACCTTCTTCCGATGCCTACCAAACGAAGTCTTATTTAGCTCAAATTTTACAGACATGTCCTCATGGACATTACAAATATTTTAAAATTATCGACACACCCATCGGAGTCCTAACTTCCGAAACGACTGACCGAGGTCGTTTCATTCTCCTCCACTTAAACTCTCGTTCGTCCTCGAACGAGCCTAAGTCTAAAGCGAGATTCACGCAGATAACAAGAGAACTTACATAACTTTGTTAAACTATTCCACGGATATTATCTGATGATTACATAATAAGAATTATCATACGCACATCAAACCCTTGGATAAAAACATAGCTGGATAATATCATAACGCCATTGCCCAGCTTATTCTGACTAAGCTGATCCTTCCTCGATCATGAGAAGAGAGTTCTATATTTTCGAAACAAAGATACACGAAACTCTAGATGGATAATCATGATTCCGCCGACAAATCACCTCTTCGATATACCTTTCGATATAGAACAGGTCGATGGAACTAAAAATTAGCTCACGCTTGATGCAATAGCGGGAAGCTTTTGAAGTATCTTGTCACTACACACTATAGAAGATTTGATGCACGCTATATTATTTTTACGAATGCACTATGCAACATCTCAGTTGACTTTAGTGTTGTTCCACAAGCTCCTTGTGGGAATGTAGTTACTCATATCCTAATGTATGTCAAAGGTTCATCTGAACAGGGTCTATCGTAGAAAGATAAGGATCATGTAAATGCTACTAGATAGTATGATCCAGACCAGGAATGATCTTCAGACTGAACATCTACTTTAGGGTATTGTCTTTGAATTGGAAATATTATGACTTGAAAAAGTGAAAATAAAAGAGACATGTAGTTGGACCATGAGCTGAGGTAGAATACCCGCAACCAAGTTGATTGCATGTGCACTTATAATGCTAAAGTAACTTCTCAAAGAGTTGAGGTGTGAAAGAGATATACACACCAATGATGGATTGTCGACAAGCTGCACTAGACCTTTAACTCTAAATTTTCATGAAGTAAAACAACGTCAGTATGAGGATCCAGTTCTAGTTTAATACAGACAGATAGCCATAAGAAAACCGGAGTCACCATACAGGGTTACTGTCACGACCCAATTTTCGGGGCCGTGATGGCACCTAAGTGTTACATCCTTAGGCGAACCACGAATAATTAAACTGACTCAAAATGATAATTTAGATAGAAATATTTCAATAAAATGTAGGTGTAGACATCCACCCGAAATACAGTGTCAATAGAGCATCTACGAATTCTGACATCCGATATATATATATATATATATATATATATATATATATATATATATATATATATATATATAATACAAGATGTAGGAAGCGACTAAACACTAAGGTGGATCAGACGGTATGCCACCGCGAACCATGCGGTTGGCTCACCTCAAGCAAAAATAGCTACAGCCTCAAACGGATCAGATAAGTCCAGCTGTCTGACTAGTAGAAGGATCTGCACATTTAAACAGTAAGTTATGAGCCAAAGCCCAGTAAGATCATCGACAGGCCCGCTAAATTACCCTTTCGGGACAAGTCTTTGATAATGCATAAGCAGATAACGGAAGTAAAATCCACACCTTTACAGTAACCCATAAACATTACATACGATAATATAATTATACAACAACACAAGCAATAATACGCGAATACATAACATAGTCAATAATATAAAGATACATCATATAGGCAACATATACAATATTATATTGATACTATGGCATAAGCAGTAATATAATTAACACACAGCATGGCGATGATATATCTCGCATACCACATAGGTAAAGATATACCTAGCACATAGCATAAGCACACACCCTGTGCGGCTTTATTTATAGGTCATAACGCACCACAGGCCTCTGTCCCTATAAACAACTTTACTTATAGGTCATAACGCACCACAAGCCTCTGTCCCTATAAGTTTCCACATCTAGGTCATAACGCACCACCGGCCTCTGTCCCTAGATGTAATTTCGCTTCTAGGTCATAACGCACCACCGGCCTCTGTCCCTAGAGCATATCAATAATACACCGGCACACAACATCGACTATACACAAGTCACGTTTGTGCTTTCTCCTTTTTGTATAAATATAACGAGTAGTACATAATACTATCTACTAGACAATGCTAGTCAATTAAGTACTCGACATCTTACTTAGCAAGATCAAATCTTATCCGCAAGCAAAATAGAGGTCAAGTCTCACTTACCTCAAAATCGGCTCAAGTGGCTAAGGAACGACCTCCTTTCCCAAACGATGTGCCTCCGTAAGACTCCTCTCTGAGCCAAAGAAATAGTGTCGCATTCGTAAGCATGTGAGGAAAGGATTCTAAGCCCTTACGCAATTTAAGAGACAATTTACCAAAATACCCTCGGGTCGGACGTACCCAAAAACCCATAAAATTTATGTTTCCGGACTCCCCATACTCCCACGAGTCCAAAAGTACCATTATTGTACATACCCGAGTTCAACTCGGTCATTTTTCCCATTTCACAAATCTAGGGTTCAAACCCTCTTTCCAAGGATCGTCACTTTGATCCTCGGATTAAAGCGTTAAAAATGGGTAAGAATAGTTACCTTGTGTTTAGGAATGATTTTGGTACTTCAAATTCCCCTTGAAATCACTTTTAGAAGCTCAAAACATGAAAATAAAAATGAATACCCGCCCTAGAATATATAGCAGCCCGCAGCTTTAAAGAGTTGTACCACATGTTGTCTGAATTGTACCTCACTGGACAGCTTTCGGTAAAATACACATAACTTTTCGTTCAAATATCCAAATAATACGAAATTAGTGGCATTAGAACCACAACTCAAAGAACTACAACTTTCATGTTTTGACTTTTTTAGAATTCCTTATGGATTGATCTGAAAAATTGATTTATTTCCGGCTGAACAGTAAAAAAAAACAGATTCAGCAGCTTTTGGCTTTGCACCAGATCAGCCACTGTTTTTGGGTCCAAACGGGACCCTACGAAGCTTGGAATGACCCCAAATTTTGTACACAAGTCATACAAGACTTGTGTGACATGCTCGTCAAGACGGAACTCAATTCAGATCTCTAGAACTCAAAAAGTGGGTCCCACGGGAAAGGGTCAAATTTCGACTTTCGCCAAAATAGCGAATTTTAATCAAACGACCCCGGAATCCAAATTCGAAAGTTGCTACAAGTCAAAAATGACGATACGAACCTAACGGAACCCTCAGATCTCTCATCGGAGTTCGTTTACTCAAATCGAGCTCGAAAACCTCTTTTAACCTTTTTAAACTTCCGCAACAGAGACTTTATCAAAAGTCCTATCAAACGAGGTCCGTTTTCACTTCTGAAGGTTGCTACAGGTCATAAATTACCATACGAACCTAACGCAACTTTCAGATTTCTTATCAGAGCTCATTTGCTCAAATCGAGCTCCGAAACCTCTTTTAGCCTTAACGAATATCCGAAACGGATGTCTTTCTCCGATACCTATCTAACAAAGTTCGTTTTAGCTAAAAAATTTCAGGCATGTCATAATGGACCTTACGGAGCTTTTGGGATTATCGACATGCAAATTGAGGTCCCGATTCCCAAAACGACTATTTGAGGTCGTTACAATCTCCCCCGCTTAGACTCTCGTTCGTCCTCGGACGAGCCCGAGTCTAAGGTAAGATTCACATTTTCACGAAAATAATTACACGGATTTTCGAGGACTCTCGCTACTATCCGAAATCATAAACAACAACATAACTTTCAGGCTTTAGAGATTGAAATCATACCTGAATTATTGAAAAGGCGAGGATACTTCTCCCGCATGTCGGAATCGAGTTCCCAAGTGGCCTCTTCGCTAGGACGATTCTTCCATAGCACTTTAACCAACGGGATCTCTTTCGACCTTAGCTTACGGATCTCTCTAGCCGCAATAGCAATCGGCTCCTCCAAATAAGCCAGGTCCTCGTCGATCTCGACATAAGCCATATGAATCACATGGGATGGATCATGAACATACTTTCCGAGCATAGATACGTGGAATACCGGATGAACTGACAGAAATGGAGGCAAAGCAAGCCTATATGCAACCGCACCAATGCGCTCCAAGACCTCAAAAGGACCAATGAACCTCGGACTAAGCTTGCCCTTTTTTCCGAATCTCATAACACCCTTCATCGGCGATACTTTAAGAAACACCCGGTCACCTACCATAAACACCAAATCTCTCCTCCTCCGATCCGCATAAGATATCTGTCGACTCTGAGCTGTGCGGAGCCGATCCTGAATGATTCGGACCTTATCTAAGGTCTGCTGAACTAGATCCGGACCCAACACCTTCACCTCTCCAGGTTCAAACCAACCAACTGGAGAACGACATCGGCGGCCATATAATGCCTCAAACGGAGCCATCTGGATAGAAGACTGATAACTGTTATTATAGGCAAATTCCGCCAAAGGCAAATAACTGTCCCAATGGCCTCCAAAGTCAATAGCAGAAGCCCTCAGCATATCCTCAAGAATCTGGATGGTCCTCTCGGACTGACCATCAGTCTGAGGATGAAATGCGGTGCTAAGATCCACTCGGGTACCCAGCTCCTTCTGAAATGATCTCCAGAACTGAGCTGTGAACTGAGTACCGCGATCTGATATAATAGAGACTGGAGCACCATGCAATCTCACAATCTGCTCGATAAAGATACGAGCTAAGCGCTCCGATGAATAAGTAGTCCTCACGGGGATGAAATGAGCTGACTTGGTGAGACGATCCACCACTACCCATACTGAATCATGCTTGCCCAAGGTCAAAGGCAATCCAACCACAAAGTCCATAGTAATATGCTCCCATTTCCATTCCGGAATCGGCATGGACTGAGTCACCCCGGCTGGTCTTCTATGCTCATACTTTACCTGCTGACAATTTAAGCATCGAGACACATGATCAACAACATCTCTCTTCATTCCCTTCCACCAATATAACTCCTGAAGATCATGATACATCTTCGTAATACCAGGATGAATAGAATACCGAGAACTGTGTGCCTCTGCCAATATCAGCTGCCTCAACTCCCCAACATTCGGAACACACAACCGACCGTTGAGCCGCAGTACACCTTCATCTCCGATCATAAATGAGGTCACTCCCCCACTTAAAACTCTATCTCGAATATCACGCAAATATGAATCATCAAATTGCTTTTCCTTGATCTGGGAAGCTAGGGATGACTGAGTCCCTATATAAGCAAAAACTCGGTCTGGCACAGAATCATCAAATCGCACTCCACTAATGGACAAGGCCTGCAACTCTCGAGCTAGTGGTCTCATATCAACATCAAGATAGGCAAGGCTACCCATAGACTTCCTGCTCAGAGCATCAGCCACAACATTAGCTTTCCCGGGATGATACCGAATAGCGATGTCATAATCCTTAAGCAACTCCAACCATCGGCGCTGTCTCCCGTTCAAGTCCTTCTGGGTGAACAGATACTGGAGACTCTTATGATCAGTGAAAATCTCACAAGGCTCACCATATAAATAATGCCTCCACAACTTCAATGCAAATACCACCGCCAATAACTCTAGATCGTGGACAGGGTAGTTCTTCTCATGCACTTTCAGTTGTCTCGAGGCATAAGCTATCACCTTGCCATTCTGCATCAAAACACCACCTAAGCCAATACCAGAAGCATCACAATAGACTGTGAATCCCCCGAATCCACTAGGCAAGGCCAATACAGGTGTTGTAGTCAAGACAGTCTTGAGCCTCTGAAAGCTAGACTCACAAGCAGCAGACCATAGAAAAGGAACATTCTTCTGCGTCAATTTAGTCAGTGGTGCCGATATAGAAGAAAATCCCTCCACGAAACGTCGATAATAGCCTGCCAAGCCTAAGAAACTCCGAATCTCTGTAGGAGAAGTAGGCCTAGGCCAATTCTGAACGGCCTCCACTTTCTTGGGATCAACACTAATACCGTCCTTGGTCACCACGTGACCCAGGAATGACACGGTATCCAGCCAGAACACACATTTAGAGAATTTAGCATACAATTCATGGTCTCTCAAGGTCTGAAGGATAATCTTCAAGTGATGCTCATGCTCCTCTCGGCTCCTTGAATATATAAGGATGTCATCAATGAACACAATAACAAAAGAATCAAGATATGGCTTGAACACACGGTTCATAAGATCCATAAAGGCGGCCGGAGCATTTGTAAGCCCAAATGACATGACAAGAAACTCATAGTGCCCATATCTCGTACGGAAAGCAGTCTTAGAAATATCCTCAGACCGAATCCGCAACTGATGATACCTCAATCTCAAGTCAATCTTGGAAAAATGAGTAACACCCTGAAGCTGATCAAATAAATCATCTATACGCGGTAAAGGATACCTGTTTTTGATAGTCACTTTGTTCAATTGCTGATAATCAATACACATGCGCATAGAACCATCCTTCTTCTTCACAAAAAGAACCGGAGCACCCCAAGGAGGCACACTGGGTCTAATGAAACCCTTATCAAGCAAATCTTGAATTCGCTCCTTCAATTCCCTCAACCCAGCAGGAGCCATACGATATGGAGGAATAGATATAGGCTGAGTACCTGGCAATATATCAATACAGAACTCAATCTCCCGCATAGGAGGCAAACTCGGCAAGTCATCCGGAAAGACCTCCGGATACTCGCATACTACCGGTACTCGATCAATAGATACCTCCTCCACTCGAACATCTCGAATAGAAGCAATATACCCTCCGCACCCGCGAGCTATCATCTTCTGAGCCTTCATGAATGATATGATCTTGTTCCTCGGAGAAGACCTGGAACCCTTCCAAATAGCCTTAGGCTCACCTTCGGCACCTATAGTCACGGACTTGGCATGGCAATCCAACGTCGCGTGACAGGATGCCAACCAATCCATGCCCATGATCACATCAAATTCCACCATATCTAGCAACATCAAGTCTACTAGAGACTCAACACCACAAATAGAAATCACACACTCCCGATACCCTTTATCTACACATATAGGATCTCCGACAGGCGTTGCCACCATAAATGGAGCATCAATAAAAACCAGATCCTTGCTCAAGCAAGGTGAAAATCCAGGAGACACATAAGAGAAAGTAGATCCCGGATCTATAAGGGCAAAGGCACTGCAGCCACAAACAGAAAGAGTACCTGTGATCACATCATTGGATGCCTCGGCATCCTGGCGTGTCATAGCAAAAACCTGAGCTGAACCTCCAGGACCAGGAGCTCTCTAAACCGGCTGCCTAGGAGGAACCTGAGTGACAGGCCTAGCTACCTGAGGAGAAGACCGAACCATAGCAACAGAACTCTGATGTCCCACGGAGGTAGGTCCAGATGAAGTAACATAGGGGCAATCCCTAACAAAGTGCCTGGGATCCCCACACTGGTAACAAGCCTTACTACCGCCTCCTCCGCGTCCACCTCCGGGCCTGCACCTCCCATAGTGCCTCTGACGGCATCTCTCACAAACAGGTGGAACAGACTGAGATGAATCCCCACGCCTCTGAGACGGCTGAGGCCTCTGGGGTACCGTAGAAGGTACTGGCATATCGCCCATAGGCGAGGCCTGAGATCCAAGCATGCCCATCATCCGCAATAGAACATCTGCAGGAATAGATACCGTTGTGCCCGGCACAAGAGAAGGCATAGTCGATGGGACATGTGCGACGGGTATTTCAGAAGACACCGGTGGCACTGTACTAGTCTGTCTGGCAGCAGGAGGTCTGCCCACAGAAGCTCTGGTAGTAGCCGCTCTCGGCTGAGCAGGTGCCCGCACACCAGTCCGTGTGCTACGCACATGTCTCCTACGGACCGACTCAGTCAGTGCGTCACCAGCTCCCGAAGCAGAGGACGATCGCGTTCTCACCATCTGTCATAATCACATTAAAGGATTAGCACCTATGTAAGCATCATAGCACGAGAAGAGATGAAATGAAGGGAAACAACTCTTCCTAAAATGCCTTTGCAGCCTCTCGCTTATAAGTATGGTCGACAACATACCCATAAACAAGACTCTGCTCGGACACTGCTCCATTGACTCCCTAAGACTCGACGTACAACCTAGGGCTCTGATACCAATTTGTCACGACCCAATTTTCGGGGCCGTGATGGCACCTAAGTGTTACATCCTTAGGCGAACCACGAATAATTAAACTGACTCAAAATGATAATTTAGATAGAAATATTTCAATAAAATATAGGTGTAGACATCCACCCGAAATACAGTGTCAATAGAGCATCTACGAATTCTGACATCCGATATATATATATATATATATATATATATATATATATATATATATATATATATAATACAAGATGTAGGAAGCGACTAAACACTAAGGTGGATCAGACGGTATGCCACCGCGAACCATGCGGTTGGCTCACCTCAAGCAAAAATAGCCACAGCCTCGAACGGATCAGATAAGTCCAGCTGTCTGACTAGTAGAAGGATCTGCACATTTAAACAGTAAGTTATGAGCCAAAGCCCAGTAAGATCATCGACAGGCCCGCTAAATTACCCTTTCGGGACAAGTCTTTGATAATGCATAAGCAGATAACGGAAGTACAATCCACACCTTTACAGTAACCCATAAACATTACATACGATAATATAATTATACAACAACACAAGCAATAATACGCGAATACATAACATAGTCAATAATATAAAGATACATAATATAGGCAACATATACAATATTATATTGATACTATGGCATAAGCAGTAATATAATTAACACACAGCATGGCGATGATATATCTCGCATACCACATAGGTAATGATATACCTAGCACATAGCATAAGCACACACCCTGTGCGGCTTTGTTTATAGGTCATAACGCACCACAGGCCTCTGTCCCTATAAACAACTTTACTTATAGGTCATAACGCACCACAAGCCTCTGTCCCTATAAGTTTCCACATCTAGGTCATAACGCACCACCGGCCTCTGTCCCTAGATGTAATTTCGCTTCTAGGTCATAACGCACCACCGGCCTCTGTCCCTAGAGCATATCAATAATACACCGGCACACAACATCGACTATACACAAGTCACGTTTGTGCTTTCTCCTTTTTGTATAAATATAACGAGTAGTACATAATACTATCTACTAGACAATGCTAGTCAATTAAGTACTCGACATCTTACTTAGCAAGATCAAATCTTATCCGCAAGCAAAATAGAGGTCAAGTCTCACTTACCTCAAAATCGGCTCAAGTGGCTAAGGAACGACCTCCTTTCCCAAACGATGTGCCTCCGTAAGACTCCTCTCTGAGCCAAAGAAATAGTGTCGCATTCGTAAGCATGTGAGGAAAGGATTCTAAGCCCTTACGCAATTTAAGAGACAATTTACCAAAATACCCTCGGGTCGGACGTACCCCAAAACCCGTAAAATTTATGTTTCCGGACTCCCCATACTCCCACGAGTCCAAAAGTACCATTATTGTACATACCCGAGTTCAACTCGGTCATTTTTCCCATTTCACAAATCTAGGGTTCAAACCCTCTTTCCAAGGATCGTCACTTTGATCCTCGGATTAAAGCGTCAAAAATGGGTAAGAATAGTTACCTTGTGTTTAGGAATGATTTTGGTACTTCAAATTCCCCTTGGAATCACTTTTAGAAGCTCAAAACATGAAAATAAAAATGAATGCCCGCCCTAGAATATATAGCAGCCCACAGCTTTAAAGAGTTGTACCACATGCTGTCTGAATTGTACCTCACTGGACAGCTTTCGGTAAAATACACATAACTTTTAGTACAAATATCCAAATGATACGAAATTAGTGGCATTAGAACCACAACTCAAAGAACTACAACTTTCATGTTTTGACTTTTTTCCAATTTCTTATGGATTGATCTGAATAATTGATTTATTTCCGGCTGAACAGTAAAAAAAAAAAACAGATTCAGCAGCTTTTGGCTTTGCACCAGATCAGCCACTGTTTTTGGGTCCAAACGGGACCCTACGAAGCTCGGAATGACCCCAAATTTTGTACACAAGTCATACAAGACTTGTGTGACATGCTCGTCAAGATGGAACTCAATTCAGATCTCTAGAACTCAAAAAGTGGGTCCCACGGGAAAGGGTCAAATTTCGACTTTCGCCAAAATAGCGAATTTTAATCAAACGACCCCGGAATCAAAATTCGAAAGTTGCTACAAGTCACAAATGACGATACGAACCTAACGGAACCCTCAGATCTCTCATCGGAGTTCGTTTACTCAAATCTTGCTCGAAAACCTCTTTTAACCTTTTTAAACTTCCGCAACGGAGACTTTATCAAAAGTCCTATCAAACGAGGTCCGTTTTCACTTCTGAAGGTTGCTACGGGTCATAAATTACCATACGAACCTAACGCAACTTTCAGATTTTTTTATCAGAGCTAATTTGCTCAAATCGAGCTCCGAAACCTCTTTTAGCCTTAACGAATATCCGAAACGGATGTCTTTCTCCGATACCTATCTAACAAAGTTCGTTTTAGCTTAAAAAATTCAGGCATGTCATAATGGATCTTACGGAGCTTTTGGGATTATCGACATGCAAATCGAGGTCCCGATTCCCGAAACGACTATTTGAGGTCGTTACAGTTACTACTGACGGTGTTCTCATGTATAAATATAGACTTTATGTTCCTGATGTTGTAGATTTACGTGGATAGATTATGATAGAGGCACATTATTCCAAATACATTGTTCATCCAGGTTCGACTAAGATGTACCATGATCTTAAGCAGATTTATTGGTAGGACGGAATGAAGGGTGACATAGCAGAATTTGTGGCTCAATGTTCTAATTACCAGCAAGTTAAAGTCGTGCCATCTTTCCAGACTTTATATTTCCAGCAGATAGATACATATATATGATCAAGTTGCCAGCTTATCTCTTGCATTAATAGATTATTAGTGGGTTTAGCAATGATCGACACTTATTGTAGATTTTCTGTCGTGGCCTTACTTTGGGTCGTGAGAAAAGTGGTATCAACACCTCAGAGATTTAATATTACCATTCAGTATTTGGAGGAAGACTCCTCCACTTAAAGCACAAACTCATGCAGTTATTTGAATAGGAATAATGATCCTCGCACAGTCTGCTGGACTAAAGAAGATTTAGCTAAAAGCTGAACGAAGGCAGACCAAAGCTACCAACTACCCTTTCGAGTTGCCAAACAGCTGCAACTCTCGAGTTCACAACTCCATACCTTTGCTGTAAACACCACCGCCTGATGGATGGTACTTCTATATAAAAATTTCGGCAGAGTTTCCCCTGAAACTGGATGATCCGCAAAACAGAACCAGTGCTATATTATACACGGGAATGGACACCCGGATAAACTAATATCCAAAACAATAATATGCTTACCCGGCTACAATAACACGTACTCTGGCTCAACACAGGGAACGTCACAAGCGGCTACCAATCGCCCAAGCTCACTAGTGCCGGACGAAGAAGAGATGGAAACAGACCGAGAATAGAAATAATTAGAGCTATAGGAAGTTCATCTTCTTATTTGCTTGGCTACCAGAGCTAGACTACTTCTGAGTCAGGTGAGCCAAAGAATCGCAATTGAAGAGATAGACATTAAATAAGCTTTATGGAAAAACATCCATACCAATTTAACCTCCCAATAAGAAGGAAACTCTGACAATTTACCAGAAACTCTTTTATAAACCAGACAAGCTCATAGGATAACATAACTTTACTAGCGTTTTGAACCAAGAGGAGATACGTAGATCGAATATTACTTACTAATCACTTTGCACCGGAAGAAACGATAACACTTTCTGATGGTGACGAATTAGGATCCCATTATCCTACCAACATTGAATTTTGAGGAGATTGGTAAACTGAATTGACATAATAACAGAATGAGGCATAACAAGATGCCAAGCAAACAATGCCGATATTCACTCACAAATCTCTCACTTTTAAATCAGATAAACTAGTAGGGTCATCATAAATGCCAGGAATAAATCATCCAAGAAGCTCACCCCTCTACCGCAACAGATTGTTAATAGAAACGCCATCCCAGGAAACTATAGAAATATGATAAGACAATCATTTCCAGATCGATCGAAAGAATCAAATTTTACTCATATATAAGGGAAGAAGAAACACATGGGTCTACTACATCAGATGCCTCAGCATCCTGCCAGGCTGGCAGTTCATAAAACTGCCTCTGCGGCTGAACTAAGCCGCTACACTGATAATTACCTTCTGAATAACTACTACCACCACGCTCTCAACCGTTACTGGATGGTGGCATTTCTCTGGCTGATTAAGATCTAAATGAAATCCCCTGCGACTATGCAGGTGCCTGATAACAAGAGAGATGATGACTGCCTACTTGCCAGATTAAGGGAAAATTTCTCAAAGGATAATCAGACTCACGACAGTGATAACACCTTTTCGCTGAAAAAGGAAGCTGGACAGATTGTTGATAGCTGCAAAGAGAAGACTGAATCTGATCTTGATGAGCTACTGGCGCACTCTAAGAATCAAGTGACACAAGCTGAGATAACCTGGAAGGTGATCTCCCAAAATAATCAGAACTTTTACCTCCAAATGAGGTACCATGGTTATCTGCCAGGGCCGTGGGATCTCTTACTTTCCCGCTCTAACTTATGGTATGCCTCGAACCTTTGAAAAATATCTACAACAACATCAAATTAAGTTCCACCTCAATTTCTCGAGCCATCTAGGATCTCAAGGAAGGAGAAAGGTCATCAATAAATCCTTGAATCTCTCGAAAGGCTCATGGACTAGTTCTAATGCATATTCAGCCATTCTATAGAATTCAATCTTATATTCTGAAACACCAATAGGCTATCCGACAGGCTACCCTGTCCAATCCACTCAAACTGGCAACACTCTTCATCTCGCTCGCTACTCGAAAGGAATTTTTTTCCACGAATCTAAAGGAAAAAATCGAACCAAGTTAGCTAATAAGAGAGCAGTCCACCAATCCAGGGCTGGACCCCATGAAACTAGAAAGAAGAATAATCAACACCATACCGCTCGATATAATCAAGAGCCTGAAGGATACGCTGACATTATTTTATTTAAAAAAATCACGAGGTTTATCTGATGAATTGCTTAAGAATATCGGAAGGTTCAACCGCGTAAAATAATGCAACCTTTTCGGACACTCGGACCGAACTGATACCTCGGCTGGCTAACCAGCCAGAACAATTAGAGGTACAATACATACTGCCTCCGGAATATAATTTACTGCAAAAATATTAAGAACCAGAAAATGAGCTCCCTGAGATCGAACGTCTGCACATGCGGCAACCTGATAGGCTGTCCAGCGAATCATAGGTTTTTGCGGTATCTGTGTCACCAAGATTCTCGTGAAAGCATCGTAGAGAGCCAAGGGAACCACAAGGCCCTACTCTCTTGCCAATCGCGAGCTCGTACATCCGAAACTAGATTTCAGCACGAAAAAAAAAAAAAACTCTCTGGGCTTCATCAGTGCTAGCCCCAGGCTAGACTGCTTCGTCTTGAACTCATACCATCTGTTGATTTATCATACGAGGGTTTACAATTGCCACGAAGGAATTAACAAATTAACGAAAATACTTTTGCATCCTAGACCGACGCACGATCAGAAATGGAGGAAGTGGAACTTCCTAAATGCCATCATAGCCTCTCGTAGAAAAGTACGGACGTCTACGTACCCGTCAATGAGACTCTACTAGACACTGTCTTAGTCTGGATAGACTCTAAACCGGGCTCTGATACCAACTGACACGACCCGAAATCCGGCTAGGCCGTGCGAGCACCCGACATCCTCCCCTAGACCCGTCGGGCGAACCCTTACCAATTAAATTAAGAAAATAAATATAATCCAATTCATAAATAAAAACAAGACTTACTAAAGCACCGACATACTGATACCTCTAAGTTGTACAAAAGAAATTACGGCTAGCTACCCAATATACTAGGTTTAGGGCTATCCAGACCAGATATCTAAGAGTACAAAAGAAGACAAATACCTCCTGAAGGGAGCAAAATGGAACTGAAATAATGAACAATAAACTGGTGGCCATCTGGAATAAAAGCTGGCTCACGCTGACGGCTGCAGTCGTCTTCGCTCCTTCACAACATGGCAAACTAAATCCTGCAGCGAACCTGCCGAAACGAAATAGATAGACAAGAAACAAACAACAAAAAGGGGTAAGTCAAAAGGACTCAATAAGTGGGGCAGACTAGCCACCTCAAAGAATAGGATAGCTAGCCAGGGAGGAGAAAGAGATAAATAAAATTGCTCTTATTTAAATTATTAAAAGACAGAGCTAGATAACAACCGGAAAGACGTAAGAAACTTATAAACTCAACCAAGGATGCGTACCAAAAAAATATTAACAAATATGCAATGCACATATAAGCAGAACAGTAATCATGTACCGTAAGTCTACACAATGGTATGAATTGAGATGGAATGAAATGAAGTGAGATGAAATGAAATGAAATGAAATATGATGTGAAGGGTCACATGTGCCCGTAGTCCCATCCCGAAGCGGAATACTCCTGCATTCGAGGGGAATCCAATCTGATAACCAACTGGAGCGGAATACTCCTGCTCCTGGGGCGGAATACTCCTGCACCCGATATAATATAAAACAGAGGCGGAATACTCCTGCACTCTCCTGGGGCGGAATACTCCTGCACCCGATATAATGTAAAGCTGAGGCTGAATACTCCTGCACTCAATATCTGACATAAGAGCGGAATACTCCTCCTCTTGGGGCGGAATCCTCCTACCCTCAATATGATACAATGGAGCGGAATCCTCCTGCTCCTGGGGCGGAATACTCCTGCCCTCAATATGATACACTGGAGCGGAATACTCCTGCTCTTGGGGCGGAATACTCCTGCCCTCAATATGATACACTGGAGCGGAATACTCCTGCTCCTGGGGCGGAATACTCCCGCACCCAATATGATATGCAATGTAATGCATATGAATGACATATAATGCATATGAATGCAATGTGATGCAATAATAACCTTTCACCAGCGCGGGACTCTCATCGACAGCCGGGAAGTAGATGCCAACTCACAGCCGAAGTACAATACTCAGATTCTCAATGCAATACCAATAATAGGACATAATATATAATATAGAATATAAATCCAAAGCTAAGGCGTAATGAGTACGCCTATCGGCAGCTACACACGTAATGAACACGTGGTAGAAAATCCACGAGGCCAGGTGCCTCCAAAGAAATGGATATAAACACTTACCTTGTTACAAAGTTAGTACAGCCACTCAATAACCGCTTTGTCCTTTGGATTCATTGCCAAACAATCCCACTGTGTTCAATAACTAGAAAAATATATCACATAAGGCTAAAGGCTTCATTCCTCACATCTTAGGGCAGCCCGGTTAAGAACCTGATACCCTATTCGCATACGCAGTACGCAGGCCAGGCCTATGTACAGGGTTTAAGGTCACATGACCAAACCCCAAATAAATTATGTTTATATGTTGCCCATAACTCATTGAGTACAAATATATAATTAATTTCATTATCGGGGTCCATTTTACCCTTTAAACTATTAATTGAACTTATTAAAACGATGTATAATATTCCAAGTTTACCGTTAAAATATATTCAAACACACGTAATAAACTCAAATGATATATTAGGATCATTACCTGAATGTTTCAGGGTGAAAATTCTACTTTTTTCCGGCCCCTTTTCTCATTTTCTGGCATTTTTCCTGATAAGTTTCGTTGTTTCTCATTTTCTCAGATTCTGCTTTCGCTCACTTTTGCTTGTGTTTTGCGTTGAACCAATACTACCTGGTCCAACATTTCATTTTAATTTTTTTTTCTTTTTTTTTAATTCGCTGTTACAGTAAAAATTAAAACGGTACCCTACGATATTCGAAATAATTCCAACTTTTGCATACAAGTTATACAAAATATATGTAACATACTCGCGAAGGCGGATCTCAAATCAGACTCCCAAAACTCAAGATGCGAATTTAAATGAAAAGAAGTCAAATTATTTAACTTTCGGCATTTTAGTGAAAACTTGCCGAACAACATCGAAATTCACTTTCGAAAGTTCACAATGGTCATAAATAATCATACGAACCCAACGGCGCTTTCGGATTTCGAATCGGAGCTCATTCGGCAAAACCGAGCTCGAAAATCTCTTTTTAATATTTATCGCCAATAAAAACTGAAACCTTCTTTCGATGCCTACCAAACGAAGTCTTATTTAGCTCAAATTTTACAGACATGTCCTCATGGACATTACAAATATTTTAAAATTATCGACACACCCATCGGAGTCCTAACTTCCGAAACGACTGACCGAGGTCGTTTCATGAGGGTAGGAGGATTCCGCCCTAGGAGCAGGAGGATTCCGCTCCATTCATTTGGCACATGTGACCCTTCGCATCATATTTCATTTTATTTCATTTTATCTCATTTCATTTTATTTCATACCATCGTGTAGACTTGTGGTACATAACTGTTGTTCTAGTTATACGTGCATTGCTTATTTGTTGATATGTTTTTGGCTCGTATTCCTGGTTGAATTTATGGTTTCATACGTGTTTCCGGTTATTATCTGGCTCTGCCTTTTTATAATTTAAATCAGAGGAATTTGGTTTATCTGTTTCTTCTCCCTGTCTAGCTATCCTATTCTTTGAGGTGGCTAGTCTGCCCCACTTATTGAGTCCTTCTGAATCACCCTTGTTTGTTGTTGTTCCTTGTCTATCTATTTCATTTCGGCAGGTTCGCTCCTGGATTGAGTTCGCCACGTTGTGAAGGAGCGAAGACGACTTCAGCTGTCAGGGTGAGCCAAGTTTTATTCTAGATGGCCACCAGTTTATTGTTTATTATTTCAGTTGCATTTTGCTCCCTTCAGGAGGTATCTGTCTTCTTTTGTACTCTTAGACGTCTAGTCTGGACAGCCCTAAACCTAGTATGTTGGGTAGTCAGCTGTAATTTTTTTTGTACAGCTTAGAGGTATCATTATGTTTGTGCTTTTTTTCTAAGTCTTGTTCTTATTTCTGAATTTTTATACTTATTTTCCTAATTTAATTGGTAAGGGTTCGTCCGACGGGTTTAGGGGAGGATGTCGGGTGCCCGCACGGCCTAACCGGATTTCGGCTCGTGTCAAAATATCAAAGAGATTAGCTAAACGGATTCCTCCAAGTGTTCCTACTGTTGGCAACAAAGTCAAGTAAAGAGTTCACAACAAAAATCATGCCACCAAATGCCCAAGAAATACCAAGAATGCCAACACCATTACAGTCCTCACCACCATCTTTAGTATCCAACTGATGTTTGTAACCAATAATAGTCAATACAATTACATGAAGAAAAAGAAAAGTAGCAATAAACTCTGCTATAGCATCTCTGTATAATGACCATGAACAGGTAAGCTGCTATGCAACAAATCCCCATAAATCGAAACATTACAGACCCTTCATTATTGTCCAATCGTCATAGTATACCACGTGTAATTTTGGAGGGAAGATGAAGATGTTGTGTTCGCGTTAGAATATTTATCTACTAATTTGGATCGTGTTATTAAAGAATCGAAGGAGAATTAGGTTTAGATCCCGAGTGCAGATCCAAAGAGGATAGCCACGGTAGTGACAGCTGCACTAGCAGCGAATAACGGAGAGATAAATCCAGTTGATGAAGCCGGAGCTGGTGCCGGTGCGTCAGCGGAAAGCATAACTTCGATGAGAGAACAAATTGTAACAATCACAGTGAACATTGCACTAAAAAATGAAGAGTTTTGGCCCGATCCGGTTCGGGATCGGATCAGAGTAGGTACGGTCACGGTGGTGGCACGGCAGTTATGGTGGCGCGGTGGGTCAATGGTGGCGGTTGTGGTGGGGTTAGGGTTTGGTGTATAGAGATAGAAAGTGGATCTGTAGAGAGAGAAAGTAGTGATTGTGAAATAATTGCATAATAGTGTTTGAGGGGTAAAAATGAAAATTCCATTAAAAGTGGTCAAAACTACTTATGCTTTAAAGACCAGTGAAAAATAGCTCACAAATCAAGACCATGCACTAAAGTGCTTATCCCACATAAAAAAAATATTAAGAATTACATAATTGAGCACTTTTTCCCATGGTCTTGATAAGTTGAGCTTTTTTTTTTTTAGAAAATTTACACAAAATGACCACCCCAATAGCTAAATTACTAAAAAAAAAACCGATGCTTTTACTATATTTACAAAACATAACAATAATATAACAATAGTTTCCTATTTTCTCCAAACATAAATCCTAATTTCTCCCTCTCTCTCATTCTCTCCCCCCTCTACCCATCCACCCTCTCACCGTCGTTGTCCCCTTCTCCCTCACCGTCGTCCTCCACCATCATCCTCCTCCTCCACCATTGCTGCTGTTTCGCTGCCCCACCGGAGTTTTTGGTTTCCAGATCTGTTCGCTGCCCCCATCGTTGCTGCTATTGCTACAGTGCAGCGGCGTCGCTCCTCTGCGGCGGTGCTGCTGCACTACAGCGCCGGCTGCTCCGATCTGTGATTTTTCGATCTGCTCCTCCTCTTTTTTTTTCCTTTTTGTATGTGTATGTTTGATGTATATTTTGTATATAAATACGTATACTTTTTATATTTTTTGTATATAAATATACATCTCCACTTTTTGTATGTGTATTATTGGTGTATATATGTGTATGTAATTCTATGTTTGTGTATGTGTATGTATGAAGTGATAAAATAATTTGTATGTTTTTTATGTATATATTTGTATGTTTGTGTATATTTTTGTATGTGTGTATGTTTTACTCTATGTAAATTCAAAACAATATTTTTATATGAAGTTTCATATGTATATATGTGTATTATTTGTATGTTTCGCTTTGTAGATCTTTAAAAAAAAATCCAGCGACCGGCCACCAGCCATTGGCACCGCCACTGTGACTGAATTAGTGGTGAGGTATATGGAAAACCCTAATTTGTATGGTATAAATGCATTTTGTATATGCTATGTAAAAAAAGTGTTGTTATTTTTTGTAAAATGGTATAGTGTTGTTATGTTTTGTAAATATGGCATTAGGTTTGTATATTTTTGTAATTCTCTCTTCTTCTTTTTTTGTTGTCTTTAAGAATTGAGCACTTTACATAAAATGAAGCTGAATATAAAAAAATATCCTTAATAAGAGAGCACTTCCTATAATTATAAAATGCCACCGCGCCCTTTTTAAAGTCGTATCACAAAAATGCCACCCACCTTTTTACATTCGAAATTACAAAAATGCTTATGCTTCCTGCACAGCAGAAAACAATGCCAACCCGATTGTGTTTCACGTCCATTTTATGAATAAATAATGTCAAATCATCATTGTTTTGCTCATATAGAAGCAACCACTCCGTCTATATTTCACGTCTATTTTTTGAATAAATAAAGTCAAATCGTCATCATTTCACTCATAGACAAAAATCAAAGAAAACATAATATAAGACCAATCCAACATCATTTCTTCATACAATGCCAGACAGAATCATGTTCATTTTGTAAATAAATTAGTCCAAATCGTCTTCACTTCGTTCATTCACAAAAATACATATGAAAAATATAAAAATCAACAAAAATTCAAAGAAAAACATAACTACTTTAATCTGTCATCATTTTTTCATAATGTGAGCCAAATATTAAGTACTTTTTACAAACAAATGAGTCCAAATCGTCATCACATTGCCTATATAAAAAATCCAAAGTAAAAATAAAACAATGCTAATTCAGCATCATTTATTTACAAGTGAGCCAAACTAACATGTCTATTTTACAAGTAAATGACATCGAATCGTCATCATTTTGCTCAAATACAAAAATTCAAAGTAAAAATAAAATATGACCAATCCGGCATCATTTGTTCATAGTGTAAATCATATCTCACTCAGGCATTTCATCAAACACTTTACGAGCACCTAATCATGCTTTTAAAAGAACTCAAAAGCTTTTCTTAGTGAATGTTATTCTGTAGACAACTCCATAATCATTTGAAGCGGTAGGAATACTATTGGTAATGACCTATCCTTCTCAGAAAACTCCAATAATTGCTTTTCAAAGCTGAACTTTCTTTCACCATTGGTTCACATAGTAGAAGTTTCAGCAAATTTAGTTTTCTACCAAATCAATCTTTTATCTTTTTAACCTGTAGTTAAACAAATGAGAATGCTTTTACGTTTTGGAGAAAAGGCAAATTAGCCAAAAGCAATACCTTTGATCTAACGAGTTTACGAATTTTACTCTTTTAAGCCATTGCCATTTTCATCCTAAAATGTGTGTCTTCCACATTTTATAAGTAAAACATCAAAATTATGGTAATCCACCGTACAAAGGGAAGTGTCAACAATGATGAACACCCAATTGTCATTTAAGATGTTTAGCTGATGGAAATAAACAAACCAATAGTCAATTTAAGTATCTGGTTAAGAAGTTAAAGAAGCCTTCTTTAGCTGTAACAACGCTTCTACTACTGGTTCTGTTGCTTATTACTATGATGGTACTCAGATCAGAAATCATCGTCGGAGCTAGATGGTGGCGTCAACATCTCTGCCGTTGTCAGTAATGAAGAGATCCAGAGTTTTGCTTAGAGGAGAAGAGAGAAATATTGGAATAATACCAGAATTAATGAATTAAGGGTTTTTATATAAGGAGAATTACATAAATATACCATCTTATACCTAAAATTACGTAAAATACCTATACAATTACAATTTATAAAAAATACCGATAGTTTTTTTACACAATACATACAAAATACCAACATATAAATACCAAACAATTTCAGAAAAAATCCTTTCTTCTATTACGCGCCTTCTCTTTCCTTCCTAAAGAACTCAATTCACTATCAACCTCCTTCAATTACACTCCAAAATCTAGGATTTATTCCACTTTTATATTGTCAAATTTAGCTTCAAAAATAATTCTGGATCAAAGTAGAATCGCTATTGTTCCACAATTTTCAGTTCTGATTCAATAAAATTGAAAAAATCAAACTCAATTTTGCAATTTTTATCCTCGATTGATCGATTTTTCCGGCAAGTAATCGAAGTTTTCAATTTTTAATTATCCTGACATTATTCAAAATTTTCAATTTTTTATTTTCTGATTTTGATTATGCAATTCTGATTTTGTATTCAGAGTTTTGTTATTGAATACTCAAAGTTCTGTAAACACATTGTAGATTTTATATTACCAGTACTGTATCTTCAGGTAATTAAGTGTAACTATGTGTCGACATACATTTTTATACAAAGCTGTGGTTTAACATACAGTTTTATGCATACACTTCTTTTGTTTTTTCGTGTATCATTTGTTGAAATTGTATCAGTGTTGTAACTGTGCTAAAACTTGTAGTCGCTTTTACATTTGTAGTTCAGTAGCAATTACGAAATCAGTTCATCGATACATTGTGTCGACATGTATTTTTTACAACTATGTGTCGACATACATTTTTATACAATGTTGTGGTTTCACATACAGTTTTATGCATACACTTCTTTTGTTTTTGCGTGTATCAGTTGTTGAAATTGTATCAGTGTTGTAACTTTGCTAAAACTTGTAGTCGCTTTTACATTTGTAGTTCAGTAGCAATTACGAAATCAGTTCATCGATACATTGTGTCGACATATATTTTATACAACTATGTGTCGACGTACATTTTTATACAATGCTGTGGTTTAACATACAGTTTTATGCATACACTTCTTTTGTTTTTGCGTGTATCAGTTGTTGAAATTGTATTAGTGTTAAAACTGTGCTAAAACTTGTAGTCGCTTTTATATTTGTAGTTCAGTAGCAATTACGAAATCAGTTCATCGATACATTGTGTCGACATGTATTTTTAATACAACTATGTGTCGACGTACATTTTTATACAAAGCTGTGGTTTAACATACAGTTTTATGCATACATTTCTTTTGTTTTTTGGGTGCTTCCGTTGTTAAAATTGTATCAGTTTTGTAATTGTGCTAAACACAGTAGTGTCAAATTGTGTAGTCACTTTTATATGACCAGTTCAGTAGCAATTGCATAATCACTTCATCAATACAGTAGCAATTACAACTATGTGTTAACATACATTTTTATAAAAAAATGTTGTTTAACATACAATCTTAAGCATACATTCATCTGTTTTTTGGGTGCTTCTGTTGTTGAAATTGTATTGATTTTCTATCCAAAGTTCTGTAGCAATTACGTAGTTGCAACATAAATTTTCCACTTTTGTACAAATGGATACTCGAGAAGCATTTACTAATTGCTTCATCACTATATAAATTCACTGTATCACTGTATGGTATTGTTGACAGGTCTAGAATGGCATCGATAACGGTACTTGTCCAACACAAAGGGCGATGGGATGCAACCGGAAACTATGTTGATTATGGTGTTGATGCGGTAGTAATAACATCTGACTGTACTTTCGAGGAGTTAATCTCTATAATTGCAAATCAAATCCGTGTGGATACCACTGTGAACCGAATGGAAATAAAGTATAAAGTGGATGCAACAAGACCTCCAATTGAAATACACAATGACATGGGGGTCAAAGTGTTTGTTGAGATAAAAAAAGATAACAAGAATTAGGAAGATATCCACTGTGTATTACAGTGAGTCAAAACTGGTTTGATGAAGCTGACAATTGGATAGTAAATTCACCAGAACATGTAGAGAGTAATAACATACAGTCAATAGCTGAGGAACATATCCAGGAATTGATAGCTATTCCAGACTTTGGAGACTTTAAAGATAGTACTGCGCTTATAATTGCAGACCCTATGCAAAAAGAAATCATTGAAGGGCAGGTTTTCCAAAATAAGGATACAATTGTCAAAGCAATGAAGCACTATGCATTAAGGAACAAGTTCCACTTTAAGGTGAAAAGATCAAGCTCTAAATGGTACGGAATTTCAAAAATTGTTGCCTATTCTGTATAAAGTTGTATGTTTCTATATGTCTATGTTAATTGTGTATGACTTCAAAATATATAACTATTTTTTGCCCACTGAACACCTTGTGAAAAAAATATGTATATTATGAGTTTGTAATATTGTATGTTGTCAAAAATATTTATAATTTTTTCTCTATATGTATAATTCTGTATCTAAACTACTACCCTGTGACATACAATAATTATGTATCTATGTATGTGCAGCTATTGCCTGATATGCACTGGGGAGAATTGTGCATGGCAGTTTAAGTCTTCAAGCTTGAACGCATCTGGATTGTGCTATTGCTTGATATGCACTGGGGAGAATTGTGCATGGCAGTTTAAGTCTTCAAGTTTGAACGCATCTGGATTGTTCAAAATTAGTAAATTTGTCAATGAGCACTCATGCCCACTGAAGAACAGAATTTTCAACCACAAACAAGCAACTGCAGCAATTATAGGGAGTCTTATCCAGTATAAATATAAAGATCCCAAGTCAAGTTACAAACCAAAAGAGATAATTGAAGACATTCACAAAAAATATGGTGTGGAGCTTCCTTATATGAAGGCATGGCGATCGAAGGAGAAAGTGCTGAAAACAATGAGAGGTGATCCAATAGATTCATACAACAAGTTGCCAGGGTACTTATACATTTTGGAGAAAACCAACCCGGGATCAATTGTGGACATTGTTAAAATAGAGGACGACTGCTTCTTATATGCATTTGTGGCACTTAACGCATCAATAAAAGGATGGGAGTATTGCAGACCAATTGTTGTTGTTGATGGTAGCTTTCTTATAACTACACATAAGGGAACATTCCTAGCTGCAAGTACAATAAGTCTAAACAGTCTAGGCATTTGTATTATATTGTATATATCTGTATAAATGTGTATAATTAACTGCTGATTCTACTTTCTAATTTATAATTCCAATCACACAGGCAGAATCCTCCCTCTAGCGTATGCTATAGTTGATTCTGAGAATGATGATGCATGGCATTGGTTTTTTGATAATTTTAGAAGAGCATATGACCAAAGAGATGATATGTGCATTGTTTCAAACTGTAAAGAAAGCATCTTGAAAGCAGCCTCTATTGTATATCCCATCGTTCAACACTATGCATGCATTTGGCATTTGTAGAACAATGTGAAATCAAAATTCAAAAGAGCTGAAGAAAAACTGCATGAAGCTTTCTTTACCATGGCTAAAGCATACACAGTGAAGGAGTTTGATAAAAGAATGGAGAATGTTGCAAAGATGGACAACCGGATCAAAACATACTTGTACAATGCTGGCTATCAAAAGTGGGCTAGGGCTCATTCAGCTGTCCGTCGTGGCTGGATAATAACTTCAAATATTGCGGAGTCATTAAATGCGGCTACAAAGGTTGCAAGAGATATGCCTGTGTCATCATTTATGGAGTCCATGCGAGCAAAAAGTTGAAATGTGGAACAATCGCAACAGGGAAGGTGCAGAAAATACATTCACAAAGCTGGGTAAAAAGTTTAATGATATTTTGGATAAACATCGAACCTTGGCACTGCAGATGACGGTAATACTACATCTTACTGTTCAGATTTACAAAATTTATGCATTATGGATGTCTTATGTATATATTTGAATAATGCTGCATTATTGTTGCTTCCTTCAGTAGCTAAAAAAACAATATGGCTAGTAACTCATTTAAGTTTCTTACTTCGTCTTCTAGTTGTTTGTATTTATATGCATACACAGTATTCTATATAATTTTGTATTATACTGTATTAGTGTGTATGTAAAGTATATACCTAGACTGTATACTTTTGTATTACTTAAACTGTTCATGTGCTACAGGTTAAGCCTTCATCAGGGGATTCATATTCAGTTTGGCATAAGGAAACAAAATTCCTCGTGTCATTGAGAGATCGAACATGTTGCTGTAGAAGGTTCCAAATCAACGAGCTGCCATGTGCACATGCAGTGGCAGTAATGAAGTCTAAGTCTATGGAAGAAGAGGTCTATGCCTCTCCATACTACACAAAGGAATTCCTGTTAAAGACATATGAAGTGCCTGTTAATCCTATTCCAGATAAAAGTAATTGGGACATCCCTACATACATTACTAATGAAGTTGTGCACCCCCCAATATGGAAAAGGACTCCGGGCAGACCAAAAAAGACAAGATACAAGCAACCTTGGGAACTGCATCCAAAAAGATCAAAGATAACATATGGACTATGTGGATGTGAAGGCCACAACAGAGCAACTTGTACAAACCTTCCCAAGAGAAACTGAACGTTCTGTTCCCACGCTTAGAAACTATTTCATCTCATTTAGAAAAATAAACAATCCGAATTATTACATTCCAAGTGTAAAAAAAAAAAAGGAAAATGTCATACATTTAGTTGAATAATACATTGTTATAAACACATATTGAATAATAAGATTTGTTTCTCAAGTTGGTTGAAATTTTTTGTTTTGGCTACTTATGTTATAGTAAACACTTGGTGTATGAAACTGTATTATTTTGTATATATTCTACACAGACATACTATTCACTAACAATCTTCATATTTGTTAGTGAATCTTATCAAGCGACAAGAAACAATTAATCTATCCAAATATTTAAACTCACATAAACAATGCAGTACAACACAATAGATTATACAGCATAATACAAAATAATACAGTTACAAATTGTTATTGTTATATCTGTATTATTTTGTATTACAAATATCACACCAAAAACAGTCGTTAAATAAAATGAATCTTTTCATGTTATATAACAATGAGTTAATGATACGATACAGAGTAACAATACGATACAGCCACTAAAAAGTAATAAAATTAAAAAATAAAATTACTTGGTAGGGGTGACAACTAAGCGATAGAGTAGAAGGTGAAGGTGACTATTGTAGACATTGGAGTACAAGTACATACATTTTCAAATGAAATTCAATTTTCTGTATAAATCTGTATTATTTTGTATTTAGAAATTTCAAAGACATTTCTAGAACTATTCATATGCTAATACATGAATAACGTTATCAACTCAAATGTGCATCAAGAAATTGAAGCTCCTGTATAACATAACATTATGCATTAAACTTTAAAAAAAAAGTTTTAAGGAAAAGAGATAGAATTTAAACTTTTCTACAAAACTGGTTAAGAAATCTTGATCCATACAATAACTTTTAAGTTACAGTAGACACTGCATACATACAAACTGAAATACAAACTAGATCCACCCACTGAATACATAGAGTACCAATGGATTAACAAGTACTTAAGTGTTAAAATAATACAAAACCAACAAAATACATAAACTATTTAATGATATGCTTCGCCTCGCTTTGGACCACCCTTCTTCTTGAACTGATTTCCTGTCACCTCATCTGCACTAATGGCCTGCTCATCTTGCTTTGTTTTGCCATAGTGCCAGAGTAGCGTCCCCAACCTACTACGATAGATATCAAAATCGAGTGGTGATCGATCATTTGCAGTTATGAAATACTCAGCATATGCCGCGACGTAAACACCACAAGCGCTGAAACATAAACAACAAAACAGATCAAAAACAAAAAAGTACAAAAAAAAAAAAAAAAAAAAAAAAAACACATAGCAGTGTGTTGAAGGATACATACAGTGATCCAACAGGTTGTTTTGGGATATTTGTAATTTTAACAACAGAGAATGGGTCTGTCATAGATTTGTCTTTGAATGTCGGGTTTGTGTTCCAATCAATGTCAAGCCTCGCGCCATAAAAGCTAGTGACTGAAAGATAAAGAGGCAACACAACAGACAGTTTATAAACTACAGCACGACAAGGCCTTGTACCGAGAGAATTAAACAACCAAATAGATCTCTCTTTGAATGACACTATAGCCAACACCCAGTGAGATTTTTCTTTGATGTGCAGTGGCACTAAAACATAATCAACATGTACCCATGAGGTGTTTGCAAGCAACCTAAAACCCATAATATACTGAGCAATAGGATCATCATTAGTAATAACTGTGGGATCGTTGTTACTAGCTTTGTACGCCTTGAAAACATCTTCAACCAAATTCTTGAAAAAACAATCCGTAGTGGTGAACTTAAGATGAACATCAGGACCATACTTTCCATTCTTCCGCAAATAATAGAAGACTACATCAATATGCTGAAAAATGTAAACATCAAAATCAAGAAAAGTGAGATACGTAACTAACAAACAATAATATATAGTACAATACATTATTATACAACATTATACAGTGAAACACATACATACCTGGTCATTAAGCATGCCTCCACAATGCAGCAAGGTGCGAAACCACTCCTTCCTTTCAACTTTAACAACTCATAGCTGAAAAGGCTTCGCAATTCGATTAGCTTCTCTTGAATAGAGCAACTTCCTGATAAATTTTTTTTTTAAAAAGAAGACATTATGACACGAAACACCAATAAGGTAAAAAGAGTTAGTTCAAACAAGTAATAAGGAAAAACCTTCGCCTGCTTGGCTCAATCCCATCCTCAACCCATGCAACAAATGCATTTTCCAGATCTTGGTCAATGTCAACATCCATACCACTAATAAATGGATGCTTCGTTTGGAAGATTTTTGGTCTTGGTGAATTGGCCAAAGCAGGCCTAGCATACCTCCCTGAACGCCTGATGCGTGCAATCAACTGAGAAGGCGTAGCAGAATCATCTGCATCACTCTCAACCAAAACTATCTGGGACTCATGCCCATCAACAAGATTTGCATCAGGCTGACTCGATTCATCCTCTGATTTGTCACCAGATGACACACCACCAGAACATGTATGTTCAGAATCAACATTTTCTTGTGGTACCGTATTAAGTGGGGAGACCACCACCGGCTTACACGCAGACACTGCTCTTGCAATAGCAGCATCAATCTCAACATAGGCAGATGGATCAATGTCGGGGAAATTGGGATCATCATCAGCTGCCATCTTGCTCGACTCAGCAACATTTGCCTACACAAACAGAAAAAACTACCCATACTAAATACATCATACAATAGTTAGCATACATACTACAAAATACACAAAAATATAGGAGATACAGTAAAAATACAGAAGATGCAGTAAAAATACAGAAGATACACTTAAAAATACAAATAAATACATATTAATATACAAATATACAAAAAAAAAAAGTGAAAAAGCCAACATGTATGTACATACCCTGTCAGGCTGGGCTTCAGTTCTACATTGTCTATGACCACCCTCTTCAGATTCTTGACTAAAATCCCCAATCGAAAAACTCGGTCCATCAAACCGTAAGAACGCAGCAGCTCTTGGATCACTAACTCTGGACACACTAAGTGGCACAACATCTCGACTACCAGACTGCTCAATGTCACCGCCTACTCCAGGCTCATCAACCTATAACAACAAACTGAATATGTCAACATTATATAAAAAAATTACAATAAAGATAATTGTGTTCATAGAAATGACACATACAGTACGAGTAGGTGGCGTCTCATCATATTGCAATAGATTGTAAAGTTTACTACCAAGTCGAGCAGATGAAAACTGAATAATAATGGGACTTCCAACACCCTGGTTAAAAAAAGGCATCAGGAAAATAGATATACAACAGGAAAAAAAATAAATACAACAAGACAACTACGTGAGCATGGACAATAGACATACACGGCGACTAAGTGGAGTCTCATCATAGTGAACTGGACTGCAAACTTTAGCAGCACTTCCAAATAAAAAAGCAGCACCACGACCAGCAGATGAAACTTGAATATGAGAACTTCCAACACCCAGCTGGAAAAAATACAAAAAAATACAAAAACAGTATCAGGAAATTGATATACACAAAAATATATTTATATATGTTAAAAAGAAAAAAGAATACAAAAAAAAATACATACACACAAATTCGCAGCACTTTCCTTGTGGTGTGTATGATGGTCAGCTTCAACAGGGCTACCATAATCAAAGGTATCACCTTGCTTAAGATCTTGAGCATCAACAGGGCTACTAGAACGACAATCAGCACCTTGGTCATCTTGGTAATCATCAACAGGGCTGCTTCCCCCAACCTGTTGAAGTTAAAAATAAGTACAATGCCAAATACAAAAACATACAAAAAATTTGAGTAGAATTACCTTCAAGCGATCAAACACCTTCGCAAATGAATCAGTAAGAAAGGAAGTAAGATTGGCAAATTGAGAATTAACCTAAAAAATAAACCAAAAAAGCAGAAATAGAGAAATATCAATCAAATGATATGTGGAAAAAAAAAAGCAGAAATATACATGCTTGAAAAAATCAAAACAACACATACATCATTCTTGAAATCATTAAAATCAGAGGTCAATTGCTTCAACTCAGCAACAACATCAACTTCATTCACAGGTTGCGACGCACAAGAAGGTTCTTTCATATTCTGAACTTTTTGACGAGGAATGCCAACAAACTCACGAACAGGAATGTGAGAGGCACAACTGGCACTAGGAGGCGCCTCAGTTCGAACAGGCAAGTTGAAATTGCGTATCTCATCAGCGGTTGGAACAATATTCCTGAACACCAACTATATAAATACAAAAAAGAAAAATAAGAAAAAAGAAACAAAAAGAATACTGAGAACTTGCATATAAAGTAATACAAAAACATACAAAGAAAAAGAATTTCGTGTAATTATATCTAACCTCAGGTCTTGTGCCGCTAAACATTCCTTTGGACAAGTTGGCAAACCTCGGTTGATTCACAGTAACTTTCCAATTCAAAATCCTAGGAGTAAAGTTACCAACACGAAATGCAACTTTCCGGTCAACTTCATAACAGCATTCATAAAACCAGACTTGGAGTACAACCGGCAACCCACCAATCCTATAGAATTTCAGAGGTGGATATAACTTTTGGCTAATCATTTCAAGCAATAATGTGAATGAATATTTGCCCCACGGATAACTAATATATGCCCCCGACTCAACCAAATCAAATTTCTCCTTGGGTATAATGTGCCCACTATCAGTTGATAACACAAAGACATGCAGAAAGTACAAAACATCAATCTTCACAGCATCTTCATTGCAAATCCACCTCTTACCAAGAAAATATTTGACTAACTCGCTTCTGCGCACCTTTTCCTGATTGGGAAAGTAGCTTGAAATAATCCTATTTGGCGTAGGATCAGCAACAATAATATCATCACCAAAGCAATTTAGCCCCGTTATAACTGCATATTCTTGTAGACCGAAGCGCAAACGTGTACCATCAATCATAATTGTAAACTCATTTGGATTATCTGATACAATCTCACGTAGCATCAAATGGTGAATTAATTGGTATTGACCAAATACTTCTGGCAGATCCAAAAAGTACCCAAAGCAGGTCTGCCTAAACAAAGCCAACTGAGCGGATGACAGATGCGCTTCTAAGGTTCTAACAATATCATACCGAGTTGTCAAAGTCTAGTGATCTGTCACAGTAACTATATTCGCAGGGACATAAAATTTACAAGCCTGGACATGGACAAACAAAGCAAAAAAACTTTACATTATTCAACAGTGCAACAAAATACACATACAAATATATACATAGATATACAGCTGCACATAAATGTCTATACAAAGTGCATTAACGGTTGCTACAGGGATTAAATCGGTGTCGATCAAAGGGAATATAAGTTTGTATGTACATAAACATATAAGATCATGCATATTTCGACAGCATGTTAAATGTCTCCACATACACATGTTAAAAAAGCCTATTTAAAATATATATTTATACAATCAACATACAGACCTGGGGGATGTACGAAAAATATACAATAGACACATACAAAAACATAGATATGAACAGCAAAAATACAGAAGATACATTAAAAATACATAACATACACTTAAAATACAAAAAAATACATATTATACAAAAAAATACCCATACAACTTAGGTTCGCAAAATTATACATGTAAAGGGGAAAAAATACACAAAAATACAAATACATGCAAAAAGTAAAAAAGGCAAATACAACAAAATACATACATTTTCTTGTGAGTGAGAGTGATTTTGTTCGAGGACTCCACACCGATCATATTTGCTCCCTTTCATCCGAACATCAGCATCGATATCATCAACAAAATCATTGTCGACAATACTTTTACCTTTAGCATCCTCTCTCGACTTCCATTTACTAGGTTTAACCGGCGAACATTTGGGACTCTTAACTGCTACTGGCCGACGGCTTTGCACAGGTGAACCTCTAGGGCTATTAACTCCTAATGACTGCCGGCGTTTCACCGGTGAATGCAGTTTTATAGTTGGAGAATTCCGCTCATGCCACGATTCTAAACGAATTTCACGAGCAGACGGTGAATTATCACTGTTTTATGACATGGTTTAACAAACTCCAGCAAGAATTTGTTAAAATTCCGGCGAAATTAACAGTTCTGAAACCCTAATTGACTGATAATCGTTTAACTTGAAGAAACAAATGAGAAGAGCGGTTCTGAGTAGTGAGAGAAAAATTTGAAGCGTGAACAGGTGTGAGACAAAGTATAAGGGAGAAATGGAAAATAACTGATAAAAAATACATTGTAATACCCTTTTTATCCTTATGTCATGTTTGTAATTAATTTAAAAGTATCGTTACGTTAGGTAATTTACTAAAAATATCGTTTATTACGTAATTAAACACTTTAGAGCGCCAACTGGTGTAAATTTCCCTTTTATATATGAGGAATCAAAACGGTCATTTCATATGGGAGAATTATAAAAGTGTTTATGGTTTCAAGTTGAAACCAGTGAAAATTTACGCACCAAATAAAGACCGCGCTAAAAACTGCTCATTTGACATAAAAAATGCATTTTTGACTACTTAAAGTATAAAAATTTCACCCAGCGGCCACTTTTAATACCGGTATTTAGTTTGAGGCCGCTATTTTCTTTGGTCTTACATTAGAGGCCACTTTTGGGCCTTTACTAATAAGCATTGACTTAAGTTCTAATCATTGACTGAAGTTCTGTCCATAGGGCCCTGCACTGAAGTTCTATCTTTAAAGACTGAACTTTAGTCAATATGGCCCTGGACTGAAGTTCTATCTTTAAGGACTGAACTTCAATCCGGGCCCTGGACTTTAAGCGAAAGTGGCCACAAACTAAATATTTTGGTATTAGTGGCCTGTGCCCAAAAACCAGTAGCAAAAGTGGTCTTTCGTGCACTTACCCCACTTAAAGTGTTCGATAGGTGATATTGAAGAAAAAAATTTGGGTCAAATAGCTACTTTTTAGAGCAACGGTCAATAAAAAATAGCCATAGATTGTAAAGTCTTGAAGAATAGTCACACAAAAAGTCCTTGAAAAATAACCGGTGGAACTCCAGGACAGTGATTGTTCATAAATCACAAAGCAATTAGAGAAGTAATTGGTTTTTAATAACAATAATTATTTAAAGGAAACAAGCAGGAGAAAAAATATGTTGGCAATATTTTGAAGAGGTTTAACATGAACTCAAATCAGTTTTGGCCCATTAAAGAGCTCATAGAACACACCAAACTGGTTGAGCCTGGATATTAAAGGACCCCTGGTAGTTGGTTTTGAGGGAAAAAAAAAAGGAAAAAGATTCTTCACATGTACTTCCAACTGCACATAGCTTTTAATGAGCTCCTTCTTTGTAACATAGAAGTGCAAATGCTCTGTGACACACCTCGAAATTCATGAATAATAAACATTTCCCTCTACTTCTCTATTTAAATTTTTATACTTCTGCGTTTTGTTTGGGGCAGAACTCAAAACCATGATTAGCGCCTCGACACCTTACAAGTTGCAGTCACTACTAGACGAAAGCATGAGCACTGCTTTTAACTAAGTTGAGTACTCAACAGTATGAGATTCACAAGAAACACAGCAATTGTTAAACTAGTTAGTACCATAGGAGATAAGTGTACCATACATGTCACATGGGAATGGCCCCATTCTGGTAAGTTGATAGCTCCAGATATGTTCGTTTGACCCAACAAACAAACAAATTAGAGCGCATGACGAGTAGGGTAGCATCTTAAATATGAGCAAAAACAAGTAGATACAGTTAACAGAGAAAGGACGAGCCATAACCAAGAAGGTCTCTTTCACATTTAGATTCCCACCTTTCAGCAGCCTTAAAGTCACTACCAGTGAGTGAATTCTGACAAGTCTTACTGGAATAATATAGTGTACTGGAACATAAGTCCATCAAATTTCATGTACTGAAGATATAAGCTAAGCTCTAAATAGTGTTTATGTTTCGACAGACTCGTCTACATGACACATAATTTCACACTGATACAATTTCATATGAGGAGTAGTAAAGATAGCCAAATACAGATAAACAAGGACTATTAGTGCTGTGATCAAATCTCATGAGGGGCAACCTTTTTTGCTCCATTCCTCAGCTTTGACCTAACACTTCTCTCATCCGATCTGGCTTCAAAGCTGCTTTCAATAATCAACTCGAGCGATGACTTAACTTCATGTATTGATTCTTTGAGCAGAGAACTGTACAACTGATACAATAAGAAGCCCCCCATAGTCAAATAGAATTCTCATGTCCAGTGAGAAAATTTACATGTGACATTCCAGCAGTGTGGGACAATGTTGGCCTATCTTACACAGTTGATGCAATGACTAGCTAGTCACAGGTAATTATGCGGATATGAAGGCATAAGAGGTCCTACATATTCCTATCATCTAATTTGAATCTCATCAATAGCTCAAGCACGTACTTTCCCGCTTCCAAGAGTGAGCTCTAGATCATCCACCGCAATTTCATGTATTCTCTCACCTTCCCATGCCATAACTTTACCACTTGCAAAATCAAATTCAGAGCCACGTCCCCTTTTAGCTGATTCTCCACAGCCAAACTCTCCATTCCTTTTCAAGGCGTCTAAGAGAACAGTCTGCTGATAAACAGGTTTAATAAGGTTAAAAGTTGGCGAAGTTGGAGCCGCTGAAGGTGCCCCCATCTGGGAGCTAACCCAGTGTGCAAAATCAACAGGGGAGCCATCAAACTCGTCACATTCTGGAATTGTAGCAGGTTTAGAATGTTGGCGGCGGGTAGGACTCGATGGTGCAGAAGCAGCGAAATTTGGATGACGGAAAGAATGCAATACATTAATTGATAGAGATTCCCAGACAGGTTTTGGCTTTGAGTTACGAGTAGGAGATGAAAGAGGTGGGGTGACTGGGGCACTGTTAGATATACGATGAGTAGGCAGAGAAGAGGGAATGGCAGCTAAATTATGGATAAAAGGGAGGATATAAGATGGGGGATTTCCATCACAGCGGGAGGGACTTGGAAATGAGGATGACGTAGGACTGGCATGGTAAGAAGGTGCAGGACTAGGGAAGGCTGAAGACATGGGGCTAGGCTGAACTGAAGAACATGCACTGATATTCATCGAGGCACCACCAATCTCAGACGGTGGAGGCTTGCATCCCTGAGCCAGAGATAATTTAACAGTAGATTAGTAAGAGAGAAATGTTAAGAGCAAAAACTCCAAACATATCAACATTCTTTCATCCAATATATTCAGTCCACAGCTGACATTATAGACAGAGGTGGATCCAGAACTTAAACTCGATGAGTTCAATCCTTAGCCCTTACTACTGAATCCATTGCATAATATACGAATTTCATCCAATTATTAAATTTCAAATCCAATAACCTAAATGGCCAGTAAGTTTATTGCCATCATGAACCCCATGAAGTTCAATCCTGGATCAGCTTCCGGCTATGTTCCGACCATAATTGTCATTATAAAAAGAAGCGGATCCGGAACTTAAATTACAAGAGTTCATCAAATTATGGGTTCAGAGTTTAATACTCATTGAAATTTTCCTAAATTTTTGCATTGAAATCTCACTTAGCAGACATAACAATGATCAATTCTTGAACTTTTATCTTAGAATCTCAATCAAATTACCAAACTTTATTCACCAAGATTCAATTTTTTTCATGTAATTAATCAAAAGATCCAATCTTTTTTACTAAAATCCACCATACAAAAACAACAAACTCAAAATTAAAGACATCCAACAACAAGTGCAGTCTGGGAAGGGTGAGATGTACGCAGACTTTATCTTACATTGGTAAAAAGGTTGTTTCCGATAGACCCCTCAGCTCAAATTAAAGACAACTAAAAAAGACAATTAAAGTGAATGAATTTACCTTGCGATAAGTGGTACCATCATCTTCAACAACCCAACCAGCTTGAATACAAAGAGCTTTTAAAACTTCATTATTATCACAATGTTTAGGTAACTTAAAATTACCCTGAGCTCTTAAACCAGCAAATATTTTAGCAGCAATAGCTCTTCTTCTTCTTTCTCTTCTCTTATTATTTTCTCTTTCTTTCCATGTTGGTAATCTTCCTGATGATCCCCCTGCTGCTGTCATTTTTATTACAGGTGATTGCTTTTTTGTGAGATTTTTATGAATGAATTTGGAAAGAGAGAGAATGGTCAGATGAAAAAGGAAAGAGGGGTTGTTTATTGGGAATGGAGTAGACTGTAGAGAGGACAGTACTTACAGGCCTAGATTCTCTCCTCTGAAGTCTTTGGTGTATTAATTTGACTATATGAAAAAGGGGTTTTATGTTCATGATGTATAATTTGGGGGTGATAGTATAATTATTAGAAATTTGAGGGGCAAGATGGTACCATAGAAAAAACTTATTCATGATGTTTGCATGATACTCTCTCGGTCCCATTTGTTTGTCATACTTTCCTTATTAGTCTGTCCCAAAAGGATTGTCAATATTTTTAAATTTGGAAACAATCCAAATCCAAACTTACTCACAAATATCTATGACTCATTTTAGACCACAAATTTCAAAAGTCTTCCTTTGTTTATTAAATTTTGTGTCAAGTCAAACTACAACAAATAAAGCGGAACGGAGTGAGTACTACAACTACAACAACATACGCTCATAAGTGGGGTCTGGAGATGCGAGATATACATAGAACCTTACTCCACAAAGATGAAATTTTATGATGTTTGCATCTGAGCTAATTAATAGAGATAATTCATAGTTCAAAGCTTTTTGCCTAGGTTTATATCAGATCAATGGTGTGTCTGGCATGAAGGAAATTGTTTTCCTTTAAAATATTTTCTTGAACAATAAGTAAGGTGTTTGATTATAATAAACAATTTCCTAACCATCTAATAAGGGGATGGGGTGGTGGTTTTGGGAGTGTAGGTGTGGGGTTAGGGAGGTGGAGGTCCGATGGGGTGGGTGGTGGGTGGTGTAGGAAGGATAGAAAGCTTGTGAATTATCATATTTAGATAATGCTTTAATTTTCCTTCAATTAAAAAAAATTGAGTTATTAATGTAGAAAATATTTTCTAAAACTTTTAAGCACAAACTTTTAAGCCAGCCAAATATGAAAAAATTAAAAATATACTTTTCATATCAAACACACCATAATAGATGTGTGATCTTTACTCGACTTAATCATAATTAAGTATTAATCCATATACTTTGACGTTATTAAAGTACTTATACATAATTGATATGTTATGAAATAATATGCAACCACCATCCAAACAAGCTGTTGGTGGAATCTAGATTTAATAAAAATTGAGGATGTATAATTACAAAAAAGATGAATTATACATTATGATTGCTCCGTTTATGCAAGCGTTGTTCGATCGGTTCTAAACGGTGCATGGATATGCGTGGGGCCTTTTTGTTACTTCCAAATTTCCAATGACCCACTTTAGGCACGATTAATTTGTATTAGTATCTCAATTTGAGAATAATACGCCTCTTAAAAGATAATTTTATTTTTAGAGCTTAAATAAAAAAAATCGAATTAAGAATAAAACTGTTGTGAAAATAAAAGCTGCAAATTAAATCAAACAGAGATACTATATAAAGAGAGACTGATATCTTATTTCATTTCAAACTGATGTACAGAATAAACTAAAATGACTTCCTAGTTATAGAAGAAAAGAAGCAGCTGCAAAGCTTTTCAGGAAGCTGCTGCAAGGCTTTTCAGAAGCTGTTGGCAAGCTGTCTGCTTGAGCTACTTGTAAGCTGTCTGCTTGATTGCAAGCCTCATCAAGCTGCTGCAAGGCTTTCTAGAAGCTGCTGCAAGGCTTTTCATAAAGCTGCTTGTCAGCTGTCTGCTTGTAAGCTGCTTGTAGATCTAACTTCTTCAGGAAGCTATGGGAGTAATGGACATTCATAATACAACGTATTCATAACACTCCCCCTTGGATGTTCATTAATAGATAATGTGCCTCATTAAAACCTTACTAAGAAAAAATCCTGTGGGAAAAAAAATCTTAGTGAAGGAAAAAGAGTACACTTGTTTTGTAATACGCATTATCAGTTGCCTCATTAAAAACCTTACCAAGAAAACCTAGTGGGAAAAAATATGGTTAAGGGAAAAAGAGTACAACGCGTATTTTACTCCCCTAATGAAAACTTCGATCAAGGTGCTTTAGTTTTCTCATTCCAATCTTGTATACCATTTTCTCAAAAGTTGCAGGCGGTAAAGATTTGGTGAAAAAATCTGCCAGATTATCACACGAACATATTTGTTGCACGTCAATTTCACCATCTTTTTGGAGATCATGTGTGAAGAAGAACTTTGGTGAAATGTGCTTTGTTCTATCTCCTTTTATAAATCCTTCCTTCAATTGGTTTATGCATGAAGTATTGTCCTCATATAAGATCGTGGGTATTTTGGTATCACACTTAAGACCACATCTTTCTCGAATGAAATGTATCACTGATCTCAACCATACGCATTCCCTACTTGCTTCATCAATAGCTATTAATTCAGCATGATTTGGAGAAGTAGCACACATTGATTGTTTAGTAGATCGCCATGATATGGCAGTACCTCCACATGTGAAGAGGTAACCAGTTTGAGATCGACCCCTATGTGGGTCAGATAAATACCCTGCATCTGCATAACCAACAAGATCTGCACCATATTTGTTAGAATAAAACAAACCCATATCAACAGATCCTTTTAGATATCTCAATACCTGTTTGATACCTTTCCAATGTCGATGTGTAGGAGCAGAACTAAATCTTGCTAAAACATTAACAGAAAATGCTATATCAGGTCTAGTAGAGTTAGCAAGATACATAAGTGCACCAATTGCACTTAGATATGGTACTTCAGGACCAAGAAGTTCCTCATCCTCTTCTTGAGGCCGGAACGGATCTTTATCCACTTCAAGGGATCGAACAATCATTGGAGTACTTAATGGATGCGCTTTATCCATGTAAAATCGTTTTAAGACCTTTTCTGTATAGGCAGATTGATGAATAAAGATTCCGTCTACTAAATGTTCAATTTGTAGACCAAGACAAAGTTTTGTCTTTCCGAGATCTTTCATCTCAAATTCTTTCTTTAAATAATCAATTGCCTTTTGGAGCTCTTCTGGAGTTCCAATGAGATTTATGTCATCAACATAAACAGCAAGTATAACAAACTGTGATGCTGTTTTCTTTATGAATATACATGGACATTTGACATTGTTTATATAACCTTCCTTCATCAAGTACTCACTAAGGCGATTGTACCACATGCGCCCTGATTGTTTTAAACCATACAAAGATCTTTGTAGTCTGATTGAGTACATTTCCCGAGACTTTGAATTATATGCTTCAGGTATTTTAAATCCTTCAGGGATTTTCATATAAATTTCATTATCAAGCGAGCCATATAGGTATGCTGTAACTACATCCATCAGATGTATTTCAAGTTTTTCATGTACAGCTAAACTGATGAGATATCGAAATGTTATTCCATCCATAACAGGTGAATATGTTTCTTCATAATCGACACCAGGTCTTTGTGAGAATCCTTGTGCAACAAGGCGTGCTTTATATCTTATGATTTCACCTTTCTCATTTCGTTTACGCACAAAGACCCATTTAAAGCCAACTGGTTTTACACCATTAGGTGTTTGGACTACAGGTCCAAAAACATCACGTTTGGCAAGTGAGCTCAATTCTGCTTGAATTGCCTCTTGCCATTTTGGCCAATCATTTCTTTGTCGACAATGTTGAATAGATTGAGGTTCAAAATCCTCATTATCTTGCATAATATTAAGTGCAACACTATATGCAAAGACATCATCCACCTCTATTTCAGATCGATTCAAATTTATTCCATCACCAATGGAATTTATTAAATATTCCTCACTCACTTGAGTCTCAGGTTCATTAATTTCTTCAGGAAATTCAGGATTAATAAGATCTTGGTTCTCTTCAAGAGATTCTTTCATAGTGTCATCTTGATCATTTGTCACTTTCCTTTTTCTAGGATTTCGATCTTTGGAACCCAGTGGTCTACCACGCTTCAGGCGTGCTTTAGGTTCACTGGCTATGACACTACTAGATGGTCCTACTGGGATATCCATCCGAATTGGTACATTCTCTGCAGGGATATGTGATTTAGTAATCCTTTTCAAATCAGTAAATGCATCAGGCATTTGATTTGCTATATTTTGCAAATGAACGATCTTCTGGACCTCTTTTTCACATATGGGGGCACGTGGATCAAAGTGAGATAATGATGGAACTTTCCACACAATTTCTCTATTTATTTCCTTTTTCTCTCCCCCTAATTGTGGGAAAGTTGTCTCATCAAATCGACAATCTGCAAATCGAGCAGTGAATAAATCTCCCGTCAATGGCTCAAGATACCGAATAATAGAGGGTGACTCAAACCCAACATATATTCCCAGCCTTCTCTGGGGTCCCATCTTAGTGCGCTGTGGTGGTGCTACTGGCACATATACAGCACATCCAAATATTCGTAGATGAGAAATATTCGGTTCATGGCCGAAAACTAATTGTGACGGGGAGAATTCATGATAATGTGTCGGTCTGAGACGAACAAGTGATGCAGCATGTAAAATAGCATGACCCCAAGCAGTAGTGGGCAATTTTGTTTTCATTAACAGCGGTCTTGCTATCAATTGCAGTCGTTTAATAAATGACTCTGCAAGGCCATTTTGAGTATGAACATAAGCTACAGGATGTTCAACTCTTATTCCAACTGATAAACAATAATCATTAAAAGCTTGGGATGAAAATTCTGCAGCATTATCAAGGCGAATAGCTTTAATAGGATTATCAGGGAATTGTGCCCTTAATCGAATTATTTGTGCCAACAATTTCGCAAACGCCAGGTTGCGAGATGATAATAGGCACACATGAGACCATCTTGAAGATGCATCAATTAGGACCATAAAATATCTAAACAATCCACAAGGTGGATGAATAGGTCCACATATATCCCCATGGATACGTTCTAAAAACGTAGGAGATTCAATCCCAACCTTTGTTGGTGATGGTCTAGTGATTAACTTTCCCTGATAACAAGCAGTACAAGAAAATTCATCACTTTTAAGAATCTTCAGGTTCTTAAGTGAATGCCCACTTGAATTTTCAATGACTCGCCTCATCATTATTGATCCAGGATGACCCAAACGGTCATGCCAAAGCACAAAATTATTTAAATCAGTAAACTTCTGGTTTACGACAGAGTGTGCTTCAACTGTACCAATCTTTGTACAGTATAAGCCAGAAGATAAAGTTGGCAACTTTTCAAAAACATATTTCTGGCCAGAGACATTCTTTGTAATACAAAGATATTCATTATTCATTTCATTTATTGTCTCAATATGATATCCATTTCGGCGGATATCTTTAAAACTTAACAAGTTTCTTCTGGACTTGGAAGAGAACAATGCATCATCAATAATAAGTTTTGTTCCCTTAGGCAGAAATATAGTTGCTCTTCCGGAGCCTTCAATTAAATTAGTATTACCAGAAATAGTAGAAACATTTGCCTTTCTCATTATCAAGTGTGAAAAATATTTTCGATCTTTGAATATGGCATGTGTTGTTCCACTATCAATTACGCAAATATCTTCAGAATTGATCTTTGATCCAAATAAAGTTTGAGGGATATCCATGTGTTCTTCAAAATAAAATAACATAGATAAAAACAGACATCATATATTACATGCTTTATTATTAAAACAAAACTTTACTAGTATTACTACAATAATATTAAACATACAAACTATTACAAACGACATAACTTAAAATGTATTTAAGTCTCTTTGGCTACAGATCCATCACCAGTCAGATGATTTATTTGTCCTTCAGGGATCTGTCCTTCAGGGAGCTGTCCTTCAGGGATCTCAAAGAAATCTGCTATGTCCAAATGCGTGAAGTCCACATTATCTTCAGACATAAAGTTGGCTTCAGCATTATTTCCTTTCTTTTTCAGAGATGCTTGATAAAGATCAACTAGGTACTTTGGCGTACGACAGGTACGTGACCAATGTCCGTTTGCTCCACAACGGTAGCAACCATTCTCTGAATTTTTCGTTTGCACCGCTTCATGCTTTTTATCCTTTCCTTTCCACTGCTGGTGGTCAGGGGATTTTGGTGCATAACGATCATCATGATAGGAGTTTCTTCCTCGACCTCGACCACGACCACGACCACGACCGCGGCCACGACTGGGGCCACGCCACTTTCCACGTTTTTGGTGGAAATTCGTCTCATTCTCTTCTGGGAATGGAGCAGAACCAGTGGGTCGACTTTCATGATTTTTCATCAATAATCCGTTATGTTGTTCAGCAACAAGCAGATGTGAAATTAACTCAGAATATTTACTAAATTTCATCTCTCGATATTGCTGCTGCAGGAGCACATTCGAGGCATGAAAAGTGGAGAATGTTTTCTCAAGCATGTCACTATCAGTGATATTTTCTCCACATAATTTCAACTGAGAAATAATTCTAAACATAGCAGAATTATATTCACTGATGGTTTTAAAATCTTGTAGCCTCAGATGGATCCAGTCATAACGTGCTTGTGGATGTATGACCATCTTCAGGTGGTCATACCTGTCTTTCAAGCTATTCCACAGCATGAGTGGATCTTTAACCGTGAGATATTCCATTTTTAGACCTTCATCAAGATGATGACGCAGGAATATCATTGCTTTAGCACGGTTTTGATTAGATGCTTGATTATTATTTTTTGATGGTGTCTCCAAAACCCATCGCATCTAAATGGATTTCAGCATCTAAAACCCATGAAAGATAACTTTTGCCCGATATATCAATGGGCAGTAAATTCAATCTTAGAAATATTAGCCATAAATTTAGAAAGTAAAATCCTTACCTTACACCTTTTCTAGATAGCAGAGCCTCGTGCTGATAACGTGTTGTGAAAATAAAAGTTGCAAAGTAAATCAAACAGAGATACTATATAGAGAGAGACTGATATCTTATTTCATTTCAAACTGATGTACAGAATAAACTAAAATGACTTCCTAGTTATAGAAGAAAAGAAGCAGCTGCAAAGCTTTTCAGGAAGCTGCTGCAAGGCTTTTCAGAAGCTGTTGGCAAGCTGTCTGCTTGAGCTACTTGTAAGCTGTCTGCTTGATTGCAAGCCTCATCAAGCTGCTGCAAGGCTTTCTAGAAGCTGCTGCAAGGCTTTTCATAAAGCTGCTTGTCAACTGTCTGCTTGTAAGCTGCTTGTAGATCTAACTTCTTCAGGAAGCTATGGGAGTAATGGACATTCATAATACAACGTATTCATAACAAAAACGATATTTTACATCCTATTATAATCTTTGATGATATGTGGGGTCAGAATATTATACGAGTAAGCAAACATTTGCATTGCACGTGCGACATAAAGACCGAAAACAGGGACCACTTGCGACATTTGACGCGTCGCTGATAACAGATAACACGTGAATTAGGTCCCATCTAATTATTTTAATGATTTTACAACTAAGCACGCGCTCCAAGTCTTTACCCTACATCATGCCTCACCAATCGCAATTGTACAAAGAATGGGATAGGGACCACGTTCCCTTCATCCCTATGGAACCTAAACCAACCAAACACCATTAGATCATTCCAAATTTCCTAACAAAAGTGCTAAACACGTTGCTATCAAAGAGTGGAGTAAAATGAATAAGTACTAATGAGATTCATTTGATTTTAATTACAAGTTTAGAGTTTAAATTTTTTTAATAAAATAGTGAAACTTTTATTCCAAGTTTCCAAGCAAAATGGCTAAACACATCGCTATCAAAGATCATAGTAAGATGAATGAGTACTAATCAAATTATCTGACCTTAAACAAAAGTTTCGAATTTGAATGTTTGATTAAAATAGTAAAAATTTTATTCCAAAGTTTCCAACTCCTAAGGACTTAAGTGCCAAGAAAAAGTTTTAAACACATTGATATCAAAGAGTATAGTAAGATAAATGAGTATCAGCGAGATAAATCTGACCTTAATTAGAAATTTCTGAGTTTGAATTTTAAGTTAAAACAATCAAATATTTATAGAAGTGATTTTCCTTCAATAAGCTTTATTTATGCAGTACAATAAGATTATAGGATTTGTTTAAAGAAAACACCATTACATCATTTCACACGGGTGGTTTAGCGTGCCCATTGTGCACTGCTCGTGGACCACAAGCAATTGTTTTTCCTAATGCATATCATCACGTGGGTTCTATTATTACCAAAACGAATATGCCTTTTTAATGAAAATTTGGAATGGAGCTAACTGAATGAGCCCAGCCTGCAGTCAGATAAATCATTTCTTTGAAATTCTGCACAGATAATAATAATAATAATATGTCCACGTTTGTAAAGTAAATGAAATGAGATATATTTGCTTGTTCAGTATACATCCAGTTCTATTTAATTTCTAATATCTATGATAGATTATCATGAAATTTTTTTGAATAATATGTGCACAAATATTACTTGGCGTCATCAAACTTCTATTGGTCCGGTGTCTACCTCATTTCTTGTTCATTGTTGTCTCTATCACTCTTGAATATTGATCTTAAATTTTGTACAATAAGAGCATTTGTGTGCTTCAAGTATAAAACGCAATAAGAGCATCTGTGTGCTATTTTAAGTAACAAGACTGGACCAGATACTGAACTTCATGAAATATTGTGGACTTTGAAGAAAAAGGTACTGAATTTTATGAGAAAAAATCTTGGACTTTGAAAGGAAAATATACTGAACCTCATGAAATTCTATTTTAGAGTTTGACCAGTTGTAACTACATTTCTAAGATTGTGCAAGCGTTGACTATTCATGATCAGAAAATTTTGATGTGTTGCTATTTTTGGACACGCTAACTAAAAATTATCTACCATTTCAAAATTAATTGAGAAATAGCAAAAAATCTGCGCGTCGCACACTTATACTACATTAGGGTTGGCAAACACCCCAGACTAGTCCCAGGTTTTTATACTGAGACTTAGAACTAACATGTTCAAAGTCCCAGTATTTTATATTGAGATTAGTGTTTAAGTGATCCTAGTATAAAATACTGGAACTTGTCTGGAGATCGCTATTTCTCAGCAAATTTATTTTTGGTGGCTACGGATCAATTAGCGCGTGCCAAACAGGCTCCCACACGAAATTTCTACTTGATGATCCAGCGCTTTAAAAGTGTGATATTTTGATGAATAGTCAGCTTTTAAATCGCTCAAAGATAAACAGCCAACATTTACAAAGTTTCAGAAAAATAGCGATATTTTCAAAATACATAATTTTTTTAAGAATATACACATAAATATTTTTCTGAAAGAAGATTAAATTAAACTCTAGGTGTTATGAAATAATAACTGCAAAGTAAATGACATAGAGAAACTGTATAGAGACAGACTGATATATTATTTCACTTCAAACTGATCTGTATAATAAATTGAAATGACTTCCTATTTATAGAAGAAAAGAAGCAGCTGCAAAGCTTTTCAGAAAGCTGCTGCAAAGCTTTTCAGGAGCTGCTGGCAAGCTGTCTGCAAGAGCTGCTTGTACGTTGTCTTCTTGAATGCAAGCCTCTTCAAGCTGTTATAAGGCTTTTCATAGAGCTGCTTGTTAGCTGTCTGCATGAGCTACTTGCAAGCTATCTGCTTGTGAGCTCCTTGTAGATCAAGCTTCTTTAGGAAGTTATGGGAGTAATGGACATCCACAATACAACATATTCATAACACTCCCCCTTAAATGTTCATTAATAGATAATGTGCCTCGTTAAAAACTTACTAAGAAAAAACCCTGTGGGAAAAAAATCCTAGTAAAGAAAAAAAAGTACACTTGTCTTGTAATACGCATTACCAGTTGCCTCATTAAAAACCTTACCAGAAAAACCTAGTGGGAAAAATCTTGGTTAGGGAAAAAGAGTACAACACGTATTTTATTCCCCCTAACAGAAACCTCGATCTAAGTCTCTAAGTTTCCTCATTCCAATGTTATATACCATCTTTTCAAAAGTTGCAGGCGGTAAAGATTTGGTGAAAAAGTCTGCCAGATTAGAAAATCTTCAGACCACATCTTTCTCGAATGAAATGTATCACCAATCTCAACCATACGCACTCCCTACTTACTTCATCAATAGCTATTAACTCAGCATGATCGGTAAAAGTAGCAACCATTGAGTGTTTTGTAGAGAGCCATGATATGGCAGTACCCCAACATGTAAAGAAGTAACCAATTTGAGATCGAGTCGTATGCGGGTCAGATAAATACCCTGCATCTGCATAACCAACAAGATTTGTTTGATACCTTTCCAATGTTGTTGTGTAGGATCAGAACTAAATCTTGTTAAAACATTAACAGAAATTTCTGTATCAGGTCTTGTAGAATTAGCAAGATACATAAGTGCACCAATTGCACTTAGATACGGTACTTCAGGACCAAAGAGTTCCTCATCCTCTTCTTGAGGTTGGAACAGATCTTTATCCACTTCAAGGGATCGAACAATTATTGGAGTACTTAATGGATGTGCTTTATCTATGTAAAAGTGTTTTAAGACCTTTTCTGTATAGGCAGATTGATGAATAAGGATTCCAACAACTAAATGTTCAATTTGTAAACCAAGACAAAGTTTTGTTTTTCCGAGATGTTTCATCTCAAATTCTCTCTTTAAATAATCAATTGCATTTTGGAGCTCTTCTGGAGTTCTAATGAGATTGATGTCATCAATATAAACAGCAAGTATAATAAATTGTGATGTTGTTTTCTTTATGAATATACATGGATAAATGACATCGTTTATATAATCTTCCTTTAGCAAGTACTCACTAAGGCGATTATACCATATGCGCCCTGATTGTTTTAAACCATACAAAGATTTTTATAATCTAATTGAGTACATTTCCCGAGAGTTTGAATTATATGTATCGGGCATTTTAAATCCTTCAGGATTTTCATATAAATTTTATTAGGTGAGTCTAAATAGGCTATGACAACACATCAGTAGATATTAGCCGACATATCAATGATCAATTTCTCGATTTGCAAAGCGACATAGCATATTAAGATCTATTTATTTCATAATTTTAAGGTACATAATCCTCTCGCGGGGCTTCTTGAATTGCTATGTCGTGGGCTCTTCAAGAGCACATTGCCTTCTCATTATGACCATTTAAACATTTGCTCCTCTCATTTTTCAGAGATTGTTACCTTTACAATCGATTAGTCTATTACGCTTCAGGCAAACCCAATAAATTATGTCCTTCAGGGGCTTTAATCCGAATATGAGCATCTTGCAACTGAAATATGATGTTGATTGGGTCAGCAAATGCATCTGGCATATGGCTTGAATTATCTTTTAAATGAGGATCATACGAATGATAATTCACAAAATATTTCTAAGCTGCTTATTCTAACATATAAATATTTTGTTCCCGACCCTGAACCACTTGTGATGGGAGAATTTATTATAATTTGTTGGCGTGATGCATACAAGTACTCTTATATATCTCATATTGATATATGTTGCTTTGATCTCATAAACAGTGGTTTAGCTATTAGTCGGAGGCATTATATACTAAACCAGGTTGGACATAAACCATCATTATCAAGTTGAACTATCTTGATTGAATAATCTAGAAATTGTGCTCTTAATCAAATTAATTGAGCACATAACCACATTTATCAAACTGCAGGTTGATAATAAACACACATGTGACCATCTCATAGATGCATCTATAAATGATTCACATGGCAGGTGAATGGACCCATATTCACCTCTTATATGTTCCAGAATTCAGAGAATTTATCCCAATCTTTAGACGATTAAGTAATCAATAAGAGAACAAGCAGCAAAAGAGAACTCTTGAAGAATCTTCTAGTTCTTCATTATATGTCAAACTCTTAGTATGTGCATCTTATTAAAACCAAGATGGTCAAATCGGTTATGCCAACTTATACGAATTATATGAATTGGTAAACTTCAAGTTTACCATGATATATGATATTGTATTGATAAACTTCTGGTTTGTCATGTCAACGACTTTTTTATCAATAAACTTCTTGTTTATCGAGGTATATGATGACATCATGCTTATATATGTAGTTTGAAATAAAGAATATATTGGGTAATCTTTTGCATTTACACATACTTTTTACACCATATGTTCGAAGATACTCAATATTCCTATCATTTGTTGTCTTAATATGATAGTCAATATTTATCTGTAAACTTCATGTTTACTATAATATATATGTCAATCATGACATATTCAAATATTCGTGTACTAGTATATAAGCTCTTTGGGAGATTTCAATTTATTTTTTCATAATCAAATATTATTTAAACAGTGCATGTGACGTGACTCTTTCATATAAACAATTAAGTCCTTTTGGAGCTTTTGAATAATTTTGTATTATGAAAGAATATTGTAATCAAATGAAAATTATAAAGAAACATCATAGATGACAAAGTAAATATTTGAATTATATATAGTACTTAACGTTTTTAACACCAACTTTATGGTAATATCTCCTTCAGGGAGCAAAGCCATATATTCACATCTTGACATAATGATCTGAGGAGTAATCACATAATTGATACTTCCTTCCGGGAAGTATATAATACATTTTCTTTTCATCAGGAAAATAAATAAGAACTATGTGATATATCGATGTGGTCAAAATTATACAAGTCTCTTCTATCTCTCAGTGATACTTGAGGTCATTACAAGATGTTATGATGATAAGCATGTGTCCAATAAGTTCATATATACCACAACAATAACATTTATATTCTTTTAGTCATTCCACCTCTGCAGGAGGTTGGTTGTGGTGTTCTCAATCACTTCGGGGATTGAACCTAACCAATTGGCCGTATTTTGTCAATAATAGCTCATCATTTTTCTCAAGCTCAAGAAGACGCTACTTCAAAATAATTCTCAAGATATTTTCGAAATTATCTCTACTTCATGAGTAAGTTTAAAAGTAATTGCTGCTTCAGGAGCAAATTTAAAAGCTTTTTGATGCTTCGGGAGCAAATTTGGATGTTTTTCCATCAGGAGCAGATTTAAAAGCTCTCGCTGCTTCAGTTTTAAATTTGAAAGCTTTTTGCTGCTTCAGGAAAAATTTTGAAACTTTTTGCTGCTTTCTGAACAAATCTAAAAGCTTCGTTGGTTCGAGAGAAGATTTGAAAGTTTTTTCTGCTTCAGGAGCAAATTTGAAAGTTTTTTTTGCTTCAGAAGCAAATTTAAAAGCTTTGCTGCTTCAAGAGCAAATTTAAGGTTTTTGCTACTTCATGAGCAAATTTAAAAGCCTCTGAACATTGAGAATATATTCTCTCAATTATATTACCTTTTCTGGAGGTGAGTTGTGATATTTTCACAACCAAGATTATATTTGTATTTATAAGGTTAAATATTTTCACATTCTCTCCACGGAATGTATTTGCAACATTTATCAAAAGTTTCAATTCTCCAAGAAATGAAATATAAGCATTGCTTAAAACCTATTTTAAGATATTGCTGCTTCGTGAGCAAATGTGAGGTATCCATGTGATATATAGAGTTTTTCTTCATCTACTTCAATTGCAAGCGTATGAATATACTACCACTTCTGGTGGTTATAGGCATAAATGAATTGGTCATAATAAGACACAAAATATAACTATTATAGATGATTTAGATATCACAAAATTAAATGCATGTAAAGCAATAATACTCACCTGGCATAAGGAAAGATCAAGTAATATTTCTATTTAGTCTTGGCAATGTTGTTGTAAGCCTCAGATCAAGATAAAAAAAAATTAGTGAAAGTTAGATAATAAAAGCTTTACTTCTTACCTTGAAGAAAGCAACCACCAAGACAACATCAGGAACAAGAGTAATCTTGTTTCTCAAACACGATTCTCTAAATCTTTGCATAATATATGCTCAAGTTGGACAAGTCTCGTGCTGATAACGTGTTATGAAATAATAGCTGCAAAGTAAATAACATAGAGAAACTGTATATAGAGAGACTGATATATTATTTCACTTCAAATTGATCTGTATAATAAACTGAAATGACTTTCTATTTATAGAAGAAAAGAAGCAGCTGCAAAGCTTTTCAAGAAGCTGTTGCAAGGCTTTTCAGGAGCTGCTGGTAAGCTATCTGCATGAGCACTTGTAAGTTTTCTGCTTGATTGCAAGCCTCTTCAAGCTGCTACAAGGCTTTTCATAGAGCTGCTGGTAAGCTGTCTACATGAGCTACTTGTAAGTTGTCTGCTTGATTGCAAGCCTCTTCAAGCTACTACAAGGTTTTTCATAGAGCTGTTTGTTAGCTGTCTGCATGAGCTACTTGCAAGCTATCTGCTTGTGAGCTACTTGTAGATCAAGCTTTTTCAGGAAACTATGGGATTAGACATCCACAATACAACGTATTCATAACACTACGAAAATTATTATTGATCCAATGCTTTAAAAGTGGCTAGCAAGCCTTAGTTCGCTTGAAATCAGGAAATTTTACTAGAAACCAACAAAACTATCTATACGTGGCCTTATTTTAAAACATTTCTTGAAATTGCCCACTTGCGCCCATTTTGAAACAAATATTGTTACCATAGTGCCTCCTATACAAAAATCCTTTGCCCTCAAACCTTTTCTCTTTTCCCTTTCCTCATCCCCTTCAAAGAAAAAATCCTAGCACCTCATTCAACCCTTGCCATTGGCACCTCCTCCCCCACTACTGCTACTCAGTTCCTCCATTGCTCCTCTGCCGCCGATGGTTTTCAACTTCTTTTATTTTTCTTTTAAAACTCCAGCGAGATCTCTTCTTTTAGTTTTTTCATTTATTGTTGTGGATACATAATTATTATGTTAAGAATTATATATTATTTTATGCATAGATTTGGTGATTTTGTTGAGGATTTGTATATATCAGGTATTTTTCTTGAGAATTTGTACAAATCTAATGTTTTTTTGTTGCATAAATCTGGTGTTTTCTTTAAATTTCTATGTAGATCTAGTAAACAAATGTTGTATAAACTCCATTTTATATTTTATATACTTTTATACAAGTTTATACACTGTGTGGGCACTATATAAAACTGTATAAAGTTGTATACACGTGTATAAATATGCATATAAAATGAATAAAAGTATATAAAAGCTTAATTTTGCATATTTTATGGATGTGTGTACTCTGTATATTTTTACATTTTTTCTCCTTGTGTACGCATTTTTTTTATGTATATACATGTATAATTTATTAATTTTAGTAGATTTGTGTATATAAAACTGTAAAAAACAATGATATAAATAAAAACTATCAAGAATAAAACTTCGGTGAAATGAAACAAGTCATTCTGGAGAAAAATATAATTTCTGGTGAGAACCAATCAATTTAAAGTTTTTCGGCCACCGCCGGCGGCAGAAAAGCGTGGTCGTCAGCAAATTAGTGGCGGGAAAGGGTGGAAGTGGCAGCTAGGATTTTTTTATTTCTGAAGAAGAGCCCAACTTTAAAAAATAAGCAATATTTTATGCCAATATAATAAAAAAATATGGCCATTCTTTTCTAATTTCTTTATTTGAAGTGTTATTTTTGAAAAAAATCCGAAAATCAATACTAATAGCTTCCTTGAAGAAGCCCGCATTATAAGTACACAAAAATTTGCCCTCGGCACGTGTCAAACTAAATCTTTAGCCCAATGGAAAGTATTACATGTTTTTCCTTTTACAACGATTTTGAACTAAATTCTTAACGATTCATCAGGAGTACTCCCGGCATTGGGATCCAAGAGTTACGGAGTAAATGAGTTTTTACGTGGACTAGAAGTGTGATTATAAGTGTATCAGTGGCACTGAAGTCAGTGGTGGAGCACATGGGGCCAAGGGTGGTCGCCTGACCATCTTTCCTCTGAAAGTTATACCATATACATGGTTTAAATTTAACTATTTATGACTAAATATTACATCTTGAGCACCTATGACACAACTAATAGTGCTAGCCTAGTGATATAGGATAGTCAAATTTAGCTAAACAACCTAAGATCAAATCTCAACTTATACATTTTGAAGAATTTTTTTTTTGAAGCTTGAACACCCTTGAAAAAATTCTCGCCACTGGCTGAAGCGACCTTATGTAAATCTCCCTTGTAAGTCCGTACCATTGTCACACTTTAAAACCAAATAAAATAGAACTTACTTGCATGTCTGAAAATTAGAAGTTCTATCACAAGATAAATGAGAATCAAAGAAGCTCTGAATGAAAGCTTTCAAAGTCTTCTTCTACGTCCGTGATCTACGTCCATGTTCACGTTCAACAATGGAGGCTCGATCTAAGTCCACGTTCAAGTTCAACAACGGAGGCCACGATCTTCTACGTCCGTGATCTACGTCCCAATTCAAGTTAAACAATGGAGGCTACGATCTAAGTCCATGTTCAAGTTCAACAACAGAGACCATGATCTACATCCCTATTCATGTTCAACAACAAAGTTCGAATCAAGATAAAACGGGCACGAGTTCAAATCGTATGTTCATGGTAGTTAAATCTTAAATCTTGTTCGTGATGAACGTCAAGTGTTCGTGACAAACAACAAATCTAAATCAAGCTTTTGAATCAAATCCAAAGGCCATCTAGTTCAAGATCAAGCTTTCAAGCCCTTGAATCAATGTTTGTGAGGAGAAGAATCAGAAGATGTCATCTATAAATTTAGTGACATTCTAGAGATTGTAACCTGCATTTTTTGTTGATATCAAATATAATAATTTGTTACACTATTTCTTGTCTTGAAAATTCTAGAGTTCGTTATTTATTGTTACAAGAAGTTAATATTTAGAAGAATTAAAACTTCTGAAAAAAAGAGTGATCATAAATAATACAGTACTCAACAAACAGTTCCCTATTTTGAGAGTGAAGTACAAATTTATGAATTTTCTCTAAAGTCAAAGCAGGAAATTTATTCTTTTTCAAGACACAACTACTCATATTAATAGAAAACAAACTACTGTTATATAAAAGTTTTACTAGTGACATCTCAAAAGATTTGGTGAAACAAAAATAGTTTCAGAGCCATTAGAACATAGATTAGAAGAGAACAACAACAACAACATACCCAGTGGCATCCCACCAAGGTGGGGTCTGTGGAGGGTGAGATGTACGCAGACCTTACCTCCACCAAGGTGGAGAGACTGTTTCCGATAGACCCTCAGCTAAATAACATCAGTGAGAAATATAATTGAGAGAAGCAAGAAGACAACATCAAAATATCAAATAAATGTAATGAAATACGGCTAGGAAGCACTCAAACACGCACAAGATAAACAGAAAATACCAATAACAAATAAAATCTAAAGTAAGCAGAGTGAGCCGAAAGCATAATATACCGAAAATCTCTCGATTACTATCTATCCCTCTACCCTAATTCTCGGCCTCCACTTTTTCCTATCTAGGGTCATGTCCTCGGTAATTTGGAGGTGGACCATGTCCCGCCTAATCACCTCACCCCAATTTTTCTTAGGTCTACCTCTAGCTCTCCGCGGTGTTAGCACTGGCAACCCCTCGCACCTCCTCACCGGCGCATCTGTGCTCCTCCTCTTCACATGCCCAAACCACCTTAGCCTCGCTTCTCGCATCTTGTCCACCACCGCGACCACTCCCACCTTGTCTCGAATGGATGTGTTCTTGATCTTATCCATCTTAATATGCCCACACATCCATCTAAACATTCGCATCTCTGCTACACTTATCCTCTGGACTTTGATGGCCTTTACTGGCCAACACTCCACCCTATACAGTAAAAATGGTCTAACAACTACTTTATAGAACTTACCTTTAAGCCTATGAGGCACCTTCTTATTGCACAAGACACCAGAAGCTAGTGTCCACTTCATCCAACTAGCCCCTATCCGATGAGTGACATCCTCGTCAATTTCTCCATTACCTTGGATAATTGACCCAAGATACTTGAAATTCCCTTTCTTGGGAATGACTTGTGTATCAAGCGTCACTTCTACATCTGACTCCTAGGGTACATCACTGAACCTGCACTCCATATATTCCGTCTTCGTTCTGCTCAGCTTGAACCTTTTAGACTCTAAAGTCTGCCTCCACACCTCCAACTTATCATTGACCCCGTCGCGGGTCTCATCAACCAAAACTATGTTATCGGAAAATAACATACACCATAATATCTCCCCTTAAATACTCCTGGTCAATTCATCCATCACCAGAGCAAATAGAAACAGACTAAGGGCTGACCCCCTGATGTAGCCTCATCTCAATGGAAAAGTGACCAGAGTCGCCTCCTACTGTCCACACTCGCATCTTCGCTCCATCATACATGTCCTTAATTGCTCTAACATATGCTTCAGGTACACCTTTAGCCTCCAAACATCTCCACAAAACTTCCCTAGTGACTTTATCATATGCTTTTTTCTAGATTGATGAACACCATATGTAAGTCTCTTTTCTTGTTCCTATACTACTCAACCAACCTCCTTAGAAGATGAACGTTCTCTGTAATTGATCGCCCAGGCATGAATCCAAATTGGTTCTATGAGATTTCCACCTTCTTCCTCATCCTCTTTTCTATCACCTTTTCCCATACTTTCATAGTATGACTTAGGAGCTTGATACCTATGTAGTTGTTGCAATTTTGAATATCACCTTTATTCTTATACAACGGAATCATGGTACTCCAGCTCCATTCTTCAGGCATCTTACTTGTCCTGAGGATGACATTAAACAACCCAGCTAGCCACTCCATACCTGCTATCCCTACACCCTTCCAGAATTCCACGGGGATCTCGTCTGGCCCGGTTGCTCGACCCCCTCTCATTTTGCTAGCCGCCTCTTTAACCTCTTCAACACTTATACATCCGCAGTCACTAACATCACAAATACTCGCAGGGTGCTCTAACTGACCCAACACAATACTCTCATCCCCCTCTTCATTCAAGAGTTTATGGAAGTAAGCTTGCCATCTCTGCTTGATGCGATTATCTTCCACCAAAACAGTGACATCCTCATCCTTAATGCACTTTACTTGGTCCAGGTCTCGTGCTCGTCATTCCCTCGACTTAGCAAGCCTATACAACTTCATTTCCCCGCCTTTGTCCGCTATTTCTTTGTACAAACGTTCAAAAGCTGCCGTTTTAGCGCCTGACACTGCAAGCTTCACCTTCGCGGTCTTATATTCTTCCCTGTTTGATCTTTTCTCCTCCTCGTCCTTGCTCTCCATTAACTTCATGAAAGCAGCCTTCTTGGCCTCCACTTTTCCTTGAACCTCTTCATTCCACCACCAATCACCTTTTAGCCTATTAGACTTTCCCTTCGATATCCCTAACACCACTCTAGCTGCTTCTCTAATACAACCAATTGTTTTAGCCCACATGCTGCTTGCATCACCCTTGCTCTCCCAAGCCCCCCATATCCAGTAGCTTCTCTTCTATCTTTTGAAATTTTTCTGTGGTCAAAGTCCCCCACTTAGTTCTGGGCCGACCACTTAGCGCCCTCTCCTTCTTCTTACCCCGGATCTCAAAATCCATAACTAAGAGCTTATGTCGGGTCACAAGGTCCTCACTCGGAATGAACTTACAATCCGTATACATACCTCTATCGCTCTTTCTAAGGATTAGGAAGTCGATTTGAGTCTTCGATCCCCGCTAGAAAAGGTGACCAAGTGTTCCTCCTTCTTCGGAAAACACGAGTTAGCTATCACCAACTCAAACGTCTTTGCAAATTCTAGGAGAGAAATTCCTCCATCATTTCTATCCCCATACCCATAGCCGCCATGCGCATCATCATAGCCCACTGAAGATGACCCAATGTGGCCATTGAAATCGCCACCTATGAAAAGCTTCTCGGTGTTAGGAATATCCCGAACGACCGCATCCAAATCATCTCAAAATTGCTTCTTGGTCGCATCATCCAAACCCGCTTGGGGAGCATATGCACTAATAATATTATAGCTAAGCCCTCCAACAACTAACTTAATAGTCATCATCCTATTATTCATCCTGTTGACCTCCACCACTTGCCCTCCGTAGATTAGAAGACCCAAATGTCAAATATGAACGTGCACACGTTTGAATATTTGTTTAGAATTACACGTATGCACTTGACTTTTTTCAGCAAAACGTACTTTTCAATATTTGTCCTAAAAGATTTTTGCTTAATCTCTCCGTTACCAGTTCCAATCAAATCTCACCATACGTATTTCCAAATTTACAATAAAGATAACAATTACCAGACAATACACAACACTTTGAATCTTTCCATGTCCTTTTCTTGAATTGTTTACGTATCTTAATAACACACATATTCACGTAATATAACATAATATATTGAATATTGTATGGTAAGTAGATCTAAATTCTTCATCTGGGGTTGTTCAAATATTAAATGTCAGCAACCCCTTCATGTTGAATGGTTAGCAAAAAGGTTGGCTTTTTATTTTCTTGGTGATTGATGGGGTTAAGCTCTAGAGCTTCAAGATTTCGTTCATCTATTTTTCCATCCAAATCTTTGCTCCCCAAGCACCTTCACACCATGAGGTAATCTTTCGCTCTTATAGTTTAGTAGTATTTATTTATACTGCTTGTTTAGTTTTATATATGTTCCAAATGGAGTGAAATGGATATTGAAGATTTGCATAATATGGCCCAAACTAGTTTGAGATTTAAGCATAGTATTAATTGTTCATTTGTTGTTTTGTGGAGGTTATTTCTTTCTTTATGATGTTTGGATTCATTATGAATATTGATAGCTTTTGTTGGTGGGATTAAGATACTTGTTCCACGTTGGTGGGAGTTGGCAGGTATATGGTGGAATTACTCTAGGGGTACGCAAGCTAGCTCAGTCACCACAGTGATAGGGAAAAAACATGTATTTGTTCTGCTTAGGTTGTTTGCTTTCTGTTTTGCTTTTATTAGATGGTAAGAGTTGAGTATGGATAATGTCCAAGAGCCTCTCTCAAGAAATGGAACTTTTTAGATGAGAGGATTTGGTTCAGTTAGTGAGGCACTCTCTTCTTGCTGATAGGTTGAGAGTTAAGTATGTGAGATACCAATGTTGATCCCTAGGGTGTGGGGTGTTGATAAAAAAAAAGGAGTTTTTATTTTTTCATTTAGTCTGAAGTTGACGAAGGCAATTGCTACAAAGTGGAAACACTTTTTTCTTCATTTGCATTTAACGGCAGAGGGAGTATGTAAGTAGAGCAAGTTGATACGGGGATCAGCAGCAAAGTCCCCTGCAAATGTGGAAGAAAAACTCTTCCTTTAGTTTACCTGCTAAAGGGAAAGTTCCGACTTGATTTGAGTTTAAGTAGATGCAATTGAATACAGCATGTGCAATTTTGCAAAGGGAAAGCAAGAATTCACGAAATTCTGACAAACTTGTAATTTTAAAACAGTATCTGAGTTTTAAAAGGGAGGTGTGCCTTGAGCGAGGGACACATAGAAACATCATTAGTCTCATTTCGGCCTACATTGACTCATTGAGATGGACAACTGAATGATATGAAGCCAAAACTGTGAATTTGGACCTCCTAATCATTCATTTGCTTTTCCATTCAACATGCTACTTATCATATGCTTTTCTCTCAGTTGCTTGAATAAATAGTTTTAGCTTGAATTGTCTTTAACTTAGCCTCTAAGTTGTTGTACTTGTTTGCCACATGGTAAGAAATGCCCTCTGAAAATTCCAACTTTGCAGAGAATATGCTTATAGCCACCCATTCGTTCAATTAGACATGGATTGCCCCGTGCCCTGATTTAGATGGACTTTTAACTAGCAGCATAAATTTTGAAGTAACAGTGTTAAACTTTTTTCTTTAATTTTATTCCTTGGCCTTTTAATGTAGGTTTTTAGTGATTTAATGTTTAAAATGACAGTACTTTAGTTTTAGACTATAGTGAATTTATTGATTGAATAACTTTCAGATTCAGATGGACTAACATGCCCACAGGACCTGTAGAAGAAAGATTATTTTAAGAAGCAGTGTTGTCATCTGGATATTGCAATCTTAATATACCTAAGCAATGAGATGCAAGATGGCTAACTTTTATAAGCTACATAGGGCATAATTTTTGAAGATGATGTCAAATCTCTAAACCAAGTAATTCACTCAATTACATTGAGTTTATTGCTCTTACTTTTCATCCTCCAGAGACTTGGACTGTCCGCCTATCCTATTTGATGACACAATGTGATGCTACAAGTTTGGCTCTTAGGCCTTACCATAATCAGAACCTACTATTCCCAGTGCCCATGATCCAAACACTTTGCAATTTTCTACTAAATGAGCAACTTATGCAAATTAAACACTGATTAAATGGCCGGGTCTATCAGCTTACAACTCACACTTAGAAGGCAGCAGTTGCTATTGCATGTTTTACTTAGCTTCAAGTACCTTTATTTTCTGAACCTGCATATAGGTCTTGTACTACTATACATTAATCAACTGCAGGGAGCACTTTGTTCAAGCATCTACGGTCCTGATGGTTGGAACTTGAAAGATATATTTTTTATTTGTATTACCCTTTCGACTGATGAAATAATTGATCTGACAATGAGATGATATTTCCGGCCACAGTTAACGTGACCCTTTATTTCAGCTCCTAATATATGCTGATAACAAACCAACTAGAAAAGCAGTTTAGCCCTGAAAGAAATATAATTCTAACTATTTCAATCCATTTGATTTCTGGGAGAAAATTCTTCTTATAAACTGTCGGGTAGCCTTTCCACTTTAGATTTTAATATGTTGTCCCACTACAGAACTAGGACAATATTTGGGATTTCTCTCTCCCTAATCATCATCAACATGGCCGCTATAATGGAGCGCGCTGATGAGAATCTCCTTCCAGCTGTTTACAAAGAAGTCAGTGAAGCTTTTACCGCCGGACCATCTGATCTTGGGTATCTCACATTCATAAGGAACTTTGTTCAGGGAATTGCATCGCCACTGGCAGGTATTTTAGTTTTAAACTATGACCGTCCCACGGTTCTTGCAATTGGTATCCTCTTCTGGGCCCTATCAACTGGTGCAGTGGGTGCGAGTAAGTATTTTCTGCAGGTTGCCTTCTGGAGAGCAGTAAATGGCTTCGGTCTGGCAATTGTGATACCTGCACTGCAGTCCTTCATAGCTGATAGCTATACGGATGAAGTCAGAGGGACAGGATTTGGGTTTCTTAATCTAGTTGGCACTGTGGGTGGGATAGGAGGCGGAGCTATAGCTACAGTTATGGCTGGTCATGAATTCTGGGGCATACCAGGATGGCGCGTTGCCTTTGTCGTGATGGCAACTTTGAGTACTTTGATAGGATTTCTTGTTTTCTCTTTTGTTGTTGACCCGAGGAAAAGAGTCAGCATCCAGCATGATATTTCAAAACATTCTGACAGGTAGTGCTTGTGTATCCACTTTTTTATTTGTCAGTAACATTTTCACATCATTTCCTATGCTGTAGTTAAACATATTCTACTCTTTGTTAATTTTGAGTTTTCCTTTCACATGCTAGGGACGAATTGATAGAGAAGGGACATTCAAATATCAATTCAGTGTCAATTTGGATGGAGTCCTGGACAGCCATGAAAACTGTCATCAAAGTTCCAACGTTTCAGTTCATTGTTTTGCAGGGTTTAGTTGGATCCCTACCTTGGACTGCCCTCGTTTTCTTTACATTGTGGTTTGAATTAATTGGTAAGTGGCGTGGTTTCGAGATTTAGTATGTCGCTTTTTCTAGTGCTGATAGACGTTTTTTTATTCTAATATGTGTGTTTGCTGCATCAACGGTGATCATGAACTTACGATGCAGGTTTTGATCATAGCAGTGCAGCAGCACTTGTCGGTTTATTTGCTGCTGGATGTGCAATAGGATCCTTTTTTGGTGGAGTAGTTGCTGACAGAATGTCTCGAATATACCCTCAGTCAGGGCGTGTCATGTGTGCTCAATTTAGTTCTTTTATGGGCATTCCATTTTCATGGTTCCTTCTTCGAATTATTCCCCCGTCCGTAAGCAGCTATTCCACATTTGCTGTGACTTTATTCATAATGGGCCTCACAATCAGCTGGTGCGGTAGTGCTGTAAATGCTCCCATGTTTGCAGAAGTGGTGCCTTCAAAACACCGCACCATGATTTATGCTTTTGATCGTGCCTTTGAGGGTTCATTTTCTTCTTTTGCTGCTCCGATTGTAGGACTTCTCGCCGAGAAAATGTATGGTTATGATGCCAAGTCTGTTGATCCGATATTAGGTTCTGCAAGAGAGGCTTTGGCATTGTCAAAAGGCCTCTTTTCAATGATGGCTGTGCCTTTTGGTTTATGTTGCTTGTTTTATACCCCTTTGTATTGGACATTCAAGCGGGACCGTGAGAATGCAAGACTTGCTGCTGCAAAAGAAACAGAGATGATATGATGATCCAACACCTTTCATTTCTTTGTCGATTTGTTCGTGTTGGAATTATTTGGGCCCATCTGGCAAGTTAACTTCATTTGGAGTTTCTCTTTGACCACTTTGATGAATTCTTGCTGCACTGCTGTAGGCCGAAACAACAGTGTTCCTGTCTTGACTTTGCAGCGGGACAACAGGTTTAACTCTCCATTTCACTAACCTCATCTAACAGATCATGCTCCAAAATGTATTGGTGCTGAAACGAGCGGATGCTTTTGCCTTACTGAAGATATACCAGGCAACAGGACCTGTTCCAGCGCTGTAGTAATTGCCTCTGATGACGGATTAAAATAGAGGGGTGAGGGATGGGGTTTGCATGTTTGTCTAAATTACATGCAAGTCCTGCCATTTTTAAGTTAAAAGAAAGCAACTTTGCTATGCATTGCATCCTCTTATCTCAATCCCGTCGGCGTTACATCTGATAATGAAGCTGAAAATTTTGATAAAACAATAAGCTCTAAGCCTCTAACATGACATCTTGAATTCGTACTCTCTTTTTAGCATTGTAAACAGGAGTTTGATAATTAATTCTTTTCTCAGTTCTATTTAGCAATAGCAAAGTTCTCTTCTTAGACGGTGCATTTCTCGTACGTTTTGTCTTGGATTTAAGTTATATATACATTGACGGCGTAGAGTTTTTACACCAGCAGAGTAATATAACCAGGTTACTGTTATCGTATATTATTTGCCCGTTACTCTATGTTTTGATTAAGATAATTGTGTAAATACTTGTTAGAGTCGATGAATAGAATTTAAACTCTCTTTCCAATTGTTCTCTTCGTGACATGTTACCCCGCCAACAGAACCATTCGTTTCCGCTTCTCATTTGGAGCCATACCAGTTTTTACACAAATAGGACGTACGAACAACAATGATGATAAGCAACAAAAAAGGAGATCGATAGATCAAAGAAGCAGGACTAAATTAGAACCCCCCCCCCCCCCCAACAACCAAAAAAAAAAAAGGGGCAGTTTTTCCAAAGACCTAATTAATGATCCCTCAAAGAAGTTCTAGTTAATAGTAGTAGTCTTTATTTACTCCATGAAAATCTAACACTCAGATGGCACTGCAAGTTTGCAGACACCAATTACAGCCAGCAAGCAAAATGATACAGCATCTAATCACACACTATTGCCAGCATCAGGAAAGGCTACACACATCGCGTGAAGTCTGTGTTCTTCACAGTTCCACCATGCATAGCCTTTCTCACATTTGATGCAAACTGCGTTGGGTAGTCTCTCAACTCAGCAGCAGCATCATGATTAAGAGGATCATCAGGGTTTGGCTCCTGCACAGGTGTGGCACAGGATAAGTTGACCTTAAATATTTGTTGCATATATATTTGAAAGAATGATGTTGGATAGAACCATATATTATACCGTAAAAAGATGAAATAATCCATAGACAATTGTATTAATATTGAGAACAGGTTTCCAATCTTCTCTAAGTACGTTGAGGCAGACGTTGCCCTCCAAATCAATATTAGGGTGGTATACCTGCATTTGACACAGATAGCTAATGAAAAACTGAATCACAGTCTCCAGTGTATCCCAGAACATATGTGAGCGGAAGAGAAGGAAACGGAGCGAAATAGCTGTACCTTGGTTTTGCACTTTACTTTTGGTGGTTCGTGTGGATAGATTGATGAAACCTGGAAAGAGAATAGAAATTTTCCACCACTGCAACAACAAAAAGAGGTTGTTTGGATGAGAATCGCCACAATAATAGTCACTATGTTATTGATGAATACTGAATTGCAGAAAACTAGAAAGCAGCTTCTTGATACAATTATGCTCAAAACATACAAGTTCTGAATTCTACATTAACAAAAGAGTAACAGTTGTGCCGTAGAAATTACTTACGCATAGTATCCATCATCTGGCTGAATTTTAATCTCAAAGCTCATCAGATTATCCTTCCCATTTGGAAATGATATTACACAAGATTTGGGCAGGTTCAGCTCGGTAATGTCTGCAAAAAGTGAGTTGAAGAGGGTAAGTCTAAAATGAGAGTGCTTTTACTATAAAAAGGTATGACTCGGATAAAACAACCTTTTTGGTGGACTAAGAATAGAATAATAGAGCAAAATATTACAACAGCATTTGACACATTTTCAAACAAATCACCTAGCTGCCAAAAGAAAAACCCCCTAACATGAGAAAACATATATGACATGATTAAATTTCTGGTGAATCAAATCAGCATCTATAGACATATAGTTGCTGGAAGCACTGCACATTGCTCTCATACAGCTCGATAGTTATCCTTCTTGAAAAACATATAAAAACGCAATCATCAACAACACCCTCCTTGGGTGTCTAATAATGATCAAATGCTGGAAATCATCACCACCACATGTTCACAAACAGAGAACTTCCATGCTCGACATCAATTTGCTGCTTCACATCCAACAGCACTCAAATCTAAAAAAATAACTTTTAATCCTGTGGACATGATATCCCACTACAGCCTGGAACTGGAGGCCAGCAGTTAACTTGACATCTATGACCAAACAATATACATGCTTTTTCTCCCCCTATGGTTTTGAGAAGCTATCTGGTGACCAACATTTTTTTTTTTTTGACAACAGGAGAAACCATGTATCAATTAATTGAGCACCTAGCAGATTCTTCTCCCAATAAAGCACTTTGTTAGGTTTTATCTGATATAGAAGATCATGACTAGGTTTAGCAGCTAATATGATGCCATAAATGATGCTCAAATAACACCCTCCGAACAAAATTGCAAAGGAGATTACAGAAACAACAACAAAGAAGTTAAACGACCCAGTGAAAAGAGAACTATGATCAAAACCTCTCCGTAGACGCAGTTCCCCAGCAGTCTGCTTGTTACCAGGGACCCTCCCATTGCCATTCTCATTATCCTCTCTTTGCTTCTCTTTTACTTTGAACAATCTGATCATTTTTCCTAAGATATAAGAAGTTATAATCAGAACATCGGCATACTCTGCCAGAAGTAACTTGAACAATGAAATGAGTTAACTAAGTGCATATAGTGGTGCTTCTACAATAAGATCAATAAGCAATGGCAAATTATGAGAGTTAAGATGATCCAATATTTTGTGGACTAGCTCTACAAGGCAGTGTAAAATGTGGGTTTCTTTCTACGCATGGAGAGCGATGTAAATAATCTGTAGCAACTAGTAGCAGCTTCAGAGAAAAATAAAGGAGGGTAAAATAGCAAAGATTATAAACAGCAGCACGTCGGAGTTAGAATACTAGAATTTGATTTTCTTTATTTTTTACTTAGAATAGAATATTTCAATCTAGCAAAAAATGGATTTAAATCTGTCCGGAAACAGTATTGTTCAGTGCTTCTGATTATAGAGAAGTATAACCTGTCTGTTAATGGAGTCAAAGCATCTACTTCAATTTTATGTCTAGCTATAAAGTGTATATTAGAAACCAATCAATTATGGGGAGTGAGGGATTTATTTTTCTTATATATCAACAGGGTGCTTCATAAATCATGGTCCAATACACCTATCACCATGTCCACATTCATAAAATATAAAGTAGTACATCAGATTCTTGGGAAAAATGGGGAACTTATAACAATGCACAAGAAGCACAAGCTGTGAGATAGAACACATGATTTAACTTGTAAACAGACATCAGTTTTCAATTAAAATAACAAGTCACATGGTAAAACTTTGTTGCAAGTTCCTTTTTTGTATATTTAATCACAAGTATCTAGATAAGGACTACCACCTACTGGAATAATGGTATATTTAATTAATATGAACAAGTTCATGATTTTGTATATACCTCTCCTCGATATGTGTGGGTCCTAATGGCAACTTCTATTTTTTTCATAACCCTGATATCCGGTACCCACTGGACCAACCAATTGGGATTCACAACCGCTTAGGCTCATTAAGGGGGCATGAACTCCCTACTAGGAGTTTATCCGTCCTGCATCTCGACCCCGAGATTTCTAGTTAAGCGTGGAGGGGTCCAATCAATCTGACCACACACTTGGTGCTGATTAGAACAAATTCCCTTTACCTTTTCAAAACTCAAGATTCGATTTTTCTCAAAATCTCCAGTCATGGCAATAAGCTCAATGTAGCTATCAAACAATCATAAAAATAAAACATATATATATATATAAAAGGAGTCCTAAACAAAAAAGGGACCACGAAACAAACAAATAAATAAACAAACTCATTCCAGTGTCATCCACATAAAACAAACGACCAGTAGAGAAACTAAAACTTTTGCAATAAGGATGCTACCTCAATATTCAATATCAAGTAGTATAATTTTTTTTGATAACCGAGAAATCTCCGACGGTCAGAGCGTAGCTAAACTAGGTAGATAATTCGTCTGCCCCTCTACATTTCTCCAACAAATACTAGGGTTTTGTCGACGGACCCACGACGTGTGTTGAACTCTTACCACTAGACCAAACCCTAACGCGCTTCAGTATAAGTTAGTCATCTAAGAAACACACTAACCCCACATCCACTACACAACAAAAAGACATTCTTTTTATAACCTAAACTCGATGGATAACGGGCCCGCCCTTATAAATAAAAAGACAAGAATAATGTAAAGGTTCAATCTTTTTTAGTACAAACAAATAAAATTTCAATTTTGCAAGACATGGCAATGGTAAAACAAATAAATCAAAAAAATAAAAAATAAAAAACAAAAAAGGGTGTTTATTAAAATAAAAGAAAAAGAAAAGAGTTAGTGAAAGTACCTTTTTTGAAGAGAGCTTTAGAGAGAACTGAAAAACCTGGGATGGGTCGAAAAGTTGTTTCAAGAAAAAGTAAAAAATTGTCTGTATTTATATATGTGCTGAATTTTTTATTTTTTTATTTTTTTAAAAAAAGGCACACGGGTTTCTCCTAATTCCATACAAATACTACTATTATGCTTTGCTTATGCCGCTGTTTTATTGTAGTAGTAAATATGAGTTCTATTCCATATTGGAAAAAGAATATGTTTACAAATTCGATAAATATTGAATTCTTTTAGAAGTTAAAAGGTTATTGATAGTTACAAATTCGTTTAGAATGCTTAAATTTGAATCTTTGTAAGGCATTATTTGATGGTCATTTGGATAATATATGTAAATTAATCCAGCCTGGTAAACAATCACTGATGCTTGAATATAATTAGGTTAGGTTGCGTACATCATACCTTTGGGGTGGGGCCTTTCTCCGGACCCTGCATGAATGCGGGATGCGTTGTGCACCGATCTACCCTTTTTAATAGGTATAGTTCAGTCATTCAAACGATTATTAAGGCAATGATAATTAAAAATATTACTTGTATAAGTTATGCTTTTAGATCACCCTATCAACGAAATATAATATCTTTAATTTAATTTTTTTTTTTGAAAATATCTAGAAAAATAATACTATATCTATTCTAATTTATGTGACGGCATTTAACTTTGCATGAGGTTTAAAAACTAGAGGTTGACCTTAGACAATTTTAAATTTACCCTTAAAAACTAAAAAAAAGAATATTTAGTAATTAAAAAGTTGTAGCTTTTAATGTAATAGGTAAGACCCATAAAAAAAATAGATTAAATACATTAAATAAATGTCAAATAAGGACGGACGAAAAAGTAAATAGTATACATAAATTGAGACAGAGATAGTATTATTTTAAAAATAAAAAAAAAATTCTTTTCCCAAAACATATTAGGTCGATCATATTTCAACTTTATTCATTTGCCATTTTTTATATATTCTAAGCGAGTCTAGCAAAACACTCGAAATGAATGAAAGAAATATGAAGGAAAACCAATAATCAATTGGGTTTTTTACACAAATATACAAATTTTCAACCTTAATTACAAAAAAATAACAATATTTTTCAAATATCAAAACATAGCAGTATTTTTTTAAACACATTTCACAATAAACAAGGCAAATCAGAAAAAAAGAAAAACAAAGTCACTGAAACCCCCATTTCTCCACCCTACCCCCACCAAAATTACCCTTCAGCATGTGACATTTATGAGCATCCCACCAGTGAAGAGATTCAAGAAATGATCAAAGAAGTGGATCCTGATGGTGATGGCACTATTTATTTTGAAGATTTCTTGATGGTAATTCAGCAATAGTACTCTTGTAACCAATAGTTTGTTTGTGTACATAGGAAAATTTAGTAGAGGAGCTAAACGAGGCATTCAACCTATTTAATCGCGATCAAGATGGATTCATATCAGCAAATGAGGTTTATAGCATTCTTCTCATCAATTCATTTCATATATAGCATGTCATGATCATATCTTTCTAATTAAGAAAAGATAGAGACCAAACTGAGATGAATTTTTAACAAATTAAAATCTAAACTTTAAGATTACGATATGTGTAAATGCAAATATTTGATACTCTGAACAAGCAAATATAATCATCAATAATTCAAGATGATATATGAGTCTAATTAACTAGCTAATCGAGTATATATATATCTTTTGTCTATTCAACAAGTTTTTTCACAAAATCAACTCTTTCAAAGACCTTTTAACAATAATTTATTGCTCGATCATATTTTATGAATAGCTTGAAGACTTCTAAAACCTTCCGCATGTGACAAGGAATTTTATTTTGCAAAAATAGTACATATATAGTTTGTTTCTTTTCTTAATCAATATATATATATATATATATATATATAGTTAGATACGGTGCAAAACAACCTGAAACAGAGTTGAAACAATATGATACAGTCTATAAATAGTTAGATACGGTAAAAAACAGTCTGAAATGGCGCTGAAGCAGTTTGAAACGGTGCAGAAACAGTTTGAAACGATATTGAAACAGTTTGATACGGTGCAGAAACAGTTAGATACAGTGCTGAAAACAACCTAAAACGGTGCAGAAACAGTTAGATACAGTGCTGAAAACAACCTGAAACGGTGCAGAAACAGTTTGATACAGTTCTGCAGAAACAGTTGATACGGTGCAGAAACAGTTAGATGCAATGCTGAAATGAACCGAAATGGTGCAGAAACAGTCAAATACAGTGCTGCAGAAATAGTTTGATACGGTGCAGAAACAGTTGATATAGTGCTGAAATGAACTGAAACGGTACAGAAACAGTTAGATACAGTAAGATACGGTGAGATACAACGAGATATATTAAGGATGGGATGAGAAAAAGTGAAATTGGAGGAAATGGGAAGAGTATAAGTGAAATTGGGGAAATAGTGGGAGTAAAAGTGAAATAGGGGGAAATGGGAGGAGTAAAATTGATAGTGGGGGAAATAGGAGGAAGAATGTAAGGGTTTGGTATGTTATGGAAAAATATTGCTATGTTTTTGCTATGTCTGTAATTAACTCGTGTTTTCCTCTATATAGGGTAATTTTGCTAAAATATTGCTATGTTTGGTATTTAAGTTCTAAAAATTGTACTTTTGTGTAAAAATCTCTAATCAATTACCATAATATCATGAAAGTGAATCTAATATTGTTCTAAATAGACAGATCTGGTACTGCTGTTACAGTTTTTGTCCCTGTAAGTAGAGTCTTACAATTTTTGCCATGATAGGAAAAGATTATGGCGACTGCCATATTGTTCTAAATAGACAGATCTGGTACTACTGTTACAGTTTTTGTCCTTGTAAGTAGAGTCTTACAATTTTTGCCATGATAGGAAAAGTTTATGGCGACTGCCAGAGGGGAACTCCTGATGATCACTAGATCATGCTGCTAGTAATATCTAGAAACGCCAAGAACTTTTTATGGGACTAAAATAGTAAGACTTTTTTTACGAGGGCCAAATATATGACAGTGTCATAAGCGTCCTATTTCTATAACTCACCCAATAACAATATAGGTAAAAATTTTGCCCAGCGGCCACTTTTAATACCGATATTTGGTTTGAGACCACTATTTTCTTTGGTCTTACACTAGAGGCCACTTTTGGGCCTTTACTAAATAAACATTGACTTAAGTTCTGATCATTGACTGAAGTTCAGTCCATATGGTCATGGACTGAAGTTCTATCTTTAAGGATTGAAGTTCAGTCCATATGGCCCTGGACTGAAGTTCTATCTTTAAAGACTGAACTTCAGTCAATATGGCCCTGGACTGAAGTTCTAACTTTAAGGACTGAACTTCAATCCATATGGCCCTAGACTGAAGTTCTATCTTTAAAGACTGAAATTCAGTCAACATAGCCCTGGACTGAAGTTCTGTCTTTAAGGAGTGAACTTCAATCCATATGGCCCTGGACTGAAGTTCTATCTTTAAGGACTGAACTTCAATCCAGCCCCTGGACTGAAGTTCCATCTTTTAAGCAGAATTGGCCACAAACTAAATGTTTTGGTATTGGTAGCCTGTGCCCAAAGATCAGTGGCAAAAATAGCCTTTCGTGCACTTTCCCCATAATATAGACCTGAAAGGAACTCGGTGACCAAGAGCTTATTTTATTGTTGCTTCTTCAACAAAAACAATTCTTTTTCCTGCTGACCTTCCTCCAACAGAATCAATGGCATCGGATCTAACTCTACTCTCTCCCTTTCCCGCTTAGCCTACCGCTCCGAGTTAATTAAGTTGTTGATGCTTGCCCATCCATCTTTGGTTGCCTGTGAGGAGGTTGGACCTAGGCGATCTCGTTACTAACGTTCTTTTTTACGGAGATTTATGGTGAAGTAAAATTATTGCAGATTTTTAGGATGAACATATCACAAAAAGGTATGGCCATAATTACGCCCGCAATTCCTGTTGTTTATTGCGATTTGAGTTAGTTGGTCATGCACGAGCTTGATTTTCATAAGTGCTCAAAAAACTTTGTTAGAGTTTATAAGAGCGATCTCATTCCGCACTCATATGGCTCCATTCCATTCTTCGAGTGTATACTGTAGCACACACTATTTATGAAGGATATGGATTGAATCAGAGTTTAACTTGATCTTACATTTCCTAGTAGTATTGCACTATACAACTCATAGGAGGGACATAATTTAATAGTCATAAAAATCAACAAATGACTTATTATTACTCTCTTTTTTTTATCACTCGGTGTTCGGTATTCTTATTGGAGCCCCGACTAATCCAGATTCGTATCGTATAAGATCCATTTATGGAGAAAGCGCTTCTTATCAGAATTTTTTCATTCTCAGGACTCGAATCCGAGACCTTTGGTTAAAGGTGGATGGATCCTATCAATCTCGCCACAACTCATGGTTGTGAGTGACTTATAATAACTCATACGAAATAAGGTTCATATGAGTAACCTTATTCATGAGATTTCAATTATATAGGTTCGGTTATCATAATTGTTAATCTCTTAAATTGACAAAAGTCTCATTTTCCTCGATGTTTCATGTATATCCTTTGCAAAGATCTGGTTACAAAGTCGGTCGAAATCATTTAACATCACATATTCTATAATTTCATCTCTAAATAGTTGTATCATATTATATCTGAAACTAATGTGTCTTTTGCCATTGAAAGATACTTGACAACACCAATTTACAGACACACAAGGTGTTAGATTTAAGGTTGCAAAAAAGAAATGGATAGGTGTAAACGTAGGGCGATACTTTGACGTATTTGTTTACTATTCCCCATATACTTGGTAGACATTTGTTTTGCAAGTTTAGGATTTCAAACGTCTGACAGCATCTTTGTCTCAACTTACATTGAGATTCTCAAAGGTAAACACAAGGTCCCTTGACTTTTTGCGGCACTTCAAATTGAAAGCGCAGAAATTTGAACTTGCCAAATGAGCATGTGTTGCACATAAAAGGGTCTTGTTCAAAGGTGCTTTATACACTATTCAATCCACTTTATTTGATGTGTTTTTTGTTTTCACATATATTAAAAATAGTAATATACTAGGAATTGATTATATTAACTTTAATCAAAATATATTTACCTAAAATTTTATTTTAAGTCATTTATTAACTAGGGTAATATTTTTCAAAAAGCAATCAATACCTTCTTGATTTCCAAAAGAATCAAATATTATGGACCCAAAAAAATATGTCAAAACATCGAACAAAGTGATCCGGAAGGAGTAGTTCGGTGCAAGTTTAAATCTAATTAACTGAATTGCAAAACTATGACACTATAGGCAAAAAAGTTCACTACATGTAACCCCTTATCCTTGATTATGATTTTTTGTCCCCACTTAAGAATGATTTAGCAAAATGGCCTCGGTAGGCAACACTTCACGTTATAAATTTGCAAGTGTTCCCTCGAGGGAAACACTTCAAGTATGAATTGCAAGTGATACCTGCAAGGCAATACTTCAAGTTATCTGGGAAGAATATTGACAGAGATAAAAGGTAAAGTATTGCCACGGGGACAGCACTTGCAGCACTTGTCATTTTATACTTGAAGTGATGCCCCCGTGAGTGCACTTGTCAAGTTTAAAACATGAAGTGTTGCCCCTGAGGAAGCAGTTACTTAAAATTAGTGAGGTCATTCTTGTAAAACCATTTTAAGCGAGGTCAATAAGGCAAACCATTACCTAAGGTGTCATAGTTTTGTAAATTCCCCCACTATATGGAATGATTTGCCTTTTTAACCCCCGTAAGTGTAACAGTGTATTAGCAAATGACATTCTCTTGGTTTAATGAATAAATTTCGGATGGAAATACCCGTATAAATCTTATAATGATGCATGTACCCCGTCCTCGCTTTCTTGTAAGTACTGCTTAAAACACAACACTTTCCTTTGACCCCTTCTTGCTTAGACAACACTTGCCCTTGAATCTCTTCCCATATTATCCCATATAACTTGATGCCTAAGCAACACTTGCCATTGAATTCTTTCCTAGGCAGCACTAACGGCGACACTTGCAGTTGAAAACACTTGAGTTGAAAAAATTCTTGCATATATAACACTCAGCCTTTGACCTCTTCCCACCTTCTTTTAGAAAATTTGAAGTGTTGTAGAAAGAGATCCGATTTAATTTTGCAGCAGTCGACGTTTTGGATACGGCAAAATTGTAGACATTAGCAGGAAATAAAGAAGGATAAGGAGAAAGAACTCAAGTAATTATCCTTCGTTCTCTCTTAATTGAATTGCAATTAAACTTGGTCCAATCTTTTAGTAAAAAGATTGAGCAGAATATAACAAAGATTCTATTGCATATGAGGAAGCAAAAGTCATTTCGCTAAAATCGTTTTAAACGAAAATAAACTCCTAGAACCAATCAAATTTTGACACCGAGTGAAATTTTTGAATCTAATGAGGATATTCAGTGTCCTCACCGCCCATTAAAGCTAATTAATCTTCTTACTTAGTTTCCACTGAGCAATTCCAACCTACCCAATTTTCTGTTAGGTAGCAATTATTCATGGTGTAGTCTAGCTATTCATGAAATTAGTGAAACTTTCAATAGGTTATGGTTTAAATTCCAGCAATAACAAATGTATGGGCCTAAACCAGTTTTAGAATCACAAATCGAATTTGGGTTTGAATATAAGCAAAACTTCGTATCAAAGCTAAATAAATGCAAGACATAGGCGTAAACGCGAAAGAATAACTTGATTTCAATATATTGTAGTGAGTACAAATTTGGGCAGAGTTTAAGTATGTATTTCTAGATACTTATGATACAAAATGAAGTACTATTTATAAGCCTAGGAGCCTTGCCCACATTCTCCACTATCAGTTGTGCTTTGACCCACGTTCTTGGTATTGATGGAGGGTGTTAGTAGGCTGAAGTAGTGGGCTACAAAGCCGCTGGAACCGAGGCTGTTAACCGAGGTGAGTTTATGCGACCTCGGTGACGAAGCCTGTTGTTCGACCGGGGTGGATATCACCAGAGCTCGGCTTATGACTCGCCTCCGGTGGCGACCTCGGTGTGTCACTTCGGCGACCCATTTATTATCTTCGGTCTGTGGCCTGTCGTTAAGTGCTCGGTTGCTATCAGATTGCATGGTCGGAATGATTCGCCGATAAGAAGCACATGTTCACGTTTGGCTGTCGCTTGAAGATTCCTAAGGATTAATAATAGTGAAGAAAACAAGAATTACACACAGTAAAACACCTAAGTAAGGCCACTCCATTGAACATCTATTCCGTGGTATGGAATTCAATATGGTGCTTGTTGGGTTTAATGGAAGAGTGTGAATGAGAAATGGGTGAAAGGTGAAAAGGTTCCCTTTTGTAGGAAAATGCACTTTTTCCTACATTGGTAGAGGAAAAGGATTTTGTTGGGTTTAAATAGAGATTTACTTCTCTTAGCTCTTAAAAGGGTTGAGAAGAAGGGAAGCCTCGCGCCGCCGTCGTCGCTCGCTCGTCTCGGATTCGGATTCGGATTCGGATTTGGATTTGGCCAATTGATATGATTGATTGACTTAACTTTTTGAACCAACAAAACTGAAATATTAATTAATTAATATTTTATCCGTTTGTGTAACGAGCAGCTCCGTTTGTGTAATGGGCAGCTGAAGTGAGTCAGCAACGGGCAGCTGAAGTGAGTTCAGTACCCGGGCAGCTGAAGCAACATCAGCAGATTAGTTCCTCCACGTTTTCCCTCCACGTCTTCTCATTAATGTCGGTCATTAGTGGTAGATTAATTCCTCCACATTAAAGTCAGTCATTATTGGTAGATTAATTGCTCCACATTAAAGTCAGTCATTAGTGGACAATTAAGTCTCCCACATTTTCTCATTAATCACCAGGTGTGTCTCTTCACCGCCCTTGGATGTCTATATAAACTGGTCATTTGTCAGTCCTTGATCACGACAGACAACATAGAACACAGACATAGACTGAAGTTCTGAGATAGAGACTCCACAGAGACTCAAACTCGGACAGATAGAGACGTAACCTCGGACAGAGGATACGTAACCTCGGGCAGAAGATAGAGACACTCGGGCAGAGAAAATCACTGACAGAAAGCATATCTCACTGCATCCCCCCCTTCTGCATATTAAGTGAGTCGTGTGATTTGCTCCGTTCCTCTGTGTTCGCCGTGTTCTAACCGTTTGAAGTGCCGCTACGGTAGAACTGTTATCTCGTTCCATCCTGGGAGAAATTAACCCATGAATCTTGGGCTTCGTGAGAGGGTTAGATTTCTTAAGGAGACACAAGTAACTTGTGGGCTCGGGATCGTCCTATACTAACAGATTATTTGCTGCAGGGTTTTGTATCTTCTAATTTATTTCAAGTGCAGGAACAACAAGCTTAAGAAATCTAAATTGATCATTTTCCGCAAGGTTTTATAAGGAGGATGCTCCAGTCCTGACTGATGAAACACCTGAAAACGAACGCTTCCTCGTGATTGAGGCTTGGACTCATTCTGACTTTCTATGCAAGAATTATATTCTAAGTGGCTTGGAAGATAACTTGTACAACGTTTATAGTAACGTTGAAACGTCTAAGAAACTGTGGAATGCGTTGGAAAAGAAGTATAAGACTGAAGATGCTGGACTGAAGAAATTTGTGGCTGCCAAATTTCTGGATTATAAAATGGTGGACAACAAATCTGTTGTGTCCCAAGTCCAAGAACTTCAAGTCATTATACATGATCTCCTTGCTGAAGGTTTGGTGATCAACGAGGCGTTTCAAGTTGCAGCCATGATTGAAAAGTTACCTCCTTTGTGGAAGGACTTTAAAAATTACTTGAAACACAAGCGCAAGGAGATGGCCCTTGAAGATTTGATTGTTCGCTTAAGAATTGAAGAGGACAACAAATCAGCTGAAAAGAAGGCTCGTGGAAATGCTACAATAGCGGGAGAAAATATTGTTGAGCATAATCCAAATAAGAGGAAGAAGCCTTCTGGATGGAAGACCAACCCTAGCAAGAAAAAGTTCAAGGGAAATTGCTACAATTGTGGCAAGAATGGACATAAGTCCGTAGACTGTCGCACTGCAAAGAAGGACAGGAAAAATGGAAAAGGTCAAGCAAACATGGTTGAAGACAATAAATTGTCTCAAGGAGTGCAAGACATTGATCTGTGCGCTATGATTTCTGAATGCAACTTAGTTGGGAATCCTAAAGAATGGTGGATTGAGTCAGGAGCCACCCGCCATGTTTGTGCTGTAAAGGAAGCCTTTGCTTCATATGCTCCCGCTGGACCTGATGAGGCGCTCTCTATGGGCAATTCTGCAATGGCGAAAATTGAGGGATATGGAAAGATATACCTCAAAATGACGCCTGGCAAGGTTGTGACTCTGACCAATGTTCTTCACGTTCCTGAAATAAGGAAGAACTTGGTGTCAACTGCACTTCTCGTTAAGAACGTGTTTAAGTGTGTGTTTGTCTCTGACAAAGTTGTAATAACTAAGAATGAGCTGTATGTAGGAAAAGGTTACCTGACTGAGGGCCTTTTCAAACTCAATGTAATGGTCATTGACAATATGAATAAAACTGCAGCTTCTTGTTATTTACTTGAGTCAAATAATTTATGTCATTCTCGTTCGGGACATGTTAATTATAAAACATTGCGGAAAATGATCAATTTGGAAGTATTGCCTAAATTTGATTGCGAGAAGTCAAAATGTCAAATATGTGTTGAGTCTAAATATACGAAACACCCTTACAAGTCAATTGAAAGGGATTCGGAACCATTAGACTTAATTCATACGGACATTTGTGACATGAAGTCAATACCATCTCGCGGTGGAAAGAAGTATTTCATAACTTTTATTGACGATAGCACTCGTTACTGCTATGTTTATTTACTTAGTAGTAAAGATGAGGCAATTGACGCATTCAAGTAATACAAGAATGAAGTTGAAACGCAACTTACCAAAAAGATCAAAATGATAAGAAGTGATAGGGGTGGAGAATATGAATCTCCTTTTGAACAAGTGTGTTTGGAATATGGCATTATTCATCAAACAACTGCCCCCTACACGCCTCAATCTAATGGGATTGCGGAAAGGAAAAATCGATCCTTAAAGGAGATGATGAATACCTTGTTGATAAGTTCGGGTCTACCCCAGAACTTGTGGGGGGAAGCCTTATTCACGGCTAATCAAATACTCAATCGAGTTCCCCATAGCAAAACATTGTCCATTCCATATGAAAAGTGAAAAGGAAGGAAGCCCAACTTGAATTACTTCAAAGTGTGGGGGTGTTTGGCTAAAGTGCAAGTCCCAAAACCCAAAAGGGTTAAGATTGGACCGAAAACAATTGATTGTGTTTTCATTAGGTATGCTAGAAATAGTAAAGCATATCGGTTTCTGGTCCATAAATTAGAAAATCCCGACATTCACGTTAATACGGTGATGGAAGCAGATAATGCTGAATTCTTTGAAACGATATATCTGTATAAGAAGGAATGTGAGTCAATTGGTGAAAGATCCAAACGACCTCGGGGGGAACCAAAGGAAAGTCACCAAATGAGGAAGAACCAAGACGAAGCAAGCGTCGGAAAACTTCTACTTCATTTGGAGATTACTTTGTCACTTTTCTGTTGGAAAGTGAGCCTCGGACGTTTAAAGAAGCAATGTCTTCTTCAGACTCTCCATTTTGGAAAGAGGCAGTCAATAGCGAATAGAATCTATTTTGAGCAACCATACTTGGGAGTTGGTTGATCTTCCTCCTGGAAACAAACCATTAGGTTCTAAGTGGATTTTCAAAAGGAAAATCAAAGCTGATGGCACTATTGACAAGTACAAGGCAAGGCTTGTTGTTAAAGGATATAGACAACAAGAAGGTCTTGACTACTTTGACACATACTCGCCGGTAACCAGAATAACATCGATACGGATGTTAATAGCGTTAGCCGCTGTGTATGGTCTGGAAATCCATCAGATGGACGTTAAGACAGCGTTCTTAAATGGGGATTTGGAGGAAGAAATTTACATGGAACAACCTGAAGGGTTTGTGGTTCCAGGTAAAGAAAAGATGGTGTGTAAACTTGTTAAGTCACTTTATGGACTAAAACAAGCACCGAAACAATGGCATGCGAAATTTGATCATACAATGTTGTCAAATAGCTTTAAAATTAACGAGTGTGACAAATGTGTCTACATTAAGAACACTCCTAATTTTGTAGTCATTGTTTGTTTATATGTGGACGACATGTTGATAATGAGCAATGACATTGCCAATGTAAATGCTACGAAACGCATGTTGACTAGCAAATTTGATATGAAAGACTTAGGAGTTGCAGACTTAATTCTGGGTATTAAGATCCATAGGACTCCTCAAGGTCTGGCGTTGTCTCAAACTCACTACATCAATAGTGTTCTTGAAAAATTTAAATATTTGGATTTTAAAGTTTCAAAGACTCCTATTGATGTAAACATTGCTCTTAAGAAGAACAAAGGTCAAAGCACGTCGCAACGGAATTATGCACGTGTTTTGGGAAGTTTGATGTACGTCATGAATTGTACTCGACCAGATATAGCTTGTGCTATAAGTAAACTAAGTCGATACACGAGTAATCCCAATCAAATCCATTGGATGGCAATGAAACGTGTTTTGGGGTATTTAAAATACACTCAAGACTTTGCATTGCATTATAATAAGTATCCTGCAGTCATTGAAGGATATTGTGATGCCAATTGGATCACCGGCACAACTGATTCTAAGTCCACAAGTGGATACGTTTGCGCACTTGGTGGAGGAGCGGTGTCTTGGAAATCGTCCAAGCAAACGTGTATTGCCCGCTCTACTATGGAAGCTGAATCCATAGCCTTAGATAAAGCCGGTGAAGAAGCTAAATGGCTTCGGAACTTCTTGGAAGACATTCCGTTCTGGCCTAAACCGTTGACACCAATTTGTATACATTGTGACAGTCAATCGGCTATAGGAAGAGCGAGGAATGTCATGTATAACGGTAAGAATCGTCACATACGACGAAGGCATAAAACCGTTAGGGATCTACTCTCTAGAGGAATTATCACCATTGATTACGTGAAATCAAGGGATAATGTGGCGGATCCGCTTACAAAAGGCCTAACTAGAGAGGCGGTTAATTGTTAATCGAAGGGAATGAGACTATGGCCAAGGACAAGTCATCACGGCGGCAACTCTACCTAGGAGACTGGAGATCCCAAGAACTAGGTTCAAGGAGAATACAAAGTTGTGTATGACGGTCCAACATTGTCAATTAAATGATTGGTCCATTCTCGTGATGAGACAATGTTCAAGTACCAAGGATAAAATGCTAGAGGCATTTTTTAATGATTATCTAAGTTTGATATTGTGTTTATCAAACAGTGTATATCTATAGGATTACACGTTTAGAAATCACCTATGTAAGTGTGAAGTGTAAGCCGCTTCAAGGAGAATTCTGTATGGCCAATTCTTTAAGCACTTATGAAACCAGGCGGTGTTCATGGCTGAAACGAACACAACAGTGAGAACCAAAGACGGTTAAGGGTTAGTTGTGTGACTTACGTTGTCTAGGTATACAACAAAGTTCGACGGTTCAAAGATATCAAATCTACCGATTGATCGAGTATATCCGATGTATGTTCACTACGGAAAGTTCAAAGGGAAACCTACTATCCAGATGCAACTAATTCTTTCTTGCAAATCACACAAGTCTGTCATGCATATGTCCATTCAGCCATTCCTCATTCATGTGGGGGATTATTGGGTTTAATGGGAGAGTGTGAATGGGAAATGGGTGAAAGGTGAAAAGGTTCCCTTTTGTAGGGAAATGCACTTTCTCCCACATTGGTAGAGGAAAAGGATTTTGTTGGGTTTAAATAGAGATTTACTTCTCTTAGCTCTTAAAAGGGTTGAGAAGAAGGGAAGCCTCGCGCCGTCGCCGTCGCTCGCTCGTCTCGGATTCGGATTTGGATTTGGTCAATTGATATGATTGATTGACTTAACTTTTTGAACCAACAAAACTGAAATATTAATTAATTAATATTTTATCCGTTTGTGTAACGGGCAGCTGAAGTGAGTCAGCAACGGGCAGCTGAAGTGAGTTCAGTACCCGGGCAGCTGAAGCAACATCAGCAGATTAGTTCCTCCACGTTTTCCCTCCACGTCTTCTCATTAATGTCGGTCATTAGTGGTAGATTAATTCCTCCACATTAAAGTCAGCTATTATTGGTAGATTAATTGCTCCACATTAAAGTCAGTCATTAGTGGACAATTAAGTCTCCCACGTTTTCTCATTAATCACCAGGTGTGTCTCTTCACCGCCCTTGGATGTCTATATAAACTGGTCATTTGTCAGTCCTTGATCACGACAGACAACATAGAACACAGACATAGACTGAAGTTCTGAGATAGAGACTCCACAGAGACTCAAACTCGGACAGATAGAGACGTAACCTCAGACAGAGGATACGTAACCTCGGACAGAAGATAGAGACACTCGGGCAGAGAAAATCACTGACAGAAAGCATATCTCACTGCATCCCCTCCCTTCTGCATATTAAGTGAGTCGTGTGATTTGCTCCGTTCCTTTGTGTTCGCTGTGTTCTAACCGTTTGAAGTGCCGCTACGGTAGAACTGTTATCCCGTTCCATCCTGGGAGAAATTAACCCGTGAACCTTGGGCATTGTGAGGGGGTTAGATTTCTTAAGGAGACACAAGTAACTTGTGGGCTCGAGATCGTCCTATACTAACAGATTATTTGCTGCAGGGTTTTGTATCTTCTAATTTATTTCAAGTGCAGGAACAACAGTGCTCAAGCCATCCTCTCGATCTACTTACTTTTTAAAGAAATGTCTTGACGAGAGATGATAAAGTATTGATCAATTAGTTGAAGCAGTACACGATAACTGGTTCAAACACTTGAGAAGAAAAAGTCATAATGAGTAGCTTAGTTCCTTAATTTAATGATAAATATATTATGTTATCTCTATTCTCTTCCCGTGACAAAACAATTTACCTGTGTCCCACCTCCTACCACCCTCCACTACCCACCACCACCTTCTATTACCCTTCATCAGCAACTAACACCCTCCACCACCACCCCACTACCCCACCACCACTCTATTATAATATGTGTACACATCAGACGAGATGTGTACACATCTTTTTTAGTCGTGAAAACATCTTCAAAATTGTATAAACATACAGAAAATATGTTTACACATCTGAAAAGATGTGTAAAACGACTAGAATTAAAAAAAACTTAAAAAAGAATGAAACGGGAAGGAAAAAAATGGAGAAGAACAAAGAAAAAATAAAATTGATACGAAGAACAAGAAAGAAAAATAACGTGGATGGTGATGAAATAAAATTTGTAAAGAAAGCTAGAAGAAAGAAGAAGAAGGAAGGGAAAAAAAAGAGAGAGAAAGAAGAGAAGTGAGAGAATTAAGTTTGAATTAATTTGAAATATTAGAGAGTGTAAAAGTAGGTGGGAAGGAGGGAGATTGAAAATTTGAAAATTGAGGTGTTTTTGTAAATCCGAAAATATTTAATTTGCCCACAAATTTTTAATGACTACACTTCAATCCTCTCTTAAGTTAATTAAAGGTTGACTTGGTCTTGTACCTTATTCTTATTTAAAGACTTGGGAGGTCTTTTCCCCTCTTTTCTCTCTACTAACATAATACTAATTCTCTAATAGGGATGAATGATTCATAAAAAGTGTAAGACCTAAAATAAGTGTATTAATTGGTAGTTATATAGATCTTTTCTTATATTGCATCCTATTTTCGTTAAATCTACATAAATTTCAAGAGCTTGAAAATCTTTCTAAATAAAATCTTTTAACTTAACTTTAGTTATATCTCGTCTCATTTTAATACCTTTACTCGTCATGATTTCAGCTACTTATTGTTGCATTTGATGGTTTACGTAGGATATGATTGAACTATTTCAAACGATATTCTTTTAATTTATCTTTAGCCTATGCTACTAGAACCTGTATTTTTTTTCCTTTTTTTGAAAAGAAAAGAAGATTTAATAACTTAATTTTCTGGTAAGAACTAAATCCGTCCTAACAAATGGCAATCCAAAGGGATTTGGATTAGCTCCCGTAGGTGTAGAGTAGTAAGTAGCAGTAGTGGCCTAGGTATTTGACATGTGGCATTTTGTACTTTTCCATCTTATATTGTATCTTATTTATATTATAGTAATGGCAAAATTCTTAGATGGCCCCTTAAACTTGTCCGGTACTGTAAGTTGGACACTTAAACTTTGCAAGTGACCAGATAGACACTTGTACTTGGCCTAAGTGTAATTTTTAAACCCCCGACCCCATCTGACTAGGCTGCGTGATGTTGTATCTAAAAAAAACGCGTGAGGAGTCATATTTTTTGCTGAGTCAGAAATTGTAACGGTAAAATCCCCACTTTTTTACCTTATATCATCATCTTCTCCTCTTTAATGGCTAAAACCCTAAATCTATGATCTTCTTCTTCAAAATTTCTGAAATTCTTCTTGATAAACATCTCTATTCTTCTCATATCTTTTTAACCTATTTGTGAATCGCTACTTTGTTAAGCAAAAATGAATCGATATAATAGACTTGAGGTGTGTAAATGTGGGGAATATCCAAAGTTGATAACTTCTTGGACTCAAGCTAACCCTGGACGAAGATTTTATGGCTGCAAAATACCGCGGGTAAGTGCTAATTGAACAAGTTGCCTTAATTTGTTAAACCGAATTTTGTTGGGAAATTCCTAACTACTTTTTTCATGTTAATAGGATGCCGGTGGGTGCAATTTTTTCAGGTGGCATGATGAACAAATGACTGAGCAATCTAGTAGGGTTATATGGGGATTATTGAAGAGAGTCAAAGTGTATGAAGAAGACAATGCTCGCAAAAGTTGGAATTTGAAGAAGTGTCAAATTATCATTCTTCTTCTTGTATTTTCATGGCTATTTAGAGAATTGATCTTCTATTTCTTGGTGGGATGTTAAGGCTAGTTAGCTATGGGAAGCTAGTTGTAGTGTTGGCATGTTGTATGTGAATGTAGTTTGTATTGTGTTATGTTAGTGTAATGCATTTCATTTTTAAGCATGAACAAATGGCAGCCTTTTGATATTGAGTGTGCTATGGTATTCATTTGATATTGAACTAATTGTGAACAAATTTTGACAATAATGTAAACTTGACAAATGATTTCAATAAGGCAATAACATGGCAGCCTTCATTACTTTAAATGCTCAAAAGTGAGCTACCACAGTACACAATAAGCAAGCAGCATTACAGTTTAGATTTGTCCAAAAATAGCTGTTAAAGTACTGAATACATTAAAGGAAGAAAGCACTAAGAAATATTTCTAGTCCTATCAAATGGTTCACATATTCACTGGGTTGCTCTTGCACTTGCTGCAGCAGATTTCTTAGCATTTTTCTTTTGCTGGAGTTGGGAAGATGTGATAGCTTTCCTGCCCATCCACCTAAGACCAGTTGGTTCATAACCAAGTTCAACTGTATCTGCAGAATGTTTCACAACTTTTCCAGGTCTAAGAACTCTTGCACCTGGCATACCTTGCTGCAATCCCAAAACAGTCAAGTTATTAGTACTACTTAAACAGAGTAATCAATTTAAGCTGAAAAAATTGAAAGTCAAAACATACATTTAAGATTGTGGTCCCTGTCCTGACATTAGTGTATACTCCATATCCCTGGAGTCTTGGTTTTTTTGCTACCACATTAGTACTTGCAGAATCACCACCAACAGAAGAAGCACCAATTAACCCTCTTTTTGCACCTCTACCTCTGCCAACCCCTCTTCCTGCAGAAATATTGCCTGAATTTTCAGAACCTGCACCAACAGTCCCTGCACCTCTACCTCTACCAAACCCTCTCATAAAAGCCACATTGCTTGAGTTTGCAGATTCAGCAACAACAGGCCCTTCATCCCTACCTCTACCTGCACCTCTACCTCTTCCCACACCAAGTGTTTTGCCCCTTCCTCTCCCAGTCCCTACTGTAGATGCAGCAATTCTTCTTTCAGTTGTCTTTCTTACTCTTGAAGTATCTTCACAAATAGATGATTGTCTACTATCTTGTGTAGAAGATGGTGGTGCACTTGGTTGTGAAACAGCTTGTTGGACAGGAACTGCAGGTTGCCTCATCTCTTGTGTAGCAGAGGTTCCAACCTAATATACAGATTAATAGACAATTAGAAACTTAATAGTCAATAGTTGATTAATGGACCTAACACAAACATACCTGTGTCCTGGCTTGCTCTGACCCTTTTCTGCATCCTTTCTTGTTGTGGCCTGTCTCCTTGCACTTTGAACAAGTCATTTTAACTCCCATTTTGGATGCCTTGCCATATTTTTTCTTTGGTTCAGTCTTTTTTCCTTTCTTCTGCATTTCTTTGGCCTGCCTGGCATGGGTTTAACCTCTGGTGGGTCTATAGATGGATTGGCTGTCTCAGGCCACATCTTCATGCATGGAATTGGTTGGAGGGTGTCAGAAATGTTTCCTTTGTATACCAGTGATCAATGTGGCTTTCAGGTTCTTCTCCTAGGTGATAGATTGCACATATAGCATGTGCACAAGGAATGCCTTTTAACATCCACAGTCTACAAGAGCAGGTCCTATTGGTCATATTGACTGTGTGTGTATACTCTTCATCCTTAACCTCAAAGCCATCATCCCCATTAAATCTAAGCTCACACTCCTAGCAATCTTTTTATTTTCATCAAGAATTAGTTGTGCCATTGGAGTTATTTCCCCTTCTTTCCAACTGCTACTTAGAGGAAACTTTTTTATCTCAACAATTCTACTCATCATCTTGTGCCTAATTTCCTCTAGCATACTTATAATAGATTTGTGTCTTGGCCCTACTATCCAAGAGTTAAATATTTCGCACATATTGTTTTCTATAATATCACACTTAGGTGTCTCCCTAAAGTAGGCTTTACACCATGTCTCTTTTGGATAACAAAGTAGTGATTCACAAATCTCATTTCCTAGTTTGTCCATACTATCTAACTCCTCTTTCAGTTTAACAAGAAAACTTGCCTTAGAGCATCTCCAAAATTGCTTCCTTCTCTCTTCTCCTGCCCAGTTCTTTGCCCAGTTTGACCAAATGTGTCTTGCACACATTCTGTGCTTAGCATTAGGTAGCTTATCCCTGATAGCTGGAACCAATCCCTGAAAAATAATGAAAACAGTAAGATATCATGGAAGCCTACATACTGAGGGAATAAAAACAGTAAGAAATCAAGCATAAATGAAAACTGAATCTGACCTTTTGCATATCAGACATTACAGTCAAGCCATCTCCTTGCCCCAATTCAAGATCTGCAATTAAATGCTCTAAGAACCAGCTCCATGTACAGCTCCATGAATGTAGTGTTTCCCTGTCCACCACAGCCCAAGCTATAGGAAACATTTGGTTGTTTCCATTTTTGCCAACTGCTACTAAGAGTTCTCCCTTGCAGACCCCTTTCAGAAAACAACCATCAAAGCCTATTATCTTTCTACAACCTTCTAACCACCCCTACTTCATTGCATAAAAACAGACATAGAAATACTTGAACAAGTTCTTCCCAGGTTCTGTTTCTTTATCTGTCCTGATCCAACAAGAACTGCCTGGATTTGATTGCTTGATGATGTCAGCATAGTCACACAACTTTGAGAATTCTATCTTCCAGTCACCCAAGAATTGATTAATGACTAACATCTTAGCCCTGTAACATATGGATATGCATGCATGTACTCCTCACTTTTTTCTAATCTCCTCTTGAATTTTAAAGACTCTAATTTCAGGAGTGCCTATGATTGTATCTTTCAGCTTTCTAGCAATAAAAGCAGTGTTGCACAGTTTGATCTTGGTTCTTTCTAAACACTTTTGGACTGGATAATAGCTCTTCACTTTGAAGTCTTGAGTGTCCCTGTCCAAGGATGCATATATCTGCCACTTGCACTTCTTATTAGTGCACTTAGCCCTCACCCTTTCTTTTTCATTAGGTCTAAGCTTAAGTTGCACCTTATTCTCCACAGCATAATCTGCAATTGCATGTCTGAATTGTACAGCATTCTCAAATATCATGTCCAACTCAAAAACTGACACCTCACAACTAGGATCATATCTAACCTTCTTGCTTATCCTTCTAGCAGGTAAATCCACCCCATCTTCACCAAGTGGATTCAAGCTCATCCCTACTATCATCACTTCCTATATCAGAACTTCCTAGATACTCTTCATCACCAGCTAGTCTCCCAGCATACTTATTTCCCTTTCTCTGTTCAATATCTTCAAACCCCCTATCAATGCCTACCTCTCCAAGCTCAATATCTGGTAGAACTTGCTTTTTCTTCCTCTTTGGTTCTTCAGCTTTGGCCTGCCTAGCTTGATTTCTAAAAAACCTTAACTCATCATCTACATCACTGTCATCCTCATCTGGTATGCCCCCTAAGTCTTCATCAAAATCCTCTACATCACCCTCTATCTCTTCCTCACCATCTACAGCAGCCCCACCCTGATTTGTTTCCTCACCATCTACAGCAACCCCACCCTGACTTCTTTCCCCACCATCACCCTCACTAGTTACCTCAGCATCTACAGCAGCCCCACCCTCACTTCTTTCCCCACCATTACCCTCACTGGTTACCTCAGCATCTACAGCAGCCCCACCCTCACTTCTTTCCCCACCATTACCCTCACTGGTTACCTCAGCATCTATAGAAGCCCCACCCTCACTTCTTTCCCCACCATTACCCTCACTGGTTACCTCAGCATCTATAGAAGCCCCACCCTCACTTCTTTCCCCACCATATACACCAGCCCCACCCTCAGTTGAAACCTTATCTCCCACCTCTGAATAAGGTAAAAAACCAGCAGGGACAACACCATCCACTACTATTGGGTTAATTACAATGTGGTTCACAAATATATCAACTATATCCTCATGTTTTAAGGGTGCAATAAGGTTTAATAGGTCATTGTCATTTTGGAATAGTTTAAACAGTTTTGTGGTAGGGTCTTGGTGATAAAATCCACCAACAGTAGGGTACCCCATTACACGTGTATAATGGCACAATTCGAATAGTGAAATGTGGTCCACATCTATACCCCACAACCTAGGCACTAACTCTCACTCATAATTTACTATGTCATCGCCATTAAAGACAAATGTCCCCCCATGGTGGAATCTAACCACTATTATAGTTTCCATGACTAATCTGCATATAAACAAAGAAGTTTTGCTTAACCCCAAAATCCCCAAAAAAACCCTAATTTTAATTGAACAATAATGAAAAAATCCTAAATTTAAACTAAAATAACGAAACAGCCATAACTGAATTAAACAATGAATTTCATGAAAAGAAACATACCTATCACTGATATTTGTCACCCACAGTACAATTTCACCAATGGACCCCGACACTTGAATGTAAACGATCCAATATCCACCAAATTTTGGACCCCGACCTTAGAAATTTGACAGCAGCATCGGAGTATGATTAGTTACAGAAGAAAATCAAAGAGAAGAGATGAGATTCAATGGGTTGAGGGGATTTGATCAAATTATGTCGATTGGGGTAAAAGGCCGATTGATTTTACCCTTTCTTGTTTTTTTTTTTTGTTTTCTGATGTGGTTATTAGTTTTGTTATTTTACACGTGTTTTTTTTTATTCGCTTACTTTCCACATCAGCGGAGTTTGAACGACACGCACCTAGTCAGATGGGGTCGGGGGTTTAAAAACTACACTTAGGCCAAGTACAAGTGTCTATCTGGTCACTTGCAAAGTTTAAGTGTCCAACTTACAGTACCGGACAAGTTTAATGGGACATCTAAGAATTTTGCCTATAGTAATATAATTATTGAAAAAGCAGTAAAGAACTTGTAATTTTTTGTGGTTTTACATCGGAACAACCCCTCCCTGCCAAAAGACAAGTTTTAGTCGAGCAATGTTCTGTTCATTGACATTTTATTTTCGATTACAGGAAACTTTTGATTTTTTATACTTTTCAATATTTTGAATGTAATTCTTGTACTAATAACCAAGTTAAATTATTTATTTTCGAATTTTTATAATAATTTTTTTTAATAATGGTAATGATATTCTGATACATTCTCAGGGGCGGCCCAAGAGTGATTGTGGCCTAAAGTGAAACTTCAATCAGAGGCCTTAATTATTTTTATTTTAAAAAAAAGAAATACTTCATATAATTCAACTAGGTTAGTAACTTGTTCATTTTGAGAACATTCATCTAAATAATCTAATTTAAGTTTTTTTTTGTATGCTAAATATTTTTCGAGAGTTTCTTGTTGGGATTGTATCAAAGATTTAATTTATCCTTTTTTTTCGGAGTTTTGTGGAACCAGAATTATATTTTCTAGTTGGCATATATAACTACTACTAAATATTTAAAAGGACAACTGCATACAAATACCAAGATCAACAAATCAAATAAAAATAATACCGACAGTTGGAATAAAAGAATCTGATTCAACAAGTTGATAATTTTGATGAAAATAAACATCTGTTGCCTCAAAATAATTCCCCCAAAACTTTGTACCCGAAGAAAATATGAACAATATATTTTTTAAACAGTAGAAGTGTAGATTTATAGGTCGTATCACTTTTTAGAAATCAGAATAATAACAAGAGCCCAGAATTATTCTAGAAAAAGAAAGAACAAAAATATAAGAGTCAATATGCAGTTGTGTCTATAGGATGACAGCAAGTGGTTAAAAAGGAGAGCTAACTAGCAGTTTTGCCACAATTTGAGTCCTAAATAAGGTAACTAAAAGATATTATAAATTCTAAATAAAAAAAGAATTGCATTGTACCTATTTAGAAAAAAATACTACATGCTAACAGTAGCTATATCAGTAAAAGTGGCCCCTTAAAGGGTTAGGGCCTAAAGCAGCTGCTTGTTTGGCCTTACACAAGAGGTGGCACTGTACATTCTTTTAGTAATCTCACAACATTTGTTAATCCTATCATCAACAATGATTATTATTTTAATTGTTGTATCATGTAAATATTATTGACAATGTTGTGTTTTGGTAAGTTAATGTTGTTCACCCGTAGGTTCTATTTTGAATTTTTATTTGTAAATATGTGTCTTTTTTAAGTACACCCATGCTGATTTCATACAAATAATGATTTTTTTTAATATCAAGAAATAATAATAAGGTTATATTTAAGAAAAAAACTAAACTAGTAGATATTTTTCGTTTTGTCAATGGAGAAACAATTGATTGGGTTTCATCAATACTTACTACTAATTGAATCAAAAGATAATATAAGATGGAAAACAAGTTTTAAAGTACAAAACACCACGTGTCAAATATCTAAGCCACTACTGCTACTTACTGTTGCTGCCCAAGTGGAGCCAATCCAAATCCTATCCGAAGAGTTCAATCCCCTCACGTTTTTTCATATATCCATAAATAATTACTAATAAAATGTGAAAAAAATGAGAATAATAGAAAAATGAAAAGGAAAGAGGAAAGAAACACGAGTGGAGAAATAAGTTAGCACCAATTATCAAGGATAAACTATTGAATAGTAACCAATCGAAAGACCAGATACGGCGCCTATACCAAATTAATGCTTCACCACTTTTTCTCATTTAACAACCTCTCCATCTAAAGTTGTTTCGTCGCTTTTTCTGAAAGTGAGTGTTCTTGCCAAACTTCTACTCTCTGGATTTTAATTTATGCGATGGAATTTGACTCAATATAAAATTTAACAAATGGATTCTAATCTTGTAATGTTGCAAAATTTGATCTTGTTAGATAATAAAAAGAAAAAGAAAGAAAAATAAAATTGAAAAAATGAAAAATCTCTTAGCATCAATTAAGGAGGCCACTTACTATATTACTCCATCCGTTTCAAAATGGTTGTCATAGTGGCAGAGTTTAAGAAATGTGGTAAGACTTTTGGAACTTATGGTCCAAAATAAGCCATACATAAATATGTGGCTATAAAGCATTTCATTAAGGGTAAAGTAGTACTTTCAACTAAAAAATGTTTCTAAATTTAGAATTGTGTCATTCTTTTTGGAACGGACTGTATTGGTCGATTTTCGTCCTTTCACAAAAATGATGTGTTCGGTTTTTGTTGCATGATCATTTGCAGTTTCCGAAGAGGTGCTGGTATGGGGTGGTTTTGATTTAATAACTTGATCGGGAAATTAACGAAGACGTTGATTCTAGCAGATAAACCTGATTGGCTTTATCCCATTTTTATCGGAACAAATCCAACGTATTTTAAGGGACGTGGGCAGTTGCTGAAAAGAGACGTGAGCAGAAAAGAGTCCTTCTAGGGTTTGGAAGTGCTGACCTTTTCAGCCTATGAATAAGACTCTCCTCTTCCATTTGAAGACACGTTCATCTGAACAACATTACTCTGAGTCTTCAAGCTATACAAATCTCTTCATTTTGTTCTCTCATCATACTATAATTTACTGTCATTATCAAGACAACCATTGTATTAAATTCAGTCGTGGCTTGGTTCAAACGTGGAAGAAGATTCATCTCTTTCATTGAAGCACCATCCTCCGATTCTTCAATACAATAAGCTTTTATCGCTTTAATTATTTATTTATCGTTTGCTCGTTAATCACTGCTTGCCTTACTTGCCGCTTATATTATTCGTTATTTATTGCGTTCGATCTTATTAACTTGTTATCGTTATTCTGATCGCATAAAAAAACTTACCAATTTACTCATTATAAATTATATCGAATATATTGCTGATATCGCTTTACGGTCCCATTACTTGATTGAATACATTCATATTACGTTCGCTCATCATCGTATCTATCATCGTCATCGTATCTATCATTGTCATCGTATTTGAGTAAAACTGGGCATTTAACTTTAAACGGAATCGAGCTCATATTTTCTCTTCGACAAGAAACTTGAACGGAATCATTTCATTGCGAATTACTGACTAGTCATATGTTCCGATTTCATCTATTCATACTTGCTTTCGAATCATTTGTTTGCACTCGACATAGTATCTGCGTCTTTTGAAATCAGTATTTATATTGTCTTCGAATTAAATCGTTAGAGATCGACTGTTTGTTGACGTAAATTGCCTATCAATCGATTGAATTGAGATATAAAATGGTCGCCTTAGACTCAACTAAATATAAATTTAATTGTAAAACCTGATACATTTTTGGGAAATATAATTTGGCGCCCACCGTGGGGTCTAGGCAATCGATTTGTTCCGAAATTTGAATCGTTTGATACTACTTACGTTTGTTTCCTTGTCTTGAAATGGCAGATGGACGTAACATCGATGCTACCACCGCTTTGAACGGTCAACAACAGCTCAATCTCAATGACGGGGTTCCTGTTCCAACAAACGTTGAAGCGGTCGATGAGTCTACCAATCGCGAGCAGGATCCAACTCATGACGACATTCCTGCTGGTTCACGGTTGAACGCGCCCCGAGGGCAGAGACCGGGTAAGGAGCCCGTGGTCGAAACTGAGTCAGGAGATGCAAATGCGTCACTAATTGCGTATTTGAAAAGGCATGATGCTCAGTTCGAAATGATACAAGAACAGCTAAGGGTTTTATCTAACTCTATCGGAAACAGAGCACCCACCCCTCCGATCACACCTCCAGCAAGCATTCCGACTTCGGTTCCTCAAGGCGCCGTAACAGGGGGACTTGCAGCGAGGGTCGGATCTAGGGGATCGGGTACGGCCGCGGCAGCTATGGGAGCTCCAGCCTCAGTTACAGCAGAAGTGAGAATGTTAGCTACGATGCAAACTCTGTTGAATGACATAGTGGATAAAAAGTTCGGTGAGATAAAATCATTTATGGAGAAATTGCCAGGTGTTCCGAAGTTAACGGACGAGGTCGCTAAGAAATCGATCTCAAAGCGTCAGTTCCCAGCAAGTGCAGCCCCAATGCCCATTCCTAAAACTTTCAAATTACCAGAAAGTTTGAGATACGATGGAACCACAGATCCAAGGGATCACATTGATATGTTTTCAGTTGCAGTTCAGGCGAACGACCTGACTTCGGAGGAAATTAATTCGGTCAGCCTCAAGAAGTTTGGTGAGACGTTGAAGGGAGCGGCATTGAAATGGTATCTGCAGTTACCCGAAAATGAGATATTGAATTTTGATGACATGTCAGCAAAGTGTATTCGATCACATACTGGAGCAAAAAAGATAGCGCCAAGGGTGGAAGATATATTGAATGTTAGGCAGCGACCCGGGGAAACCATCAAACAATTTGTGAAACGATTCAATGATGAGAAGATTCATATCCCGAATCTCGAAGAAAGGTGGGCTTGCTTAACCTTTGCTAACTATTTGCGTACTGATTCGATAGAAGCATGGAAGTTGAAAGATCGTCTCAGAGAGATCGATGCATGGACATTCGAAGTATTATATCGGGAATGTGAGCCACGGATTAGGGCTGAGGAGGAGGAGTTGCAGCTAGTCCGAAATAGTTACCATTATGATCGACCTCCACCACGGAGAGTCGAAAACGACAGGCGAAACTACAGGGACCAACGATGGGAGCCCTACAGTTTCCCTCGAATGGGGAACAACAACCACGAAGCTGGTGGTTCGAAGAATCAATCGAAGAAAGGACAGTTGAACGTATCTTCGGCTCCGAAAGATCGACCACTCCCTCCAAAAGTGACGGAGTACAATTTTTGCATATCAACACCGAATTTGGTGAATCACTTGAAAGGGATGGGTGAGAAGGTTGTAAAGTTTCCAGGTCGCATAAAAACAAATCCAAACACAAGGGATGAGAATTTATGGTGTGCATTTCACCATGATTTCGACCATACAACGGAGGATTGTAAGGCATTGAGATACGAAGTGGCCATCTTGCTGCAGAAGGGGCATCTGGTCGAATTATTGACTGACAGAGGACGAAACAATTTTAATAAGAAGAAAGACGATGAGCCGCCAAAACCTCCTGCTCCTAGGAAGACGGTAAATGTTATTACCGGAGGAGATGACGTTTGTGGGGTGACTTACACTACCAAGAAATATGCAAAGGTCTCATTTACATGAGACAAACGAACACGAGATGATATGAATGATGAGATTGTGTTCGGGGATTTTGACTTCGATGACAGGTTTCATCCCCATCAAGATGCACTTATAGTCACAATGAGGATCGACGATGCCGATGTAAAAAGGGTGTTAATCGATGCTGGCAGCTCAGTTAATATCATACATACAAGAGTAGTCGAGCAGTTGCATACATACAAGAGTAGTCGAGCAGTTGCAGTTGAGTGATAAGATCGTGCCTCGCTCAACAGTATTGTCGGGTTTCAACAACTCGAGCGAAGTAACTGTTGGAGAAATCACAATTAAAACTTATACAGAAGGTGTTGAGAGTGAAACAACATTTCAGGTGATGAAAGGCGAGATGGCAAACAACATGATATTGGGTCGACCGTAGATTCACGCTATGGGAGCGGTCCCATCGACCCTGCATCAAGTTGTAAAATTCCCTACTCTGTGGGGAATTCGTGAAATTAGAGGCGAACAGCAGGCATCACGAGAATTTTACTCAGTAGCAGTTAAGGATGTCTTTCGATTGTAGCAATCACAGCCAGTGGGATCCGTGGCCGGAAGCTTCACTTCGGTTCCGTCATGTGCTTCGTCACAGTTACCGGAATCCGAAGTCGAAGGCGACTTCGCACAGGTTCCACCATATGTGAAAGAACCGTATAAATAAAAAGCTGGAGACTCTACGATAGAAGATCTAGAGGAAGTAATGTTATTCGATGATAGGCCTGATTGGAAAGTCTATGTGGGAGCAGCTCTGGATCTCGAAGTAAAAGCAAAAATCATATCCTTCCTCAATGATAATTCTGATTGTTTTGCTTGGTCCCACGCAGATATGGTAGGGATCGATCCAAAAGTCGCTTCGATCCAAAACATCGGCCGGTGAAGCAAAAGAAACGGCCGAATGGAGGATTTCGAAGGAAGGTGATCAACGACGAGGTAGAAAAGCTGCTAATGAATGGGTTCATTAAGGAAGTCAAGTATCCTGAATGTCTTGCAAACACTGTGGAAGTGCCAAAGAAAAACGGCAAGTGGAGGGTATGCGTCGATTATACCGACCTCAATAAAGCTTGCCCAAAAGATTCGTTCCCGTTGCCTCACATCGATAGGCTGATCGATTCAACGGCAGGGCACGAAATGTTGAGCTTCTTGGATGCCTATTCAGGCTATAATCAAATTTCGATGGACCCATTAGATCGGGAGAAAACGTCATTCATCACAGATATGGGGACTTACTGTTATACAGTCATGCCCTTCGGCCTTAAAAATGCTGGCGCTTCTTATCAGCGTTTGGTCACTACTATGTTCAAAGATTTGATCGGAAAGACCATGGAAGTATATATCGATGACATGCTGGTCAAATCTCTCGAGAAGGGAAATCATTTGTGTCATTTGGAAGAGACTTTTACGATACTAAGGCGGTTCAACATGAGATTGAACCCGGAGAAATGCGCGTTCGGAGTTGGATTCGGCAAGTTCTTGGGATTCATCGTATCGCAAAGAGAAATTGAGGCCAATCCAGACAAAATCAAAGCAATTGAAAGCATTCCCGGGGACTTAACAACAGTGAAGGAAGTTCAACAGCTGACCGGTCGAGTAGCCTATCTCAGCAGGTGCATCTCGAGGTCATCTGAACGATGCCACAAGTTCTTTTCGGTGCTGAGGAAGAACAAAAGCTTTGAATGGACACCAGAATGCAAAAAGGCCCTCAGAGATTTAAAGCAGTACCTTTCAAATGCTCCGCTCCTGTCAAAACCGATCGAAGGAGAAATGCTGCTGATCTACTTGGCTGTCTCCGATGTCGCTGTAAGCGCTGTCCTCGTTCGCGAGGACGGAGGTAATCAATTTCCTATCTATTATGTTAGTAAAACATTGTTAGATGCAGAAACAAGGTATCCACACCTAGAGAAACTAGCACTTGCACTAGTCACTGCTGCACAAAAACTAAGACCTTATTTCCAATGTCATTCAATATCTGTAGTAACTACTTTTCCATTGCAAAATATTTTACATCCGCCAGATCTCTCTGGTCGATTAATGAAGTGGGCGGTCGAGCTGAGCGAGTACGATATCACTTATCAGCCTCGCACCGCCATAAAATCTGAAGTGTTAGCTGATTTTGTAGCAGATTTTAGCGCTAACATCTTCCCGGAGGCAAAAAAGGAAGAATTGATGATGAGAGATCCCGATCTCGTAGTTTGGAAAATGTTCGTCGATGGGGCTTCAAATGTGAAAGGGACTGGTCTCGAAATCTTATTAATAGCACCTACCGGTGAAAAATTCAGGTATGCGATCAAATTACATGCAAAAACTAACAACGAGGCCGAATATGAGGCCCTCGCTGCAGGTTTAAAGATCGCAAAAGACTTGAAGGTCGAACGACTAGACATCAAAAGTGATTCTCAATTGGTGGTAAATCAAATCCAAGGCGATTTTTGTGTTCGAGATCCAAGGATGCAGCAGTTGCTCGAGAAAGTGCAAAATCTCCTTATATCCTTCCAGGAATGGAAAATAGCTCAGATACCAAGGGAGGACAACATCGAAGCAGACGCCTTAGCCAACCTCGGTTCTGCAGCAGTCATCGATGGCAAAATCGATGAAACAGTGGTTCATCTGTTCGAATCCCCACTCTGTAGGAGCATTAAAGAGGTAAACAATGTTAACCATACTTGGGATTATTTGCAGGCAGGCACCCTTCCCAGTGACAAAAAATCTGCCCGATCACTCAAAGCTAAAGCGACAAGATATTGTCTCTTAGAAAACCAGCTCTACAGACGAATGTTCAGCGGCCCTTTAGCGAAGTGTGTGGGACCAGATGGAACAAACTATGTGTTGAAAGAGATTCACGAAGGCGAGTGCGGCAATCACTCCGGCAGCAAGTCGTTGGTTCGAAAGATCCTAAAAGCTTGATACTATTGGCCAACGATCGCAAATGATGCCAAAGAATTCGTCCGCAAATGCGACAAGTGTCAACGATTTGGCAACCTCATACATCAACAGGCAGAGCCACTTCATTCGGTCACGTCACCGTGGCCATTCATGAAGTGGGGAATGGATTTGGTTGGGCCGCTTCCAACAGCGCCCGACAGGGTAAAGTTTATTTTAATTCTTACGGCTTATTTTTCTAAATGGGTAGAAGCAATTGCTTTAGCTAAAATTCGTGAACAAGAAGTCATTAAATTTATTCATCAAAATATTATCTGTCGTTTTGGGATCCCGAAAGAGATCACATGCGATAACGGTAAACAGTTTGTAGGAAGACGAATCACTGCTTTCTTCGAAAAATGGGGGATCAAGCGAATTGCCACAACACCTTATCACCCCAGTGCAAATGGACAGGCTGAGTCTTCCAACAAAACAATAATCGAGTATTTGAAGAAAAGGATGGATGATTCAAAGGGCAACTGGCCGAACGAACTCCCCGGAGCGCTGTGGGCTCATCGGACAATGATGAAACACAGCACCGGGGAAACACCATTCTCACTCGTCTACGGAGCAGAAGCACTGATACCGGTGGAAGTGGGAGAACCCAGTCTTCGGTTTGCCCACTCCACCGAAGAAGCAAACAAAGAAGCCATGTTGATAGATCTAAACCTGTTCGAAGCAAAAAGGGACATGGCATTTGTTCGAATACAAGCACAAAAACAAAGGGCAGAAAATTACCTCAACAAAAAAATCAAGTATCGATCTTTTAATATAGGTGACTATGTGCTAAAGATCAGAAGACCAAAAAAGGATGAGCCCAACGAAGGTAAGTTAGGAGCAAATTGGGAAGGACCCTATCGGGTCAAAGCAGTAATCGGGAAAGGATCATACCAACTCGAAACAATGGACTCCAAGCCGGTTGACTTCAATTGGAATATCACACAATTGAAGAAATACTACTTTTGAGGTTCTACAGTATCATCAATTCTCATCTTTTACTTTCGCAAATTTTCATTCTTCCTCCATCGGAAAGAATTGTTTAATCGATTATTTGATACTAAAAACTTTTAGATGATAGGCATAGTTGGAATCGAATGATGACAAACATCACCCACGAACACCTGAGCTCAAAACGCTCTGATCGGGGTCGATAAGTCTGACGAACATTCTAACGTGGTCTTCATCTATAACGGTTTCTCGGTTTTTGTTTTCTCAATGACTTCGTTTCAGGACCAGTGTTCGACCACTCATTCTTCACACCCAAACACTGGGGGGGGGGGGGGGGAGAGATAGAGTCAGCATGATGGTCATCAACGGATACTGGGGACTGCCCAAGAACCGGGGACTCGTTCAAAATTCGACAAAAGTTCCAACGTTCACTCGAACTGGGGACTCGTTCAAAATTCGACCGAAACTCGAAGACCACAACACTCATTCGAACTGGGGACTCGTTCGAACTAGAGATTTAATTTTATCAGATGTTTCAATCCTTGACGTTTTTTATCCAAGTCAAGGGTTATCCGTTTGGATGAATTATGTAAACGATCCGTGAGCGATCAAAAGTCTGTGCCCTTAAACGGCCGCATCTTGTAATCGATCGAATTGCACGATCCAAATTGTATTAAAAGCCCATTAGCGGCTCATTCCAATAATACGCAACACTTTGGTTATATTTTCGACTTTTCACATTTGTCCGACTCGAGTGATCGCTTCAAATGTTAGCGAATTCTACAATTCCAAGTTTTTTACCAGTGTTAAAAAAATTTTCATTCCGAACTCATAAAGAATGTTCGAAGAGTGCATTACGTGAAAGTGAGACGTCATTCTTCACTACGCACTAAAAGACATTGGGCCCCAATCATATTTCTTTCGACAACTGTCGTTAAACGCGAACTTTCGAACGAATACATGAAATCATCTTCGAAAAATACAGTGGCTAGACAAACGAAAAAGTTTATTCATTAATATCCACAACGGTCAAACGACCTTGTCATAGCTAAAGATATTTTATACAACGGTCGAATGACCACATCATAGCTAATCAAAAACAAAAACTTAAAATTGAGTTCATTCATCTCCATCGGATCCTTCATCAGAAGAATTCGGAGAAAGGCCAAGTGCCTCGCGAGTCATCTTTACAACTTGTATAGCTTCTTCGAGCTCTGTGGCTACATCGACTTGACGCTCAGACATTTCCCGCAGCAAGTCTCGCCTCGACTCTGCTAGAATGAGCTCCCTCCTTACTTCGAAATCATTCTCCTGAGTGGTCAACTCCTTCTGAAGAAGCAAATTCCTCTCCGACAACGCGTCGTTCTGGGCAGCTAAATCGTCATTAACACTTTTAAGAATATGAAATTCTTCATTTACACGAACAAATTCTGACTCTTTAGCCTTCAGCTCAGCCTCCAGTTTGACATACTTGTCGCCCATGCTAGTCTCAAGCCGACCAAGTTGATTGTTCAAAGCCTGAACTTGGGACTCCAGCTCTGATTCTCGAAGAGCATGAGCGGTAGCCTTTTTAGCCGATTCGGCCTCAAGTTCAGAATACTTCACTTTCAAAATTTTCAAGTTGTTGTGCCATCCATCACCAGCGGAAGCAAGAAAGGCGACTCTCTCGTTCAAATGAGCTATTTCGGCTTCGAGCTGCCGAATCTGATCAGCTGATTCGATGGCCATGATGGTATTCTAAGGACAAAGCAAGACAACTTCGTAAGACAGAGAAAATAAGAAGTGTTTAGCAGTAGAAATCAAGAGAGAATGTCAGTTACCCGGAAAGCGCCGAATGTAATCTGAGAAGATAAGCTCACATCGCTGTAGCAATTCAACCGAGCTTTTTCCATTGGCCCCATCACATCAAAAAAGTAATCAGCAAGATGCTTTGGGCACTGAAGCAGATCCACTTCCCTAGGGATGCTAACAGTCAAAGATCGGGCGTTAGCCTCTCCTGCGGCCTTGGACCTCTTGTAAGCAGCAAAGGCAGCGGCCTCCTCAAATTGAGGAAAACGAACGATGGGCTCTTCATGGTCTGACGCATAGAATGACGAGCCTGAGCTCTACGTATGCTTTGATTTCCTTGTTGCCATAGAACGATCAAGGGGAAGCTTACCTTTCTTGGGATCCCTCTCCACTGGCACATTGTCGGAAGGAGCACCATCAATGTTCCCAACATTAAACATATCATGGGTTGGGACGATGGCAACCTCTTTTCCCCCAGAGCCAGAGGTTACATCGATCATGTCTTCCACAATCGGAGAAAGAGCTGGCTGCCTATCGCCACCAAGGTCGGCTGATTGGACTTGATCATATTCCTAAGCGGCCTTGAGTTGCTCAGCCGTTTCAAGCATCCTTTCTTTCCTTGGCCTTCTCGGCCGCTCCAATGGCAACTCAGACCCAGACTCTTCACCTTCTTCTTCAGAAGGAATTCGAGAGAGTTTCCCCTCCTCGACGGCCTTCGCTGCCTTGACTGCTGAGACAGCCCATTTAATGACCTGCTCGATCGGCTTAGGTTCAGCCGATGAGCCAGCCCCTTGCGAAACACTTTTTACCAAGTACTTCGCCCTAAGGTCTTGGTAAGAGGTCTTCTTCTTCTTCTTCGGGGGAGTTTTGCTTTTTCCCCCTCAACCTCCTCGACCTCTTCCTCAACGGCCAACTCTTCAATCGGCCCAGGGCCAGCACCAGTGATTCCTGTTGAGAGTAATCCGTTAAAATTAAACAAAAATACATTTCAACTGAAGGCGAAACTAAGCTTACCATTGTTCTTTGCCTTCACTTTCAGAAGGGTCGCGATTGGTTTCCAGGCCCTCTGGTCGTTGGTAGTCGCCTTCAAAACTTTCTTCAGCCAGTCGATGATATCGAGAACCAGTTCAAACATAACATTGCTGGCTGCACACGCGAGAAAGAGTAAGACAGAGAAAAACACAGGGCCAAGTGAAATCGAAAACTTACGTGTACGGTTCCAGCCAACTGGAAGACGTTCAGCCCCCGGAGCCACAAGTTGCTCTGTCGGGATATAAACGAAGCGTTGATCCCACGCCCTGAGATCGTCGTCATTGTAAAAAATTAGGGCCCGGCTACCTCGCTTCTGCACGGTAATGATGCCAGCCTTGTAAACTCTAGGGGAATAAAGGTGAAGAATGTGCCTAAGTGTGACTTCAACTCCCACCTCCTGGCCAATCCACCGGTACATGGCAACCAAACGCCACACCATCGAAGAAATCTGCGCCAGACAAACTTTGTACAACCGGCAAAACTCCTCGATTATTGGATCGACCGGCAGAGTAAACCCTATCGTAAATGGATATGTTAAAACGGCGGAATAACCGCCGTAAAAAGTGGCCAGAGTAGATCTTCTCGGAGGGCACACCACGTCGATCTCACCCTCTTTCCAGCCACAATCCTTTCTGATTCGTGGTATCGATTCCTCAGTGACAGCACAAAAAACTGAGTCCACAGGAATATTCTTCTTCTTTGACAGTTGGACGTCGTTTTGAGTGCTGACCTTGCAATCATCATCGTAGGTGAATTTCTTCGGGAGAATATCGGTATAGGTCTTCTCTGGACCAAAATCTTTAGGTTTCCTCTCCCTCTTTTTGCCTTTCTTATCTGTTGAAGGACCGACAGCGGGCTGCGGCGGTGCCGTGGCAGCAACGTCGGCAAAAGAAGGAATTCCGGCATCAACTACATCTTTTGAAGACATTTTTTCAGTAAAATCAAATAAAGTGAAGTAAGCGGAGTAGATGAAGTAGATGAACTCAAAAGATTTGAAGTAAGAACAAGTGAGTAGTGGAAAGATTTGCTTAAGAAAATTCTGGAGAAATTTTGAAAAATTTCAGAAGTTTGGAAGATGTAAAGTTTTGAAAACCGTTTGAAACCAGCCTTTATAGTGGGGAAGTCATCATGACCATGGGAAGCAATAAAAACTGCCGCCCGCACGATCTCTGACACGTGCACTGATTGGAAGTTGAAATGACGGTTTGACTTTTCAAAACAAAGGGACACGGGCGCGCCACGTATTTTCCCGCTTAAAATTTCAGGCCACTTGCAAAGTGTTACGATCACAAGACTTTGCAAGTGGGGGGGACTATCTGTATTGGTCGATTTTCGTTCCTCTCACAAAAATGATGTGTTCGGTTTTTGTTGCATGATCAATTGCAGTTTCCGAAGAGGTGATGGTATGGGGTGGTTTTGATTTAATAACTTGATCGGGAAATTAACGAAGACGTTGATTCTAGCAGATAAACCTGATTGGCTTTATCCCATTTTTATCGGAACAAACCCAACGTATTTTAAGGGACGTGGGCAGTTGCTGAAAAGAGACGTGAGCAGAAAAGAGTCCTTCTAGGGTTTGGAAGTGCTGACCTTTTCAGCCTATAAATAAGACTCTCCTCTTCCATTTGAAGACACGTTCATCTGAACAACATTACTCTGAGTCTTCAAGCTATACAAATCTCTTCATTTTGTTCTCTCATCATACTATAATTTACTGTCATTATCAAGGCAACCTCTGTATTAAATTCAGTCGTGGCTTGGTTCAAACGTGGAAGAAGATTCATCTCTTTCATTGAAGCACCATCCTCCGATTCTTCAATACAATAAGCTTTTATCGCTTTAATTATTTATTTATCGTTTGCTCGTTAATCACTGCTTGCCTTACTTGTCGCTTATATTATTCGTTATTTATTGCGTTCGATCTTATTAACTTGTTATCGTTATTCTGATCGCATAAAAAAGCTTACCAATTTACTCATTATAAATTATATCGAATATATTGCTGATATCGCTTTACGGTCGCATTACTTGATTGAATACATTCATATTACGTTCGCTCATCATCGTATCTATCATCGTCATCGTATCTATCATTGTCATCGTATTTGAGTAAAACTGGGCATTTAACTTTAAACGGAATCGAGCTCATATTTTCTCTTCGACAAGAAACTTGAACGGAATCATTTCATTGCGAATTACTGACTAGTCATCTGTTCCGATTTCACTCACTTTGGCGCAAGCTTTACATTTGTGCTAAAATTTGACTTAATTTGCATAAATAACTTATTCAGAACCTAGTAAACAAACAAGTTAATGGTATAGAACTCATAACCTTACACTCCATTTGGATGGTTGTTACCCATCGTTTCATAATGTACTGTATTATATTGTATCATGTCGTACTGTATCGTATTGTGTTGTACAATGTTTGGATATGCTGTATTGTTTACCGTGGTTTAATAAGTAAATATAAGGTAAACGGTAAAACAGGAATAGAAAATAATAAGTGAGGGCATGATAGAAAAGAAAAATAAGTAACGACGCGATGCCACCAAATCGGTCGTTACATAAAGTGATGATTTTCATGGTTACGTAACCATTGATTTAACGATACAGTACAATAGTAATTAGAGTAACAATCAAAACAAATATAGTACTTAGAGTAACAATACAATAAGGTACAATGGGTTACAATTATCCAAACAATATGTTAAAATCCTGAATTCGCCTCTGTTGATGGTGTGCGTTGATAGTGTGTATAATATAAATCTGAAGAACTTTTTTATTTGTGTAGTGTGTCCCAACACTACTACCCACTGGCCACTAGACTTCTACTACTTATATATTCATCTTTGTTTCTTTCACAAACCCAAAAAATTGAAACAATTAGATCCAAAAAAATGAGTCTTTCTACAACAATTACAACATGGGGTCACACCCATTACCCCCTTTGTGACTTTAGACATAACCTCAGATCCAAATTTTGTACTCATGATTTGTTCATTCCTTCACTAAAAATGAAAATTTCCAAGAACCCATCTTTGTTAACTGTGTCATCAGTACTTACAAAGCAACAAACTGATGAAATCAAGAAAAAGGAACAATCAATTGAGGAATTTAAAGAATATGTTGTTGAAAAGGCTAATAATGTAAACAAGGCTTTGGATAATTCAGTGTTGTTGAAAGAACCAATCAAGATTCATGAATCTATGAGGTATTCATTATTAGCTGGTGGTAAAAGAATTAGGCCTATGCTGTGTATAGCTTCTTGTGAACTTGTTGGTGGTAATGAGTCTTTAGCTATGCCTGCAGCTTGTGCTGTTGAAATGATACATACTATGTCTTTAATTCATGATGATTTGCCTTGTATGGATAACGATGATTTACGACGAGGGAAGCCTACGAATCACAAGGTTTTTGGTGAGAATGTTGCTGTTTTAGCTGGTGATGCACTTCTTGCATTTGCATTTGAACACATTGCTACACAAACTAAAGGGGTTAGTTCTGATAGGATTGTAAGGGTGGTAGGTGAGTTAGCTAGGTGTATCGGCGCTGAGGGGCTTGTAGCCGGGCAGGTTGTTGATATATGTAGTGAGGGTAATTCGGATGTTGGTTTGGATCATTTAGAGTTTATTCATTTGCATAAGACTGCGGCTTTGTTGGAAGGATCGGTCGTGCTAGGGGCTATAGTAGGAGGGGCAACAGATGAAGAAGTGGAGAAGTTGAGGAAGTTTGCGCGATGTATTGGTTTGTTGTTTCAAGTTGTGGATGATATTCTTGATGTTACAAAGTCGTCGAAGGAATTAGGGAAAACAGCAGGCAAGGATTTAGTTGCTGATAAGGTTACTTATCCGAAACTGATAGGTATTGAGAAGTCTAAGGAGTTCGCTGAGAAGTTAAACAAAGAGGCTAAAGCTCAGCTTGCTGGATTTGATCAACAGAAAGCAGCTCCATTGATTGCGTTGGCGAATTACATTGCATACAGAGACAATTAAGTTGTAGCAACAGGATACTAAGTGATGATTCCTGGTGGAGTTAGACTATGAGAATTGAAATTTATGGTCAAGTAATTTGTACATTTGAAGACAAAGAAGTTAATAGAAAGTGAGGACATTATAGTCTGTAAAGCTCAAACTTCTAATATCTTGAATGAAATTATGGCCAATACACCCTTTAGAAGTGTTACGAATGTTGATTCTTTTACTTTTGTTATCTCTATGTTTGTTGGCAATATTTTTCTTTTCTTCAATATTTTCAATTTAGCCATTTTAAATGCTTTTCTTGAGCCAAGGGCCTATCAGAAACAATCTCTTTACTTATCATAGGTCTGCCTACATCTAACATTCTCCAGACCCAATTTGTAGGATTACATTGGATATGATGTTGTTGTTGTACACCCAATGTCATATTTTTCAACAGATGTCTGAGGGTGTAAATGCTTATTCACATCATTACATGTGGCTGTGGATGTATTTTCCTACTGGACATCAACTCTCTTTCTTTGATTATTAACTTATAAAGGCTATATAGCAGCTTCTACTACTCTCTTGCTTCTACTACTATCTCTTTCATCTCCTTTTGGCTGTAGCTGCACTTTTATGACCTGAGTTATGGTACCACTCCCTTGTTGGGGTCATGGTAAGATGATGAACCTCAGATACATCAGATTATGATTACCATTTTTTTAAGTCCAGGGAGAACTTGTAAGTTTTAATTAATCCTACCATGTCTCCTTGCTCTTCTCTTCTAGTTGTCTGTCAAGATTCTTCATTAAAATATTTCTGCATTTTTTTATGCATAATATAGTTTAGTTTTGTTTGGTGCCTTGTCAACTTCACATGCTTTATCGAAAATTGAACAACCTTAATAAATTATTGAATGTGCTGAATAAGCTTATCTTACTTTTCAACTGGATCTGCCTGTTGAATGACATGGTTGATATATTTTTTAATTTATTTTGAAATAGCTTCTAAATTCTACCCTTGCTGCTTTGGCTTGATTCCTTGTTCCTCAGTAAATTCATAATATTACAGCAATAAGTTAAGGACTAATTCACCAATTCAGTGAAGAAGTTTAGCTGACTTCTCAAGTTCACAGTCATGTCTATGCTTAAAGGATTAATACACAATATTGTAAATCTGAGCACAAGAGGTCCAAATAGATCCAGATCTCTATTCCTCCCAAAAGAAAGAGCCTTTTGTAATAGCACAAATCTTGGCAAGAATGAAGCTGAAGTTATCAAACATGAAAACACATTTAGAGAAGGAAATACAAGAACTGTCTTTGATTTCAAAGCTTACATGCTTCAAAAGATTAAATCTGTCAATCAAGCCTTAGATGCTGCTGTTCCAATCAGAGAACCCATCAAGTTCCATGAAGCAATGAGATACTCGCTCCTTTCTGAAGGCAAGCGGGTCTGCCCTATACTCTGCATAGCCTCATGTGAGCTTGTTGGTAGCCAAGAATCAACGGCAATGCCAGCTGCTTGCGGAATGGAGATGATACATGCTATGTGTATGATGCATGACGATCTTCCCTGCATGGACAACGATGATCTCCGTCGAGGAAAGTTGTCAAATCACAAGGTTTTTGGAGAAAATGCCACTGTTCTGGCTGGTTATTCCCTTGTTGCCTTAGCATTTGAGCATATGGCAACAGCCACAAAAGGGGTGAATCCGAAAACAATGGTTCGTGCTATTGGAGAGCTAGCGAGATTGATTGGACCAGCGGGAGCAGCAGCTGGGCAGGTGCTTGACTTGCTCTGTGGAGGTAATTCTGATGTTGGATTGGAACACCTCGAGTATATTCACCGTCACAAGACAGCGGACTTTGCAGAGGCCGCGGCCGTTGTAGGGGCAATGCTTGGTGGTGCATCAGAGGAGGAAATTGATAGAGTCAGAAAATTCTCCCAGAGTATAGGGCTGTTGTTTCAGGTTGTGGATGACATTCTTGATGTTACTAAATCTTCTGAGCAATTAGGAAAGACTGCAGGAAAGGATTTGTTGGCTAACAAATTGACATACCCAAAGATGATTGGCATCGACAAGTCTAAGGAACTTGCTCAAAAGCTTAGCAAGGAAGCTCAGGAGCAGCTTGTTGGTTTTGATCCAGAAAAGGCAGCTCCTTTACTTGCTATGGCAGATTTCGTCCTTCATCGGCAAAAATGATATTGTTACTCATTAGAATTATTTTGCCTGTATTATTTAACTACAGTCGTGTGTAATATTTTTTATCTAGTGAAATAGCAGGGGTTGAGTTTCCTTGAGATATATCTGAAACTGACCCTTCTTTATGTTCAAAAGGACAACGTATCCAATATTGATTTCATAATTTACAATTCACCTATTTGCTGAAATCTACTTGATATTTGGTTCTTTGCCAACCCATGATGAAAATGCTTAGGCCATCTGCAACCATTTTTCCCATTTTCTTTTACTCCAACCATTTCCCCATTTTTTCCCCTAAAAAAAATATTCATTTTTTTAATCTTCTCTCTCTTCTATATTATATTATTATGTTTATCTCAATTTTATTTTTTTATTTTCATTAAACAAATTCTATCTTTTATTTTCTTTTTTACATATTTATCACACATAATTTATATTCAATATAAATTTATTTTGTACCATAAAATTTTAAACAATATAATTTGTAAGAAAATATTAAAAATTATATATATGAACGGATAATCCAAATAAAAGTGAATCATTGTGATACAATTATAACTCATAATAAAATTAACTACCAATTTTACATAAAAAAAATAGATACACGATAATTAAATTTTCAAAATAATACGACAATGTTAAGACAATAAATTAATTATATAAAGATATTATATAAACATAATTACATTTATATAAAGAGATAAATTAAAAGGTTAAATAAGAAAAATTATTTTAATGGTGAATAGTAAATAGGGAGATGAATAGTGTGTCCCTAAATTTGGAGAAATAATATTCACTCCCTAATTTAGGGACACAAATAGAGAGCCATTGGAGTGAAATTTTCCTAAATGTGTCCCCAAAAATAGTAAAAAGTGGATATAGGGGCAACCCTTGGAGATGGCCTTAAAATATAAGCGACCATTTTTGTCCACTGATAAGAATGATGCTAGTGATGTGTGGATTAGGTGCTCGTCACGAGTTCGAATTACACCATGGTTAAAAGATTTATGTGGAGAAGGGTACCGGAGCCAAGTCCATTATATACCAAGTTTTGAACCGTTAAAAAATAAAGACTACTGCTAGCTAAAAAGTGACTTGAGAGTTAAGACGATACAAGTTTGGCCTGAGGGTTAGGCATTGAAGGGTTTTAAAGATCTTTACTATCCAGTACGTTGACATTATTGATTACTTCAGAAAGTTTGGTGAGTGTAGGTTATAGAGGAACATAAGTAGCTTTTTAAAGCCTTAATTATGTAATTTGTGAACAGATTTCATGAAGGAATTTCTTGTGGTTGGGGTGCTTCTGGATCAGAAACAGTTTCTGACAACGCTCAATCTTACACCATTAATGGTGAAGGGCGATCGTTAAAGTATAATACCCGATGTGAGTCGGGGTCGATTTCCCAAGGGAACTAGCACGTTAAGTGAGAGAGTTGTAAATAGATATTCAAATGAGGTTTAGTGTTGAGTCCTAGAAGTATGTAAGGAAACTATGATTAATTCTAAGTGTAAGCAATTAAACGAGTAAGTTGTTCGATATTACTAGACTAGGGGTGCAACCAACTAATAGTGATTTCCAACTAACGGGTGTTTTTCCTTCACTTTCCCAACACAAGTATAATTATGGTCGAGCATTCCAATCGTAATCTCTAGAATCCTTCCGGCCTAAGAGAGATCTTTCACAACCCGCTCGTCAAAGCCTTAGTTGAATGCTTAAAGCACTACTCAATGACCCGAGGAAAGGAGACCTCTTCCGAGCGTAACTCCTTTTAGATGAGTTAGTCTATATGAATAGCCTATCAACTCAAATCCTCGCCAACTCCACTATTCTACACTAGTTAATCTCTTCCGAGTCTTTAACTAGCAATGTAGACAAGAAATCCCAAATATCATGGATTTTGGAATTTTGATGTTATTGTAATGGGGAGTTGGATAATTGTTACTTGTGTTATAGTTAGTGAAATAGAACAACACCCATTAATTTTCTATCACAATAGCATAATTACACCCCTAGTTATGAGTTTAGCTACTCATAACTAGGGTTTGAATCATAGTAATAAAGATGTAATGAAAAGATGAAATCATGTTGGACATAAGTTTGAATTGATATATGGAATCAAGATTCAAAGTTACAAGATTAGAAGCTTACAAAATGATGTTAAACCTCTACTTGGCTCTCAAAATCGCCTCAAACTCAATGCCAAACGTAATAATAGAATGTTTTGTTCAAAACTTAGCTTAAGCTATTTATACAAGCAGGAAGAATTTGCAGAGCACAGTGGAGTAGGCGGCCAGCCTACTTTAGTAGGCGGTCAGCCTACTTTAGTAGGCGGCCAGCCCCTTTTTTTGGTCAGTCTCTGGATCTTCATTGGGCGCCCCGCCTGTCAAGACTAGGCGGTCCGCCTCTTTTTTTATCACTCTCTGGATTTTCTGTAGGCGCCCCGCCTCTGTAAAGTAGGCGGTCCGCCTCTTTTTTTCTCACTCTCTGGATTTTCAGTAGGCGCCCCACCTCTGTAAAACAGGCGGGGCGCCTCTTTCTGGCTTCAACTTTTCCAATTCTTTCTTGATGTCCTTTTCTTTCACACTTTGGCTCGAATTCTTGCTCTCTAGCTTCAATCTTCAACGAGTATCCTTGTGAATTCATTATAACCTGAAACTAAGCGATTCATGACGTCAATAACACAAAATGTCGCTTTTGGATTCAAAAACGTAAGTTTAGCGTAGTCTTTAAGTTGGTAAAATACCAACTTATCAACTCCCCCAAACTTAAGTCTTTGCTTGTCCTCAAGCAACTCAAAATCACGAGACCAAAGCTTGTTCCATTTTAAGCTTGACACCAAGGTATGTTCCACATTTCGAATTTCACAAACAATATTATTTTTATTATTTTTATTTTTGCATTAATGAATTAGTTGGTACTAACTAGTCACATATACCAAAATGAACAATTGACAAGCAACTATGCACTTCATTCGGACTATGGCAAAAAGGAAACTCACGAGCCTTTAGAGTTATCTCAAGATTATCGGCTTGCTCCGATTGTTCATGAGCCTCAATATGCATTCAAACCCCTTGCTCAAAAGTTACTTGCTTCCTTACGAAGAAGAATGGAGTCCGTCACTCACAAAAAGTTTTAAAACCAAATTTGGACTCCAAGAAATTGAACTCTCACTCTCATAAAGAAATGCTCGTGTGTGCTTCTCAAAAATTCAAAGACTTGCTCTTCTTGTACTTCTCCACTAATGTAGGGCCACTTGACTCGGGATCAATTAGGACTTGACATGGTTGTAATGTAGGCTTTTGGTTTTAAGGTGTGGTAGATTTGGCTAATTAGTGACTAACACCTCCATAGTACTACATCATTTTGTTCTCTTTTGTGCAACCTTTCTTTCCCTTAGGCTCATCCTACTTTTCTTTTGAAGATGGTACCAATTAATCCCTTCTTTATTTACACTTTTCTTTTCTTTGCTTTTTTTTTTTTTTTTTTTTTTTTTTTTTTTTTTTTTTTTTATATCTACTTCCTTCCATTTTCATTTTCTTTTGTTTCTCTTTTCTTCTTTCTTTTATTTCTTCTTTTCTTCTTTCTTTTATGCACTTCAATTCGGACATTCACCATGGGATTCCAAGCTTTTACCATCTCCCCCAAACTTAGGTTTTAGCCTAAGTTGCACGTTTTTCAATGCACACATGGAGGTTAGGGGTTAAAAAGAGGGTTGGTGCCTTAGCACACAAGAATTGGCTCGGTTTTCAATTTAGTGACTGCCAAATGAAAGGTTAAGGCTCAGAGGGGTTAACTGGGGTAAATGCGTACGGGTAGGCCATTTAGGGTAGTAGCGGTCCAAAGAAAGCCTAAAATCATATCTCGAGTCAAGTTTCACCTAGGATGTCGTCTCAAAGCACATTAAGAGCAAGTTCCAAAGTTTCAAGTCACACACACAAGCTTATTAATCAAGAGCTCACCACACACGCAAGTAATCTTTCGAGTTCGGAGTCTAAGTACACACTAAGGACACTCCCTCACAAAGCATGTAATGGTTCAAGATTTCAAACCATGCCAACAACACAATTGAGTTAACTAGAGAACCTCGTGGTCTACAACTCATGCCATGCCATTCAAACTACACATTCATTTGTCAAAGTTGTCATAACAGTAATGTAACAATAGGTAGTACCACATAATCCATTAATATATTTTCAAAAGGTTTTATGTACAAACTTGGTTCAAAAAGAACCTCCGGAAAGAACCAAGTGAAGAAAACCGGAGGCTTATTTGAAAAGTAAAAAGTCAAACATAACATAACTACTAGCTATACTAAACAAGTGCGTATATATAAAGATGGTCCGAATTGTATATGGATATCATTAAACACAGGGCACTATCCAAAATACATATACGAATTCGGACCCCTCCCCCAACTAAAAACTCTAGCATCGTCCCCGCATGCTAAGTAAAACAAAGTAAAGTGCGAAGGGGGGTGGAAGGGAACTCCCTGTATGCTCAAGCAACGCCCTTCCCTTTGCCCGTTACAGGGGCAAGTGAGGCCCCAGCTGGTGGTGCCTGTCGTCTCTCTGCTGTTCGGCGGGCTGACTCAATAGATCTCCGTGTAGCAATGTCAACCTGCATCTCCTCGGGCAACAGGGTGAGGTCACCAACAGTCCCTGAGACTGGATCAAGAGCATCATCTTCAATATCGAAGTCCATGGCCTCAGTAGCCTCAATGTCCTCGAGTAAGTCCTCATCTTCTTGTTGCTGAGCTTTCCTTGACTGTTTGGTTGGAGGCTTAGAGGCCTTTGAACTAGACGCTCGGTGTGCAACTGAAGACGGCTGTGGTGGTAGTGAAGAGGATACCAAAGGAGCCGGAGCAGCTGGAGCAACAGTAGAGCCAAGTGGAGCAGCTGGAGCAACAGTAGAGCTAAGTGGAGCAGCTGTAGTAGCAAGGGGGGCTGGAGCAGTGGCCTTAGCAGAACCCCGTCGAACATAAGTAGCAACTGGGGCAGTGGGGATGACCGGGCCCGTAGGCTGGGGCTGTGGAGGGGCTGAACTCTGTGGACTGATAACCCCTCCGGCAGGTACACCTAACGCCTTGCTAACCTTCTTGTCTAACACAGAGTAATGGGTAGCAAGGTCAGACAATGAGGCCTTTATGGCACGAACATCCTGTGAGTGAGCCTGAAAGGCCAATGTGTTAGCTTCCACAGCTCTGGTGTGGTTCTCAATAGTCTTGGAATGAGCCGTCAAGACTCGAACCAACTCACTAAGCTGCTCAGTAGAGACCTCAGGGGGTGGAGGTGGTGGTGGGGGCTGCACCTGTGGTAAGTTGGAAATAAGAGCCCGAAGCTCATCCAACTGGGTACCAAGAACATGCACATCCGCGGGGAGAGTGCTAGTGCCAATACCTGAAGTAAAGGGGCTCGCCTCATGCTGAGGGGCTGCCTCAGAAGTGGGTAGTACATCATCATGATCATCAGAAAGAACAGTACCTGAGGAAGCCTTTGGCGGGGAGTCCTTGAAAGCATACCAATAGAAGGCAGATTTAGGAGGCGATTTCAAGTCCCCTGGTTGCCCCGGGCAACCACATTTCAGCAAATAATCAGTCAATGTAGAGGGGAATGCCAGGTTATCCTTCTCAAATTTCACCACTTCTCGCATGTGTTTAAGCATCTCCGCTCCCAAGTTTACTTTGATACCTTTCATCAAACAACCAATCATTACGGCTCTCTTCAAAGTTAACTTGTTATCCTGACTAGTTGGCCGCACTCGTGATATAACAATGTATTGCCAACCCTTTGCTTCAAAATTAAGGTCGGCCCTCACAATTTGAATTCCCACCTTTTTCCATTCCGGGTTCGCCTTTCTACCAATGATCGGTACCAGCCACTCTCTTTGCTCTTCTCGGGAAAGTTTCAATTTTTTTACATGTTGGGATGGATTTAAATGTGGAAGATCCAAGTATGCATTTAATGCTCGTGCAGAAATATCAACATACCTACCTCGGCAATACACTCTGTTGCTCCCCTTTGCCGTGGCAGCTAGATTGGCATAGAACTCCGCGACCAATTGCTCATTTGACTCCCTTAACGGTTTCTTCAAAGCTGCCTCCCACCCGGTTGCTACATACCGATTGTGAATGTCGGGATTCTTGACATCAACATCCTTCATGCTAATAACCCTTTCCGGATTGACTCGATGATTTTGAAACCGTTTCACATAGAATTTGAGTGCCTTTCTTGAACCGAACTTGAATTTCATCTCCTCGTTCATATCCTCTTCACTTGACACCTCCGCTAGGGCTTCCGGTTCCCCATCTTCCTCCTCCTCTACCTCTTGAGTTTGCTCCTCCTCTACCCCTTGTTCTTATTCTTCTTCGACTTGTTCCTGTACCAGATGCATAGGAGGGGCAGTTTCTTGTCTTGTTTTCTTTCTCAATTCACTTCTTGATTGTGTAGCCAAGTTGACCAATGGTACATCGTCCCGTGTGTCATCATCAAGAGGAGGAGGTGGGGCTTCCGGCTTCCTTTTTACTGTTTTCTTGCCCATCACACCTGTAAAAGTGGACAAGAATGAGTGTGTGTCATAAGTGGAAGCATTGCTTAATTGACTCATTTTATTCATTATATGCACTTTGAAAGAATTTCAAGCATCCAAAAATCCATTTATCATCAAAGCTTCAAGACATGCACAAGCGCTCACAACAAGTGTACCCATTTAGAATTTCAAATTCACTTTCAATTCTAAGCTTCAATTTGCGCTTTTGTGAACTTCAATTACCCCAAACTAGTGAGTTCATGAATTGAGCGCACTTTAGCAAGTTCAAACTATCACGAATATTCATGAGGCTATCAAGCTCACCAAAAACAACAAGCACAACTCACACTCACAATTCAATTAATTAACTAGCGCTCAAGCTTCATGAGTTTCATTATGCACACACTTGACGAATTTCCAAGCACTTTCAACAAATGATTTACCTAGGAAGACTCTAAACACACGCACACAATCCAAACTAGCAACCTAGAACAATTCAAACAATCATACAAGCTTAAAAATTCACACTCACTTCCAACTTCAAGTGCGCATTCCAAATTTGAGCATTCAAGGCATGACAATAGCACTCCCATGTTCCAAACAATTCAAGCAACCAATTTGTGGGGTATTCAAGACGGGGGTTCAAAGTTTCCTCAAAATTCCCATTTTTCAAACCGAAACCCTAACTTTCTCAATTTACCAACTTCAATATGTATCATTTAAGCACAAGGAACTTTTTTTATACTAAAGTAGCCTAATATGAACTACTCCTATAACCACAAATATTGTTTCACAAAGTTAAAGAAATTTAAAGCAAAAATTAAAAGAAATTGCACACATACCCGAATTTAAGCAAGAAGGAAGATTAAAAGTGGTGGTAGAGTGATTTGTGTGTGTTTATGATAGATGAAATTGATTTTGATGGTGTGGGGTGATGATTTTCGGCCAAAGGGTCTTGGGGTTTTGCTCAATTTGTGTTTTGGTGTGAGAAATAAGGTGGTCCGCCTAGTTTTAAGCTTAAACCCGACGGGTCGGGTTCCATGGGAAAACAGGCGGTCCGCCTATTAATTCTGGGCGGTGCGCCAAGCATATAAAACTTACCTGGGCGGTCCGCCTACCTAGGTGGGCGGTCCGCCTATTTTGTACTTGGCAGGATTTCTTGAAATTCCCCTTTTTTGGCGTACTTCCTTCACTTCCATGCTCCGCACTTCCCTCAACTCGGGTACCTGCACATGTAATAACTAGTTATGCTAAAAAAAAATGGGTTGCCTCCCAAGAAGCGCCTAATTTAACGTCGCGGCACGACGGTTTTGGCTTTTCTCCTCAAGGTTCATCAAGGTAGATGCACGCCACTTCACCAACTTCGGCGTCACATCCCAAATAGTGCTTCACTCTATGCCCATTGACCCGGAAAGTTCTTCCGCCTTCTCTTGATTGCAAATCAACGGAACCATAAGGAGTAACTCCTACCACCTTAAAAGGTCCTTTCCACTTGGACTTGAGCTTGCCCGGGAATAGCTTCAAGCGAGTGTTGAACAACAACACGACATCTCCTTCTTTGAACGTCCGGTTCCAAATCCTAGAATCATGGAGCATTTTCATTTTCTCCTTGTAGATCATTGCATTCTCATAGGCTAGGAACCGGAATTCATCAAGCTCGTGCAAATTTGAGATTCTTGCATTGGCGGCATCATTCCAATCCATGTTTAATTTCTTCAATGCCCATAGGGCTTTGTGTTCAAGTTCCACCGGTAAATGGCAAGCTTTTCCGAACACCAACTTGAATGGAGACATCCCAATTGGAGTTTTGTATGCAGTTCGGTAAGCCCATAGAGCTTCATCAAGCTTCCTTGCCCAATCGGTTCTATTTGCATTAACCGTCTTGGCAGGAATATTCTTTACTTCCCGGTTTGAAACCTCGACTTGGCCACTTGTTTGGGGGTGATAGGGAGTTGCAACCTTGTGTTTCACTCCATATTTTTGAAGGAGGTTTGAGAAGGCACGGTTGCAAAAGTGACTCCCACCGTCACTAATGATTGCCCTTGGAGTCCCAAATCTTGTAAAGATGTTCTTTTTCAAGAAATTCAATACACTCTTGGCTTCATTGTTGGGGAGCGCAACCACTTCCACCCACTTGGACACATAGTCAACCGCCACCAAGATGTATTTGTTGCCATAGGAGCTCACAAAGGGTCCCATGAAGTCAATCCCCCCATACATCAAACAATTCAACTTCCACAATGGGATTCATTGGCATTTCATGCTTTCTCAAAATTCCCCCATCCGTTGGCATTGATCATAATTCTTGACCCAAGCATGGGCATCCTTGTGCAAGGTTGGCCAAAAGAAGCCACATTGTAGCACCTTAGCCACCGTCCTAACTCCACCATGATGTCCGCCGTAAGGCGAAGAATGACACCCATTCATAATGGCATCTTGCTCGGACTCGGCAACACACCGTCGGATGATTCCATCAACACACACCCTAAAGAGATAGGGCTCATCCCAATAATGGAACCTTGCATCTTTTGCCAACTTCTTCTTTTGATAAAACGTGAAGTCTTCGGGGTAAACTCCCCCAACTATGAAATTGGCTAAGTCGCCATACCAAGGGATTGGTTCCCAAGACACGGCCAAGATCCTTTCATCCGGAAAGGTATCATCTATCTCCACTTCTTCCTTCGGGCGACCTTCTTCCTCTAACCGTGACAAATGATCCGCCACTTGGTTCTCGGTCCCCTTTCTATCTATCACCTCAATGTCAAACTCTTGAAGAAGTAACACCCAACGAATGAGTCTTGCCTTGGAATCCTTCTTTGCCATCAAGTACCGGATAGCGGAGTGGTCGGTATGGACAATTGTTCTCGACCCCACCAAGTATGCTCGGAATTTCTCAAAGGCGAAAACTATTGCTAGAAGCTCCTTTTCCGTCACCGTGTAATTCATTTGAGCTCCATTCATCGTTTTACTTGCGTAGTAGATAGGATGAAACATCTTCTCTACTCTTTGACCTAGCACGGCTCCCAAAGCCACATCACTAGCGTCACACATGAGCTCAAATGGGAGCTCCCAATTAGGACTCACAATTACCGGTGCGGTTGTCAACCTCTTCTTCACTTCTTCAAAAGCCTCTAAGCAAGCTTTGTCAAACACGAACTTGGCATCCTTCTCCAAAAGTTTGCACATAGGATTCACAACTTTGGAGAAGTCCTTGATAAAGCGGCGATAAAATCCCGCATGCCCCAAGAAACTTCGGACACCCTTCACGGTCATTGGAGGTGGGAGTTTGGAAATCACCTCAATCTTCGCTTGATCTACTTCGATGCCTCTTTTAGAGACTTTGTGTCCCAACACTATACCTTCTTGCACTAAGAAATGACATTTCTCCCAATTGAGCACAAGCCTTGTTTCTTCGCATCTCTCTAGCACCCTCTCCAAGTTTGACAAGCAATCATCGAATGAATCTCCAACTACCGAGAAGTCATCCATGAAAACCTCAAGAAAATTCTCCACCATATCGTGAAAAAGAGCTAGCATGCACCTTTGGAATGTGGCGGGGGCATTACAAAGACCAAATGGCATTTTGCGGAATGCAAAGGTGCCATAGGGGCAAGTGAAAGTGGTCTTGTCTTGATCCTCGGCCTCAATGGATATTTGGTTATAGCCGGAGTACCCATCCAAGAAACAATAGTAAGCACGACCCGCCAACCGATCAAGCATTTGATCAATGAATGGCAAAGGGAAATGGTCCTTCCTTGTAGCGGTGTTGAGCTTTCGATAATCCATACACACTCTCCATCCGGTTACGGGTCTAGTTGCAATGGACTCACCCTTGTCAATTAGAATCACCGTCATACCCCCTTTCTTGGGCACACATTGCACGGGTGACACCCACTTGCTATCGGACAATGGAACTATCACACCCGCATCTAGCCATTTGATGATTTCTTTCTTCACTACCTCTTGCATAGGAGGATTCAATCTCCTTTGGTGTTCTACACTCGGCTGACACCCTTCTTCAAGCAAGATCTTATGAGTGCATACCCCCGGATCAATTCCCCTTATATCCGCCAAGGTCCACCCTATAGCCTTAATCCTCCTCTTCACCACTTCAACAAGTTGAGATTCTTGAGTTTTGGTCAAATGAGATGAGATGATTATGGGTAGAGTGGAGTTGGGACCAAGGAAAGTGTATCTCAAATGGGATGGTAAGACTTTCAATTCAAGTTTCGGTGGTTCTTCGATGGATGGTTTTGTTGGTGGTGTTTCTCGGTTCTCAAGGTCTAGGGATAGCTTTTTAGGTACATAGGGTTTTGATCCAAGGCCTTCCAATGCCTTCACTACCTCCGCTACACTCTCTTCATTTTCCACATCCATGTTCCATATCACTGCCGCCAACGTGTCTTCTTGACTAGCTAAGACACTCTCCTTTTCTACTAGGGCATCAACCACGACATCGACATAAGAACAAGTCGCGTCATTATCCATTGGTTGTTTCAAGGCCTTGCAAATATGAAAAACGGCCTTCTCTCCATTGAACCTAAAAGTAAGTTCACCTCTCTCCACGTCGCAAAGAGCTCTCCCGGTTGCCAAGAATGGTCTCCCAAGAATGATGGGTACTTCAAAATCTACGGGGCAATCAAGAATCACAAAATCCGCCGGGAAGACGAATTTGTCCACCTTTACCAACACATTGTCAATAATCCCAATCGGACTTTTCATTGAGCGATCGGCCATTTGTAAGTTCACGGTTGTTGGCCTAGGTGCCTTGGTGTCCAATGTTTTATACACCGCATATGGCATTAAGTTGATACTTGCACCTAGGTCACACAAAGCTTTCTTGAAGTGTCTTCCACCAATTGTGCATGGAATGGTAAAAGCCCCGGGATCTTCCATCTTTGGAGCTATGTGTTTTGACACAATTGCACTCACTTGATGAGTCACCTTGATTGTCTCGAAATCTCCATACATCTTCTTGGTCACCAAATCTTTCATGAATTTAGCAATGTTGGGCATTTGTCCCAATGCATCAACCAATGGAATGTTGATTGAAGTGCTTGCAATTTTCTCCCATATCTTTTTGGCATGTGTGATCTCTCTTTGCTTGTTATTCTTTTGTGGGAATGGAAGGGGAATTTTGGGAAAGGAGCTTGGAATGGAAAGGCTTTCTTTGGGTGGTGGAGTTTTCTTTGGGTTAGCTTTTTGGGTAGTGGTGTTTTGTGGTGTAGGCTTGGGAATTTCTTGAACATCATCATCATTGTCTTGTACAAACACCTCAACTTGCCCTTCTTCTTCTTGCAACACTTCATCCCCAATAGCATCATTAGAATGTTCCTCGGCACCCTCATCATTGCCTTGCATGTTCAACCTTTCATTATCATCGTTCTTGGCCTTTTGATAATCATATTCATTGCCGCTTCGAGTCTTTATTGCCATGACTTGATCTTTTCCGCTCTTCTTGGGATTTACTACCGTGTCACTTGGTAGCGTACCTTGCGGCCTTTGGTTGACTTGGTGAGCCAATTGACTCATTCGTGATTCAAGCTCCTTGATTGATGTTGTATGGGATGTCATGGTTTCCTTTATGCCTTGTTGATTTTGAAGCATTTGACTCATCATTTCTTCCAATTTTGTGGTAGTCTTTGCTTCTTGCTCATTTTGCTTAAACGGAGGTCTTGGAGCATATTGTTGAGAAGAACCAGCTCCTCTCCCCTCTTGGTTGTTACTCCAACTACCTCTTCCTTGGCTTGGCCTCCATTGCCCTTGTTGTTGATAGGCTTGTTGATATGGTTGTTGGTAGGGTTGTTGATAAGGTCTTTGATAACCACCTTGATCATACCCTCTTTGCCCTTGGTAGTTGCCCACATAATTTACCTCTTCTCCTTCTTGCATATGATAGCATTGTTCCGGATAGTATCCTTCTTGCCCATGTTGGAGAAGGGTCATAGGAACACCTCCGGGAGTAACATAACCCATTGGGGCCACTTGATGTCCGGCATTTGTAGTGTGGATATTTTCCACCTTGTGCACTCTCTTTTCATTGGCTTCCCTATCGGCCTTTGAGTTCTTGTTCATGAGGTCCACCGACGTCAATATCTTTGCCATCTTCTCATCTTGGGCTTCAAGTCTTTCTAGCATCATTGGACTAATCCCAACTTCTCTTCCCGGGTTCTTAGCTCTTGATTGCCATTCTTGAGAGCGCTTGGTCACCTTGTCTAGGACATCTTTTACTTCTTCGTACCTCTTGTCCATGGTGACACCATCACACAAGGTGTCCAAGGCGGATTGGTTCATCTTATTCAAACCTTGGTAGAAGCTTTGCAACAACATGTTCCCATTGAAACCATGGTTGGGACACCGGAGCAACCCATCTTGGAAAGCCTCCCAAGCCTCGGTCAAAGAGTCGGACGTCTCTTGCTCAAACATGTAGATTTTATCTCTCAACGCCGCTTGCTTCCCTTTTGGTGAAAACTTCCCAAGAAATTGTTTTACCAACTCTTGCCAAGTGAAGATGGAATTTCTCGGCAACTTGTTCAACCACTCTTTAGCTTTTCCGGTGAGAGAGTAAGGGAACACTCTCAGCCTCAATGATTCTTCCGACACCCTTGCCGACTTGTAGAGATTACAAGTTTGCACAAAATTCCTCAAGTGATCATTTGCATCTTCATTTTTACTACCACCAAAGCACCCATGTTGTTCAAGACCTTGAAGAATTACATTTGGGATGCTAAAGCTAGCATTGCCATGAATAGGGGGAGGAACTATGGCACTTGCAAAACAATTCATATCAATTTCTTCCTCAACCTCCTCATCATCTTCATAGTCTCTCATCTCTTGTTGATAGTTCCGAGCACCTCTAGCATACTCTTGTTGATAGTCTCGAGCACCTCTAGCATACTCTTGTTGATAGTCTCGAGCATCTCTACCATACTCTTGGTTCCGGTTGACATTGCGAGCATTAACTCTATTGGCATTGCCCCCTCGGTTGACATTTGCTCTACCTCCACGGTTTACACCTCGACCGCCTCGGTTTGCATTGTTGCCACCCCGATTAGCATTACCCGCAACACCTTCATTTCCTCCAAGATTTTCTTCTTCATTTGCTTGGCCAAAAGGGTTGTCATCATGAGGGTTCACATTCTCCACTTGAGGGTCATTAGCTTCCTCTTGTATCTCGTCTTCATCCACTTGTTCAACATGGAATGGATAACCCTCTTTGTTGAGTTCTACGTGGAACTCTTCTTCATATTGCTCTTCATAACCTTGCGGATCCCCATGTTGTTGATTGTAATAATGGTTGTAATTAGGGTTCCGCAAGTTCCGATTAGGATTTCTCCGATAAGCCATGTTTCACCTACACAAGGTAAAACCAAAACCAAAAGTAAAATGCTAGGACTAGCGAACTAAACAACTTTGATTAACTAATGCAACTCAATATTAAAACCGTAGTTCCCCGGCAACGGCGCCAAAATTTGACAACGCTCAATCTTACACCATTAATGGTGAAGGGCGATCGTCAAAGTATAATACCCGATGTGAGTCGGGGTCGATTTCCCAAGGGAACTAGCACGTTAAGTGAGAGAGTTGTAAATAGATATTCAAATGAGGTTTAGTGTTGAGTCCTAGAAGTATGATTTGTTTTAAGGAAACTATGATTAATTCTAAGTGTAAGCAATTAAACGAGTAAGTTGTTCGATATTACTAGACTAGGGGTGCAACCAACTAATAGTGATTTCCAACTAACGGGTGTTTTTCCTTCACTTTCCCAACACAAGTATAATTATGGTCGAGCATTCCAATCGTAATCTCTAGAATCCTTCCGGCCTAAGAGAGATCTTTCACAACCCGCTCGTCAAAGCCTTAGTTGAATGCTTAAAGCACTACTCAATGACCCGAGGAAAGGAGACCTCTTCCGAGCGTAACTCCTTTTAGATGAGTTAGTCTATATGAATAGCCTATCAACTCAAATCCTCGCCAACTCCACTATTCTACACTAGTTAATCTCTTCCGAGTCTTTAACTAGCAATGTAGACAAGAAATCTCAAATATCATGGATTTTAGAATTTTGATGTTATTGTAATGGGGAGTTGGATAATTGTTACTTGTGTTATAGTTAGTGAAATAGAACAACACCCATTAATTTTCTATCACAATAGCATAATTACACCCCTAGTTATGAGTTTAGCTACTCATAACTAGGGTTTGAATCATAGTAATAAAGATGTAATGAAAAGATGAAATCATGTTGGACATAAGTTTGAATTGATATATGGAATCAAGATTCAAAGTTACAAGATTAGAAGCTTACAAAATGATGTTAAACCTCTACTTGGCTCTCAAAATCGCCTCAAACTCAATGCCAAACGTAATAATAGAATGTTTTGTTCAAAACTTAGCTTAAGCTATTTATACAAGCAGGAAGAATTTGCAGAGCACAGTGGAGTAGGCGGCCAGCCTACTTTAGTAGGCGGCCAGCCCCTTTTTTGGTCAGTCTCTGGATCTTCACTGGGCGCCCCGCCTGTCAAGACTAGGCGGCCCGCCTCTTTTTTGATCACTCTCTGGATTTTCTGTAGGCGCCCCGCCTCTGTAAAGTAGGCGGTCCGCCTCTTTTTTTCTCACTCTCTGGATTTTCAGTAGGCGCCCCACCTCTGTATAACAGGCGGGGCGCCTCTTTCTGGCTTCAACTTTTCCAATTCTTTCTTGATGTCCTTTTCTTTCACACTTTGGCTCGAATTCTTGCTCTCTAACTTCAATCTTCAACGAGTATCCTTGTGAATTCATTATAACCTGAAACTAAGCGATTCATGACGTCAATAACACAAAATGTCGTTTTTGGATTCAAAAACGTAAGTTTAGCGTAGTCTTTAAGTTGGTAAAATACCAACTTATCAGTTTCTTATGCTTGACCACTCCTAGTTCTTATACATCTGAGGTTACTCCTAATTGAAAATTGAAATGTGTGATGAAATACATCTTCACTACCATAATACTAGAAGAACTACAAATCTCCAACATTATGATGGATAAAAATCCATATATGACTAGCCAAGTCCAAATAAAATTTATGATGGTAACTAGAAATGCTATAGTTTTCTTTTCTTTTCTTTTTGGGTGTATAGAAAAGTTGATGATGGCATGGCAGCCAGTAGTGGGTGTTTATGGTTATGAATGTTACTTATTGTTTGGTAAATGTCCTATTTATGTTTATTTGAAAAGGACAAAAGAACTACTCCTATAACAGGATTATTATTTAGAAAAAGCGAAGCCAATAGCTGGAAAGGACATGTTGCTTTTAAGCAAAATCAAATGAGACGCCGTTGCCGGGGATCGAACCCGGGTCACCCGCGTGACAGGCGGGAATACTTACCACTATACTACAACGACTGCTTGTTGGCCCTCTTATGGTAGCTACCTTTATAATTTTGATGCATTCGAAGCTACTAAGATATTGAAATGTAGATTGAGTTGCCATTATCAAAAATCTTTACTCCCTTCCAAGAAATTGCAGTGAGCAACAACAATTAACAAGTTTCTTGAGTCATGGGTATAAGTGAGAGGAGAGTCATGGGATTGCACGTTCAAGTCCCAATAGAAAAAGAGAAAGAAAATACTACTAGATTATCTTTTCATATGTTTAAGTTTAGGTGGACAAAGTTACTCAATATTTGTATTGGTGAATATTATATACCGGATGAAATTAGAGAAAGGGTGCACAAATTCGCTCGAACACCACCGTTATTTAAAAAGATAATAGAAACATAAATAAGTTTCTTGAATTTCCAATAGGAGAGGTTAAGATGCATAAAAATATTCTAAGGAATAGGTTAATTGTTAATTTTCTTATGAGCTACGTTTATCAAGTCAACATTACACTTATTAACTTGTGCATATTGACTTATAATTGTGTTTTTACTTTTTATGCATGTACAAGAATCAGTAACAAGCTCACTCTTTAATTTTCATTTAGTTTATATAAGCATTTGGGCAAAGGGGAATGTTTTACTCCTATACAGGAAACTGAAGTGAGCAAGTATAATGGCGATTGTTGAGTTTCTTCAAAACTTTATCTTACTAACTCAATTTTAAATTTTAGAAAAACAATTTGTTTGAGATAGTTTGCGAAAATACATTTTTAGGACTAACTGCTTATCATTAAATAGCTTTGAGGCCATTATTGCTGCATTTTGTGGTTGTTGGAATAACATCTATTATAGAGGCTCTATAGATATTAGTTTCGCAACTTTTTAACCAAGATATTTCTATATTTTAAGTTAAAAGTATCAACTTGTTTTGGATTAAGATATACAGTAATACAATTGTTATTTTTTACACTAAAATTTTGGAAAATATTCAAAATTTGTTTTATGAAACGTAATTATAAAAAGAATAAGTGAGAACTAATTTTTCTTGAAGTCCTGCAAATGAGACCATTAGCTGACCTAATTCTATCATACTGCTTTGGATTGAAGTGTATATTTCTATAGTTTTTATTAGAAGAAAATAGAAAGGGAAAATGTAATGAAGGATAAAAAAACGTAACGCCGTTGCCGGGGATCGAACCCGGGTCACCCGCGTGACAGGCGGGAATACTTACCACTATACTACAACGACTTGCTTGTTGCTTTTTCTGAACACACTATTAATTAGTGAAGTTTAGGGATCAAAAGTCAAGAAATGCTAAAGAAGCAAAGTTAATGGATGGTTGGAGTAGTACTCAATTGAAGTTGGCTAAACTTATTGACCAAACTGGATTTTGAAATCTTGTATCTAAAGATAAGCATTAGTGATGTTTGGTTTTTTGGGAAACTACTGCTAGTATTATATCAGTACTCCGTATTTTGTGTTATGGCTTTTTCATGTTCTCAAAGTTGTAGTCCTAGTCACTAAATTCCTTCGTCAAAAACACATATTCCTCTTAACGTCTTGTTCTTTTTTTATGTGTCTTTTGACTTGCAAGAAATACTTGAAGTTTTCTCTTTCAATTCCGTTGTTTGTTGGCTTATTTATTATAACTAGCATTGGTTCTTAACACAAGCTGTTTATGAAAATTGTGCGTGTGATGTGGTGTTGTGTCATTCTGGTGGATCTTGTTGGAACAAAAGGGAAATATATAATAATTTAGAATGAAAATATTACGGATACAAAATAACAAGGATACTGATAATAATATATAAAGTTTGAGTCGTGCTGGGCACCGTCCTAAAAAACTATTTCCGTAATTAGAAATATTTCCCCAAGATTAAACAAACCTTCCTCTATTACCAGGAATCAGCAAATTAATAATACCAGCAAGACTATATTAATTATAGAATAAAGAATATAGAAGAGCAAGTTAACGAAACAGTCTATAGTAAGGACAGGGTACTGCATGGTTTTGGAAAGAGAAATTTTAAAGGAAACTAATGATTGCTACTAATGATGGCAATGATCACTAAAAAGAAGACTTGGTTTATATTTTCTGGATGGATTTCGGATGACCAAAAGGACTAGTATTTATAGGGGAATTTGGTGGCATTTTGGTATGCCAAGTGTACATATTTTTGCCACATGTTAGTAAGATTTTGCCACATAAGTATAAGAAACAATGGGCTCCAATGATTTTTACAAAATTATGTCCTAATAGTGATACTTGTCCATTACAAAATCAGTCATGTCATGCACATTGCCACACTTTCAAAAGTGTAGAGACACTTGTTCCCTTCCATAACAAGTGTTAAGAACATTTTGTAATACAACAATATTCACCACAGATCTGAGTTAAGAAACTGCATTTAGGTTTGTGAGTTAAGCGAGTGGGTCTAAATGTATATCTAGCTCTATCAATATTTTCTTGGCAAATATATATGGTTAGACCTCGAAACAATGAGTTCTACGTAAGTCTCTGAATTTATGGCAGGACGTTAGGATCCATCACCGCATAATGTTATGAAAACATTAGTGGTCAATGGTCATATATAACAAGCTTGGATCACTTGAGCTTGTATTGCGTAGTGATGTATATTATACTATTTTATTAGGAAAATGGAGGGCTGGATGATTGGAACAATAAATATTACTACTAATTAATGGAACATAAGAGTAGCATGGCCTGATTTTCAAGAAATCATATTAAGTCAACTCTTTATGTTTCACACATGGTACCAATATTTTAAACTAACCAGGCCTTGCTCCAACGTGGGATCTGGTTGTCATTTGACAAGTCTCTAGATAACATTTTTAGTTTATTCCTTCTTCATAGCTTAGCATATATCTTTTCACAAACCTCTGCCTACCCTAGTGTGTTGTTCAATGGAATTGCTCTATATTGTTTTCCTTCTTGGTAATAGTCTTTTCTTGTCTTTTCTTTTATACTATTTCATTAACAGAAAACAACCACCTTTAAGACGAGGCGTCGTTAATGATCTTCCTCCAGGAAGTTTTGGATGGCCTTTTGTGGGAGAAACTTTGGATTATTTATCCAATATAAAAAATGGCAGTCTAGTCAAGTTTCTTACAAAAAGAAGGAGCAAATACTCTTCCAAGATCTTCAGCACCTCGTTGATTGGCCATCCAATGGTGATCTTATCTGGTGCAGAAGGCAACAAGTTTCTATTTGCAAATGAGAATAAGCTAGTCCAAATTTGGTGGCCAAGTTCCATTGACAGAATCTTTCCGAAGACTCATCAGAAAGCTAATCATGAAGAATTTGCAAGCATGCGAAAGTTGCTATCAGCGCCTCTCAGATCGGAGTCTCTTCAAAGATTTGTTGGCGTAGCCGATGCCATTTTGAGACGCCATCTTCAGATGGACTGGAATTGCCAACAAATGATGGTTTTGCCTGCGGTTAGAAAGTACATATTCTCATTGTCCTGCAAATTATTTCTAAGCATTGATGATGTAGAGAAGGTTGAAAGACTGTCCAAGTATATTGAGGATATTGCCACTGGTATTCTCTCTATGCCTATAAATTTACCAGGAACCACTTTCAACAGAGCTATCCGAGCATCCAAGGAAATGCGTAATGAGGTTCAAGAAATCATCAGTCAAAGGAAAATTGAGCTATCAGAGCATAAAATTGCAGTACCAGATGACATTCTGTCTCAGATGCTCCAGGCCACAAATGAGCAAGAACAGTTTCTGAACGAGTCCAATATTGCTAGCCACATAGTTGGCTTACTACACGGTGGCTATAGCACGGTTAATGCTTCCATAACCATTATAATGAAATATATGGCTGAGCATCTTGATGTGTACTCTGAGGTCCTCAAAGGTATGCCTGTACTACTTCATACACTTGCTTCTTTAGTTTCCTGTGTTAACAAGGCCTCAATTTAGGTGGCGAATCCTCTTTTCCTGTTGAGACTTGGCTCTCATGAACAGATTGTGTAATTTATACGCATGCTAACTAATTTCACTCATTTGTCTTCCATTTTGACGTATAATGGGAGCAGAGCAAATGGAGATAGCCAACTCAAAAACCGCGAGTGATTTGCTAAATTGGGAGGATTTAAGGAAAATGAGATATTCGTGGAATGTTGCAAGTGAAGCATTGAGGTTGGCACCTCCAATACATGGAGCATTCAGAGAGGCTATTGAAGACATCACCTATGATGGTTACATGATCCCAAAGGGATGGAAGGTAAGCTCTTGCATCAATGCTGTTCTCTTTTAGCTGGATTGATCTATGGTATCGATAAATCTGACAATTGATATATGCAGTTACACTGGCTAGCAGATGACACGCATAAAAACCCGGACTACTTCAAGAATCCAGATAAATTTGACCCTATGAGGTTTCAAGGGGATGGACCGGCTCCTTATACGTTTGTTCCATTTGGAGGAGGGCCTCGAATGTGTCCTGGAAATGAGTATTTTCGTATGGTAGCTCTTGTTTTTATGCACAACGTCACAACAAAGTTCAGATGGGAGAAACTGATACCAGATGAGAAACTTGTCTCAGCTCCTACTCCAAGACCTGCTCAAGGGCTCCCTGTTAGGCTTTATCCTCACAAAGGCCGAGTACTATTGAACTCTGCGAGTGCTACATCAAGAATTTGAACATCGCTCTCACTCTTTAAAAGTTTAAATGGATTAACACTCTTGGCTAAGAAGGCAAATATTGGAAATGCCACGAGAAGGCCAAGCTGATTGGAAATCCTGTTGACTTATGAAATATGTTCATTGTATGCGAAACTTAAAACAAGGCATCTTAAATTAGTTTTGCTTCTACTTGTGGACTCTAATTCATCAGTTAAGGCATTTATTATGTTTTAATTTCCTTCTTGCTTAGCTTGGTAAGGATATATGGGGTTACTGGTTAGATCTATTTGTCTAAGTACCTTTCTAGATTAATCTATCTTTATCATGTAATTTGTTTTTATTATCTATATGTATCTGTCTTTTATCTTTAAATCTATAGGAGCATGTCGAACGAGTTCCATTCACATGAGCATTTCCATTTGGTGACAAATTTGACGATTAACCTCCATGGTTACCATGGGTTGCTGATACGAGTTGAAAGTCTAAGATCGAACTAGTCGAAAATATACTGGTTCTTAAAGATGTAAGTGAGTAAAAAAGAATAGAAATAAAAAATAATATATTTAAAAGAATTTGGACGGAGAAATGCATAAATATCTCTTACGAAAAAAGGTCAAAAATATCTTCGAACTATTTGAAATAGAGCAATTATGCCATCCGTTTAAAAAGTGGCACACAATTGCTCCGGCCGTTAGAAAGTGGCTCACATTTGCTTCTCCACTAACATAATCCGCCTCAGCTTCAAACTCATCTAAAATAAGTATTCCCTCCGGTCCACTTTATTTGATATTTTTCACTTTTCGAAAGTCAAGTTGACCAATTTTCGGATTCAAATTGAACTAGATTTAGTCAATATTTTAAAATTATAATTTAGATATTAAAAAACTACACGAAAAGTACTACAAGTTGCAATTCTTGTCATATTAATATGGTGAAAAAATATATCTCAAAATATTGGTCAAAGTTTACATTATTTGACTTTTAAAAAAGGAGAGTGATCAAATAAAATGGACCGGAGGGAGTAATATTTTTATAATTGACCTGGAAATCTAGCTGGACAAAACTCTGACAAATGAACGCTAAAATTTACCAATGAGTTGCCATGTTGATGTTGGCGGGTTTGAGTCCCTCAAATGAAAATTCCTCCTGTTGTTGTGAATACACTCAAGCCACATTCCATGTAGTAGTTGTCAATTCTTAAATTAAAGTCGCATATCAAACTAAAATATGAACGGGTATGATTGTGCAACTCAGTTTTTCACGGTAAAACATGAACATTCTAATACAAATACTAATACAAGTCCTAAACATGGCATTATAATCATGGAACTTAATGACTCTCACATCATACTTTAATCAAGAAAACATACACAAATCTATGTTATTTTCTTGATTGATCATCTGATCTTGAGTGCAATTGTTAATTTTCTTTTTCTCCTATTTTTGAGAAACTTTTTTTCTCTCTTATTATATATTCGTTCTCACGTTAATAATAGAAGAACCCGAGAGTTGAGTTGAGAGACAGTGAGCTTCCTATAAAGTCCACTAGCTTTGCTATTTCCCATCAAAGTGGTTTACTTAGTGGACATATAATTAAATATTTTCACAAGTTCTAAGTAATATTTTAGAAAATAAGCATGTGATCCCTAATATCTTACAATTTGTCGTCCACCGCGACCCCGTCCACTAACCTCCTAAGTACACAAACACCTCTTTTTTGCTGTTCTTATTTTCCATGGAGTCACACACATTAGTTTGTTGGAAGGGACATATTTTTTTAACATAAGGTGTTCAATTAATCGATCCTATTAAGATGTGGTGAAAATTATAAGTGTCTATTCATTTTGCCTTTTAAAGATTGGACGGAGAAAACTTACTTAAATCTGGTTTATGGTTTGGTGCAACAGGTAAGTTCCTAGAAGGCTAAGCTCAAAGCCACATCCGCGTATGAGTTGCTCCGTTGGCCATTCAAAAAGCAGCACAGACCACCAAGTACTAAAACCCACGTGTAGACACAATATTTCTCACATTAGTAAAACATTGTTGTTTATTCATAGACATCTCGAAAGTGTCTTTGACTATTCCAATCTACACATAACTACCACTATTAGATCCTACACCGTCCATCAATACCATTCATGAATCACAATCTCTTAAAAAGTTACATCACACATGGAAATTGGAACCTCTTGGATAGCACTATATAATAAACCATTGTGACCACCTTTTCTTTCATCAACTCCAACAACCCCAATCAAGAATTCAACTTTCTTTCTTTCAAGTCTTTTCCCTACTAAAAGCCTAAAATTAACAAATTTTACAATGGCTATTGCTTCTTCAGCCTCTGCAGCTCTTAGAACCACTTCATCATCTTCATTTAAGCTAGCTTCTAGCTTTCCAACTACCCAAAAGATCCAATCATTTAAACTACCTAACCCCCTCATTTCCAAAACTCTTAAAATTAGCACCTCCACTAACTCCAAGTCATTTTACTGCAAGAGCCAAAGCAGCTCAACAGATTCCACAACCAGTAAGAATTTTAAGTCTTAACTTCTTTATCACATAAAATACTTAATAATTCTTGATCTTTTTTTAATGAGTATTTTGTTGATTTCAGCTAAAGTTCAAGAACTTAGTGTTTATGAGATGAATGAACGTGATCGTGGTAGCCCTGCTTATCTTCGTTTGAGCCAAAAGACTGTCAATTCACTTGGAGATCTTGTCCCTTTTAGCAACAAAGTAAGTTAACTTTTTTTTTTTACTTCTAGTTTTATTTGGGCACTCACAAAAACTTCCAATTTTCACTTTCTGGAATCTAAACACTCAAAAAAAAAAAAAAAAAAAAAAAAAAATCTTTTATTAACCTTTTTTTCCCTTTGTTACACTAATTCTTGATATGTTGTCGTAAGAGGTGGATCTAGGACAGATTCTGTGGTCCAACTAAACCAATTATTTTTTACTCGAACTATCTATAATATATTTTTAAAAATAAAATGTATGTCAATATTAAAATTATACTCGTTCTGAATCCACTAATTCTAAATTCTGAATTCGCTTCTGATCGCAGCTTTATACCGGAGACTTAAAGAAGCGAATTGGAATAACAGCTGGACTATGCATTCTTATCAAGCATGAAGAGGAGAAAAAAGGAGATCGTTATGAAGCTATTTACAGTTTCTATTTCGGGGATTACGGTCACATCGCTGTACAAGGATCGTACTTAACGTACGAAGACACATATCTTGCAGTCACGGGTGGATCCGGCATTTTTGCAGGAGTTTCAGGTCAAGTGAAACTACAGCAAATTATATTCCCATTCAAGTTATTTTACACTTTCTACTTGAAGGGTATTCCTGATCTGCCATCTGAGTTGCTGGGCACAGCGGTTGCTCCGTCGCCTACGGTGGAGCCATCACCTGAAGCTAAAGCTTGTGAAGCTGGGGCTACAGTGAAAAATTTTACTAATTAGGAGGGTGTAATGTGCAAGTTTCAGTTTTGGTGGGGTTGTTTCTGGATAATAATCAATAATGTTGAGAAATGGAGGAGAAGTTTTATTGTCCTTTTCATTTTGCCTTTTTGGTATATTGATCATTGTAGTTTTGATTAACTATTCTGTACTATTAATAATGTATGGCTAATTTTCATTTTTGAATTTTATCCTAATGTATGTAAGTTCTATCTTCTTTTTCCTTTAGTAGTTGTATGATGAGGTTCTGAGAAATGGAAAATGAAACAGAATCATGGCGATTGGTTGGAGCTTAATTTTTTGATACTAACAGTGTAATTTCTATATTGTCAAGTTATCTATTTCAATTACACCATGTTAACATATACTGATCGGTGTTTGTTACGGCATACAAAAAACTAGTTTATTTTTACGAAATCAAATCATCCGAAGATAATATTATATAATTGCGCATTAAACTGAAATTCGTAACTAATAGAACAGATAAATTATCTACAACTTAATCGGAAGATAATATTATATAATTGCGCATTAAACTGTAATTCGTAACTAGAGTAATAGAACAGATAAATTATCTACAACTTAACGAAAACTAATAGTATAAAAAACTAGTACTAAGTACTTAGCTATGCTACTGTATTTGGTAAGGATATTTTTTACCGAAGGTTCAGATTTCAGAACTTGAAAATGACACGTTTTTCTCAATCTTTTAGCACTAATAAAGTTCCAATTGTTTTTTGCTTAAAGTGCTTTATGTTGTGATATAGCTGTATTCAACCGTTCCTCTCATCTTTATTGCGATTGCAACTTGACCATTATACATGAAGTCTGGTCCTTATTTTATCAACTCATCCACATTTTCAATCATGGCCAAATTTTAAAAAATCTCGGACAACAGCAATGGTCATGTCGTTTAAATTGGAATGAAAGAGAATAAAAGTTTAGAAACTTTTCAATGAAAAACCTTTTGTTGAACTCTGTTTGATGTGCAAAAAGATGAAGGGAAATAGTTACGGAAAAGGGTCAAATATACCCCTGTACAATTTTTTATTGAATAGGATCAGCTCCCGTTTGAGTATCCGAATAAAAAAGCCACTGCCGTCCAAGTTTGGGTCAAAATTGCCCCTCTGACTAACGGAAGGCACACGTGGCCCTCCAGGTCATATAAAGCGACCCCACTTTTCATTTCTCCCAACCATTACACACGTTTTAACCCCACATTGTAACCCGACCCACATCCCACCCCCTGATATTGTTACACCCCACATTCCATAACCCTTAAAACACAACTAAGCCAACGCGATTACCCCCAAACATACACGCAGCCAAATCAGCTCTTTATCTCCCAAATTCTTCTTAGCTTGGATCCAAAAAATGGGTGGCATATCTGAAAATAGTTGTTCTTCAATGAGAAAGTGTCATTGTGGAAAAAATGCCAATAAATTCACTTCATCTACAACTTCTAACCCCGGGCGAGTATTTTACAAATGCTCTAATCCTAAGGTGTGTATTAAGTATAATCGCTTCTTGTTTAAGTTTATGTTATTGTTTTTTAACTGTGGATTATTTTTTAGGCTCTTTCGTGTGGTTATTGGGAGTGGGAAGATGAGTTGATGCCGGATAGTTTGGTGGTGGAGTTAAGGTCTCAATTGGACGTTGCGACTGCCAAATTCAAAGCTTTATCTACGTCGTTGGATGAGGTTAAAGATGAAAGGGATAGATTGAAGGAGAAAGTAATGAAATTAGAGAAGAAAGTGATGAAATTCAACATGTTCATTATGAGCTTTTTGGCGTTGGTAGTTGGTTTTCTTACTGCTTGGATGATGAAATGATGTAGGAGATTATGCATTTGATCACTGGTTTTGTTACTGCTTTGTTTTCTTTCTTTTGTGATTGATGTAATGAACTATTTTAGATGAAGTTTACATAAAGTGTTGGATTTTGAAGGTTTTATATGTTGGATATGTAATGAATTAGTTACATGTATTTTGTGTTGCTTTGCTCCTTTCAGATACATTGGATACAATCTGCACAACTAAGAACTTGAAAACTTAAATAAACGATAAAAGATAGCAATTAAAACGATAAATCAATGTCATAAACCAACTGAGTTGGATACATGTAAATATATGGATTTCATACCATCACCACAAAAACTTACACAACCTAAGTGATAATATGACATCCATGACCATTAGAGCTTCATCCTAGCATCAATTCAGCAAAACAAAATAAAGAGTACTGTCACTTAGCAGTAAATACAACGTCAACCATCACTTGTTTTTGCCATTAGCAGACATAATTAAAACCAGCAACTAAAAATGAACAGTTCATCACTTGTTTTTTCCCTTTCTTGGCTTCAACTTCTGTGGCCTTTTGCGACTTTCCCTAACCAGCTGCTCGGTAGACATGGCAGCTTTTCCTTTCCAGCTAAGGCTCCTTGGTGCAAATGGAAGATTGGTTGGTGTAGATACACCATTCTTGTCACCCCTGAAGCTGATTACAGTTCTATCAGCTGCCCTTGCTAATTGTTCCCTCCTCTCAATTCTACTCAATTCCTCAGAAACAACATGAGGCCTTAAGATAGGGTCTTCTTCATTTTCGAAATTTGGGTGCTCAAAGTCTGGATCATTGCTGCTAGAAGACTGGCTTTGGAACCTTGGAGTTGGCATGAAAGCAAAAGGACTGCCTTGGCTGCTTTGACTCACTTGAGGTGCTGAGTCACTAATGTGTTCATATTGTGGACTGCCTTGGCTACTAGCCTGCTGCTGCTTTCCTGAAGAGTCCTTCTTTCCCATACTTGGCTGTGGAATTAAAATTGTTAGTTAATTAAAGTAAGCAAGTAAATTCTTTGATTAAGTTAAGTTAAGCAAATAAAAATACCTTCTCACAGCCTCTAATGTTGTGATTTGGCTCACCACAATTGCTACAAGTCATCACTCTTCCTTGCCTTGAAGCTGACCACCCTCCCTGCCTATGAATTGCTTCATCCTTCTCTCTAACTCTCTTTATTTTTGGTCGACCAGCCTGATTCACAAAGTCGGGGGGCAACATAGCTTGGCTAGGGTCAATCTTCCAAAACTTCTCACCTCTAACAGGTTGCCGCTTATGTTTATAGGTCAGAAGAAATGCTTCCTTGCAGTGGTACCAGTCAACTTGTGTCTTTGGGTCAATCTTCCTATACAAAAGTGCCTTGATAGCATGTGGACATGGAATCCCTGTAAGATCCCATGTCCTACATGTGCATCTTTTGGTCAGCAAGTTCACAGTATGGGTGACATTATCATCAGTCACCTCAAAGCCACTATCACCATTAAAATTCACCATACAAGACTGTCCCATCTTCATGTACTCATTGTACAACTTAATGCAGTAGGGACTAATGTCACTAGGCCACTTCATTGCTTCTTCCTCACGCTCCCTTAACAGATTCATCACTTGGATTCTTATATCCTCCAACATGCCTATCACTGGCTTGTACCTTGACTCCAACACCCATGCATTGAATGATTCAGTAAAATTATTGTCAACTCCTTGATTTTTGCAAACAGTATCCAAATATGCTCTACACCAAGACTGAGGTGGATAATGCATCAAATCATCTGCAGCATCCTTAGATAATTTACCAAGCTTGTTCAGTTGGTACACAAATTCCTCCTCATAAGATGACCATGCAGACCACCATAACCTCTTCCTCATCTCTTTAGTACCCCATCTTTTACACCAGTTATGCTCAATATGTCTAACACAAAATCTGTGTTGTGCTTCAGGGAGGACAATCTTCATTGCCTCATACAGTCCCTACACATGAAATACAAAACCATGTTAACTAGTAAATTTGTTCACAACTTAAAAGTGAAATAATAAAAAAAAACAGAAAATAAACAGAGACATACCTTTTGCATGTCAGACATAAAAGTTATTTCTTCACCCAAACCAAGGTCCAATGAGTGCTTAAGCAATTCCAAGAACCAGGTCCAGGTCCTTTTGGTCTCCCTATCCACAATTGCCCAAGCCAAAGGGTAGAAGTGATTCATATTATCCTGACCAACAGCTACTAACAACTGACCCTTGGCTTTACCTTTAAGAAAAGTTCCATCTAGACCAATAAAAGGTCTCAAGCCATCCTTGAATCCCATCTTGAGTGCATAAAAACAAATATACATTCTCAAAAACTTCCTCTTTCCCTCTGCAAGTGCATCCTTTGACAAGTTAATGATAACATCACTACCTGGATTAGACTCCCTCAATTCATTGGCATATGCCTCAATTTTGTTATAACCATCAGTAAAGCTCCCTTCTAGAGTTTCTAGAATAGCTCTTTTGGCTCTCTTGCACTTCTCCTTACTAGAATTCAATTCAAAAGTATTTTTAAGATCAATCCTCATCTCCTTAACTTTGTACTTTGGATTACCTTGTATCTTTTTCTTAAAGTAATTAGCTACAGTCAGGCAGTCAACAGTCTGGTTATCAAAGGCAGTATTACAATTATGTTCAGCTACAAGGGTTTTAATCCTCACACCAGGACTGCCCCCATCCCCAGATATGTGACATAGAAATTTGCAGTCATCTTGACAACTATACCTCAGCCTAGACTTGTCACTTTTCAGTACATTTAATTTGACTTTGTTAGCCATAGCATACAATTTAATAAACTTCCTAGCTTCAGGTATGTCTTTAAAGCTCATGTCCTTGTGCAGTTCCTTGAAGTCATGGAGACCTTCAGCAATTTCCCTTTTTTTCTCATGAGCAATGTTTTCTAAATCTTCTGAATTATATCCTGAAGATTTAGACTCATCACTCTCAGTCTCACTACCTGCCTCACTACAATCAGTACCAACAGTATTATCTAGTACAGAATATGATTCATTAAAAGTGCAAATGTTAGGAACAGCAACAGGAAGTTCAAAGTCATCAACTACAAATAGGTTAAGTACCCTATATTCTAAACAAACAAGTGACAGTAATTTTCTAATCCCTTCATCCCCTTCCACTTCATAAAATTTACCAGAGGGAGCAGATACTACCAATTGTTGAACACCAAAATAACCTAGCTGATTCTTGAATTCATTGACAATGTCAATAAAGGATATATGGTCAGGGTCATAACCTGTCCATGAGTGAACCTCCTTCTTGTTATATAGCACATGTGGTGCTCTGATCCACTCACCACCATGATTGAAAAGTAAGTCAACCTTATCCACTATTTCCATATTTAATGCACTGCAAAGTATCCAAAAAAAAACAGTATGAATAACATATGATAGTTTAAGGGACCACATAATAAAGGGGAGGCATAAGGGACCCAATGTATTCAACATATACAGACAATAACATGGCTTAATAGTTAACTATTATAACTCTTTGATAAAAAAAAATACAAAGGGACCACACACTTTGATAAAGAAACTCTTTGGTCCCTTAACCATAAACATCACTGATTTCACTCGTGCCCTAAACTACTATTTTATCACACAACAACCGACAACCATATTGGGACAAGAGAGTTGAGCAAACCAAACCCTAAATCGGGACCACTAAATAAACAAATCAAGGAGACAAATTTTTTATATAATCAGAAAAATGAGAACAAACACTATATATAAAATAGTAGAAACAGTTTAGATATATTAAAACTCTTCATCGCAGATTTGAAACCCTAATTGAACTTACACTAACAATTTTAAAACAAACGTACAACAATATTCACAATAGCTAAATCAATAAACATAACCGGCGAAGAAAAGTCGTACCTTTTTGATGAAAACCCTAGATCGTCAAAGATAGAAAGTCATCGCCTCTTTTAGTTTAGAGTGCTTATAGGGTGTAACGAAAAGTTAAATGAAGTTTAAGGGTTATGGAATGTGGGGTGTAACAATATCAGGGGGTGGGATGTGGGTCGGGTTACAATGTGGGGTTAAAACGTGTGTAATGGTTGGGAGAAATGAAAAGTGGGGTCGCTTTATATGACCTGGAGGGCCACGTGTGCCTTCCGTTAGTCAGAGGGGCAATTTTGACCCAAACTTGGACGGCAGTGGCTTTTTTATTCGGATACTCAAACGGGGGCTGATCCTATTCAATAAAAAATTGTACAGGGGTATATTTGACCCTTTTCCGAAATAGTTAGAAATTCATTACACCTGGACCTACAACTATAGTTGAAAAAATTACTTTCGTTTTTAACCTAGGCCAAAAAAGTAGGAGTAGTACTTTACAATTAACATTTACTCCTATAAGTTTATGTTTTTGTTCCTTCTCCACTTTCAATCCAAGCAATTCATAAAATAAACTTTCTTTGCACTTTCAGCACCATTGTGCTTCCTTCCACTTTCCTTTCCTTTCACCAAACAAAAGTCCAGTATATCAGCAACAATCTTTAATTTGAAATACAATAACAGCGGTGTACAGAACACTGAACTCCTAAACTCCATAACATGTTAACTTGCTGATGGCTTGTCTTCTTTTAAATTGATTATTATTATGCTTATTATTATCCATATAATTAACTAATTAAGTAGTATTCTTTAAGCTATGTTGATTAACACGTGATTTGGAATAGAATATAAGTTGAACTTGGGATCCATTAATATCCTGTCCCTGTTATAACGACTCCCTTTTTTGTTTATCTTATTCTTACCTAGTTCATGTACTTGATGAAGTTTGTTTATTAACCATAAGAGCTGGACATCCTAAAGCCTATTGGCAGATCTAGCTCCCAACTATTTGTTAATTTTGAGTTAAATGTCAGCCTCAAAATTGGCTAATTAGATAATGTAAAGCTGGAAACTAACACATATGTGAAGAAAATAAAAAATGCATTGAGACAATAGTTCATTTGTTGCCATAGAATTCAATCTAGGCAGCTGTTAGCCCCTTAGACTCAACGGATTATGGCATGGCATGACTATGACGAAATTTGGGGTGGTTCTCCTAGTTATGGCTAAATGCGGGTTGAAAGCAACATGAACGTTGGTTGTTTTGTCAAGGGCAAGCTAAGATTGTGTTGAACGGATTCAAGGTAATGCGGGCTGATTGACAAGTAAAGTTGGTGCAACGGTTAGGCTGCATTATTCCTTTGTGAGTGTCAAGATGGCAAATGGGTAGCTTGTGGTGGCAAGTGAACTCGGCAGCAGGCAAACGACTTTGTGGGTAACAGGGTGTCAAGACTTGGTGTTTTGATGCCAAGGCAAGACAATGGTATGGCATGGATAAGTGTTAGTGCATGGCACTTGGCCAAGATTAGGGCAAATGTGTGTTGAAAGTAGGCTAAGGCAGCTGGACGACTTGAGCTGACTGGCTGGAAAAGGCACAACCTTGGCCACATGAGCAAGGCACATGGGCAGCAGTTCTGCGGCCAAACATGGGCAAAACGTGGGCTGAAGTGGCCGAGTTGTGCGCTGAGCTGGCCGAAACGTGGCCTACATGGCCTGCCTAGTGTAAAAAACGTCCCCTTCCACTTGTACAAGCCTTTGGCTGATTCCCCAATGTATTTAAGTCTTTTGTATGCCATTTTAAATACTTAGACAAATTTGTAAAGTTTTCTGAGGTGAGAAAATATCTGGCCTTGGTGACTTTTCTTTGTATTTGGTATGAATAATGTTGACACCAAATTTCGTCCTGAAATTTAATTAATGTCTAAATTATTTAAATAAAATCAATTAAAATAAAATTAGTTAATTAAAATTCATCAAGGTGAATTAATGATTTTTTTTGGAAGAAATGCTAAATTCGCAATGCATACCCCAAATTTCAGCCTATCCATTGTAATTCCTAGATTAATTTTAATCGAGGCTATATTAGTTATAAGTTTTAAAATTCAGGTTATACATGCAAAGCACATATAACCGCCACACATACATTACACACGCGTGCCTTTTCTTCCTCCCCAATTTCAATTCCCCCCCAACCCGATTCTAATCGCGACCCAAAAATTCGACCCAAACAGATCATCTTCTTCGTATAGCCGATGTGCTGGACGAGTGACACCGTTCCAGCTGTAGTATTTTTGGAAGCTTTCTCATTTATTCCTCCCAGCAACGAATCTCTAATCCCATCCCTTTATTTCAAATTCGAGCAATTCTGAACCCTTGATCTCTCTCTTGGAGATAAGGATGAGAGAGGTGTAGTTTTACCCCCTCTCACCCTTATCTCATAAGATATAGATAAAAAAAAATCAAGGGGTATCTCGGAATTTCATAACCAAAGGTAAACTCTAAATTTTTACTATATATTTGTCATTTTCAGGATTTTAGGGGGTTGGAGGATTGAAAAACATAAAAAACTGCAGCATAATATATAAAGGGGAATTTAGAACCTGCATGTGTGTTGTGAGCCATAGGATTGTGCAGGTAGGTGCAGATATTAGGGAGCCATAGGGGTATTAGGTGAGGTGTCTGTTGGAGTCCCAAGGGGCTCAAGGGTGTAGTTAGGTTCAGTTAGCATAAAGGTTAGTTAGTGGTTCCGGAGCTTAGGTGCAGTGAGGGTGAGAGGTTGAAATGAGTATGTGTATGCATTTTTGTCATGCTGATATGGCTGCAGGTATATGCAGGTTGATTAGGAGGTTGTATGCTTTGGTTTTCAAGCAGGTTGGGATGTAAAATGGTTCAGGGTCCTAGCTGTCTGTTCTGGATGTCAGCAGGGTTGGGTTTTTGGAGTTTTTGGGAGCAGATGTTGCTCCTTTTCTTTCTTGAAATGCAGAGGAGTGTGTGTGTGTGTGTGTGTGTGTGTGTGTGTGTGTGTGTGTGTGTGTGTGTGTGTGTGTGTGTGTGTGTGTGTGTGTTTGCAAAATGAATGTGCCTGTTTGAATGTGAGTGTGTGTGTGTGTTTGCAAATGAATGTGCCTGCTTGAATGTGAGTATGTGTGTGTTTGAATTAGGTTCTGAATTGTGTGTAAAGGTGAGCCTGGTATGGATCTGGTCTTAGGGAGTAGGATGTAGTTGTGATGTCTGGTGGTATGCAGTAGTTTCCATAATGAGTAGAAGTTTTTCAGGTTTGTTTCTTGTTTGTTTTAAAGAATTCAGGTAGATGTCTAGATATTCTTGGAGTTCAATGAAGGATTTGAAGTATGTTTAGGTACTGCTAATAGTAAGATGCAGGGTAGTTGCTTGGGTGAAATTTGGTGAAGCCCCTGTGTCTTTAAATGACCGGTGGGGCCTCTCCTTGAAGACCAGTGAGGTCTTGGCTACCTTGAAAACTGAGAGGTTTGACCAAAGCTCAGGACCAGTGAGGAGCCCTATGAGCAAGGTCTGTGAGCTTTGTAAAACCTAAGAAACTGAGAGGCTTGTCCAAAGCCAAGGACCAGTGAGGTTTTATTTGTGAAAGGTCAATTGGAACCTTTATTTGTGAAAGGTCAATTGGAACCTTTTATGATGTGCAGCCTGGTATTGTAAAGACAATTGAAAATTTCATCCCTGGATGTTGTGAAAATAATTGGAAGTTCTGTTTGGAGGAGTATGGATGTTTGCAAAAGGTGTGGAGAATTGTTTCAAGTTTTAGGCTTTTGGGTTTAGAATTTTGTGCATGTGTTGTGGAGTTTGTTTTGGTGTCCCGCAAGTATAGCAGTCGGCTTATAGTTAATTTAGGAGTGGTCTGTTATAGCTTGTAAAGATCGTTTGGTGTAGGAGCTAGTCCCGAGTTTATTCTATTTGTTTTAGGTGATAGGATAGAATAGTGTGGGAAGTCTATGGTAGGAGTCTATGATGAAGCAAGTAAATTGTGTTGCGTTTGCTGTGTATTATTCTGCTTGATTACGATTGTACTTAAATGAATGCTAATTCTTTATCCCTTGTTTTCCTTGCCATGTACACTGTCTTGGGGCGAGTTGAGTAGAACTCACAAACTGGTTGGCTATTTCCCTTGGAGCTGTTTGATCTGGCGCTGCGTTTTCGGGCTTAAGTTCCCCGAAAGAAAATAAAATTATTAAATTCAAGGCTCAATAAATTGAGTTTGCTATATCCGAGTTCTATCTTCTAAAACTCCTTCTTTCCCTATTCCCGTTAGAATCCATGTTATAGGATCCCTGAAAATCGGACTAGGACTTTGCATGCTAGAAGCTTGGTAGGATAGCCGCTTTATTTATTAAATTGTTATCTTGTCGCATGTTTAGAACTGTTTACATAAGTGCTTATCCCGTTTCTTTGGTACACGTCAATTAGTTCAAGGTAATAGGAACCTTTGGTTAATTATTGAGTGCACAAGAAATCAAAATTTAATTAAACTATACTTCTTTATTTATTATTTATATTTAAGTTAATTTTCCAGTAATTATTTATTTATTAATTATTTATTTACTTATTCATTAATTAAATTCATTAAGTAGAATTAGTTAATTAATTTTAATTAATTATTTTTTAATTAATTATAATTATTTATTTATTTATTCATTTAATCAATTATTATTCATTTATTCCTTATTTAATTGAGTTCATATAAATATTTCAGTATTTAATTAAGTTATTTATTTATCTATTTATGTATTTATCCAATTAATTAACCAATAAATTATTATTATTTATTTAAATCATTTCTTTAATTTATTTTATTTAATTTTATTTAGCCCCTTATTTATTTAATTAACTAATTAATTCATCAATTATTATTTGATTATTCCTTTAATTAAATCTCAAATTTTTTATTTATTTATCTAAATATTGACATAGTCAAAGCTTTATCTTATTCATATTATCCTTACACCCCCACATCCCACATCCCACTAACAATTATTACCAAATTCACACTCCATATCCCTACCAAACCCCTACTTACGAAAATGAACCCATCCCTCAAGCTCATGCTGAAATCCCTCTGCGCCGTTAGTTCAAGTGGTTGTATCTGGTGGGCAAGATGATCCTATTGTGCAAGTTGATGACTACACTAATCCTCCTCAGGTGAAGTTACAAAGTGGTGCTAGGAGAGCCGGAAAAGCAGTTGATGTGGGTGAGGATTTGGAGAAAAAAGTACAGAGTTGGGTGATGAGTGCCCTTAGCAAAGCATCAATAGGCAAAAGCAAGGAAAGTCTAGAATATAAAGATTTATGTGTTCATCCTGGAATTGAATAGCCCGAAAGATACAAAACACCAAAGTTTGTAAAATTTAATGGCAAAGGCAACCCCAAAGTTTATTTAAGAAGATATTGTGAAACATTGGGAGTCGGGAAGAATGAAGCTCTCCGGGTGGAGTTGTTCATTCATAGTCTGGAAGGGGAGGCTTTAGACTGATACTCTGATTAACATCCTTCAAAGTGGATTGACAGGAGAAGCATGGCTCATGATTTTATAGAGCGTTTCAGTTTTTATGCCGAAATACTATAAGATCGGTTGGCTATTGCAAGGCTAAAAAGAAGCCAACTGAGACTTTACAGGAATACGCCGTCTGTTGGAGGAGTGAAGCTGCCAAAGTTAAACCTCCCATGAATGGGAAAGAGTTAGTTGAACATTTCACTGAGACGTTGGATGAATTCTACTATGGCCGAATGGCGTCTATGACCAATGCTACTTTTGCAAACCTAGTGAAAACTGGGGAAATGTATGAGGTTGGTCTGAAATCCGGCAGGATCACCAATTCAGCCGCTTTGCAGGCTACAAGTAAGGCAAACCGATCTGGATCTGGTAATGGTTTTAATAAGAAGAAGAAAGAGGAAGTGGGAGCAGTTGTTGTAGACATTAACCGTCGCCCAGCTAGAAGGTTAAATTTTGATAATCCACCTACCTACCCCACTTACCAAAATACCCCTCCTTCCTATCCAAATATTCCTTCCCCCTACCCAAATGCACCGCCTCCAAATTACCCTAGTCACTATCAAATTTCTCCCGCTCCATATCCTGTCTATCAAGCACAACCCAACTATTATCAACCAAGAGCACCCGCACCACAACAATACCCTCCTCGTCAGAAAAATTACCAACCAACTCCTAACTTCCAAGCACCACAAAATTACCAACCCCGTGCTCCCATCCGTCCGAATATGCAAGGACCTAACCAGAACTATGAAATGAGAGCACCCAAGAGTTATACCCCTATAGCCGAGTCCTACGGTCAGTTGTTTGAAAGATTGAGAAGTGTCGGAGTTATGCAGCCTGTTCCTGATAACACTCTAAATTCTCCTCCAAGATGGTATGATGTCAACAAGCATTCTGCTTATCATTCTGGGACTGCGGGCCATGATATTGAAAGGTGTTTCACCTTCAAGGATAAAGTTGAAGCTTTGATCAAATCATACATTATTCAGCTCACTGCCACCAACCAAATGTGCAAGATAATCCTCTTCCTGTCCATGGCAACAATGCTGTCAATGTGATTTCTCTTGATGAAGAGCTGGATCAAAAAGGAACCATTGTTCCTGTTAGCAATGTGAAGGTTGCCGATATGGCCAAAATATATGTTCAAGTTAGGACTCCTATTCTGGTGCAAACTGGTATTCCAAAGCCAATCATTACTGTTATGCTTGCCTCTCATCCTCAATATGATAGCAGAAGGGTTCTTTGAAATTATTTTGAAATGCCCGCTGGAAGTGGAAAGATAGCTGTTGTTGCTGCTGCACAAAGCATGACTAGGTCGGATGTTGACGCCCAATTTTGTCCCTCCTTTTTTAAAATTTGCTATAATTCAACTTAAGGGTGCAATGTGACTATTTGTGCAAAATGTACATTAGAAATCATACATTTACGTGCATTATCCTCTATTTATATATTATATATTTAAGTTTGGCTATATTATGTAAATTTACATCATTTAGGCTATTTGTCAAATGTGGTTGTTCGCATAATTTTAGTGCATTTATAGCATTTAATAAATATTTATGGATCTTCATATTTAATTAGTTTAATTTGCATCCCAATTTCCTTTATATGTGCATTTTACGTGTGTTATCTCCTACTTATACAATATATATTTAATTGTGATTATATTATGAAATTTGCATCATTTAGACTATTTGTCAAATTGTAGTTACTTATACAACTTACTGTATAAATAGCATTTAATTATTATTTGCATTTATCTATAATTAATTTTATTTGACATTTTAATTGTCATATGACATTATACACACACACACACACACACACACACACACACACGTATTTTTATACCTATTTAAATTTAAATTAGTTTACATCTCACTTTTAAGGTATTTTGAACCTAGACATAAAGCCTAACCAAATATATCCTATACATATCCTTTTTTCTAAAATCAGTCCAAATTCATTATCGTCATGAGATCCCCATAATTACTCCATCTTCCTATTTTGTCCAAGATTCCTATCTCCCCCAATTCCCTCAATCTCTCCCCAAATCAGCCCCTAATTCTTTTCTAATCCTATATCTACAATCATCATCAACTATCCAAGGATCAGCATTTTAACAGGGCACGAACCCCTCTTCTTCATCATCCTAATTACACATATCCAGACCCCACACGATCAGATACACGCACCACCTCACACTCTCTCATCTTCCCCACACAATACCATCACCAACCTCTTCTCCTCACGCTAACACAATACTCTCCCTTCATCTTCTCCTCTCTGTCATAACAAGAACATATGTTGATACCCAATTTTGTCCCGAAATTTTGAAATTAATTTGCTGACGCTTACTTTTTATATAAATCTCAAAATATAGCATTTTGTGTTAATATAAAGCCAAAAATGTCCCTTTTCAAAAGAAATTATAAAATTTGATATTTTGTCGCAATTTGGCTATTGTTTGCAAAGTTTTTCAGTATTAGCAACTTGATATTTTCGACTTTATATTACCTACAACATGTAAAATATTGCGAGTATTTATCTAATTAGAAAGTTTTTTTAAATTAATTTTTGAAATTAGTTAAAGCAATTAGCTTTTAGAAAATAGTTAGATATGGTATGGACTCAAGTCTAGCATATCCTTGCAAAGCATATTTTTCTTTTCTTCTCTAGCCCAATTTTAAATACCCTAATCACTTTACCCATATATAACTACTTATCTATAACCTTAGCCTCTCACACCACCCCACTCATTTTTTACCCCACCCTTACTATTCATCATCTTTCTCACTAAAAAAAATCCTCCTATCCTTTACTCCATCACAACAAAAAAATCAGATCTCCTTACAAATATATACCCATCATATACTTTATCCCCACCGGTAAAAAGGACCCCAACTCCCTCATCTTCTCCAAAAACCCTTCACACACACTCTAAAACAGGGGAGGCACACCCACACCACCACTACTGATCCAAGGCAGAAATAGGGAGACAAAAGCTCCACCACCGGCGACAATCTCACCGGAAAACATATCGGCGGCGAGAAAAAAAAGGGGCATCGAGGGGCCTATCATTCTCAGTTTTGATTTGTTCTTGTCCTTTGTTATTGAAACGAAAAAAAAAAGGAAATGGTGGTAGTGGCATCGTGAGCTTCGCCGGAGTTACGCCGGAAAATCTTACCGGCGGTCGCTCCTCTTTCTGTTCAATGTCGTTGTTCCTTCACCACGTTTGACTGCTGCTCGTTGGTTGTTTCCACCGATTGGTCATTGACAGAGCTTCTCTGTATTAAAACTGAAAAGGGAGAAGGGAGTGGTAGAGACACCGTTAAACGGAAGTTGCTCCTTTTTGCTCCCTCTAATTTTTGCTCCGATTCTTTTACCGCTGCTCCACTCGTTTGCTTCACCGGAAAATCTCAACGGCGATCGTTAATTTTTTGGGGTTCACTGATGTTTGTCTCTTTGGCCAGTAGTGTTGATGGTTACTGGGCTTAACTGATTAGTTATTCGTTTTGACTGGTTCTGCTAATTTTTTGTTGAGTTTTGCAGATTCATTGGCTACATCGTTACCTTTGGCGTTGTTATGCCCGATTTAGCGTTAATCTGGACATTTTGAACAGACATTGCACTGAATATTGAACGGATGCTACACGTTGTGGGATCCATTGGACACTGAGCAGATATTGGTTTGAATAAAGCCTATGAAAATATTGTGATTTGAGGCCTACACAAGGATTTGATGGAAATAAAATGAATTGATGGATACTATTGACTGATTTCGAATGGATACTACACTTGAACAGTCCTGTTCCTTGCCCCCTACGAATAAATAGGCGATGATGAATGTAGGCACTTTAATGCAAAGCAAGTCGAATAGAGTGGTGAGTTTGGTACTTGGCATGGGAACCGATCGGGGCTCCGTGTTTGCAGCCGTACTAACATCCCGAGCCTCTACTCGATACGCCATACAAACCTGAGCCTAAATTTTACAAAATAAAACCCCACTATTATTATTATTATTATTATTTTTATTACTATTATTATTATTACTATTAATATTAGATAATTTATCATTATTATTATTATTACTTTATTATTATTATTTTATTTTCATTAGTTATTACACTTTATTATCGTACTAATCTAATTTCATTTTCATATTTTTTTGCGAGGTACATTTTGGCACGAACAACTTGGGGACGCGTTTGGCTAACTTACAAATGTAGATATACATTGACTTGGAGTCATTTGGGATCGAGTTCGGACTCAAACATTCAAAAAAATGAGACATTATAAATTTTAGAAAATTCAAGACTCCCACGAGTTGATCAATTTCCCTGGTTCTATCTTCAACTTTGCATTCCTTTCCTTAGATATTTATGTAAATAAATGTGTAAAATATTTTATTTATCAATAATATTTGATTGCTTGTAAATTGCTTTACTTTATGTTCATTATCTTTTATTTTGAAGTCGTTATTTAATTTATTGCAAATTGGGGCCATTTTAGCAAATGCGTGCAAGTAAAAAATATTTTTGCAGATAAGTTTTTATTCGATTGATTACTCTTATTATTATTACTATTATTATTTATTACTATTTTTAAAAAAAATAATTCTTTCGCAAGAAAAGCGCACTTGTAAATATTTGGAAACTTGTCGGATTAACCGTTGTTAACGAAATTTCGAAAGTGCCTTAAAAACCTTCTTTCGAAATTAACAAAACCTCTTACCTTTAGAATCTCTTAAGGAAAGACCGTCTTTTTATAAAAATGGAGTTTTTGCACGCATTTGCTTATTTGGTTCCCTGTTTTCCTTAAATTGGGTGGCGACTCCAAAAACTCCAAAAGAGTTAGTCCATTCAGTTGATATTCCTGAATTTAGCCTCTTGGGGTTATATTTTTTAGGGGTTCAACAACATATTACCACACACACATACATATACTCTTTACACATCACCAAAATTGGGCCAACACATACGCCCAAATCAAAAACAGTACTACACACAGACACGACCCCCCTTCCATTTCATCATCATCAACCCACTTTTTCCCTCTATTTATACATCATACAGTACACATACACAGATACACACCCCCAGTTCTTAATTAGATCCACAAATACCCGTGCGCACACATAAACCAGTAGTAAGCGGAAATGCCACCACCACCATATACAACTCGTTACCCATCTGAGCCCACACACAAACAATACAAAATATACATACACAACCCGTTACACACACGACACCACACGAAAAAGGGAGATCGAGGATTGAATCAACGGAACAGAAGCAGAGCAATACATACACGCATCGGAACCAAACGACGGAAACACTCGTCGTTAACTTTTTTTTATCTCACTGTCTACGATTATTCTTTGGCGTTTTGTGTAATTGACAGGGGAAAAGAGGTCGACGAGGTAGCAGCGATGCCACCGGAACCTTTGTCGGCGGTCACCTCCTCTTCTCTTTGCTCGTTGGATCTCGCCCGAATCTGGTTGTTTTATGCCGGCGATGGTATTGGGTTCAGGAGTCTTTGATTGGTTGATTGATTACATCAACGGAGTGTGATTGTTTCTAGCCACTGTAATTTGCTCTACCTTTGCTCTGATTATTCGATCTCGTTTGGCTATTTGTTATGGGTGATGTTGGAATTTTCGGTGCTAATGTTATTTTCTGCAAGATCGTTAGCAATTTGGAGTTGATCCGTTCGACTCGTTGAATCATTTTATTACCGCAACTAACCTGTTTACATTGCTTCATTGTGCAGTTAACTCGTTTACCTTGCTTTGTTATTCAGTTGACTCGTTTGCTTTGTTATGCAGTTTGACCCATACATTTGGGAATCTAAATTTAGGGACTGATTAAGACACGATACAACACTCAAGGACTATGATAATATTTTAATTTGAGGCTTATACGATGAATTGACGGACGCTATATCAATTGCGACCAATGAAAAAATATATTTACATATATTGAGGCCTCGGGACTAGTTTAAACATGATACTACACTTGAACAGTCCCATTCTCGTGTCCCTAAAACAAAAAGGCTATGATGACGTGTATGAGCCGGTGATGGAGTGGTGGGACTGGCACTTGGCATGGCAACACGACCTGCCGGCGTGTTTGCAGCTGTACCGACGTCCCTAGCCTCTAGCCAATTCTTACAAACTTGAGCCTACACTTTTATAAAACTTCTTTACCCCTTTATTTTATTTTTATTACTAATCTTGATATTTTGTACTATTATTATTTATTATTATTCTTATTAATACTAACTTATTTTCTTTATATTTTTGCGAGGTAAATTTGGGACGGAAGACAACTTTGGAGGAAACAGTTAAAAAGATCCTTTTATCATTATTAACATTCTTATTATTATTACTTTTATTTTATTATTATTATTATTATTATTATTATTATTATTATAATAACAAACATTTATTGTCACTAGTTATCATCATTATTATATTTAATAATTGTCCTACTAACTCATTCTTATATCTTTTGCGAGGTCTATTTAGTTGAAGTTTCTTAAGGAAGAAGAAACTCGTCAATTTATTCATTATTGTACAATTTGTATATTATAGTAGACTTTGTTTAGTTAGATTTAATTTAAGTTATTTGAATCCTAATTATAAAGTCCGGCCGGTAACCACATTTGGTGGAGCTTGAGAGGTACCTAATCCCTTCCTCTCGAGTTAATTGAACCTCTTACCTAGAATTTTTGGTTCATATACTAAGTTTCGGAGTTAATTGTAAAATTGGCTAGAAACAAAATAGGTGCCATATTACGCCTAGTTAAAAAATATATTAGATTGCGACTCCAACTCTTTACCCGTGAATTACCCACTAAGTCGAGCCCTATTCCGAATTTTAACCGGTTCGGGTAAAAATAGGATGCGATATTGGGTAGATGCTATATTCCTAAGAAGTTGGGTCAAGGCCTTGGGGAAAGGGAAGTCAATGTGAGAAGGTAACAGATGCCGAAGCTGAGGAATTCTGGAGGAAAATGCAGTCAAAAGACTATTCTATTTTGGAGCATCTGAGAAATACTTCTGCTCGCATATCTATCATGTCTCTGCTGATGAACTCTGAAACGCACCGAAATGCATTGTTAAAAGTGCTGAAAGAAGCAGAAGTGCCCGCTGCAACCACGAGCGAGAGCCTAGCCGTCTTAGTTGGCCAAATTCAGGAATCTCACAAAGTGTCCTTCTTCAAAGAAGAGCTTCCACCTGAGGGTCTGGGACACAACAAAGCCTTGCACATCATTGTTAAGTGTAGAGAGAAGTTTGTTGGGCAAGTGTTAATTGATGGTGGTTCTGGGCTCAATATATGTCCTTTGAAAACTCTGAAGGAGATCGGCATCGATGTTGGCAAAATTAGGCAAAGAAATGTGAAAGCGAGAGCTTTTAATGGGGCACAAAGGTGCACAATTGGAGAAGTTGATCTAGACTTGCATATAGGCCCCGTGAACTTCAATATAGAGTTTCAAGTGTTTGACATTCCTTCAACTTACAATATGTTGCTTGGAAGGCCATGGATCCACATGGCTGGGGCCGTTCCTTCCACCTTGCACCAAAGCGTGAAGTTCATTTGGGATAATAAAGAGACCATGATTAAGGGTGAGGGAAACAACCCAATGCATGCTGACACTACAATTCCTATGGTTGACAGAGCTTGATGGGACAGTCTTTCATACAATCGAATTAATGAATGTCACCCGAGCATCCAACGATGACCCAAAGAGAGGTGCACTATCCAAGGTCCCCAAAATGATTGCTGCAGAAATGTTGAACAATGGTTTCAAGCCTGGCTCGGGATTGGGAGTAAATTTGAATGGCATCACTGAACCCATTTGCTTGCCAAAGAATCTGGGTACTTTCGGCTTGGGTTATTGTCCTACCAAAAAGGAGATTGAAAAGGCCAAAGCAAAAAAGAAAACCGGCCCTTGTTATGCCTAAATCTCTTCCCTCACTATACCAGTCATTTGTCCCAGCACCGGAAGCGATCATGCAAGATCTGGTTGAAGGAGTTGGTAATTTGTTTCTGGATGATGATTTGGAATGCAGTGTTATTATTGAAGACTATGTTGAGGAGTCACCTGTGCAGAATGCCGAGACAAAGGATCCGATATCCAATGGAACCTATGTCCTAGTGGAAGAGACTTGGTGAATGAACTCACTAGTTTGTTTTGGCCCTGAACTGTGTTTTGCCTTTGGTTTATGTTTATGTCTTTTCAAAAATAACTTATTTACATTCTGTATGTTTTGTTTTAATGTATTGCCTCCTTAAACTAGACTTTTGAAACAAATAAAATGCACTGCATTCCCATATTATTATTTTGCTATGCATTAATTATTTACTTTATTTTACGCTTTTGATTAATGTTTATTTCTGTTTCAGCTTTCCATTTAACAAAACTGTCGAAACTTTGCTTATGACATATAATGAAACAACTGAACAAACTGGTAATGATGTACTGAATGTTGGGGAATTTGATGAAGATTTCGTTTCTGATGAAATAACAAGAGAAGTTGATCAGTTTGAGAACAAGACAAAGCCCAACTTGAAAGAAACCAAGTCAATCAACTTGGGAACTTCAGAAGATGTTTGAGAAAACAGAATCCATGTTACCGGATCCCTGAAAACCGGACTAGGACTTTGCATGTTAGAAGCTTGGTAGGATAGCCGCTTTATTAATTAAATTGTTATCTTATCGCATGTTTAGAACTGTTTACGTAAGTGCTTATCCCGTTTCTTTGAGACGTGTCAATTAGTTTAAGGTATTAGGAACCTTTGGTTAATTCAAGAAATCAAAATTTAATTAAACTATACTTCTTTATTTATTATTTATATTTAATTTAATTTTCCAGTTATTATTTATTCATTTATTCATTTATTATTTATTTATTTATTTATTTATTCATTAATTAAATTAATTAAGTAGAATTAATTAATTAATTAAATTAAAATTTAATTAATTATTTTTTAATCAATAATAATTATTTTTTATTCATTTATTTATTTAATCAATTATTATTCATTTATTCCTTATTTAATTGAGTTCATATAAATATTTCTTTATTTAATTAAGTTATTTATTTATCTATTTATTTATTTATCCAATTGATTAATCAATCAATTATTATTATTTATCTACATTATTTCTTTAATTTTTTTATTTATTTATTTAATTCTATTTAGCCCTTATTTATTTAATTAACTAATTAATTCATCAATTATTATTTGATTATCCTTTTAATTAAATCTGAAATTTGTTTTATTTATCTAAATATTGACATAGTCAAAGCCTTATCTTATTCATATTATCCTTATTTAAAATTATCGTGAAAACTGCCGGATTAACCGATTTTAGCAGATTTTCGAAAGTGCCCCGCTAGGGACCTTCTTTCGAATTTAATAGAACCTCTTATCCAGAATCTCTAATTTTATTAATTCTTTTTTAGATAAGAGAATAAAATGCAATCTTTAGTTAACTTAGGTTCCTAATAATCCTTAAATTAGGTGGCGACTCTAAAGAAGTCCTTTGGAGTCCCATTTTATTGATAGTTACACCAGATGTATATTTATGTGTATGTTTGGAGGGTTCAACAAATAATATTAAGGTTGGGATTTTTCACGTAAACTCTGTCTATTTCGTTTATGCCTTTACATTTCAGTATTGTGAATGATCTTTACTACATCTTGCTACAATCATCTGCCTAAAACATACAATGTTGCTGCCTATTTCTAAATCTAAGACAAACGACCGTAAAAATATTCTAAGTGTTGGAAACGACTGAGCCTTGCGAACGGGCTGCCTGGCTGCCGCACAAATCTCAACGGGTTTGATTGTTTAAAATCGCCCCTGTGACAGCAGCTTTAAAAGGAAGTCAGAGTAAATAGATATACTCTTGGTTCTACTTTAGTGGCAAGATTAGAACCAGTAAAAAAATGAAGACTTTTCAAAGATGTGGTTTAAATATAAGTAATAGATATTTGTGTGACTATAAATTATTTCATTTAAAATAAAGTAGTAATTTTAAAATTAAATTGTACTACATTTTGCAAAGTTGACTCTTCTAAACGGAATAAATTGAAATGGATGGAGTATATCAAATTAATAATTAGACTGATTTCTCCTTTTTTGTAAGTTAAAGTTAACGTATCAATCGGGTAAAATAGCGATCCTTGTCTTCGTCGATGAACAAATCAGTTCTGTATGCTAAGATATACGCAAGAGTTAGCTTAATCGTCTATTCATTATTGTTACAAAAATCAAAATCACTAATAGATCATATCATATTATATCTTGCTTTCATCGTCCGTACATTGTTTAATATTATTGTCGACTTTATTAATTATGCTCATTATTTAAATTAAAGGTGATATTTTAGGAACACCACATTTTTGGGAAGTAAGTGATGGAATAAGTGAACATGCATGGTCCGTCTCATGTGCTAAAATAACTACTACTACTATTTATCGTTTCAATTGTTAGCCTGCTTAGGGATTGAACATAGAAGAAAGGGTAAGTTTAAACTAAAACATTGACATTTGGGGTAAATGTTAATATTTTGACACCAATATAATTCCATTTTACTTGTTTTTGAGAAGGTTAATTGTACAAGTTGACCAAATATTTTCCTAATTGACGAATGTTGCTTACTAAGAAGTCGGGAGAATGGATGGAACAAAAATGGCATTCTAGAGTGAAGTTTAATAAATAAATAAAAAAAAGATGAGTCACAGGCTTTCACATGGCGCAAGAGCACCAAACGAAAGAATAAATTATTTTGGACAACAAAATTGTAAAAGCAGCGTGTCTTTTGCATAGTGAATGAGCTCTGCATGAATCCTGTCATAAAGAAAAATCCATCTCACTCGATGACTGGCTATTGCGTGAAGCACTGACAAAGAGTCGGAGAAATTCTGAAGGATTTTTTGGTTCTTTATACAATTCCTACTCAATATAAAAGTGTTTTTCTTCTCCCCAAGCCCCAACACGTTTTGCTGGGGAGAACATCGTTATTGGGGCTTTTTGGTGAAGGAGACTCAATGAAATATTATGTTTCTTGTGACTTTATTTGTTTGTTCAAGTGTTTGGACTCATGTTGTGAAACTAATTGTTATTTGTAATGTTAGAGTCTAATGTATGCATTTGATAAGTGGGAGTCTTTTATTTGGTATATGCTTCCTTAAATATTTTTTATAACTATTAGGTAATGGGCATCTTTGATACATCATGATAATTAAATGTATCATATACATTTGTGTGAGTTTATCTATATTCACAAGTTTTGATGCCTATAAATTCTTAAGGCTTCTTGTCTTATGTGGTTGGTATGTCTCATGTTGATAAGATCATGTTGTGCCTTTGTTGGATCTTTATAGAGACATATGACATAAATGGATTTTCTTGGTTGTTGCACATTATGATTAGCTGCACATGTTGAGACTCGAAAAATTATGATTTTCTAATGGAGCACATGTTGTTTAGTTGCTCACATGTTGTAATAGAGAATCATGTTAACGATTTTCTAATTGGTGCGCATGTTGCTTGGTCGCCCAATGTTATTTATAGAATATCGTTTGGAGAACCGACAATAAAATAGTCTTGTTTTGGAGTTCATGTTGACTATTTCTTGCTATACTACCACACCTTTAGGTCTGTCAGCAAAATTTTAATGTTTGTGATTGTAGACTAGTTTTGTGTCGTTGAAGGATGCAAGTACTGCTGCTCTTCGACATTGATAGTTTTGTTTGACTAGATCATGTTGGAAATAATGTTCCACCCCTATATGTTTGTGGCCACTGTCTATTTAGCCCGAGAGTCATTTTATAAATAAATTTTTTTCAAAATTTTATAAATAGTTAAGTTAATGTTATCCAAGTGGGAGAAAGTTGGAATTATTTATTTATATATGAAATTTTTTCAAAAATTTTTAAATAGTTAAGTTAATATTGTCCAAGTGGGAGAATGGAGGTGTGTTGTCAAATCGCAGCCGAAAGAAAAAGTAATGGAGGCGTGTTGTTGGAGAAAAAAGTAATGGAAGTGTAGTAGAGGTTTAATTGGTGTCAGCTTTTTTACCACAGTGACAAGTGGGGGCATTGTAACATTTTGCAGTAACAGTAGCCTCCATTGATAGCGATTGTTTTTAAAGAGTATTTTGAATTTGAGTTAGAAAAATAATATTTGGAATTTGAAGTTATGTTTGACTATGAATTTTATCTAAAAAATGTTAAAACTTTGTGAGAGAAGAAAATTATTATTTTTTCTGTGAAAAGTATTCTTTTTGTTTCTCAAATACTGTTTTCGAAAAATTTGTTTGCGGTCCAAATGGTATATACCACGCGTTAAAAATATGGTGCTAATATACCACTATTAATATATATATATATATATATATATATATATATATATATATATATATATATATATATATATATATATATATATATATATATCTATTTAAAAAATTTTGAAAAAATTTATTTGTAAAATGACTGTCGGGCTAAATAGACAGTGGCCACAAACATATAGCGATGTAACATTATTTCCAACATGATCTAGTCAAACAAAACAATCAAAGTAGAAGAGCAGCAGTACTTGCATCCTTCAACGACACAAGACTAGTCCACAATCACAAACATTGAAATCTTGCTGACAGACCTAAAGGTGTGGTAGTGTAGCAAGAAATAGTCAACATGGACTCCAAAACAAGACTATTTCATTGTTGTTGTTTTCATTGTCGGTCCTCCAAACGATTTTCTATAAACAACATTGGGCGACCAAACAACATGCGCACCAATTAGAAAATCGTTAACACGATTCTCTATTACAACATGTGAGCAACTAAACAACATGTGCTCCATTAGAAAATCATAATTTTTCGAGACTCAACATATGCAGCTAATCATAATGTGCAACAGCCAAGAAAATCCATATATGTCGTATGTCTCTATAAAGATCCAACAAAGGCACAACACGATCTTATCAACATGAGTCATACCAACCACATAAGACAAGAAGCGTTAAGAATTTATAGGCATCAAAACTTGTCAATATAGATAAACCCACACAAATGTATACATTTAATTATCATGATGATCAAAGATGCTCATTACCAAGTAGTTATAACAAATATTTAACGGAAGAATACCAAATAAAAGTCTCCCACTTATCAAGTGCATACATTAGACTCTAACATTACAAATAACAATTAGTTTCACAACAATAGTCCAAACACTTGAACAAACAAATAAAATCACAATAAACATAATACTTCATTGAGTCTCCTTCACCTCCCCAATTTTCTCACAAAGTGTGTCAAGTCGCATAGTTAAAATTCAATTAAGTACATGATACACTCGCCGTAATGATATGAAATTATTATTCATATGCCCTTTAATGATACTATATAACTAATTGTCGACTTAACATTTCATAAATACAAACGCACCAATAAAATTAAAAAAATCGGCCAAATTATGATATGGTGATCAATATGACTTCTTTATAATATACATAAAATAATGTGTATCCATCATAAATCAAACATATTGATCATTAGTTAACAAGTAAACATCAATGAGCTAATGATTAATTAAAGTGGCAACAAGGAATATGACACAACCAAATCTCGATAAACTCATTCTGAATATACATTCATGGACTCAATCAAATTTTAAGTGTTGCATGATAAATTTATCTTTCAAACAAAAATAAACACGTAATCACAACTTTTCACATTGAATCTATATTCATTATGATATTAAAGATTTCAGTGTTTGTTAATCATTTGATAAACACTAACCAAATATAACTAATATCATTGACATGTTCTAACCATTGAAATCAAATTATATTGTCACGATATAAAAATAAAATTGAACAACACAACCTACACAAATGGAGTAATAAATATGAATTTACTCCCACTGTTTAACAGATTCATTAAAACTTTAAGAATTCCTTAAACTTCTGTTTTTTTTTATAGAAAATGTTCTCTTGAGAAACTAAGACTTTCATCATCGTTTTCAAAAATAAAAGATCATGTATATGTTATAGACAAGTAAAGGAATTCAAGAATTATGCGTTGAGAAAAATCAATAAATTATCTCATACAGAAAATGATATATACTTTCACCCCAATTAACAAGAAAGAAAAATAGACTTCACGACATATAACACAATAAAATCGTAATATATATTGGATATTTTGTTATTCCGAAAAATTCATTATCAACATAGTTGGGAGTTTTACAACAACAGAAAAGGAGTCACACCAACCAATTCAAGTAGGAAGTTTATCAATATTGACTCATTGATATTAAAACTCTCTTATTCTCATTTATATGTGTTATGCACATATAGTTTGGCATTAATGACAAACAAAGAAAACTATTTACATATAGGCTAGGTTGGAAAGAATATACGTATCATCAAATATTTTTCATAAGGTTTTCAAAAGAAATAATGTTAATATTAGATAATTTTAAGTTTATCATAATGTCAATAATGGGTCTTCAAACACAATCATATATATTAATTAATCAATATGTCAAATAATCTTTAATAAAATTACAGAAAGGTATAGATATCAAATAAGTTCAACGAGCACTATTTTAATGCAAAATAACTTTAAAAAATACATATTTCTCTAGTATTAATAAAACTTTTTCAACTTAAGTAGTGTCACGACCCAAAATCCGAATAGGTCATGAGGGCACCCAACTAACCATGTCGGGCGAACCCACTTGATTGCGAATAATTAGTATAAACTTTACTATTAAATGCATAAATATTTCAATAATAACCTACAAAAGAAGTAAGGAAAGTAGAATCATCCCAACAACAAAAGGTTTAAGTACTCCCCGAATCATGAACATCTAAGAGTGTCGAATAAGTTATACAGCTCCAAAATTTTAGAAATATATCAAAGAGAATATAAACTATATAGGTGGCCACCACGGACGAAGGGTCGGCTCACAGATAATAGAGAGATGCTCCAACTGGGTCAACCTCGATGTCCACTAGTAGATGGCGTCGAATCTGTAAGACATAAATAAACCAACAAAGAAAAAGGAAAGGGGTGAGTCGAGTGACTCAATAAGCGGGGACGGGGCTCCAAGTAACTAGCAAACAAGGAAAAATAACTCAAAGATAATCGGAAGTAAAGAGAAACCGTTTAATTAAATATCAAGTAATGTTCATATTCCATCATCAAGTACCACGACACTTTCATTGTAACTCGGGGATAAATACATAACTATGTCATACTACAACAATATGCACGGAACTACACCGTGCCATGATAATACGTACGGAACTACATCGTACGACAATAATATGCACGGAACTACATCGTACCACAATAATATGCACGGAACTACATCGTGCCTCAATAATATGTACAGAACTACATCGTACCACAATAAGATGTATAGAAGGATATATTATACATAGGGTATGGAGCAAGTCCACCAAGAAAGAGAAATACACTTACCTCGGTCCAAAGCTCATTAGCTACTCAACAATAGTTTTCCCTTTTCGAATCTCCTCCAAACGTTCTCTCTCTATTAAAAGAACGTAATACAATCAATACCAAGGCTAATGGTTAAACCATACAAACCTTAAGCTAAAGGGATTAAGAAATCAACTTAAAAGTCGAACCCAAGCCCACATGGTCAAACCCCAAAGTTAATCTCATAATCGTGTTATCCATAACCACATGAGTCTAAATATGTAATCAAGTTCAAAACTTGATACAATTTGATGGATCGATTATCAATTTTCAAAATGTATGACTTGGGGGTTAAATGCCATTTTCTACTTTTCAAATAGCATACTTTAATGATAAATATAAAATTCGATACACTCAATAATTAGTTAAGTACGTTAAGCATATCAACTAATAATCCAACAGATTAATAATTACTAAACAGTTGCGATTCTCAATAGCATAATAAAGTCCTTAGGACCAAACATTAACCAGAAACAGAGATGCGCTACTGCCAAGGAATATATGCGCTACTGCTAAGGAATATAAGCTCACTCATGTGAGTAGAATCTTCATTAACACCATTCATTAAATAATAATAATAGCTTCCTAATGATTTCTCTAATCATTATCCAACTAATATGCTGCCTAACTATTTCTACCATTACTACAAAATGATGAAAAATAAAGTAAAGGAATGGATTCCCTACCTAAATGTATTCAAGATGCACACTGCTTGAAGTTTTCACGGACAAAGATTCTATCACAAGAACAGCCGCCGCTGGTCATCCCCCTATTATTTTAACTTTCATTTTCTCCCCTAAAGGGTAAGAGAATATCTCTTTTATATATGCCTAACAATATGGGCTAGTAAATAATTCATGGGCTTAGCCTATTAGTCTATTACTTAGCCCAATTAAAATAACCATATGGTCCAATAGTCTATTCACTAATAATTTTATTTTATCGCACAATTTTTACATCTCTGCCCTTGGTAACTTGCTAAATAACTAGACTATAAGTAAAAATTCTCGGGTCGTTACAAGTAGGTTTAATAAAAGTTGACTGACAAAACAAGGTTTGATGTGCACAAGTTTTAAGTCAAAATTCAAGACTATGTTTCATATAAGAGTAGTAAGAAAACTCTATTGGTGATATTAATACGAGCCGTTACAATATTATCCCCTTTGGGCAGGTAACGAGAAAATAATTCAGTATTAGAAAACTTATCCCCTTTGGGCAGACAAATTTGCCAAACTAAAATACTTTCTTTTCTCGTGCTCATACTTCAATTTTGAGCAAATAAGAAAATAATGACAAATGTGATATGAGGTAACCCTAGGCAAATAATGTGAGCATTCACAGTGTTACCCCCTTTGGGCAGGTAACGAGAAAACATCTTAGTATTAGAAACTTATCCCCTTTGGGCAGATAGATGCACTAAACTAAAACATTTCCTTTGCAGGCCTCACACCACCACCAAATTAAAATACACAATAACCCCCTTTGGGCAGGCTATTGTATTTAATAATCTAGTGAAATCCCATAATGCACAGAATGAAAAAGCCTCGCAAGATGAAAGCAAATATGCCACTTTAGTGCACATCATTCACTTCAATCCACAAAACTAATTCAATTAGGTATATATAAAAAATTTTGCCTAACCATACGAAACAACATTTATGTTAATAGATCCTCAACAGGAGATGATCTCTCATCCCAAACAATTGCTTTCATCGATCCGTAATTAAATTTCAAGAAATCATGTCACCTTAATTAACCTCAACAAGCTTTCAATATCATCAGAGCATAAATAGGATAATGTCACATAAAATCAACAACTCTTAATGCGATGACATAACTCTCATAACATGCTCATAATATAAGGATTGAAACAAAATAATCTCTTTAAATGTAATATTAGCCTCTTTAATATCATAATGAGAAAATATTTATTCTCTTAATGACTACAAGTTAGAGGTGCAAAAACTCGAGATTAATGCTCTATCTATATCACAAATATTTCTTAAAGAAATAGGTAGCTAGAACAAGTTATTGCGTACCATAATTTGGAGAAGGTCGATTATGATACTTCTCCCTGCGAAAGTATCACCTGTAAAGTTAGCTTCCAAGAAAAACAAGTATCTCAAGAACTTACAAATTAATTAGATCAAATATAATTTACGATGAAATCTCAAAGAGATTGTTACCTTTTGTTAATTGTGCTTTATCTAGGTAACAGAAATTATAATAAACTCATGATAATCATTTCAAAAACTGATCCTTCATTCTTTAGATCAAATCCAGCATGTAATAAATTTTGGTTCTCTTTAACCAATGAGTACTAAATATATCAATGCAAATTCCTTAGCTATTATTTACGAAGAGAGCCAAAATGAGGACCAAAACATATTCTACTTATTGAATACTTTGCTTATATCAATAAAGAATAAAGGCCACAAAAATATTTAAACGTCTGTAGAATAAAGGCTACAAATATGTTTAAACGTCTGTGTAGGGCTTATACAATGAAAGGTACTAAACGACATGCACCTCTTTGATCTTGAAATTACTTCTAAATACCAAAAGAAGAAGTAAAAGTAAAAAGTCCAGAACAACAAGAAGTTCCGGAGAATGGGATGTACAATTAAATCCTCCACTTATCCTTAACTTAGTAAAAATTAACATTGTGAGGATTAAGAGCTAGCGTACATAGATAAAGCTTCACTTATGAGCGGTTATATTTGAATAATGAGCTACTTATTGCTCCTTACAATTTTCATTAAATAGTACTAATAACTATCCCTTATTGACCACACACCAACAGCAATAAGATAGTTGGATTTATAATCTCAATCATCTCTGAGAGTTTAAAGCTCAAACGAATATTATACTGACCAAGCTTCTTAAGGACTATTTCTTACCAATCCTTTAACCAGGCTATCAAAAATTTAATCATTCAAGTACTCAATATTTCTACGAATGTAATTTGATATCACTTCTATTTTGCTCATATAATAGGACATGTAGGAATCCAAATGGAAAATTATCAAAATAAGAATAATAAGGTAGAAAATTAATGTACTATCGAGAGAAGTTACTAAGAACAACTTGAATAATGTTGAATACTGCGCAGTAGAAGTCCGTAAACATTAGGGCAGTAGAAGTCCGTAAACCCTCAAGGAAAACACTGCTACATATCTCAAATAATTTTAATATTTTATTATGAACTTCCCAACACTTTGAGACCCAAATCTCTTGCTTAATAAGCAAATACCAAGCAAGAGGCCGATCTTTGGAAGCCCTTTTCCAAAAATAACTCTAAAACAATATTTTGCATGTCTAGCAACCACAAAATGCCTACCAAAACATCTTTGGGTAGGAGGATCAAGAACACACGAAGGAATCATATATCACTACCATAACCAATAACTTTTATCCGATAACAAAAGTACAGCCACGTGCACATGCTAAGAAACATGAGGGTTTAATGAATTAACTGTGTACAAGAACATAACGTCTTTCTATTAACAAGTTAAATGCATGTAAGCAGAACGCATCATGAAACAAATCCAACTTATTCATAAACCAAGTTCACATATAGTAGACGCTATTCACTCGAAAACATTCATTGGTTTTCAAAATGGTAGAAACGTACATTAGTTTATGACCTAAGGCTTTATGATAAAAGATCCAAAACATGATTCTAAGGAACCAAAGATAATATTAGTGTAAATTTTATATGTACCCCAAATAATATTTATAAAGTCCATGTGACATTAACTAGTGGTGTCTTGAACATGGTGCTTCAACCGTGAATTGTCCTTGCGGTGTACTTTACCATACGAAAAATTAAAATCAACTTGTTGGATTCTCACATTAACTCGCCAACTGGATCTAAACTTTCACTAATAAAACGAAAAATCAGCCAATAGTCAAAACGATTTCCAATAATAATATGTGTTAAAAGAAAATTGCAGGTATAGTACGGAAGCCGGCCTGAACATGATTCTCCTAATAATATTTTATCAAAGAATTTTACGTAATAAAACGGAATCAACAGCGAAAGTGAATTTATTCTAGAATTTTCATGGCAAAATCGGCCGTGATGCAGATTACAAATTATTTCGGTGAAAATCATGTTAACCATAGTAGGATTCTAGATCTGTGTGATTCGCTTTGATACCAATTGTTGAATTAATTATTAAACGACTACACGATCACATAGATCAAGAACACCTAGTAACCATAATAAAGATGTAAGTAAAAAGGGGTACCTTTATCCACCATAGTCAGCACAGCAACTGAGACGAACCTAGCTGAGTCTTTCCTCTCCTTATGCTTATTAGAACTGACAGCTTAATGGGAAAGTTGCCTACAACAGGTTAAGCCAGGAGAGGAGACCTAGCCTCATATATATAGGCTTAAAAACCTTAATCTAATGGGCCCACCCATAATAGTCCCATAGGTTTATCAACAGGCCTACACTACTGTCAGCTCACACCTAATATAGGAAACAATACAGGTCCATCATGGAACCCACAAATATGTGACCTGTGTATTTTCCACCAACTATATACAATTAGCCCGTTTTGTGAAAATCGAATAAATAAATTAATGTTAAGTCCATATATAAATAAATAATTCCAACATTTGGTACTTGGAAGATGCTAGAATCCATTTCACCTAAAAGATTAGCAGAGTTTATCTAAGCTTCTCTTATTTTTATATGAAGATTGTTTTTATATTAGTTCTTGTATTCTTGAACAAAAATATCTGTAGCTAAATTTCTAATCTAGAATTTTGATGAAACCAATTATTGGATGATGTTTTTGATTATTTCTTGATTAATGGACCTGAAACTATTTCTATTTATTCCATTACATACAATTACATGATGAATTGTGTTTGATTGCAGAGCTATGAGTTTGAATGTGCCCTAGATTCTTGTTATGAGCTTGGAAAAGAAATTACAAGAGCGCGTTAGTTGAATAACAATTTCTCAACCTAACTAAGGAATTATTTATGTTGATTTATGGAGTTTAATTAAGATTAATACATTCCTATCCTGAGTTGTTCGTTCAAGCTTCTTGAGTCAGTTGGGAATAGTGATTTGAGAGAATTATTTTTAGAGATTGGAAAATTTAGCGATAAATTAATAATTCATGATCAATAGAAATAATCAAGTGAGTTTGAGTGAGAAAACATCTCCCTAGATTCTTTACACATTAATATTTCCATTTCTCTATCTAGCTAATTGTCTTTTTAATTTTCAGTTTTTAACCTTGTTCACCTTATAAACAAAAAATTATATATTTTTGTAACTTGAAAATTATTTGACGTAGACTATTCAGTAAAGAAATCAACTAGAACTTGTCTTTATTCTCTGTAGGATTTGACTCTGGATCAAGAAACCATGTTGTATTTATAGCAATCACTTAATTCTTTTTATAGGAGGTCGTTGTGCGTTCTCAAACATGATGGTTGGATTTTAGAAGTACCTGTTCGAAGAGTTATATGTTAGTTCCTTAACATACTTCTAATTTTTAAGTTATTATAAGTACTATTTTATACGCACAAGACATTTAAGAGATTTAGCCTATTTTCTCAATAATTTACACCTCTTGTTTCTCTCTAAAAATTCATGTTGTGTTCTTGGGGAAACTCAAGTTTTATTGAACTTGGATTTTCTTTGATTTCGTAAAATTAAGGAAGAATCTCGCCACAAACTCATAAATCAAAAATAATGAGGGCTTAAATTTCTTATACTCCGTTTGGATGGTTGTTACCTATCGTTTCATAATATGTTGTATTGTATTGTATCGTATTGTGTTGTACAACGTTTGAATAAACTGTATTGTTTACCGTGGTTTAATAATTGAAAATAAGGTAAATGGTAAAATGAGAATATTAAATAATAAGTGAGGGCACGATGGATAAGAAAAATAGGTAACACCGCGATCCCATCAAATCGGTCGTTACATAAAGCGACAGTTTTAATGGTTACATAACCATGAACTTAACGATACCATATTATGTTAATTAGAAAAACAATCAAAACAAACGTCGTAACCATAATAACAATACAATATCATACCGTGGGTTACAACCGTCCAAAGGGAATGTTAGTGATAGTGATTTTTAGTAAATACACTACAAAACCACAAGATTTTACTTCTGCAATTTTCCCGACATTCAGAAGAGTGGAATTTTTAGAGTTTCCTTTGTTTTGTTTTTATAGACCCCATGAAACACCTATATGAGGCATTGAATGAATACATAAAATTTTCTATAAGATCACCAAACGAAAATATGGAAGCTGACAGATACAAAGATTACAAGGTAACTCATTGCTTTAGAGAGACCATCAAATTTGTAATGGCAAATTGGAATTTGGAGTCGAAGTTTGAAGGATCTTTTGGTATTCAATGAATAGTAGTAGTGTTAGAAAATTTCGTTTAACTAACAAAGTGTAAAAGAATTTGAGTTCTCCAACTCCACCTTTAAATAATTATGAGATAAAAGATTTTGTTGTTCCCCTACATCTATTCCACAATGGCCGGTGGTGTTATTTATTTTTTATTATTTACACACACATACAAGTTACAACTAGTAGCTTTCAATTTACTTAGTGAACCCTTTCATGATTAAGAATTTTGGAATAGTTGAGAGTGAACTATATAAGTATTGAACATACCCTTTTTAACAAGATTCCACAATTCTTTTCATACAGTCGTACACTAATTACAAGCATTGCTGATGAAGTGAGTGGTCATGATGCATTTCAACTCAAGGATTGGGTAAAGTCTAGATTTTGATAATGAAGCAGTTTCCCATGTATTCTAACTGGATCCTGTCTTGGCTTCAGTACTTCAGTCATGCCAAAACTCATCATGTAGGGACACATAATTAAGAGCTTGTCCAGATCAAAATTTAAGGTAAACTAAATATAAAAATTTAGTGAGGAGAGAAACAAAGATAACCGATTTTCACTTCTAGATTATTATTGTTATTATTATCATTAATAGTTGAGACAAAACATTGTATTTTCATTTTAAGCTAGGAAATACAAACACTCATAAGTCATTGCCTGTGATGCTGAATACTATCATCCGCCCAACACATTAACCAACTCGGACTTGAACTCGATGCCATGAGGTGTTCAGGATTCCTCTCAGATTCCAAATAGAATCTATACTTTCAGGTTGGACATTTGCAGATATATCCACCTATTAAGCATAGAATATCAACTGAGAACATGAGCATAGTGAAGTCTTTAGCATAAAAATAAATGAGAAAGCAACTTCCTAATGCCTATTACCAAATTATGGGACTGTCAGATGTAATAATGTACTTTCTCACATCATAATATACTACTACAAGGAATACTTAACTAACCGTGATTCTGAAACAGACCACTCTAAGACTAAACTCATAAAAAATTGCTGCAGTTAAGCTGACCTTTTTCAATCTGAATATGAAAACAGGCAAGTTTTTACAGCAAACTAGTTACTTACCGCTTTCGCAACTATCTCTGCACTCTGTGGAATATTTGCCTCAGCTTCAAAAAAGACCCATGCCCATTTGTCACTAGTTGAATCATCAGCAATATGTGGAATGCCAGTTCTCTGGTATCTGGTGGCTTCCACCCAAGTTTTACCGCCATCAATAGAGATGTCTACTCTTTCTATGCCACGCCCCCCTCCTGATACTGCGTACCCCTTGATGGTTATCTGAAAACAATTACAAGAAGCTAGAACAACCTATTGAAGTACTATGATCGCTGATTTACTGCTGTAGAGGACATGACCATGCAAACGGCAAACCATTTACACAAGTATACATGAAAGTATAAGATAAATGTCAAGATATGTGTAAACACAAAGTTTATCAACATTACAACTGACCTTTCCATGCTTTACTACACTCACATCCTCCAGGGAGCATATTGCACACTGTAACCAGAAAAGGGTTTAAAGTAACTGTTAGCAATTGACAAATTTTAGGAAGTAGTACGCCGTGCCAGTAAATGGTCAGATACAATTGCCAAAGTCAGACCAGAACAATCAATCATTTGATCAACAGCTAGTTAGCTGGTTGAACCAGCTCGGATATGGAAAAGAAGCTCCTAAAGTAATCGCAATGGTTTTCAGAACATTCTGATTAAACACCATATCATGGACATCAATATTTTTTTACACAGGAAATGAAAGGTTTTGACATAGAGTAATTGCAAATCATAAACCCAATTGGAATCTTCTATCAACAAATTAGAACACCTGCAGCAACAATTTAAATCCAGTTGTCGTTTCCAGCTAAGTGTCTCTTAAATTCAAAACTTGTGGATGAGTGCGTGTATAGACAAATGGTGTTTGCTACAGATATTCGAAGTAGACATTTGCAAAAAACGAAAAAGTCCACAACAAGTTTTCCAAAATTTTGAAGCAAGCACCACACAAGTGCATCAGTGCATGGTCTTGAAGTATTAATTAGCCCACCTATTTACAGGATGGGTAAGTTTGTATACAAAAAACTAAGTGAACCCCATCAAAATCCAATCGATGGAGAGCAATTTAACTAATTACCTGGACAGGGAAGTCCATCTGTGGTCTCCTAGTAGACCAGTTGATGTTATCCCAGTTCACTGTTGGCGGAAACATCTTGTAGTCTTTTTGCATAAAGAATCCCTGTCCAACAGATGTGGCGTTAAGATGTTTGATAGGAAAATGTTTCATCAACCGGAAGTTACAAATACTGAAATAACAACCTTGGCATTCTTCAGCAATGATATTTATGGAATCAAGCCACTTAACAGAACGGGCACCTATCACACCAGGGACAACCACACGCAGCGGATAGCCATGATTAAGTGTCTTCACACGTGAACCCAGTAAGGTTAGTATAGCATGGTGCAATACGAGCAACTAACTCGACAGACTCTAAAAGGAATAGCAACTGCTGAAACAAAAGCAGAAAACATGACATTTAAAGTCCAGTGCTTTTATAACTAAGCATACCGAGCATAGAAACAAACAATTACAAAGTAAATTCAGAAAAACAAGCTCAAATTGAGTTTTGAAAGGCTCAACATGCAGCTAGAATAATTATCTGTCAAGCAGAGCAATCAATGGGAACACCTTAAAATAAACTCTCAAAATTCACCGAAACAAGTTTGAAACACGGATTTAACCAACCAATGTTGTTTGATACTATATAATAAGGCAGAGCATCGATCACGAGATAAAAATTGATAGATACATTGAAAGTGCCAATAAGCTCGAGTGAATCACTCAAATTACAGAATGCTCAACCCTGTAACAATCTAGATTAAAACTGAAGGACGAACCATTTGAATAGTTTGCTACAGTTGATTTGCAAAATAAGTAGTAATTTTTAAATGATAGCTGCACTGTTAAAAAGTTTACAAGTTTGTTAAAGTATGTCACATCAAGACCAAAATAAGAAAGGAAATACTCAAACAGTTTAACTAGATTCTGTGTTTGGCTTTGAACATATAGTAGAGAAATTTCCGAACTGCACCATTTAATGTTTAAGAAGGGAAAAAATGGTCCAACATGAAACTTGTCTTTTTTAAGTACAAAATGGGGAAGTTGTATAGGGAAGAGTCTGCATACAATGGTCTCATACAACTCTTCTAGAATAGTTTCTGTTTTTGATTAGTGGATGAAAACAGGTAGCTCTAGTTGAATCATTTTGAGTAAATCTTTTTCACAATATGTAAAGGATTCAGAAAGCAGAATAAGGACAACAGGGCAAATCGATGTAAGACCAAAGCAACACGCAACATGGAACGTAATAAATACCAACTTCGAAGAAAACAAAAGAAGAAACCGAGAAAACCAACGTTTTCAATAATAATAGGAAAAGAAGATTCCTATTACCTCACCGTTCATCTCATAAGCAAGTAGAACATCAGCTTCAGGATTTGTATAAGGACCTCCATTTTCCTCCTAGAATCATAGAATATGTTGCTGAGCCAGGAAACTATACAGAATAGTATATGCTTCTAGTAAAGTAAAGTAAAGTTATTTTTTTAAAGAAAAACAACACCATTTTTGAGAAACGAATAATATACTACATAATCACCTTACACTTGTCAATGCTCACAAACTCGACATGCTTTCCTCCAGATTTCGTGACGCTTGTCAAATAAGGTATTCCAACTAATTTGAGAACATCTGCCAATTTCACCCCACCCCAAACAGCTGAAATGTACAACAATATAATTTCTTCAATGTAAATCCAATTTTTTCAATATGAAGCCTCTACCGTATTTTCAGCAGAACGGGCTTTTGTAAAATAAAACTTGTTAATGCACATCTTACACACAAGCCAACAAAATTCTTAATCTGGAAATTAAAGCACAAAATAGAACAACAAGTGTAAATGAGAGGACCAATTCAAAGAAACTGAACATCAAGAACTTGGCGAAAACAGACTAGAAGCAAGAATCTTTCATTATAAACAACAGTCACTAAAGACCATCTCCATTGCAAAACTAGATACTCAAAAATTGTTGGCTTTCCTTGAAACCAACATAATGTTAACATCCTAGTAAACATTAAAAGAATCCAAAAACAATGACCAAGATTTCAAAACAACCAAAATAAAAAGTCCCCTAATAAAAATTATATTTTGAGTTTCAAAGAATCTTCACAATAAAAAAAATGCCCTAATCAAAAACCCATCAACTCTCCAGAATTACTCAACAAACAGTTCTTGGGCACTAAATCATCATCAGCAAAATCCAGTAAAGAAATCCAATCACCCTCCTCATAGAATTCTCGATTTTCCACAAACAAATCATTAGAGTAAGTCTGATTTACATCATAAGAGGCCGAGGGTGTCTCCGAAACCATGCTCTGTTCTGAAAATAATGGTTGGACATTAACACTTTCTTGCAAAACACGAGCAATGAACTTCTTATACTCATTAACATCATCTGAAGGTACATTGTTTCCTTTTACTTGTGATCTTGGGTTCTTCTTTATAGCACATATCACAAAATCTTTAGCCTCATTATTCTTTGATTTCAACTCATTAAGCAGAAAATCAGCAAGAAAATATTCCTTCATCATCCAGCGTCCATTCAAAGAAGAGTCTTTTCTGTTCTTGTAACTCAAACTTCTCTTATACCCAATCACAAGATTCTCATCCTCGTCGAGTATCGGTTTCCCTTTATCCTGTTGTGTCCAACTTCCATCCCCCATTGTCCTTTTGAATCTTGAATCAGTGCTCTTCTTTTTCTTCAATTGTGTAAAGAAATAATGTGTTTTCTTGGAACATTCTCCAATAAGTTGCCAGGGTTGTTTGCTGTAAACATCAGCAAAGGCAATTTCAGTTTCTGGGAAGCTTTTGCCAGCAACAAATTTCAACAACTTCATTACCAGTTCAGAGTCAGAGGGTGGTCGAAATTGTAAATTATTTTCCATTGTTGCAAAAGAAGGAACAATAAGAAGAAAAGTTTTAGTGGAAGTAGTAGACAAGAAAAAGAAGGAAAAAGGAGTGCCCAAAGTTTTTAAGTGATGGGAAGAGTAGTTTTGAAAATATATAGACAATTCTTGATTTCACTTTCGGAAACTCATACTCCTACTAACATTAATTAGTTTAGTTTCGTTCCGTTGGTTTCTTCCTACCAAAGCAATTGCTCCTCTCCCCGTGTATAACTTTCCTTTTTAGTTTTTCCTAAAAAAAAATTTATTTTCATATTTGATAATTTTTTAATTGCAAAATTTATTTGGACCACAAAATTTAAATATACTGACGCACATTACACACAATTTAAATTTAAACCACATGATTTAATTTTTTTAATTTCCGCACCAAGTCAAACCGTGACACTCATTTTGAGACGGAAGGAGTACTACTTATATGAAATCGTAAGTAGCCCGTCTCACGAGTTCTATTCACAAATTAGTCACTGTCTAGCCATGTAAATAGCCAGTCTTACGGCTGCTATTCACAAATTAGTCACTAACTAACCATGTATTAAAGGTGTGTTTGGTGTGAAGGAAATATATAATAAGAAATATTATTTAAAAAAGTTTCTTTTTTTGAAAAATAAGTGATTTTTATACTTATTTTTTGTTTTCGGTTGCCAAGGAATAACATAATTTCTTTCCTCATATAAGGGGTCGGATAGGTGTAGAGGTAGGGGAGTGGAGTGGGGTGCGGTTTGGGGGAAGGTGGGATTGGGTTGTGAAGGATTCATATATGTATATATCACAAAATCTATATTAAATAGATTACTCAAACATCAATCAGAAAACTTACGTGTTCTCATTATAAGCGGAAGCGGTACCACGGCTGGAATCACTGGTAGTCGGTAATTGTCATAGTAACGGAGCAACCTCTTTATCCACAGTCTAAATACCTAATATTTAGTAGAGAGAAGTGGGAAGAGCTGTATAGAAAAGTACGTATTTGTATCTATAGTCTTTTACTGTATATATAACTGAATATACAGTAGTTGTTCTATTATAGGACTCTACCAGGTAACTTATCCTTTTACCTAGATAGACTTTAAGAGCACCCCTTTATGTGCGGACTCTTTAAACAGATAAATTTAACATCTCCCACTCACACATAATGGGAGTGCTCTTATAATGTAAGAAACATATTCTCACCTCTTCTCTACAAATATTCATACAGTGAAACAGACAGTGCGACCAGCAAACTACGAGAGATACGTGTTATACATATGTTAGGAGTATATAACCTCTCGTCGAGTACAAACCTGCAACTAGATTATAAAGTATACAATACCCTATAAGATCATTTTGGGATGGAGAAAGTACTACTTATATTAAATCATAAGTAGCTAGTTCAATTCACAAATTAGTCACTGTCTAGCCATGTTAATAGCCCGCCTTAGGCTACTATTTACAAATTAGTCACTGTCTAGCCATGTATTAAAGGTGTGTTTGGTGTGAAGGAAATATACAATAAGAAATATTGTTTTAAATAGTTTTTTTTTTTTTTTTTTTGAAAAATAAGTGATTTTCATACTTATTTTTTTCATTTTCGGTTGACTAAGGGTCGGTTGCCAAAGAATAACATAAAATATTATTAGAATGTAAACATATATAGCAATCTACTAAGCATTCTTTTATACTGTAACATTCAGATTTATCCATGTACATATTAAAATCAGGACCCATCAATTAAAGGGGAAAAAAAACTCCCTAGAACGTCACAATTTTGATGGTAGAATATTAGAATTTGTTGTGTAAAGTAATAACAGGATTTAATATAAAAAAACGTATCGACTAAGATAAAATTACAATAAGTATTGACTATTAAATGATAGTAGCTTGTATTTAAGTAATTTCAATATGAAATCATCCAACTTATCACGTTAACAATAACAAAATACATGAAAAAGACTAAGAATAATCCATGGATATACGTAGGAAGCAACGACATAAAAGTAAAGATACATATACGCTTGTTCTTATAAGTTTCAGCTGCGCTTGATGCTTAGATGTACGAGTAGCACAATATGCCAATTTGGGAGTTGGAATTTTGGTTTTATTACGGGTAGACTTGTAATCCCCAAGGTCCAAGGCAAAAATTTAATGCTTGTATATATATATATATATATATATATATATATATATATATATATTCGGTTTGGTATTTTTTCAATCCTATTTATAAACTAAAATATCTACCCTAACTACTCGGTTCAATTATAAATTCATATTGAAACCTATGATTTTACTAAAAATAATCGAATAATTGATTCGACACGGTTTGGTTCGATCAGTTCAGTCGGTTATCAAATAACCATTGACACCCTTTAGCTTCAAGGCAATCCAACAATAGAGTTCGTGGAACTTTTAAAAACCAAAATATAAATTAAACTATAGTTCAAAATTAAATTAATAATATGATGATTCAACACTAATACAGTAGTCCGTCTTGAAGTAAAAAAAATTGTTAATTTAAAAGTACTAATATGAAACACAAATACCAAATGAAAAATGTGAACTACTAATTAATGATTGGAAAAATAAATAACAACAATAATTCTGGTGATAATTCATAGCTGCCGCATAGGCCACGTGGCGACAACGGGAGATATAATTAAGTGACATGTCAAGGAATGGAGACTAGAACCCAAAACGAGAAGATTATAAACAGCTTGCTAAGAGTAAGTCTCAAAGATGATTCCTTCAATGACACAGGGCATAGAAACCGGGCCTAACATTGGACTTAAGTGCCTGGGGACTCAAAAGGACACATGCATCCGTACTCTAGTACGAGTGTAAACAATATGGACAATGGGTTGGTTTAAAATACAATGAAACCTATACACTAATTATAATCTACACTAGTATTAGTACTCGCGCGATGCGCGGTCTATATTAAAAAATACAAATCACAAAAATTGGGTTCATTTAAAATATTTTAATAAATTGTTGAAAAATATAAGAATATTAAAAATAGAAATTAGTAATTAAGTCTAATAAACGTATTTGAAAATCTTTAATTATATTATACAAGATAATTCAAAATAAAAAAAACTAAGCACATTCCTTAACTTTTGTTATGCTACTCTCCGTTTAGTATAATCTGAATAATTAGAGTTATATTATTATTGAAATTAGTTTTTTCTATTTTAAAACTTTTATACTCTTGGTAACCATTCATTGTTTAAATTATCAATAATATATTGTATAAAATTTATTTACATTATGTTATTTTTATTTAATAAATACCCTCACATTACCGGTATACTTAATTCTTAAAGACCTTCAAATATATCTAACAACAATTATGAAATATTAAACAACTTGCTCATGCTTGTGTCCAGCACATGAATAGAACTGTGGCTATGACATGATTTGATGACCGAATTGGTCGATAAATTTTTTCATCACTTGGCAATATATGAGTGTTATCCAATTCATCTCATTCCTATAGATTAAAAAACTCAATTCTTCTAATCAATAAAGTATGACCAAATAAAGCATATATATGTCATAAATGGAATTAATGTGATTTTAACTTTGAAAAAATAAGATAATATTGTCATGTTTAATGATTCTCTATTATGGATAATCAATTGTCTTGTATATTATAGACCGAGAGACATTATATACTTACAACAAAGACATAAGAATTAGTTGTAACACCAAAAGGTAAACAGTGGGAAGACTTGTAATACCACAAACAATGACTTAAGTTCTAATCAAGTCCAATAGCCAATTAAACAAATAGAGACTATTTCTGTAATATAAAGTAGTTTAAAAAATGGTACTATTATTAATTAGAACTTCACATCTCATTGAAAGGCAAGATCTCTCTAACCTATAATATCAAGTGATATTAATATCTGTTCTGATCATCATCAATTTGATTTAAAATTTACCAGGCATGAACTTTATATTTCTAAGAGAGAATTATTTTTCAAACATGCAAGATTACTATTAAATATAATCCTATTTATAATCTTATCACTTCTCAAGATTAGTTTAGTTTCGTTCCGTTGGTTTCTTCCCACCAAAGCAATTGCTCATCTCCCTTGTGTCTAACTTTCCTTTTTAGTTTGTCCTAAAAAAAAAATTATTTTCATATTTGGTAATTTTTTAATTCCAAAATTTATTTGAACCACAAAATTTGAATGTACTGACGCACATTACACACAGTTTAAGTTTAAACCACATGATTTTTTTTTAAAAAAATTTCCGCACCAAGTCAAACCCAGACACTCATTTTGGGACGGAAGGAGTACTACTTGTATGAAATCGTAAGTAGCCAGTCTCACGAGTTCTATTCATAAATATTATAATGTAAGAAACATATTCTCACCTCTTCTCTACAAATATTCATACAGTGAAACGGACCGTGCGACCAGCATACTACGAGAGCTACGTGTTATACATATGTTAGGAGTATATAACCTCTCGTCGAGTACAAACCTGCAACTAGATTATAAAGTATGCAATACCCTATAGATCATATGAATCACATTTTGATATCATCTCAAAATATCATTATTCTTTGTATTCACAATTATAACTGGTGCACCTGTGAACACAAATTAATGAGATTCCATTAATAATTTTCCTCTTCTCACGATTCTGTTAACATTAGCTCAACTGCTTTTCTAGATATGCCCCGCCAGACCACATCCATTTTCATGGTGTTTTGGAAACACACTAAGATAGCTAACATTAGACTAAGTCTCAAGTATCTGATCGGAGTCACTGAGGGTACATATTTTGAGCCATCATAACGCTCTGGGTCTCATGCAATAGTAAGTTGAGATTAAACTTATGTAAACCTATAGTCGAGATTAGCACACATGGTATGAAACACGTGCTACAACATTTTTTTCCTTTACTTAAGGAGCATATGTCTTTATAAATAATGTTGTATAGATGAATTCAGACACCATACGTATCTAAATTCGAGTTCCTTAAACTCACATCTAGCTCACAAAGAAGACTAGTGAACATCTTTTCACCTTAATAACCTTCTGTCATTATTTAAGCGACTCTACTAATTTTAAGCATATTGCTCTCAAATTATCCATTTGATAATTTTTTTCTTAAAATCAAGTCTCATCTCCACATATCACTAAGATAAGGAGGTGGTTGTCTGTGTGAGAAGGCAAACCTCTTGTCTACCCGACATACTAAAATATACTCCCTCCATCCCAATTTATGTGGCACTATTTCCTTTTTTGTTTGTCCAAAAAAGAATGACATCTTTCTTTATTTAACAACTATTTAATGCACCATCTCTATTTTACCCTTGTTGGGACCTATATACTTTTAAAGCTATCAATCTTCTCTTTCTTATTTTTTCATGGGTAAAATTGAAACTTTACAAGGTCAATCTCTATTTCTTAAACTTTGTGCCCGGTCAAATGGCGCCACATAAAGTGGGACGGAGGGAGTAATCGAAGAATGCACTAAACACTCAATAAATCATGAATATGTATGTAAATAAATCAACTTTATTGATTATCAAAGAACATACTTTTGTGAACAACTGGAAAAACAAAGAATAATACAAAACCACTCAAAGTCTACGCAAGCCTTGAGACCTAGTGTGTCTCACAAATGCATCTTAGCTAAAGGCTTGGTCAGTGGGTCTGCTACCATATCTTCTGTAGATATATTCACCAGGTTCAACCTCTTGCGTTTATACATGTCTCTTGCATAGTTATACTTGATATCGATGTGCTTAGTATCACAATGATGTTTAGGATTTTTGGTTGCATCAACTGCAGCCTTACTATCACAGTAGACAAACACTGGTTCATCATCAGTGTTACCCAACAAGCTTTTCAAGAGCCTATTCAACCAGACAACTTCTTGTGTTGCTTTTGACAGAGCCACATATTCGGCTTCCATCGTGGATAGTGCTACACATGATTGCTTCTTACTCCTCCATAATATGGCACCATTATTAAGTAAGAAGACATATCCTGAGGTAGACTTCCTCTCGTCTAAATCTCCTCCATGATCAGCATCAGTATATCCAACTAATCGCAAATCTTTGCCGCCTTGATAACAAAGTGCGTAGTCAGCTATTCTTCTCAGATATCTCATGATCCTCTTTACTGCTTGCCAATGTGTTGGACCTGGATCGGATTGATATCTAGTTACCAAGCCAACTACTTGACAAATATCAGGTCTAGTACACACCATAGCATACATTAGACATCAGATTATGCTTCTATAAGGGACTCGCTTCATCTTTTCTGTCTCTTCAAGAGTCCGAGGACACAAATAATTTCCCAAGTTATAATATTTGCTGATAGGAGTGTTAATTGGGTTGCTATTCTACATATTAAATTGTTCAACAATTTTCTTAATGTAATTCTCTTGAGAGAGATACAATAGTTTCTTAGGATGATCTCTTGAAATCTTAATTCCAAGAATATATGCAGCTTCACCCATATCTTTCATCTCAAATTGAGATGACAACCAGGCCTTTACCTCGTTTAATAACTCCTTATATTTTCCAACTATAAGTATATCATCAACATACAATGTCAAAATTACAAGCTTATTTCTTGATCTCTTGGTATAAACACAATGGTCTTCATCAACCATAGTGAAACCATTGGATATGATCACATTTTGAAAGTGTATATACCACTGCCTTGAAGATTGTTTGAGGCCATAAATAGACTTCAAAAGTCTACAAACCTTTTGTTCGCGACCTTTTTCAATGAAACATTCGGGTTGTTCCATAAAAATTTCTTCATCTGATTCTCTATTGAGAAATGCAGTCTTTACATCCATCTGATGTAATTCAAGATCTAAACTTGCTACTATAGCTAGAATCAGGCTAATTGAGTTAAATCGCACAACAGGTGAGAAAGTCTCTTCGTAGTCTCTTCCTTCTTGTTGTGTATAACCTTTCACCACCAGTCGAGCCTTATATCTCTCAACTGTTCCATCAGCCTTAAGCTTAATCTTGATAACCCATTTGCTCCCAATAGCTCAACGTTCTTTCGGTAGATCAACTAGTTCCCAGACTTTGTTGACTCTTATTGACTCTATTTCATCTTCCATTGCTTTTATCCATTTTTCCTTAGAAGGGCATGAGAGAGCTTCTTTTGCATTTTAGGCTCGTTTTCTACTTGTGAGAACAACATAAAAAGTTCAGCACCTTCGACATCAAATCGTCGGCGGGGAATCTTTTTACGTAAACCACGTCCTTTTTGTGATTCTCTTTCGTTGTTCCCATTTGTATCAACATTGCTCCCACTTGGATCAAGAACATCTAACTTGCTCCCACTTGGAATAAGATCAGTGACCATCTCACTCCCACTTGGAACAAGATCTATTTGGTCATGGTTTGATGCCAAATGATTACTTACATTCGCATTCAATGATGAATGAGGTTGTTGATGTGAAACTAATTCATCATCTATTAAATTTCTCCCACTCGAATGAAGTGATCTTTGTACATCTTGATCCTCTATCTCAAACAAGGTTAGGTCTTGACCTACCTCTCCCTTTTTAGGAAACTCATCCTCTAAGAATGTGACATCTCGTGATTCAAATTCAGTTACACTCCCACTATCTTGCTGACCTATAAACACATAACCCTTAGAGGTTTCTGAGTATCTTATAGAGATACTTTTCTTTCCTCTTGGGCCTAATTTGCCATGTTTGTGAGAAGAATCATGTGTATAGGCAGCGAAACCCCAAGGTCTTAATACACTTAGTTTGGGTGCTCTTCCAATCTATAACTCATATAGAGTGGTTGCAACTGACCTTGTAGGCACTCGGTTAAGTACATAGGTAGCAGTAAGCAATGAATCACCCCAATAACTAATTGGAAGGTTAGCTTGTGCCATCGTTGACCTAACCATTTCTAGAAGCGTCATATTTCTTCTCTCTGCAACACCATTTTGTTGTGGAGTATTTGCGATATTCAACTGATGAACAATTTCCTTTCCATCACATAACTCGTTAAATTGAGTTGACAAGTACTCTCGACCTCGGTCAGTTAGAAGAACTTTTATCTTCTCGTCTAACTGATTTTCCACTAAGGTCATATAGCGTTTGAAACAACTTATTGCTTCTGATTTGTGGGAAATTAAATAGACATAACCGAAACTAGTGTAGTCATTTATAAACGTGATGAAATAGTACGCTCCATGCAGCCCTAACATTCATAGGATCACAGATGTCCAAATGGACTAATTGCAAGGGATATTCAGCTCTAGTCGCTTTACCGAAGGGTTTTCTTGCAGATTTTCCTGCTAGACAACTTTCACAAATGGACAATTCCACATGTTCAATGTCAGTAAACAAACCTTATTTTCCTATCCTTTGCATTCTTTGTTAGCCAATATGACCAAGTCTAGCATGCCATATGTTTACATCACTATCATATTTATGTGAGGAAGCAAACATAGAAAAACTAGCATTATTATTAAATGAATCATAATCTAAATCCATAATAATAAAACCTCCAGTCACATGACCAAAACCAAATAAATTTGAACCTAAAGTTAATTTGACAGAATTGTCATGGAAAAACAAGCTAAAGCCAAGCCTAAGCAAAACAATAACATAATTAATATTCCGATGAATTTCTGGAGCATAGAGGACATCATGTAGTAGTAGGTGTCGACCACCACGCAAGAGTAACTTGCATGTACCGATCCCTTCAACAACAACCTTATTGTTGTTGCCCACATAAATCCACTTCGTTCCATGTGAAATATCTCGAAACTCCACAAAAGCATTTCATTCCCTCGTTATATGGTCCGTTGCTCCCAAGTCTACAATCCACAAAGGATTAGATTCAGTCAAAAACTCTGAACTAGAAACAAAAAGTTCACTAGTTTGAGTTTTGTGAAATACCTTTCTAGGAGGCTCAGAGCAATTCTTAGCATAGTGATCCTTTTTATCACAGTTAAAGTATTTCACCTTTGCAAAATTTACACATTTGGGATGTTTGTTATTGCCTTGTTGTTCTGCACTTGCTCTTTTAGCAGGTTGAGACTGAGTTGGTCCTCTTTTCTTACCCCAATTCTTTTTCTTTGAGCCACCCTTGGCCTTAGAGGATGTTGCCATGTGCAACTCAGCTGTTGGCTTAGCAGTCTCAAGTCGATTCTCTTCCAGCTCAAGAGATCTCTAGACATCTTCCAGAGATGTGATTAGTTGATTGTGGGTTAAATGCATCTTCATATGATCCCACGAATTAGGTATGGACCGTATGACAACTTGAATTTGTTGCTCATCGGTCAACACATGACTAGCATCTTTTAACTCCCCAATCATGTTTGTCATATGCTTCAGATGTGTTCTCACTGAATGTTCTGGGCGCTTTTTGTATGAATCAAACTTGATTGTTAAGGATTGAAGCCTTGCAACAGAACATGTACCAAACCTATTCATCAAAGCAACCCAAAGACCAATAACTCTTTGGTGATCCTTAAATTCCCTTAAGATAGCATCATCTAAGGTGCTTAGCAACGTAATACGAGCCAAGAAGTCTTTCTTTTTCCAAGCGTCATAAGTCGCACGGTCACGCCTATGCTGATCCGTGGTGCCTTCCTCAGGCTCATCCATGACGATATTAATTGCTTCCACAGCCTCTTGCTCTTCAAGCACATACTGAACTTTTAAGCTCCAGGTCTCATAGTTGTCACCATTGAGTTTCAACCCTTTGTTGAGCTCAGCAACAATATTTTTAGCAGCAGTAGACATTCATTTAACAAATAAATAAAATATATAATGAGGGTCTAAATGAAGGAATTTCTAAACGCAAGTATTATATTCAACATGCATACATATTCGGACAATAAGCACTAAGTTGATTAAGTTAATAAACACATATATTAATAATGGAGTCGAAAGTTCACTATGTTCTCAGTCATCGTCTAAAAATTAAACACATGAAAATTAATCTAACCAACTACCTAGCTTAATGTCGTAATCATGTTTTTAAAACAACATTTTATTTTCATGATCTTATAATCCCGTATGGATTTAAGTTATACAAATTAACATAAATTTATATTAAATTTTATTTAACATATTAAATAAAACAAGTCAAATATTTAACTAATTAATATTTATGTATTAGTTAAACTAATTAATAAATATATTAAATATTAAACTAATTAATATTTGTAAACATGTTAAACAAATTAACAATAGTAATCTAATGTTAAACTAATAACTGTTTAAGAAATTGGTAAAATATATTAACAAATATACTTAATGTTAAACTAATTAACATTTTAAGCAATTGGCATTAAAAGAGAATTTTTTATTAAAACTATAAATACTGAATTTATATTTTAGAAGTTAAACTGTCAAGTCTTGTAATCTGAATATTCACATATAAATAAAGAATCCAGATTTGACTAGTTACTTTCGTTAGACTATCAGCCAAATAATGAAAGAGTACGAATAATGGCCCATAAGCCAAATCAGAAAATTTTGATGCGTAGCCATTTTTGGACGCGCTCAGTGAGTTTTATCCACTGTTTCAAAATTAATTGAGAAATAGCAAAAATTTCGCGCGCGCGCACAGTTACGCTCTATTAGAGTTGGAAAAAACTCAGACTAGTCTCGGTATTTTATATTGGGGCATGAACAAGTTTTGTTCAAAGCCTCATTATTTTTGTTATAGGACTTTATATATAAAGCTTCAGTCCCATAACAAAATAATGGAATTTATCCCATAACAAAGGTCTCATTATTTTGTTATAGGACTGAAGCTTTATATATAAAGTCCTATAACAAAATAATGGGGCTTTGAACAAAACTTGTTCAAAGTTCCCGTTTTTTATACTGGGTTAGTTTATTGAAGCTTTATATAAAGTCCCATGATAAAATACTGGGGCTTTGAACAGTATTTTATACTGGGAGTTGTCCGGAGGTGGCTATTTCTCAGCGAATTTATTTTTAACGGCTACAAATCAATTAGCGCGCGTCAAACAGGCACGTACGCGAAATTTTCACAGCCAAATCTACACTTTCCCATTTTACAGCCCATCAGTAATAATTTGCCACTTAAAGTATGAGGCAATACTCCAAATTCAATAGCAAAAAAAAAAAAAAAAACTTTATTGAGTGTTCTGTCAACCATTTTAAATAAGGCCTATATCTGCAAATCGTTCTCTAAATAATAGGCTCATGTTTCTAATTCATTAAAAAAACAGCTTGTTATTCTTTGAAAGAAACGTGTTCTTTTATAAAGAAAATTGACTTAAATGTTTCAATAGAAGAGATACTTAGAAGAGAAACCCTAGATTTCTTCTTCTCTTTTACTAAGCAGCCGCCTCTTAGAAAAAAAAATCTCTCTGTATATATTTTTTGATTCTGTCATTACAGAATAAAAGAGAGGAAAAACAAAACTCCTAGTCCCATCTCCTCTTGTCCTTGATACAATCGTCGTTATCTTCCCTGCAATTATGCCATGGCCATGGAGCACCAAGTTCTATTTTTTGTTCCTTAGCACATCTTTAATGTAGATTTCAAAAAATATTTAAATCAATTGCAAGGAATGTGACACGATACTCCTTAAGAAATGGGCCTTTAACCCAATTCCTGATTTGCCAACAGTAAGGCGAATGAAGCACGAAACAGATTCAGAGATTTGGAAAACTTATTTCCAAAAAAATTATGGGAGTGGCAGTTGAAACTATTGTTTCTCTCTTCTTTTTTTTTTTTTGGTTCACTGTTCTTGTTGCAGACACCATGAAGCCCTTGCTTCTTCTTTTTTAAAAAAAATAAAAATAAATCAGATTTTAGAAAGATTCACATTAAATAAACTGGTTAAATATGTTAACCGTCTGAATACTAGTTCAAACTAGTATATATCTGATTTATATCCCAATACACAGTAAAAAAATTCAACAAAGTTATATCTATATTTTCTGCTTACACACAAAACAATAATTTTATAACTACGACCCAGAAAACCAGCCTATGACATCTGATACCAATGAAGGATTCATATATGCATATATCACAAAATCTATATTAAATAGATTACTCAAACATTAATCAACGAACTTACTTGTTCTCCTTATAAGCGGAAGTGGTAGGATCTTTACCACGGCTGGAATCACTGGTCGTTGGTGGTTGTCACAGTAACGGAGCAACCCCTTTATCCACAGTCTAAACACCTAATATTTAGTAAAGAGAAGTAGGAAGAGTTGTATAGAAAAGTACGTATTTGTATCTGCAGTCTTTTACTGTATATATAATTGAATATACAGTAGTTGCTCTCTTATAGGACTCTACCAGGTAACTTATCCTTTTACCTGGATAGACTTTAAGAGCACCCCTTTGTGGGTGAACTCTTTAAACAGATAAATCCAACAGTTTGACTTTGGGAGAGGTGAGGTGTGATGGATGGGTGGGTGGTATTTGGTGTAAGAATTATCACATTTGAAAAATATGTTTTTTATTCTCACAAATAAAATTCACTTTCCTTCAATTAAAAAAAAATGAGTTGCTATAAAATATATTTTCCTACTTTTTAAGTCAAGCAAACATGAAAAAAATAAAAAATATTTTCCTAATTTTATACCAATTACACCCTAAGATCAGCCACAGCTTAAATTGTGAACAACCACAACTTAAAATATGGGCAACCAAAACTTAAACTGTGTCTTAAAGTACCATTTTTTCAGTCCTACATTTTTTGACAATGTATCCTTAGTTTTTTCAAGTTTTTCCAATTTAAAAAAACTTTGAAACACTATGTCTTTAAGTTCAGCTATCAATTCAAAATTTTAGTAGAGTCCTTAAATTTTGTAGTGACTACTTGTACACTTCGTCACATTTTATATTGTGGCTAAAATGTAAATATATTGCAAATATAGCTGTTGAACCCTCCCAAATGCACACAAGTATGCACAGGGATTTGTTTCAACAAAATGGGACTCCAAAGGGTTTCTTTGGAGTCGCCACCTAATTTAAGGATTATTAGGAACCTAAGTTTAACTAATGAGGGCAATTTATTCTTTAATTAAATAAAATTAAATTAAAATCAGAGATTCTGAGTAAGTGGTTCTATTAAATTCGAAAGAAGGTCCCTTGCGGGAGAACTTTCGAAAATCCGCTAAATGCGGTTAATCCGGCGATTTTCACGAATTTGTTAAGGATAATAGAATTAATTTTAACTAAGGATAATGTAAATAAGATAAGGATTTAGATTACGCCGATACTTAGATAAGTAGATGATGAAATTTTAAGATTAAATAAATGGATGAATTACAACATGGTTGATTGATTGGTTGATTAAATAAATAAGGATAAATATATGATATAAATAAAATAAAATACTCTAAGTAAATAATTAGATAAATAATTGATTAATTGATCACTTAAGTAAATGGATAAATAAATAGATAACTTAATTAAATAAATTAATGTTTATATTAATTTAATTAAACAAAGAATAAATTGATAATAATTAATGAAATAAATAAATGAGTAAATAAATAATTATTATTAATTAATTAAATAAATAAATGATTAACTAAATTAAATAAATGATTAATTAAATTAAATAAATAAATAAAATTAACTAAATAAATAATTTAATAAATAAATATCGCATAATTAATCGGATTAATGAATAAATGAGTAAATAGATAAATATTTAATAGATGAATACGTAAATATAAATAATAGATGGGATGTATGATTTAATTAAATTTTAATTTCTTTTGCACTCAATAATTATCCTTAGATTACTATTAACCTAAACTAATTGGCGAGTCCCAAAACGGGATAAGCAATTATACAATCATTCTAAACATGCAATAAGTCAACAATTCAATAAAGCGACTATTCTACCAAGTTCCTAACATGAAAATCCTAGTCCGGTTTCAGGGCTTCCTAAAACATGCTTTCTAAAGGGAACGGGAAAGCGGGAGTTTTAGAAGGTAGAACCCGGAAGCACAACTCAATCATTGAGCCTTGAATTTAGAGATTTTCGTTTTTTCATTTTTTCTTTTCTTTTACATTTTCGGGGATATCAAGTCCCGAAAATGCGGAACGGATCAGACAACTTCCAATGCATGCAGCCATCCCATTTGTGAGTTTTATTTCAACTCATTCCCGAAAGTGTACATGACAAGGAAAAATAAGAGAACAAAAGATTAGCATCCATTCTAAGGCAATCGTAAGCAAATGCAATAACACGCGCAAATCATAACACATTCTATTACGGACTTCCGACACTAATCTATCTCATCGCCTAGACAATTCTCCACACCTTTACTAATTCCGACTACTCCAAATAACAACTCTCAATTACTTTCAAACATTTCGGGATGAACTTTCAATTATTTTCAATACCAGACTGCAAATCATGAAAGGCGTCATTTGGCCTTTCAAAATAAACCTCACTGGTCCTTGGCTTTAATCAAGCCTCTCAGTTTCCTCGGTTTTGCAAGGCTCACCGACCTTGTTCATAGGGCTCCTCACTGGTCCTCGGCTTTAATCAAACCTCGCAGTTCCTAGGTAGCCAAGACCGCACTGGTCTCCAAGGAGGGGCCCCACTAGTCATTTAAAGACGCAGGGGCTTCACTCTCCTAGTATGCGACAAGCATACTTCATTTACCGTAAATGCAGCTGGTCAATCAATATCGGCCTGCACACACGCAAAGCCATTCCCGAGAGGGACCCCACTGATCTTTTAAAATCCCAGGGGCTTCACCTCTTAGTATGCACTCGCATACTCCAATCATATCCTGCTTAGTAATAAACCAACCTGCACCATCGCGACAGGTAACAAGAACCGGGACATTTTCCACTAGTTTAAGCTTCTGCCACACCCCAAATGTTCTCAAAAACTGAACAAAGCCAAGAAAACAGGAGCCCTTATCCCTTTTTAACATCCTGAACTCCAACTCAACCCTCCTAAACTTCAAACTCCATCTAGATTACTGCATAAACTGAAGGGATAACTTTCCAGGTCCTTCAGCACCTCTTCAAACACTTCCCTCAAACGCTAACAAATTCCAGTTTAACCAGACCAACAACTCAAGCAGAACAGAGCACATATCACTAGGAAAGTTTTAGGAACATACATGAAGCTTAGTTGAATACTTTAACTATTGACCATTTTATAAATTTGGACATGCTCAAAAGGAAACAAAACTGCAAAAAGCAAGCAAATAAGAGTTCCAACCCTTCCCCTTCCCCTAGACAGAGATAGACATTAAGAAAATTATAGAAGCTGAAATCTACTACACGATTAACAGAACCACAGAAAGACTTGAAGTTGAACTTAAACAAACCTTATAGAACCTAGAACTATCGCAAAACCACATCTGATGCAAATACCTTGACTTTACAGTAGAATAACTCTCATTTCAGCTTTTTAGACACTGATAGGCAAGAAAGACACAGCTAGATAAGGCACTTATGAAATCACAAACTGAAACCTCTCTCAAACCTCTAATGAACTGCAGAAAACCAGACAACAGCTCTGCCCACATTCCTACCCCTGAACCTAACTACCAGAACATCTATCAGCCTTCCAACACCCTCACAGACCTCCAGAACAAACTAAAACAACCCCTAGAACCCCTGCTACACTCCCTGAACAACAACTCCAACACAAAGACTCTAAACCTTTCACAAAACCTAGGACTAACTCCCAGCTTCTTTAAAATTCCCAGAACAGGCCCTGACCTTTCTTAAACCTTCAAAGCACTTCACAAACAGACTGAAACTACTCTACACCAACTCACACATCCCTCACACTCACTACACTAAGATCTGCAGAACATCAGGACCTCTCCAATCACCTTCAAATTCCAAAACCTCTATCTACACCACCTGAACTACACAAACAGCCCCTCAACTTACCCAAAACATCACCTGCAACAACCTCAGGCCTCTTAAAACAAACCAGAAACAACCCTGCACCTTCACATCACCTATAAACAGACTTGCAAACCAACTACCCTACTTCCAGGAACAGACATACACATACCTTATGAATCATACAGAAAACTATCACCCTGAGCTCCTCTTAACATTACCCTACCAGAAAAAACAAATAAGAATCACATCTGCACATCTCACATACACCTGAACACTTAATCAAAACAGGGGAACTGCATATCAACCTCACTCATACACAAACAGACTTAGCACCTGAAAAGCTGATTCTGCAGCATCTACATACTCAAGATAAACAGGAAATTTAAAACTTTTACTTACCAGAATAGCCCTGACCTTAAAACTAGAAGAAACTTTCAATTTACATACAGCTAGGCATGAATACTTTATAAGGATCTTTAGACCTAATAGAGATATTTGAGCTGCTTGGACTACCATTTACACTTCATTCTTTCATCTCTTTATTGTGTTTTAGATGATGAATAAGACCAGAACTTTAACCATTGTCCGAGGTTCATTATTTTAGCTTAAAAAGAGTATGATTTTATCTATTCACAACCTATACAGGTATGCACACAAACACAAAGTTTAGATTCTTCTCATATGCCGGATTTGTCCCAAAATATCCCTTTTAGAAAAAAAAAAACTATTATGCTTATCCATCTTCATGTTCAAACACATTTCATATACGCAGAGAAATAATCGTACATATTAAACAACATATGAAGACTATAAAAAGGGTTCAAAAACTGACCTGGTTTTACGCAATGAACTAAGGCGATGGATCAAATGTATCGACTCGAACAAAGCGACCACGATTTAAACAAACAATGACAATGCTCCAACCGAATTCTCTTCTACTCTAGCTAAGTTTAAAATAATTTTTATAGTTGAGAAATAGTAAGTATTTTTTTTTTTTTTTTTTTGCTTTAGATGCTACCGTTTTTTTTTTTTTTGTGTGTTAAAATCAGAACCCCTAAAAAATGAGAGAATGAGAGATTAAATACCTCTAGGCTAGGGTTTTGGATCCCTTTTCGAATTCCCCAAAAATCCTTGCTCATTTTGTATACTCCTTGTAGAACAAGGGTGAATTTGGTCAAATCCTTTAAGGATTGTACCGAATTCATCCTTGTCATCAAGGATATTCCCGTTAAGATCATCCACGGCTCAGATTGCAGCTCAAATTGAAACGAACGGACAGGATTGGTTGAGTTCTTGTACTGAGGAGAGAAAACGGAACCAAATCGTACAATTTTGGACTGTTTTGGAGAGAATCCAAGGGAAAAAGCAACGGGTCGCGGGTCGAAATGGGAAACGGGTTAGGGATTATCTGGGAACGGGTCAAGAAATGAGGAAGAGTGTGTGCGTGTGTATTGTATAGATATAAATAGGTGTTGCAGAAATAGGCCAAATTTATGGGTGAGGAACAATTATAGCCTTCACTCTATAATTTTAATAAGTGGAAGAATTGCGTGGATAGACTGAATTTAAGGCTGCGCATTATGATTTTAACCCCTTTCTTTTAAAATTAAATTTATTTAAAATAATTAGACACTTGTTAAAATGTTTCGGGACAAAATTGGGTGTCAACAATAGCTTCATGAGTAGGTTCTAGTGCAAGCTAACTTGAAGAAGCTTAGCAACCGAACAAGAACAACAAAAAGTAAAGATAAAGATAGAAACTAGACAAATCCAAGCTTCAATCCAAACGAATCCAAAGAACAAGTCTTGGGGCCACTCGGTTTGAAAGACAGAGAATCACCTAAAACTAGGCAACAATCTTCAAGAAGACAACAAGCTTCTTGCAAATTAAATGATCAAAGAAGAAAATGTTCAAACGGAATCCACCGATTGACCCAACTTCTTTTACAATTCCCACGATGGGATTCGGCTCACGACGGTGACACAAAAGCACTCGACTTATCATTCAATATTCAAAATCAACTACTGAACTAAAAAATTAATAGGGATTTTATATAAATAACCCTAGGGGTAAACTAGTAAATGGCACAGTCGACCAATAAAATAAGGCCACGCAGGGCCGAAGTAAAGTGCTTGGGCGCTTTGACTTATCTTTGGTTGCTCATCCTTGGCAGAGTGAAAATCAGACGCTCTCTTGCCTCAGGCTCAGTTGTAGCCCTTCGGTCGCTCATCGATCGGCGTCAATGATCAGCATTCGGTCACACCCATTATCGGGATTGAGCTTGCAGATGTAGCTTTCATATCTCGAACTCAGTCACTCATCTTCCGATCGATTGCTTTCTCCTGGCCACGCCAGCTGGATGTGAACATCATGCAAGAGCTTGGCTTGGCTCTGTGTCACTGATCTTGATGAACACTTGATCAGCACGGACACGGGCTGCATCATGTTCGATCAGTTATTTTAAGAAATTTAGACCGTACTAATTTTTCGGTTATTCGATTGAGCACAACCAAAATTTGACTTTTCAAAACTGTCCCAATCATTTCGGATTCTCTTCGATTTCGGTACGATTCGGTTATTTTCTGTACTTTATTCGGTTAATTTTTGGTATTCTATTCCATCAATTTTCTATATGTTTACGTCAAGTAACAATCAAAATATTATTAGGATGTAAACATTTATAGCAATCTACTAAGCATTCTTTTATACTGTAACATTCAGATTTATTCATGTACATATTAACATCAAGACCCATCGATTAAAGGAAAAAAAAGACTCCCTAGAACGTCACAATTTTGATGGTAGAATATTGGAATATATTGTGTAAAAATAATAACAGGATTTAATATAACAAACGTATCGACTAAGATAAAATTAGAATAAGTATTGACTATTAAATGATAGTGGCTCGTATTTAAGTAATTTCAATATGAAATCATCCAACTTTATCACATTAACAATAACAAAATACATGAAAAAGACTAAGAATAATCCATGGATATAGGTAGGAAGCAACGACATAAAAGTGAAGATACATATACGCTTGTTCTTATAATTTCAGCAGCGCTTGACGCTTAGAATATATATATATATATATATATATATATATATATATATATATATATATATATATTTGGTTCGGTTTGGTATTTTTTTTAATCCTATTTTTAAACTAATATATCTACCCTAACTACTCTTTTCAATTATAAGTTCATATTAATACCTATGGTTTCACTAAAAATAACCGAATAATTGATTCGGCATGGTTTGGTTCGGTAGGTTATCAAATAACTATTGACACCTCTAGCTTCAAGGCAATCCAACAATAGAGTCCGTCGAACTTTTAAAAACAAAAATGTAAATTAAACTATAGTTCAAAATTAAATTAATAATATGATGATTCTACACTAATACACTAGTCCGTCTTGAAATAAAAATAATTGTTAATTTAAAAGTACTAATATGAAACACAAATACCAAATTAAAAATGTGAACTACTTATGATTGAAAAAATAAATAACAACAATAATTCCAATTAAAAGTATTGTATTGGTGAAAATTCATACATGCCGTATAGGCCACATGGCGATAACTGGAGATATAATTAAGTGACGTGTCAAGGAATGGAGACTAGAACCCAAAACGAGAAGATTATAAACAGCTTGCTAAGAGCAAGTCTCGGAGATATTTCCTTCAATGACACAAGGCATAGATCTCGGGCCTAACATTGGACTTAGTGCCCGGGGACTCAAAAGGACACATGCACCCATACTCTAGTACAAGTGTAAACAATATGGACAATGGGTTGGCTTAAAATACAATGAAAGCTATACACTAATTATAATTTGCATAGGACACAATCCTAGAAGGAGTGGGAGAAGTCTATTACGCCCCCCGAATCTCGATGGGCAGATGCACAAATAGATTACTCCTAAGAAACAAGAATCTATTTGCAGACAATAATTTTGTGCAGATGTCTATAAACTGAAGTTGAGTAGGAATGTAATGCACCACAAGATAACCAAGGGAGACCCGCCCCTGACAAAATGATAATCAACTTTGATGTGCTTGCTATGACCATGAAGGACCGGATTAGCAGCAATATATGTAGACTTTCAATTGCCATAGCGAGTGTTCGATTTGGGATAAATCTGCTATTATCTCTTAAACTGTGGTTCAGATCTAGGATCTCCACTAAGATTAGCTCTCCCCCCTCCCCCCCCCCCCCCTCTTTAAATTGACACTTAGTTTTGGAGGTTAAAAGGATTTCTTATTTCTAACGCGAAATCATTTGATTAAGAATTGGGATAATTCAATAATTCAACTACTCAGGATAATATTAGTATAAGAATATGTATTACTACGTCACATACATTTTAAAAAGAAAAATATTTAAATTTGCTTTGAACTTTGTGAAATGTAATAATGTTATTATCCGTTATTAATTGATGTTGGATGTGTTTGGTATGATGGAAAATATTTCTCGTGGAAAATATTTTCTTAAAAAATAAGTATTATCTCACTAATTTTTTAGTGCTTGTTACCAAATAAGAAAAAAGATAATTTTCTTTCTAGGTCCCAATACTTAACCCCAAATACAACTCCACCCCACCACCACCTCTCACATCAATCCCAACCCCTACCCCTCCACTCACAAATTCTCGCCCACCCCAACCCCCAAAACCCATCACCCACCCCGACCACTTCCATCCCTCCAACCCATGGAGGCGGCGGTCGACGGAGAGCCGAGAACAGAGTTAAATTTCACCGGCGAGGTTATGCACTGTCGACGTCGAGCCTAGGAGTAGAATTAGGGATCATCACCGACGAGATTTGGGATAGTCGACGGCGAGCAGAGAAACGAAGTTAGGGTATTCACCGATTGAGATTAGGCACTTTAGTGGCTGCAGCGGTGGACAACAAATCTAGGAAACGAAATAAGTTTTTCGCCGACGAGATTGGGATGATGGTGGCAGCGGCGGTCGACGGCATCCTGAGAAATGGATAAGTTCTCGCCAGCGGGGCCGGAGTCAGAAACGCAGAGAGTTCTGATAGGCGTTGGGTTTAGGGGTAGAGGGTGGGGGATGAGAGCGGAGGGGGTGGGTAGGGTGTTAGAGGTGTATAATTGGGGGTTAGGCAGTGGTTGTGTGGAATTAGGGGTAGGTTTGGGATTAGGGTTTGTGCAGTGTTGGAAAATATTTTTCCTCCAATTTTTGGGAAAAATATTTTCCTTCATTTAGAAGAAATGGGTAGTTTAAAAAAATATTTTCTAACTCATATTGACCAACCAAACACAAAAAAATGGGACCAATCACACCAATTAAGTCTACTCGTTTTGTTATAGAAATGAGTTATATTTTTACTTGTTGACTAATGACAAAAATCTCTTGATATGTGGGCGTATTTTACAAGGAAAACGCTCAATTTTTCCTCGAGCTATAAATGCATATAGTAATATTTGAACCTTCTCTCTAGAGAACATTCTCTGCCTTCTCTCTATCGACTATCCTCTACCTACCAATCAAATTCAATGAATCACTCCTCTCCCCCTCCCTCACACCCCCTTGACCTTAGTCAAATGATCATTGAAGAATCTTCAACCCCCTCTGCTACAACTTCTAATCCAATTCCCTACGCCCAAATACTATTATCAAATAACCAATTTACGAGTTACCCTTCGACTTGCCAAGCCACCACCCCTGCTATTGATCTATCTGATGAAATAAGCAATGACCTCCATGAAGATATCTTTATACCACTTACTGCGTCTGAAAAATCACGCTTATATAACCCTTGGAAATACTCTGTCATAGTTAAAGTATTTGGCCGAAAAGTGGGTCATCAAACTCTCAAACAAAAACTATGGCAGCTTTGGAAACCAACAGAGGATCTACCACTTATCGATCTTGGATCCGAATTTTTCTTAATAAAGTTTACTCGCGAAGAAAATATGCATTGTGCTCTCCATGGCGGCCCATGGTTCATTTTAAATCACTATTTTTCTTAATAAAGTTTACTCGCGAAGAAAATATGCATTGTGCTCCCCATGGCGGCCCATGGTTCATTTTTAATCACTTCTTATCTGTGCGTCGTTGGGAGCCAAAATTCATAGCATCTGCAACTCAACTCACTTACTCCGCAATTTGGCTACGTCTCCCTGAACTACCTGCTGAATTCTATGATTTAGCAATTTTACAACGGGTGGGAGAAAAGCTCGGGAAATTGCTTAAGGTTGATACTTGCACCTCAAGAACACTTAGAGGTCGTTATGCTCGAGTCTGTATTGAAGCAGCCCTTGAAAAACCACTTAAAACTCATGTTTACATAGGCAACCATCGTCAACAGATACTTTACGAGGGACTTAATATGTTATGTGTCCATTGTGGGAAACTAGGACATACAAAGCTTCAATGCTCCATGTTACCACTCCCCACTGTCACTAATACCACTACCACATTCACCCATACACAGCCAATTTCAACACCAGATTCACAACTCTCAACCACCCCCTCTGAAAATGAATGGAAAACAGTGCAATTCCCATCCCGTATTAATAAAACCAAGCTGAAAGCTATTTCCACATCAACCAATCAAAGGGAAAAAATACAAAGCAACAGCGGGTCCCCAGGTAAGTCCTCTAACTCTGCTCCTTCTAATTTAAATCAAACTTATAAATCTAAGCATAATGGAAAAGACATAGTTACCCTTAAACGTTTCTTTTCATCATCTGTGTTATCTACTTTAAATGAACATGATGATCAATTGTCGAACCAGCAGCTAACTTCAATTGGGCCTCCTTTAAATTGCATGGAATCTCTTATGCCTACTACTGAAAGCCCAATAGCCCATTCGTCAAAAGCCCAACCAGGCGACCCATCCCAACCCGGCCCAAGTAGTCTCAATCCTAGGCCTGATGAATCAGCTCTCTTAAATGCCACCTCTCCACAACAAAGTGACACCTCATCGCAACCTATTAATACACCCAATAACCATACAGACTCCACGCCAACAAAGACTTTTACCCACAGTCTTTTACCACCGCCTAGTGAATTCACTGCTTGCCAATCCAATACACAAATTACACCTACCCAAATCTTAACTGATACTATTATGGACACTCAAATTACAAGCCTGCCTTCCACACCACGTGCTGATGACCCCTCGCTTACGTCTCCCCTACCCTCGTCACTTCAACCATCCATAACTCCATCTCCTTCTTCTACAAATATATCACCTCAATCATTACCTTCCACTACAAAAAATCATCTTCATACTACTTCTACTACTATACCAAATGTCTCGACCTCCAGTTTACAATCATCGACACACATACCCTCAACGACCCTCCTTTCCCCAAGTTCAATTTCCAGCCATGAACCCCCTCCAACCAAATGTTCATCCCTACAACTACCAAACCCCACTGCCGAATCCCATAATATATGCAACTTCAGTGAACCCCTACACACTCCCTCAATGCTGGATAGAAACGGGTGCCTAGGGCCACGCGCTCGCATTTACAGTGAATGTAATAAATCAAGAAATAGTTGTGATGATACAAAACCCACTCGACATAGCCCAGATAGGCTTGTAATGCGTACGTCTGGGGATGGATGCTTATGGTCGTTACCACTGGTCCCTGAATCAGCAGCCCAATTTGAATCCATATCAGGCTTCCACCTCCCATTGGATCACATACACACAGACTCCACCAGCAGACTTACCTTTTTACCCATCAATGATCTCCAGCACTCCTTGGATACACCCCATAACTGCCATGCAGCCTCCCCCGCCACTACCACCACTCTCACCCATGAGTCCCTACGATCCCTTCACCCCCTCATCTAGCAACCAGAGTTCCCCGCCACCAACTTCACTACATTCCCCACCCCGTCCAGTGCCTCCTCTAAATCTTCCACCTGTCAACGCACTAAACCAAGAGGACGACCAAAAAATGCCCGATGCTCCAACCTTGATGGTAGAAATGAGGGAAACTCGCTCGAAACATCTGCTGGTTCAGGGAAATGCATCTCTTTTGCCTCAAAGAGCAGTTTGCAAAAAAGTTCATACTAACTTTCCCTCCCCAACTAACAAAATGCTTCATAAAACTAAGACCCACCATAATAACATCATCAGGGAAATATGCAGTAGTGATCAGCCTGGCTTTCACGGAGAATATGGAGGAGAACCTTCTAACCCCTAATCATACTATGAATGTTATTATCTGGAATTGTAGGGGTGCTCAGTCCCCTGAGTTTACTCGTAACTATAGGTCTATGCTCAACTGCTGTCACCCTACTCTTGTTATTTTAATGGAAACTCACCTAACAGACCATGCCTCTTTATGCCAACTCTTTGGGTTTACTGACTTTGCACAAGCTCAAGCTGAGGGTGCATCTGGGGGTATTGCAATAGTTTGGGATAATGCGCAGGTAACTGCTACTGAAATTGCTGTCACTAACCAGGAAGTTCACTGCATGGTTCAGGTAAATTCCCAACCATCTCCTTGGCTGCTTTCTGGTATTTATGCTAGTGCACGTAATTCTGATAGGAAAGTTCTCTGGAGCAATTTAAAATGCATATATGATCATTATAAAGGCCCATGGATTCTTGGAGGTGATTTTAATGAAATTACATGTGCCTCTGAAAAATTTGGCGGGAAGCCCATTAATAACTCACGTGCTGATTCTTTTTTGTCCTGTTTAAGTATTGTAACTTATTTGATGTGGGCTTTTCTGGTAGTAAATATACTTGGACCAATAAACGTAAATATGGTGCTACTATTTTAGAAAGACTTGATCGAGTTGTGGCAAACTATGATTGGTTGAGTAAATACCCTGAAGCGCGTGTTACTCTCCTACCTCGAACTCATTCGGACCACTGTCCCATTGTCACTGGATCCACGTTATTCCAATCAAAATAAACCTTTCCGCTTTGAAACCATATGGACTTCAAGTCCTGATTTCTCTCATTTAGTTGCCACGTGCTGGACCCCGCAAATGGATTATTTAACTGCTTTAACAAACTTCACTGAATCCGTGAAAGAATGGAATTACTCCTCTTTTGGGAATATATTCTTTAAAAAAAGAAATTGCTTGCTAGGCTTACTGGACTTCAACGATCCTCAAATTATCCTACTAGTGTTTTCTTACAAAATTTAGAAGCTGATCTTATTAGACAATATAACAACCTGCTAAAACTAGAAGAGGATTTTTGGAGATTAAAATCTCGTGTGACCTGGTTAATGGATGGAGATGCTAACACTAAATTCTTTCATCTTACCACTCTCCAACGTAGATGCAAAAATAGGATTTATGCCTTAAAAGACGCTGCTGGGAATTGGTCCTATGACCACAACACCATAAATTCCACCATTCAATCTTATTATCACACACTATTCACCACTAATCATACTTACTCCGCCCCCATTAACGCCTCCATACTCATAATTTTCTCTCTAATGACATAGGTTTAACTCTCACTGCTCCTCTAACAAACGAGGAAATTTATAAAGCAGTAAACTGCTTTTATCCCTATAAATCTCCCGGGCCTGATGGTTATCACCCTTTCTTTTACCAGCAATACTGGGCTCATGTTAAAACATCAGTTATCCTTCTTTGTCAAGAAGCTTTTCTCACTTGTAAAATCCCACCTCAAATCAATCACACATATCTATGCCTAATACCCAAAATTAAAAGCCCTGCCACTATCATGCAATATCGACCTATCAGTCTTTGTAATACAAGTTACAAAATTATTACTAAAATAATAGTGCATCGTTTGAAGCCCTACCTTGATCAAATTATAAGTCCATCGCAATCTGCTTTCCTCCGAAATAGACGTGCCTCAGACAATGCGCTCCTAGTCAAGGAAGTCCTCAACACTTTTGCTAAACTTAAAGGCAAACGATCCTACATGCTTCTTAAGCTAGATCTCGAGAAAGCTTTTGACCGTTTAGAGTGGTGTTTTATTAAGCAAACTCTCACATACTTTAATTTACCCTCTGCGCTTATAAACCTTATCATGTCCTGCATTTCTACAACCTCCATTTCTATCTTAATAAACGGTCAACCACAGCAATCCTTCACACCCTCTCGTGGCCTTCGTCAGGGTGACCCTTTATCTCCTTACCTATTTATCTTATGTATGGAAATGCTCTCCCGTAAAATTCATATGGCGGTAGATTATTGTACATGGAAACCTTTAAGCATTCATAATAGTCTACCTCCCATTTCACATCTCTTCTTTGCTGACGATATCATCTTGGTCTCCCAAACTGACCAAACAAGTTGCCATACAATTATAGACTTACTTTCTTCTTTTTCATCTGCATCAAGTCAGCAAATAAATTTTGCAAAATCAAAGGTCTTCTTTTCAAAAAATGCATCACAAAATGATAAAACTTTTGTGCACAATTGTTTTCACATAAAAGAAGGGACTTCTTTTAGAAAATACTTAGGTTTCCCAATATTTACATCTAGATCAACCAAGGCAAATTTTCAATTCATTCTTGATAACTTTAAAGCTCGTTTAGCCGGTTGGAAAACTACTTGTTTGACCATGGCAGGTCGTACAACTTTAATTAAGTCAACCCTAAATGCTATTTCAAATCACGTCATGCAAATTACGTACCTTCCTTCTTATATAATTAAGACCCTTGAATCTTATCAAATTTTTTTTTTTTTTGTGGGGCACTACAGAAACTAGATATCGTCTTCATCTCATCAAATGGTCCACCGTCACCACCTCAAAACAAGAGGGTGGGTTGGGTATTCAAAAAATTCGCACAAAAAATAAAAGCCTACTTGCTGGCACTGCTTGGCGCATGTTCCATAATCTATCTTCCCTATGGGCCTCTATTATAACACATATATATTTGGGTAAATCAAATCCTACAACCCACTCGCGCACTTGGAAACATTTATTAATTGGATGGCGTTTTTGCCAACCAGGACTTCTTTGGAAAATTGGTAATGGTACTCAAATATCTTTTTGGCATGACAATTGGCTCTCTCCTACCGTGGCTCTTCGAACTCTCATCCAGGGACCTCTTAATCAACAGGATATATCCCTTACCGTCTCTGATATTCTACAAACAAATCATTGGGACTTCTCAAAAATCTCCTTTGTACTACCTCCAAATGTCCAATCCTCCATTCAGCATTACTATCTCCCTAATTTCTCTGAGTCTACTGACCGCTTAATTTGGGGACTCACAAACAACGGTATTTTTAACGTCAAATCTTGCTACCAGCTTATCCAAAACAACACTAGCTTTCCCTGCTCCCCCCAATCATACTACAACACTATATTGCGCCTTCAACTCCCTGCCAAATTAAAAACCTTTCTTTGGTTGTTTTCTCACTCACGTCTCCCTACAGCTGCCCATTTAACAAATATCACCATACTTAGTGACCCTCGATGCTTCTTCCTTCATCAAGCAGACAAAAATATCTTTCATCTCTTCTTTCAGTGCTCCAATGCACTTCAAGTGTGGTCTGCCTTGGGTTTATCCACTACAATTCAAACTCATCTTTCTTCTTTAATGTCGATACAGGAGCTACTCCATTCCCTACTACATCAAAATGTTAACACTCATCACAACACCCCAAGTCATCTCCTCATTCCGTTTACATTATGACATATTTGGCTCACTCGCAATAGGAATTTATATGACCATACGCGCGACCCAGTCAACTATTGTACAATCCTCAATCACGGGCAAGAATATTTCTACCTTGTCTATCACAGACCTCAAACTTCAGGAAGAGTTCCTCTACATCTTCGCTGGCAGCCCCCTAAGGAGGGCTTTATTAAACTTAATACTGATGGTGCTACTGATCCTACCTCTTCTATGAGCGGGTTTGGGGGGGGGGGGTGTTTCGTAATGCAACGGGGAATTGGATTATGGGTTTTGTAGGCATTATCTCTCACCAATACTCCAGCCATGACATTGAACTCTATGCCCTGCTCCAGGGACTTTATTATGCTCGCCATTATAATTTTAAATATTTAGAAATCAACATAGACTCGCAAGCTGTATTAGCCTCTTTGAACTCCAATTCACACACTAACTCCCATCTACTTGATGATTGCAGGTTCCTCCTCCAGGGGCTCCCTGATCACCAGTTGCTGCACTCATATAGGGAGCAAAATATTGTTGCAGATGGCATGGCAAAATACGGGCTCACAATGCAAAAGAACAGCTTCCTCACTTTTTTGGACACGCCACCACCTTTTGTTCAGAAGCTGTTCGAACATGATCAAAGCGGCAGACATAAAACTAGACTAGTTTCTATAAAAAATGTTACATCTGTCGTTACTTGTAATAGTACTACTTTTGTTAGTTCTTTAGCTTTAGCTGCTATGCCTACAAACAATTCGGTAAGATTGCCTAGACAATCTTCTTCCTGTATGCGTTTTGTTTAATTAATATATTAGTTGTCTTTCTTACCAAAAAAAAAAAAAAAAAAAGAAGAAAAGTGCAAAGCGTTCAAATCACTAACGCACTCATGAACTATTTTGAGGGTATATTGTGTGATCTTTTCTGTAAACAATGCCTATATATCAAAAAACTTTTACAATTAGCTAACAAGAGAAAATCTTGTCCAACTCTTATATAATAATAATAAACAATGGTGGTAGCTTTTACCGATGATTACTCCCGTTTGTTTATAATACTTGGAAACAATTTTTCAAATATTTTTTTGATAAACTTATTTTAACATTTTTTTGGATGGGTTTTTGGTGAATTTCTGAAAATGAGATTTCAGAAATCAAGATCACTTTTTAGAGTTTTTTCAACTAATAAAATTTTTTCCTCATAAAATATATGTTCAAATACATTCACCTTTCACGGTATAAATTTCGCCAAGAGCCCACTTTTCATACTGGTATTTAGTTTGAGGCCACTATTTTTATTGGTCTTACACTAGAGGTCATTTTTGGGCCTTTACTAAATAAACATTGACTTAAGTTTTGTTCATTGACTGAAGTTCAGTCCATACGGCTCCTGATCTGAAGTTCCATCTTTAAGGACTGAACTTCACTCCATAGGGTCCTGGACTGAAGTTCCATCGTTAAAGACCAGACTGAACTTCAGTCAACATGGCCCTGGACTGAAGTTCTATCTTTAAGGACTGAACTTCAGTCTATCATGGACTGAAGTTCCATCTTTAAGGACTGAACTTCAATCCAGGCCCTGGACTGAAGTTCTATCTTTTAAGCGAAAGTGGCCACAAACTAAATATTTTGATATTAGTGATACGTGCCCAAAGACCAGTGGCAAAAATGACATTTCGTGCACCTACCCCCATTTCACGTGCGTCACGACTAGCTCCATTAAACAAAGAAAAGAAAAACATGATTCATCTTCTCCTTCAAAATTCTTACATTACCATAAAAACCGGTCCAATAAATTCCCAAATTGTCCGAAAAACAAAACCCATAATATTCACTTTCCTTTCTTTCTTCTTCTTTTCTTCATCAAACTGTACAATTTCCCAACAACAACAATGGTCATTGAAGCTCATCAATTATTTCTTCCTAAACCCCCTTTCTTTTCTCCTTCTTTCCCTTCTTCACCCCCTCACTTTTCTTCTTTCCTCTTTCACCCCTTAACTTTCTCTTTTGCTCTTTTTCACTCCGATTCTTCAATCTCCCTTTACCCTAATTTCTCCCTCTCCTCCTCCACCTTTCCTCCGCCCCAAACCACCGTTCCTCCGCCCATCTCCGCCGCCACTTTCCTCCTCCTCCGTAACCCTAACCCTACTACTCTCTTCATCATCTCCTCCCCGATCTCCGGTGGCGCCTCCGTACTCCTCCGGTTCTACATCCTTAATACTTCCCGTAAAACGTTTAATCCGGCGAGAGTTGTAACCAATCACAGTGATTTGAAATTTGATGAGAGTAAATTAGGGGTAGTTTTTAGGGTTTCCCACGGCGTGTCGGTGAAGTTGATCGGGGATGTGAATGTGTTTGCTTTGTACTCTATTGTGAATGGTAAAGTTTGGGTTTTTGCTGTGAAGCAATTGGGTAATGAGGAAGTGAAATTGATGAAATGTGCTGTGATTGATTGTACATTGCCCGTGTTTTCAATTAGTGTTTCGTTCGGGTTCTTGATTTTAGGCGAAGAGAATGGGGTTAGGGTTTATCCATTGCGGCCTTTAGTGAAAGGAAGAGTTGTTAAGAAAGAGAAGGGTGGTAGTAAGAAGAGTTCGAATGTTGTTGGGTTGTTAGAAAAAGATAAAGTGGAGATAAAAAAGGCGTCTTTACGAAATGGGGTGATTCTTAATGGAGTTAATGCTGAGATTTGTTCTAATGGTGTATCGGATGGAGGGGTCGAGAATCGCACTGAATCAGGTGCTGAAACGCTTTTTCTAGTTTAACAGTCCATACTTGTTTTAATGGTTTTTATTGCTTTTATATTGCGATTATATTTCTGTTGATAATGTAGTACTGTTAATTGCAAAATGGTATTTTAAGCCTGAATAATCGCCCTGGTAGCTCCAGCTTATCCCTGTATAACATTGGATATGATCAAAGTGCTAAGGGTAATTAGTTCTTGAAAATCTTGTTTGTGTACTCGATGTAATAGGTATAAACTAAAATTAGTATATAATTAGAAATAGCTGCTTACAAAGTTTAAATAAAATGAAGCAGGGATTTGTTGATTTATATGGTAATATGAGAAAGTTTCTTTCCCACCTTCCACGTAGGGAAGACATGAAACTTGACATGTCATGGGGATTGAGTTTGTGAATTTTCTTCAAATCAGTACTGTCTAGAATAACACCCTATTCATATTTGTAGCAAAAGGAAATGAGAGAAAGAGAAAATAGTTGTTGCCTTCATTGTTGGCTATACATCTCTTCTCAATGAAAGCAGTGTTAGTGAAAATGAGAAAAAATAGAGCAAGGAATGATCCATGTAGCATAAAGTTGGGAGTAAATATGAGTGGGCACAAATTCCAGCGGAGGCAAAAAACACTAGGTCTTTCTTCCATCTATCCAAGCCTTATTGGATAGAGTTATCTGGTATCTGTTGCTGGTGGGAGGTGATCGGTATCCGGTAGAATTAGTTGAGGTGCGCGTAAGCTAGCCCGGACACCACCGTTATCAAAAAAAGATAAAGAAAAAAGAGTGGGCATTTGACCTGGACGATACAGTGATTAGTGCAGTAAGGAGAAAGAGAATCCCAGGGTCAACGGATATGGTGAAGTTTGTTTATATGCCTCGTATTGTTTGTTCGTGCTAGTGATAATTGACTTTCCTAAGGTTATCAATATACTAAGAAGAGCGGACCAAGATGAAGAATAACGCCCAACCAAGAGTTCGTAGAATCAAAGCATGCCCATAGAGCTGGTAATTGAGCTAGAGAGGAATGCATTTGGCAATGTATGGATATTCTGAAAGTTGAAATTGGAAATTATGTTAAAATATCAATATGGAAGAAAAAAAATTGAATACTTCTCATATTTTGGTTTAGTGGTAAGAGTGATGTGTGAGTTAGGGGGTCATCACAGATTCAAACTTTGCCGTTTTGTCTGGTATTTAAGTGGAGAGTGATAGAGGGGCAGGTCTATAGCCCACTATCCACCAGGATTAAAACCAGGCACCATTGGCCCTCGAGGATTTCTTGGTTAGAAAAAAATGTCAATTAATCTTAATAAAGTTGACTCATTTGACCTTATTTCAATAAATAGAATATCTACATCTGAAGTGTTTAGTTCATAAAAATCAATGTCATGATATTTCTTTTCATTTCTTTCTCATTTGGCTTCTCATACCCTTCCTGCCTTAGCATGCCCTTGATGCAACTAGAGTCTACCGCAGGGAACTTTGTCATAAACTCAATGGAGTAGAGACCCTAAAAAATGTTATATGACATTTTATTTTTGAAGAAGGTGACATTTTTATTCATTATTTTGTGCTGGAAGCTATATTTACAATCAAAGTAATATCCTATCCTTGCTTCATCTTACAATGATTCCGAGTCATCTACAGAAACTTCTTTACACCAAAAATGGAAAGACAATACAGTTAACCTTGATTTTCTTTATGTTACTTTTGTTTTCAAAACATCTAGAATTCGTTTCTTTCCAAATTGCCTACCATATGCAAGCTGGAATAGTCCTTCACCACTGTTGGTTCTGAATATTGCCTCCAATGTTGTTCCAACACCGTAAGAGATGAGAGGCGTTTCTAGGTAAGACCCATTGAGGTTCCCCAAGGATAGAAACAACTGCCACAAGTATGAGGTAACTCCACAGTGCCAAAAAGGTGGTTGTTGTCTTCCTGTTCTGCCCAACAAAGAAAACACCTGAAGCTTAGCTGCACTTTCTCTAAAGTTGTTCCTGGGTGAGACAAGCTTTCCATGCCACTAACCAAATAAAACAGTTTAAACTCTTACTTGCAAATGAATTTGCATGTCCAATTCTGCTGCTGCGGTCCTAATGTTGAGAGCATTTTATATGCCCCATTAACTCTGTACCATTTACCTCTGGTTCCCTTCCAGATGAGATCGTTTGGTGTCTTCATAGTACCTTTGAAACTTCACAGCTTGAAAGCATTCAGTTGTTCTCCCAATAGCCCAGTGTTTTGGAGAGCGTGAAGCGAAGAAAAGCGACAAGGGCCCCTAACGCTTAAAGCGTGAAGCGTGAAGCGTAGCGCTCGCTTCATTGAAGTGAAGCGAAATTTAAAAAAAAAATTCTTGCAAAAATAACTAGAATGAATAAGAACTCACCAAGAACATTTAAACAAACTTTATATTTAAAATAAAAAGCAAAGTACCAAAGAGTCAATAATCATCCATAGAACAATGTGATAAGCAAAATGAACGAAAAACCAAATTAGAAATGAAGCATCCTATTCGTCTTCACTAAGATTGTCATCATCCGAAATCTCTTCATCATCATCTTTATATTGCTCATCATCTTCTTCATCCTCCTCCTCAATTTCATCAACTTCCTCAACTTCATCTACTTCATCAATTAGGGAGTATCTTGAACTTGAAGCTACTTGTTTTCCCCTACCACTTGAGCTTGAACTCCCCCTTAAACCATACAAGTTCTCATTAACTCCACTTGCCTCGGCAACATTACCCCAAGTAAAAGTAGAATCTCCTTCAAAAACTTCTTCATCATCATGATTTTCGGGGGCTTCAATTAGCCATTCATTAGACTCATCAATCTCACGCATAACATTGGATCTATTTTATCACGCAAATTCCAACGATGTCTCAGTGTTCTATTGTATTTAACAAACACTAGATCATTGAGACGCTTTAGTGCGAGCCTATTCCTCTTCTTGCTATGAATCTGCAAATAAGTTGTCAATTAACTTAAAGGCAACTAAGAAAACTAAGTAACTAACTAATTTAGTTGAATAATTTACTAAATTTTTTTCTTACATGTTCAAAGACGCTCCAATTCCTCTCACATCTGGATGAGCTACAAGTTAGACTAAGAACTTTGATGGCAACCAAATTGACTCCACCAACTAACTGTAGTAGTAGCACAATAATTAAACAAGTAAATAAATTAAGTAACTAATAGTAAAAAAACAAGAAAACTAACAGTAAGCAACCTAGTAGTAAACTAAGTAACTAACAGTAAGTAATCTAACTTATAAACTAACTTATTTACTTACACTTAAACCTATAGTAGGTAAATCAACTTAAAGTAAGTTAGTTACTCACCTGGAGAGATTTTTTTTCTTTGTCTAATTGTCATGTCATATCCAAAAAGTCCCGCGGCTTCCTTGTATTGAGGCAACTCATTAAGAATCCGATCTTGCTCCTCGACATTAGGAACCAACTTTGCTATACATTGAAAGAATCCCTTCCAGACTTCTCCACCTCCTACCTCCAAGCTAGTATTTTCATAATAGAGTTCCGGGTTCAAAATATTTCCCGCGGCATGCAAAGGTCTATGAAGTTGTTCATTCCACCTCTTATCAATAATCTCAAAAACTCTTTTATATTTTGCCTCGTTAGTAAATGAGTTTGGCATTGCTTCCTTAGCCCTATCCATAGCTTTATAAATGTAGCCCATAGCCGGTTGTTTCTCTCCGTCTACCAAACGAAGTACTTTAAATCAACGGACCACCTATCTTTAGTGCATGGACAACACTATTCCAAAAGCTAGGCATAAAAACAATTCTTTTAGCTTCTTTTGCCCCCACTTCCTTTGCAAATCTACTATTGTTGTATTCTTCAGATGAGAACATGTTTCTCAAATTACTCTTTTGCTTATTAAGCCTTTTCAAAGTCAAGAAAGCGGTTGCAAATCTAGTCTTGGCGGGTTTCACCAAATTTTTTTTGGATGTAAATCTCCTCATCATATTCAACAACAAAGGCCTTTGACAAATGTAAGAATGCAACCTAACTGCCTTTGTAAAAGCCCCATTGAACGGTTGTTCCTTGAAAATGTCACCGAACATCAAATTAATACAATGAGCCGCACAAGGAGTCCAATAAATATTGGGGTAAACTCCCTTAAGCATATCACCTGCTTTCACATTTTCACTAGCAGTGTCCGTAAAAACTTGAACAACATTCTCTTTACTAATTTTTTTTATGGTGCGGTCGAACAATGAAAACATTTTCAAGGAATCAGTGGAAGAGTCACTAGCATCAACAGACTCAAGAAACAAACTACCTTTTGGAGAATTTACCAACACATTAATAATCATCTTGCCATTTCTTGCTGTCCACTTGTCCATCATAATTGAACATCCAAATTTACTCCATTGTACTTTATGCTCTTCAACAATTTTGTTTGTCGCCTCCACCTCTTTTTTCAAGTAAGGAACTCTGACTTCATGATAGGTGGGTGCAGCCATTCTTGGACCATGTTGGCCTACAGCTTCAATGAAATCTTTCAAACCATCATACTTAACACAATTGAATGGAAGGCCTGCATCATACATCCATCTTGCAAAAGCTGTAACTGCACGTTCCCGCAAAATTCTCTTGGCAGCTTCTTGTGGATTTTCACCTCTCTTCCTTGGACCTTCTGGATTTTGTGCAAAATAAACATCCATAGGACCTTTAGTCTTCCCGGTGGATCCACAACTTGAAGAGATCTTTCTTTTCCCTGTAGTAGAAAGCGGGGTTGACGAATCAATTTCTTCCTCTGTGAAATCATCACAATCATCAAGGCTGGTCACAAATGGCTGATGACGCATTTGATGTTTAATATTATTTTTTTGCTGCATATAACTTTGAATTTCTTCTTTAACATGTTTCGGGCAAGTTGGACAAGCTGTAACATTTGGATAACCACCAATGAGATGTTGTTTGTGCCGAAAAATTCCACCTTTGCTGACCTTGTTACAAAAGAGACATCTGATTGAGCTTCGATCCTTCTCATCAACTTTTGATCTGTAAGCCCAAGCCGGATCTTTTAGTACTTGGCTGGATTTTTCAGCCATATAATCTGTTGAACAAATGAAAAATACATAAGAAATACAGAGCAATAAAGGGAAAACAGAGCAAGAACGAATAAACAGAGCAAGAAAGAACAGAGGAAGAAGAGAAAGAGAAAAAACAGAGGAAGAAAGAAAAAACAGAGCAAGAAAGAAAAGAAGAAAGAAACCCTAGCAACTAAAGAAGAAGAAATAAGAAGATGAAGTAAGAACCTAGCAACTAAAGAAGAAAAAAGAAGAAGATGAAGAAAGAAGATTACCTGAGTGCAACACCTCCAAGAGAGAAGCAACGATGAACCCTAGTGCCTTTGTCCAACTCCCAGCGTGAACTTTCTCTAAGGGCTTTTTATTTCTTTAAGTTATCAGCTCTTTGATACAGCTCCACCAAGTTTCATTGTTTACAAATTGGTCCATGTTTTTTATTTTTTTCTTCAAATAACACTGATGGTAGCTTTTTTCACTAAAGCGTCGCTTCAGGCTTCAGCTCGCTTCACGTTTCAGCACTTGAAGCGCACGCTTCAGTGAACTCGCTGCGCTTCACAGACTTGAGGCGCTGAAGGGTCGCCTCGCCTTGCTTCATCGCTTAAAGCGATGAAGCGACCGCTTTTCAAAACACTGCAATAGCCAATCATTCGAAGCCACTGAAGTCGAGTGTGCAGCCCTGTTGATCCCATAAGTCCTCTACTGTAGCCTCAGTTAATGTAACCAATCTATAAAATTTTAGAAATATGACCATAACTTTCAAAAGTCTGCATTTCTTTCTTAAGTTTCATATCTATTTGAACTTTGTCACATAAATTGGAATGGAGGGAGTTAGATCTATACAAGATTGGACAAAATTAGGAACAATCACATATGTCGAAGAGTACAAGTAACACATCTATGATAAAATGAGAAGTTGTTTACATAGTTTAGTAACCGCGCCACTGTCAAAAGCCTGATATTTAAGTAGAGAAAAGGAGAGGTGCAGACTCATTATTCACCTAGTTTCAAACCTTGCGCTATTGACCTCAACGGTTTCTTAGTTATCAAAAACAAAAAATAACGTAGTTATACCATACCTAAATCTTCATATGCACGATTTACATATGTAACAATATGATGATTAAAAGTGAGTAAAAGAGAGCAAATTGACCTGAAATTAAATGGAGGAAAGTTGTGGAAAAGATATCCAATTGTTTAGACCCAACCGAACTTAGCTAAGAGATTAGCACTATAGAAGAAAATGATTTATATAAGCAATATCAATTACTCCCTCTATTTCAATTTATGTAACTTTACTATTTTTGGAGTCAATGAGGTTCTTTTTACACCACGTTTTTCTTGAATATTTTGTAAATATTTGAATTAGAAATTATTTTGAATTATAGTACTTTTTATGTGGTTTTCAAATATGTAAATCTTATTTTCAAATACTTGAAGGTTCTATGTCTACGCTATTAAGAACTTTGACCCTTGTACTCTGAACCTTTCCGCATAAAGTGTAAGGTAGGGAGTTTTAGGATTAAGGTAGAGTTGTTACACTTACATTATGCGGAGGTTTTTTTTTCTTTTCAAAAAGTAATTTTATCATGGTTAGACACTTGTATTATTGTGTAGGAATAAGCGTGAAATTTATATGACCTCTAGTTTTTGGAGTTCTAGCTAGCCTTAAAAGACAAATTCTTTAGTATTAGAATGAAATGAACCTGAATAGAACCCTTGTGTCTTTAACTTATTACTAAGGTACCTCTATGGGTTTTCCTTGTCAAAAAAGGAAAAGGCACCTCTGTTGTTTTTTCTATTGGAAAAATACAATTTGTTATCATTTATAACTTGCTTACGTGTTTTTACAATTTGACTAGAAACATCACTGGTCCGTTTGGGTGAGGGCTTTGAAGGGGGATTATGAAGGGGTGGGAACATTTTAGTGGTCATATTGAGTTAAATGTAGGGGATGGTAGTAGGATTAGCTTTTGGAGACATAGATGGTGCGGAGAGTCTGAGTTGAAGGTTGCTTTTGGTTACACTTACATTATGCGGAGGTTTTTTTTTTTCTTTTCAAAAAGTAATTTTATCATGGTTAGACACTTGTATTATTGTGTAGGAATAAGCGTGAAATTTATATGACCTCTAGTTTTGGAGTTCTAGTTAGCCTTAAAAGACAAATTGTTTAGTATTAGAATGAAATGGACCTGAATAGAACCCTTGTGTCTTTAACTTATTACTAAGGTACCTCTATGGATTTTCCTTGTCAAAAAAGGAAAAGGCACCTCTGTTGTTTTTTCTATTGGAAAAATACAATTTGTTATCATTTATAACTTGCTTAGGTGTTTTTACAATTTGACTAGAAACATCACTGGTCCGTTTGGTTGAGGGCTTTGAAGGGGGATTATGAAGGGGTGGGAACATTTTAGTGGTCATATTGAGTTAAAGGTAGGGGATGGTAGTAGGATTAGCTTTTGGAGATATAGATGGTGCGGAGAGTCTGAGTTGAAGGTTGCTTTTCTTAATATGTTTAGTTGTCGATCCAGAAAGAGATTACTATCCAACAAGTTTGTGGAATCAATGCGGGAGAAGCTCTATGAGATTTGAGGTTTAGGAGATGCCTACAAGATTCGGAGATGGGTGAGTTTCAAAATCTTGTTGAGTTATTATACAACCAAAATTCATTGCAGGGCTCTTCTGAAATATGGAGGTGGAAGGGGAGCTCAGACGGATTGTTCACTATCAGATCTTATTACCAGAGGTTGTTGGTGAGAGAGGAAGCGTCTTTCCCATATCAAACCATTTGGATCCCGAGGGTGCATATGTTTTTTTGCATGGTTGGCAGCTAGGGAAGTTATTTTGACAGATGAGAATCTGCGAAAGCGGAGGATCAATTATGTTAGTTGGTGCTTCATGTGTAGATGCTCCGGAGAGGATGTCAACCATCTTTTGCTTCACTGCAAGGTAGCGTCGCGGTTGTGGGCAGTGGCAAGCATTGTGAAGGAGGCGATTTATAGTTAGCCATTCAGAAGAAGGAAAAGAAGACCCAGAGCGTGGGATGTTGCTCCATTAGCTATTATGTGGATTTTGTGGAAAGAGAGAAATATGAGGGCTTTTGAAGGAATAGAGAGCGATTTTATTGGATTGCAAAATAGCCTTTTGTTTTTAATTTCTTTTTGGTGTACCCATGAGGTTCCAATGTGTATAGATGAGTGGACTTCTTTTTTTGAGAACTATATTTTGGTGTAGGATTTTTTCTTTTTGTATACCTTTGTATATGGGGTTTTTCCCCTTTATTATAAATAAAATTATTTACCTTTATCCAAAAATAACTCGCTTAAGTTTTCCGTGATTTGTCCGTCATGTTAAGATTCTTGAAGCTTTATTTTGTCATTTCCTACAGCTGCTGATTGTGCATTTAACTTGCAGCGAAGTTGAGGTCTGTGAGACTCATTCAAGATTCTAGAGAATCAATTGCAAATTTTGTGGCATTCAAGAGCAAGGATGACAGTTTTGAGTCGATTAAGATGCCGGCTAAGTCAGCAAAAGCAATTGGCATTCAAGCCTTATGTTCAACCAAGTTTCTGATCTTGGACTCTGAAGGAAATCTCAACCTCTTGTACCTTGCTACTTCTGTCCATGGATCAGAGACTCCTTATCACATGAAGCAGTTAACTCACAATATGAAAGTTCGGAAGTTTGTCGTTCTTCCGGATTCTTCTACAAGTATAAGCTCGTACCTTTCAATTTTATTTGTGCTCATTTCAGTCTTTTTTTTTTTTTTTTTTTTTTTTTTTTTGGGAATACAGAGCCGTGTTTGTTTACGGATATCTTGCTCCAGATTTTTTTTAAAAGTGATGTTATAGTAAAAATCAGTTTCCTCCTTTAGGTTTACCATGAGATTATAAAACCCTGTTCTGTCTTGCTATTGAATGCCCATCTTCTCAGGATCACAAACTGTTTGGATGTCAGATGCACTACATACTGTACACATGATGGTGGTGACGGACATGGATTCTTCTGTCAATCAAACTGGCAGCAAAGACCCTGTGGAGAAACTCGTACAAACTTCAGGTTTTGTTTTTCATGTGTTATTATTTTTTAAATTTAGGATATACATTTTATATCATGAATTATGCCTTTAATGTTTTTCTGATGCGGTTACCCTTCTTTAAAATGGTATGTATATCCAAATATGCACTCAGTTCAAACTTCGTGATGGTCTTTCTACATGTATGAAGATATGCGTTAATGAAGAACAGTCATTTGATCTATTTTATGATTCCCATCCTTGTAGTATTAGCTCCTTCCCTTGATATTCCCAATCCAACTCGTTTTTGGGTGTGTACATTGGTCAATTTATTAGCTCCCCAAGGTGCTCAGCTGTCATAGCAAAAGTACCTTCAAAGTTTATAGTACTTTGTTCGTCTACCGTCAGGTAATTGGTGGTTTTGTTTGCGGTGAGCATCTTTGTTATCTTCAATGGATCATCTGGCCAGATAAATCATTGTCCTTTTTCTTTCTGCCGAGTGTATTTTGGATCATCTGAAGAGATTTTCTGATTCCTTGAGCATCCCATTCTTTCATTAATTCTGCTTGCTTATTCCAAATTACAAATATTCTTTTCCTTGAAGTTTTTTATTGGTGATAAACTATTCTATTAAATAAAATGACTGGTCTCCTTTGACCAGCTTCTTTTACCTTTTATCATCCTCTTCTGATCTTCATCTATTAATGTTAGAGTTATTAGAAATGTAAGTAATTGTTTTCTTCTTTTACCTTTGTGTAGTTGTGCAAGCAATATTTTCCTGTGAAAAGATCCAAGAAATTGCAGCTTTGGCTGCGAATACAATATTGCTTCTTGGACAAGGTATGCACAACTAAATATCTTTCTGGAGCATCAATCCTATCTTTTATCCTCCCTCATAAAAAAATACAAATCCTATCTTGTATCCTAATGACAAGACTAAAAAAATCATCAACGTAGTTAGTGTGCTTTAATAAAGAATATAGTGTCAATTCAAAAGCTAAAATAACGTGCTTGAGAGGTCATCCAATAGATGGCAATTCTTTCATGTGCGCAACTGTTGCTCATTTGTTTTGACTTTTTTAATAGTAATTGGTTACATCCTGCCTGTCTAATTTGTTGAGTTGAGTAGTCGAAATAATTTACTTGACTTTTTGAATATTAATTTACTACAGCCTGCCTATCTAATTTGTTGAGTTATACAGTCGAAATAAGTGACTTGACTTTTTGAATATTAATTTACTACTTCCTGCCTGTCTAATTTGTTGACTTTTATACTAGAAGCATAAGCCTAGACGTTGTAGTCTTGGTTATCAAAAACTTCGTTTTATTAAAAAACCTCTTCTGATCACGCCCTCTGTTATTTGCAGGAAGCATGTTTGCTTATGCGATATCCTAGAGATGCAGAGTGGTTGTTTGTGGTCAGTGAGTCCTCTCCCTCATTAACATTTATGTTTTACTAGTTCTTAAGATTCTCTGACAAGGCATTTCTTATGGGCGTCAACGGTCGACCAGAAATCTCTTCGCTGGATTGGCCTCAACAAGATATTTACATGAGCTATCTTTACTTATCAATATCAAGTTATTTTGTTTGCTTAAACTAGATTTATGCACCCATAGCTTTTGAAATATTTGGAAATGTAAACCTTATTTTTTTGCATTGCAGGTCATCATTAATATTTTGCATTTGGGTAACGAGTAATGCCAATTGGGTGGTTTTGCTTAAGTTCTCTTGTAGGAGGAGTAAGTATTGGAAATGATTTGTTATATAAATGTTCCTTCTTCAAGTTTTATAACTTGGTCATGTTCATTAGTTTCACCTTGGTTGTGCTTATTGAGCAGTCTTTGAGCTGCAGCTGTCAATTCCTATCAAATGACTCATATCCAGTGAAGGAGGCTGAGCTCTTGAAGTAAGTATCCTGATCATTTCATTTCTCATTGTTTTTCTACAAGATGATAAACTTGAGTATCAGAGACCGATGTTGGTAAAGTGTAGCTCAAGTATTTCTTGTTAGGCCATAGAGAAATTGGATGTTTGAGAGGGCTGCATAACCTAATCTGTACTACACAGAGTGTTGACCAGTAATTAGCTAATTCATCGATGAAGCATTGGAACATTTTGAAGGCTGAATGCACTTTGAATTTGATAATGTGTTGTTTGTAAAGTATATGTCAGTGATGGATAGCAGAACGTCAAAGACCGACTACTTTTCCATGGTGGATTTTGGTCTGGTTTAGACAACTTATGAAGGGCTGAATAGATTGAGTCATTCTTTTATTTGGTTTCACACTTGACATTTTCTAATTAGTATTTGATACCATATAGCAGTGCATTAGAATTTTAATTTAAGAAAAAAAAAACTAGGGCACGAAGAAGTAGGCTGTATAAAAAGCATATTCAATACCCTTAGTTTTTTTCCTTTTTTTAAAAAAGGAAGCTTATTCAATACCTATTATTGTGTTTTTGTTGGTAGAAAAGCTATATTGGAGGACCTGACTAGTGGCTGTTGGACGAGGTCAACTCTTTCAGCAACTGATGCCCTCTGTGCTGCATGGCTTCAATTAGTGCAAAGATCAAAGTGCATTGTAACCACTGAAGCCACATGTCTGATGATACAAGTGTTGCATGTGTTCCTGGTTGTTGCTGCTAGAATCCTCAACATTGATGAGGTATGAGATCCGGCATCCATGTTGTCATGTTGAGATGTGTGGTAAGAGCGCTACTGGCGTTGTGTTGGTCTAATATTGGCTTGTTTATTGGGAAGTTTGCTACTGTTGGGTCTGTAATAAGCTTGTTAGAGTTATGCTTTGTTGGAGGGTAGGGTTATAAGTATCTGACTTGGAGCAGTGTACTTAAGCTTATACTTTGTTAGACTACCGCGTTATTTGGAGACTATGGAGATAAGGTGTCTTTGCCTCTTCAATTTGTAGTTGAGAATCATCTCAAGGATGTTAATGCATGGGGTAACTATTTTTCTTGGAGGTTTTATCGCTTTGCTATATTTACCCCTTGGCTCTTTCAAGAGTCCTACGGATGCTGTAGAACTTAACCCCTTGGCTCTTTCAAGAGTCCTACAGATGCTGTAGAACTTAACTTGGTGAATTAGATACAGTAATATTTAATTTCCATCATTGGTGACTCTTCACCAATGTGCTAAGGTCTGTGCACATGCAGCTTAATTCTGATTAAGGTTTTTGCTAGCTGAAGATCATCTTCAACTGGACATTTACTGATGTTGTATAATTCAATTGGCAGCCTCCATTTGAACTTTGTGTCTTGTCTTCCGCACATTTTTCATTTTGTTTTGTATCTATAAAGCCCGACTTTGTTGATCGCACAGTTGCACTGAATGTGAAAATGTAGCTACTAGTAGAATCACGCGGTTTACCACTTTCAGATGAAGAAAAAGTAATTCAGGCTGCTGTTCCTTTTTACCTGTCTTTCTGCTGTTTGAAATGTGGTCCAGATGAAGATTCTGCAGTCATCAATTCGTTGTATGTTTTTCGACTGTAAACAACTGAGTTTCGAATAGATCAGTATTCAAAATGTGGGACACAAACAATGTTGATTCCCATTTCCACTAAAGAGTTAGGAGCGTCCCCCAAAAAAAAAAAAAAAAAAAATCCTTTGACTGATATGTGTCATATACCTTGGTTCCTACTAGTCTAGGAAGGACTTGGGGCATGTTTTATAAGTTTAACTGAACTGCTCGGCTTGAACTACATATACGCATGTAAAAGATTGATTCAAAATGTTCACTTAAAGTAAGATTGATTACTGTGGTGGACCCAGAATTTCTTCCAAGTGGATTCAAAATATAAGGGGAGAAGAAAGTAAAAAATTTTAACTGCTATCTTGGGGATTCGAACTCAGGTACTTTTGGATAAATAGCACAATTTTTGCTAAAGGGCAAGATGTTAGGCTTTGACAAGTTGGTTCATTATTTAATGGGGTTTTTACGCTATATATCTATAAAATTTAAAGTATTTATAAGTCATACCTATTAAAAATTACATTACCCATGAAATTAAAGGTATTTACCAATCTACCCATTTATTACTGTATACCTTTAAGGTATATTGCATAAATAATAGTAGTGTACAAGTTTAGATGTGGGTGTATACTTTTAAGGTTTACTACATAAATAATAGTATACAAGTCTAGATGGGTAGGACATGTAAATAGTTTATGGGTAGGACTTGTAAATATGAAACTTATGGGTAGAGGTGGACAAATATCTTAATTTTGATGGGTATTTTTGTAAACCTCCCATATTTAATTTATAACAGTTTTTTTCCAGAAAAATAAAATATACACATATATACAGTGTACTTTTTTTATCAAGTGGGTTCATTGGTTCCATGTGGGTCCGCCACTGATTGACTATGTTGAACTCAAGGGCGGTGCCACATATGGAGAGGTGCGCACCCACGGTCTCTAGAAAGCTATATTGGTTTGCAATGATTGAAAGCTTGGGCAAAGGAGTGCAGGGAGCTTAGACAAAGAGTAAGAGGTGCAAGAAACACCATGTCAACGGTCCAACAATCTTGTGATCATCTATTATATTGCTCCGTCCAAGTTTATGTGAACGTCTTTTTTTAATTCATTTAAAGAACGGCTTGTTTAATTTTATTTTTTAAAAACTTTGCGTAGAGTAAAATAGGTTAGTAATTATGACGGGTGGAATATCTTTTAAAAGGAGAATACTGAATAATTCTTTCATTTTCCTTGACGAGTATACTTCCCTCTTATAGTAAAGTGACGACTCTTATAGATTAAAGTCGATTTTCTTTTTTGTGTGTTTGTAAGCTCAAAAAAAGGTGAAATCACATCGTGATGGTTGGTTGTTCTACAACTGCTTTAGCTAGCTAAGTTTAGATCTTGAATTTATCTCCCTATTAGCACTCCCTTTTGCGATGTTAATGAGATGAGGCAGAGTTACGTAAACTAACATTCATTACTACAATATAGTAAGATGAGACACTAGAAAATGATCAACTTTTCTTTTTTAAGGATCAAATGGAGACATAAGACAACTGAATTTCTATCTAAACTGCCAATGAAACCTACCTTGCATACACGTGAGACAAAATATGACAGTGACAATGTGCCCACAAGATGATGGACCTACTAACCTACTACAAGCCCCTAATTATTACGAGGATGATCTTGACATCTTCACATGTTTTCATGGATGTCCACACATACAATATAACTCAATTGCCTTCTTTTTAATATCCCTCTATTTCAATTTTAACACTTGCCACTACATTTTATCCTCTCCCTATTCCCCTTTCACTTTCAACACAATCTTTCCAACCCACAATGAAAGTAACTGTACACTGAGGAACAAACTTTTATCCCCTCCGAAATATCTTCAAGGATATGGTCATCAGTTGAATTTAATTTATTTGTCTTGCATAATAAAAAAGACTCTCCTCTCTAAACTTTTGAATGTAGCAAGGAGGGAAGGCATCTATTCCTGTCCCTTTCATGCTGGCAATTTTAATTACTACATAGCTTTGCAGTTATTAGGAACTCTTTAATAAAGTTTAAACACTTAACAATAATTCCCTGCATTTCATCTCCTACTAGGAGTGAATATTGTGTTAAGAGGATATGCGAGCGAAGACTCATGTTACAAGACATTAGGAAAAAAGTTTTCTTTTATTTTTTTCAATAAAAAGTTTCTACTAGTAGATGTGATAGTAAAGTAACTTTTATTCGTTGTTCTCCTACCTGGCACCATTAAATTTTTGCGGATTCACTTCATTTCCCATAGAATTAAACAGGGAGAAGTTGGACAAAAAATTTGCAACATTTCTAGAAGTTCTCAGACAACTCTATGTGCGCATCACCTTAATTAAAGCATTAAGCTCAAATGCCCACGAATAATTAAGAGTGACTTCCGTCCCTGGCCGACGGATTAGTTTTGCAGTCAAACATTACCATAAAGAGTTTAAATTATATACGCCAATCTCCACTATCGAGGCATTTTTTACTTGTAGTAAATAACCTAATATAATTTTTTCAAAATACCAAATGCCTATCTATATAAAGGCTTTGGTATGTCGTTTCCTTGACATCAACTAAAGCCGCTGCATGTTGAAATGGATGATATAGCATATTTAACTACACAAGTACTTAAATAAAATCAAGACTGATTACACTCATCTACACAATGTTTAGGTGAATCAACCTTAAGTATCCAGTCCATACCATTCGTACCAATATTAGATAGAATGACTGAAATTACGTCAAAAGACACAGCACAGTGCATGTCCCTCCTATAGTACCATTTCAGTCCATTAATTGGGAATTGAACAACAAACAGTGACCCGCCAGAAAAAAGAGAGATGAAAAGGTGGTCATTATAACATGAGATACCAAATTTTATGCCTAGTATAGGGTATATTTACCTACTTTGATACACTCATTCACCAAACTTTTCCTCCATTTTTGATGCAAAACCAACATCAGATTAGACATCTCCTTGATTTCATTTGGTAATAAACCAAATACTCCCTCCATCTCCATTTCAATTTATGTGGCAGTATTTCCTTATTCGTTTGTTCCAAAAAGAATGACACCATTCTAAATTTGGTAACAGTTTAACTCCAAAATTACAATTTTGCCATTACTGAAATGATTTACAACCACACAAACATCTTTGACTTATTTTACACAAGTTTCAAAAGTCTACCTTTATTTCTTAAACTTTGTGCCGAGTCAAACTATTACACATAAAATGGAAAGGAGGGAGTATTCATCTGGTCCACTTTTGTGCTCATAAGTTTCTAGCCCATTTTGGCATCAAATATTATATTAGTATTTAAAATACTCATCACAAGGCGAAGCGTTTTACTTACAATAGGGCGAGGTGTAAGTCCCAAGACATGGGAAGTAAGTCCCATGAATCTTATTTTTTTAATTAATTTAATAAAATAGCATAATGAGCCCAAAAATGTCAAAAGTACATTAAATTTTTTTAAAAAATTAAAAATAAGAAAAAAGATTTTAGAAACAAATCTAACATTTTTAACAATGGTAAGAAATTGAATAATGTTACAGTTTTCATGATATACAAATAAACTATAAGGCCTTAACTTTCAGACACTTAAAAATAAAAAATTTGTCACTATAAAAAGTGAATAAACAATAAAATTTATTACTATTATAATTTAAAACATTAATTCTTCATTGATAAATAAAAAATTACTTCTAAATTATAAAATAATTGAAGTCTAACAATTTTGAGTGACAGAAATAAGACATCAAGACCAATAACAAGTGATGTTATAAATATTGTCGATGCATTTTCAGATTAAGTGTATAGATGATGTTCACCCTCATGACATTCTCAATTATATACATGTAACATTATGTCTCGTTAATTGAGCTACACTCAATTTTTGAATATCTATAGATGAATATTACTTCATTTTTAAAGAAAATTGTGGATAAACAATCTTAATTAGAGAATCGAATAGATCATTTGCATAGGTTCTATAAGGCGAGTTCCGAGCGTTGGGCGCGCTCTGGACGCGCTGTCGGACGCTTGAGGCGTAAGCCCCACCAATCTAAACCCTGCCCGAAAGTCCGGGGCGTTTTGCAAGTGTCCCGCCTCGGAGCGAGTTCCAAGCGAATTCTAAATCTGCCTTTTAAAATAGAGACTAATATAATATTTGATGCCAAAATGGGGTAGAAATTTTATGAGCACAAAAGTGGACCAGATGAATATTTGGTTTATTACCAAATGAAAATTGTGAGGAGTATTTTAAGTGAGATAATTAGTATCCATGGACTAATCATCAACTTTTACAACTTTTTTTTTTTTTTTTTTTTTTGGAAAGCTTTTCACGTCGTCACATAACTTCGACTTTAAATACTTGTTTCACCTTCAACTTTATATACTCTATTTTCAACTTCAACAAAATATTATCTAATGCCTACTTTTTGTTCCTTTGTTTTTAAAGAAAGGGTGTGGGTTGCTTTCAAATATGAAATTTAAATTTGAAATCTCTGAGGCTTAGTTTTTGGAAGCTACTTATTGAGCATCTGCTCTTTTAGCATCTTTATTGCTGATTCTGCAGTCCAAAAGTTTTTCAAACTAATATATCCTCCTTTCTTTTTACTCAAAAAGAAAGCAACTTTAAAGACTTCACTACTATTTTCATCATCATGAAACTAGAACCTAGCATGGAACATTCACCTATTGGAAATTCAAGAAGGCAAGATGATGGAGACTTCAACTTGAGAGAATGGACTCTTAAGGCCAAAATTAGTAGAGAGAATACCAATTCAAGAAGATTCTCAGCTTCTTATATTAGAAGTTTCAGAGAAGATGCTAAATCTTTTAGAACAAATAACATATCCATTTCAAGCACTGCTTCTTCCCCTGGCTACACCTTAAGAGGTAACAAAATAAACTACTCTTTCTTCTTAATTCTCCCTCCTCATGATCTTTTTATAGACTATTTTCTCATTTAGTTTCAATCTCTTTTACAGAAGAAATTGACCCATCAACATATTCTTTTACCACTGCCCTTAAAGGTGAGTCCTTTAGAATTCAAATACGAATTCAACATCTACAGTTAGTGAATTCAGAATGAGTGTCATTTTATTATATTACAATTTGATTGTTTTTTTACATATGAATTCAGTTGAACGTACAAATTATATCGCCTTTACTTTAAGATATCAGTCGAACTCATTTATCTTCCATGATGATGTTAGAATGACAAGTGGGGACAAATTAAAGTTAGTGAGTTCACAATGAGTGTGATGTTATTATACTATATGTTTATATTGTTGGAGTCAGAACAATGAATTCAATTGAACTCACGGAACAACGAATTCAATTGAACTCACAAAACGCACATAAATATATACGAGTTTCAACTAAGAATAATATTTGGCTTATTTTTTGAGTGCAGCATTGCAGGCAAAAACAGTATATAGTTGGGAATACATGTCACCAGATGGATTAGCTCTCAACTCCAAGTGGAATGAAGCTGAGAAATATATATGCAATCCTTTATCAGGGGAAGTACCTTTGGAATGTCTATCTGCAAAAACACTAAGTGGGAGATCATTCAGACAACTATCTAGCAAAATCACTATGTCTGCACCTTTAATTTATCCTTCTCAATTTCAGACTCAAAAATTCCAGACAAAACCTCCTATAAAACCTCAATTGCCTACACTTGAGGTTGAAATCCAAATTCCAAGCAAAGGTAGTATAAACACTCGCGCTCTTCCCTTTTCTTCAATTATAAGAATTCTACAGTTTGTTATAATTTAACTGGTTATAGCATATTATTACTCTATTTCTACACAATATATGACTCTTTACTTCTACTATAATAGGTTCAATTTATCTTTTGTGCAGTAAAAGTTGAATAGTAAAGTTTTACACTATCATAAATCAATGACTCTACAGACTACATATATAACAAATAAATGACTCTTCATAGTACACTTGATACGCTAACCTGAAAATAAAATAATAACCTGATATAACTGGTAGGATAAAGAAATATATATATAACTTAGGTTCTGTATATAAAACTCTCATTTGTTTTTCTCATAACTCTGCTTCTGTCTTATACTACTATTTTATCATTTTAGAGAAGGGTAGCATTACAAGAGATGTGGGAACACAGAGCAGTACTCCAGCTTACATTAGTTCAAAAAGTCCAAGTCCTGCTCGTACACCTTCCATTCAGGAAAGATCTACAAAGCGATGCGCAGCAGATGCTGATGATTCACCTATGACTACTCCTGAATTAAAATCTGAGGAACAGGTAAGAGTAATATTGGTGTACTGATTTCTAATCTCTTCGTCCCGACTTATGTGACATACGAATAATATAAACGGAAGGTAGAAAGATTAATATAATTAATATTGGCGCATGTAAGATTACTAGTAACTTTCCACCGATTTGAACTCCATCCTGAAATTACTAACTAAATTGAAAGTTAAATCACATAATTATCCATGAAATTTACTCAGAAGTAATTAGTAAATGTTCAACCTTCCATTTCACACCACATGGGCAAAGTGGTGGGGAACAATTGTACCTATGAGACTAGATTATCAATATTGCCTAAGTCGCATGATAGTAAGTGCTAGCTAGTAGGTGGGGACTTCACAATTGGTCCCTAAAGCATTGTTCAGCATAAATTAAAGTACCATGCACATGCAAACTCACTTGCATGCATTTGTGGGCACAATTAGTTCTTGTGTTGCTTCTTGGAACAAGTGAGACATCGTAGATTTCACGTATTTGTTACTTTCTATTTTAGTTTGATTTAACTAGAAATGGTTACAGCTGTACTAGGAGGGGAAAAAGTCACTTTAGGAAGCCAAAAAAGTAATGCTCTCTACCAATAAAAAGATTCTTTAGGTATTGTCATCTTCTCAAGTACTCCTCAATAATTCATGCAAGAAGAGTTTCTTTCAAGTACCATATCAACATCCCTGCTTCAAAACTTACCCCTTATCTCTCCTTTTCTTTTGTTTAATTTTTCCATTCCAGTTATATGTACATATCTGCTTTTAGTCTATGAATTTTAACTAATCCTGATAGTTGACAATAATAAATCTTTACCATAGCCTTGTCACACGACCACTTTTGTACAAAAGCATCTTTCTTCCTACTACAACTCTACAAGAGTGTAAAACAAGAAGCTAAGTCAAAGTAGGTTAAGAGTTCCTTATTAACTGAACACAAAAGTCTCCTATAGGTCCTCCAAACTTCTAAGGTAAATAGATAAACGACTTAAAGCTTTACGTATGATAGTCTAAAAGTATCATGTTACTTATAAGAGATAACTACGGCGGGTAACCCTTTTTTTAAATCATTCATAGAAATGGGATCATTAATAACTAGAGCATCAGGCAGATCACCTGCTCATCATATTAAATTAAATTGCACTGATAGCTAGCGTAAAATTTATTTACAGTATATTAGTCAAAGTTATGGTGATGTGGCAGAAAGGAATAAAGGATAGACAATTTAATACTATGAAATTAAGAAATGAATAAGATATTGTTGACACGAGTTAATCGATTCCCCAATTGTGGATTGAGCTCAGAATCACATGCAAATTACTTAGATGCTGACATTACTTGTATATTATGTACGTACGGTTAATGTATGTAGGTGGAAGTCATGAAAGAAACAAGACGAAAAGAAGACACAAAAAGAAATGAAGTCGAGGGAGCTGATCAAAGAAATAATAATTACAAAGTGAAGCAGCAGCAGAGCAGGTGCAGGCAAGTTGGTGGATGTTTGTCATGGAGGAGTTTGTGTATGATGAGACAAAGGCAGCAGAGAGAGAAAAAACATGCTAGTAATAATTCAATTGTAAGGAAGAAGAAGAACAACAACAACAACTTTATTTGCCATATAAATGGATGTTAAATAGAATAATATGTCCTTGATTTTGGATAGAAAGATTCTTTCTTTCCCTTATCTCCTACATTCAGAACTTGTCTCTTTTTTCCCTCTCTCTTTGGTTAATTTGTTAGATACTACAAGATCTATGAGAAAATTGAGGAACATGAAAGTGCAATCATGAATATTGCCAGCAGTTCAGCATAGGGTCATAGTTACTTTTTTTTTTTTTTTTTTTTGAATCTTTTTATGTTTGTTTACCCTCTAGGTAATGTTATTGTTATGTGTACTTATGTTCTCTTTCTTGTAACATATATATCTGACAATTACTAGGGTATCACGTGCATGCATGCTTCCGTTAGAAACCAAAAAGTTCTATGCGATGCTCGAATATAAGTACCTGCGGAAGAATCTACTCAAACATATTGTCAAACAATGTCCAAAATTGCATGCAGACTATAAGTACTAGTAAACATGTTCCGTGAGACTATATATTAATGTTTCTTGATGTTGATGGGCATTGGCATGGAAAGAAGATGATCAATATATGTTGTTGGCTTTGAGGGTTTAAATTATGGATCTTACGTTTTACGAGACCAGGCCAGTCCTTGTGTTCCCGATCCTTGGAGAGGAAGTGAAAGGGTAATTAATTTCATGCTGGATAAAATTGTACATTTAGAACTTTACATAATAATTAGTAGAATTTTGAAATTAAGTATGAGTTTAACTAATAATTCAAAATCTATTACAATCAAATTTTCAAGTTTTAAATAGCTAATATAACTTAAAAAATTAAGCAATGGTAAGAATTGGCATTCAAGAATCATAAGGGCAAAAACTAGCTTATACCGGTATCTTAGGCAATAAAGAAAGGACACTAATTTGATCAAATTATTGGCGTAATAGAAGTTTAGATATTAGTGAAACAAGCAAGAAAACTTGAAAATTTCATTGTAATAGACTTTAAATTAGGCGACGTTGTAAAAAAAAATATTATACCGTCGATATATATTAGTTAAACTCTTTAAGTATTACTGATCACTAACTAAAAATTATAAAATTAAAGGTTCCTTCATTAATTTGATATTTCGAACAGAACTACTCCCTTTGATTCACTGTCTTTTTTTAATTCCATTTGATGGATTATCTTATCTGTACTATCTATCTATACTGTTATAAAGTGCGAATTTCCAAAATAAAATATTTAACAACAAAAGTACCATTAAAATGTTAATAGACTCTTATACACTCCATAAACCAATTAGCTATACTTGGGATGAAAATTCTGTTGTACCTCAATTCGTGAATATTAGGAATATGATATAAAAAATTTGAAATTTAAAGCTAGAGATTTGAACTTCAAATTTTCGCAGTTGAAGTTAGGCTTGGCTAGTTTCCTACATCAAACCTTCGGTTGAAGACGAGGTTGAAATCAAATGGCTGGTTCCAACTTCAAACCTTTGAGCATAAGGCGAGGCAACATTAATCAAATTAGTCCCGAGTGACTGACGTTTAGACATTTGGTTTGAAGTTGGGCTCAATATCTCCGATACTGAAGTTAAGTGGTTAAGCTTGCCAAGTTTTTTTAAAAGTGGTTGCATCTTAAATGGCGTTGCGCATATAGACTACCTAATGAAAATTTATCGATAAACAGTGTTATTGAAAACCATAAAATAGCCGAAATTCTTAAAACTTAAACCAAATATTCTACAAAATACCAAATATCTATATACCAAAATCTATCCCAATTCGATTATACCAAATCAGGCACAACGCGAGTTGCAATTGGTAACGTCATATATGCCTCATTTTATCCCAAGAATCCTTCCTTTTCTAGCATTATTGAACTAGATTTTGTGGGACCTGTCCAAAGTCCAAATACTGGCTATTATATGGAATTGTCTTACTACACTTGGCAAAGTTTTAATGGTATAATGGAGATAAGGTACAATATCGTTTGGATATTTCTGTTTCTTTGTATGAGTTCCATAGCCTTAATTATCTTTATAGCCCTGTTTATCTTCTAAATAATCCCAGCATTAAATGCAACTGAGGCAACTGGTACTTGGCTGCAGCCTTGTCTATGACATCTCTCCAACTCTTAGTACTTCACTAAAGGTCATATTTATATTTAACTGTCTTCTTTTACTACATACACTTTCTTAACACATAACCATGTCCATTATCTGTTTAGTGTAAAGGTGGACTGGTAAAGTTTCTGAAGCATGGAACATTGATTTATGTGGACCTGGGGGCTGGGTTTGCAGGGTATAATGATCATGAATGAACAATTCTGTAAAATGAGTTTTTCTTTGGGTGTAAGGTAGTTCTGAGTTCCGGTGAGTTATTACTATGCTAATTCTTGAGATGGACTATCGTCCATAACATCACTTCAATAACGATTAGAATCTGCAAATATTTCAGGAAATAAAGATTAGGGGCATAACAAGATGGATTTAAGTTATATACACTAACAGTGGCAGCTGAATTTAACTGGCTATAGCAAGTTATTTCTAGACTACCTTTATTAGACTTGTTACCATAATAAAAGTTCATATTATTATAGGTCAACTTAAGCTGATTATGTAACAAACCTATCAGTGTACAGAACTAAACCTCCAACAAGATATCCTATGGGGTATGCATGATGGCTTTCATATGAGTTAATTATTCATGAACCTAGATGCAATAGACTCAGTTACAAGGCTTCCAGTGTTTATATGTGCTTCAAATTTCAAAAGTGTCGCTTTGGATCTAAGTTTAAAGAACTTCCTGTGAACGTAAACTTAGGCTTAGTAAATTAATGGTTTATAAACAAAATAAAAGTGCATTTGATCTAACACAACTCTTTTTCTAAGTGCAGAAGTTTTGTCAGCATGTCTAAAATGCAATAAGTTGTCAAGAAACGTGACATCTTTCTCAATTTACAACGTTATAATCTACGGTCACTAGCAAGAATGACTCCGCATTACCAGAAACCAGTACCTTGCTGAAAAAAAGACACAATGGTCTGCACTACTACAGTATTACTGGGAAGAGTTCATGACAGTGGATGCATTACACACCAGATTGTGCCTAAAATAAGTCATGTATATAAGGAGAATAAAAGAATGCACCTTTTCGAATCCCAGCTTTTACATAGTACTACTTCTCATAGAAGAATATATTGGACTGTGCAATCTGCATTGAGCAGTCGAGAGAAGCAACTGAAAGCCTTAGATTCTTACTTCAAAAAGCTCCGAGATAGCACAGGAGTTTCATCTTCGAACGAGATAGAACATTTAACTGGAAACAGTCATCAATTTAAAGCAGAGAAGGGACCGGCATCCTTGAAAGACTTTGGTGCAAAAGCTAATGGAGGTTGGATTACAAAATTGTACTTTTATGGAATAACTTTATATCAACTATTTTATTGTGATCTTAACCCTCAAGTTGAGATTTCTTATACTTGTTCTGTTTAGGTGCAGGGTCAAAATTCAATACCTTTTCTGCTTCTGATGATAAAACATTTGAAGAAGCATCATACTTGTCGATGAAAATGACCAAGAAAGGTGGTAGGGTTAAGAAACTAAAACAGTACATGCAGTTAAATGCTAAGGACATTGAGAGTTCAAACAAAGAATCATCTAGTTTTTACTTGATGTAAGACATCAACATCCCATTAAAAGTTTTGCAACTGCTATTTTAGTTATCTACATTTCTGCTATTCTACTATATTTACAATGACATTTGCTTGTCTTGATGCAGAGGCATACTGGCTTCTATTAACATTGCAGTTTTCCTATTCGAGACAGCTAGCCCGGTTAGGAACTCAGATATAGGGCCGCTTTCACTTCCAATGGTATATGGCGCGAAGATTAATCATTTGATCCTACTTGGTGAATGGTGGAGGCTTTTGACACCGATGTTTCTGGTACAAGATTTAAAATTGGTCTGTTCTTACATGGTTAATTGTCTTAGAATTGTATAGATATGCGTTAAGAATGTAGCTTGGTATATGATTAAGTGATTTTGTTATTGCCAGAAGCTAAGGTACCAGCAACCTTGCAGAATTAAATTCTCTCCTCTGAATGAACTTTAAGTATGCATAAATCAGCTTTAGCTGATGAACTAGAGTTATTAAAGATATAGAAGTGAAATTGCATATGTATCAACTGCAAACCTTAAATACGAAACTTCCTGTGTCTGAGTCAACATCGACACATATTAGTAACACTTGCAAGGAAAAATCAGTACTTGTTAAATAAGAAGGCCATGGTATGGAATGGAGTTAAGTTATAACAGACAGGGTACTAGTATTACGTTTTAGTCATGTTTGTACGTTAACTTTAAATCCTATGCTTTCTTAGAAGTCCTGTAATTGTGTCAGAGATTTATTTACCATTAGAAATTATATAGAACTTCTAGTATATTATTTCTATTTCTGTTGTTTTAGTAATATTGGCCAGAGATGAACTAAAAGGAACGACATGGTCAGTGAGGAATGAGGGTTCTTATAACCAGCCCAACTTATTTGGGATTGACGTGTAGCTGTAGTCGTTGATAGTGTGAAGATTTTTTGCACTATTTAGAGTAGTCTGGCTCATTAGAAGTTTAGTGATTACTTTTACCTGGATACAAATTAATGTATATCGTACAGATTTAACTATAATTACTTTATAAGTGACTTGATGTATTATAGTGTCAGCATAAAACTAAAACTCACATATAATTGCTTTGAATCATCTACAGTTCTGACATTAATGTCATTGTTGATCTGCTATATTGCAGCACTCAGGAGTCCTTCACGTAGCCCTTGATTGTTGGGTGCTTCTTAGTTTTGGGCCTCAAGTATGTAAAGCATATGGTTCATTTGCATTTTTCCTGATATATGTTCTTGGTGGAATTTCTGGTAACCTGATCAGCTTTCTTCACACCCCAGAGCCAACTGTAGGAGGAACTGTAAGTTCCATTGTCATTTTATCAGACTTTCTTTTCTCAGTTCAGCTTATTTTCCATTTAATGCACTTATCTTCCTCAGAAGTTTCCGAGATTTGGAGTTGAAGCATGTTATGTTACTACCTTACACATTGTAGTTGTAATAATGTCTAAAGTTGAAAATCCAATTCAAGTATTACACTTCTAAGGTGCCTATTTGACTATATGTGTCACATTCTTAGGGACCTTGTTTTGCTTTAATCGGAGCTTGGCTTATTTATCAAGTCCGAAACAAAGATATGCTAGGAGAGGAAACTTCTAAGAGCATGATTGAGAAGGCAATACTTGCTACTGCTCTCAGCTTTTTGCTAAGCAACTTTGGGCCGATAGATGACTGGTTAGTACAAAGTTTAACTTCTATACATTAACAATGTAAAAGAATGATTATACAAGTCGCCTAAATGATAGAATAGGTCAACGACTCTTAAAATGAGATCAGTAACCTAATGCAATTCGGGTTACCTATTATAACAAGTTAAAATATACTAATGGTTGTGGTATTTGCAGGGCACACTTTGGAGCAGCTTTGGTGGGAATAGCATATGGCTATCTTACATGTCCAACTCTTCAAGTGGACAATGCATCTTCAGGAAGTAGTCAAAAAGACGGAATCACAATGATTAAACAATATTCAGATCCATGTAAATTTTTTATCTACTTCTCACTCTTCATTCTGCTGCTGGCTTCCTTGCTTTTGGTAATAGAACCTCCTCTCAACTCTTTATCTGGAGTTAGAGATAGGTTCTAAACAGAGGCGAATTGGAATTTAGAGCTAGTAGACTTAAGATGAGTGTGGTGCTACTAAACGTTTAATTTTCATTTTTGACAAATGTATACATAGTTTGAAGATAAAGCAATGGGTTCAGTTAAACTCGCAGAAAACCACCGTCGATCGAAGCTGAAGTGGGGCGCTTAGAACATCAAATGCCTTGTAAATATGCCTGCTTGTTTATAGATTTCGAATAAATGAGCTTTACAAATTTTTCTTACTTCTGATCTCTGCAAATTGTTGTACAATTTATTATGCATGATCAGCATTATCATGTTGAAGTTATCATCTGCTTACATTTGGTTGGCCAGATACAACAAGTGGATAAATATGATCAAACAACGTTAGTTGATTGTTACAAGTGACACACTTCTAGAGTGGTCAATTCTTTCCAGAAAATTTTCTTTCATGTTCTTCATCAACGATTAGTGTACAGTTATTTTTAGTTTTTGTGTTAACCCTCCGGTATTTGAAATTCATTGATCTTATTAATCTGAATTCATACCAAGTAATTACTAAAGGATAGAACTGTTCCTACCAAAGTGCCTTATATTCAACCATCCTACTACATCCTTCAACGAAATTAGTTCTATTAGGTTTGATTGTCAATGAGAGCCTCTCCTACTCTTAGGGTGTTAACGGTTTGGTTAAAAATCGATCCAAAAAGAAAATCAAATCAAATCGACTAAAATAACCGATACGTTTTTGGATATGGTTTGGTTTGGTTTGGTTTGGTTTCAAATTTTAAAAACCGACATTATTTGGTTTGGTTTGATTTTCATAAAAAATAACCGAAAAAATAACCAAACCAAACCGACATATTATATATATTAATATAATAATTTTTTATAATATAATTTAAGTATTTTATACATTTTCAATAAATTTTATAGAAGGTTAAATATTATTAGATTTTACCTTTTTGACTAACTTTTAAGTCAATTTTAACAAGAAACCAACTCATTTAGTCGAATGAGTGGCTAATTTTTAAGTCTATTTTAAAAAGAAACCAACTCATTTAGTCCAAGGAGTCCAATTCATTCAATAAACTTATGGTTATATTAGTTTAGGTAAAATTCGGACTCACAGACATATAGACGCACCGATAAAGTCTAAAGGCAAAGCAGATTCTAGTTTTGACATTGTGTTTTCAGTAACCTTTGCATGTTCAACTTGATATATGAGTCATGACATATCGAAAGAAGAAACATCGTGTAAATATAAGTATACTTTAATTTTTTATTTTGTTCTAAATATTTATTTTTAATTGCCCCAAGATTTGTTGTAGTGGCAAGAATACAACATTTTAGATGTAATTAGGTTAAAATTCAAGTTGCTCAAAATACTATAAGACTAAGAACATGCTTGTAGTTCTCTTTTTCATTCATTTTTAAGAAAAATTCTCTTTATCGTTTACTTTTTTAGGAAAAGTTCTTTTTATCATTCTTATTATCTTCATTGTTATTTTATTTTTCAAAATCCGACAAAATCGAACAAAACCGAACCAAACCGACAATAACCAAACCAATGGATATAATTTTTATTTGATTTAATTTAATTTTAAAAATTTAAAAACTGACTATATTGATTTGGTTATGATTTTAATCAAAAACCAACCAAATCAAACCGTGAACAAACCTACGGCTACTCTGATGAAAGTGGAGAAACAAAAGTAAAAAATGATAACAATTGGTGAGGCCCATGAGCTTGCAGAGAGACGATGAGCTGGGCTTAATTTCAAGCCCATCAGCTAAGCACACCAGCCCAAAGAAGAACTAGTTACGAGTCCAACGTTATTGTTGTCAAATTCTAACACGTGTAAAGTGTAACAATAGAGTCCTCTTGAAGCGACCACGTATCCAACAATCAAAATACTGAACTCATTCTATTTTAAGGAAAACACCACACATGCAACCATCAATACTATACTAAAAACAGAAGTGGTGGAACTGTCACTCTTTGCTCAACTTTAAGTTAAAATAATGGCGTTTGGAAGGGGTGGCAGAAGCCTAATGGGACCATTCTTGGTCATAAACTTTGTAGTTTATGTAATAGTACTAGGACTTGCTGGCTGGTCACTTGACAAATACATTGATGGCGAACAAAATCACCCCCGTATGTTATTTTACATTAAACTACTAGTACATAGCAATTTTGTTTCTGTTTAAACTCTTGATCTTTCATGATTTTTACTCATGTTGGAGCAATATTGATAGTATAGCAATGTGCATGCAACAGATTTAGGTGGGAATCCATCAACAAGTTTTATGTTGATGTTTGCATTGATTGGTGGAGTGATGGGTGCTTCCTCTATGCTAGCTGGTTTTGCACATCTCCGAGTATGGAGTAGTCAAAGTTTGGCTAGTGCAGCTTCTTCAGCTATCATCTCTTGGGTCATTACTGCTCTTGCTTTCGGGTATTCCCTATTACTATAATATTACTCTATTTTCTGTTCTTGACAAATTCAATTTGTTTCAAATATTTGCCGCTTTAGAAAAATATAACATTTCAAGTTTACCCTTAGGTGTGAGACGTATAAGAGAAAAGCAAAGGGCAGTTTAAATAAGAGCTTAAGTGTATATACAGTGTTCATTTCCACTTGTTTACATGTATATATCATACATATATCTTGGTGAACTAATAGTGGAAAAAAAAAATTACCTGATGGTATATATAACTTAAAAACTCTTTATAAATACTCTTATCATTAAGTCTATACATGTTTTTTTAGGGGATGTACAGAAACTTTAAAAGTCAAAAGATTCTTTATTATGCTGAGACTTGCCCATGATTAGAATTATAAATCGTTTAATCTTCTCACTGTGTTTGATGAATTGATAATGCAGTCTAGTTTGCAAGCAGATAATAATGGGAGGACACAGAGGAAAACGCTTGGTAATTGACTTTGTAAACCTCATTTAATTAGCTACCATTTAATATTTCAGCTAGCTTCAAACAATTTTCTCTATCAAGAAGTGATTAATTTCAATTTTTTTGTACAATATGGACAGCAAACTTTGGAAGCCTTGATAACCATAGCTATGGTGAGTCAATTACTGTATATACTGTTGCTGCATGCTGGAATTTTCCGCAGCAGATATGGTCCTGTCTATGGTTCCTATGGGCCTCAGCACTAGCTCGCACGAGTCGTTCTCCCTTGGTCCAGCTCTGAATTATTCTCAGGATCAAAGTATAGTCTAAAAATTATTTACACCGTCAGGGAAAATTGCCTCTCATGTCATTAGTTTTTCCAGTATGCAGATTAGACTCATGTATACTCAATATCTGAAGGCAAACGTGTACTTTCGTATGCCCGATATCTGGGGAAAATATGCTTGCTTTTCAAACAATTTTGCTTCAATGAAAACGGCTAAAAGGCTTTGGTATATGTCCAAGTGAGGAATAACAAATCGGTGAAATAGTTGGAGTTGGTTTGACATCACCGTTAAAAAAATTACTAGTACCTTTTACCCCCCCCCCCCCCCCCCTCTTTTACTCCGTAATAGTGGCTACACATGAAAAATGTTAAGATGGGAAAACACGTGTTTCCAACATCTAAAGGTGCATGGAGTATACAAACATGAGAAGCAAGGATTAGTTTCAAGGTACAAAGATGATGGGATTGGAGATAGATCTCTTATAGAAGTACATTACAAAGGGGCTACTTATGGGATTAAATACTACTTGCATACCCTCACTATGAAACTTGGTCATATTGAAAGCGTAGCAATGCACCTAGATAGTACAAATGATAATCTACCTTAGATATAATAAAATCCATAAACCTTGGTATGATAAAAGTCATATGGTTAATACCTAAAATGTAAGAACTTTTGAACATTCAAAGAGAGTTACCTTATTCACAATACAGTACCTGTAGAGCATATTCTATTAATCCCATAAACTACTGACTCTTATTGTATCCAGTGCATTACCCTATTCACAATATAGCAGCAGTAGAGCATATTCTAATAAGTTCCCATAAGGGAAACAGTAATAGTGAACCTAGTCCGGAAAGGTTCACTCAGTATATAGACTGCTCAGTGTCTCATGTTACAAGTGCAACAACCTCATACAACAGTGCCATTGTTTCAGATATCTATCTGAATTCAGACTTAAAACTGATTCCTTTATAGCTGACTATTCAGACTCGAGTGTCCACTCTACAACCGCCAGAGTATGGCGGCCACCACAAGCAACCAGTTTAGCGCACCAACACCCTCCTTCAGCGCTGCTGACATCACTAGGAGGTGGAATATTTATTGGAACTTCTGATGGATGGCCGGTCGTCATCTTTCTTCCATATCCTAGTCTTCCATGGTCACCCCGCCCAAACTGCCACATCAAAAATAGCCATTAAGTTGTTATTTTATCTTCAAGTGAGGACAATAACACATTAGTACTGAATACTTAACGATTTGGTTATAGTTAGCCATGTTTATTTACACCAAACACCTATATATCCAATCTCTCTTTCTTCCATCGTTAAGATGCAGCAGGCGACAAGGCAAGACAATTATTTCATATCATCCCTTACTCTGACTCCCGAGGAGATGGATGTTTCAAATGGAAATATGAGGTGTTAGCAAAAACACGCGCACATTTCAACTTTTCTCAAAAAGCTTAAAAAGGGATTGCCCACAAGATGTTTTTCAAATGCCCGTTGCTATACTGCTAATTTTCAGACAAGATAAGTGTATGTATTAAAGATTTTAAATAGGTAAAAAGATGGGCTTTGGCATGAGCCTAGCTTATGGGAACTTGACCATTACTCACTCAGAGTTGCAAATTATATTGTCTTGCATCTGTGGTAGAATACTAGCCTGCAATAGTTAGTCGTCACGTATAACTGTATGCAGACCACTAACTAATAATAGTCCGAACTCGCTGTGACTCGTGTAAAAATCAATGCCCCGCCCCTTTTTCATCCTTTTGAAGGGGCGTCTTGGCAGTACCATCGCATAGAAATGCCACAGTCCTTTAACTCTTACAAGATTATAATCTCGATCATATAGATTGGTATGGATCTGAAAGAAGGAAAAGAATGCATGATACTCACAGAAAACATTCGACCATCATGTGTTAATGTAACAGAGTGTGTGCCCCCACATGATACCTGCATCATTACAAAAGGAACTCACCATCATAAGTTCCAAAAAAGAAAGAGAGAAGAACTAAAAGCTTGTGAACTTCTGTCCTGAATATCATGGTACAAGCTAGAGTTTAGAAATGAAAAACAACAATTTTCTCGTAACAGGTAGACACGATGAATAAACAAATGGAATCAAGAGGCCTTACAACGACTACTCGAAGGGTGGATAAAACAAACTAGACATATATCATACCCAGGATCATGTAGTTTAGAAATATGTCAAACAAGAAACAAATTTTTTCTCAAGTATGAGCATTCACAATCAGATTCTTCTTCCACTGTCAATGATGAACTATGACGCACTGATACCAAATATGTTGCATCTCGGTTATTCAGACGCCAATTGATCACACACTCGGACAAAGCATTGGATACATTTTATTTGGGTTATTCTGCAATTTTTACTTCTACGGCACGAATTTCCTTGGCCGTGCCGAATGATTCGGACAAGTGTCCAATTTTTGGATACCAAATGGACATTATATATGCCGGAAAATAGACGAGAAACATTGGGGCACCGATTTGTACTGAAGAAAAACTTTTAGGACAGAACCAATACGCCTGAAAAATTGTTGAACTCAGCTGAAGCTTCCCACTCTACTTTCTATGGAGCTCAACAACAGATGAAACAGTACAACTTGATTAAAAATTCACATTCTTATTCAAACTCCAGAAGTAGACAAGAATGCTTAGAAAAAATGAAGAAAAGAATATGGTTCCACTTTTATTATCCCTAATTGACTCTTTTGTTTCTCAGAGTTTCCCTCTTTACTTCTTTTCTCCACTTTCACTCTGATTGTTCTCTAGATACCATATTTCATTCTTTTAACCTTAGCTGCTTCTGCGTTCCTTTTAAGTTTAGCTGCTTGTGTATGCTGCTCTACGAAGTTTTGCTTTTCAATTGTAGACAAAATTCTGTCTTTGATATGATTTATCTGGTGCTATTTGGATGTTTATCAAGAACTATATGGAATCTATATTATGTTTGCATTTCTTTGACAGTTATTAAAAGTCCTCGCAATGTTCCACGTAGTGTAGACTAGACATACTTTTTATGATGTTCAAGTGGTGTGGTGTCCCCTTAATTCTAGAAAGTATTCGTACCACTTGGATGACAAGCAAAGCCATCCATCTAAGTTTGTCCAAGATAGTAATGTACACATGCAATTTTCATTTTTTCCCTAGACAGACAAGTTATACTCCATATAGAGTGTTTCCCACCTCCGTTAGATACAGAAAGATGCGCTAATGAAGGCACGTGGCAGTGACTTCCACCATCAAAAATCTAGTAAATAAAAGATATAGCGGGTTCCTTCGTTTCTATGGTTATATCTTAAACAGTGAAGTCTTCTCAATTCACCTGAGCCTTTATTTTAGTCCTTTTCTAATATTCAATCACCTAATTGATGTTATTGGAAACTTGTATAGTTCCCATTCTTTGGCTTGAACAGAAAAGAAACCCAATAATAAAGGATATAAACAAATCACCTGAACAATGTTCTCCCCAGCTAAAAGTTGAACCTTCTGTGGCACCATTTTACTGCTCTTGTCATCTCCAAATCCAAGTCTACCATGTTCCCCTCTTCCCCAGCCAAAAACCTGCAGTAAGCAGAGATTAACACACCCAGGTTGATCATAAGAGTCATGATTTTGTATACTGGAAGAACATGTAGCCAGGTCTAGACTGTGATCTAGGTCAATTCCTGCCCTTAAGCAATGTTGCCATGGGAAGTACAGAGCAAAAAAGTAGAGACCTTAAGGTTTAACAACTTAACTGCCAAATTGTCCTCACATGCACATAGATCAATTGCTAACCAAGCACAATGATTATATATTTAGCATTTGGTAGATATAATTCACAAAACCAAACAATTCTAAAGAAAGCATATACTTTTGGTGCAAGAAAAGTTATGTAGAAGAAACTGATGCACTTTTGGACTTATGAATCCTTGTAGTTACGATCAGAGAGTTTTTTGTATTTCTGATTTTGCTCAAGGAGCTTGTATATCTGGTGGCCAACATTGCCTTAATATTGATGAATGTACTATTAACCTTTCCCAAAAAAAAAAAAAAAAAAGACATACTGAAAAATTTGAAACCAGCCTTTCCAAGCCATTACTTCAACTTCGACTTTTCAAGTGCAAAAAGAGCGTCAAGTACAGTGGAGAAAGTTGTTAAGAGAATGTAAATCTCCTTTGCAATCAAACAAAGCATCAATAACTGAGCATGAGAGAAAGAGCTGATGTGTTTTGAGTCAAGAAAATGCCTACTATGTGCAACTTCAGAGAACTATACTATTAGTATGTCGAGAAATTTATCTTAAGGGAAAAATAAGACCAATTATCAGAGTATTTTCACTTTGGTTCTCTGAACAGAATTAAAAGGATCAGGAAATCTATTAATCAGACTCCATAACAATGCCATATGATGAGAACACCAACGTTCTGCCAGAGATGTCCTTTATCTTGACAACATATTTACTGATTGTTGCTAAAAAAGTACAGGGCATATGAAGCAAATATAATGAAAGAATATAAACAGCAAAAACAAGATTACCTCTCCCTCATCTGTCAAAGCAGCAGAATGCCATCCTCCAGCAGCAATATCGACCTGGAAATGAAAACAGAGACATCTAAAATACTTTTTTGTTATTAAGTACACCTAACATATCATATTGATAATTATTAAGTACTACTTTTTGGGCCAGTGACTGTTCTAAATCGATAGAACTGACAAGCTATTATCTTCATGCATCAAGATTGTTGGTAAAGTAATGTAGCTAAAGAAATTAAATGAACTACAGGTCCTTTAGGCTTTAACATGATGAACTACTTAATGTGGAGTGTTAGAGTGGGTTTAGAGCCTCATATTGGTTGGGGAACGTGATGGTTGTTTGCTTCTATTGCCTTAGGAAATCTTCCCCTCTTGAGCTAGCTTTTGGGGTTAAGTTAGGCCCAAGGTCCATCTTTTGAGATGGTATCAGAGCCAGGCCCCTTCCCGTTTGGGCCCCCATGTTATTTGTCAATGCGGTATAGGCGTGCAGGGGGGCTGTTAGAGTGGGTTAGAGTCCGATATTGGTTGGGGAGCGTGATGTGTTTGCTTATATGGACTTAGGGATTGTTATGAGCACCTCTCCCACATTGATTAAAAAGAGATACTAATGGGCTAAATAGGCTCTCCCACCTACTGGACTCGTCTTTTGGCTTGGGCTCTCCTGTTTAGTGTATAACAAAATCCTTCCCCCTTGAGCTAGCTTTTAGGGTTGCGTTAGGCCCAAGGTCCATTTCTTGACATGGAGCATACGTAATATGTCCCAAGAAAATGAAGAAAAATAGCCAGACAGTAGAACTTGGAATGAAATGACCAACTAAAACGTCATAAAACAAAACTAGTGTCAAAATGATTGAAACGGTAGATCAACTAACCAAAGTTAGACCAGATAGTCCTTGAACAGCGATGGGTTGTGATCTTGGTTGGGTATCCCCTGTTCCAAGTTGCCCATACTCGTTATTGCCCCATGCCATTAAAACACCATCATCAAGAAGAGCCAGGTTATGAAAGGCTCCTACAGCAATCAACCTCACACTTGCAAGACCTTGTACACGGACGGGAGTAGAAATTTGCTTTCTGCAAAGTTTAGTGCAGCATTGATGAAATTCTCAAACAAAAACTAATACTATTGAAATGGATCATGGTTATTAAAGACCAATGATTGGAATAGACCGTACATGTCACCAGGAGGCCATGGTTGACCCCATGTCCATACTTGTCCTTCCCTTGTAAGAACAACAGAGTGTGTACCGCCAGCAGCTACCTGTTAGGTAAAGAAATGAGTAGTTATTGAGACTGCAGGCAACACATTCCACATTGCTACACAGAATTATAAAGATAAAGGGAAAAGCGGTTATGCCTGCATGTATTGAGATTCAGTATGAAAAGTGTTTTTTTTTCTCCCCAACAAAAACAAATGTACTTGAACTTAAATCTTAAAGCTATTTCTATCAAATGGATCAAAAAGGATGAAGTTTCAAGGTTAGTAACCAATTAGCTGGCAGGAGGCTTAGACCAGACCCTCAAGGTTAGAAAGCACGCGAAAATATCCAGAACATACACAGGAAGTAAAGAAGTCCTGCAGCTCCATCATACTCTAAGCATTTGCCAGGATTCAGAACCAAAACCGACAAGGAAAAAGCCTTTGTACTCTCAATTGCAGAGTCATCACCCAAAAGAAATAAGGAAAGACACTCCACGGATCCAGCTCCTCAAACGAAATGAATCAACATAACAAGAACTTCACCTGACGAACAGAAAGTTTAGGGGCACAGCGCTTAGGGATCACGATATCTCTCTTTATAGGCCTACCAGTGTCATCTTTCCTTTCCGGTTCTTCACCACATTGTCCGTACTCATTACCACCTGCAAGGATCATGAACTTATAAAAAAATCAGTAACTGTTCCAAGTCACCAGAATCAAGTAATTTGAGCAATAGACTATTAAGCACATTATTGTGTGTCGGAATAGAACAAGCTTAAATAGAGGCAAAATGTATATAGAGGATTCATATAGTCAATCATAGCTAGTATGGTATTGAGCCATTGTAGTTTTAACCTATTAAAGCAGATAACTACGAAGTTCAAAGATGTTAACTTTGTGAATATGAACTACCACAGCAATAAAAATTGAAACTTTTCCTTTCTCTTTTTTCTTTTTCTGTAGTGGAAAAGAGAAGTCACCTTAATGTAACTGATAAATTTGGAACACAATAATACGAATAACCATGTTTCTAGAGACAAAATGGTGAAAAGGGAAAAGATGAATAGCGAAGGCGTACCCCAAGCATAAGCCTTGCCTTGATCATCCACTGCTAAACAATGCCAGCCACCAATCGCCGCCTGCAATCAGAAAAAAGGCCATTAAAACCCATACTAATACAATCAGCATTCTCTTTTTCTTTTTTGATAATCTAGAAATTCTCAAGGCGTAACGGTGCACATTTGAGACTTGGTGGACAATTGTCCCGCCCCTCTACCCTTCTCCATTAAAACACCAGGCTTTTCGTCTATGCCGTGGTTCGATGGTATGACGTCCGCATAACCCGCACATCGCAAGACGAGCTCTAACCACTAGACTAAAGCCTTGAAGGCCTAGTATAATAACATCAATTCTCTTGCACTATATCAAACACGATATAAATAATATTACCTGAACAATTTTCACATTGGCAAGAGCTTTAACTTGACTAGGAATATTCTCAGTTTTAGTCTCAGGTGGATGTCCCAAAGTCCCTCTCTGATTCCAACCCCATGTAAATAACTGCTTGTTCAAAACAATCCAAAATCACACATAAAAACAAGAACTTTAATCAAGAAACAAAAAAGGGTATTATAAACCACAGTGAAAAGAGTAAAAAGGAGCTTACTTTGCCATCTTCACAAATAGCAAGAGAGTTTCTACTGCCAGCAACAACAGAAGAAACTTTCTCTGATTTAAGAGCTTTTATAGTACAAACCCATTCTTTCTCTTCATTGTTTCCAATACCCAATTGACCATCTTCTCCTGAGCCCCTAATAAACACATAAACACATATAGTTAAACGGCAGTCGGTGCACAAAGCATTTCTCATTCACGCATGATCTAGGAAAGGGCCGCAGCCTATCCTGATGCAAGCATCACTGCCCCGTTTGCACTGCTCGAACCCACCCCGTCACATAAACACTTCTATTTAACAACAACATATCCAGTATGGTCCAACAAGTGGGGTCTGGAGGGTGAGTTGTACGCAGACGTTACCTCTCTACTTCAAGTAAGGTAGAAAGGTTGTTTCCTTATAGACTCTCTGCTCACATAAACTGATAAACACAATTATTAAAAAAACAATAGTATAAGAATAAGTAAAGGGGTTTGAATAGTATACCAAGTGATGACGGCAGTTCTTGAAGCCATACTTGTGGAGCTTTTTCAAAGTAGTGTGTGTATTTTCACTGCTAAGTAAGTGGATAAATATTGGAGCTTTAACTTTTTACTAATATGGTGGGAATCTGATTTCAAGAATAGGTGATTGGCTGTGTGCATAAAAATGGTGGCTCTCTCTAATCTTTATATATAGTGGACTAGTAGAGTACTTGCTGAGTGGAGTTAGTAGTGGACTGTGGAGGCGCCTCTCTTGTTATATACATTCTCTAATTATTGCTTTGCAATTAACTTTATTATTTGGTTTTAGATTTCAAATTCACTTTTTTTTTTACTACTACTATATTAGTGTATTTTGGTCCCTTTTTTTTAATTACTATCTGGTATTTGGAATTTATTGGCCTAGTTACATATGCATTGTATAGGAGCTACTAAAGAGTGAATTTTTTAAATGGATATAAAAAACATTAGCACATTTACACTTGGTGTTTTGAGAAATCAAGCACTTTAAATATGATCTTTAAAGATTGAACACTTTTATATTTAGTTAGTGAGGTACATAATTACAAATATGCCATTACTTTTTATATTTAATGAACCCGTAATTACAAAAATATCACAGTACTTTTTACATATCATGAAGTCGTAATTACAACTATACAGTGATCCCTACAAACCAGAAATCATACAAATTTGGCCGCGTTTTTTAATATTGTGAACCAACAATTATGTTTGTATTGCAAATAAATGAAGTCAGTTCGGTCTCACTTTGTACGTCCACAAAAACATAACTTCAAGTGCTAATGTTTAGTAATAATGACACTTCAGTCGCACTTATTCAGAGAATGAGCAAATTACTATGTACATTTTACAAATAAATGAAGTCAAATTATCCCCACTTCGTTCGTCCACAAAAATGTACATGAAAACAGAAAAGCTAGACAGTCTGGTTGCATTTATTCATTAGTGGGCTCAAATACTCTGTCCATAGTAAATTAATGACGTCAAATCGTCAATCACTTTGTTCATCTACAAAAATTCATAGAGAAATATAATATAAAGCTAATCTGGCAAAGTTTATTTAAATATTGGGTAAAATACTATTAGATTTTACAAATAATTGAATCATCGTCACTTGCACTGATCACTGAATAAACAAACTAGTATTATGCAATTGGCCAACTACCCAAGCTTTTCACCACATTTCTAAATTCTCTGCCAAAAAAAAAAATAATAATAATAATGCTCCGACATCGACAACTCATCGCTGGTGGCAAAGTAAGTGGAATCCTTCCCAAATCCAGCCACCCCTTCCGCCAGTGATGACCTCAATTTTCTCGCTGGTGACGGCGAGAAAAGCTACAGAACCCTAGCCGCCAGCAAACACAATCCTCCGGCCTATATTTCACCCTCGTCATCTACGATCATTGGTGCAAGCGATACCGGAGTAAAGCTAAACACGATAAGAAACGCGGAAAAATAACAAGAAAAGATAGAAGCAAGACAAATCTTTCTTCGATTCAAAGGAACGTTGAGGAACTAGTCTCAAGCTCGATCAAATAGGAGGCAAAAATCACCTATACTAAGCAACAATCCTCAAGAAGAACAACGCTTCTTGCAAATTGAATGACCAAGAAGAAAATGTTCAAACGATAACACTGAATGATACAAGTTCTTTGAAAATCCCACGTCGGGGTTCGGGCTTCATCGGAGACACTCAATAGCAACTGCTACATCAAATATTCATCAAAAAACTAGTTACTTACAATGAAATGTAAAGGAGTAGTTATAGACTACTGTAGGGACAAAACAGTAAATGGTCACAGGTGACCAATAGGAGCAAGACACGCAGGGCTGAATAACTGAGTGTTTGGTCACTCATTCAACCGAACACTTGAAATTTGAACACTTCAGCTCGAGCTTTTGACTTCGGTGCACTTGACTTGGCTTAAGCTGACATCGGTCGATTTTCCTTCGATCGTTTATTTGATTTACTTCGGCGCCGATGTTGAGTATTCGGTTTGGGTTCGGTCACTCCCTTCTTCGAGCTCAAGCTTATAGATGAAGCCTTCGGTTCTTGAGCTCGGCCACTCAGCTTCGGAGCGGTAGCCAATTGAATGTGGACATCGTGCAACAGCTTGGCTTGGCTTTGTGTCATCGGCCTTGGTGGATCGAACACTTGATCAACACGTGTTCGGGATACATCAATTATACCGTAACCCTAACACTGAAAGAGACTCGACAGGGACTGTGCATGCAGTTATATGGTGGGTGAGTTTAAAGCTCAAGCGACCGGAAAGAGAACTCGATGGTGCTGCTCAACATCAAAGGGATGTTGTGGCGGTTGTGATGGTAAATGGTTGGGCAGAGCGGTGGTGTTGAAAGACAATGGTACAGTTAAGACATTGAAAAGACAAAAACAACCTTGATGAATTTGCTCAAAAATTCAATACCATGTAAAATGTGGTCACAATTTCAATACCATATACAAATGTTCTCAATTCGCACAAAAAATTCTTCATTCTTAAATTCGAACTCCATACATCTGGTTTGTTGAAAAATTATCAAAGATAATAACACTAAAAATAAGCACCTAACTATAAGCGAAAAGTGAAAAACTCAATTCGAGGCATGTTATGAAAACTGAAAAGTGTTGACTTCGATGTAGCTGTTTTTCGCTACTCATATGCAATAGCAAAGTAACATGCCGCTTCGAAGATTAAACTTACCACTCAAGAATCTTTAGTATTTGCTCAAATAAAAATTTTGAAGAGCTCTTATAATTTCCCCAACTGCTTTTGATAAATTAAGAGTGAATGATGTGGTACTTTAGACGAAAGTGAAAATGATAACGAGCCAAAGAATGAAGAGATCCGAGTGTTGAATTTCTACATAATAGGATGTGTGTTTATAGATAGGAATTTTTACACAAAAGTACAATTTTTAGTACTTAATTACCAAACATAGCAACATTTTAGCAAAATAACCCTATATAGAGGAAACAAAAGTTAATTACAAACATAGAAATATTTTCCCATAACATACCAAACCCTTACATCATTCCTCCTATTCCTTCCACTATCACTTTTGCTCCTCCCATTTCCCTCTATTTCACTTTTCCTCCTACCATTTTCCTCAATTTCACTTTTACTCCTCCTATTTCCTCCAATTTCACTTTTTCTTATCTCATGCTTACTGTATCTCGTTGTATCTCACCGTATCTCGATATTTTTCAACTACCAACCACATCGTATCTCGTTGTATCTTCCCGTATCTCACTGTATCTGCATTGTATCTAACTGTTTCTCCACCGTATCTAACTGTTTCTGAATTGCATCTGCATTGTCCTGCACCGTATCAAACTGTTTCTGCACCGTTTCTGGTTGTATTCAGTACTGAATCAATATGTTTTTGCACCGTTTCAACACTGTATCTAACTATTTATAGACTGTATCAAGTTGTTTCTAGACTGTATCATACTATTTCAATGTCGTATCAGACTATTTCAACAGTTGTTTCAGACCGTATCATACAGTTTCAGACTGTATCATGCTATTTCAAACTATTTCTGCTTTGTATAATAATGTTTGCTTTCTTTGGTCTTTCTCTCCATAACTATTCTTCTACTTCCAATTCCTAAGATACTGATGAAACAGTATTTTAAAAAAAGTACTTTGAGCCAAATTCACCAATTACAATTGAATAAAAGAAGCTACTAGATATTAGATGTTTTGGTGAGAGAATTAAGCACCAGAATTATTTTTCCTAATATTTCAATCATTACAGTGAGGATCAAATTCAAAAGTAGCAAAACCAAAACACCCAAAATTGACCCCAATTCGGCGCTACTCCATTGCAGATACCAAGACTCAATTTCGTTTCATTATTTTCACAAAATCCTTAATTAATGGCGAACAACGGCGGATTTTAAAATGATGAGCCGGTAGAAATCGACAGAGACAAATCCTCCGACGCTGCAATATCAAAAACAACTACACTGAAGCAACAAATCGCGGCGTTAAAGCAACAGAAAGTGCAGCTTGTTCACAAAAATGATGTAATCAAATCGTGAATCGAGAAGTTGAATAGCCAGTGAGGTACCATATCTCGGCTATTGAAACAGCGATGGAAGCGGTTGAATGCGGCGGAGATACAGCGGATGCAGGCGGTGAGGATGGAATGGAATGGTGGTTGAGTGTATGAAGGTTTTGAGCGGAGATGCGGCGGTTCAGTGTAACGAAGATGCAGCGTTTCCGGCTAATTCGGCGGCGTACGGTGGCACGACATAAGCTGTTTTGGACGATGTCGAATTGGGGAATTGGGGGAGGGTATGGTGGGATGGGTTTGAGAAATGGGAGTTTGGTAGCTTTGATTTCCTTTTTTGATTTACCTAAATTATTGTAAAATGTGCTAAAAAAATATTGCTATGCCTTGTAATTTGAAAATTCTTGCTATTTTTTTGTAATTAAGGGCGAAAATATGTATATTTGTGTAAAAAACCCTTATAGATATTCATCTTACATTTTCAAGAATAAATGTGTATCTTAAGAATTTGATAACTCTTCACAAAGAATAGACGTATTATTTGATAAATGGGTAACACCTTTTCACAAAAGATTGTGGCTCGCTAATAAGGTACATTTAAATTTTATGACTTTTGAATAAATTCTAACATAATTAAGAATGAAAGGATTTGTTCCACCTCATCACATTTTTGTGGCAATTCATTTATTTATCGAAAAATACTCAAAACTACCCCTGACTTATTAGAAATGATCTAAAAATATCTTTTGTTCATCCTTTTTTTTTTTTTTGGGAAAAAAATGCCCCACCATTGTTTTTGTGGTTCAACTTGCCATTCTCCCTGATGATGTCATTTTATATTTATTTTTATCTTTTTTGTATGGAATACACTGATGGGCTCTTCTAAAGTTAAAAACTCAACTCATGTATAACAATTCGAACTCATCAAAATCCGTATCTTGCTAACCCAACCCACTCATTCTCTTCTCCATAAGATTTTGATTTCCTTTTTCACCGAAATTTTATTCTCCGTCGGTCTTATAAATCTAAATTTGATGTCATCCCTAGAACTTCAATATACCAAAGTACCAGACGCTAATATCAAAGACTGAATTAAATATTAACATGTTAGAACTCTTATACCGTATACTAAATTATTAAAAAGCCCATATTAAGTGAAGAATCGAAACTGAAATATTGCATTAACTCGGTTATATTTGGTATACGACTTTTCAAGTTTTATGTCCATCCATAGTTCCTTCATTATTTCCTTCCTAAATTCAAATTATTTTAATTAATAAGATTTTATTATTTTTCGAATGGTGATATTAGAAATGAAATAAATCTCCTTTTGCATGTCACCAAGTTTCAAAAACAGTAGGAAAATCAATAAATATAATCAAAAATTGTTTTTTGTTATAGTTATGTTTAAAATATTGTATATACCGCTTCGCGCATCTTTAATTGATAAATCTTCATTATAATTAGAGAAGTATAGGAATGTGCTACATCTTATTCCCCGGATTCAAGTGTTTTCTATCAATTTTTTAAAATTACAACAAACTCTTAATTTTCTAAGACTGTCTTCTTTAGCCACTAGAAAACAATCAGATATATCCGAAAGTTACAATTTGAAAATTTATTTTCCGTTATTCATCAATTGAACTTTTCAATTAATACGAAATACTTCATTATTTACTTGTATTGTGCTATTTAAAATTTAGTAAATTTCATTTTTAAATTTTTGATATGTTGCGTCTTTGATAGTAGAATATTTTAGAACTTTGAACTAAATTATTTAAATTTTTATTTAGAAAATAATTTTTTCACAACAAGATCGTAGGTAATATTTTGCAAACTAGTGGCTAACATCTTATCAATTTGAATTAAATGTAATCAATATAAATATATATAATAACAAGTGTTTGTAATGAAGTTAAAGGGTACATATCATGCGAGAATATTAAAGTATGAACTACAAAAAAGAAATATATATAATAAAAGGGTTGGACCCAAACGGATGTGAAATGGGATACAAGAATCAGATTATGTTATTTCCTGTTTGATGAAAATATTTATTCTGCTTCTATTTACTTCAGACCAAGAATCATATTGTCTCATTTTCTAAAGGAAAATGTGTCATGACCTGATTTAAGTAGGGTCACATGGATGGCACGTGACTTGGAATATGCAATCTGTTATATAAGTAATTATTTGCTAACGTGTAGAGGGCATCAAAAGAAATAGATTGGATTCTTTTTCTGCTCCTCTCGCTGGTATTCTTCATGCCTTGAATTTTTTATTCTTTCACGTATTCCATCACCCTTAATGGAGGCTTGAACCATTCTTCTTCTTATTCTTACTCATTCCTATTGTAATAGTTTGTATTAGTGTAAAAGATTAATAAATTTCCCAATTTGCCTTGATTCGATTCAGTTTTACAATTTCAATCCTTGTAGTTCATTACAAATAGTATCAGAGCAGTAGTATCTTCTTGACTTGTGGTTGACATGACTACCAAGAATTTGCAAGAAACACTAAGTGAAATAGTTGAAAATATAAAAAGATTGCAGAAGTTGTATGAAAGATGCATATATAGCATCGATTGCCAATGTAACTCGTGTCTCAATGACTGCTCAAGAAAGAAGGAAGAAAAACGCTTACTCAGTGTTTACTGCCTGTATAATTCTTGTTTGGAAGAAGGGGAAAACTGGGTCGAGGTAATAGAGGCAATGGTGGAATTAATTAGTCAAGACGACCTAACGTGTGAAGATATCCTTCTTACTAAGAATGATAATGAGCTGACCAAATTGTTAATAGTAGAAGTAAGCCATCTCAAAACTTCAATTAATGTTCATCCAAAATTTATTTATTATGACTTACATAGGATGGGACAGTTTTTTACCGGGCTTGAGTGCGAGATCGCTCAGGACATGTAGGGTAAGGATTGTGTATTAAGCAGTTCACTCAAGTTGTTTGTTGAATTGCCAGAACTAAATGTAATCCATAATTTATTTATGTTTGACGACTCATCCTCTTATGTCGATGAAGAGCAAAATGAGGATGTTGTAATAGTTTGTTAGGATCGGGATCCGGGTATAGTGCGGAATAGGACAAAGTAGCGTAACAACGACAATAACAAATATAATGCAAGTTGATAATAATGGCAATTAAATCAAATAATTGAGGCACAAGAATTACGTGGTTCAGTCAGTGTGACCTAATCCACGGCGGAGCGGAGCAAATTTACTATATCAATGGATACAAAATAGAGAGTACAAAATTAGAGATGATACTCTAATTATTCCCAAACACCCCGAGAGAATAACCTCACCAAAAAAACACTCAGAAAGAATTTCACACAAGTGTTTCCCAAAATATAAATCTCTCACAAAATACTCTCTACAAAAGAAAGGGAGAAAACACTGAGAAAGAAAGCTCAAATGTTTTGGTGTGGCTCAAATGAGGAGCAAGCAGCTCCTTTTATAGCCAAAATGGCCGCCCAAACAAACCAATTACATTTCTGCAAATCTCCCGTGCCAACCACCTAATTTGCCCGTGCCAACCACCCTACTCATTTCTTCTGTTAGCACAAATATTAAGGGCCAAATAATGGCCACTTTAACAATTCTCCACCTTGGCCAAAATTTGGCTGATACAGTAAACTTGCTCCATCTTCTCCGCAATAGCCCATGTGGGCTAAATTATTTCTCACACATACCAATCAAGCTCAAGCAAAGCTTGAACTTAGAAACTTGAAGAGGCTTCGTGAACATGTCAGCAGGGTTGTCTCTTGTGTTGATCTTTTGAACAGAGACTTTCCCTTCCGCAATGGTTTCCCTGATGAAGTGATACTTGATATCAATATGCTTTGTCCTCTCATGATACATCTGGTCTTTAGTCAAGTGGATGACACTTTGACTATCACAGAAAATGGTAATACCACCTTGGTGTACACTGAGTTCATCAAATAGACCCTTCAGCCACAGAGCTTCTTTGACAGCCTCTGTCAGAGCCATATATTCTGCTTCGGTAGTAGATAAAGCTACTACTTGTTGTAACGTAGCTTTCCAACTAATAGCGCATCCACCAATGCAAAATACGTAGTCTGTTAATGATCTTCTTTTGTCAAGATCACCTGCATAATCTGAGTCTACAAAACCAACCAAAGTGTTAGTATTTCTTCCGAACTCCAAACAAGCGTTTGAAGTACCTCGTAAGTATCTGAGAATCCATTTCACAGCCTGCCAATGTTCTTTACCAGGATTAGCCATATAATGACTTACAACACTGACTGCTTGTGAAATGTCAGGACGTGTGCAAACCATTGCATACATTAAACTGCCGACGACACTTGAATAAGGAACACGTGCCATATACCTCTTTTCTTCCTCTGACTACGGTGACTGAGCAGCTGACAACTTAAAATGAGCAGCTAGAGGGGTACTAACTGGTTTAGCATTTCTCATGCCAAACCTCTCCAAGACCTTCTCCAAATAATTCTTCTGGGTCAAGAATAGCCTGTTGGCTCCACGATCTCTTTTAATCTCCATGCCAAGGATTTTCTTAGCTGCTCCCAAATCCTTCATCTCAAATTCACTATTCAGCTGACTTTTCAAATTGTGAATTTCTGTTAAATCCTTAGCAGCAATGAGCATGTCATCAACATATAATAACAGATAGACAAATGAACCATCATTCAATTTCCGGAAATAAACACAACTATCATACATGCTCCTGGAATAACCATGACCCAACATAAAAGAATCAAACCTCTTGTACCATTGTCTTGGAGACTGCTTTAATCCGTACAAAGATTTCTTTAACAAGCAAACATGATCTTCTTTTCCTTCAATTTCAAATCCTTCGGGTTGTCTCATGTATATTTTCTCCTCAAGTTCGCCATGTAAGAAAGCTGTCTTAACATCAAGCTGTTCTAATTCCAAGTCATATATGGCAACTAAAGCAAGCAAGACACGGATAGAGCTATGTTTAACAACAGGTGAGAAAACATCATTAAAGTCAATTCCTTGTACCTGACTATAGTCCTTTGCAACTAACCGTGCTTTATACCTTGCATCTTCAACCCCCGGAATGCCTTCCTTTTTCTTGAAGATCCATTTGCATCCAACAATTATCTTTCCTGATGGCGGCTTCACAATAGACCAAGTAGAATTCTTGTGGAGAGACTCAATTTCTTCATTCATTGCAATCAGCCAGTTGGCTGAATCAGTACCTGAAACTGCTTCTGAGTACTTTGATGGTTCTCCAATTTCTTCAGTTTTCTGTGCAATTGAAAAAGCAAATCTAACAAAATCTTCAAATCTCTCTGGTTGCTTAACCTGTCTCCTTGGTCTATTTTTGGCTATGCAATACTCCTCATCATCTGGTCCAACTTGAGGAGCCTCAATTTTTGGCTCAATTTCAGGAAATTCAATTTCTAGAACAACTTCAGGAGTTTCAGTAGTAGTTTGTTCCATAGTTGATGAGTTAGGCTCGGGAAGCGTGCCAATCTCAAGCTCCACCTGATTCTTTGTATCCTTCTCTTTATCTGTATTATAAGAACTAGAAGACTCTTTTCTTGAATGTAACATAGAAGATTCATCAAATGTTACATCTCTGCTAATTATAAATTTTGGTGACTTGGGATCAGGATACCAGAGTCGGTATCCTTTCACCCCAGATGCATATCCAAGGAAAATACACTTTTTAGCTCTTGGTTCCAATTTTCCTTCATTCACATGCATATATGCAGGACACCCAAATACTTTTAAATCAGAATAATTAGCAGGAGTACCTGACCACATTTCTTCTGGAGTCTTAAAGTTCAAAGGTGCAGAAGGAGCCCGATTGACAATATAACAAGCTGTAGAGATAGCCTCTGCCCAAAAGCCGTTTGTCAAACCGGCATTTGATATCATGCTATGAGCCCTTTCCAGAAGAGTTCTGTTCATTCTTTCAGCAACACCATTTTGTTGAGGAGTCATCCTCACCGTACGGTGTCGAACAATCCCTTCATTCTTGCAGAACTCATTAAACTCATCATTACAAAATTCCAAGCCATTATCAGTTCTAAGCCGCTTAATTTGTTTTCTTGTTCGCTTTTCAACTAAAACTTTCCATTGTTTGAAAGTAAGGAAAACATCACTTTTTTTTTTCTTCAGAAAATAAACCCAAACTTCCTTGAATAATCATCAATGAAAGTTAACATATACCTGGCACCACCTTTAGACGGGGTACGTGAGGGACCTCAAAGATCTGAATGAATGTAATCTAAAGTACCTTTTGTTCGATGGATTTGCTGGAGATTTGAAGCTGACTCTTTTCTGCTTCCCGAACACACAGTGCTCACAAAAATCCATCTTTCCGGTACTTTGTCCACAAAGAAGGCCTCTCTTGCTCAAGATAGAAAGACCTTTTTCACTCATATGCCCCCAATTCGCATATGCCACAATTTGGTGATGTCAGAATAAGACTGACTTGATGTAGAAACTGCAGCGGCACCTGTAACAGTAGATCCCAACAAGGTATACAACGTACCAGATCTGCGTGCTTTCATGACCACAAGAGCACCATGAGAAACTTTTAGAACTCCACCTTCACATGTGTATTTACACCCAAGAGATTCTAGGGTGCCCAAAGAGATGAGATTTTTCTTTAAGTCTGGACATGTCTAACATCAGCGAGTGTTCTCACCACTCCATCATGCATTTTGATCCTGATTGTTCCTTTGCCAATAACTTTACAAATGGCATTGTTGCCCATTAAGACAACTCCACCTGCAGCTGAGTCATATGTTGAAAACCAGTCCCTGCTGGGACACATATGATACGAACAACCAGAATCTAAAATTCATTCATTGTTAGTTCATGAGCTATTATCAATAGCTACAAATATAGCTCCATCAGCCTCATCAGCGGCTACACTTGCTTCGGCGATGTCAGTAGTCTCATGCTCATTTTTCTTATATTTTTTTTTATTTTTCAACTTATAGCACTCTGACTTAATGTGGCCCATTTTATGACAATAATTGCACTCTACATTTTTGTATCTGGATTTTGACCTTGATTTAGACTTTTTACTACTTGAATTTTTCTTATCAGATATACCTCTCACAAACAAGCCTTCCCCTTGGGTTCCACTACTTTCCCCAGTGATATCCCTATCGATCTTCTCTTTCGATTTCAGCATTGCCTTAATCTTCTTATAGGAAATAGTTTCTTTCCCATAAAGAATTGTGTCTCGAAAGTGTTTAAATGAGTGGGGTAGGGAACATATTAACAAAACAGCTTGATCTTCTTCATCAATCTTAACATCTATGTTAGTCAAATCCATAAGAATGGAATCAAATGTGTCAAGATGTGAGAGTAAAGAAGTACCTTCATCCATACGAAGCATGTAAAGCTTTTGCTTCAAGTAGAGTCTATTTTCTACTGTCTTTTTCAAGTACAGTGTCTTTAATTTATCCCACATTCCTTTAGCAGTGCTTTCAGCAGCTACTTCACGCAAAACCTCATTTGAGAGATTTAAAATAATACCTGATTTTGCCTTTTTGTCAGTAATAGCAAATTCCTCGTCTGTCATATTCTCCGGCTTCGCCTGCTTGCCTTGTAGCGCCACATCTACGCCATCCTCAATTAGGATAGCCTCCATCTTTAATTGCCACATTCCGAAGTTTGCACTTCGATCAAATTTCTCAACGTATGTCTTTGTTATAGCCATCTTGGCTACTGACAACTAACCCGGTTTGATCCGGCTCTAATAACAATTTATTAGGATCGGGACCCGGGTATAGTGCGAAATAGGACAAAGTAGCGTAACAACGACAATAACAAATATAATGCAAGTTGATAATAATGGCAATTAAAGCAAATAATTGAGGCACAAGAATTACGTGGTTCAGTCAGTGTAACCTAATCCACGGCGGAGCGGAGCAAATTTACTATATCAATGGATACAAAATAGAGAGTACAAAGTTAGAGATGATACTCTAATTATTCCCAAACACCCCGAGAGAATAATCTCACCAATAAAACACTCAGAAAGAATTTCACACAAGTATTTCCCAAAATATAAATCTCTCACAAAATACTCTCTACAAAAGAACGGGAGAAAACACTGAGAAAGAAAGCTCAAATGTTTTGGTGTGTCTCAAATGAGGAGCAAGCAGCTCCTTTTATAGCCAAAATGGCCGCCCAAACAAACCAATTACATTTCTGCAAATCTCCCGTGCCAACCACCTAATTTGCCCGTGCCAACCACCCTACTCATTTCTTCTGTTAGCACAAATATTAAATGCCAAATAATGGCCACTTTAACATAGTTTTTGATCCAGGTGAGATAGTGTCCAATTGGGTAAAACGTTTGAACAATTTTCTCTATGGAGCCAAAATTGTAACTAGTGCCTCATTTATTTTCTATGTGTATTCTCATGATTATGCTGACACACAACTCGCTACCATTGCTCAGGTTACAAGCAAGTGGATTGTCCGACAATTTAATGAGTTGCTTGAAGTCTACTTGAAAAACATCAAATGTGTTGTTGGTGAATTACATGATATATTTCGTAGCAGGTTGTTTGCTTGGATGGGGTAGCATTAATGGTGTAATGACTTTTATGTTGTTGTTTATTACCACCTTAAGGACCTCGGCAGTGATTTATAGGCTAATGTTTTATGAGCAAAGTGCGGTAACTCGGTGCTTGATATTCCATATGGGTGGTTTAATAAAATGAACAACATGAGAGAAATGGGGCTAGATCAGATAATAAGATGGGTGGCAATGTTGAGAACCATTGAATTTCATAGTCTGCTGATAGGTTCACTTTTGACAACTTCATAAATGAATTGTGGGCTAATAGCTATAGGACAACACATGGAACTTCTACCAATTATTTCTCAGGGAGAATTAATTCAGACATATATCTCAAGCAACAAAGAAAAAACTGCGTAGGTTAGACGAGTTTCTCAAGAGATAATAAAGAGCATGGATTTCAAGTTAAGATCCTTCATTCACGTGATACAACAATGTGTTCTTACTGTTATAATTTTTGTGATGCAAAGTTGCATGATGGAGGTTGAAGTAACAAAACATAGGTATGAGATCACTAAGAATATCAAAAAGCATTTCATGAGTTCATTATGGCTTGTTAGCTCTACTTCTATGTACTTCCTTACAATTAAAATGTCCTGGTTTGTTTTGGTTTCTAGTGATGGAAAACTTCCACTGATTATGTGAGGGATTTTTTCTTTTTAATCCTAGAGGCGCTAATTTCAATGTGTCAGTTCCTGCAAGTGACGATGTTGAATTTGAAGGGTTGTATACTCGGAGTAACTTCAAATGGTTGAGGATGATTTTGGATGCAATATATGAGCTGTAGATTAGTCCTATCACTCTCTATAACAGTGTTTCTATAAAGGGTCTCTACTGGGTACAGAAAATGAAAACTAGTCTCACTGGCGTGGCTGCAATACTGGATGGTTGCCCAAAATCTGCCTGGCAACCCTACGAAGCCTTCGCAAATGGATATTATGTAATTGGCGGGAGTCAGATGAGTGTAGCCTTGGTGTATATAACAGCATGCTTGGTACTGGTGTTTTGCATATGGATAGTACCTTTCCAGCTTTTGGGTGTTGAAGCTCATTATGTGGAAGCCGCAAGAAAAGACTACCACTAAACCTTGGTTCAGGTGCTTGATGTTTCAGACTCAATTTTTGTTTATGCTGAATGGAGGATGGAGGAATTCTTTGACTTGTTAGCTCTTAAGTTTGATAAATTGGTGATAGTTACTCTCCTGGTATCATGGGTAATGAAAGTGGCATATGAAGCTACTGATGAATTCAGAGAAAATATTACTGTTATTGAGGGTAAAAGTCCCATTAAAGGTTATCATACTCATTTGGGATGCACCATATTGTGTATATAAGCTAACCGTGATGAATTCGAAATGATCAACTTAGTGTTTTTAAAGGCGCAAACGAGGCACGTCTCAAGGCACGTATCAGGGCAGACAGAAATCGCCTTGGAGCGGTGGTGGAAAGCGCAAGTCATGTTGGGTGCACGCCCGAACATTCAAGCGTATGCTCAGATGTGCCTTGAGCCTTATTGTTGAGTCACACACCTAAAAGTTCCAATCAAATTAATTAAGTGCTGAATTCTCGAGAAGGATAAGAATCAGACATAGTTAGCACTTAACAGAGTTAATTTTTCACCAAATAAGATATTTGTACATAATTACTACTCCCTCCATTTAAAAAAGGATGAACCTATTTCTTTTTTAGTCTGTTTAAAAAAGAATGACCTCTTTCTAAATTTGGAAAGAAATTTTTACTTTTACTCATCCCTAGATGATTTGTAGCCACACAAATATCTATAACTTATTTTAGACCACAAATTTCAAAAATCATTCCTTCTTTATTAAACTCCGTGCAATGTCAAATGGGTTCATCTAAAATGGAACAGAGGGAGTAATAGATATTGAAAAATAAAACTTGTTAGATTTAACAGAAGTTATGTTTCCTTTAATTAAGAAGCAGATAAAGGGGTGGCAGGAGAGTTGATAGCAGGGGAAAGCTGAGGAAGTCGATGAATTCAGAAACATATGTCATTTGGTAGAAGCTTGATTTTAATTCTTTTGAGAATTATGAATGGAAGTAATTGTTGTGAATTTGGTATTAAGTGAAAGTAATAATAGACACAGTAATATCCAAACATGGAGACGGGAGAGAGAAGGATATGAAGGCGAGAGCGCATTTTCCAATAATTCTCTTCAAGGAGTAAAATATGATCATACTGCTTAGTGAGGTCCTTTTCAAGTTGTTGAAGAAAAGAACTAGTAGGGTAATGGGTAGAGTTTTGGATACCCGTTAACCTACCCAAAATCCTTTTCTTATTTTTGAGAATATCACCAAATTTTTCGTGACTCCAAAGTTTAATATCATTGGTGAACTGGGGGATGGCATCCTGGAGATCCCTTAAGTGCCAACTTTTATGGACTTGGTTTTTAAAGTCCGGGTGACTGCACCAATATTTTTCAAGTCTAAAAGGTTTAGTATTAGGTATAGAGTATGGTTTTTTGAGGTTAATGAGAAGAGGGGTGTGATCTGAGTGTGCTTTTGGCAAATGGGTAATAGATACATCAGGATAGTACTCAAGCCATTGATCATTTGTAAAACACCTATCCAGTCTTTCTAAAATTAGGCCCCTTGAACGTCCTCTATTATTAGACCAAGTATATTTCCCCCCTTTAAATCCTAAATCCTGTAAATTACAGTAATTAATGCAATTAGCAAACCTTGTCTGTCTAATTGTGCTAATAGGTCGCCCACCCCATTTTTTCTCTTGAGCTAACACATCGTTAAAGTCACCTCCCATAAACCAGGGGCCTTTATATTGATCATATAATGTAGTCAGATTAGTCCACAGATGTAAGCGCTCAACTATCCTAGGGCTAGCATAAATAGCAGAAAAAAGCCAAGGTGGTTGGTTATGCAATACCTTTATCATGGCATGAATTTCTTGCTCCTCTTTTTTAATATCATAAAGGGTCAGGATATTTGAGTTCCATAGAACTACCATCCCTCCTGAACGACCCCTAGCAGGAGTCTCTACCATTTGGTCAAAATGATACCAGTTTCTAAAAGCTACATGACTGGACATTTTAGTTTCTAATAAAGCAAGTAGGCAAGGATTATGAGTACGAATCAAATCATCCAGAGTCCTCCTAAAATCCGGATCATTACCACCCCTAATGTTCCATATGATGAAGTTAGTTTGGCAGTTCATGATGAGTGGGTTTGTTTGGTGTTTGTTCCAATGTATTTCTACATTGGTTGGGAGTATGTGCTTTCTCATCATTATAATAGGATTGAGAACTGCTGCATATTTCCTCACCCCCTTGTTCATTGTTGGATGTACATCCAAGGAACATTTGTGCTTCGGAGACAAGATCATGATATATTTTCTGTCTACCAGTTCTAGGAATAGCATTATTGATAGTACCAGTAACTTTGAAGTTTCGATGAACGACCCGTTGGGGATTGGTCCAGAACCCCCACCACTTCTTTCTCTTCCTCTTCTTGTTCTGGTGGTCGTGGAGGGGTATCCTCCACGTTGAGAATCTCTTCCTAGACATTCTTGTTGTCCAATGGGTTGTGATTGTCCTGTGGGATCACTTGGGGTAGTTGTGGTGGGTTGTTCATTCTTGGGATGGGTAAGTGCCTGATTACAAGGATAAATGTTACTCTTCTCTTCTTTGCACGATAACGTTGAGGATGATGCATTGTGAATAGATGAAGTATTAGATAAAGAGTTGGAAGTGGTGTTGTCTAGGGAATGTTGAATATTTTGTGAGTGTTCTATACCATGCATGAGGGTGACCGGATTGGGTAGTGTTGATACAACATCATTAGGAGTGGCAGAGTGGTGCATGGATATGGACAAATGGCCACTTCTGTTTGCCAAGTGTGTATTATCTATTATATTAGAGGGTGACATGTCCACTGCAGGAGGAAGCGTATTTGCATGTCTAGAGGATGTGGCAATGTTTGGATTTTTAATTATAGTTTTAGTATTATTTATTTTGTCTGTAGTGGTTATAAAAGATTGAACTGTGGGGTCCATCTTAATGGGAGCCACGTCTGTCCCACTTGTCCCATTGGTATGATTTTGAGAATTTGTATCCAACATAGGAACAGAAGTAACATTTAGAGGGGAACAAAAGGGAATATCAGTCACTAATTCATGATTGGGTATTGAGGACAACACATTAAATTTATTAGTAATACCCACTTTATCAACTGTATTAACTTTAATGGATTGATTATTTTGAGTACTACTTTTGTAAAGGTTGGACTCAACTTTGTCACTGATGGAATTAGTGCTATCATCTTTATCACCTAAATTATTATTTTGGTGAACAGTAGGCAAATAAGTATTTTTTTTGTTTATAATATAAATAATTATGGGAATTAGAGGACTTACCTGAACCACCATTTTCTGAAGCTGTAACTACAGTACCTGATTTGTCACTTGAAGACGGCTTGTTTGAGCGCAAGTGGTTAGCACTTTGACGGCGTTTAGTGAAAGTAACTGTTTGCCATTGAGATGATGTATCCTCACTGGTGGATTCATCTACCTTATTTGTTGAAAATGACTCCCTGGATGAGTGTTCTTGTTGATGTATTTTTTTAGGACACATATGATAGTTATGCCCCAGCAGACCACAACAAACACACAGTAAACCTGCACCTTCGTACAAAATACTTTGCTTATGTTCTCCTATCATTACAGACGCTTTAACCGGTTTATTTAACGGTACCTCAACACACAAACGAGCGTATCTCCCTCTTAGTGCTGTACTGGTGCACATATCAACCTTCAACAGTTTACCAATGGAATTTCCTATTTTTGATAAGATAATTCCATCATAGAATTCCGTTGGAAGTTGGGGCAAGCGTATCCATACCGCAGAATGCATATGTTTGGCTTCACTTGCTACAAAATTAGGCTCCCATCTCCTTACGGTTAAGTAATGACCATTGATAAACCACGGGCCACCTTGTAATACTTTCAACATATTAGTTTCCGATGCAAACTTGACTATAAAATAGTCAAATCCCAGATCTATAAGAGGGAAATCTTCTGATGGTTTCCATAGCATATTTAACTTTGTTTTCAGATATTGATGGGTGATCCTTTTCCCAAAGAGCTTGATTATTAGGGAATATCTCCAGGGTGCGTAAATTCGATTTTTATCATGATCCGTCAAAATGATACCATCAACATCCGATGAAAGGGTAGTAATTTGTTCATCAATATTCATTTGTAGATCGTTGGACTGAATTTCTGGTATTGTTGAGTCGGTAAATCTTTCAAAGGACATGAGTTTTTCTTTGAAGGAAAGTGTTGGTGTGTCTTCATTTGAACTGATTTGTTGGATATCTGGAGGTTCCGGAGGAATATCAATGGTTTTATTAGGATTCTGATTTATTAAGGTCATTGATGATGATGATCAGAATTCGAAGGGGCTAGTTGATGGAATTAATTGGACGGTGAGTAGTTTTAACCAAAAGGATATCTTGGAATAGTGTGAGGAACTTTTCATATCCTTCTCTCTCCCGTCTCCATGTTTGGATATTACTGTGTCTATTATTACTTTCACTTAATACCAAATTCACAACAATTACTTCCATTCATAATTCTCTCAAGAATTAAAATCAAGCTTCTACCAAATGACATATGTTTCTGAATTCATCGACTTCCTCAGCTTTCCCAAAGTATGATCTAGAAGCATGTCATGGCTATCAATCCAATTATTATTGTCATCTTCAAAAATATTTTGTCCACAGATCATACCCACTCCAAACTTAAAGATATCATTGATTCTACTTCTAGCTTTCATAGTTTGGACTTGTCCATTTTGGACAGACCCCTCTTGGATTATGAAATAACTAAGGCAGTCTTTTCCTTCAAGCCTTATAAAGCTCCAGGCCCAGATGGTCTCCATCCATTCTTTTATCAGAATAATTGGGATGTGGTGGGCCCCTCAGTTAAAAAATTTTGTCATGAGATCTTCGATACCCATTCCATTCCTCAAGCTATTAACTCTACTTACTTATGCTTGATTCCAAAATTTCATAATGCCAATAATCTCAAAATTTTTAGGCCAATAGGCCTTTGTAATACCATTTACAAAGTTATTACAAAGATCGTTGTCAACCGTATTAAGCCTTTTTTGTCTAAATTAATTAGCCCCTACCAAACCAGCTTTTTAAAGGGCAGACGTACATCTGATAATGCCATTCTCGTCTAAGAAATTATTAATCATTTCCAAAAAATCAAAGGCTCAAAGTCCAAAATGATTCTCAAAATTGATTTGGAAAAAGCTTTTGATCGTTTAGAATGGTCTTTTATCTATCGTGCATCGAGATACTTCAAGTTTCCCCCTAATATTACATCCCTTATTATGTCTTGCATTTCTACCAGCACAATTGTTGTAATGGTCAATGGTACTCTAACTAAATACTTCTCCCCTTCTAGAGGCATTAGACAGGGTGACCCAATTTCCCCTTATATTTTTATTTTAGCAATGGAACTACTCTCGAATCTAATAAACCATTATGTAGACTACGCACTGTGGGATCCAATTCAAAACTGCCCTAATGGCCCAATGTTAACTCATTTATTCTACGCCGATGATTTAACCATTATGGCTCAGGCAAACTTAAAATCAGCCACTGCAATAAATAATTATTTATCTTTATTCTGTCAACTGTCAGGTCAAAAGATCAACACCACTAAAACTAGGCTAATGTACTCAGCCAATTGTTTCTTACAATTGCAGCACTCCATTAGCCAAGTCCTTAATTATATCGTTTCATCTAGTTTTGGTAAATACCTAGGATACCCAATTCTAAATAATAGACCTAAGCCTCGTGACTTCCAATATATAATAGATAATATGAATGCAAAACTTGCTAAATGGAAATCTAGATTTCTTACAATGGCTGGGCGTGTAACCCTTGTTAATGCTACCTTGAACTCACTTCCAAACCATTCTATGCAATATTTCCTTCTTCCCAAAAAGACTCTCCATACAATAGATAAATGAAACGACCTCGATCAGTCGTTTCGGAAGTTAGGACTCCGATTGGCGTGACAATAATTTTAAAATATTCGTAATGTCCATTAGAACCCGTCTGTAAAATTTGAGCTAAATCAGGCCTCGTTTGGTAGGCATCGGAAGAAGGTTTCAGTTTTTATTTCCGATAAATATTAAAAAGAGATTTTCGAGCTCGGTTTTTGCCGAACGAGCTCCGATTCGAAATCCGAAAGTGCCGTTAGGTTCGTATGATTATTTGTGATTTTTGTAAACTTTCGAAAGTGAATTTCGATGTTGTTCGGCAAGTTTCCGCTAAAATGCCGAAAATTAAATAATTTGACTTCTTTTCATTTAAATTCGCATCTTGAGTTTTGGGAGTCTGATTTGAAATCCGCCTTCGTGGGTATGTTGCATATATTTTGTATAACTCGTATGCAAAAGTTGGAATTATTTTGAATATCGTAGGGTACCGTTTTAATTTTCGTTAACAAAAGAAAATAAGATAAAAGAAAACAAAAAAAAAAAAAAAAGAGAAAAAGACAACATAAAAAGTTAGGCGGTGTTAATTAGAATATATGTGCATATATGCTAATCTCTTAGCAGAAGGAGTAACAAAACGATTTCAGAAGCAGAGACAAACAAAATGGCGGAGAAATGGAAAAAATGCCAGAAAATGAGAAAAGGGACCGGAGAAAAATAGTGTTTTCACCCCAGAACATTCAGGTAATGATCTTAATATATTATTTGAGTTTATTACGTATGTTTGAATATATTTTTACGGTAAAAATAGGAATATTAGACATCGCCCTAATGACGTAAATTGATAGTTTGAAGGGTCAAATGGACCCCGATAATGAAATTGATTATATATTCGTACTCAGTGAGTTATGGGCAACATATAAATGTAAATTATTTGGGGTTTGGTTACGTGACTTTAAACCCTGTATATAGGCGTGGCCTGCGTATTGCGTATGCGAATAGGGTATCAGGTTCCTACCTGGATTGCCCTAAGATGTGAGGAATGAAGCCTTTAGCCTAATTTGATATATTTTTCTGGTTATTGAACACAGTGGGATCGTTTGGCAAGAAAACCAAAGGACAAAGCGGTTATTGAGTGGCTGTACTAACTTTGTAACAAGGTAAGTGTTTATATCCATTTCTTTGGAGGCACCTGGCCTCGTGGATTTTCTACCACGTATTTCTTACGTGTGTAGCTGCCGATAGGCGTACTCATTACGCCTTAGCTTTGGATTTATATTATATATTATATGTTATGTCCTATTGTTGGTATTGTATTGAGGATTTGAGCATTGTACCCTGGCTGCGAGTTGGCATCTACTTCCCGGTTGTCGATGAGAGTCCCGCGCCGGTGAAGGGTTATTGCATCACATTGCATTCATATGCATTACATTGCATATCATATTGAGGGCAGGAGTATTCCGCCCCAGGAGCAGGAGGATTCCGCTCCATTGTATCATATTGAGGGCAGGAGTATTCCGCCCCAGGAGCAGGAGTATTCCGCTCCATTGTATCACATTGAGGGTAGGAGGATTCCGCCCCAAGAGCAGGAGTATTCCGCTCTTATGTCAGATATTGAGTGCAGGAGTATTCCGCCTCAGCTTTACATTATATCGGGTGCAGGAGTATTCTGCCCCAGGAGAGTGCAGGAGTATTCCGCCTCTGGTTTATATTATATCGGGTGCAGGAGTATTCCGCCCCAGGAGCAGGAGTATTCCGCTCCAGTTGGTTATCAGATTGGATTCCCCTCGAATGCAGGAGTATTCCGCTTCGGGATGGGATTACGGGCACATGTGACCCTTCGCATCATATTTCATCTCATTTCATCTCACTTCATTTTATTTCATTTTATTTCATACCATTGTGTAAACTTGTGGTACATAACTATTGTCCTGCTTATATGTGCATTTCTTATTTGTTGTTATGTTTCTGGCACGCATCCTTGGTTGAGTTTATAAGTTTCTTACGTGTTTTCGGTTGTTATCTGGCTCTACCTTTTTATAATTTAAATAAAAGAAATTTGGTTTATCTGTTTCTTCTCCCTGGCTAGCTATCCTATTCTTTGAGGTGGCTAGTCTGCCCCACTTATTGAGTCCTTTTGACTCACCCTTGTTTGTTGTTTGTTTCTTTTTCTATCTATTTCGTTTCGGCAGGTTCGCTCCAGGATTGAGTTCGCCACGGTGTGAAGGAGCGAAGACGACTTCAGCTGTCAGGGTGAGCCAGCTATTATTCCGGATGGCCACCAGTTTATTGGTTATTATTTCAGTTGCATTTTGCTCCCTTCAGGAGGTATCTGTCTTCTTTTGTACTCTTAGATGTCTGGTCTGGATAACCCTAAACCTAGTATGTTGGGTAGTCAGCTGTAATTTCTTTTGTACAGCTTAGAGGTATCAGTATGTCAGTGTTTTTTTAAGCCTTGTTCTTATTAATGAATGGAATTATATTTATTTGCCTAATTTAATTGGTAAGGGTTCGCCCGACGGGTCTAGGGAAGGATGTCGGGTGCCCGCACGGCCTAACCGGATTTCGGGTCGTGTCAGTTGGTATCAGAGCCCAGTTTAGTGTCTATCCAGACTGAGACAGTGTCTAGTAGAGTCTCGCTGATGGGTACGTAGACGTCCGTACTTATCTACGAGGGGCTATGATGGCATTTAGGAAGTTTCACTTCCTTTTTTTTTCTGATCTTCCGTCGGTCTAAGATGCAAAAGTATTTTCGCTAATTCGTTCGTGGTAATTGTGAACCCTTGTGCGATAAATCAACAAACGGTATGAGTTCAAGACGAAGCAGTCTAGCGTTGGGCTAGCACTGACGAAGCCCCGAGTATTTTGATTGTGCTGACGATCTAGTTACGGAGGTCCCAATTGTATGAGCTCGCGATGGGCATGGGAGCAGGGCCTTGTGGTTCCCTTGGCTATCTACGATGATTTTACGAGAATTTTGGCGACGCAGATACCGCTAGAACCTATTATTCGTTAGGCAGCCTATCAGGTTGCCGCAAATGGAGACGTTCGATCTCAGGGAGCTCCTATTCCAGTTCTTAATGTTGCCGCAACAAAGTATGTTTCGGAGGCCGCATGTGTTGTGCCTCTAATTGTTCTGGCTGGTTAGCTAGCCGAGGTATCAGTTCGGCCCGAGTGCCTAAAGAGGTTGCATTATTTTACGCGGTTGAACCTTCCGATATTCTTAAGCAATGCATCAGATAAACCTCGTGATTTTTTTTAAAAAAATAAAATAATGCCAGCGTATCCTTCAGGCTTTTGATTATATCAAGCGGTATGGTGTTGATTATTCTTCTTTCCAGTTTCAGGGGTCCAGCCTTGAATTGGTGGCCCTCTCTTTTATTAGCTAACGTGGTTCGATTTTTCTTCTAGGTTCGTGGAAAAAGTTCCTTTCGAGTAGCTAACAAGATGAAAAATGTTGTCAGTTCAAGTGGATTGGACAGGGTAGTCTGTCGGTTAGCCTGTTGGTGTTTCAGAATATAAGATTGAATTCCATAAAATGGCCGAATATGCATTTGAACTAGTTCATGAGCCTTTCGAGAGATTCAAAGATTTATTGATGACCTTTCTTTTTCCTTGAGATCCCAGATGGCTCGAGAGATTGAGGTCGGGATTTCATTTGATATTGTTGTTGATATTGCTCGAAGGCTCGAGGCATACCATAAGTTAGAGCGGGAGAGCAAGAAATCTCGTGGCCCTGGTGGGCAACCATGGTACCTCATTTGGAGGTAAGTGTTCTGATTATTTTTTTAAAGTCACCTTCCAGGTTATCTCAGCTTGTAGAGCGTGATTCTCAAAGTGTGCAAGTAGTTCATCAAGATTAGACCCAGTTTTTCTCTTTATAGCTATCGACAATCTTTCCAGCTACCATTTTCAGGGAAAAGGGTGTTATCACTGTCATGAGTCTGGTTATCCTTTGAGGAGTTTTTCCTTACTCCAGCAAGTAGATAATCGTCCTTCTTCTTGCCCTCAGGCACCTGCACAGTCGCAAGAATTTCATGTAAATTTTAATTAATCAGAGAAATGCCACCATCCAGTAGAGGTCGAGAGCGCAGTGGTAGTTGTTCTTCTAGAAGTAATTATCAGTGTAGCGGCTTAGTTCAGCCGCAAAGGCTGTTTTATGAACTGCCAGTCTGGCAGGATGCTGAGGCATCCGATGTAGTAGGCCCGTGTGTTTCTTCTTCCCTTATCTGTAAGTAAGATTTATCTTTCCGATCGATCTGGAAATGGTGTGTCTTATCATGTTTCGACGGTTTCCTTGGATATTGTCGTAATTAAGAATTGGTTGCGGTAGAGGGGTGAGTTTCTGATACGATTTATTCCTGGCATTTATGAGACCCTACTAGTTTATCTAATCTAAATATGAGAGATTTGACAGTGAGTGTCGCTATTGTTTGCTTGGCATCCTGTTGTGCCACCTTCTGTTATAATGTCAAGTCAGTCTACCTCTCTTTGGAACTCAGTGCTGGTAGGATGATGGGATTCTTATTTATCACCATCAGGAAGTGTCATTGTTTCTTCTGGTGTAAAGTGATCAATAAGTAATACTCGATTTATGTGTCTCCTCTTGGTTCGAGATTCTAGTAGAGTCATGTTATTCTATAAGCTTGTCTTAGTTATAAAAGGGTATTCTGGTAAATTATCAGAGTTTCCTTCTTATTGGGAGGTTAAATTGGTATGGATGTTTTTCCATAAAGCTTATTTAATGTCTATCTCTTCAATTGTGATTCTTTGGCTCGCCTGACTCGGAAGTAGTCTAGCTTTGGTAGCCAAGTAAATAAGAAGATGAACTTCCTGAAGCTCTAATTATTTCTATCCTCGATCCATTTCCATTTCTTCTTCGTCCGGCACTAGTGAGCTTGGGCGATTAGTAGCCGCTTGTGACGTTCCTTGTGTTGAATCAGAGTACGTGTTATTGTGGCCGGGTAAGCATATTATTGTTTTGGAAGCATATAATTGCTTTGGTCCAGTTGTCTCATCTTGTTATCCGTTTAACATGTTTATGTTATCAGTTTATCCGGGTATCCATTCCCATGTATAATATAGAGCTGGTTCTGTTTTGCGGATCATCCAGTTTCAGGGGAAACTCTGCCGAAATTTTTATATAGAAGTACCATAGGTATGGAGCTGTGAACTTGAGAGTTGCAGCTGTTTGGAAACTCAAAAGAATAGTTGGTAGCTCAGGTCGGAGCCGCATTCTGTTCTAGCTAAGTCTTTCTTAATCCAGCAGGTTGTGCGAGGATGAATATTCCTATCTAAATAGCTGCAGGAGTTTGTGCTTTAAGTGGAGGAGTCTTCCTCCAAATACTGAATGGTAATATTAAATCTCTGAGGTGTTGATACCACTTTTCTCACGACCCAAAGTAAGGCCACGACAGAAATCTACAATGAGTGTCGATCATTGCTAAACCCACTAATAATCTATTAGCAACAGAGATAAGGTGGCAACTTGATCATATATCTGTACCTATTTGCTGAAAGCATAACTTCTGGAAAGATGACACCACTTTAACTTTCTGGCAATTAGAACATTGAGCCACAAATTTTGCTATGTCACATTTCATTCCGTCCCACCAATAAATTTGCTTAAGATTATGGTACATCTTAGTCGAACCTGGATGAACAGTGTATTTGGAATAATGTGCCTTTATCGTAAACTAAATCTGCAACATCAGGAACACAAAGTCTATCTTTATACATGTGAACACCGTCAGTAGTGACCCTGTATGGTGACTTCGGTTTTCTTTGGGCTATCTGTCTGTATCCAACTAGAACTGGATTCTCATACTGACGCTGTTTTACTTCATGTAAATTTAGAGTTAAAGGTCTAGTGCAGCTTGTCGACAATCCATCATTGGTGCGTATATCTCATTTATACCTCAACTCCTTGAGAGGTTACTTTAGCGTTGTAAGTACTCATGTAATCAACTTTGTTGCTGGTATTCTGCCTCAGCTCATGGTCCAACTTCATGTCTCCTTTATTTTTACTTTTTCAAGTCATAATATTTTCAATTGAAAGAAGATACCCTAAAGTAGGTGTTCAGTCTGGAGATCATTCCTGGTCTGCATCATACTATCCAGAAGTATTTGCCTGATCCTTATCCTTATATATAGACCCTGTTCAGATGAAGGATGCGAGTAAATACATTCCCACAAAGAGCTTGCGGAACAACACTAACATCAACTGAGATGTTGCCTAGTGTGTTTGTAAAAATAATATAGCTTGCATCAAATCTTCTATAATATATACTGACAAGGTACTTCAAAAGTTCCCTCTATTACATCAAGCGTAAGCTAATTCTTTGTTTCATCGACTTGTTCTATATCGAAAGGTATATCGAAAAGGTGATTCTCGGCTGAATCATGTTAGTCCATCCAGAGTTTCGTATATCTTTGCTTCGAAAATGCAGAATTCTCCTCTCGTGATCGAGGAAGGATCGGTTTAGTCAGAATAACTTGGACAATGACGTTATGATATTATCCAGCTATGTTTTTATCCAAGGGTTTGATGTGCATGTCATAACTCTGATTCTGTAATTATGAGATCATGTCCGTGGGATAGTTTATGAAGGTCGTGCAAGTTCTTATGTTATCAGCGTGAATCTTGCTTTAGATTTAGGCTCGTTCGAGGACGAACGAGAGTTTAAGTGGAGGAGAATGAAACGACCTCGATCAGTCGTTTCGGAAGTTAGGACTCCGATTGGCGTGACAATAATTTTAAAATATTCGTAATGTCCATTAGAACCCGTCTGTAAAATTTGAGCTAAATCAGGCCTCGTTTGGTAGGCATCGGAAGAAGGTTTCAGTTTTTATTTCCGATAAATATTAAAAAGAGATTTTCGAGCTCGGTTTTTGCCGAACGAGCTCCGATTCGAAATCCGAAAGTGCCGTTAGGTTCGTATGATTATTTGTGATTTTTGTAAACTTTCGAAAGTGAATTTCGATGTTGTTCGGCAAGTTTCCGCTAAAATGCCGAAAATTAAATAATTTGACTTCTTTTCATTTAAATTCGCATCTTGAGTTTTGGGAGTCTGATTTGAAATCCGCCTTCGTGGGTATGTTGCATATATTTTGTATAACTCGTATGCAAAAGTTGGAATTATTTTGAATATCGTAGGGTACCGTTTTAATTTTCGTTAACAAAAGAAAATAAGATAAAAGAAAACAAAAAAAAAAAAAGAGAAAAAGACAACATAAAAAGTTAGGCGGTGTTAATTAGCATATATGTGCATATATGCTAATCTCTTAGCAGAAGGAGTAACAAAACGATTTCAGAAGCAGAGACAAACAAAATGGCGGAGAAATGGAAAAAATGCCAGAAAATGAGAAAAGGGACCGGAGAAAAATAGTGTTTTCACCCCAGAACATTCAGGTAATGATCTTAATATATTATTTGAGTTTATTACGTATGTTTGAATATATTTTTACGGTAAAAATAGGAATATTAGACATCGCCCTAATGACGTAAATTGATAGTTTGAAGGGTCAAATGGACCCCGATAATGAAATTGATTATATATTCGTACTCAGTGAGTTATGGGCAACATATAAATGTAAATTATTTGGGGTTTGGTTACGTGACTTTAAACCCTGTATATAGGCGTGGCCTGCGTATTGCGTATGCGAATAGGGTATCAGGTTCCTACCTGGATTGCCCTAAGATGTGAGGAATGAAGCCTTTAGCCTAATTTGATATATTTTTCTGGTTATTGAACACAGTGGGATCGTTTGGCAAGAAAACCAAAGGACAAAGCGGTTATTGAGTGGCTGTACTAACTTTGTAACAAGGTAAGTGTTTATATCCATTTCTTTGGAGGCACCTGGCCTCGTGGATTTTCTACCACGTATTTCTTACGTGTGTAGCTGCCGATAGGCGTACTCATTACGCCTTAGCTTTGGATTTATATTATATATTATATGTTATGTCCTATTGTTGGTATTGTATTGAGGATTTGAGCATTGTACCCTGGCTGCGAGTTGGCATCTACTTCCCGGTTGTCGATGAGAGTCCCGCGCCGGTGAAGGGTTATTGCATCACATTGCATTCATATGCATTACATTGCATATCATATTGAGGGCAGGAGTATTCCGCCCCAGGAGCAGGAGGATTCCGCTCCATTGTATCATATTGAGGGCAGGAGTATTCCGCCCCAGGAGCAGGAGTATTCCGCTCCATTGTATCACATTGAGGGTAGGAGGATTCCGCCCCAAGAGCAGGAGTATTCCGCTCTTATGTCAGATATTGAGTGCAGGAGTATTCCGCCTCAGCTTTACATTATATCGGGTGCAGGAGTATTCTGCCCCAGGAGAGTGCAGGAGTATTCCGCCTCTGGTTTATATTATATCGGGTGCAGGAGTATTCCGCCCCAGGAGCAGGAGTATTCCGCTCCAGTTGGTTATCAGATTGGATTCCCCTCGAATGCAGGAGTATTCCGCTTCGGGATGGGATTACGGGCACATGTGACCCTTCGCATCATATTTCATCTCATTTCATCTCACTTCATTTTATTTCATTTTATTTCATACCATTGTGTAAACTTGTGGTACATAACTATTGTCCTGCTTATATGTGCATTTCTTATTTGTTGTTATGTTTCTGGCACGCATCCTTGGTTGAGTTTATAAGTTTCTTACGTGTTTTCGGTTGTTATCTGGCTCTACCTTTTTATAATTTAAATAAAAGAAATTTGGTTTATCTGTTTCTTCTCCCTGGCTAGCTATCCTATTCTTTGAGGTGGCTAGTCTGCCCCACTTATTGAGTCCTTTTGACTCACCCTTGTTTGTTGTTTGTTTCTTTTTCTATCTATTTCGTTTCGGCAGGTTCGCTCCAGGATTGAGTTCGCCACGGTGTGAAGGAGCGAAGACGACTTCAGCTGTCAGGGTGAGCCAGCTATTATTCCGGATGGCCACCAGTTTATTGGTTATTATTTCAGTTGCATTTTGCTCCCTTCAGGAGGTATCTGTCTTCTTTTGTACTCTTAGATGTCTGGTCTGGATAACCCTAAACCTAGTATGTTGGGTAGTCAGCTGTAATTTCTTTTGTACAGCTTAGAGGTATCAGTATGTCAGTGTTTTTTTAAGCCTTGTTCTTATCAATGAATGGAATTATATTTATTTTCCTAATTTAATTGGTAAGGGTTCGCCCGACGGGTCTAGGGAAGGATGTCGGGTGCCCGCACGGCCTAACCGGATTTCGGGTCGTGTCAATAAACTTCAGAGAGATTTCATTTGGGGAAGTACAACAACCCAAAGAAAAATACATTACATTAATTGGGACACTCTAACATTACCTAAAAATGGTGGAGGTTTAGGTGTCAAACAAGCTTTGCACAAAAACTTAACTATGTTAGCTAGTCTTTCTTGGAGAATGTTCATAAGCCCTAATACTCCTTGGGTATCAGTCCTTCTTAAAAAATATAAATTAAATAGACGACCATCCCCTCCTTCCTTTATTTGGAAAAATATTCAAACGGGATGGGCTCTGTGCAAAAAAGGCATTGGATGGGATATCGGCAAAGGGGACTCCATCAGTTTCTGGATGGATAAATGGCATCCAAACTTACCACCTCTTAGGAACATACTTTATGGTCCTCTCCAACAAAATGAAGAACACATATCAGTTCTTCAAGTTAGGAGGCACAATAACTGGTCCTTTAACTCCATTTCCTATGATATCCCACCTGCAATATTGAACCTGATTCACTCACTCTACATGCCCACTCATATAGAAGCAAAAGATACACCCTACTGGGCACTCAATAAAACTGGACTCTTCTCTGCAAATTCGTTATACCCATTATTACAAGGTCCTCCCATAAACAATAACAATTTCGATTGGATTTGGAAATTGCACACTCTTCCAAAAATCAAGTTTTTGATGTGGCAAATAATGCACAATAGACTTCCTGCTAAAGCATATCTTCACAATATGGGCCTGAATATTGACCCTTATTGTCACATTTGCTTAGCACCTGAAACTATTCACCATATATTCATAGCTTGCACCCATGCCACATCCTTTTGGAATACCTTTGGCATCAGTGTTGATCAACATCAAAGCCAACATCAATGGTTGACAACATTCTGGATTACTAATGCAAGTAACAAAAGTAACATTCCAAATGCTTCCTTAACTTGGGAAGAATTTATTCCATTTGCTATATGGCACCTGTGGATCAATCGAAATCACAATATCCACCACCAAATAAATACCTCATTACATCCTAAATTAGTTATAATGAGAGCCCTTGAATACAAACATTCAACTGGTAATTTCAAACCATCTATTTCGAAGCACAACATCCTTGTTAAATGGCTTCCCCCTTGTATGGGAACTGTTAAACTGAATGTGGATGGTTCTTTTCACCCAAATGATCAATTTGGAAGTATTGGTGGAGTTTTTAGAGATGCTCTAGGGAACTGGATATTAGGATTCCAAATGCGAATTGCTGGTCATTCACACACTCTCATGGAACTTATGGCATTGCGAACAGGTTTGCATATAGCAGTAAGGAACAACATTCCAGTAAAAAATATTGACACAAATTCAGTGGAAGTCCTCCAACTACTTGATGATGATAACCCAATATATACTAATATCCTTTTTTATTGCAGGTCCGTCCTGAAAATATTGGGGAATCCACTGGTGCGTCACACTTTCCGCGAAGCTAATATGGTGGCTCACTGCTTGGCAAAGCAAGCATTACAGCTGTCCTCATACAATCAGCTGATATTTTTACCACTACCATCTTCTGATCAGCTGAGGAATGCACTTCAATATGATAAAGCCGCTACTCCTAGTACTATTCGGAATATTTCTACAAATACTTGTACTAGTTTAGCCTTGTTTGGTAATCTCAGTGTTCTAACTAATAGTGCCAATGGCACTAGTAGTACTGTATGTAATGTACATATGCCTTAGTATTAATATAATTTCGTCCATTTACCCAAAATATATATATATATATATATATATATATATCCTTTTTGTTTACTTGCCATCAAAGCACGTGTATCAGTACTAGACCACTTGTTTTTACCTTCTTTTATTCAAACTTTTTAACTCTTAGTATGAAGTAGAGTAGTAATAACATTTTAAAGTTTGATAATGTCGGCTATTATTAGTTTGGAAGTTCTTTCAGCAATCATAATTTTGTTAAACTAGCAAAGTAATTTTTCTCTAATTGACAAACAAATTTGTATCTTAGTAAATAATGAAAATGCAAGTTATACACCGTAAACAAAATACTATTATTTTAGTTTTAATATTAGTGTGATCAAAGATTAATATTAGTGTCCCTACACTTTTTTTGCAGCAATTTTGAATTTTATACTATTTGAATGTATTTTGCATATATTTTGTATTTTTAGTGCTATTTATTAATTTATAAAATTAAAAATTATAAGATTCGTAGGGCTAAGGACGATGGTTGTCAAGTTGGTCTTTTGTATTTTCCGCACCAATCACATTTTCATGGGTTGAGGATTGCTTTCCCCTTGTTGGTCTTCTTCTTCTTGCCACCTCTTTTGTTCTTTCTTCCTGGCATAATATAACGGGTGTTTGTAATGAAGTTAAAAAGTACATATATCATGCGAGAATACTATAGTATAAACTACATCAAAAGAAATATATATAATAAAAATGTTGGATCCAAACTGATGTAAAATGGATACAATTGAAGTACAAAATAAAATTTAAAGATAGTAAGATACAGTAAGTTTGACATAATTTGTACAAATAATTAAGACATAAATAGTAAATTAATACCAAATTACACCCTAATTGGGTTCAAATAACACCCTCTTGAAAATCGTAGGACAAAATTGGTTCACAGCCAAGGGTTTACCATACACATTAGAACTCTCATCTTCATGGAACACAATGGTTCTTCACTAGAACACACATCAAGCAAAGAAGGAGTTATTCCATTCAAACTCAAGCAAATAATATTTTCAGTACAAAGCAAAGAACTTTCTTCATTTAGTTTGCATTTTTATTTTCAACTCATAATTATCATGAAGTACATACAAGGTTATCATAAAGGTTTCTTTCAAAATGTAATCATCAATATTGTTCAAATAAGTAGATTAAACTCCAAGCTTAACATTCGTACAAGTCAAAGAATAGTTCTTTTTAACTTCACAAAGTTTACCTTTGACTATTTCATCTTTTATAATTGCACCAATCAAATAAAGATAAGAATCAGTAACATCAAACGTGAAACATGAAAGTTCAGTTTCAAACAAATAAGTGTCTTGATAGCTAGGATATATATCAAATGATGGATCGATAAAGAATATCAATTCATTTTTGCAAAGACTCGTGTCTTCACTTTTTTACTTTAGAAAGAACTCATGTTCTTGCAAGACAAAGAATTTTTACAATAAAATTTACTTGCAAGGAAACAGTTGTTATCAAACAACCTTCCATTAACAAAAGTGTCCCTATAAGCTAAGAAAGAAACAAATTCATATTCATGACAAACATCGAAATGGACATTTTCTATCCCATGCTTTCCAACAATTGGCACAATACCAGTTTGAAGCTTTTCGAGTTCACAATCAATAACAATTTTAGCTCCAAAATCATGCTCAACTAGTATATGGTCACGACTCCCCTTTTTCACATCAACACAAAGTAAATAATCACCATAATCATAAATAGATAGACTAGCGGTGACACTCGAGTCACTTATAATTTTATTTACAATAACTGGAGAATTAATTTTATCCATTTTATCTTGATAAGGAAAAATTGAAAATTATTTAACTCGGTCTCTCAAAGTCAAGCTCACTTGCTTACTTAAAAAAGTAATTTCAACTTCTTTTGTGTTTTTCAAGTCTTGAAGTTATTTTCAAGTTGATTCTTGCTTATGTTCACTTTCAAGAGAATCCATAAAAGAATCTACAACACAACTTAGAGCTAGTGTAAGAAGTAAACATACTCAAGATCTCTTGATTTTATCTCTTTTCATCTTCTTTATTTTTAATATTTTCACTCTCTCTTTGCTCACTCTTTTTCGTTATGTCCTTGTGACAACTCTCTCTCATTTTTCAGGTTATCCCCCATTTTTCCTCTTTTGGATTGTCACGTTGTTCTCTCTTACCATTTTCTATCTTTCTTCTTTCATCATTTTCTTGCTTTGAAGTGTTAGTAACTCTTTCTTTAGATCTTTCTAAGTGAAATGATTAATGAATGAATGAGGAAGAGAGGTGAGGAAGAAGATGATTAAGAGAGAAGAAGATCATGCTGAAATTGTGTATTAAAATCTTGAACAACTCATACACAAGAGCTACATTATATAGCACTAACTATAACTAACTTTAGGAGTTAGTTATCCTAACTGATTTCCGGAACTATAGGAATTACTAATCTGCCCCTCATTTAACTAACTAACTGCCACTTAATTCAGTTCACTGCTGCTTTGTTTAACACTCCCCCTCAAGCTAGGAGGAGCAAAAATATTGAGCATTCCTAGCTTGGAGATCAACAAAGCATGCTGGACTCTGTTCAGACCTTTGGTTAACACATCTGCAGGCTGATTTTTAGTATGTATGTACTCAGTTTGAATAAGTCCCTTCTGTATCTTCTCCCTTATAAAATGACAGTCAATTTCAATGTGTTTGGTCCTTTCATGGAACACTAGATTGGCAGCTATCTGAAGAGCTGATTTGCTATCACTGAATACCTTCACAGGATTAAGAACTGTAACTCCAACTTCTTGAATTAAACTGATCAACCAAGTAAGCTCAACTGTTACAGAGGCAAGACTTCTGTATTCAGCTTCAGCAGAACTTCTAGAGATTGTAGTCTGCTTCTTTGACTTCCAGGACACAAGAGATTCTCCTATTTTTATTAGAAATCCAGTAATAGATCTCCTAGAAAAAGAACATGCAGCCCAGTCTGCATCACAGTATGCTGTGACTTCAGTCTCCTCTTGAGCTTTACTTGACAGCAAGATTCCCTGGCCTGGTTGGTTTTTGACATATCTGACAACTCTTAAAGCAGTGTCCATGTGAGATTGTTTGGGCTGCTGTAGAAACTGACTTAGTGTTTGTACACTAAAGGCAATATCTGGTCTGGTTACTGTTAAGTACAGTAGCTTCCCTATCAGTCTTTGGTAAGGACCAGCATTGGGTAGCAGTTCATCATGAATGACTTTAGTAGTTGCCTTGCTATTGACCAGATCATCAAACTCTTTTGTAGTCAGTTTAGTGTTTGGATCTATAGGGGTAGGTGCAGGCTTGGCTGCACTCAGTCCAGTCTCAGAGATGAGTTCAAGTGCATACTTTCTTTGATGCATAAGAATTCCTTCTTTTGACCTGACAAATTCAATCCCAAGGAAGTATTTTAGTTCCCCCAAGTCTTTCATCTTGAAGGCTTGTTGCAGTGCTCCTTTTGTATCCTCTATCAGTTTAAGATTGTCCCCAGTTACAAGCATATCATCTACATATACCAATATCACCACTGTTCCAGCCTCAGTCTTCTTTGTGAACAGTGAATGATCCAGTTGACTTTGTTTGAACTTCAGATTCACTAGTGCTTCAGTCAACTTTGTGTTCCACTGTCTAGGAGCCTGTTTTAGGCCATACAAGGACTTCTTGAGCCTGCATACCTTGTTCTCCCCCTGGCTCTTGAATCCTTGTGGTAGGACCATGTAGATTTCATCAAATAGGTCACCTTGTAGGAAGGCATTATATACATCCATTTGATGTATATGCCAGTTTTTGGAGGCTGCTATGGAAAGGACAGTTCTCACAGTGACCATCTTCACAACTGGAGAAAATGTTTCTTGATAATCACTGCCTTCCTTTTGACTGTACCCTTTGGCCACCAATCTGGCTTTGAACCTTTCTATCTCACCTGATGACTTGTATTTTACTTTGTAGATCCACTTGCATCCTATAGGCTTCTTTCCTTCTGGTAGTGTGACCACTTCCCAAGTGCAATTGTTTTCCAAGGCCTGTATCTCAGCTTGCATAGCTTCTATCCACTTAGGGTCTGTGGATGCCTCTAGGAAACTTCTTGGTTCTGTAACTGCTGAAGATGCTGCAATGAAAGCCTGATAGCTTTCTGACAAGCTTTCATAAGATAGATACTTGTTCAAGGCATATGGATGATCTTCATGTACATTTAGTGAGACAAAATCCTTCATCCAAACAGGAGGTATAGTATGCCTTCCTGACCTTCTTGTATTGTCTTGAACAGGATTGTTCAAAGGTAGTGGATTTTGTTCTTCTGCATTGTCAATTACTTCTTCCTGTTGATTATTTTCTTGTTGTGCATGCTGAGGTATAGCCTCCTCTTGTTCATGTTGATGCATATTCAACACAGGATCAGCTATGTCATCTTGATAGTGGTTCATATCAACTTCTATTTCTTGTCCTGGTTGAAGTATATCATCATATAAGTCTGTGTCAGTAATAGACTGTAGATCAAGATCTTCAGCTTCAGCAGGTGTAATATTGTAGTTGAACAGTCTAGGTGAGGTTTGAGGTTTGTGAAATGGGAATATATCCTCCCTGAATAGGACATCTCTGTGTACAAAAAACTTGCCTGCTTGCAGATCATATAGAATGTACCCCTTCTGAACCTGAGAATAGCCCATGTGAACAGCCTGCTTGCTTCTTGACTGTAGTTTGTCTGTGTGTTGTAAGATCTTAGCATGGCATAGACAGCCTATAATCCTTAGATGGTCCAGAGAAGGTGCCTTGTTATACAGTTTTTCATATGGTGATACATCCCCTATCACAGAAGAAGGCAATCTGTTTATCAGATACACAGCAGCCATTACACAGTGTCCCCAGAACTTGATAGGGATGTGTGCCTGAAATCTAATGGCCCTAGTCACCTCTAGTATATGTCTGTGCTTTCTCTCAGCAACTCCATTTTGCTGAGGAGTGTAGGGACAGGATCTCTGGTGAACCATGCCCAGTTGTTCAAACAGTGCATGACATATTGAATTTACAAATTCAGCTCCATTGTGTGTTCTTATGATCTTTATTGTCTTATCAAACTGTGTTTTGATAGAAATAAAGAACTGTTTCAGTGCAACACATACATCAGATTTGAGTTTGAGTAGGTATATCCAGGTCATTCTGCTCATATCATCAACAATTGTAAGAAAATACTTGTAACCATCAACTGTAGGCACATTATATGGACCCCAAACATCTACATGAATTAGATCAAAGCATTGTTTGCTCTTAATACTACTAGATGGAAAAGGCAGTCTGACTTGCTTAGCACAGGGACATATTACACATTTGTCTAACACACTAGTTACATGCTCAGAATTAGCTGAGAATAGTTTCTTGAGTACACCAGAAGATACATGACCCAATCTTTTATGCCATAGGCTGACATCTACATTGACTACACTATGCACTCTTGCAGTTTCTTCAGATGCTTTCTTCATCAGCAGATACAATCCATTCTTTTCCTTACCAATCTCCTTCACCTTCCCACTGGAGAGATCCTGAAAGACACAGAAGTTGGGATAAAAAGTGACAGAACACCCCAATTCTTTTGTTATCTTAGACACTGAGAGTAAGTTGTACTTGAACTGAGGAATGTGGATACATTTTCCACTGTGCTCCTATCTGATAAGGTACTTGTGCCAGTGTGAGTAACAAGAGACACATCCCCATTAGGTAGATAGACCTTTTTTGAGTTAGTGTTGTTCAGTACAGTGCACTTATCTAACATTGTGATATCTAACACCATGTGATTGGTGGCACCTGTGTCTATTATCCATTCTTGTACATTGTTAGAAACTAACATTGCACTACTAATACCTGCAATGTTAGCTGAGTGAATGGAAGAGTTGTGACTCTGATTGTTATCCAACATCTGCAGAATTTGATCATATTGCTCCTGAGAGAAAGTGCAGGTTTTTGTTTGTCCTGCATATTGCTTCTGCATCTTGTATTGATCCTGTTCATTTTCTGCTATCACATTGTAGGCTGAGGGACCTGCATTTCCTTCTCTCCTTCTCTTTGGCTTAAAATATGCAGGATAGCCAATTATTTTCCAGCAACCTTCCCTATTATGCCCTTTAATCTTGCAGACATCACAGTATAGATTCAGATTCTTCTTATATCTTGAGGGACCTCCATTTCTGCTATCATTTCTGTTAGAGTACAATGCTACAGGATCTAAGCTGCTTAATACAGGTGCAGCTCCTAGGACTCCAGGAGTTTGCATAATCCCCTTTTGACTCTCATCACTTATGATCATGTTATAGGCTTGATTCACAGTGGGTAGTGGACTCATTAACAAAATTTGACTCCTGGCTTGCAGATAGGTGTCATTCAACCCCATCAGGAACTGGTACAGCTTTTGTCTTTGAAGATACAACACAAATTCTTTGGATTTTTCACAATCACAGGCAGGAGATGGAACCGGTGCTTCAAACTCATCCCAGTAGTCCTTCAACTTAGAGTAATAACCAGACACAAAATTTGTTCCCTGGGCTAAAGATACAATCTCTTTATGCAACTGAAAGGTTCTAGAATCATTTATCTTGTCAAATCTTTCTTGTAAATCTTCCCACACAGCCTGTGCACTAGTTGCATATACAATACCACCCAAGAGACTACTAGACACTGAGTTCATCAACCAAGACAACACTATGGCATTGCACCTTTCCCATTGTGGCCACAGAGTTTCTTGAATGCCATTTTTCTTGCAAGTACCATCAACCAGCCCTAGTTTATTTCTCCCTAACAAAGCTATGCGCATTGACCTACTCCACACAGAATAATTTTCAGACCCAGAAAGCTGAACAGAGATTAGAGAAATGCCACTTACATCAGATGAATGCAGATACAAAGGATGGTTGTGATCAAACACTGAGACTCCTGTGTTCTGTACTGCGACATCTCCATTCATTGGTGGAATACCAGCCATGTTGTTCATTCAGATCAAGAAAAAAGGTTTCAAGAAAGGCAGAATCAAGAGAGGAAAGATTATCAATCTTAGGAGGAAAAGAGAACTACACTGCAGAGAAATGTGCCCTGCTTCACTGTATTTTAGTACCATATACACTGATCTGGCCGAGCTCTGATACCATGAAATGATTAATGAATGAATGAGGAAGAGAGGTGAGGAAGAAGATGATTAAGAGAGAAGAAGATCATGCTGAAATTGTGTATTAAAATCTTGAACAACTCATACACAAGAGCTACATTATATAGCACTAACTATAACTAATTTTAGGAGTTAGTTATCCTAACTGATTTCCGGAACTATAGGAATTACTAATCTGCCCCTCATTTAACTAACTAACTGCCACTTAATTCAGTTCATTGCTGCTTTGTTTAACACTAAGTAATGCTAAGTCTTAGACAACTGCAAGCATTACATTTTTGCCCTAAGTGCTTATAATCAACTTACTTTCTCTTTTCCTCACTAATGTCCATACTTTCAAAGAGCTCGATTTGGAACTCCCATTTAATGTAAGCCACTCTTATTGATTTCCCACACAACTTAAGAGAGTCCCTTTGCCTTTTCTTCTTAATTTTAATACTTTTCGTTCCATTAGTTCTTGAGACATTATTTTCATTTCCCTAGTTTTTTCTTTCCAAACGAGAATTTGTACCTACTAAACAAATAAAACATTAGTAGAAAACTTTCCTCACCACTTGCTCACTTGGTGTAGCCCTTAATATTCACTCTCACTCGTGTATCACTCAAGACTTTTGAGACCACATTTAATGCACTCATTTCACTCAATGTCTTTTATTACTCTTGGATCACCCAAGATTGTAATTCAACTTTGTCTAAGTGTTTCACAAGAGTTACCAACTTCTTTGGGATGGAATGGAGTTTGCGCAAGTCAAAGAAGGACAATTGAAAAGCTAATGGACTAAGAATCAAACAATTAGTCAACGAAATAAAGAAGAGAAAAGTACAAAAAGAATTAGCACAAATAAAATATATGGACACTTGTGTATGGTTATAAGATGAGGTTAATATCTATTCAGATTTCTCTCCTTCAGTTAATATTTATTCTTGAAAAAAAGTTGATTACGTCTCTCAAGTATAATCGTCTTCCTTAGAATCAAATTAACTAAGAGCCTGTTTGGCCAAGCTTCTAGGGAGCCGAAAGTGCTTATTTTTCTCCAAAAGTACTTATTTTGAAAAATCGAGGTGTTTGGCCAAGCTTCTAGGAAAAAATAAGTGCTTTTGAGTGGCAGCATAAGCTGTTTTTCTGCTGTTGGGAAGAAGCTGGAAAAATTAGCTTTTTCCTAAAAGTGCTTTTGAGTAGAAGCAGAAGTTATTTTTAATTTTTATGATTCCAAAAATATCCTTACCAAAAATACTTATATACTTAATTACCCCTATATATTTTAACCTAATGATTATAATATATAAATAGTACATTACTTTTTTAATCACTATTTTTTATATGTACACCTACATCACTATTGTTACAAACTTTTAATATAATATCTTTTTTTAAGGTATAGATCAAGAATATTCAATTATGAATGTTGTATTTTGGAAAAAATTTACTAAATAAAAAAAATTAAATATAGTGTTTGAGAATAAATGTTTAATATCATTCATCTAGTTAAATAACTGTAAAGTGAGTATTTAAATGTCCTTACTCGTAATTTAACACTCAAAAGTACTTTTTCAAAAGCTTGGCCAAACACAAATTATTACTCAGCTGTTGACAGAACTGATTCTCAGATGAGTTGGCCAAACACAAACTGCTTTTCTCCAAAAGTACTTTTACGAAAAGCACTTTTGAAAATAAGCACTTCTCAAATAAGCAGTTTTTAGAAGCTTGGCCAAACAGACTCTAAGTCTTCTCTCGAATAATTAAAGTCTAACTATTCTAGGAAAGCATTAAAAGTTCAACATCTGTATGGTTATAAGATGATGAATTTAGAAATATTGGTACTTCCCTTAAATATTTCAAAATTAATGATGCTTCGAATAAATTGAGTTATAAATTATTCATATAATAAACTACAGAACGATTCAAGTGTATAATCGACTACGGTGATGCATGTTGGTATCAGACACCAATTGGTCACACAAGGTGAGAAAGAGTTAGGTACATCTATTTTCGCTAAAAGAACTTTTCAAAAAAAAATATTTAATTAGGCGACATGTCTTTATATATATATATATATATATATATATATATATATATATATATATATATATATATATATATATATAGATAGTGTCTGAGCCAGCTTGTGCACACATTGATTAATTTTATCAAATACCTGTCACCTCCTACCAACAACATGTTTAAGGTAACTCTATTTACCAAAGCTTAGTTAGATGGAATTTGAATCTGAAACATCCTGCTTCTCATCTCACTTTATTTACCAGTAGGTCACACCATTGGGTGCGTTTTAAGACATTCGTGTTTTTGCTACACCATTGCGAGCAAATTTAATGCGATTTACTTTTTCTATCATTTTTAATGACAATAGAACCCGCATCGGCTACTCTTCGGGTGCACTTTGGGTAAACCCATATCCTACAAACCACACAGGGGAAGTAACCCGCACTAAACAAACCTGGTGCGACAGACTCAAACTAAAAAGACTGTTGGCAAAGAGATTTGAACCCAAGTCTCCCATATTGAAAACTATTTGCTGAACCAACTCCGATTTCCTTGCAGGTACTTTTTCTATCATTGTCAGCTGAGGTTTGAGATGCACATATTTGGCAGTATTAGCCGTTCAATATCTAAATACCACAATTGAGGGGTCTAAATAAAAAAATATGTCAATTTTATGGAGTTGTTCATATATTTGGCCAAACTTGAAAAAATGAAATTACAAATGGTTTCTCTATGTGCTAGTTAAAACTTGGGACAATTACATTGAGAGACATCCCACTGAAATTATCAAAAAGACCCCTATTTTGCTACCTTACCCGACATAGCACCCCCTCCCTTTTTTATTTTTCTTTCACTCTATAGCACCCCCTATTTAAAGAAAAAAACCCTAGCCCCCCATTTTCCCTCTCTTCTCCTTTCTCTCCTTCCCATTTTTCTCTTCCTCTTCCGCATTAAACCTAACAGCGCCGCCGCCCCCCAACCCTTCCACTACTGCCCCGCCGTCATCCCATCTCCTCCAAGCCACTGACGCCGTCGCCGCCGTGGTCACCACCACCACCACCGTCGCTGCTTCTTCTTCTTCTTCTTCTTCTTCTTTTCATTTTTTTTTTAACTTTTTGAATAACAATATTGATTTTCGTTGTATATTCAGATCAAAACTCCGGTGAGGAGTTTATTTATCAAGTTTGTTCTTTTCTTCACTTTTTCATAAAAATTTGTTGAGATCTACTAGTTTTTTGTTAAAACTTTTGTTTAATGTTTAGATCTAGTGTTTGTATAAAATCTGCTTGGGTACTGTTTAAAATTATTTTTGTGAGTTTATACACTTTTATACATTTTTATACAAATTTATACAATTCTGTAAACGTGTATAAAAATATATAAATCTGTATATGTACGTATTGACAATGTATAAAACACATTTTATGCATTGTAAAATTGTATAAAGCTATATATGCGTGTATGAACAATGAATAAAATTGTATAAATTTCAGATTTGTGCACTTTTTATGGTTGTTTTGTATAGAACTTATGTTTTTTTGTGTATATTTTTGTATTTCCCTTCTTGCATACACATCTTTCTATGTATTTACATGTATAATTTATTATTTTGATAGATTTAAGTGTATAAAATTATCAAAAAATAATTATTTAAATAAATTCACAAATAAGTTAAGCAAATCTGGCGAGTTCCGGTGAATTTTTCCTTTTCCAGCCATCAGCCACCGCCGGCCGACGGCGGCAGCGGTGCCAGCTCGGTTTCTGGTGGCGGGGCAGTGGTGGGGGAAGGTGAGGGAGTGGCTCCTAGAGTTTTTAGTTTAAATGGGTGCTATATTATGTAATTTTAAAAATAAAGGGTGCTATGTTGTGTAATGTAAAAATAAATCAGTGCTATGGATGAAATGTGACCCCTTATTTGTAATTTTGTGTGGTAGGCCGCCTAGTTTTTAAAATTCCCCTTAAAACTTTATAGGTATATCTAACATTCCCAATAACAGAAGGGGGTGAAGCTATAATATAAGTGCTCACAGGCCACCGCATGAAGTATATACTTCACCTTGTGAACTCCGAACTCCGATTATCGAACTGAGCTGTCGATGTGAATTGCTTTGTCTGAATCTTTACAATGGGATACGTGCAACAAGCTCGAGAAAACCACGTCAAAAAGAAGGTCGAAGAAGGTAAATTTGTACAATTTAACCACAATTTAAATTTCTAACTAACTATTCGGAATAACAAATAAGTTGGCTATATGAATACTGTTGACCATATTTTTTCAGTTAAGCGCAATTTATGTCGTCATGCAACGGTAGAATAATATGAAACGGGAAAGCCACCTAGTATAGCAAACACCAATAGAGTTAGTTACCTCAGCACCATCCCATCCCCATCCCTTTTACTCCTTTACGGGAGATAGGATGTTGGCTTATCTTAAACAAGATATTCGTCTCTTAGGTGGCGTTAGGTTGAACACTTCTGTCAGTTCCTTGTCACTCAGTTGACTCCCCCCTCCCTCCCCCCTCCCCTCCCTCGAGAGATATTCATCCATGTATGGGTAATCTCCGGCTTTCAGACACCTAATTCTGCAGCGGAGTATGAACACATGATAGCTCATGTTTGATTCCTAGGATTCTTAAACAAATGCCACTCATGTTTAGCAGGGAGTGCTGCCAGGATCAACCTGGTTCTTCTTATGCCTCGCGGTTGAAATTAGAAGTCTTGAGGCTCACTTCTCTTTGATCTTTAGGTGAACATCTCAAATCCAACCATCTCCAGCTAGATATTACTATAATTTTCCTTTTCTGTCCACCAAAACTTTACGATAATTGCATGCACCTTGTTGCACGGATGTGCTAGTAGCCTTTGTGTTGGACAAGATGTGGGAACCGAGACTGAGACAGTTCGGGCATGTGAAAGGAGCCCATATGCCCCGGTGAGGAGGTGCGAGAGGTTGGCAGTGATACCTTTTATGAGAGGTAGAGGTAGGCTGGGAAGAATTGGGGATAGGTGATTAGACATGACATGACACATCTTCAGCTCATCTAGGATACGACCTTAGATAGGAGAACGTGGAGGTCGAGGCTTAAGGTAGAAGGTTAGTAGGTTGTTGAGCGTTTTCCCCTTTTCTAGAAAGATAGTTTTCTGGTGGTAGGTTTTTTAGAGCACCTTATCTACTTCCCCTTCTCTTACTAGTATTATTGTTTTTGTTACTATTCTTGTCTTATTATCTATTTATTATTATTATTATTATTATTATTATTGTTTCTTTTGCTTCGGTTATCCTAATGATTTGTTTTGTTCTCGATGCTTTGTTTTCCTTAAGTATTTTCATCTTAGTTTTACTCTTGTATTATTTTCAACCATGTTTTCAAAATACTTTTCTTGAGCTGAGGGTCTACTGGAAACAACCTCATTACCTCACATAGCTAGGGATAAAGTCTGCTTACACCTTATCCTCTCAAGCCCCACTTGTGGGATCATACTACGTATGTTGTTATTTCACCCACCTTGTTTCACAAGATAGTTGGCAAGAGAGAAGGTGCAAGGGATGTATGGAAAGGGGAAGGTGCGCGCGCTTTTTTTTTAATTCTTTGTTGGTTAGAGAATCTAGTGATTTACGTCCTATAACTATCTGGACAACAAAGGCCACCAAAGATCTTTGTGTGGACAGCTCCACGAAACTCGATACGTATTTTTGATATCCTGTGAAAGAGGGTGGGAAAGAATTTATGTCACCTAGATGTTGCATATGGAAAACGGCTGGTGAAAATCTCTTATCACTTTGACAGCTTGCCTCCAAGCTCTGGAGTACGCCGTTCTCTCTTTTGAGCATTTCATGGGTGATGTAGTCAAGACTGAATAGTTCGTGAATTCCAAAGAATTGGGGCTTTTGAGGACATATGGTTCAGTGATTCAGAACAAGAATATTTTGTTCTTTTTCTTTTTCTCCTCGAGTGTTGACACCCAATTTTGTCCCAAACATTTCAGTTAATATCTAATTATTTTATAAAATGTCAATTTTAGATTTAAAAGTGAAATAATTTGAAATATGAAGAAAATAGGCTAAAATTGCACAGCATAGCCCAGTTTTAGCTCACCTATGCAAACATCATATACGTTATACTCCCTCCCTAATTCAGAGAAAACCAGACCAAATTTTCTCTTAACCCGTTTTCCCTGAACCCCAAGACCCGCTTCTAATCCCCAACCCGCTTTCTCTCAAATTTTACCCAGAAATTCAAATCCTTCCCCCTTTCCAGCTATGATCAGTACGAATTCGTACAAAGCTTATTCGATTAGAGCCGTTAGAGGGTCATTTTGGGTATTTCTCATGGCTTTTAGAACCCTAAAATTTTGATATAAAGCATTAAAGATGGAGTTTTAAAGGGGGGGCAGCGACAGTAAAAAAGGAGCGGAAATGGGAGCAGCCAGCGGAGAGTTCATCAAGCAGGGCAGTTCATAAAAACTAGAGACGTTTTATTTTCAGTTCTAAGCACCAAAAAATAGTATTACTGTTCTGGGGATTTTATTATTTTGGTTTGTCGATTCCTTATTCGCGTCTTCATTTGAGTCGTCGACCTCGCTCCCGTCGACCTTATTCGAGTATCGATTCTTTGGATCCTCGCCCCTCTTCACTGCATCGCAGCAGGTAAAATCTTAACTTTTTCTTACTTTTTCTTGTTTCTCTATATCATCTCCATTGTGTGTATGTGAGTTTTAAACCTGTTATATGTGATTATGAGTTTAAAAGCAGTAAAGCCTCTACCTTTAACTGGAAAATGATAGCTTAGGGTGATAGTTAAGATGTTTCTCTATTAGTTTGAAGAATGGAATCAGTGTGTAGGATTGCTGGAATAGTATCGAATGAGTTTCTATAAGTTATGGTCGGCCTGTTATGCTGCTGTGTTAAAAGGTAATTAGAACCTCTATGTTCAGTTTCTAGATTTGGTCTAGTTTGTTGTGCTTGCATTAGTTTAATCATGTTAAGTTTTTCAGCTTATCTTGATGTCTCATCCAGCATGTTCCAGCCCATTTCTTAGCTTTTGGTCTGTGACTTAAATTTCCTCCTGAACTTCCTTCCATTTCTTCTCTGATTTTGCTTTTAAGTTCAATGTCTAGTTTTCCTAATTGGTCATGTATTTTGGAGCTCTCTCTTTAAGCTTTGCTCTGGTTCCTTGTTTGTCTGACTGATGTGAATTTAGAGGAGAGTTCTGGGGTCTAGGGGGCTGTTTGTTTCTTGTTATTGTATGAAGGAATGTAGGAGTTTTGTATGGAGTTTGTCTCTGGTTGTTTGAGGGATATGTAAGAGTTTAGGGTCTGTTATTGTTCTCTCTGGTTGGTTCAGGAGTGGAAGTGGGTAGTTGTGTTTAGAAGTTTAGGAGTTGTTTAGAGCTGGTCTTTTCAGTTCTGGTTGCTGCTTGCATCAGTCAAAAAGAGGTGTAGAAGGGGCTTAGGGAATTAGTCTTTGTTGGCTTTGAGGTGCCCTGATTGTTTGAGGGAGCTGCTGAGAGGGTGCTGCAGCAGATTGCAGAGGTTTCAGGAAATAGTTAGATGCTGCGGCTTAGTTTCTGGTTCTTTTGTTCAGGGAGTATAAGGGGTATAGATGGAAGCCTGGATTGAAGCTTGTTTCTTGGTGGCTGTAGATGTGCATTAGGTTTCATAGTTTAGCAGGGGTGTCAAGAGGAGGTTCTGGGCTTTTTGCTTGAAGTCTGGTGTATCCTAGTTGTTTCAGGGATGTTCAGAGTAGCTTATGCTGTTTCCTGGAGGGTCAGGGGTTTATAGTAGAGGCTGTTTTAGGGCTGCAGGCAGGAGTTCCAAGTCGAGGGTGTTCTGTGGGTTCTGGGTTAGGTTCAGGGCATTTCCAGGGATCCATAGGTATGCAGATTGCAGATAGGATGTTCCAAGTGTTTTTTTTTTTTTTTTGTTCAGGGTGTTTGTAGGTGCAGATTAAGCCTGTTAGGAGGCTGCTTGAAGTAAGAGGTTTGTGAGTTGTTTCTTGTGAGAATGAGGGAGTTCTGGAGTTATTTTAGGTGTAGAGGTCTTAAAGGATCTTTTTGGTTATTGGTTGCAGGGTATATGTTGTTTGTCTGGATAGTTGAGAAGTGATAGCAGAGAGTTTGTAGTTTTGGTTTAGAAGTTTGCAGGGTCTTTCTTGGGGTCTGATTGGTCTAAGTATAGTCTCAGGGAGGTGTAAGATGTCTGGTTGTTCTAAAATGGTAGTTCAGGTTGTGGGAAATTACTTTGTAGTGATGGATTGTTTTAAATCTAGCTCCTCATTAATTTATGTGTTTGTACTTAGTTCATGAACATGGTAATCGATAAAGGAAAGTTATCCATCTGCTACTTTTGAAATATCCATTGGTTCGCTTAATGCATTTGCTTAGTGATAATGCTTGGGGTTAAAATGAGATCAGGGCAAGTTAATTTACAATTGGGCTTACGGGAGCATGTTTTACAATTGTACAAGAAATTATGTTACTGTGCATGTAGATATTATATTTTGATAAGTGTTGACACGAGTTTCATTATTTTCTGTCATAAATAAACTACTGCATATAAACTTTGAAATTTCTATTCCAAGGTTTGTGTGGCTGTGTATTTAAATGAGTTTTGAAAGATTAACTTTATCACCTATTTGTTTATGATTTGATCTTTCTGTTAAGATAGAGTAGTAATGGTTGACTTTGGAAGTTAGTTTTGTGTCATTATCTAATTAACAAGCTGTACTTATGTATTTTTATTAAGTGGCTACTAATCTTTATTTCTATCTCTTTGTTTCTTTGGCATGAAATTCCCTTGGGATGAGTCGGCTAAAACTCGTAAATTGGGACGGCTTACATTGCATTGGAGTCACTTGGGGTCAAGTTCGCACTCAAGCTTTCAAGAAATGAAGACCTATAGAAATTTAAAAAAATGCTTTGTTGAGTCATGTGATGTTTAGACTCATGGGCATAATGTATAAAAAATAAAATTCAAGGCTCCCATGAGTTTTATCAATTTCCGGGTTCTTCTTCTAAACCTCCTCTTTCCCATCCTTAGAAATTGCATGTCTATAGGAATTCCCCGTAGATAATTATTTATTTGATTGATTATGAATGAATGTTTAGTTATTTATTGAGTTATTTTGTGAATATTTTATTCCTTTAGAATCTCCATCTTATTTACGAATTGTGCATCTTTTAGTTAAATAATGCGTGCAATTAAAATTCGAAATTAATAAAAAGTAACTCAATTTTTATCCATGAAAGTGTAATTTCTTTCCAATTAATTGGTTTCCTATTTTAGCAAAAATTATTTATTTATTTATTTATTTATTTATTCATTTTCCTTCCTTCTTTCTTTCCTTTTCAAGTATAAGTTTATTTAAATTCATATTTCTTTAAAGTATAATTTATTATAATCTTAGATTTTTAATATTAATCTTAAACCATTTTATTGACATATTGAAAATTAACATTTTGAGCTATTTTGTGAAAACCGAAGGATTAACCGTTATTTTACGGATTTTCGAAAGTGCTTTCAAATTGGAACCTTCTTTCGAAAATAAATGAACCTCTTACGCAGAATCTCTGAAAAATAGACCATTTCCTTGAAACGGAGGATTGCACGCACTATTTAATTAATTGGTTCCTAATAATCCTTAAATTAGGTGGCGACTCCAAAGAAAACCCTTTGGAATCCTATTTTGTTGACATATACCCGAAACCTATCTTTTCTTAAGAAAGGGTAATTTTTGGGGTTCAACAGCTTGGCGACTCCGCTGGGGATTACCTTAAGGTTCTAACCGCAAGGTTTTCACAAGATAACTCTTTATTTGTTTATTATTTGCAAAATAGCCTGTTTAGTTAATTTGATTATTTGCAATTGTTTGTCACTGAAAGCATGTCACTACACTTTATTTGTGCACATATAAAACTGGCATTCCGTTCATATTTTCCCCACTCCTGGGAGCTTCTTCATGGTTACTTATACCCGCGAGGTGTATGCATATACACCCGCAACTCACAAAAAAACCCTTTAAGAAAGAGTGCGCGTACCTGCGGGGTGAGCGGATAGTTTTACTACCGCGTGACCGCTTGCCACTCAAAATAGCCTTGTGTCTAGTGAACCCACTCTAGAGTTTTCGTTAGGAACATGCATGCATAAACCTTAGATTGGACCCGGTCCTTGATACCGCCTCCATAGTTAGAAAAACCGCCATTTTTCGTTGACGGGTTTAAACCCAACAACAATGCATATTATGTGTTTATGTGATAACGGAACTTCCAGTCCAAGCCAATTTTTGCAATTAATTAAATTTAGAATACTTTTATTAATTTTGTAGACTAGAAGATGCTTGCATTCAAGGGAGTATTTCAAATAGTCATCAAGTTGAAATTGTGAAGATACTTGGAAGAAGATAACAAGTTGGGGCAAAAGACGTCGAAAGGACGATAAGACGTTCGATCCATTTGATCGATGTTTGATTCAAGCAAGTTTTTTTTGGATGTAAACGGTATTTGGGACTAGATATCAGAAATTACACCGATTGTGCAAGCAAGCAAGGATTGGTCGAAACAGGCCCGCACTTCAGTTCCATTGCCTCCTCAAGCCTGATGCAGCGTAGTTATAGCATTTATTTATATTTTCATTGCACCCAAAATGATGTATTTAAATTATGTCTGGCAGTTTCTATTTTTGATGTAACAATGATATACTCAAAATCAAGTTATAACGAAAGAGAAATTATTATTACTATCATTTTCACTTACTCTAAATTCGATTATTGCAAAACCGGCTTGGACTACTTTTCGTTATCACCAATTTGGCGTCTTAGGCCCACCTCTGGCACAAAGAGGCACCTTACAGGGTAGGACGCGCCCGCATTTTTATCTACGCTCAACTAATTGTGATTGCTACATGTCAAACTTGTGTAAAATGCAAAGCGCTACGTGATGCGCGCTACATGATTGTATGCAATGTTGTTAATGACATGCAAACTAACATAGTTTACCTTTTGAATTTTTCTTTTGTTTGATTATTCCCCCAAGCAGAGAGAGTTTGATTCGTGTTGACTTTCGAGTTGGTTAAGCGTCTAATCCAAAGTGAAGCAAGCAATGACTGATTTGACTGATAATCAGACTGGTATCCCTGCATCTTCTAATGAGCAAGCTGTTGTTGTTCCTGATGAACAAATTGCTAGAATGGCTAAGCAGATTGAGTGTATGCAAGCTGAACTAGACAGAATGAAAGGGTCGAGCCGCCAAAACGCGCCAGCCGTGCTGTCAACTCTGAACCCCAATGTTGAAACTGCCAATCCGAACACGCCTTTAAAGTCCAGTGTCATTCGTATGCTTGCACCAGTTAACAACATTCCGAATGCATTCATTAACCACAACAACTTGCCTCACTATCAATATTTACCTGCCAAAGATACTCCTCGTCCTCCACAATCCAAAGCACCCATTGAAGTGCCCGAAACTATGGAAAAGCAGGGAAAGACAGTTGAGCAAGAGGGGATAATCCAAACGATGAAAATCATGCAGCAATCCATCAAGGATTTGCAAGTGTCTAGAGGACGTCAAAGCATCTCCTACCGCAATCTTTATCTATACCCTGACGTTTCTCTTCCTCACGGGTTTAAGGTGCCAAAATTTGATATGTATGATGGTCATAGTGACCCATTTGTTCATTTGACCAAATATCTCAACCGGATGAGGGTTGCGGGAGGTAAAGATGAACTTCTGATGGCCTTCTTCAGTCATAGTCTGGAAGGTATTGCTGCTGAATGGTTTGCGAGGCAGGATATAAGCAAGTGGCGTGAGTTTAATGACATAGCCAGTGATTTTACAAAGCAGTTTGAGTACAATGTCGAGATGGCTCCCGACCTTATAACCTTGTCCGATCTGAAAAAGAAACCAACAGAAACCTTTAGGGAATACGCATTGAGATGGCGTGAACAGGCGGCAAGGGTGCAACCACCAATGACTGAGGAAGACATGGTAAAGTACTTCATCCGAGCTCAAGATGATTCTTATTACATGCACTTGCTCCCTATGATGGGTAAACCTTATTCTGAACTTCTTGTGATGGGAGAGATGGTTGAAGAAGGGGTTAAGACAGGGCGAATTGTAAGTTTTGCTGCAATGAAGGCAACTACGCAAGCCATCCAGACTGGTATGGGCAATTTTGAGAAGAGAAAGAGGGAAGATGAATTTGGAATTGATATGGCTGATGTCGACCAAAGGCCAAACAAGAGGCCAACCTTCAGAAACTCATCAAACCAATCTATTTACAGAAGCACACTATATCCAACTTATCCAAGTCAGCATCAAATTCCACCCGCGCCATGTCCAGTCTATAATGCCCAACCCAATTACCATCAATTTGCAGCAACCGCTTATCACCCTTATTCACAACCGCAAGCATACAATTACCCTCCACAACATCTGCCACCTGTGGCTCGCCAGTCTAAACCATCAGGATCGCATCCCAAATATGAGAAGAAGCAGCGTCGAAAATTCACATCTTTAGGTGAACCACAAGCTCAATTGTATGAAAGATTAAAAGATGTGGGAATGCTAGAACCACTATCAGGAAATGGTACATTTGACCCTCCCCCACAATGGGTTGATGGAACCAAATATTGTGCTTACCATGCAGAATTTTTCAAGCACGACACTAACGAATGTGTTGCTCTTAAACACAAGATCCAAGATTTAATCGAAGATGGATCAATCCAGATGGGAGAATACCAAAATTTATCAATCCAAGTACAATCAAGATAGCTCACAAGCGGCGCAAGCAAGTGTTTTTCTCATTTCATGTAATTTTAATTGTAATGCGAACTACGCGTAACCTGATTCCCAAGGCTGGGATACGTAAGCAACTCACATAGAGCTCGGTTACACTAGCATAAGAATCCCCTATTTCCTCTATTATGTAATTTTGAACTACTTTTGGTCTGATTCCTGGAATGGCAACAGGATAAGTAAGCAATCCACATCGGACTCGATCAGATTTTTGTAATGCTTAGGGCTTGTTTATCTTTGATGATGTAATTCCGAACTACGCATCTGGGCAGATGTGTAGGCATTCCAATTCGGATTCGGCTTCGTACTTAGATTGCCATATTCCCTAAAGCTTTATGTAAGCAGAACTACGCACGGTCTGATTCCCGTGGAGGGATACGTAGGCGCTCTTAACGGGCTCGACTCTATAATATTAAAATTTCCAGTCTCCCCTAAGGCAAGCAACTGGGGCAATTTTGCAAGATAATTTGAAGATTTGAAAGATAGCAACTGGGGCAAATTTTGCAAAATAAGTTGAAGATTCAGGAGATCATAACTGGGGCAAATTTTGCAAGGCAAGTTGAAGATTTGAAAGATCATAACTGGGGCAAATTTTGCAAAAAAAAAAAGCCGTATTGCTTGACAAAGAGTTTGTTGGCCAAGTCTCGAAGTACGGATCGCAAATCTAAACAAAGAGAGAAGAAGGAAGCAGTTGAAGAATGAAGGCTCGAGTCAGCATGAATCAAACACTCCCCCCTCCCTCCCAAAACTAACAATTTTTCTTTGAGAGCAGGGACATTAAGATCCGCAAAGGAGGATAAACATCTTAGCAAGTCAATCTCTAAGATTCTAATCGCTTGGATTGCAATAATATTTGGATAAAGCTCGTGCTTCATGACTCGACGCTTTTCCACTTTGCCGAAAGGCGGCATTTTTATTTCCCATAACTCTTGCCATTTGTTAAGCATATTTGTTCATTTCTCTTTCACTTCATGAGAACGCTTACTAAAGTTCTATATTTTGATTTGCAGATATTTCCAATCCTAAGGGGTTCACTTTGCTTTATAATCAAGACCATTCCTCCGTGGAAGAGTTCAGAGAGTATAACGTATTAACATTCTCATGCTTTCGAAGAGCGTCTTTATATTTCAAGCTTTCGAGAAGCGTCTTTCTGTTCACGCTTTCGATAAGCGTATTTGTTGCCCCGGAGGCGTATTTATTTCACCTCGAAGGTGTTAGCTATCTGAATGCCTCGAAGGCGTAATTTTATTGCCCCGGAGGCGTATTTATGTCACCTCGAAGGTGTTAGTTATTTGAATGCCTCTAAGGCGTAATTTTGTTGCCCCGGAGGCGTATTTATTTCACCTCGAAGGTGTTAGTTATTTGAATGCCTCTAAGGCGTAATTTTGTTGCCCCGGAGGCGTATTTATTTCACCTCGAAGGTGTTAGTTATCTGAATGCCTCTAAGGCGTAATTTTGCTGCCCCGGAGGCGTATTTATGTCACCTCGAAGGTGTTAATTATTCGAATGCCTCGAAGGCGTAATTTTGTTGCCCCTGAGGCGTATTTATATCACCTCGAAGGTGTTAATTATTTGAATGCCTCTAAGGCATAATTTTGTTGCCCCGGAGGCGTATTTATGTCACCTCGAAGGTGTTAGTTATTTGAATGCCTCTAAGGCGTAATTTTATTGCCCCGGAGGTGTATTTATGTCACCTCGAAGGTGTTAATTATTCGAATGCCTCGAAGGCGAAATTTTGTTGCCCCGGAGGCGTATTTATGTCACCTCGAAGGTGTTAGTTATTTGAATGCCTCGAAGGCGAAATTTTGTTGCCCCGGAGGCGTATTTATGTCACCTCGAAGGCGTAATTTTATGTATTTGTGTCACCTCGAAGGTGTTTATTATTTGAATGCCTCTAAGGCGTAATTTTGTTGCCCCGGAGGCGTATTTATGTCACCTGCCTCTAAGGCGTAATTTTATTGCCTCAAAGGCGTATTTCTGTCACCTCGAAGGTGTTGATTATTCAAATTCCTCTAAGGAGTAATCTTTTATGGTCTCGATAGACGTTTAATATTAGTACACTTTTCTTGAGCACATTTTGTAGCCTCCTGAGGCGTTTATACATTTTCTATACCCTGACATTGCTGATAAGTTTGTTAAGACACGCAGAATAATGTGGATACTTCGGACGTATTTTTTACTTCTGGGTGGAGTACAATCCAAGTCTACCAACGGCTCCGAAGTCATCTTGCCTAACAAAGCCAGATTTCTCCATTAGTCGATTGGAGACAAGCTTATCATTGATATTGCAACCAACATCTACAAGTTCTATTGTCATTATTCATTTATTACTTCATTTATTAAGCTTTATTTGCAGTTACTCGCTTACCGTTTGTCAAGTTATTACAGGATATTAGCAGCACCGCAGCAGTATTTGGAACATAACGTGGAACTCTTTCTGAGCAGTGAACTGGGGCAATCGTTGATATGAGCTAAACTCGTCAACGAGGATCTGAAGAATCGCACTCGAACAAGCAAGTCTATCCTAATCTTTCATTTCGGATTAGGGTGTCAGTTTGGTTTCTTTTCTATTCGTGCGTCTTTTCTGTCAATCGTGCGAGTCTTCGTATCTAAGTGTCGTCGAACTACATATGGCCTGATTCTCTTTCAGCCCGAGATATGTAGGCAACTCGGAAACCGGAGTTCGGCCATGTCCATAAGCCTCGCCTTTTGGTCCTTGGAACCAGAAGTCTTTGGCTTTATCGTGACAAAATTGGCTTTTCCGTCAACTTCTTTACCCGAAAACTCTTTCATCCTTTTCGGGTAAAGAGGGGCAGCTGTTGACACCCAATTTTGTCCCAAACATTTCAGTTAATATCTAATTATTTTATAAAATGTCAATTTTAGATTTAAAAGTGAAATAATTTGAAATATGAAGAAAATAGGCTAAAATTGCACAGCATAGCCCAATTTTAGCTCACCTATGCAAACATCATATACGTTATACTCCCTCCCTAATTCAGAGAAAACCAGACCAAATTTTCTCTTAACCCGTTTTCCCTGAACCCCAAGACCCGCTTCTAATCCCCAACCCGCTTTCTCTCAAATTTTACCCAGAAATTCAAATCCTTCCCCCTTTCCAGCTATGATCAGTACGAATTCGTACAAAGCTTATTCGATTAGAGCCGTTAGAGGGTCATTTTGGGTATTTCTCATGGCTTTTAGAACCCTAAAATTTTGATATAAAGCATTAAAGATGGAGTTTTAAAGGGGGGGCAGCGACAGTAAAAAAGGAGCGGAAATGGGAGCAGCCAGCGGAGAGTTCATCAAGCAGGGCAGTTCATAAAAACTAGAGACGTTTTATTTTCAGTTCTAAGCACCAAAAAATAGTATTACTGTTCTGGGGATTTTATTATTTTGGTTTGTCGATTCCTTATTCGCGTCTTCATTTGAGTCGTCGACCTCGCTCCCGTCGACCTTATTCGAGTATCGATTCTTTGGATCCTCGCCCCTCTTCACTGCATCGCAGCAGGTAAAATCTTAACTTTTTCTTACTTTTTCTTGTTTCTCTATATCATCTCCATTGTGTGTATGTGAGTTTTAAACCTGTTATATGTGATTATGAGTTTAAAAGCAGTAAAGCCTCTACCTTTAACTGGAAAATGATAGCTTAGGGTGATAGTTAAGATGTTTCTCTATTAGTTTGAAGAATGGAATCAGTGTGTAGGATTGCTGGAATAGTATCGAATGAGTTTCTATAAGTTATGGTCGGCCTGTTATGCTGCTGTGTTAAAAGGTAATTAGAACCTCTATGTTCAGTTTCTAGATTTGGTCTAGTTTGTTGTGCTTGCATTAGTTTAATCATGTTAAGTTTTTCAGCTTATCTTGATGTCTCATCCAGCATGTTCCAGCCCATTTCTTAGCTTTTGGTCTGTGACTTAAATTTCCTCCTGAACTTCCTTCCATTTCTTCTCTGATTTTGCTTTTAAGTTCAATGTCTAGTTTTCCTAATTGGTCATGTATTTTGGAGCTCTCTCTTTAAGCTTTGCTCTGGTTCCTTGTTTGTCTGACTGATGTGAATTTAGAGGAGAGTTCTGGGGTCTAGGGGGCTGTTTGTTTCTTGTTATTGTATGAAGGAATGTAGGAGTTTTGTATGGAGTTTGTCTCTGGTTGTTTGAGGGATATGTAAGAGTTTAGGGTCTGTTATTGTTCTCTCTGGTTGGTTCAGGAGTGGAAGTGGGTAGTTGTGTTTAGAAGTTTAGGAGTTGTTTAGAGCTGGTCTTTTCAGTTCTGGTTGCTGCTTGCATCAGTCAAAAAGAGGTGTAGAAGGGGCTTAGGGAATTAGTCTTTGTTGGCTTTGAGGTGCCCTGATTGTTTGAGGGAGCTGCTGAGAGGGTGCTGCAGCAGATTGCAGAGGTTTCAGGAAATAGTTAGATGTTGCGGCTTAGTTTCTGGTTCTTTTGTTCAGGGAGTATAAGGGGTATAGATGGAAGCCTGGATTGAAGCTTGTTTCTTGGTGGCTGTAGATGTGCATTAGGTTTCATAGTTTAGCAGGGGTGTCAAGAGGAGGTTCTGGGCTTTTTGCTTGAAGTCTGGTGTATCCTAGTTGTTTCAGGGATGTTCAGAGTAGCTTATGCTGTTTCCTGGAGGGTCAGGGGTTTATAGTAGAGGCTGTTTTAGGGCTGCAGGCAGGAGTTCCAAGTCGAGGGTGTTCTGTGGGTTCTGGGTTAGGTTCAGGGCATTTCCAGGGATCCATAGGTATGCAGATTGCAGATAGGATGTTCCAAGTGTTTTTTTTTTTTTTTTGTTCAGGGTGTTTGTAGGTGCAGATTAAGCCTGTTAGGAGGCTGCTTGAAGTAAGAGGTTTGTGAGTTGTTTCTTGTGAGAATGAGGGAGTTCTGGAGTTATTTTAGGTGTAGAGGTCTTAAAGGATCTTTTTGGTTATTGGTTGCAGGGTATATGTTGTTTGTCTGGATAGTTGAGAAGTGATAGCAGAGAGTTTGTAGTTTTGGTTTAGAAGTTTGCAGGGTCTTTCTTGGGGTCTGATTGGTCTAAGTATAGTCTCAGGGAGGTGTAAGATGTCTGGTTGTTCTAAAATGGTAGTTCAGGTTGTGGGAAATTACTTTGTAGTGATGGATTGTTTTAAATCTAGCTCCTCATTAATTTATGTGTTTGTACTTAGTTCATGAACATGGTAATCGATAAAGGAAAGTTATCCATCTGCTACTTTTGAAATATCCATTGGTTCGCTTAATGCATTTGCTTAGTGATAATGCTTGGGGTTAAAATGAGATCAGGGCAAGTTAATTTACAATTGGGCTTACGGGAGCATGTTTTACAATTGTACAAGAAATTATGTTACTGTGCATGTAGATATTATATTTTGATAAGTGTTGACACGAGTTTCATTATTTTCTGTCATAAATAAACTACTGTTGACACCCAATTTTGTCCCGAATTTTTTTCAAATTTAATAAATTATGGCAATATTTTATAATTAAGGATAATTTTGTAAATTAGATATAATTGGTTAATTTCTGAGTAAAAGGGTCAAATTTTGCAATACATAGCCTAATTTCTATCCTACCCGTGCAATCACCCGATTTTCTCATTTAAATCCTAAACTGAGGTCAAAATTGCTCCTTCATTTAAATTCCAGTTTATTTATGCAAAGCCCATACCCATTAACCCCACACCCATTTTATCTTCTTCCACACAAAAAAAAAAACCTAGACACACCCATTTATGGACAGAGCAGCCGCGGCACAACACCTGACCCTCCTCTAAAAAAAACCCCATCAGAACACCCATTTCTTTGGTCTTCTTCAAACACATTTCAACACGCACACCATTCGCACACACATCGATTGAACAAAACAAAAGGAGAAGGGGATCGAAAACAGGGGATTGGGGTTGGGGTTTTGGAGGGCGCAGCACAGTGGTGGAACCACCATCACCACCATGGAAAACTCAACGCCGTTTGAACCTTGATTCTTTCACTGGTTATTGGATCTGAATCAAAACGGGTGGGGTCGTAGCGACGCCGCTACTAGCTGGTGTCGCTCCTCCACCTTACGCGACTGTTATTACAATCATATCATTATCACTTGGATTTGGATTTGCGATTACCCATTTGTTTCAGTGATTCGTTCACGTGTCTGGGTTTAATCGTTATATCTTTTTGGAAGCGTATGTTGATTCTGGTTTCTCTTTGAATATGCTGTTATTCAGTTTGATGTTGTTGTTACACCAGAATCAGATTTTGGCCGGAGTTTTGGTCGCCGGGTTGGAGCTCTGTCACCCGTTCATGTCGTGAATCTATTCACGTTGTTTTTTTTGGGTTCAACCGTTCACAGTTTGATTATTTGATTGATGCTCGACTTTTGATCTGGTAACTGGTCCTTGTGTATATTGTTTTCCTGTTGCTGCTATGGTTGTTTGCTGCAAATCTGAATCGTGACTGGGTCTTCCGTTTGCCTTGCACATTTCACTGGTTCCACTGAATCTTTTTTTGGAAATATTGTTTGACCCGTCACTTGGTCTCTGTTATGATCAGTGGATTTTGAACATATATCGCGTAACTGATATTGAATTGATACTACATTGGCCGATGAAAATACATATATACGTGTTGAGGCCGACACGAGGAATTGACGGATAATGAATTGACGGATTTTGAACATGATACTACACTTAAACCGTCCCGTTCCCGTGTCCCTAAAGCAAAAGGCGATGATGAATGCATTTTAACGCTAAGCAAGTTGAATAGAGTAGTGGGTTTGGTGCTTTGGCACGGCAACACGGCCCGGGCTCCGTGTTTGCAACCGTACCAAATCCCGATCCTCTATTCGACGCACCATGCAAACCTGAGCCTAAATTTTGCCAAAACAACCCCCTTTATTATTGTTATTATTATTATTATTATTATTATTATTATTATTATTATTATTATTATTATTATTATTATTATATATTCTATTATTATATATTCTATTATTATTATTATTATTATTATATATTTTATTATTATTATTATTGTTATTTTATTATTATTATTATTACTTTATTATTGTTATTTTATTTTATTAATTATTACACTTTATTATCGTACTAATTTAGTTTAAATTCCCATTTTATTGCGAGGTACACCTTGGCACGAGCAATTCGGGAATGCTTTTTGGCTAACTTCCGTTGCATTGGAGTCGATTGGACTGAATTCGGACCCGAGCATTCAAAAATAAGACTTAGGAATTTTAGAAAATCCACGGCTCCCGCGAGTTGATCAATTTACCGGTTTTATCTTTAACTTTGCTTTCCTTAGATATTTATGTAAATAAAATGTGTGAATTATTTTATTTGATAATAATATTTGATTGCTTGGTATATTGCTTTACTTTATATGCATTATCCTTTTTATTTTTGAAGTCGTTATTTAATTTATTGCAAACTGGGGCAAATTAGCAAAATGCGTGCAAAAAATTAAAATATTTTTCATAAACAAGTTTTATTTCAATTAATTATTTTAGATAATTTTTTTTAGAAAAGCATATTTTGCAAATATTTGGAAACCTGTCGGATTAACCGTATTTTACGGAATTTCGGAAGTGCCTTAAAAACCTTCTTCCGAAATTAATAAAACCTCTTACCTTTTAGAATCTCTGGAAGAAAGACCGTCTTTTTTATAAAACGGAGTTTTGCACGCCTTTGTTAATTTGGTTCCCTGTTTTCCTTAAATTGGGTGGCGACTCCAAAAACTCAAAAGAGTTAGCCCATCCTGTCGATATTCCGGAATTTATCTTTTTCGGGGTAATTTTTGGGGTTCAACAGCATGGCGACTCCGCTGGGGAGCAATAAAGGTTTTGACCATAAAGGTTTCCAATTGTTTGCAACTAGCATGCCTGATTTATTTGCTTTATTATATCTGTTTGTTTGGTTTGCCTTATAAAGCATGCATTGTATTAATTTGTGCATAATCTGCGTTCCGTTCATATTTCCTCCCTCATGGAGCCTGTCAATTCTCTTTCACCTCCTCGATTTCATCACGGGGTACCCGCTTGACGGGTAGCTATGCAGGAAGGGCATTGCCCTTACCTCACTCTTTCAAACTTCTTTCGTGTCACCAAAAGTTAGTTGGGGTATGGTTTGCCTGGTTTTGCCATGGCCGGTTTTACTGGTTTATGGGGCCAGGTTTATCCCGCATAGGTCTGAATCAGCCTCAACCGTTAGCCCACTCTTAGAAGAAGATTAGGTCATGCACGCATATACACCTTAGTTTGGGGGGAAGTTCGGCAGATTTGGTTGGTTTGTGTTTTGGAGATGGTTTGGTGTAGTGAGATCTAAGAGGCGAAGCCCCTGGTGTCTTTGAAAGGATCGGTGGGGTCCCTCTCATGAATGGCTTTGCGTGTGTGCAGGCCTATGTTGATTATCCAGCTGCAACTTTGTAAAAATTGAAGTATGCTTGTCGCATACTAGGAGAGCGAAGCCCTTGTGTCTTTGAATGACCAGTGGGGTCCCTCCTTGAAGACCAGTGCGGTCTTGGCTACCTAGGAAACTGAGAGGCTTGATCAAAGCCGAGGACCAGTGAGGAGCTTTATGAACAAGGTCGGTGCGCCTTGCAAAACCTAAGAAACTGAGAGGCTTGATCGAAGTCGATGACCAGTGAGGTTTTATTTTTGAAAGGCCAATTGGCGCCTTTCGTGATTTGCAGTCTGGTATTGTGAAGGCAGTTGGAAATTTCTCCTTGGATGTTGTAAAGCAATTGGGAATCGTGTTTGGAGGAGTATGGATGTTTGCAAAGGCTATGTAGGGCTGTTTCGGGTTTTTAGGCATTTGGGTTTAGAATTTTGTGCAGATGCTGTAGAGAACATGAGCTGTGTTAAAATGTTAATTGCCTGCCTTGCTTTGTTTGCTCAAAATGCGTTAAATACTAGGTGTTGCTTGCTTATATGCAATCCTATGAATGACATGCAAACTATCTTAATTACCCTTTGTGAGGTTTCTTTGTTTTGTTTATTTCTCTAGCAAATGTTGGATTTGTGAAGTGCCTGACCATTTACCATGCAAGGGGATTCGAGATTTGATTGATGGTAGACGCTCTAGTTCGTGAACGATGCAGCACTAGAAGTTAATGGCATTGTTTGAAAGTACTTGGCGATTGAACTTAGTAGCATTATTTTCAATTTTTAATTCGGGTTGAGGCCCTGAATCGCATTGTAATTTAAAGCTTATGTTAATCTGAATCAACTCATTTTGAATTTATGAAAATTGAAGTAAAATGCATCTCATTCTTATTATATTATTTACGCTTGCATTTGTTTCCATTTTAAAATTAAAATTGATAAACTTGCCAAAGCTTTGCTTGTAATGTATGGCAAAACAACTGAACAATTTGAAAGCGATGTACTGAAAGTTATTGTCCGCGCACTTTGGATATTGCACTATCTGCTAGAGCTTCAACTGGGGCAGCTTTTATTTTGTTGGTATATGGCGTTGAAGCGGTGAAGCAGAACTACGCACGGTCTGATTCCCAAGGAGGGATACGTAGGCTCCCCCATCGGGCTCGACCCTTTAGCATTTTAAATTTTATTTTCCCCCAAGAAGGACAACTGGGGCAATTTTTGCAAAATGAGTTAGAGATGCGCAAGATAATAACTGGGGCAGAATTTTGCAAGAAACAAGGTTGGATATTAAAGATGAGTTGGCAAGAATTTGAAATCGGTTAAGCAAACAGTGCAAAGTCTAAGACAAAGGACGTTCAGTTTGTTTTAAAATATGTTACAAGTTTAAGTCAAGGCAGAATTTTCAAAATGCATCTTTGACTTCATTTGCATGCTTATTTCACTTGCTATATTGCATTAAAATATTTTATCTTGCCTCTATTTTTTCGAAAATCTATGCTATTTGAGTTCATGAGCCAAGTTTCTGAAAGCAATTCGCAAATCCAAGTCCAAGGAGGACGAGGAAGCAGCGGAAGCGGCAAGATCAGGATGAAGTCTGCAAATCAAACGCTTCCCCCTCCCTCCCAAAACTAATGATTTTTCCTTGAGCGCAGGAATTTTCAAAGCAACAAGATGAGGAAACTAGCAACTATCAATTCCTCATAGAGTATTTGTCATACACATTGAACAATGTTGCCAAGATAACCGACCGAGATTGGAAGCGTTATCTGATTCATCGCATACGCGAAACGACTTTATTTTCTCTCTATTTCTGCCCTTGCCTAATCAAAGTTCATTGCTTTATTGGCAACTTTACTTTACACTTTGCAGGAATTAAGCATTAACTCAGTTTTCTCAAGGATAACACTCAACTCTTTAGGGCTTCACCAACATAAGCCGGACGGCTTAAACTCTCACTTTATATCCCCTTTATCTTTGACATCTTCTTGTCCATGCAAATTTAATTAAAACTTTATTTTGCAGGCTATTCTACCATTTATTTTACAAGTATCAACTCCAAGTCTATCGTAAACAATCGAAGACGCTATTATATTGCCGATCCTGGGGGCTCACTTTATTTTGTAGTCAAGACCATTCCTCCGCGGAAGAGTTCAAAGAGTATAACATATTCATGTGTTTACGCTTTCGATAAGCGTCTTTTATATTTCACGCTTCCGGTAAGCGTATTCATGTGTTTACGCTTTCGATAAGCGTCTTTTATATTTCGCGCTTCCGGTAAGCGTCTTTATCTCACCTCGAAGGTGTTAATTATTTGAATGCCTCGAAGGCGTAATATATTTGCCCCGGAGGCGTATTTGTGTCACCTCGAAGGTGTTAATTATTTGAATGCTTCGAAGGCGTAATATATTTGCCCCGGAGGCGTATTTGTGTCACCTCGAAGGTGTTAATTATTTGAATGCCTCGAAGGCGTAATATATTTGCCCCGGAGGCGTATTTGTGTCACCTCGAAGGTGTTAATTATTTGAATGCCTCGAAGGCGTAATATATTTGCCCCGGAGGCGTATTTGTGTCACCTCGAAGGTGTTAATTATTTGAATGCCTCGAAGGCGTAATATATTTGCCCCGGAGGCGTATTTGTGTCACCTCGAAGGTGTTAATTATTTGAATGCCTCGAAGGCGTGATTTTGTTGCCCCGGAGGCGTATTTGTGTCACCTCGAAGGTGTTAATTATTTGAATGCCTCGAAGGCGTAATATATTTGCCCCGGAGGCGTATTTGTATCACCTCGAAGGTGTTAATTATTTGAATGCCTCGAAGGCGTGATTTTGTTGCCCCGGAGGCGTATTTGTGTCACCTCGAAGGTGTTAATTATTTGAATGCCTCTAAGGAGTTATTTTGTTGCCCCGGAGGCGTATTTATGTCACCTCGAAGGTGTTTATTATGTGAATGCCTCTAAGGCGTAATTTTATGGACTCGATAGGTGTTTTAATATTCTACACTTTCTTAATCACATTTTGCAGCCTCCTGAGGCGTTTATACATTTGCAATACATATTTTAATGGCCTTACGTCGCTGATAAGTTTGTTAAGACATGCAGGATGATGTGAATATTCCAGACGCATTACAATCCATGATTGCCTTCAAATTGACTCCTCATAACTTAAAGCATTACGCTTTGTCATGAGTTATTGCCGAACAGGCGGCATTTCTACCCCTATGACTTTCATTCCTAATAGGCGACAAAGCCGAGGCTTGTTTGGTGTTTTCAAAACTAAGCCAAATAGGGCATCTCTTTGTTTCAGGCTATAATCCGCACAAGGCCATCCTTGCCGGATTGTCTCGCCAATTGATTTATCAATGGCTATCGCACTGACTACATTTCCGCATTACTTCGCTTGGCACTTGCTTTGAAATATGTCTTTGCACTTACTTCAAAATTAACGCCTTGCTTTACCCTTTCAGGTTGACCATCGGCTACGAGAATTCTCCTTTGTTGGATTGTCTCGCCTATTGATTTGCAAAATGTTGACCACCAGGCGGGGCTTCTCTCTTGTTGGACTTTCACGCCTGTTGATTTGCTAAATCACTTTGCGTTGCTTTACATTTCGCGCTAAATTGCCTTACACTTGCTTTCAATTATGCCTTTGCACTTGCTTTATATTATGAACCGCTTTACTTTTAGCTTAACAGGTCAGCCCTGAGACCCTCCTTACTTTGTGCCGGACCGGATCACCAGCTGATTTGTAGACAATCAATTCCAAGACCCTCCTTGCTGCGTGCCCGACCGGCTTGCCAGTTGATTTGTCAAGATGTTCAAATTGCCTTGCACTTGCTTTCAATTATGCCTTTGCACTTGCTTTTATATTATGACTTGCTTTACTTTTAGCTTAACAGGTCAGCCCTGAGACCCTCCTTGCTTTGTGCCGGACCGGATCACCAGCTGATTTGTAGACAATCAATTCCAAGACCCTCCTTGCTGCGTGCCCGACCGGCTTGCCAATTGATTTGTCAAGATGTTCAAATTGCCTTGCACTTGCTTTCAATTATGCCTTTGCACTTGCTTTATATTATGAACCGCTTTACTTTTAGCTTAGCAGGTTAACAGGTCAGTCCCGAGACCCTCCTTGCTTTGTGCCGGACCGGTTCGCCAGCTGACTTGTCCGACAATCAACCCCAAGACCCTCCTTGCTTCATGCCCGACCGGCTTGCCAGTTGATTTGTCAAGATTGTTGAAAATGCCTTGCACTATGCCTTCGCATTTGCTTTATTGCTTCACCAGTGGATGGGAAGACAATTATCAAAGATATTGCAGCTTGCACTTACAAATTACGTCATGCCTACCATAAGCAATTGGAGGCCTTATTCTGAAGCCTATCATAAGCAATTGAAGGCTATTTTATTATTGATCCTACCGTAAGCAATCGGGGGGTCTTATTATCAAGTCTATCGTGAGCAAGCGAAGACTTCATTAGCATTCACGCCTACCATAAGCAATTGGAGGCCTTATTTTGAAGCCTATCGTAGGCAATCGAAGGCCTTATCATTTGAAGCCTACCATAGACAATTGGAGGCCCTATTATGAAGTCTACCGTAAACAATCGGAGACATCACATTTACCAAGTCTACCGTAGACAATCGGAGGCGTGGTTCTTTATCAAGTCTATCGTATACAATCGAAGACGTCATTATCATTTGAAGCCTACCATAAACAATTGGAGGCCTTTTATGAAGCCTATCGTAGACAATCGAAGGCACTATTGTTATGGAGCCTACCGTAAACAATCGGGGGGCCTCATTATGAAGTCTATCGTAAACAATCGAAGACGCCATTATCATTTAAAGCCTTCCATAACAATTGGAAGCCTTTTTATGAAGCCTATCATAGACAATCGAAGGCGCTATTGTTATGAATCCTACCATAGACAACTGGAGGCATATCATGAATAAGGATCAGCTTAGAGGTTCTCCGGGCAGAGTATCTTGTCAGTTGATCGAAGGAAGAACTTTTGATGATATCACCACCCGCATTTACAGTTTTGTTATCACTTTATTTATTTCTTATTCCAATTATTACAGTTTATTAGCAGTTGCACGTTTACCGTTTGTTGAGATTATTGCAGGATTTTTAGCAGCACCGCAGCAGCGTTTGGAGAATAAAATGGAGCTTTGCTTAGCAATGAACCGGGGCAATCGTTGATATGAGCTGGACTCGTCAACGAAGACCTGAAGAATCGCACCCGCATAAGTCATCCACCCTAGAGGTAAGTCTCTTGTTAACCCTGAGTCTGAGATTTAAGATTGAAGACAAGATGGCTCGGTTATCGAGGTGTAGTGGAAGCTATGTCCGTGTAAACCCCTCTTTATGGGTGTGTCGTCGACCACATTTTCATAACTTGGGTGATTACAAGCCTCTTTTCCCGCGCTTGAGTAGTCGTTACTATCTCGTCTTTGATTTTCAAATCGCGTCGAACTACATATGGCCTGATTCTCTTTCAGTCCGAGATATGTAGGCAACTCGGAAACCGAAGTTCGGCCATGTCCATAAGCCTCGCATTTTGATCCCAGGAATCGAAGTCTTGGCTTTACCGTGACAAAATTAGGTTTCACGTCAACTTTCTTTACCCTGAAAACTCTTTCATCCTTTTCGGGTAAAGAGGGGCAGCTGTTGACACCCAATTTTGTCCCGATTTTTTTTCAAATTTAATAAATTATGGCAATATTTTATAATTAAGGATAATTTTGTAAATTAGATATAATTGGTTAATTTCTGAGTAAAAGGGTCAAATTTTGCAATACATAGCCTAATTTCTATCCTACCCGTGCAATCACCCGATTTTCTCATTTAAATCCTAAACTGAGGTCAAAATTGCTCCTTCATTTAAATTCCAGTTTATTTATGCAAAGCCCATACCCATTAACCCCACACCCATTTTATCTTCTTCCACACAAAAAAAAAACCTAGACACACCCATTTATGGACAGAGCAGCCGCGGCACAACACCTGACCCTCCTCTAAAAAAAACCCCATCAGAACACCCATTTCTTTGGTCTTCTTCAAACACATTTCAACACGCACACCATTCGCACACACATCGATTGAACAAAACAAAAGGAGAAGGGGATCGAAAACAGGGGATTGGGGTTGGGGTTTTGGAGGGCGCAGCACAGTGGTGGAACCACCATCACCACCATGGAAAACTCAACGCCGTTTGAACCTTGATTCTTTCACTGGTTATTGGATCTGAATCAAAACGGGTGGGGTCGTAGCGACGCCGCTACTAGCTGGTGTCGCTCCTCCACCTTACGCGACTGTTATTACAATCATATCATTATCACTTGGATTTGGATTTGCGATTACCCATTTGTTTCAGTGATTCGTTCACGTGTCTGGGTTTAATCGTTATATCTTTTTGGAAGCGTATGTTGATTCTGGTTTCTCTTTGAATATGCTGTTATTCAGTTTGATGTTGTTGTTACACCAGAATCAGATTTTGGCCGGAGTTTTGGTCGCCGGGTTGGAGCTCTGTCACCCGTTCATGTCGTGAATCTATTCACGTTGTTTTTTTTGGGTTCAACCGTTCACAGTTTGATTATTTGATTGATGCTCGACTTTTGATCTGGTAACTGGTCCTTGTGTATATTGTTTTCCTGTTGCTGCTATGGTTGTTTGCTGCAAATCTGAATCGTGACTGGGTCTTCCGTTTGCCTTGCACATTTCACTGGTTCCACTGAATCTTTTTTTGGAAATATTGTTTGACCCGTCACTTGGTCTCTGTTATGATCAGTGGATTTTGAACATATATCGCGTAACTGATATTGAATTGATACTACATTGGCCGATGAAAATACATATATACGTGTTGAGGCCGACACGAGGAATTGACGGATAATGAATTGACGGATTTTGAACATGATACTACACTTAAACCGTCCCGTTCCCGTGTCCCTAAAGCAAAAGGCGATGATGAATGCATTTTAACGCTAAGCAAGTTGAATAGAGTAGTGGGTTTGGTGCTTTGGCACGGCAACACGGCCCGGGCTCCGTGTTTGCAACCGTACCAAATCCCGATCCTCTATTCGACGCACCATGCAAACCTGAGCCTAAATTTTGCCAAAACAACCCCCTTTATTATTGTTATTATTATTATTATTATTATTATTATTATTATTATTATTATTATTATTATATATTCTATTATTATATATTCTATTATTATTATTATTATTATATATTTTATTATTATTATTATTGTTATTTTATTATTATTATTATTACTTTATTATTGTTATTTTATTTTATTAATTATTACACTTTATTATCGTACTAATTTAGTTTAAATTCCCATTTTATTGCGAGGTACACCTTGGCACGAGCAATTCGGAAATGCTTTTTGGCTAACTTCCGTTGCATTGGAGTCGATTGGACTGAATTCGGACCCGAGCATTCAAAAATAAGACTTAGGAATTTTAGAAAATCCACGGCTCCCGCGAGTTGATCAATTTACCGGTTTTATCTTTAACTTTGCTTTCCTTAGATATTTATGTAAATAAAATGTGTGAATTATTTTATTTGATAATAATATTTGATTGCTTGGTATATTGCTTTACTTTATATGCATTATCCTTTTTATTTTTGAAGTCGTTATTTAATTTATTGCAAACTGGGGCAAATTAGCAAAATGCGTGCAAAAAATTAAAATATTTTTCATAAACAAGTTTTATTTCAATTAATTATTTTAGATAATTTTTTTTAGAAAAGCATATTTTGCAAATATTTGGAAACCTGTCGGATTAACCGTATTTTACGGAATTTCGGAAGTGCCTTAAAAACCTTCTTCCGAAATTAATAAAACCTCTTACCTTTTAGAATCTCTGGAAGAAAGACCGTCTTTTTTATAAAACGGAGTTTTGCACGCCTTTGTTAATTTGGTTCCCTGTTTTCCTTAAATTGGGTGGCGACTCCAAAAACTCAAAAGAGTTAGCCCATCCTGTCGATATTCCGGAATTTATCTTTTTCGGGGTAATTTTTGGGGTTCAACAACTACTGCATATAAACTTTGAAATTTCTATTCCAAGGTTTGTGTGGCTGTGTATTTAAATGAGTTTTGAAAGATTAACTTTATCACCTATTTGTTTATGATTTGATCTTTCTGTTAAGATAGAGTAGTAATGGTTGACTTTGGAAGTTAGTTTTGTGTCATTATCTAATTAACAAGCTGTACTTATGTATTTTTATTAAGTGGCTACTAATCTTTATTTCTATCTCTTTGTTTCTTTGGCATGAAATTCCCTTGGGATGAGTCGGCTAAAACTCGTAAATTGGGACGGCTTACATTGCATTGGAGTCACTTGGGGTCAAGTTCGCACTCAAGCTTTCAAGAAATGAAGACCTATAGAAATTTAAAAAAATGCTTTGTTGAGTCATGTGATGTTTAGACTCATGGGCATAATGTATAAAAAATAAAATTCAAGGCTCCCATGAGTTTTATCAATTTCCGGGTTCTTCTTCTAAACCTCCTCTTTCCCATCCTTAGAAATTGCATGTCTATAGGAATTCCCCGTAGATAATTATTTATTTGATTGATTATGAATGAATGTTTAGTTATTTATTGAGTTATTTTGTGAATATTTTATTCCTTTAGAATCTCCATCTTATTTACGAATTGTGCATCTTTTAGTTAAATAATGCGTGCAATTAAAATTCGAAATTAATAAAAAGTAACTCAATTTTTATCCATGAAAGTGTAATTTCTTTCCAATTAATTGGTTTCCTATTTTAGCAAAAATTATTTATTTATTTATTTATTTATTCATTTTCCTTCCTTCTTTCTTTCCTTTTCAAGTATAAGTTTATTTAAATTCATATTTCTTTAAAGTATAATTTATTATAATCTTAGATTTTTAATATTAATCTTAAACCATTTTATTGACATATTGAAAATTAACATTTTGAGCTATTTTGTGAAAACCGAAGGATTAACCGTTATTTTACGGATTTTCGAAAGTGCTTTCAAATTGGAACCTTCTTTCGAAAATAAATGAACCTCTTACGCAGAATCTCTGAAAAATAGACCATTTCCTTGAAACGGAGGATTGCACGCACTATTTAATTAATTGGTTCCTAATAATCCTTAAATTAAGAAAACCCTTTGGAATCCCATTTTGTTGACATATACCCGAAACCTATCTTTTCTTAAGAAAGGGTAATTTTTGGGGTTCAACATCGAGCACACAGCAAGTTACAATTTATATAGATGATTTTATGGTTCCTTTTTTATATACTAACTCTATGCTAACTTATTTAGTGCTTACTCTAGATACAACTTGTACACCAGAGTTTTCCCCTTCTTTCAATCTAGCTTTTTATTTTAGAAAGGTAGATTAGCTTGGTAGACAGACTTGATCAAAGCATAGTGACCTATGCTAGAAAAGTAGTTTTCTATCCAACCACTAACATGCTTCTGTACCCTGTCATCGATAAGGTTAAAGAATTCTTCTCCGTCTTTTTCCTAAACCTCCCAATGATATAAGGTAGTCTTTGACGGTTCCATTCAGTTTGTATTGGGCACACCAGTATTTTCATTCTCTACAACTGTTTCTTCTAAATCTTGAGGAAGTTTTTTTGCTTTGATAGGGTGAGCATCATTGTTAGTTTAGAGTCTTTAGCATTCCTTCTGGTCATCTAGAAAGTGAGAAATAAGAAGTTCCAAATATTGGTGTAAGATTGAAATTACCCTGTCGAGTATATTTTGTTCTGGTATGTTGGGGCTTGGAATGTGATACAAGCAACTGTGCCTGCTTGGATCAGGAGGCTCAAAAGAACCAAGCTTTAGTCCACTTCATGGTTCCAACTCAATTCTTGCCTGGTTTCATGCTTTCATGATGCTTCCTGTACAGTCAGGACCATGCTGCATATTTCTATTTGCACTTGTTTTGCCTGCTTTTCCCTGACAATTAGACGTTTGTTTATGCGTTGAACGATAGGTCCTTATGTATTTTCGCTTTCTTTCAACTACTGTCCTGAAGTAATAAATTTATCTATTTGTCATATTGCTTAACTTGAATTATTTATGTATCATCATTTTCAGCTTTGCGCAGTAAAATGAAGCAGAAAGCATTTGTAGAATGTGATCAGTACATAGCAAAGTATGCTGAATGTTCCTCAGGAAGAACTCTATCTGTTGTTTGGCAGTGTCGCAAACAGGCTAAAGAATTAAACGAGTGCCTCCATCAGTAGTATGTTCCTCATCTTTGATTGAACTTGTGCTGTCATCTTTAGTTAAGTCTGAATTTGTACCAGCAAATATTTGCCGTCATTGGCTACCACGACACTCTTTCTAGGCTTGCTTGCAAATATCGAAAAGCTCTTTGCACCTCATCTGACAACAAAATTTCTTTTGATGAATGAGGGTAATTTCAATTAGCACTAAGATGTTGCTGTATATTCCATGGCAAAAACATAGTTTCCATTACAAAACTAGGGTACCAAGAAAGTCTGTGGTACTGCAGCATATACATTTATCATACTACACGAGAAAGCCAAAAGAGGTGTAATATTTGTGTTTATAAAAAGTATGGATTCAGATGTGTCTTCAAACGTCTTCTGTTTCTTTTTCTCTATGTTTACGCTAAAATTGCATGTTGGGATAGTAAACTATAGCCTTATGTGATTTTTTCATTGCGGTATTCCTGTCCAGCTTAATAGTAAATCCTTTACTTTCCTGGGAATTACCCAACTGATGCCAAACAGATCAAAGAATAGATACCATAGTTTTCTGGTTACTTGCAATCAAGGATTAGATGATCAGCTTTCTTAAATAGCCTTTCACAAATGAAACACATATAAATTTCATCCCTTCTCCGTAGATTTTGTTGTATTAGACATGCAGCATTGGCAAAGATCCAGCACAAACCAGCTAGCTACCTTAGCGGGAACACTGCTCTTCCATATATCTCTCCAAGCCAATATAATGTTGTCCACAAGTTAGTGGGAGAACTTCTCTTCCATATCTTATCGAAAGATCTTCTGAAATCCAACTTCATGCATAATTTTGTTGTAATTGTGTACAGTAGGTGATCCTCTGAAAACTTAGAATACTTATTGTGGAAGCATTGTTCACGACAAATGTGTGTTAAGACAAACCATACGATGCATTCAAGCTGTAACAGTGGCACCGTGGTGGTTTGTCACTTTTGGATAGTCCATGCATCCCTTTGACATGAGCTGTAACTCAACAAGTAAATTACTATTCTAATATGTTTGACAACTTGAAAGTATGGGCGGTTAGAATTAAGTTCTTTTAAAATTGACAATTATGTCTTCAAATTTGAACTGAACTTGCAACCCAAGGCAGAATACAATAGCTAAAGATGTTTACCATGGATAGGGCAGGGGATGAACATTTAATGGGCGTAAAGTTCATTTCTTTTACCTGTAACTCAAAGGGGAATCACAAGTTTATCGACAAACTTTGTTGTTTCGAAACAAATGTCGATGTATTAGAGACCATTCTAATCCTCGGACACTAGAGAAGAAGCGAAGCAGGATAAATGAATTCGATTGTAATCCCTGTTTCTATGAATAAATTAACCCCTTTGGGCAGGCGAAACATTTTAGGGCTTCTATCTCATGACATGTTCTGATGTTCTATTTCTTTTCCTTGTTTCCTTTTCGTGCAGCACAAATGACAGTGTCTTGGAAGAGATGAAGAAAGAGTACATGCTTCAACAGGAGGGGAAGGAACCACCTAGAGCCTGAGTTTCACTTTCTTGGTACTTCCACTTTGTAGCTCTAAACATCATCATTATGCATACTTTGGCTCAGTCATTTTTATACAGGAAAAAAGTGGTTAGTGAGTACCTGTTTAGGTTGTTCCGGTGTTCAAGAAGAAGAAGAATCTTCGAGTTGTTTTCTTCTCCTCGTAAAGGAGTAAAAGGGGTTTGTATTATGCAAGTCATTTCTAGGATGAGTTTTCTTCAGAGTTGAAATTTCTTTAGTCGTGTTGTATGATATGCTACACTTCATTGAAGGACATCCTATTGGGTTTGCCTTTAGATAATCAGAGAGGAAACAAGTGGATGATTGATGAAACAGAACTTTTTACTGCTTGTGTACCTCGGCTAATATAAGCTGGTAGCTTGCTACATTACACTGTATGTCTCGGATAATCAAAGTTTGAGCATCTGGGTTCACGCCGAGTGATGCAGTTGACGTTTGGATTGTTACTCTTGTGGCTCAATGACTAGCCATCCTTTTAGAATATTTGTCGTCGCATGTGAAGTAAAATTATTCCTTCAGAAGTTAGAAATATAAGGGACTTTAGTTCCAGACCAGCCATAGCTGTGGTTGGGCGTGGGTAAAAAAATGGAAAGAGATGCTCTCTGACAAGAAAAATGTAAAGCACAAAAATAATTTTTAGAAATTCAATCAAAAGAGGTCCTGGAAACCAAGACAACCAAAAGTCAGTTTTGGATAAAAATAACTAGCATTATAAATTAGAAAAAAATTATTTACTGGTATTTGTAGAACTAGAAAACTAATCAGAGAACAGAACATCTTTAAAATGAATGGACGAATGCCAAAACTTTGCATTAGTGAAATGGTTGTTTTGGTATGAAGGACACCATTTTCCTTTTGAAGGTAACAAATGTTCATTTAAACAACCAATTCAAATAGAGGTACACCACAGAAATATCTTTAGTTGCTAAATGAGAAGAATGATTCAGAAGGAAAAACAAAACTAACCATTAAGGGTAAAAGAATTTAAGTTGCACAAGTTGCATAAAATGAAGCCGCTTTATAAGCGTTACGCCTAGTCCAATGAAATGACAAATTATAGAATTAATTCTTTAAAGACAAACAATCCACAATAACTGTATCAAATTCAGACAAATTAGGCATATTTGAATCAAGAGAAATAAGCACCTCTTTATTAGGTTAGTTACCAAAAAATATTTTTCATCTAATGAAAAAAAAAAAACTTCCTTTAATTTGTAAGCAAATATAAATATCTCTAACTCTTACATCATACAATTACTTAGCTAACCTACAATTAAACATTAGTAGCAGTAACAACTATTTTTTGTTAATATCATCAGTAATAATTTTCAGAAAACATTCACTCTCGAATCAAATATGAATAATTTAAAAAAAAAAAAAACATTCTCTTAATACAAAAACGTGGATATTTGTAAAAAGTTGATGAAACCGGAGCCGGTCCAGTTACATGTGTGGTTCAAAAAATCAAAACCCTTACACACAAAGCCCTCAAAACTCATCAGCCCTCACTCTTCTATACACTCTCATTCTTCAATATTCGATCTGCTTATAGCCTCCATTATTATTATTATTATTATTGTTATTGAAATAAAGAAAGAAGAATCATGTCAGTGAAAGTATTGAATCCAAATGCGGAAGTGCTTAACAAATCAGCAGCACTTCACATGAATATTAACGCCGCCAAGGGTTTACAGGATGTTCTTAAAACTAATCTTGGCCCTAAAGGCACTATTAAAATGTTAGCATAACCCTCTTTTATTATTTATGGTCTTTGATTTTCGCTTTTAATATTTTGTTTTAATTACTGATGAATTGTTTAGGCTTGTTGGTGGTGCTGGTGATATTAAACTTACTAAAGATGGCAATACTTTATTGAAAGAAATGGTATGTTTTATTTCCAGCTACTTTCGTATTCGATATATTATTTATGCATTTTAAGTGTCCTGAGAATCAAAGGCGGATCCAGGATTTGAGTTCGGGGTGACACTGAAACCACTTAACATTTGAGATTGGGTTTGGAATTTATAATATTTGCACATAATTAGTAGGTTTATTAGCATGTACATAGGGTTTTAGCCAGAGCTATTGGGTTCGGCTGGAACTGCAATTTACACTGTGAAAGAATTATGTGTGGAAGTCCAGGTGTAGAATTATGTTTCTTAATAAGATTAATACTACTATCTAGTCACTAAAAGGAACATGACATTATTATTCTTTCCCGAGTCAAATGCAACAATCGTCTAACATTTTTGGAGAGTTGATAAGGCCATCAAGAGGATCTGGATAATGATTCCAGCAACTGGTGCATTTGGATAGAGAAGAATCGAAGGTGCTTTGATGGCAAATCAACTCCACTTCACTCTCTAAAAGCTAGATGCTTAGTTAGTTTGTTCAGCTTGAACTTTGTTTCTCCTGTTAATGGCTTTGCAGAATATTTTGACTTTGTTAGCTCCCTGATCCTAACATAGCCATATGAAATGGAGCTAACCTGTAGAACCCCTTTTGTAATTATGCATCTGCTTGATGCATTTCGTTAATGAATTTCTTGCTTCATCAAAAAAGACATTTTTGAATATATTTTTGATAAAGATTTTTAACATTCTTATAAAATATCTATACTACAGAAATTAGGATGCTCATTTAAAAATCTATACATACAAAGATTGTGATTTATAATTCTTTTTAAGTAGTCCTTAATTATGTTAAGTTTAATTAAGAAAATTAAGAAATTGATGTCCGAATTCACACTTCAGATTAAAGATGATAACCCTTGCACTTCAAACATTGTCGTCTTTTTTTGTGGAGGGAGTACTTTTTAAGATGGTATTGGCTAAGTTAAGAATACTGCTTTGAAGATGTGAGTCGTAAATGGATAGAAGATGAGTGTTGTTTTTTTGATAATGATAGTTTTCTGCTTGAACAAAATGCAGCAAATTCAAAGCCCAACTGCAATAATGATTGCTAGGACTGCTGTTGCTCAAGATGATACAAGTGGTGATGGTACTACATCTACTGTGCTTTTCATTGGGGAGCTCATGAAACAATCTGAGCGTTGCATAGATGAAGGTTGGCTATATCTTTTTTTTTCCCCAGCAACTTTGATCTGACTGAGTATTATATACAACCTTAAATGGAGTATGCTGACAGATTCAGAAAATTAATTGTGGAGATATGTTTAGTAAAAAGTTTTTCCTGCTTTAACTACTTATGATTACATTTTGCTTGCTCGATCATACGCAGGTTCTAGACATTTAATATTTGGTGAATTGTTATATTCAGCTCATTTCTTGGTTGAGCTCCCTGTCAAAGATAGCTGTTGAAGTCTTCTTGACCAATATATATTCTTTACTTAATTTATGTTACAAGTGCATGGAACTTCGTTGCAGGAATGCATCCTCGTGTGCTAGTTGATGGTTTTGAAATTGCAAAAAGAGCAACATTACAATTTCTTGAAAAATTTAAGACCCCTGTAGTGATGGGTGATGAGCCAGATAAAGAGATATTGAAGATGGTAGCAAGAACGACTTTGAGAACGAAGGTTTTCTACTGCACTTTGAATGTGACTTAGGTTATAATCCTTATGTGCTCCTCCTTTATTTCTGGTGCTCATACCAACTTATGGTTTTGTGCAGTTGTATGAAGCATTGGCTGATCAACTGACAGACATTGTTGCAAATGCTGTGAGTGCCCCCCCCCCCCCCCCCCCCCCTCTTCCCCCCCTGCTTCTAGACATTTAGAGATTGCCTTTTTAGATTATTTCGTCCTTATAGACATGATCTGGGGAAGGGAAGGACCAACTAAGACTGATAATATCATATTAAGAAGTGAAATATCTGCTTGCTTGATTTAAAAAAAATTAAAAAACTTGATCAAAAGTGAAATATCTGCTTGCTCTGACAAAGGAGGGGGTATAGTCTTATCTATATTTAGACGGGTGTGTTGTAGCATTAAGAACTATAGGGAATAGATAGCATGTTTGGTTAAAATTGATTTTGTTTAATGATTCATGGTACATTGACATTAGTTGCTGTCACTTTCTTTCTTTTCCCAGTTAGCTTTCTTTTGTTGTATTGTTTCTTTTTCTTTTGGTATATTCCTCCCCCCTTTCCTGATGAGTTACTGCAACTTGTGCAATAGGTGCTCTGCATCCGCAAGCCTGAAGAAGCTATTGATCTTTTCATGGTTGAAATAATGCACATGCGCCATAAGTTTGATGTAGACACTCGTTTGGTATGTGAAATGCTACTTATACCCTCTGCATACTGGTTATCATTTCTATAGTTACCCCGTGTGTTACATTGCTTGGCATTAGAAAGCAGCAAGCATATGATTTCCTTAGTCATGCAGGATGTTTTCTCACCTAATAAAGTTATTACCTTATCAAGAAAAGATTGAAGTGTTTACCTTATAATGAAGAAAATGATTTCCTTGGTCATATTACTTCAAGAAATTCCAAAACTTTAATTTATCCCTGTAAATGAAGATTATTACTTCATCCGCTTGCTGGTTTGGCCCCTCCTTTTCTATTTTTTCGCTCATTTGCTCATAATTGTTGGGTTTTACAGCCTATTGACCAGGAAGATAGTTTGGCACTTAGACCCTTAGTTCAAAAACATATTTATTTATCGTAGTTAGATTTTAATAGGGCCAAATGCACTTGACATCTTTGTTGTTTGCTGCTGTTTTTCTTTTTATCGTTAGTTGTCTGCTGTTTTTGAAACTTTTTTGATAATTGATCAAATCTTCCAAACATGTATGTCTACATGTACATGAAAGTGCTGCAACCAGTACTAATAATATCCATAGACCACTACTAATTCCTCAAAAAGGCTATGCTCTCTTTATGTGAGTTCTTGTTATGAGCATAATGCACCTTATGGTAATATGAATTGTGATAATCCACAACACTGTTAAGTATTGACGACATAACTTAGTAGTATAGTGGGCATCTGGTTCTGATTGTTCTTTAACCTTTAGGATTGAGACCCATATTTGTATACTTCAAGCTACATTGGCTGAGCAAGTGAAATAGTACTCAAAATTTCACATTTGAAAAAACTGTCATGATTGAAGTAGGCTGAATTTTACCGTCTCAAGTTTCTAAATTATATTCCTTGGATCAAATCAAGTATAAATCTATCAAATAATGGAAAGCTCCTGTATAGAAGAGCCAAGAGTTATACCAACAAGTATAGAATCTACAGAATTATTTGATTCTCGTTCTCCACAGAAGACACCCTGTTTTCTATACAAATAGGAACCTCATTGGTGCACACTGCAGCTTAGATGTTTCAACTGATCATGTGATGATAATTCAGAGAAAACTAGTTTAATCCAAAGACAGCCTACTCAACTGTTAAGATGAAACACATCCTTAGCCCGTGCTTGCTTAGTTCCCCGTTCCCACATCCAAATGGAGAGTTTAGAATATACCCATAACTGCACACAATATTCGTGTTAAAAGAAACAAAAATTATTGGCAACTACAATGATTCATGATAATCCAAAAGATGTGGAGTTCTATTTACTCTTTGCTTGAACGTCTTTTAAATGTTGAAGGATTGAAACAAATCATTATGTCTATATATCTGCAACACAAAATTAACAGAGGAACAAGCAAACTCTGAGGAAACTTTAAAAACATCAAATTGGTGTTCTCCCAATTGACCAACCTTTAAAATTACTCCACAAAACTAAGACATGTTTTTTTAGAAAACCCTCAACCAGACACCATCCTATTTTCGGTGAAAATTAAAACTGAAAATTGAAGAATCTTGTGAGCGCATATTTAGCATGTTGCAGCACTCACATTTTCTTGCTGCTATTAGGTTGAGGGTCTTGTGCTTGACCATGGTTCAAGACATCCAGACATGAAAAGACGAGCTGAGAACTGTTACATTCTGACTTGTAATGTATCACTGGAATACGAGAAGAGGTGATTATTGTTCATCACAACATCATATTACATAAACTTGGAATATTGAGTTCACGTAGTTGATGCAATTATCTTTCTCAGTGAAGTGAATGCAGGGTTTTTCTACTCGAATGCAGAACAGAGAGAGGCAATGGTTGCAGCTGAAAGGCGCTCAGTCGATGAGAGAGTGCAAAAAATTATTGACCTTAAAAACAAGGTATACAGTACAGCTACGTTGCTCAAACCCTTCGAAAATGCTGCCGGGTGCATGTCGGATCCTCCAAAAGTAGTGCATTTTTGGAGGATCCGACAGGGGTGCAGCGGCATTTTGGAGGATCCAAGCAACATAGCAGTACAATTAGGGTTATCTGGCATGTGCATGGTAACGTATAATGAAATATTTATTGTGGTGTTTGTTCCTGGTTGCATGCAGGTTTGTTCAGGAAATGACAGCAACTTTGTTGTTATCAATCAGAAGGGGATTGATCCTCCATCTCTTGATATTCTTGCTCGGGAAGGAGTAAGTTGTCTTCACTCTTAGCTTTATAATAAATAAATTTTCATGACTCATTTAGTCGTTAAAGGCACATGGCTTCTTCAACTTCGTTTTGCATATTTGCTCGTCCTAGATACATATTGGTTCCTTCTGTGCCATGCTAGAACTTGTGGGTAGCTGATCTCTATTATCTAAAGCCCTACCCCTCTTGGGGTTTTTTCTGAAATGGGAATCTACTCCCAGATTCCATGTATTCCAATTTAGTTAGTCTGTTAATCCTATTAGAGGGGAAGGGGGGGAGGGGTTGAGAGAGAGTTCTCCTTTTCTTTTTGATGATAAAGTATAGATATGGAATCCCAATGTTAGTGCATTGTCACAACACAAAACATCCATACTTTATTGGTGACGTTCTTTTCTAAGCTCTTTAATAGTTATTTGAGATGCCAACGGAAGATTTTATGACATACTCCCTCCGTCCCAATTTATGTGGCACCATTTGACCGGGCACGGAGTTTAAGAAAGTAGAGATTGACCTTGTTAATTATCAATTTTACCCTTGAAAAAGTAAGAGAGAGAAGATTTGAGTAATAAAAAAGTTGTTGGTAGGTTTAAAAGTATGTAGGGCCCAACAAGGGTAAAATAGAGATGATGCATTAAATAGTTGTCAAATAAGGAAAGGTGCCACTTATTTTGGGACAAACAAAAAAGGAAATGGTGCCACCTAAATTGGGACGGAGGGAGTAATTGTTCATTTGCATGATGGATGACATTTAAGAATCTTCCTTTCGCGTTCCAATCTGTGGACTTTCATACCCGTTTTATGTTCTAGATAATTGCTCTTCGAAGGGCAAAGAGAAGAAATATGGAACGCTTGGTTTTGGCATGTGGTGGAGATGCAGTTAACTCTGTTGATGACCTTACTCCTGAGTGCCTTGGCTGGGCTGGGTTGGTCTATGAGCATGTTCTTGGCGAAGAGAAGTACACGTTTGTAGAAAATGTCAAAAATCCTCATTCTTGCACTATTCTAATAAAAGGTATACCCAATCGTTTGGTTGTCATTTAATGATTTTGCTGGTGGACTCTATTGTTTTGTATGCTGGTGCTGTAATTTTTCAGTGTTTGTGGAATTGGTCTTGTTAAAGTTTTCTGTTTCGTATTCAGGGCCAAATGACCATACAATAGCACAAATTAAGGATGCTGTTCGTGATGGACTAAGAGCAGTAAAGAATACCATCGAAGATGAAGCAGTTGTACTAGTATGTTACTCCATTGATACTTGGAACTGCAAAAATAAATATTTTCATGATTTCCATGTAGAAGTGCCTTAACTTGATGATTATTTCATTGTTTGTGTTGCATTGCCGATGTGTCCTTGATGATCGAATTTAATGTGTTTGGGTGTATGATGCTTTACATGTGCGATAAACATTTGTTCTCCTGTAAACTATGTCGATCTTTCTTCTCAGCCAAGGCTTTGATGGATTTATTGGAACGGACATTTGTTATATAGGATATTTATTTTTAGAGCAATATGAAAAGGGAAGGCGTTATTGGACTTCATAACTGGAGCGTTTTTTCTAATTAGTAGATGTTGCAACTTGCTGTCTGAACTCTGAACTATCATCCATATGCCTCTACCTGTTTATGAAATTTGGGCATTCACATGTTACCAGTAGTGGAAACATTGTTCTGTTCATATTATGCGAATGAAGCTTCCTGAGGTGTATTTCTTGTATGATTACTTTCAGGGTGCTGGGGCCTTTGAAGTTGCAGCTCGACAGTACCTGATCAATGAAGTGAAGAAAACTGTTAAAGGGGTATGTATACAGATTTATTATTGTCTAAACATTCACTTCCCTCTGCAAGATATATGAAAGTGCTGTACATTAGTGTATATCTTCGGACACTTTGTCTATGATGAAATGTCTGTTTCAAGTGCTGTATTGCACCCCGTTTTTCAAACCGCGTGTTCACAAAACCGCGTGTTGTACATTTGTGTATATCTTCGGACATTTACTCTATCTGTTTCAAGTGTTGTACATTTATATATGTCTTCTAACTTTATGTCTATGATGAAATATCTTAAGCGTGCCCAACTTGGTGTGGAAGCTTTTGCTAATGCCCTCCTCGTGATACCCAAAACACTTGCTGAGAACTCTGGCCTTGATACACAAGATGTGATTATAGCTCTGACGGTATCTGACTACTACTCTTAATCCATATTCATGAATGCACAAAGGATTAGTTTAGTTATATATCATCCTGACATCTCAACTCATGCAGGGAGAGCATGACAAAGGAAATATTGTGGGACTAAATCAGCATACTGGAGAACCTATAGATCCCCAGATGGAGGGGATATTTGACAACTATTCTGTCAAGCGTCAGATTGTGAATTCTGGGTATGTGGAAGTTACTCCTTATGTGTTCTTCTGTGTAATTATTTGACAACTCATGTTTCGATATCAATCGGCTTGGTGTGAGGTCTTCTTCTCAGTAACCGTTGGGCATGATATCTGTTCTTTGCTTTCTGTTTTTTTTAAATCTTTCTTGGCAATCCTACCAGAGAATTTTTGCAGGATGCATCTAAGCCAGTCTATTTTTCTGTGCAGCCCTGTTATAGCATCTCAGCTGTTACTTGTTGATGAAGTGATTCGCGCTGGACGTAACATGAGGAAACCAAATTAGCTGTTCTTTTTTCATGTATATTTATTTCAGTAGGACAATATCCCTCTTTTTGCATGGCGTTCATTTGGTTTTTCTTGGGGGAGAAAAAAAAAAAAAAGAAGATGACTGGCAGGCCAAATGGATGGAGTTGGTGTTAGACAGCTAATCATGTATTGAATGTGATGGTTCACAATGAAAGGTTGTCTCAGAAATGACATGTTATCTTGTGCCTGGATTTGCTAATGAAACAATGTTTCCTCCATTGAGAGGAAAGAGTAAGGGTTGTAATTGCTTTTTCTTGATCGTGAAGCAGGTTTTGTTCATCAGTTGCCTCTTTTAGTGCGTTTCCTATACCACAAATTTGATCGTGATCAGAGGTTTCTATCTATTGTATCAACTGATTTTTTTTTTTTAAATTTCGAATTAGTCGGAATAGGCTATATGAATTATTTTTTTGTTGATGTTTATTCCTTTTCATGTCATAGCAACGTCCTTCAAATGGCCAACGATTTGCAAGTTGCAATATCTGGTCATCAAGATGCTTCGGCCAAAGTTGCTTAGTCATGATCATAAATTGCCAGTTGACTTTCAACTTTAAGATATTCTTATTCAGCTATAACTTCAAATGCTCTTTTCTTTAAATTTCAACCAAATCATGTCCAAACGGTTAGATTATGTATGGAATACACATTTTTTTCGAGAAAGTATGTTTTTTTTTCCCGTTTCTGGTTCTGGATGCAAATTTGGCGGATGGCAGTGAATATGTGCTAATAATTTCATTTGATCCTTATCGATTCAATCATCCTAAAATGGTCGGACAGTCGATTATATTTGTTTTCCACTTTTAGTACCAGAGAACAATGTCAAGCACTATATCAAACTTCAAGTTGCGATTACAATTCTAGAGCTACAGCAATTTCAGCTACAAATAGTAGATTTGACAAGACGTTATTGGCAGCATAAGGGCAAACTTATCCAATCATCAACTTAGTTCCATCATCATGCCTAATAGATGGATCCAGAATTCGTAGGAGTCAATATGTCCTTATCTAAGTGAATTGAAGGTTTCAAGAATTGTACGTCAATTTAGGAGCTTAAGAGCTAAGAAAACAACATTTGGTTTTTGCTTTCCTTTTATTCCCCCAACCACCCACAGGAAGGGTATAAGAGCTCGCGTAAATAGCGAGGAAAACCATAGTCAACAATATTTGTCTTTTTGCAAAACCTATCTTGTTGAAAGGTATGGGGATTTGAAAAGGATGGAGATTCAACGTTGACATTGGAGGGTTATCCCACTTTGATGCGTTTTAGTATTATTTTGATTACAATGGTGTCATGATGAACTTGTTTATACCTCAACTATTTAATAAACTGCATGTTACCTCTTACAACAAGTACTGCTTAATGTAACTTTTGCAAGTAGCCAACAATATTAGGTTCAGCCAATATTTTACCCATTCATTTCAAAATGTCGCCTAGTCTTAAAAAAAAACCCAAAAAAATTGTTGCTCCAAAAATCAAGAATTTATTATTATTTTTCACTCTTACAACTTGCTACTCCTATTAAAGAGGTGAAAAGTGATTATTTTTCAATAAGAGCATCTATAACGACATCTATAATGGAACGGAGTATTATCTTTACTGGGATTGAGTTATGATATTATGTGGTTGTTACCCACTTCGTTAATTGTTAGGTCGCACTTTTTTATGCATTAGCCACTTGATCCTTTTGTAAATCAGGTGCCTTTATCTAAGATATATTTGAAGGAGATAGAGAAGTTTTCAAGGAATAATTTGTGAACCGTCCAAATTGGCAATTGATAACTTAACAAATCAACAGTCACCCTTATCTACAAATGTCCAATCCAAAATCTCAAGACTGCAGTCATTGGTAAATTGTAGGAGCCTGATATCCATGGGGCATGACTTTTCATGTTTGGCATCTTAATGACGGAATAATGGAAGTTCGAATCAAATTTGAAATTTCACAGTTTAAATCATGTTCTTATTTTGGACTATTCAGAGTGCATTTTCAAGTTTCGGCAAAAATTACCTTTGTATAAGTATTCGCTAAACATGATATGTGTAATTCCTCTACAGGAATTTATGCTCAACTAACTCAAGTTTCAATTGGTGATTAAAAGTTTATATTGCATGTCAGCAACTCATAAGGATGAAGCAAGGGAGTAATTTTGTTGCTTACCACTTAGGGGTTTCCTTTTATTTTTCATATTCTTTTCGAATTTTGATTGTTAGTCGAATGTATGATTGTTTTTATAATAGTGGTTTATGAAGTCTTAACTAATTCATTGCTACTTGTTACTTCTCACAAGCATTTGTCCTATCAACTAAGTATTTACGTGATTGGACTTCTATTATTTTTCCTATCGTGTTACCAAATTTGTACTTAAAGCCAAAATTTGAACCCTTATGTACCAGATAACAAGAAAATTTAGTAGGTCCCAAGCAGAAGATTTTATTCTAAAAATGTAAGCTGCAGGAATCACAACCACTTATAGGATGTGCGGTTATTCCATGCATCAAAAAAAGTATCCCAGAAAGTATTCTTTCTCTCTCTCGTCTTGTAGTCACATTTTTGATATGATATTTATTGACTCGACTAATTCAGATTCATACAATATAAGATTCACTAACCCGGAAGCACTAGCTACGGGGAATTTTTTTCATTTTTCAGCGTTCAAATTTAAAACTTTTGACTGAGGAGTAAGAGATCATATCCATTCCACCACATTCTTCGATGATATTGCAGGAAAGTAGGATTCAACTATCTTTTCACTTATCAAATAAAGTTTTTCTTTAACTTTTCCTATGAGGGACTCTTTGCAAGCATAAAGGTTACAGAATTAAGATTGCACCAAAAATACAAATGTTCACCCGGACCTCAAGTACGTACATACATGATACAACTGGCTTTGCTATCTTTTATTCTTCAAATATTCTCAACTCCTACTTTTTGACCATCTATTTCTCCCTATTGCATAATTGCATGCTTTTGTTTTCTAAAGATAAAAAATGTTTTTTCTTTTTGGCATCCTTAGCTTTTTACTCTTTGTCGTCTTTGCGGTCGTGATCACATATTGTTTTCTTCTTTTCATATGTACGTTAGTTAGGGAATTTTATATGCATTACTATTGCGTCAAAAAGCCTAAATAATCTTTTAACCACACTACTGTTATATTATGTTTATGTTTACCAATTGACATTTTATGTTTAACCAACTACTATTAGTTTTTATTACCACCGATTAAATTTACCTTCCTAAGTTGTCATGTTTACAATTTTTATTTACACTTGACCTTACCTTATGATTAAGATCAAGTCCTGAAATGCAAGTGGTCATTCAAACAAGAAACTCCAACATTATTGGCAGAACCAAGATTTAACTATAATACTTTTAACATTTATGGTTTTCACTATTATACTCGTTGCACATTTTAAAATTATGGGTTCTTAATATTTATTGAAATTTTGATAATTCTTTAAATATGTATTTTTTATTAGATGTGTAAAAAATATTGAGTTCAGTGTATATACCATCATAATACCTTTGTTATATTCTTGTATTTCTGTAAAGTTGCCTTTCTATTTCTTGTTTTGTTATCCCTCTGGGTGTTTCATGGAACATTCTCGACTCTAGGCTTCATTATCTAATCGGAAAAGGGTCAAAATTACCCTTCAACTATTGAAAATGGAGCAAATATACCCTCCGTTTGGTTTTGGTCTCAAATATGTCCTCACCGTTAGTTTATTGGCTCACTTCTACCCCTAAACGATTAACGGAGTCCATGTCACATTAAAACACAAATAAAATATTTTTCTTGCTTGAGTTGGAAATACAACTTGGAAATGTAATTTTTCCATCTCATTTTCTTTCTCCTCCCAGGCCATTTTCCCTATTTCCTCTTACACACATATGTGTACTGTACGACAACGATGATAACAACGAAGGGCAAGAATCTTTTTTTGTCAGTGTTAGATCGTCTTTCGGGTTTGACCATGGTTAACTAGTGTTGTAAATGAAGAGAATTTATTTTGTTTTTTTTGGGTATATTGTTGGATTTTCATATTATATCAGCTGGGACTTGTGAGTGAGATTTGTATGTAACTCCTTTATTCATTTCTGATAATGTTATTTGTCCATTCTTTGAGACGACTTTGGTTGCTGATGAAGAGGCTTCAGCTGATACTGCCGTGGATTCCTTTAAATCGATATTGATATCAAAGTTTCTAGCGCCAATGTTCTTCCAATCTGCTCCTTGTGGTTCTGCTACATAGTCCAGCCTTTCACCATTTTGCTTTTGCTTCTCATTGTTTTGATTTGAAACATCATCAGCCTTCAAGTTTCTCATAGTGAACATTGGAGTCTCCTCTCTTTATTTCTATAGAACCATGTGGCCGTGTAGAGCAAATGGAAATTTTACTTTTCTAAATTGTATTTCCAACTCAGCCAAAAAAAAAATTTTATTTGTGTTTTAGTGTGACATGGAGTCCGTTAGCTTTTTAGGGATAGAAGTGAGCCAATAAACTAACAGTGAGGGTATATTTGAGACCAAAATCAAACGGAGGATATATTTGCTCTATTTTCAATAGTTGAGGGGGTAATTTTGACCCTTTTCCGTTATCTAATCTCTTCTATAACTTGTGTTTGGATTTTTTTCTTTTATTAAAAAATAAACATTTGTTTTGTGTTGCTTTTGATTTTTTGTGTAAATTTTGTCGTGCCTTTAGTGATGTTTGGAAGTGATTGTATGTGACCCTTTTATTCTTGAATGGAAAACAAGAATTTTATTCTTTTTCGTTTTTTTTTTTGTATCCATACTATTATTTGATGCTTCTGTTTCATTTTTTGATTTCAAATACTGTTGTTTGATATTTCTGTTTTAATTTTTGTTTTCAAAAAGATTTTTGATCTAAAAAAATAAAAAATAAAATCAACAGTGTACGTTTTTTCTAAAGAAAAAAATACGTGATGCTTGTATACATTGGGTATCTTAGATGTGAGATGATTAATCTTTTTGCAATCCATTGCTTATTTTCATCAGAGATGGATAAAATTTGAAATTCCGTGTTTTTAAAAGATTTGCGAGCATCTTCTTAGTTGTTTCTACATTTGATTTTTCTCTTTATTTCTCTTTCAACCATCTCAAATATTTTATAGTAAAAGAGGCCAAAAATTAGATAGAAACTTCCAAACTTGCAAAGGTGGAGCGCGGTATATAATTAGGTGTATAATCCTTGTTCCATTTAATTATTTTGTATCAACTTTAATCATTTTTCATTTGAGTACAAAAACTACAAATTTCAAATCTTGGAAATAGTACTAACATACACACTTGTCGATCTTAGAATACGGAACGAGCAACAAATTTCTAGATTTTACTGATTGTCAAGAATATGGTAGTTAAGAAACAACAATCTAATTAACTTACAGATTGTACATTGTCAGAGTGGAACATGTGGGGAATATATCAGATTATTGAAAAAGAAATATATATATATATAAAAACTTTGACGCATGCAGAAGCAAATTAGATGATCTTTATTTGATACATGCACCTCGAGAGGGGGAAGTACACATATATTCTTTTCAAAAGTCTTTCTCCTACCTTTCCACAAGATAATTCCTCCGTCACTATTTTATGAAGAGGTTGTCAAATGCTCTTAAAAGAATCTTAATTAACTAATTAAACTTTGGTAGTAATATAACATTACATAAATGTTATGTAAAATAAGAGGCAAGTGCCGTCATGACTTACATAATGGAAATTTGAGTCTTTCCTGTTGAAAATTGAAATGCGTGTGCATCTTCTTATCACTTTCCAATTTAGATACTACGCATTTTAGTAACTTTAGATTCAACCAATTATCTATGTATGGCACGTTTCTACAAATTAACTTTTGACCCTTTAGATACACCTATTTTACAAAGCCAAACAATTAGTATAATTTAGCAGCTCTAACTTTGGGTATATGCTTCACCCATAATATTACTCCGAATCTCCGACCATAATCATTCTTAATTTGATCAACAGAAAAGAGAGTTTAAAGTAATTAGCATATGTTAATTTGCTTTTAACAATTTGGAATTGTTCAACTTTTTTATTATACATTTGATCAATTCATTTCTTTGTCATTAGCAAGCTGTCTTGTACTTGCCTTATTCATTTATGCCGCTTTAGCACGAAATGATTAAACTTTGGGGATTCTTCACCATATGATTGATTATGGTCTACAATTACCCCTAGATATTGAAGCTCCTTAATAAAAATGAGCTCGTTAAAAAAAATATTGGAGCTCGTTAGAGGTAAAATACATCAACAAGACTTTTTCCTAACGTTGGGACATAAATATATTGAATATAGCAAGCTATCGACTTTAATTTTATTATGGGTTATCAAATCATGTTTGCCAGAAACAATTCTTATTAGTGTATCTGTAATTAAGTTAAATCCTTTCATTATCTGATTGGAAAAATTAGGGTCTGCCTCTTCAGAGTCTTTCACTTTGACTATCAAAAATGGTATATATGCTGTATCTAATATCCATTTTGGTCATTATTATTAAGTAATTTCTACATGCAATGCATGCAAAGTTTGAGCAATCGCATTTGTATAATCTAATATCATGAATATATGTCAACTATCATTGACCAAAAAAATCCACATTCCCTGAGAATCCATCAGTTTCTTACTTCACTTTTACAGAGTGGGGTTGTGGATATGCCACTATCCCATAAGACAAGCTTCTAAGAACCTCTATATAAAGAGCTCCAAGTTCCAAACTATACCACACACCAGCACTAAAAACAAAATCATTTAACATATATACTATCATATCCTTGTAGAAAAAAAATGGTGACTGCCATTTCTTATGATCCAAGACAAAATCTCAACGTAACCAGAGACTATCATCAACATGGAGTAGTTGTTGTCGAAGAAATTGAAGGTCTTATAAAAGTTTACAACAATGGACATGTCGAAAGACTACTTATTGTCCCAAATGTCACACCATCTATGTCTCCAGAACTTGGTGTCATAGCCAAGGATGTTAACTTTCACAATAATTTATGGTTGCGAATCTATCTCCACAATACCTTACCTTATACTAGGAAATTGCCTTTGCTTGTTTATTTTCATGGAGGCGGTTTCTGTGTAGGTTCTGCTGCATGGAAATGTTACCATGATTTCTTAGCAAATCTTGCTTTAAAAACTGGCTGTATTATTATGTCAGTTAATTATCGACTAGCACCAGAAAATCGTCTTCCTGCTGCTTACGATGATGGATTTCAAGCAATAACATGGCTAAAAAATCAAGCATTAGCCAATTCCAACAAGGAGCAAAATTGGTGGTCCAACAAATGCAACTTTTCCAATTTGTTCCTTGGTGGTGACAGTGCTGGTGCTAACATTGCTTACCATGTAGCAACTAGGCTGAACTCATGCAACATCAAGCCATTATCTCTCAAAGGACTTATCTTAATCCAACCATTTTTTGGAGGCGAATCGCGTACTTATTCTGAAAAGTATTCAGTTCAGCCTCCATATTCTGCATTGAATTTACCGGCTTATGATACATATTGGCGACTCGCGTTGCCAAGAGGTGCTAGCCGTGACCATCCGTGGTGTAAACCAAGATTCAGTAATAATCTGAGATTGCCATCTACATTTGTTTGTATCTCGGAGATGGATATACTCAAAGATAGGAACTTGGAAATGTGTAGTTTATTGGCAGATGCTGGAATCAAAGTGGAAAAGCAGGTCTATAAAGGTGTAGGACATGCATTTCAGATTCTGCATAATTCTCCACTTTCTCAGCCAAGAACTCATGATATGATGTCTCATATCAAGTCGTTCATCAACAATCACTGACTTGAAGGATTAAGTAATTGGCTAGTTAATTAGCTGGATATGTGCAGAATGATTTATAATTTATATGTAGTGTGTGGACATGTTGTGGATGCTATACTAAGTAGAGTACGTAGACGGTCATGAATATTTCTGGTGTTTGATGTTCCTGTGAATTCGCATTTAAATACTTAAATTTCAGTTTGTTTTTCAAGTTTCTGTATTTAAATCCCCACTGATCATGTTTTCATGATTATATAGTCTCTACGTATTACTTCATTAAACTTGAATTAATGATAAAGGTTTCCAGGATCTGTCATGATTCATGAATTAGGAAAACCAAAAGTTTAGTGATATATAGTTATGAAACTAATCTTGATCATAAAGACGTTTGAATACTTGATTTCCTGTATTACTAAGAATTAAAAGTTTCAAACACTGATAGTGTAGAAAATGTTCACACTGCCGATATGCATAACTTAAAGTGTATCACTAATATACCAAAACTAGAATATATATATATATATATATATATATATATATATATATATACTAGCTCCCTCCGTCCCAATTTGTTTGTCCTAGTTTGACTTGGCACAAAGTTTAATAAAGTAAGGAAGACTTTTAAAACTTGTGGTCTAAAATAAGCCATGAATATTTGTATGGCTATAGATGAGTCAAAAAGTAACTTTAGAGTTGAATTATTGCCAAATTTAGAAATACGACAATCTTTTTGGGACGGACTAATAAGGAAAGTATGACAAACAAAATGGAACAGAGGGAGTATATATATATATATCTACTTACTACTCTATAAGTGGGAAGCCCCCTAAGTTGTAAAGTCAAAAGACCATATTGCCCATTAAAAATCATCTTACAAGATAAAAAACTGTACAAAGATGTAAATTCACATTAAATAGCTATATTAATAAATTAAGTAAGATTAAATATAAATTCTAAAAAGATAAAAAAAAAATATAGCAATAATGAAAAAGAAAATGTATAATTAGAAGAAACGGAATGTTAGAGCGATTATACCTTTGGGGCATTTACAAAAATACCCAATGAACCCTAATTATTTACATCACATTACCCATTACATTTTTGCCCACTATTTATTTACATTGTATGCTCATTCCACTTAAAACACTTTCTCTCTCCCCTGTTACCATCATTTTTGCCTTGTTTCTTTTCCACAACGTTATTCTTCAGCTCTTTCTCCCAATTTATCAAAGGGAAAAAATCTAGTGCTAATGGTCACTTTCAGCTGCAGTAAATTAAGGTCTAATACAATTCAAACCAATCAAGTTACAAAGGTTGACCGAGACTAGTAATCATGAAATAACGTGCAAAACATGAAATCACCTAGAATGATTCTGCTACATTGCGCTATATATGATCAAAAATTAAAACCATTATAGAAGAATTACATCACTCATAATGGAATCGGTTGAAACTAGTTCAAAGTTACTGGTGAACCTTACATGCACATATATAGACTGGGGGTCTGGGACAAACATAATAGCTCCCCACCTATTCTGAGGAAAACTCACAGATAGGTACAGAAAAAATAAAAAAGCATCGTGGAGGCATACATAATATCCGAACTGAAGCTGAAATAATAAAGGTATTTGGAGTTGAAATTGAAGTCAAGTCTCGCGGTAAACTATATAAGAACTAGATATTGTGTAGTATGAACTGCAAACATACCAAATCGGACAGTGATCCAGTTTTTGACAAATTTAAGAGAATCAATGCAACAGTATACCATATTTAAATTTTCTTCTGTATACCTTTCTAGTATACAGTATACCTGAATAGTATACTTATTTAGCTTGTGTAACTAGGCTTGCATGCTAGGTAAGTATACAAACACTTTGAGTTTTTTCTAGAATTATTTTCAATCACAAATACCGTAATATTTGAGTAGTGTTGACTTGCTTATTTATTACATTGTTGATGTTAGTCTTTCAATATTCTGTTAAGTGAGAGCAGCCAAGGCTAGTGGGCCAAATTAAAAGAGTATACTATTGGGGTATACTAGATACTAGAAGGGTATATAATACAAAATTCTTTTCTTTAAATTTTTTATTCAGATTTTCTTCTGTATATCATCCTAGTATACAGTATACCCCAATGGTATACTTATTTAACTTGTACCACTAGGCTTGCATGCTAGAAAGGTATACAAACACTTTGAGTTGTTTCCAAAATTGGTTTCAATTACACATTTCTTGATATTTGAGTAGTGTTGACTAGCTTATTCATTATATTGCCAACATATGTTAGCCTTTCAATATTCTGTTCAATGTAAGCAACCAAGGTTAGTGGGACAAATTAAAGGAGTATACCATTGGGATATACTGGACATATTTTTTTTATGTATACCTTTCTAGTGTATAGTATACCCTAATGGTATACTTATTTAACTTGTGCCACTAGGCTTGCATGCTAGAAAAAGATACAAACACTTTGATATTTATTCGCTCGGTAGCATCGTACACTTGGATCCAAATACAAAAGGGTATACCAGAAGAGTATACAGGATACCAAAAGGGTATACTTTGCTCAAAACAACAAAAATTGAAATATCTATTCGCTCGGTAGCATCGGACACTTGGATCCAAACACAAAAGGGTATACCAGAAGAGTAAACAGTATACCAAAATGGTATACTTTGCTCAAAAAAACAAAAATTAAAATATTTATTCGCTCGGTAGCATCGCACACTTGGATCCAAACACAAAAGGGTATACCAAAAGAATATATAGTACACCAAAAGGGTATACTTTGTTCAAAACAACAAAAACTGAAATATTTATTCGCTATGTAGCAACGCACACTTGGACCCAAACACAAAAGGGTATACCAGAAGAGTATACAAGATACCAAAAGGGTATACTTTGTTGAAACAACAAAAACTGAAATATTTATTCGCTCGGTAGCATCACACTTGGATCCAAACACAAAAGGATATACCAGAAGAGTATACAGTACACCAAAAGGGTATACTTTGTTCAAAACAAAAAAAAAATTGAAATATTTATTCGCTCTGTAGCATCACACACTTGGATCCAAACATAAAAGGGTATACCAGAAGAGTATACAGTACACCAAAAGGGTATACTTTGTTCAAAACAATAAAAACTGAAATATTTATTCGCTTGGTAGCATTGTACAGTTGGTGTATACTATTTCAAAACACAGCATTCTTCAAAAGGAGAGATAACACTATACTGTAAAAGTATGCGATATACTCCATAGGTGTACAATATATGCCAAGGGTATATAGTGATAAAAAAATGGAATATACTATTACAAAACATTGCATTTTTCAAAGGAAAATAACACTGTATACTGTAAAAGTATATGATATACTCCAAGGATATACAACATACTCCAAAGGTATACGGTGATAACAAAAATTGGAGTATAATATTTCAAAACCTAGGATTCTTCAGTGTTAAAATAACACAATATACTGTAAAAATATTCGATATACTCTAAAGATATACTGTGAAAAAAAATTCCAGTATATTGTTCCAAACCACATCATTATTCAAAGATACAAATAACATTATATACTATAAAAGTATACAGTATACTCCAAAGGTATACAATATATTTCAAGGGTATACAGTGATAACAAAAAGAATAAGTTTGTCCTAAACAAGTTGCTAATCAATCATAAACTGAGATTCCTTCAAGTAGCTATTGGGATAAGCATTCACGTCAAGCTAGATACTCTGTTGTTTTCTTGACTTGCATTAATACGCCTCATACTGGAGCCAGGGGTGGGTCTGATTGTTTTCTGAATCCCTTATCAAACTGCAAGGTGTGCTCTCCTTGGTGGTCCTGTAAGAAAGAGCAAAAGATCTCTATAATGCTATTAAAATAAATTAAGTATGAATCTTTGCATATCCCTAGTAGAAAAACATAGTAAGGTAAATACAGATTTGTAAAGGCACACATACAACTCATGGCAGTAAAAAGATTTAGAGATAACTGAATAAAAGGTAAATGATGCAGTGGCTGTCAAAAAGCTTTTATTGCCTTTATTGTCTTTTCCATCTATTACTTCATAGAGAGACCAGACAGAAACATGAAGCAAATTAACGAGCTGATCATTTTCACAGTCATTAAAACAAATCAAACTTTGACTCTGATCATTTTTCTCAAGATTTACTCTCCGGAATGAAGACTTTGTCATCTCTTCGCCATGTCTACTTCACCTTCAAACTACTATAACCTCATAGCCCCATATAATCACCAAGTCAAACACCAATCATCACAGCAGTCTCTCTAGGACACCACCATGACAGTCATATAGCTACCACAACTTTCAACACTAACGCCACTATGAGCAACATCGCAGAAAGTTCCCATCACCTAACAGATCGAAATAGCTATCCAAAGCCTCTACGAACCACCAACTGCTTTCGATAAAATTCCCACCGCTGCTAGCCATTATCGCAGCCAACATCGAACCTCCACCACGCCACTGCCTAGTTCTGTCACAACTGGACCAAGCTCGAACCAACACAATAGCTTCATCACGGGGCATGGAAGATGACGGGAAAATTGAGGGGGTTTCAGCTGAAATTAAGACCAGAAATGTATAGATGAGAGTGAGGCGAACTAGTAGGTATATGGTTTGACCGGAAAAGGTTGTCGCCGCCGGAGTGAGGGTTTGGCCGTCTCGTAAAACTCTGATATACGCAAAATCAATGAGAGTTTGAAGAAATTAACCCCATAAACGGGGAGGGGGGGGGTCAAGGCGTATTGGTAGGTGTGTATAGTTTCGACCACCGGTGGCGGTCGACGACGGTGGGATGGTGGTGGTGGTTAATTTACTGGTGAGGGAGTTAAAATATCAATACCTGTGTGAATGAACAAAATATTAAAAATTACTGTAGGTTTAAGGGTCGGGTGGGTATTCAAGGTAAATAAAATGGGTCATATGGGTAGTTAGTGTAAATAAAATGGGTTTAATGGGTATTGGGGGTAAACCAATGTTAAAGGGGCACGAAAACGTAAATATTTTACTTTTGTAGGCAGTGTATGTAAAAAACCCTATACCTTTCTCTGCCTTTTTGGCTGAGATCAAGGAATCTGAGAGCGATTCATATATATAGCCATAAATATGAAACCTTTTCAGATGGGTAGCTTTTAATAATGTCATCCATTAAGAAGGACTTTGGCTTTCTTGGACGTTGCTAAAATGAACTAAATTTATATAGAAGCTGGATGATTGAATGACTTCTTGTGTTAGTTAATTTGAGTGGTCATATTCTAAGTCAGGTTGCTATGGATTGAAACATTGTTATGGATTAAAACGTCACGTCCTTCCCAAAATATTATCCTTTTCAAACCGATAAATTAATCAAACTCTTCTCTTTGTTGATCTCAAATGGTGATGAATTTGAGAAGTTATCCCATAATCTAAACGGACTGCAATATTAATGTTTATTTGAATGAAATGTCAAAAATAAATGAACACATCTTGAATCATCCCGCTGGTTTTTATTGTATCTTTCAGCATCGCTTAAAGGAGTCGTAATCATTGCTTTCCTTCCTTGATATTCTCTTAATTCCCTCTTCTCCCTTCCAATTTTAACCCTTCATAATCGTGTGAATCGAATTCTTTACTTCTTCACAATTTTTTTTAATAGGATGCAGAGCACTATCATTTGAAACAAATACTAAATGAGCTAAAAGTCGATGGAATAGATACACCTTCTGTTGCGGTGAGTATTATATTTGTACACTTCGTATGCAAGGATGGATGTAGAGCTTTCTAACACTTTATTATTTGATATGACTATCAAATTGATCGTTTGCTATTAACGTTTAATGTGGTGTCACAATCCGTCGAACATATTATTTGAATTAATGCATCACAAATTTCAAAATCCGTAATTGTTCTATATTTTGTTGTTTTTCTAAATAGTAAGTAATATAGTCATACATATTATCGGCTGAAGTTGCTCGCTTCTACATAAAACACAACATTATTTTTGTATTTCAGCTATATATCATTTTTACTACGTCAAATGGAACACACATGCAAAGCACGTGTTATATTACTATAAAAGCATGTCCTCAAAAATGTCAAAAGTCGGATTACCAAAATGTCCTTTTAAATAATTAACTTAAATTACATGCTTATTACAGGAGAAAACATGTCTGTCGGGAGAAGCAAAATTGATCGAAATTGGTGTGTCTCTTCTAAAGAGTTGTGTCAATTCTAGATAAGGAGTAGTTATTTATTTTTAAAATAGTTGTCTTTCAAAAGACACTTAGTATAGATTTTAGTAGCAAAATGATTTCATGGACGGAGCCATACTACGAATTTATCCAATTCTTCATTCTTGAAACTTGTCATCTTCTTTGTGCGACTCTTGTGAAAGTATAGTAGAGTAACATTATATGAGCAGGACATCTTTTTACCGGAGATCATTTATGTAAGTATGTCTACATTTATTTTTATTCCTATTATCTTTTCCTCTTCCACAAATATTTACAAACAACCGAAATGTTGTAGACAGTAGAGTATGTAAATTCTACTATAAAAAACTTATCACATTAAGATTTGAAATCTTTGATAAGATTTACGTGCAAAGTGACAAGAAAGAAGAAGGCAATTAGCATTTTCAGAAATTAGTTCAATCACTATTCAATTACCTATAATTTCACGCATTTGGATTGCTTTCATGGCCTATTTTTATCTACAGCACTTTCATCTTCCGCATATTATTGAAAATGTACAATTGTTTTAATATTCACATGATCAACCATTTCTTATCTTTATTTATTTATTAAATCATGAGTGACCGTGAACTAATCTCACCAATTCAAGGACAAACAAGCCACTATGCGATGTTACATATATATTTTCACTTATGCTTTATTTTTTAATTTATAATTTAATACTTAAAGCTTTGTTTGATAATACATTATTCAACAACGCCTTCTATAATAAAATTCGGCATCCACGTGCAACGCACGTTCCGAGAAACTAGTATATAGTAATAACTTGTATAGTGTACAATGCGTTGCACGTGGAGAAACTAGTATATAGTAATAACTTGTATAGTGTACAATATGTAGCTAATTTTGATGCGCTAATGTCGTGCACTTAGTTTTCCGAGTTGCTAATTGCCTATTTGGTTGTATTTCATGTATGGCACTCGGGCAAATTTTTTCGAATGTTGTGAAGATCATTATTACAAAATATATACACGACACTTTAAAATTTACAAAATATAATGCTGCCTTCAAATTTAAACAAAATAGAGCACATATCGTATAAGTATATACAAAGATATACAACACTGTATATATATACATAGTTGTTCTTAGAGTGTATATTTTATGTTAAAAAAATATTGATATGTTTTATATAGTGAGTTAGTATCGTTATTTTTTTAAAATTATTTCGTAATATTGTATATTGTAGGAGCACTAAATTGTTACTTTCCATATTAACTATCCCCTTCTTATATATTCCAGATATATTATCACATTGATTAGTTATGTTCTATTAGTCGATGTGTATTTTGTCCATAAACCAAATGACCCAATATCTCATGTTGTGAAACTCTAACAATAAACCACCTGGACTCAAGGTTGGAATTCTTGGAGAATCTACGTCTTGCGGGGTCATTCATTTTCTCCATTCAATTTGAAATTTCGCTAGGCATTTGGCGTACGATCATTCCATAACAATAAAGAAGGAATACAATTGATCAATTAATCTTTCTTTAATAAATAAAAGATTCGACTTTATCATACTAATAGGTAAAACTTGCAACAAACAATACATTAGTACAACAAAAGGCAAAATATTTTTGTCATATAAAAAAATTTGTTGGAGATCAATAGCTTAAAAAACTAGTTGATGAGGCCAAAACTGCAACACAGCGACATTGGGACACGAGGTGCCATTTCTCAGGCTGATTTATACAAATGGCCTTTTCTATTTCATAGGCTGATTTACACAAATGGGCAAAACAAAAGCCTAGTCTTGAGAGATTGAGTACTTTAAAAGTTAGTCCTCAAAAATTGAGCAATTTCGTAATTACATAAATGCCACCGCACTTCAATAAAGTCATAATTACAAAAATATTATTGTATTAAATGAATCCGTAATTACAAAAATATCATTGCTCCCTATAAAGCAGAAAATAATGTCAATTCGTCTGTGTTTATGAATATATTGAACCAAAAATCATGTTAATTTTGTAAAGAAATGAGGCCAAATTGGTCTCACTTTGCATATCTTCAAAACATAACTTCAAGTACTAAATATTTAGAAATAACGACGATCCAGTAGCACTTATTCATATAATGAGCAAAATACTATGTACATTTTGCAAATAAATGAAGCCAAATTGTCCTCGCTTCACTCATCCACAAAAATATATATGAAAATATGAAACCAAGACAATCAGGTAGTACTTATTGATAACTGATCCAAAACACCTTGTCTATTTTACAAATAATGAGACCAAATCATCATCACTTCACTCATATACTAAAGTCAAATCAAAACATACCATACGGCCATTTCGGCATCATTTATTCAGAGTGTTAAAGTAAAATACTCTTCCAGTTTTACAAATACATGAGGTATGTCGTCGTCACTTAACTCCTCCATAAAAATACGAATGAAAACATAAAATCAACACAAACTGATAGTATTTATTTATAAGTTATCCAAAATACTCTGTGTAATTTTTTTTTTTACAAAAAATAAAACTGAATCATCATCACTTGGCTCATATACTCATTTTTTTTAAAATATATATATATATATATATATATATATATATATATATATATATATATATATATATTATATATATATATATATAAAAGATAAGGCCAATCCGGGTTATTTATTCTTAATGTGAGTTAAACATAAGCCCATTCCGACGTCACTTGTTCTTTGAACTAGGCAAGTATGTATGAGCCAAAACATAAGCCACTAGAAGGGGAGACCCATGATTTTAAGGTAGGGTTCCACTCTTTACACATGTCTTTAGCTATAATGACCGAATAGAAAGGATAAATTGGTTCGATAAATTATTTGTTAGTTTGACTAGGTTTGATTAAGTTTTTTATACATAATGACAAATAAGTTCACTTAGTTCAATTGTTATTTCGCACACTTTTATATTTATATTACGGAGAAAATTTACCAAAAAAATCATACAAAAACACATCCAATTAAAATATTTGCTTAAAAAGTACTGTAACTTATTATTTAAAGAATAAATTCATTATTTGACTAGATTAATTTACCTTTAATAATTTCGAGTTAATAATTTTATTTTAATCATCTAATTTAATAGTGATTCACTGCACAACAAAAGCTTCAAATGTTAACTATAAAAAGAAGCTATAATGGTAAAGAGGAAAATATTTAACAAATAAAAAGAAAAAGGAGACAAATAAAAAAGAAACATAGACATTCCTAGGGATTAATAAAGAATACAATGGAAATACGGTAATAACTAAGAAAGGGAAAATGACAAGACGTAGGCAAAAGAGGACAAGACAAAAATAAAAAAGAAGAATGGTTCTAGCAAAATTGGAACTTGGCTTCCCACAATTAAAAGACATTGCAAAGAACGCGCTCGACCACGACACCCACAACCCATTTGTTATTGTAAGTGCACTTTATCTATATCTAGATTTTGCGCAAATATACACCTTTACATAGTTTTTGTCGAAGTTAGGGGATGTCGTGGTGTCCAATACCTATAATGCAGATTTGCCCCTGCCCACTAGGCTTTACCAGAGCCTTCTTCATTGTTGCAATAGTGATATTCTTCGTTTGTTTTAGGAATAGGATTAAGAATGGAAAATTACGTGACCATGAATCTCTTAAAATAAACGGTAAGTGTTATGAAATTAGAGTAATATAGCAAGAACAAAGTATTAATAAGAACTAATATATATAAAGAGAATGACAAAGATTTAAAGGGAATGGAAGAACTTTCTTTCTTCTTCTCACTTCTTATATTTTCATCTTACAAATGATAGCCATATATATAGGCATAAGAGAAGGGAGCAAAACTATTGCCAAATGTCATATTTTTGACAAGTGCTAAACATGCAAAATTCTATTGACAAGTGCTAGTCATGCAATGTTTCATTTACAAGTGTTGAAAATCTAGCCAAGTGCCGTGGCATGTAAGAAAAATGGCAACCATGCATGGAATACAATTTCCATAATTACATTTGACATGTATCTCTTAACAAGTGTCTCAAAACTTGTTATGGGCAACCATTTCATAACACTCCCCCCTTGGTTGCCCCTGTAATACGCATTCTGTACTGCCTCATTAAAAACCTTACCAGGAAAACCCATTGGGACAAAACCATGGTTAAGGAAAAAAGAGTGCAGCGCGTATTTTACTCCCCCTGATGAAAACATCACTTAATGTCTCGGAGACGACGCATTCCAATCTTGTATACAAGCTTCTCAAATGCTGAGTTTGGCAATGTCTTTGTGAACAGATCGGCCAAGTTGTCACTTGAACGAATTTGTTGAACCTTTATTTCACTATTCTTCTGAAGATCATGTGTGAAAAAGATGGTGAAATATGTTTCGTTCTGTCTCCTTTAATATATCATTCTTTCAATTGTTCTATGCATGCAATATTATCTTCAAACAATATTGTCGGAATCTCCTTGTTCAAAAATCCACACATTTTCTGAATGTGTTGAGTAATTAATCTCAGCCAAACACATTCCCGACTAGCCTCATGATAAGCTATTATTTCTGCATGATTTGAGGAAGTAGCCACTAGAGTTTGTTTCGTTGAACGCCATGATATAGATGTACCTCCATATGTAAATAAATAGCCTGTTTGAGATCGACCTTTATGTGGATCAGACAAATATCCTGCATCTGCATAACCAATTAATGGCAAGTTGGATTCATTTGAAAAAAACAAACCCCTGTCGATTGTTCCTTGGAGGTATCTGAATAAATATTTGATACGATTCCAGTGTCTTTGTATTGGGAAATAACTAAACCTTGCTAATAAGCTTATAATAAATGCTATAACCTGTGGAGTATATTCGGCAAGATATTTCAATGCACCCATTGCATTAAGATATGATATTTATATGCCAAGAAGCTTACTAACACGATTTTACCACATGTGGCCGAATGTTTTAATCTGTATAAATATTTATGAAGCTCCATTGAATAGGTTTCCCGAAAACCTTTACATGCTTCAAGGATTTTGAATCATTCAAGGATAAATATATTGTTTCTCAATGAGCCATATAAAAGGCTGTTGCAACATTCATACGCATATCAAGTCTTTCATGCACTGCCAGACATATAACATACCTGAAGGTGATTGCATCCACCAAAGGAGAATATAACTCCATATAATCAATGTCAGATCTTTGTGCCTCAAGTCGTACTTTATATTTAACGACTTATTATTATAATATTTTTGCACAAAAATATCTTTGTACACCACTAGCTTTGCACCTTCAGGTGTTCGGACTATAGATCCAAAAACTTCACGCCACTTAAGTGAAGCCAATTTTTGCTTGAATGTGTTTTGTTATTTTTGGCCAATAATTTTATGTCTGTATTCCTAACAAACTTAAGCTCAAGATCCTCATAATCATATAAATATTGAGCTTTATAATATATGTAAGATATCGTCGACGATAATTTCATATCTCGGTTCTCAATCCGACATAACATATTTGGATCTCTTCACATTCATAAATTTTCAGGTACCTGAACCTCTTCTGGAGAGGTTTTATGAAGTGTTATGTCGTGGACTCTTCTAGAACCCCGCCTCCTTATTTGACCTTCTCATATATTTGCTCCTTTCATTTTTCAAGAATTTATCTTTTGGAACCGAGTGGTCTATCACGCTTCAGGCGTGCCTTAGACTCATATTCATGAACAAATTGTCCTACCAGGACATCAACTCAAATTGGAGCATTAGCAACTGGAATATAATATTTAACTTTGGGTCGGTAACGCGTCATGGCTGTGACTTGCATTATCTTTAAATGAGGATCATTATCAAATGATAATTTAATTTATTTATTCCTCAGCTGCTTTAATTTCTCCCTAATGTTAGCCAAACTAACATTCGTTCCCAACCATATATGGGATCCATCTTTGTGCATTGTGGTGGAGCAATTGATAACAAATTGCACATTATAATTATTAGATGGAAAATATTTGGTTCCTGACCCTGAACCAATTATGAGGGAAATTCATTTGGTGGCATGTCGCGCACAAGTGCTGCTTTATGGATATACCATATCTCACACCTGATTTAGGTAGCATTGTTCTCATATGCATGGTTTAGCAATTGGAGGCTTTCAATACATGAATCTGCTAAACCTACTTGCCAACATTATTAAGATAACTTGTCTTGATTGCATAATCTGGAAATCTGCTCATAATAAAATTATTTGAGCAAATACTTAACCTCGCAAGTACCATTGCAGGTTTGTAATAACGCACATGTGACCTTCTCATAGATGCATCAATCATATAATAATTATATGGTCCACATGGCAGGTGAACGGGCCCATATTCACCTTTTATACATTCTAGAAGTGTGGGGATCTTGATCCCCAATTTACTTGATCGAATAATTTATTTATCTTGAGAACAAGCAGCACAAAGAGAATTCTTAAAGAATCATGATTCTTCGATATATACCCATGTGAATTCTCATTTATATATTTTGTGCATCATATTTTAACCGAGATGATCAAACCGGTCATGCCAACTCATAAAGTTATTCATCTAGTAAACTTCTGGTTTACTATAGCATGGGCTTTGTAACAATAAACTAAAAGTATATTATGGCATTCACATATGATTCTACCACACTTATAAATTGTGTAAGTACAAACTCGAGGAAGAGATGGGGAGCTTTTCAAGCACATATATCTCACCCTACCTTCTTGTATTTATGTAGTACAAATTGGAAGAAGAGGCGGGTGACCTTTTATTATATAACATATCTCACCCGCTATGTTTGTAGTTATATGAAGATATTAAATCTTCACATGTTTGTAGTCTCAATTTGATACCTATTTTGATAAATATATTTGAAACTTAACAAGTTTATTTGAGACATACTACAGTAAATATTTTCATCAATTTCATATTCCTCCAGGTAGTAATATTTTTGCTCTTCCAGAACACTCAAATAGCTTTGTACTACCATATATTTTATTACACCAACCATATGGTGAATATCTCCTTTCAAGGAGAAAATCATATTATTTTCTCATGGTAAAATCATTATAAGCAAGATCAATTTCTTGCTTTACTTGTTCTTGTGTAATTTTGTCATACTATTGTACGTGAACAATGACCATTCATGCCACAATAAATAATAGAATTATTATACTCGAACCTCTTCTAGAGGTGAGTTGTGGTACTTTATCAACCACGCATGGGCACGTCCATATTCATCTTTCTCGAACCTCTTCTGGAGGCGAATTTTAATATTTTATCACATATTGCCACATTCACTTCGGTGAACGGGTCTATACTCATAATTTTTATTATAAATTGTCTCATTCACTGCAAGGAATGGACCATAATCATCTGGACTTGCCTCATGCTCATAAGATACATTGAAGACATTATTATATTTACAAAAGGTTACTTTTTTGAGAACCCTTATTGTTCTCTTATTTATTTCACAATGATGACTATTTTTCATTCTTTTCCACGTCCACGTCCATGGTCTCTACCATGGTAATTATTTTGTCGTCTTTTAGACATAAAATTATTTGCCTTATTTCAGACATAAAATATTGTGTCTTCTTTCAGACATAAAGATATTTTGCCTTCTTTCAAGCATATTATATTGCTACGACATTCAAATATGAGAATGGAGCATTATGTTGTGCTCCCACATTCACCTTATAGAATGGAGCATATCTGTGGACGGACTTCATGATTTTATTAATAACTCATTATTTGTCTTTGTCATCATGTTATCAATATGGTGCATTGGGACTTAAATACAATGTCCTTAACCAATATAAAGCCGTGTTGGGCTATAATGTGTTCGGACTTGAACCCAAATGTCTTATTATCATAAAGGCATGTTAGACCATAATGTTTCGAGTCCTGAACCCGGACATCTTGTTATCATGGTGCACTAGGACGTGAACTTGATGTTTTAGATCTTTTTCAGAACATTGATATTTCAAGAGTAACTTCTTAGGCATAATATACAGTATATATGGCTTTAACATGATATCATCAATAATAAGTAAATATTTGAACACATATATTACTCATTACAGTGAGCACAAATATAATCATATTCAGACGTACCAAGACTTGGTAAATGATTATGCACGCATATCAGTTGTTCATAGACACAAACACATTTAGCGGTAATGAACTTTTGAAAACTTTTAATCACCTTCAAATTAACATGATTTCAAACAAAATTGTAAATAACCATGGTTTACCTTTAAAGGCACGAGGTTTTTAACCTGCAATTTTGTAACACAACCAAAGGCTTGGACAAAAAAAAAGTTAGTACAATAATATGATTTGAGATAGTGAATTTAAACACTCAAGTACTCAATGAGTACAATTCTTTTAGGAAATATTTTTAGAAAGTACTAGTCCATCACCTTAGCACATGTAGAATAAAATGAATTGCATCGTATTAGCATAAAAGGAGATTTAATCTATAAAAACTTGGAGCGTTTCAATAAAAACTCATATCCAAATTAGCAGTACACCTTGCGTTTCATTTATCCTGTTAGGCAAGTGTAGCCAAAAAATCTAAGCTGAATGTATATATTAGCAATATCATTAAAATATTTACAATATCTTGTAAGTTGAAAAATGTCTCACATAATTATGCATAATCATCACGTATGAGTTAAATATCAACAGAACTTATAATGATTTCTTTTCATTGCAATTTGCTTGCATCACGATTGATGTGTTTAGATGACAAAAATTAGCTTGTAATGTTTATTTTTCCTTTAAAGCACTCAATATATAGATAAAGTTTAAATTAGCTTATAGTGAATAAGTGTCAGCCAACTCATTTTAAATTTTAATGATATTACTGTATATCCCACTAGCAAAATCAATCTTAAAAAATAGGTTGATCCACATACCTCATTGTTTGTTTATAAATACTATCATAAACTGGATTTTCTCAACGAAACCTCAAACTTCAAATACCGCCAAACTGCATCAATAATTTACATAAACTAATGGTATATTTTCAGCATCTCCAAGAGTTTTGGTGTTCGGACATCAAGGTGGTAACAAAAATGAAAAATAGAGACTCGTGCTGATAACGTATTATGAAATTAGAGTAATATAGCAAGAACAAAGTATTAATAAGAGCTAATATACATAAAGAGAATGACAAAGATTTAAAGGGAATGGAAGAACTTTATTTCTTCTTCTTACTTCTTATATTTTCATCTTACAAATGATAGCCATATATATAGGCATAAGAGAAGGGAGCAAAACTATTGCCAAATGTCATATTTTTGACAAGTGCTAAACATGCAAAATTCTATTGACAAGTGCTAGTCATGCAAAGTTTAATTTACAAGTGTTGAAAATCTAGTCAAGTGCCATGGCATGTAAGAAAAATGGCAACCATGCATGGAAGACAATTTCCATAATTACATTTGACATGTATCTCTTAACAAGTGTCTCAAAACTTGTTATGGGGCAACCATTTCATAACAGTAAGCCTTTTTTTTTTTTGTCTTCTTTTTGACATATATATATATATATACACACACACACACACACACACACACACACACACACACACACACACACACACACACACACTCCTCCAACGCCAATTCATGTACTTAATCTACTCATATAATCCATAAATTTTCCATATATAAGGCTTCATGATACAGAATCACCAAAGAATCAGCACATATATACTCCTCCGACGGCGCTATCATAGCATGTGAAAGACTAAGCTTTACTGCAAACATGTTTAGAAGTGATAAAGTGCCCAGACCAATGGTTAAGAGCAATTTTCTGAAAAACTAAGATTCTGAAAATGTACAGAATGATGAAACGAGGGCCAAAAGGTGTGGTTTGGGTGATAAAAATGAAAAGTCGTCGGAGTTTGGGTTCTGACGACCTTTCATGACTAGATCCACGACAGATTAAAAATATTTTAGGAACACAAACCTTATAAATGGATAGAAAAGGTCTTGGCGAGTACGGTGTTATATATTTGTGAGTGAAGGTGGTTGTTTTTGGTGGAGGTGAAAAATTGGGTAGAGTAAAGTTAGTAACACGAGACTTCTATTATTAACTGATTAAACAAACAATTACTAAAGGGATTATATATATATATATATATATATATATATATATATATGTGTGTGTGTGTATATATATGTATATTAAAAGTACTGAAAGTTCTAAAAGTTTAATATAATAGAAAAAATACTCACAACTTCAAGACCAGGTACCAAAATGCTCTATTCACACCCAAAAATAAATCCATTTCTTAGAGAGCTTGAACCCAATACCTCTTGCTAAAGATGGATGACACTTACTAGTGAAGATTTAACCAAAAGGACCCTTCAAGTCCTCAATTAAAAAAGTAACCCTTTCTTTTCTTTTCCCATTATTTTCATCCACATAAATGCTAAAAAGAGGGTTAAGTGGGTCGGGGGCTTAATTAGACAATTTAAAACTTTAGGGCCCGGATGAAACTTTACAAATAATCCCAATGCAAAACTTGGTAACCGCGCTCAGCACAATCATTCTTCCATTTCAACTTGTCTTTCTTCTTTCTCCCTTCTCTCTCGTCTTCTTCTACACAGTTCGCCAACTACCACGCTCCACTACTCTGATCACCGTGATAACTTAAAAAAATAGTGTCTAAATCATAACGTACTACTCTGATCATCATCATCCTCGTCGTTTTTCCAACAAAAAGGCCGCTAAAAATCAGTTAGGTAAACCCTAACTTAAAACTTTACCTTTTTGTATTTTTGTTTGATGACTGTGATTTTTTAAGAAAATGTAGCGTTTCTTGGTAAAAATGTAGTGTTTTTAGAGAATATTTAGGGTATTTTGATAATTTGATGAATGATTGTTGTGTCGTAACTATCGAAGGTTTGTGGGGTCACAGGTTTGTGACTGGTGTTTTTTGATTTTGCACAGTGTTATTTGGTCATGTTGATGGATTTTTAAGCAACCTAAGTAGATAAATTTCAAGTAGATCATATTTTATTTTAGTTGCATGACAAAAGTGAAATTTGTATGTTCCAGCCAACTTGAATTTAAGACAAAAGTGAAATTTGCATGCTCCCTAGTTATATAATATATTTTGGTATTGTCACGACCCTTTTTTCGCTTAAAAAAAGAAAAACTTATAAGTATTTAAAAAGGTCTGTGACGGTGTTCAAAAGGTACACGAATTATTAAGTGATTTTCGGAGTCGCCACTTGACAAGTTAAAGGTGTGCCAAGTCACCAAAGTGGTGTACCTAGAACACCTATGACTCGTTTAGTGGTCTGCGTCAGAGTTCCGGATAAGGATCTCGCACCCTCGAGTCCTGTGTCAAGCACAGTTGCTTTTATTGACGTATTTCGACTCTTTAAATTGTTTGTATGTTTGCCTTTGTTTGTTTCGCCTTGATTTGATATTAATTTTGTTCGTTCAAATGAAAACTCAAATCGAATATAATCGCGCGAGAACTTCACTCGTTCGAAATCTTTCGACTTAAATCAATTAAATCGCGCAGGCACTTCGCCCGTTCGAAATCTCTTGACTTAATATGAGTTCCAATGTGATCGAATAATTATTATTTAATTAAACTTGACTCGGCCTATTAACTTGCCTAACCTTATGCTTGTCTTCCTTTATTGATGAATCACTTTTAAACTTGGGCCAGATTTACACAATATTTGGCGTGATACCTACTATTTAATTGGTCAAATTTAACGAGTTTGCATTCATGATTGACGTTTTATCAACTACTTGGCACGACTAGTTACTGTCTGGTTACAAAATTTAACAAGTTTGCATTCAAGCTCTACTTTGCTTAATCATTTTTAGTTTTTCATCCATTCTTAACACAAATCTCTCACATTTTAAAAATTGGTTTACTTTTGCAATATTTAAATGTATGGCTGAACTGTTACACACAAATTTGCATAAAACAACAACCAACTTTTAAACACACAACAAGAGCAGTATATAACACTAATAAAGAGGTAAATCCTTTTCGGGCTTCAACATTTCATCTCATGAATAACATACAAAATATTCTTACAAACTTAAGAGAGAATACCTAGCTTTGAAGGCCAAAAGCTTTAGCAATGGAAAACCAACAGCCTAGTAATGAGGTTCCTTGGCTTAGCAAAGTAACCACCAAGACCAAACGCAACGAAGCAAACAACAGCAAGATGAAACAGCCCCTTTGGCCTCTATTGAACTTGTTAACTTCAGACCTGAACTCCCTTTCAAACCCTCTAATTGTACCCTTCTTTCTCTCTATTTTTTGTGTTTTCTCCCTTAGATTTGTTGGGGTTTTTCCCCAGATCTGTTGTTACCAGATCTGTGTCTCTTGGTTTTTTCCAGATGTGATTCTCTTTTTCTGTGAAGTGTGTGTTTCAGCTGTCTCTAGATGTCCCCCTAAAGTGAGAGAAAAACTCTCATTAAATAGAAGAGGAGGGGTAAAAATTGGGGTGAAAACGGGCGAAAGAGCTGTCCCACAGCTGGCCATTTAATACAAAATCAGAACTTTTACCCCCCTCATGCTTAGTTTACCCACCAACCAAAAAGCAGAGGCTGAACCTTGCCATTTTTGTGCTAAGCTTTTGTCCTATCATTTGACTTGATTTCTCTTTCAAATTTTCACCAACTCACAGACAAAATTTCTAGAATAACACTTAAACTAAATGATCAGCTCAAAACTAATTTTAAAACATCATCGTTAACAAAAGACTCATTTTATTAGGCCAAAGCCAAGGTCCCAGTTGACTTGATCCACAAACACTTGAACTTAAGCTCAAAAATACCCCAAGCAATTCTTGTGACAACATTAAATGAAGAATAGCTGGGTGTAACTCAACCAAACTCATTATCTAATTCCTAACCCATGTTCGGACAGATTCCTTGTTAAGCTGAACCAAAACATTCTTAACAAATTAGCTCTTTTAGTAGTTAACACACAAGGTAACAAATAGCTTTCATACTTTGACACTTTCTTAAGACATGTTAAGCAGACTTCACAAAACCTCAAAGCTTGTAATTGAAATTGCAAGAAAACTCAACCAAATATTCCAATGCTTAAGTAATGAAGCAACACAAGAAAAATCCAAGACAAAATCATACTAAAGCGATTAAACAAACAATGGAAACATTTAAGTTCATCGCAGACAAGAACAACTTGGAAAACTATGAATCAAACTCTAGAGCATTATCAACACACACATACATGTTTAAAACAAGAAGAAACACGTTTGAACTCATAGGGACTCATACATGCTCAACGTCACATGAATTTACTGATTATTACTAAACTTGTACTTTTTTTTTTTTTTTTATAACTATCATCTAAACAAAATGCTAAAGGAATAATCAGTAAAGAAAGAAAATGATCTAAAGGGTACTGTATGACCATTAAGCAAAAATGCATCAAATGAATGCCTCTGCCTCCACGACACAAACTGTTACAGCAGCACCATCGCCTCCTCGGACTGCGTCACCACTGATTTTGCTATTTCAACACCTAGTCATTGCGACCTCGCCATCGACACCGCTCTGTATCGCCTCACTGTCTCGACGTCGCCATCATCGCTCACTCGAGCATCATCCCAACATAGCCTCGCTGCTAACACAAAACCCAAGCAAACAAAAACCTCGCTGCCTGAGCTGCAACTCCATGAGCTAAACTATTGACGTCACCGCCATCTCCAACTGCCTCGCCTAGGCGCTGTTCATCGATTCTTTGTTCAACCTCGCCATTGCAGCATTCAAACAAAAAAACAAGAATCATCATTACAACAACACCCCTTTGAAGATGAAAACAAACTCGTCGCCACACCACCAAACCATTGAATACCACCATTTCTTACAAACACAAACCAACAAACCAATCATAGCAGCCCCCTACACGACCCGAACCCATTAGCGTCACATCCACCAAATCATACCAAAAACTCCACCATACTCCCTCCAATCAGTAGCATATCCAAACGGAACGAGAAAAAAGAAAAAAGAAGAATAAAACAACCAAAATAAAACGGATCAGAAACGGGTAACAAAACGGGCGGAGGAGAGAAGATTTTTAAGAAACGGGGTATGGGAAGAGATAGAGAAGGGTGAGGGGAAGAGAAGGAAACAAACTTACCGAAAAAAATGGAGGTCGCCGGAGTTAGTGTTTGACTGAAGTTTAAGCGTCGATCCACTCTGATTCGCGGGTTATTTGGAACAAACAATGCCATATCGGAGTATAGGGCGACGAGACGAGCTAGAAAATGTAAAATTTGGCCGGAAATAGGTAGTCATCGGCGGGGGTCCGGCGAGTTACGGGGGTGGCTCAAGCGAGAAAGGAAAATTGGAAGGAGAGGAGATCTGATGAGTTTTTTTTGGGGAAAATGCCAATAATGGCAAATTTTAGCTTTTATATGATGGGGATGGGCCGGGTCAGGATTAGAATTAGGCTGGACGTTTGGGCTGATTTCCTTTTTATCAATAGCCATTAACCCATATTATCAATTACACAAAATCAACACGAAAATAATACTAATCAATTACTAAATTAAAGCATGCCACATTAAAACAACTATTTTCTAATATTTTGACACTAACCACACATGATGCTATTTTTTCAGTAATTTTCTGACATTTTGTCTAACAAATTAGATTAACACGGCTAAATAAAGGATAGAATCTAGCAAAAAATCACATAATAATTAAAACAACTATTTTACGTAATTTCGGTATTTTGGTGCCAAAATTAGGTGATTACAGCTGCCCCTCTTTGTTCGAGAACACGAAGAGTTTTCGGACAAAGACGTAATCGACAACTAATTTTGGCCTTTTGGTTCTAGCCAAGAGCATGTTTTGCAAAACGGTGACCGTACCTTGAATTCGTGTTCTAACCAAGAACAAGGCTACCTACATATCCCTGGACTAAGGAATCAGGTCAGTGTAGTTCCTCACGTGCGGTAGCTGGCACTACCGCATTCAAATAGACACTAAGACTCTCCTAGACTAACATTAAGCACTCTTTAGACATACACAGACTAATTCTAGACACTTTCAGAACTAACTGGGACTGACTCGACGCTCCTAGACTTACCCGGACTGACACAAGACACTTTTGACACACTAGAGTTGTTGCTGCTAGTCACTGTTGCTGGTTGCTGGATAGGTGGCTGGTGGTCACTGCTTTACAAAGAAAAAATGAAAATACAACATTTGAAATGTAAAATTACAATTCCTAAGCTAACTTCTTCATGCTTCCCAAACTGATAAACTGGTCTGAAGCTCCCACTACTAAGTGGGTCTTGAAAACTTGAAATTGCCGCTTTGACGGGCTTTGACTTGAAAATTGAAATTGCCGCTCGGGCGGGCTTTGACTTGAAAGTTGAGATTTCCGCTTTGACGGGCTTTGACTTGAAAAATTAAAATTGCCGCTCAGGCGGGCTTTGACTTGAAAGTTGAAATTGCCGCTTTGACGGGCTTTGACTTGAATGAAATTGCCGCTTTGACGGGCTTTGACTTTAATGTTGAAATTGCCGCTTTGACGGGCTTTGACTTGAATATTGAAATTGCCGCTTTGATGGGCTTTGACTTGAAAGTAAAATTGCCGCTTTGACGGGCTTGAAATTGCCGCTTTGACGGGCTTTGACTTGAAAGTTGAAATTGCCGCTTCGACGGGCTTTGACTTGAATGAAATTGGAACCACCACTCTGGTGGGTCTTGCTTATGCTGAAAATTAAAACCATCTCTCTGATGGGCCTTGTTCTTGCTGAATTGAAAATCATCAGTCTGATGGGTCTTGTTTTTGCTGAAACTTGAAAAATCATCACTCTGATGGGTCTTCCCCTGCTGGAAATTTAAAACCATCACTCTGATGGGTCTTGCTAAACCATCACTCTGACGGGTCCTGTTCATGCTGAATTGAAAGACCATCACTCTGATGGATCTTGCTTGTACTAGAACTTGAAAATCATCACTCTGATGGATCTTGCTTGTACTGGAAATTGAAAATCATCACTCCGATGGATCTTGCTCTGACTGAAAATTAAAAACCACCACTCTGATGGGTCTTGCTAAACCATCACTCTGACGGGTCTTGTTCATGCTGAATTGAAAGACCATCACTCTGATGGATCTTGCTTCTTTACAAAAACGGATTCCCTCGTTCTCCAGGTGGGCGCCTGGACTTTCTCTAAACTACTCCCTCATTCTCCAGGTGGGTGCCTCGACTTTCTCTAAACTACTCCCTCATTCTCCGGATGGGTGCCTCGACTTCTCTAAACTACTCCCTCATTCTCCAGGTGGGTGCCTCGACTTTCCAAATTACTCCCTCATTCTCCAGGTGGGTGCCTTGACTTTCTCTAAACCACTCCCTCATCCTCCAGGTGGGTGCCTCGACTTTCTCTAAACTACTCCCTCATTCTCCAGGTGGGTGCCTCGACTTTCTCTAAACCACTCCCTCATTCTCCAGGTGGGTGCCTCGACTTTCTTTAAACTACTCCCTCATTCTCCAGGTGGGCGCCTCGACTTCTCTAAACTACTCCCTCAGCTTCTCAAAATACTCCCTCATTCTTCAGGTGGGTGCCTCGACTTTCTCAAAACTACTCCCTCATTCTTCACAGGCTGATGAACTGGTCCGAAGCTCTAACTGATCCAGTGGGTCTTAAAAACTTGAATGAAATTGCTGAAACTTGAAATTGCCGCTCGGGCGGGCTTTCACTTGAAACTTGAAACTGTCGCTTTGACAGGCTTTGACTTAAATGAAGTTGCTGAAACTTGAAATTGCCGCTCGGGCGGGCTTTAACTTGAAAGCTGAAATTTGCCGCTTTGACGGGCTTTGACTTGAAAGTAAAATTGCCGCTTTCACGGGCTTTGGCTTGAAAGTAGAAATTGCCGCTTTGACGGACTTTGATCTTGAAAGTAGAAATTGCCTCTTTGACGGGCTTGACTTGAAAATTAAAATTGCCGCTTTGACGGGCTTTGACTGGAATACTGAAATTGCCGCTTTGATGAGCTTGACTTGAAAGTTGAAATTGCCGCTCGGGCGGGCTTTGAAAAACTTGTATTTGCTGCTGGGGCAGGCTTTGATTTGAAACTTAACTGCATCTTGAAATCCGCATGTCCTTTGATGATCTCCTTCATGGTACACTCCTTGGTGTGGCATACTTTGTGCCGATGTGGAACATTGGGCTCCAATTATCAAGGTTGGTCCTGACTTGTTCTAGTACAACTATGAAACTATAACAAGTTTTGCAAAACTTTCTTTGCTCGTTTGATGTTGGAGAAACTGAAACGAACTGAAGTAAGACAAAATGATGGAAACGACAAAGCTTCCAACCAAAAGATGAAAAAAAATGATGACGTCCCTTACGGGAGAGGTAAAGGACTGAAGAGATGACGATCTTTTTAACATGACATGTATTTTGGAATCAACTCTTAATCCGCTCACATAGTCCATCCATGACTGTGTACCCAGCTTTCCCAATCTCGTTTGATGGCAAATCTAACGACCCTCATTCGACTAGCAGTGCCCTTTCGGGTTTTCACCGACTAGCCTCTCTCTTTGTTCTTTTAACTCACCGTTGTCTTGCAGCGCCCTTTCAGGTTTTCACCGACAAGACTTCACTTTTTTTTCTCTTTTTTTTTTTTCTTTTCATTTTTGTCATTTTTCGCTCTTTCCCAATCGACCTCCGATCTTTCCTTGCTGCTCGACCCCGTCTTTCTTTTCTTCCTTATAATTTTGGCCTTTATCTTGATTCCTCGGAGAATTTCTCCTTTAATGACCTTGGTGCTCCCAGCTCCCAAATGCGATTCTCGACTTATAAGAATGCGACTTTACAACGTGGAACTTATCCCTTGATACCCTACTCGGCTTGACATTCTCAATGATCGGTCAGAAGGGTCTTTATTTGGACTGTAATATTGGATTTGGTTAGGCTATGAAGAAAAGGATTCAGCATAAAAACTCAGAAACATCTCATGAGACGACTAGAATGAGCATCACAAGATTTGAAATCACCGCCTTTGAAAAATAAACCAAACTTTCCCCAGTTTGGGCAAATTGGGGATTCCTTCTTTTTTTTTTTTTTTCTTTGTTTTGAAGAGCGGTATGAAAGCATCTCATGAAACAACTTGGTAAAATATTACAACCTTTGGAATCATTTCTTTTAAAATAATAACTAACTGAGACCCCAATTTATTGAAAAACCGAGGAATTATCTTTTGAATTTTCTGATATGCAAACATAGGGGATATTGAGACTTTCCCCCGAGATGAAAACAAAGAAAACAAAAGGAATTGACTTTCTCCCTTTTTAAAAAAAAAAAATAAACTAAACTTCTGCCCCAGTTTAGGATAAACTGGGCGCTTTGAGTTTCTTCCTCGGTTCCGAGACTGATATCTCATGAAATATATGAATAGATGGTACAAAAACATAGAAGTTTGTTTTTATTTTATTTTATTTTTTAAAAATAAAATAAAAACAAACTTCTGCCCCAGTTTAGCATACATTGGGGATTTGAATTTCTTTTGACATTGGCCGCAAACTTGGAGGCAAGCTTTTGCGTCAATATGAGGAATAGGGGAAAATGAACTTTCCCCTGTTATGACCGCACCCGAATGGTTGCCTACGTATCCTTTTGAGAGGAATCAGGTCAGACGTAGCTCTACCGCTGAGGTAGATTTTCTTGTTTCTTTTCCGAATTTTTCCTTTTTTTTTTTTTTTTTTTTTAAAAAATTTTTTTTCCTATTTCAATCACATTGATTCCAAAGGAGGGTAGGCCAAAGAAAGCCAAAACAAGGCTAAAAAAAAAAGACTGACAAAAGGATATAGTGTTTGGGTAGAAGAAATGAAAGCCGTTCGTCATCCCGACCCGAGAATGCCTCGCACAAATAATGATTCAAAGAATTGATCTAGACTTATCCACGCGTGTCATCGACTTCTACTTCACTGATGGTACTCAAACTGGTATTTCAACTTCGGTCGAAGCGACTGTGCACGATCTTGAACTTCTCACCGATCTCCTTTATCGGATAACTACAGATTAATTCCCAACTTATTTCGCTCCCTCTTTTGTCCCTCGTTACTACTCAGATAGCTCACAATATCAGACCACGTGTTTAGATCAAGACGTAAATTCCGCACGCATGTCATGTTATTAAGGCCGACAAAACATAAGACAGAATACTAAGAAAACAAGACCGAGAAAGAAAATAAGAGAAATAATGTCGAGACGAGAGAAAGATCTCACTTTTCATTGAATTAAAGATAGGAGGGTTTGAACATCAAAATAAGCAAAATAATGCACTTGGATTACAACCCTTAAATAACCAAGTACATAGAAAGATTAGCAAAACAAGCTACAACATTTCACAGTCACTCAATTGCAAGTCAGGGCTAGTTTTCCTGTGTTAGGCATTGTTGAACCCTCACAAGGATGCACCATGCTGATACCAAAGAAATTTCCTGAATCTGGCAACATCTTCTGCTTTTCCTGATTTTGTCCAACTTCCATTGGGGTAGACTTCACTTTTTGGGACTGATGAATGACCGAGTAAGATTTGGAATTGGCTTCTCGAGAGACATGTTCGTCTTCTTCATTTCATCACCCTTTACTCTGTCTGCTACCTCAAGCACAATTTCAGGAGCACAGTTCACTGTCACAAGCATTTGGTTAGCCCTAATTGACACATCACCAATAGGTACTATCGGCATTGCAGATTCAACTCTCAAATCTTCTACACCCACCATTCCCACCACATACACATCATCATCGACGGGCAATGAGTTCTGGTTGACATCTGGCACATCTGAGCCCTCAACTTGGATCTGACCATTATCTATCAGAGCTTGGATCGCCTTCTTGAGATAGTGGCAATCTTCTGTGTCATGCCCAGGTGCGCCCGAATGGTAAGCGCATCGGCGAGAATAATCAACCTCTCCCGTGGGATGCATATTCCCATAGATCGGCCTCAACATATCCAAAGCCTGCAACTTCTCGAAGACACTAGTGTAAGATTCCCCGATTGGCGTGAGCTTTCTCTTTTTCTCTTCTCGCGCCTTCTTGTATTCGGGTCTTGGGATGAAAGTAGAAGGTCTCCTTGATCGATATGGAAATTCTGGTGGAGTCCGATATTGATTATGTGGAGCTTGGTGAGTATGGTATGTGGGTTGTGGGGAAGGAGCACGCCATTGCGGATATGCAAATTTTGGAGCATATGGTCGCGCCTTTTGAAGTGGAGGAATGGAATGTTTTGTATAATGATGCTTTTGTGAGGCTCGAGGGTGTGAGTGGAGCCGTTTGTACCGTTCCTCATCCCTCCTTCCTGGACCTCGTTCTCTTTCATCTTTCTTCCCAAGACTCTCCGTCCTAACTAAGCCTGTGAATGGTGGAACAGAAACCAGGGGTGAAGCACACCTCTGTTCGGGCGGAGGTGGTGGTGCCGGAGGACACCCTGGGAAGGTTCTCAGAACATCTGTTGTGCTATAGTAGGGAGAGCCGGGAGAATACTGCAGGTCCTCAGCTGTAGGGCCTTGCGCCTGATGTAAGACAGTCGAGGCATGCCCTAGAAGACTAACTGGAACGGTAGAACAAGCTTGTCCCGTGTTCATGGCGATATACATATCAGCCACCAATTGTTTCAGATTTTTGACCTCTTCAGTCAACCTCTTGTTTTCCAGCACCAGAAGTTCATGGACGCCGATCTCAGAATTTCCCTTATCAAACGACATGGTAATGGCTTCCTTTGATCCTGTTGTGTATGTGTGGAATGATGCCAGAATTCCGTACCAAATCTCCAAATTCCAAAGCTTTGCACAAACAAACCGGGTTAGCACAAAAGAAGCACATATTGCAAGCCTAGGGTTGTTATGCGTCATCCCGAAACGGTTAACGGTGTAAGCCGAGTGTACCGGTCGTATCCCCGAAAGATTACAATGTGCCTTGAGCAAAATCAGAACAAAATTGTAACTGATACATAATCAGCACAAGGACGAACTTGGATGATTAATGTATTTTTTTTCCTTTCCCATTTTTTTTTCTGACTCAACAAACGTAATTTAGACAAACGACACGAGACAAACTCAAAATAAAAGTGCTTGACATGATGCACGAGTCAAAGATATATACAAATTGACACATTGGGCGGGTACACCCATACGGTGAAAATAATGGGACCCGGCATTTTAGCGGAGTCAGATTATTTCACGAGGATCGACACAAAATACAACTTAGCTAATTGCAATTTATCGCATGTACCCTGACTTGACCTTAAACAAAACAAAATAAAGCGGGACCTTAAAACAACATTTTTATTTTTTTTTATTTTTTTTAATGAAAAATTAAGACTCAACCGGAGATTCGAAACCGAACTTAAGAACGGATTATGAAACAAACTATTTTTTCTTATCCGAAAGGTGACTCCAAAATCGGACATTACGGTAATGCAAAGACGGACACAATATTTTTTTTTTGTTTTTGTTTTTTCTTTGTTTGAAACAAACTCTTTGATCTAATTTGAAAATGAATCTTAGAGTATTTACAAAATCTGACTATTATGACGACACGATAACTACTTCGACACAAAACGTTATACTAATTAAACACACAATTGGTTCCAAAATTTTGCCACTTCGACGGCACAAAACCCGAAAAATTAATTTCAAATAATGAACTTGACTTGAACTCAAACACAAAAAGGTTCCAAAATTTCGCCATTATACCGGTGCAAAATTATGACAAATTATTTTCTAACACTTGACCAAACCCGGACAAAAAATTAGACTCTAAGAGTTCTTGAAAAATTTCGCCATTATAACGGCGTAAAATGACAACTAAACAAAAAATATGTCGAAACACGGGACTAAACCCAATTTTTCTATCATTTTTCCTCCTTTTTTTTCCTTTTTTTTTCCCAAAATTTGGCTCTCGCCCTTCGGTGATCGGTCAGCATAACAACCCTTCGACTAGAAAAAATGCAACACATTATATGCTCATGATGTGTCTTTTGGGGACGCGGGCCCCATTATGACACGAGGAAATCAGCCTAGACAAATGCGGTACCGGTGTACCGCACCTCACTAAATCTAATGACATGCAAATAAATCGGCCTAGATAAAAGCACAGGTTCAACTCTAGGTGACTCAATGGGTTCATGTTCTATAGTTTCTGGCCATTTGGAAGTGCCGCGGGGGTACCGATCGACAACGTCTAACGGCCTAACCCAACGCACCTCCTCCTAAGAAGGGTTAACTTTTTGTGTCCTGAGACACGACAGAAATTCCAGACGCCGAAGCGAAACTGGCGTGCATGTGTGCAGTGTTCCAGAAAACTCAGAGGTGTACGAGAGAAGACAGTTGTGTATATACAGTTCAAACATATCAAAGCAGTAACATTCAAGGCAACATATACAGACAATATTCAACTGTCGAAAGCGACAAAATTTTAAAGCCTGAGACTCTCAGTTTTCACTTTCTTCCCCAGCGGAGTCGCCAAGCTGTCACGACCCTTTTTTCGCTTAAAAAAAGAAAAACTTATGAGTATTTAAAAAGGTCTGTGACGGTGTTCAAAAGGTACACGAATTATTAATGATTTTCGGAGTCGCCACTTGACAAGTTAAAGGTGTGCCAAGTCACCAAAGTGGTGTACCTAGAACACCTATGACTCGTTTAGTGGTCTGCGTCAGAGTTCCGGATAAGGATCTCGGTTGACTCGCGGGAAGGTGTTAGGCACCCTCGAGTCCCGTGTCAAGCACAATTGCTTTTATTGACGCATTTCGACTCTTTAAATTGTTTGTATGTTTGCCTTTGTTTGTTTCGCCTTGATTTGATATTAATTTTGTTCGTTCAAATGAAAACTCAAATCGAATATAATCGCGCGAGAACTTCACTCGTTCGAAATCTTTCGACTTAAATCAATTAAATCGCGCAGGCACTTCACCCGTTCGAAATCTCTTGACTTAATTTGAGTTCCAATGTGATCGAATAATTATTATTTAATTAAACTTGACTCGGCCTATTAACTTGCCTAACCTTATGCTTGTCTTCCTTTATTGATGAATCACTTTTAAACTTGGGCCATATTTACACAATATTTGGCGTGATACCTACTATTTAATTGGTCAAATTTAACGAGTTTGCATTCATGATTGACGTTTTATCAACTACTTGGCACGACTAGTTACTGTCCGGTTACAAAATTTAACAAGTTTGCATTCAAGCTCTACTTTGCTTAATCATTTTTAGTTTTTCATCCATTCTTAACACAAATCTCTCACATTTTAAAAATTGGTTTACTTTTGCAATATTTAAATGTATGGCTGAACTGTTACACACAAATTTGCATAAAACAACTACCAACTTTTAAACACACAACAAGAGCAGTATATAACACTAATAAAGAGGTAAATCCTTTTCGGGCTTCAACATTTCATCTCATGAATAACATACAAAATATTCTTACAAACTTAAGAGAGAATACCTAGCTTTGAAGGCCAAAAGCTTTAGCAATGGAAAACCAACAGCCTAGTAATGAGGTTCCTTGGCTTAGCAAAGTAACCACCAAGACCAAACGCAACGAAGCAAACAACAGCAAGATGAAACAGCCCCTTTGGCCTCTATTGAACTTGTTAACTTCAGACCTGAACTCCCTTTCAAACCCTCTAATTGTACCCTTCTTTCTCTCTATTTTTTGTGTTTTCTCCCTTAGATTTGTTGGGGTTTTTCCCCAGATCTATTGTTACCAGATCTGTGTCTCTTGGTTTTTTCCAGATGTGATTCTCTTTTTCTGTGAAGTGTGTGTTTCAGCTGTCTCTAGATGTCCCCCTAAAGTGAGAGAAAAACTCTCATTAAATAGAAGAGGAGGGGTAAAAATTGGGGTGAAAACGGGAGAAAGAGCTGTCCCACAGCTGGCCATTTAATGCAAAATCAGAACTTTTACCCCCCTCATGCTTAGTTTACCCACCAACCAAAAAGCAGAGGTTGAACCTTGCCATTTTTGTGCTAAGCTTTTGTCCTATCATTTGACTTGATTTCTCTTTCAAATTTTCACCAACTCACAGACAAAATTTCTAGAATAACACTTAAACTAAATGATCAGCTCAAAACTAATTTTAAAACATCATCGTTAACAAAAGACTCATTTTATTAGGCCAAAGCCAAGGTCCCAGTTGACTTGATCCACAAACACTTGAACTTAAGCTCAAAAATACCCCAAGCAATTCTTGTGACAACATTAAATGAAGAATAGCTGGGTGTAACTCAACCAAACTCATTATCTAATTCCTAACCCATGTTCGGACAGATTCCTTGTTAAGCTGAACCAAAACATTCTTAACAAATTAGCTCTTTTAGTAGTTAACACACAAGGTAACAAATAGCTTTCATACTTTGACACTTCCTTAAGACATGTTAAGCAGACTTCACAAAACCTCAAAGCTTGTAATTGAAATTGCAAGAAAACTCAACCAAATATTCCAATGCTTAAGTAATGAAGCAACACAAGAAAAATCCAAGACAAAATCATACTAAAGCGATTAAACAAACAATGGAAACATTTAAGTTCATCGCAGACAAGAACAGCTTGGCAAACTTTGAATCAAACTCTAGAGCATTATCAACACACACACATACATGTTTAAAACAAGAAGAAACACGTTTGAACTCATAGGGACTCATACATGCTCAACGTCACATGAATTTACTGATTATTACTAAACTTGTACTTTTTTTTTATAACTATCATCTAAACAAAATGCTAAAGGAATAATCAGTAAAGAAAGAAAATGATCTAAAGGGTACTGTCTGACCATTAAGCAAAAATGCATCAAACGAATGCCTCTGCCTCCACGACACAAACTGTTACAGCAGCACCACTGATTTTGCTATTTCAACACCTAGTCATTGCGACCTCGCCATCGACACCGCTCTGTATCGCCTCACTGTCTCGACGTCGCCATCATCGCTCACTCGAGCATCATCCCAACATAGCCTCGCTGCTAACACAAAACCCAAGCAAACAAAAACCTCGCTGCCTGAGCTGCAACTCCATGAGCTAAACTATTGACGTCACCGCCATCTCCAACTGCCTCGTCTAGGCGCTGTTCATCGATTCTTTGTTCAACCTCGCCATTGCAGCATTCAAACAAAAAAACAAGAATCATCATTACAACAACACCCCTTTGAAGATGAAAACAAACTCGTCGCCACACCACCAAACCATTGAATACCACCATTTCTTACAAACACAAACCAACAAACCAATCATAGCAGCCCCCTACACGACCCGAACCCATTAGCGTCACATCCACCAAATCATACCAAAAACTCCACCATACTCCCTCCAATCAGTAGCATATCCAAACGGAACGAGAAAAAAGAAAAAAGAATAATAAAACAACCAAAATAAAACGGATCAGAAATGGGTAACAAAACGGGCGGAGGAGAGAAGATTTTTAAGAAACGGGATATGGGAAGAGATAGAGAAGGGTGAGGGGAAGAGAAGGAAACAAACTTACCGGAAAAAATGGAGGTCGCCGGAGTTAGTGTTTGACTGAAGTTTAAGCGTCGATCCACTCTGATTCGCGGGTTATTTGGAACAAACAATGTCATATCGGAGTATAGGGCGACGAGACGAGCTAGAAAATGTAAAATTTGGCCGGAAATAGGTAGTCATCGGCGGGGGTCCGGCGAGTTACGGGGGTGGCTCAAGCGAGAAAGGAAAATTGGAAGGAGAGGAGATCTGATGAGTTTTTTTTGGGGAAAATGCCAATAATGGCAAATTTTAGCTTTTATATGATGGGGATGGGCCGGGTCAGGATTAGAATTGGGCTGGACGTTTGGGCTGATTTCCTTTTTATCAATAGCCATTAACCCATATTGTCAATTACACAAAATCAACACGAAAATAATACTGATCAATTACTAAATTAAAGCATGCCACATTAAAACAACTATTTTCTAATATTTTGACACTAACCACACATGATGCTATTTTTTCAGTAATTTTCTGACATTTTGTCTAACAAATTAGATTAACACGGCTAAATAAAGGATAGAATCTAGCAAAAAATCACATAATAATTAAAACAACTATTTTACGTAATTTCGGTATTTTGGTGCCAAAATTAGGTGATTACAGGTATATGCTTGAACTTTGTTATGTTTGCCTAACTTTGTTTAAGCCAACTTAATGTTTTGGTATACGCTGAAATTTAAGCCAACTTAATGTTTGTTACTGTAAATGATTTAATATTCCTTTTATTATCTAGATAATATGGAAAGGACAAGGAAGAATTCAGTCCCAGACAAAGTTAAGACATTGAGAATGCTCAAAGCTGCTTCAAAAAATAGAACACATGTAAGCACTAGTACTGCCAAAAGAAGAAGAAGACAAATCCAACAGGTAATGTCTGATGTGGAATCCTTAAATGAATCCCTGAACACTAGAGAAAAAGAAGTGTTATCTCTAATGCAACATAAATTTGTTGAAGAAACAACAAATGAAGAAGATACTGATGAAGGTTCTTTTGAGGTTGTGGAAAAAGATCAGGAAGAGGAAACAGATTTTGTTAGTGAGTATGAGAAAAAAGATGGTGATGATGAGGGAAAAGACTCTAATGAGAAGGAGGTGAATGATAAACCAGCTGGTGATGGAAAGGAAAATGATCAGTCTGGTGGTGGGAATGAGGGAAAGGATAAAGCTGATGGTGAGGGACAGGAAAAAGATGGTAGTGAAGAAGCCCTTGATGATTTATCAATTACTGAAGAGGTATATGTTCATTTTTTGAGTCTATTTAGTAATACATGTTTTTTACTTTTTTTTATAATCATGAATGTTGTTGTGAAATTGATGGGCAATAGAGCATATAATAGTAGTATTCACTAGTAGTATTATGAAGAGGTATATCTATTAAGTGTTGTATCACTAGCTCTAGTCCATTGACTCAAAGTCTATTAATCAACTCTGGCACTTCTTAAATCTGATATATAAGTATAGGGTTTTAGGGTTTAGGGTTTTCATAAAGTACTTTTGATATCTGATGTTTGGCACATGTGTTTATGCATTTATTGATTTAATGAACAGGCTGATAAAGTTGTGGAAGATGATGAAGAATTAGGGGATCCAGAAGCTCTATCAGTTGCTGAGTGTCAGAAGAGTCTTGAGCTATCAAAATACAACTTCAAGACATATTTAGATTTTCATCCACCTTATGCTGCTAAGGTTTCTGTAAGATCTTCTATGAAGAAGTTTTTCAGATTCGAAGAAGAGTTAGCAACCTCAAAACTGCTAGAAGCCTTTAGAAACACTTGTTTTGGTCACTTTTTAAGCTTGTCTGAGCACTAAAAACACTTCAATGGACAGCTTGTACACTCCCTTCTTTTTCGCAAAATTGAGAGTGCAAAGTTGTTTAAAATCTGGTGGATATTGGAAGGCAAACCTATTTGCTTTGGGTTGAGAGAATTTGCACTAGTTACTGGATTGTATTGCGGGGAATACCCCTCTCAAGATGAATTGGACAAGATCCATTTGAAAGGTGAGAAATTCCATGAGAAAGTGACCAAAGGCTATTATGGTAGTTTGACAGGGGATGATATCCTTGAATTGATGAAGTCAAAAAGATTCAATGCTGTAGAAAAACACAAGCTAAGCTTGCTTTGGTTTGTTCATTGCATATTAGTTGTTAGAGATGATTCAGCACTTGTCGACAAGATTGGATAAAGATGGCTTACAGTTTGGATGTCTTCATGAATTTTCCATGGGGAAGGCAGAGCTTTGAGTTAACTGTTCAATATCTTAGGAAGGATGTCATGCCCCCATCAGCTGAGGCAAGGGAAGGCAAGAAGAGAAAAAGAAATGGCAAGTCCAGTCCAAATTATACTTTATTTGGCTTTCCTTGGGCTTTCATGATAAGTATTACAACAATGTACATTTTTTTTATCATTTGTTAAAAACTGATTTATAATTTTTTATTTAATGTAGGCATGGGCCTTGGAAGCAATTCCTTCAGTTGGACTGTTAGCTATCAGATCAAATGAGAAGCCATTGCCCTTGCCGAGGATGTTAAGATGGCTCAATCCCAAAGCTTCTTCATATGGGGATGCATTTCAGCAAAGAGTGCATGGGGAGGTAAAATATATTAGCAATGATTCTGTTTAAGCATTAAAGTTTAAACTATTTTATTTTTTCCTTAATATTTTTGTTTCTTGTTAATTTAGATGGTTCACCCTTTCCTATATCCTACTGTCCGGGAAGCGAGGCAGAAATACGTGTCATGTGTTAAATCATTTGATGATGAGGAGCTTGAAGATGGGCCAATTGATAGGCTAAGAATTGTCTTGGAAAGGGTAACATCTATCAAGAATGCAGCTGATGAGATAGAGACAATAAGCAGTGGAAGTGATGATTACCGGACACCGAAACAAGCTTCGATGAGTCTTGGAAAGCAGGTGGTAGGAATGAATGTTGTTGGTAGTGGAGGTAAGTTTTCCTGGAGAGATATTGGTCATAGAGGTGATGGTGAAGGTACCTCTTATGACAATGTGATATGCAATAACTGTGGAAGGCCAAATAATAATGAATTGATGAAAAAGTTGGAGAGCTTGGAGCTGAAATTGGATGAGGTTTATAAGGTTGTTTCTGTGCCACAGGAAAGGATGCTTTATCCTAGCAAATTCCAGAGATCTCCCTTTGCAGTGTTGAGTAAGTTGAGAAAAAAGAAGTCCCTAGATTCAGCTGCAAAGAAGAAAAAATTGAAGGTGAGGAAGGTTGATGTTTTTAAGCCAGTGAAGTTGGCTGATAAAAAGGCTTTTTATGAGTGGTTGGAAAGGAGGGAGACAGTGACAAGGAAGTGTTTGACTGGATTCTTCAATTGGGAATATTTTGAAAAATTGAGGATGATGGGTCCTTGGGTAGAGGATGATGTAAGTATGGAATATTATTTTAGCCTTCTTATACATATATGATCTGATTATTAAGGCAACTTTTATATTCTTTTTGCAGCACATTGATGAAGTGATGGCCCTGATGCGGCTGCGACAGAAGGAATATCCATGTTATTATGATCAATCATCTTTGATTGTTGATTTGCTATTCTGCCAGAGCTTACAAGAGATTTGGAATGAAATGAGGATTAAATGTGAGAAAGAGTTCTTGGACTTTGATGTGATGCTGAGCTTTTACCAGTTTGATAGCTGTGTGATGGACTATCACAGGGGTGCTCGACCAGCCCCATATGGACGGAACTGGGAAGGGGCCAAGAAGCTTTATTGTATCTGAAACATGGAAAACATACACTTTCACCATTGTGTTCATCTTAGAGTAGGCATTAATCAAGATTTATGATTGCAATTGGGGGTGCTATACAAACGAGGAGGTTGGTGTGCTTGTGCAGCCCATTGCCGAATTGATGCTTAAGTACCTCAAACAAAGTAGGAAATTTGACCACCTGGGTGATGATGTGGTGTTAAATCCATGGACATGGCAGCACATTCTGGATGTCCCAAACAATGAGCAGGCGTAAGGAATTTTTAACTCTAGCTTTTACTCTCAAAATTCACTTCAATTTTTGCTAAATTTGTGATTTTTTATATAGTGAATCTTGTGGAGAATATGCATTGAAGTTCATTGACTTCCTCATCACTGATACCTCGATGGATAACTTACACGACAACACTGTTGAAGATTTTTGTGAAAAATTTGCAATTGAAATCTTCAAAGGCAGAATGGAGCCATGACTTGTTGGATGACAGTTTGGTTTTAGTTGTAAAGTTCTGGACAACTGATTTAGTTTCTAACTTTTGGACAATATTATCATCATTTTGGTTTGCTTGTTGTCCCTTCTATTTAGCATTGAGGGGCTATTTATGGTTGTCATGACAAACAATTTGATGTACGCCATTTTTTTGTGTAATGATGGATGTAAATATTTGGTAGTTATGGTCGATGGAAGTTTGTACTGTTATCACTTAATATTTGGTGTTTGCAATTGTCCTAGTTGCATTTGATTTGGAATAAGGCAAACAAGACTCTCAAAACAGATATGAAAATCATCAATAAGTAAAACTCCTACAACTTCGGGTCGATTAAACAACTTTGGGTCGATGAGTCATAGAACTGAGGTTGATTAATCAACTCGTGGTCGATTGGCCATAGACTTGAGGTTTATTAAACAACTTTGGGTCGATGAGTCATAGACCTGAGGTTGATTAATCAACTCGTGGTCGATTGGCCATAGACTTGAGGTTTATTAAACAACTTTGGGTTGATGAATCATAGACCTGAGGTTGATTAATCAACTCGTGGTCGATTGGCCATAGACTTGAGGTTTATTAAACAACTTTGGGTCGATGAATCATAGACCTGAGGTTGATTAATCAACTCGTGGTCGATTGGTCATAGACTTGAGGTTTATTAAACAACTTTGGGTCGATGAGTCATAGACCCGAGGTTGATTAATCAACTTGTGGTCGATTGGCCATAGACTTGAGGTTTATTAAACAACTTTGGGTCGATGAGTCATAGACCTGAGGTTGATTAATCACTCGTGGTCGATTGGACATAGACTTGAGGTTTATTAAACAACTTTGGGTCGATGAGTCATAGACCTGAGGTTGATTAATCAACTCGTGGTCGATTGGTCCATAGACTCTAAGTCTATTAATCGACTCTTGCCAATTCAGCATGATCTATCATAATAATCTAATGGTTAAGCATACCTAATGATCGATAATGTTGTTAATCAACGTATTAATGATATTACATATGTTAGCTATATTTACATTAATGACTAAACATAATTTGAACGTGTGTAATAAGCGATAGCAATGTGTAATAGGAATACTTGTTCGTATTGAGTTATGCAGTATCATAGTAATTTAAGGAAGTTGTTTAGTTGCTAATGTGCCTATAATGTTGACATGTCAATCAACTTTTTATGATCTCACAATTAGTTGGAATAATACATAAATGCTTAACATTAGTGAATTATGTATTAGTATTAGTAGTGGTATTACTTTTGGGAAAATGTTGGATGATCATCAATGTTATTTATTTACTAATATAATGTATTTTTAATTAAAATGTATGGTCTCATAATGCAATTCAAGATATTAGGTGATCAATTATGTTCAATGATGGGCATTTAAGGATTAATACACAATTAATCTACATAATTATCATCATAATTGTATTTTAAGGTATTATCATCATTAAATCAACATGATTATTTAAATGAATTGAAATTTAAGTATTAGTATATATGTATATCACGGATACATGCATAATTTAATTTAATAAAACAATTTTATTTCAACATATAAACCATAATTATTTATTTTAAGTCATTTTAAATTTTTTAAAGGGTGACCAAAATTTAAATTAGTCTGGCGGGAGGGGCAAATTTGAATTTCAAACTAGCATATAAATTAAATGTTGGCCCCATTCCCAAATCAGAATTTCAAAAATTCCTAATTTCTCTTTCCCCCTTTTCTGTCAGAATTCTCTTATTTTCAAAACCCTAATTTCACTTTCCCCTTTCGCTTCGAATTGTCGCCGCTCAAGATGGAATATGTACCATTGTGTGAATGTGGAGATCAAGCATCACTAAGAACATCATGGACGAATGCTAACCCTGGTCGTCGATTCTTCGGTTGCAGATATTATGGGGTAAATTTTAACGTCTTGGGTTCGATTTTCATTTTAATTTGAATTTAAGTTTAACATTTTAAATTTGCAGAACAATGAGGTTGTTGCTTGTAGCTTCTTCTTGTGGTGTGACCCCCCAATTCCGGAGCATGCTAAGGAAGTAATTTTGGGGCTTCTTAGAAAAAAGAAGCAGATGAAAGCTAAGCTTAACGAAGCAAATAAAAAGGTGTTTTTGAGGAAGATTCTATGGATGTTCGTACTGCTTATGTTGAAGTTCATTCTTGTCGGAAATGGTGGTGCTTGTTATCTATTTTGACAGGTAAATAATTAAAACTTTCAGTTTCAGGCACAAAATAATGATAACAAAGTTTGATCATTCATTTATTCATTAAAAGGGGCCACCGGAGGAGTACAAAATAAACGCTTAATTTAAAATTAAAACATAATAATACTTAATTAAAATTAAAAACTTAATAATACTAATAACTTTAATTTGCAGAGGCCGCTGGAGGAGGAGGAGGAGGAGGTGGAGGAGAATGTGGAGGACCCATGTAGTCGTCAATGTCTTCCCCAGCCCTTATAAGCAGAAGACGGAGCATCCTAGCAATCCTCCGAATGTTCCTCTCTTGGCGGTTTCTGTCAGCAGCATAGCTTTCCAGCAGTCTGTCTATCAGTTCTCTCATTTGTGCAATTTGATCTTGGGATGTTTCAGATGGTGGACTTGAATCTCTTCTTCGTGGTGCATGCCTTCGTGCCATTCTTCTTGTTGTTTATAAACTGGATTTGATATTGTAGAGACTGTGGATTTGATGTTGCAGTGTTGTGGATTTGATGTTGTCTTCTCCTGTATTTATAGGTTCAAAAAGTGCAGTGTGGACTTGGCTGTTGCACTTCTCCAATTTGTTGTGTTCATTTCATTTTCCAGGCGTGTCTTTCATTTAAAGAACACATCTGTTCATTAACGTCTGTTTACGCTTATCACAGAAACAAATTAATGAATAACAACCTTTGGTTGCGGGATAATCAAGAAGTCTATTAAACAACGATTGGTTGATTAACAAAATAAAAGTCTATGAATAAACTAGTAGTTGTTTGGACTAACATTTAGTTGCTTGACCAGACTAATAGTTGATTACGATACTTGGCTAATATTGACAAGATCAGAACTCAATTTAATGATTACATCACATATATTCCTTACAAATAACATCAAATGAGTCCACAACATCCCAACAATAACATCAAATAAATTACAATCTTAAAAACAAGTACAAAAAACACTTGATCAAACAAATTTTAAAAAACTAAACCGAATTTCTCAAATTTCTTGCTTCAGAGGGAGTAGGGCATGTGGTCCTCTTGTGGCCATATCGTTTGCAGTTAGAGCATTTATTTTTCCTCTTCCCAGCTCTAACCACTTCCCCTGTAGACGGCATCCTCCTTTTCCTCTTTCTCCCCCGTGCGTGCTTGACGAAAGGTGGAGGAATTTTTCTCTCTAAAACATCTTCAGGCACCTGCCATTGGTCTTCCGAAGGAATTGGGAAAATTGGTTCAGCATATGCAAGCATGTACATCTGTGCCCTATAATATGGAGAGGTGAACTCATAAATGCTCGAACCATATCCTTCTCCAAAGTGAGCCCTCAGAGCTGCCATTGCGTGTTTGCAAGGAATTTTCATAAGGTCAAATCGTCTGCAAGTACAAATTCTGTTGTAGAGATTGACGTCTTCCTTCCCTTCATCGCTGATGACATTATAGTCCCCAGTGAATACTCTATTCACCATAAGTGAATTCCCAGCTTCCATATTTTTCCTTACGATTTCTTCAGCAGATTCGACTAAGATTGTGGTTGCTTTGCTTACCTCTGTACGCCTCTCATGAAACTTTAGGACAAACTTACAGTTAATTGCATCAAATAGAGCAGTGATGGGAAATTCTCTTTCCTCCCTGAACATTGAGTTAAATGACTCCGCAATGTTCGAGGTCATCACCTCAAACCTATTCCCAGGAAAAAATGCTCTAGTCCATTTATGAAATCCAATCTCCTGAAGATAATTAGCTAGCCTCCCATTAAAATCCTTGATCTCTTGAAAATGTGAGTTAAACTCTTCAAACTGGCAAGCCTTTGCTGCTTTATAGTACTTGTCTAGAATATCTCCACACTTGAACTTTACCCCGATGTTCTCAGCAAGGTGCCACATACAAAAACCATGATGAGCTTCACTATAGTACTTGGCAATACCATTTGCAATGCTTGCGTGCCGATCAGAGATAATGCACAACTCTCCAGTGTTAGGGACTATATCAAGCAACTGTTCAAAAAAAAATAACCCCATGAGTCATCACACTCCTTGTCCACTATACAAAATGCAAGCGGATAAATGTGGTCCTATGTATCTTGTGCAACAGCACACAACAACACTCCACCATACTTGCCTGTTAAAAATGTGCCATCAACAGCTATAACCTTTCTTATTGTCACAAACCCTCGTATGCAAGCTCCATAAGCAACAAAAAAGTACTTGAACCTCCCTTTTCCACCAAGCCTCAGATCAGTCTTACTTCCTTGATTTTTAGTTTCAAGAACATGACGATACGCCTCGATAACATTATAACCCTGCTCTGGTGTTCCCCTTAGCAAAGATTTTGCTATTTCAGCTCCCATCCAACACTTCCAATAGCTGATTTGACAGCCCAGGCCTGCACGAACAGAATTGGCAATGTCTTTTGTGGAAGGACCTTTGCAGTTAATAAATCTATTCTTCATAAATTCAGCGATAACATCGGCCGATGCATGAGGATGATGACTGGGAAGGTGTTTCACCCCACATGTGTGCTTACCATTGTATTTGGTAATATGAAACATGTCAGAACACTTGTACTTCATGGATCGTACCCACCACTTGCAAGCTGGATCAACACATTTCACCACATACAAATTTTTTGTACTCTTCACAGTATTGAAACAATATGACTTCTTCACTGAAGCAAACTTAAGACAAACAACTAACTCCCGCTTGTTTTTAAAAGTTCTACCTTTGTATAAACCTGTCTCATCAACATAATTATGGCTGTTTCCCGTACCCAATGTATTATCAGTTGGATTGCTTGAACCATTAGTATTAACATCGTAGTTTAAATTACCCCCTACTCCTTCTTCAACATCATGGTTTAAATTTGATGGATTATGTTCATTGAAATGGCTGCCGTGATTATAGTCATCCCATCCATGTTCTCCATTAAAATCAACACCTGCTTTGTCCTCTTCTGTTACAGGTGGTGGTACGTCAGCTGATCCCACATAAGGAGCAGCATTAGAAGCAGCAGCAACAGGCTCATTTGATGCTTCTTCAGACCTTTCAACTACAGATATCCTCAAGGTGGGTCTGGAACCATCACTTGCAACATCAAGAAGATAGAGCTGCAAATCATTATCCGTCTGTATGATCGAGGGAGCTGTCTTTTCCTTTGCGGCAGCCACACTAAGCATATAAGTAATTGACACTTGCCTTGGCTCACATCTTAATTGGCCACTTGCAATGACATGCTTAACCAACTCATTGTAATCAACTACCCCACTCACAAAAATAGGTACGGTAACCTTAGATTTAGAATGCCAAGTCCAACATTTAGGGGTCTCCACCCATTCCCCAAAATAATCACCAGCTAATAGTATACGGTCACCCATTAATAATGGATACTCTACTAACAAGTGGTCTATTGCAGTATGACAAATGGTGCAACAAAAAATTGCAACTTCAAGTCGATGGAATCAACTAAGAGCAAAATATTAAGAAAACAACCAGATGTGCATAATAATTAACTATTATTCGTACTTACAAGTTGAAAAGAAGGTTGCTCCAGCAAATGCACTGTAGAAAATAGATCTCGCTTTACTTTTGACCTAATTTTTAACATTATGCAAAATGCGCGGCGCACAATATGAACCAGATTTAGGGACGGAGAAGAAGGAGAGATCAACTTGATGCAAAATGTGGTGATTTCTTGTGAAAATCCGGCCAATAGGGATTGGGTCGCCGGCGGCTATGATGAATATATGGCGGGAAGAAGAAGAGGGAAGGGAGAAGTGGTTTTTTCAGTTTTTTTAACCATTTTTGGCATATTATTACATATATATACTGAGGGACTATCCTGCAAATAAAAAAAATTGGAAGACCCCACCACCAATTAGCTTTTAATTAACTAACCATCAGCTTAAGTGTTAATTTCCCTTAATATAAGAAAAGGGTTATTTTACTAAGAAAAAAACTTGAGGGTTATTTGACTAAAAAAAGACTTCAAAGGGGGTCTTTTATTCGAAGGACCCCACTTACTACCAAGATAGATAACACTTACTACCCCCGGCGTTCGTGGTACGATTGGTTTGGTTTATAAAACCAAAATTGTTCAAATTTTACAGTTTCATTAATTTTTTGAATTTTCATTTGTCACTTCAACGATTGGTTTGGTTTATAAAACCAAAATTGTTCAAATTTTACAGTTTCATTAATTTTTTGAATTTTCATTTGTCACTTCAATATAAGATCATTTGCTCTTTATTAGAGTTATGGGCAACTTTTTTTAACAAGACAATTTTTGTTTAGTAACAATTGAACAAATTGACAAACATGTGATAAGTGCACTATATATATAAATAAAAATTCTCAATACCAAATCAAACAAAACAAACATGTTAGTTAATTTAACTTGTTGATTTTGCGGTTTGATTTGAACAAGCCTACTTGCCACCTAACTAAAAATCCGATCTAGCACTCTGTAATAACCTTGTGTACTTTAGATTTCTTGAAATATCACACTCACTCTGTTCACCAGAACTCTTCCATCTCACTACTTGATGACGAAACTGTATACTACTTTCTAAAACCCTAATCTTCTAACAATGGCGAAGAGATTCGCGAGGGACAATAACGTACCATTGTCCCGATTTGGGGTATTAGTGGCGCAATTGGAATCAATAGTTGCTTCAGCTTCTCACAAATCTCCTGACCCACTTCTCTGTTTTGATCTTCTCTCTGATCTCATCTCCGCTATCGATGAAGAGTCTAAGGTCACTAAATCTTTCGCTTGATCTTGATTGTCAACTATTATTTGTCACATTATCATGTTCATTTACTTACTTGAACTGAAAATTAACATAATGTAAGAACAATGAATGTAAACACAATACAATAACAACAACTAAGTCTCAATCCCAAACAAGTTGGAGTCGGCTATATGAATTGTCATTGACCTTGTTAATCTAATTAAGCTCAATTCATGTGATCGTGCAGCTAGTAGATATCACCTATACACAACTTTTTCTTCCATTGCGTCCTTTCTTTAGCTAAGTCTGCATTGATTCCAAGGAAATGTAGGTCCATCGAGACAACTTCTTTCCATGTGATTTTAGGCCTACCTTGTCCCCTTTTTAACACCTTCACTCACCGTAGTTTCATTGTTTCACCTCTAGGGAACGGTGCATCTGCAGGTCGATGCAGGACATGGCTGAACCATATCAAGCAATGTTCTCTCATCTTATTCTCTGTGCGTGCTGCTATAAAAACAACATATATTTTATATGGACAAAGTAACCGAAAAACTAAAGTTAAGTGAACTACATGAAGTAAAAAGAAAAACGTGTAGACTAAGGCCAAACATTACTTTAAAATTTTCTTTAGATTAAGTGATGCAGGTTTAAGTTCTAATTCAGCTTTTCTTCTTTTAAGTTTAGATTTCTTTGCTTAGTAAGTTTATTTGTAGCATTTTCTTAATTATCAATATATCACATATTTATTTGGCCAAAAAGAGCCACATGCATTTAACAACACTGATGCGAGTTATCTGCACTGAAGTGCGACTTAAGCGAGATGAAGCATGTACTCTTAGTTTCACCTAACTTCAGGACTTAGCGCACGTCTGATATGAGCTTTTAACAACACTGGTGCGAGTTATTGCAAAAAGACTTAATTGGATATGATCAAACTTCTAACAGTATTAATTTGTTGTTTGTCTTACTAGCATGAACTTTTCTTGGAGCTATTTTCTGTGATCCATTTGCTTTTTTTATTCTTTATTATTTTAATGGATAACCTAACTTACAAAATTTTCAGGACTCTATACTGCTGTGTCAAAGGAAATGTGAGGATGCACTTTATTCTCTACTTGTGCTTGGTGCAAGGAAACCAGTGCGTCATTTGGCCTCAGTGGCAATGGCAAGGATTATACAAAAGGGTGACAGTATTTCAATATACTCTAGGGCTAGCAGTTTGCAGGGATTCCTCTCTGATGGAAAGAAGAGCGAGCCTCAGCGAATTGCAGGTTTGTCAAGAATCACTAAAAAATTGATTTATGTTGTTTGTTCTTTATTCAGTTGATAATTGCACTTGGAGCTTGGGGTATCATCTTTTACAGTTCCTTTTCAGTTGTTATTATATAGTTTAAACTAGCTTCATAGCATGGAATAACTATCTAATTTGGGATTAAGTATCAATTTTCCGTGGCTTTATTTTCGGTTCGTATCTTGTTTTCCTCATTATAATTGTTATATATCCTAATCTATGCCTTGTTATGTTTTTCTTGGTATGCATTTATGAGATTTTCTTCAGTATACGGGATTTGCTCCACTAAATCACTGTATGTTAGGTGCTGCCGAGTGCTTGGGAGAGTTGTATCGCTATTTTGGGAGACGAATCACTTCAGGCTTGCTTGAAACTACCACAATTGTGGCAAAATTACTGAAGTTTAATGAGGTACTAAGATTGCTATATCATCCAATGCCTATGCGTATTCATACACGAATCTCTTTGTTTAGGAGTATAGATTTGCTAGTCTATATATGTGGTACAATTTAGCTAAAATGCTCACAGAGATGTGCGAGTCGTAAAGGCGTTTTAATAATTTTATACTGTTGGCTGTGTAGCTTGATTTGGTTCCTTTCAGAGGGATACTGATGAAATTGGGATTTGAAATTGTGGTGTCCCTCAAAACGATTTGATACCGAAGAAAATCGGACCACCTTTTCAAAGTTGTTTTTTGATTGAGTGGTCCCCGAAAAAAAAAAAAAAGAACAATAAAAAAGTACTTCCATTGCAGAGCGTTAAGTAGCAGAACATACATGCTGTAATCGGCTCGAGACATCATAAGTAGATGAGAAACAATATAGAGTAGCTCCCGATGGTTTTCTGGAGGTGTCAGTACTGGGCCTTTTGTGTAAATGATGCACTACCTTGGTGCTATATCATTAAATCTAATATACTTTATCTGTTACTTCCACTGCAGAGCACTTAAAAAAAGTGCTACCAGTGCAGATCGTTAGGTAGCAGAAAATCGGCTTGAGACATCGTAAGTATATGAGAAACAATATAGAATAGCTTCCTATGGTTTTCTGGGTGACGGTAGTGGGTCTTTTGTGTAAAGAATGCACTACCTTGGTTCTTTATCATAAATATAACAACAACAACGTACCCAGTGATACTATATTATCATAAATATAATATACTTTTTATGTTGCTGATCCAAAAGAGATTTCCTTACCTGTTACTTAAAATTGGGGGGTGGGGTAGCAACAGTAGGCCATATAAGACCTTATGCCCTGAATTAATAAAAGATGGTACAGTACAACAATGTTCTTTGCTTCAGTTAAGGCTGGCAATCAAGAATAGACTGTGTTCTGGGGATTAATAAGTCCAAAGGGGATGTTCTTCGGGACTTGAGGTCTAGGAGGAATCTTTAGGATTGGGAAATGGGTAAATTTCAGAGCTTGGTTGAGTTACTCTACAAGCATAATATGGTTCATGATTCCCCTGATTTGTGGAGGTGGAAGAGGAGGGCAGACGTGTTGTTCACCATTAATTCAGTTTACCATAGTTTGTTGGTGAGAGAGGATTCCAGTTTCCCATATAGGTCCATTTTGAATCCTAGGGTGCTTTAAAAGATTTACTTTTTTCTGTGGTTGGCAACTAACGGAGTTATATTGACAGTTGAGAACTCGAGGAAGTGGAGGATAAATTATGGTAGTTGGTTTTTTATGTGCGGATGGTCCGGAGAGGATGTTGACCATAAGTGGCCGATTGTGGTCTGTGGTTCTAAATTGATTTGGTATTCAATGGTTGATGCAGGGCACAAAGAAGACGATGCATAGTTGGGCTTTCAGAAAGAGAGAGAAGATCAAGAGTGTGTGATGTTGCTCCTTCAGCCATTATTTGGGCTCTTTGGAAAGAGAGGAATATGGGAGCTTTTAAAAGAAATGAGAGCAGCTTTGCTAAATTACAAAGTAGTCTTTTTTTTTTTCGTAGTTACTTTTTGGTGTACCCATGAGATTCCAACTTCTATAGATGGTTGGGTTTCTTTTTTAGAGAAAACTTAATTTTATTGTAGGTTTTTTAGCTTTTGGCATACAATTTGTATAAGGGAGGTTTCTCCTTCATTATTAATAAGATCGTTTACCTTATCAAAAAGAGAGAGAGAGAGAGAGAGAGAGATATTTCAATGGTGTTGCAGATATTTTTATTTAAAGTGTTATTAATTTCTCAACTGTTATACTTTGGACTTGTCATCAAATTTTGAGCCTATGGCTATAATTCCCTGGAAGCCTTAATCTCCTTAGGTTTGGCCATGATGAAAATAGGTATTGCATTTCTAGTGTCCCACTTCTGACTAGTTTAAGGACTTTGATGTGCATTCGTGTGAGAATGAGATGTGGGTATAACCTATTCTTTTCAAAAGTGATTGTTCTAAATAGGTTGTCATTATAGGCTAAGGGAGCTGAAAAGAGTTTGGTTGATTTTATTGAGAACTCTCGAGTGTTTGGATATGGTGAGGAATAGCATCTCTTAACTTTTTTATCAATCGACATTACAGAAAGTATTTTTTTTTTTGGGATAAGGTAAATGATTTTATTTATGACGAAGGATAAAAAATCCCGTATACAAGAGGTAAACCAAAAGGTAAGAAAACTTACATAAAAATATTGTTCTCTATGAAAAGAACCCAATTATCTATACATTGAAATCTTTTGGGTACACCAAGAAAAAACTCGAAACAAAAAATATCTTGCATTCAAATAAAATCACTTTCTACTCTCTTTCAAAAGCTCTCATATTTGTCTTTTCCATAAAATCCACATTATAGCTAAATGAGCAACATCCCATGCTCTAGGTCTCTCTTCCTCATTTTGAATACCCAACTATACATCGTCTCCTTCACAGTGCTTGGCATGACCTATTGAACTCCAAACAAGTTTAGCGCCACTATTTACAACCGTGCCGCCACCTTGCAATGAAGCAACAAATGGTCGACATTCTCCGGAGCATCAACACATAAAGCACCAACTAACATAATTAATCTTCCATTTCCTCAGATTCTCAACTGTCTATCACTCCCTAAGTTGCCAACCATGCAAATAAACATATTTTAGTCGGCACCGTCAAAATCTAAGTGGTACGAATTACGATATGGGAAAGACGCTTCCACTCTCACCAACAAACTTGGGTCATAAGATCTGATAGTGAACAGTCCATCCAAGCTCTATTTCCATCTCCACAGATTAGAAGTGTCCTGCAATGAATTTTGCCTGTAAATTTTGAAATTCACCCATCTCCTATTCCTGGAGTCTTATCCTAAACCTCAAATCCCAGTGAACTTCCCACGCATGGACTCTACGAATTTGTTGGACATTCAGCTCTTTCTAGCTCGATAGACAAAACATATTAGGAGAAGAAACCTTCAATTCAGTCGCTTCAAATATTTAATAATAATTTTATTGACGGACTATAGGATATCTGGCTGACTGCTGAAGGTATGTCATATGTAGCACAAAATCTTCTGTTCCTTTTTTCCTTTATGCTCTGGTTAGCTTTTCAAGCGTTGATTTGACTTATGAAAAAATCGATTTAGCTTTTCATACTTGGTGTTATCTTATTTCAAGACTTGTCATTCAGGACTATGTTAGAGAAGAAGCTTTACAGATGCTTCAAAATGCCTTGGAAGGCTGTGGTGGCGGTGCTTCTGCCTCAGCATATACTGATGCATTTCGTATCATTATGCGAATTGGTATTGTGGACAAATCATCTATCGTTAGAGTAGCTGCAGCTAGATGTCTAAAAGCATTTGCGAACATTGGAGGCCCAGGATTAGGCGTTGGAGAACTTGATAATGCTTCTTCTTCTTGTGTCAAGGTTGGTGAATTACTCTTCTTTTGAATTTCCCATTTAATATGGATGCTTCTTCTCATCCTATTTGAAGTAAGTCTTGATTCTCTAACTCTCCATTTTCCAGGCCCTTGAAGACCTTACATCGTCTGTAAGGGATGCATTCGCTGAGGCTCTTGGAGCGTTGCTTGGTCTCGGGATGAATCCTGATGCACAGGTTGTGAGTGCTTTTACTTCTTTTTATATATATATATATATATATATATATATATATATATATATATATATATATATATATATTGCTTGATCTGACATTTCTTATGCTCATTAGGTACAACCAAGGGGAAAAAGTCATTTTACTCCCAAGAAACTTGATGGGGGTTTAGAGAGACACTTAACTTTGCCATTTGTAAAAGGTATATCTAACAACTTGGTCGTATTCTTTTCAGTTAAGCTGTAATATATAAGTTTGTATCATCTGAAGAAACATTGTAGCGTGAAAACATCAATCATCGGGACTTGAATCTGGAAGGCTATCATACACTACTATGCAAATAATAGTAATAATAAAAAGTATTAATAGTATTAAAAAGTCCCTATTATAATCAACAATTGATATCACCTATATGGATCTTTTTCTTCTGTTGTGCCCTCTATTCAAAGAAAATGTAGGTCTTTCGCGATGATTTCCTTCTATGCAATTTTAGGCTTACCTCGTCCCCTTCTAACACTTTCACAGTTTCACATGTCCGACCAGTGCATTATCAGGTCGACGCAACACATGACTAAGCCATCTCAAACATGTTCATTTTATGGTCAATCCGAGCTACTTGCACTTTTTATCGAATATGGGCATTTTTTTAAGGTAACAAAATATATTAATAATAGAAAACGAACTTCAGCATTAGGAAGATGATGAGGTTTGAGATTACAACTCCAAGAGAACAAAAGTAGGGAACATCTAACTTAGAGCTAATTACAAGGCACTTATTCTATCAATCAAATCTCCTATCTCATCAAGAAGTTCATGTTTACACCAAAAATAGAACAAAGAGAGAATTCATTTTAATTTTCTGAATGGAGCAGATCTTATCTTCAAAGCACCTAGAATTCCTTTCCTTCTAGATTGTCCACCATATGCATGCGCTGGTATAATTTTCCAATTATCATTGCCACCATTTCTTCCAATTGCTTTCCAACTCTTGATCAAATCTAGTGTGGTTCCAGGCAACACCCAATATATCTCCATCATACATAAGAACATGTTCCACTGGTTTGTAGTGACTTTGCAGTGTAAGAACAAGTTGCCATTCTTTTCCACTTCCTGACCACACAAAAAGCACTTAGATCAAATCTGAAAGCCTCTTCTTTGTAGGATCTCATGAGTTAAACATGCACGTTTAATCACCAACCTTACAAAACATGAGAGCGCATATCCATCTTAGCATTCCTATCTCTGCAACACTCATCTTGTGGATATGCTGAACTTTAGTAGCCCAGCACTCACTACCATATAACATCGCCGGTCTTATATCGGTCCGGTAGTATTTACCTTTCACTTTGATGGACATCCTTTTATCACATAGCTCCCGGGTAGCACTTCTCCATTTCAACCATCTTAGTTTAATTCTGTGAGATACATTTTCATCTATCGTTCCATTATCTTGGAACGAGGCTAGATATCTAAATTATTTGCATTTGAGCACCATACCCATCTAGCCTCGCCTCAATGTTGCGCTTCTCCTGTTGGCTAAACTTGCTTGCAATGCATGTATTGAATCTTAGTTATACTTATCCTAAAACCTTAGTCTTTAAAGTATTTCTCCACAGCTCGAGCTTTCTCCATGCTAGTGATGGCTCCTTTGTATATGTGCTTTTTTAATATTTAGATATTTAATATGAATTCCTTTCTTCTCCATTACCCACCAACGGACTTTCCGTGGCACTCTGTCATATGCTTTATCTAGGTCAATGAACACCATGTGTAGGTCTTCCTTCCTTTCGTGAGAAATCTACATCAATTTTCTTAGCAATAATATAAGCCTATATTTTAGATCTAGTGTGCATAAATCCAAACCGGTTCTTTGAAACTCTTGTCGTACTCCTAAGTCTACGCTATATCATTCTATCATGCACAGAGTCGTGTAGGTCCATAGTGTCATTCTCTTGGTTCGTGTTGAAGAATTGATCAAAATATCTTCTCCATGTCTCGTCGACCTTGTTATCTCCTGTCAGTACTTGCTGAGAAATGTATGTCTCAATAAATCAACAAGCAAGGGAGTTTTCTAGGGAACTTCTTGCTAGAGTAACAAGATTCTCTCTCCGACTTTAATCGAAGGAACAATACCGGAACAGTAGGGACTATATATTTGTGTCCCCCCACCCCCTCTTTTGTCCTCTCTGTTCCAAGTATGAGTATTGCTACGCTCAAGAGAAGTGTAATGTCTAATCTTTGTAATTTTTTTTTTTTTGATAAGGTAAACAATTTTATTGATATTGGAAAAGCTCCCGTACACAAGAGGTATACCAAAAGATAGAGAATCTACATCAAAATATAATTCTCTAGAAAAGGCACCCAATCATCTATACATATTGGAATCTTAAGGGTGCACCAAAAAACTATCAAAGGCATAAGACTATTTCTTTTGAGAATGGTAACATCAAGGCATAAGGCTATTTCTCAAATTTACAAAATCATTTTCAACACCATCAAGCGCTCTCATATTTCTCTCTCTCCAAACTATCCACATAAGAGCTAGTGGTGTAACCTCCCATGCCCTACGTTTTCTTCTCTTGCTTCTACATGCCCAACTACGTAGGACATCTTTTACACTACGTGGCATGACCCATTGCAACACGAAGAAATTCAATACCACCCTCCATAGATCCGACGCTATCTTGCAATGCACCAAAAGATGATCAACGTCTTCTCCTGAGCATTTTCACATATAGCACCAGCTGACATAAGTAATATTTCTCTTCCTCAAATTCTCAACCGTTAGGATCACTTCTCTCGCCGCTAACCAAGCAAAAAAGCACACTTTCCTCAGAGCCCTGGGAATCCAAACTGACAAGTGTGGAAAGCATATCTCCTCTCTCACCAACAATTTCTGATAAAACGACTTGACGGTGAATATTCCATCACTATCTACTCTTTGTAATTTTCTACCTGAACAATGAGGTTCATGGAAAAGATCCTTGATTGTCTTCTTATGGTTGCAAGTGTGACTTGACATGTTTTGCTCTCCTCTTTTCCACATAATTTTCGTTGCTTCATGATTATTTTTCCAGTGCGTGTATTGTTGGCTTGAAATCCTGAGAAGATTTACAATGATTTCTCTGTCTAATAAGTTGATAAATTGCAGCTAGTGGGCCTCGGGCGAAAATTCTGCGAGTTGGCCTAACTTTGTCATGGGTTTCTTTTCTCCAGGTAGTCAATGGATGAATAAATCCTCTTTTACATTCAAACTTCCTATGTTATTTTTCTCGCCCCCTGGGTGGTGGAGAGAAGATTTATATTGTTTTGGAATATCAAAGTTACATATGCGCGTGGATGTCTGTCTAAATATTTTTTTGATCAAGTAAAAAATTTTTTAGATGAAGGGAAATAAAAACCTGTATACAAGAGGTATACTGAGGAAAAGAAAACCTTACAAAAAGAAATGGTGTCTGTCCAAAATTTTAAACATTAACATTTTTGTGGTCATCAAGGAAGATTATACAGGCATTGTCATCTTTAAATAAAATAGGGTTTACTGGCCCACCTCCACTATAACTGAAGCTGGGAAAACGAGGGGAAAATTAGTCTTAGAAAATTTGTTATTTGAATGCATGTTCTCTTTCATTCTTTGATATTATCGAGTTGGACACATGGTGGAAATTGTTTGTCTGAATATGGAACCTTCGCTTATTACTGATTTGTATAATTCAGTAGCTTGTTTTTGTTTTGCGAAGTTCTCTCAAACTAATTTCACCTCTTTTTTATTATTTAATATCACCACAATGAAGTGTGAGTAGGATAGAAACTTTTTGTGTTGAGATCCAAAATTATAGGCTGGATAGCTGTTTTGGGGAGTATAACCTTGTTAGGCAATAAAGTTGTCTCTTTAATTACTCGTCTCACGCTCTGACAATTTAGCTTCTTTAGTGCTTGTATACCTAACTCCAGAATAAGTTATATGAAAATTCTTGTTTTGGCTGATGATGCTGTAACCTTCGACTCTCTTTAGCGGAGTTGTTTTTCATTGATTTTTGAAGCATGTATACATCTTAATCTTTTTGTTTGTTAGCAAGAGGCCTTTGCATTTATTTTGATTTTTAGTTTTCATTAGCAAAAAGGGTACAACTTACCTTACTTGCAGTCTGCTATATTTCCTGGTACTTTCCATGTAGCTCCTAAGATAGCATTTCATTCATCCAAGTTGTTGTACAGTATCTTCAATGTCATGGCTCTCTTGATGTTGTTATAGTTGATGATACTGATTCTTTTTTAAAAAGATGGATCAATGGGTTTAACTCAAACACAAAAGCTAAGTTCATGAGGTGAGGATTGCCCGGGTTTATATAAGGAGATTCATTACCTCAAACATGTGGGACATTTAACACCCCGCGCACCCTGGGTTGGACGTTTGGAGCACGGACAGTATAACATCGGGGACCAATATTAGGCAAACCAAGAATATGAATGAGTCCGTTTCTAATACCATGTTAAAAAGATGGATCTTGAGCCTAACTTAAACCCAAAGTTAGCTCATGAGATGAGAATTGCGCAAGACTATATAGGGAGATAACTACCCATTCCCTCAACCAATAGGAGACAGTTAACTGCTTTTAATTAAAATCACACATTGCGCTCTTACCACTAGGCCAAAGCCCTGAGGCCTATTACTCTACTAAGATTGAAATGAGGATGTTAGCATAATGAAGAATTTCACCACTATTTAATTAGTTTGGGGTTATGTATTCTCTGTCTCTTAGCCACAAACATACATCCCTAAACTGAAGTAGCCTCTAAACGCTTGACAAATGCAAACAAAGATGTCATGAATGCATGCTACCTATTTCCTCAACTTGGGTTGGTGGATTGTCAATGTCAAGTTTTTGGAAGAAATTGGAGCGAAAAGAGGAGGTGCTGATGAAAAAAAGCATGGGAGTTGTAACCTAATGTGAGCAAGGTGTTGCCGGTGCGGAAGGTGAAGATGCATGAAATAGGGCAAGAGATTAGAAGGAATTGGAACTTGTTATGAAAACCTCTTTTTTGGGAAGAACCTTCTGTATATACTTAGCAAGAAAGTTTGTGCAAGATATAATATTGATTTTTATGTCTGGAAAAACTAAATGCATTACGAGATTTTTCTCTGTTGATTTGTCTAATATTTTGTATCGTGACCTGGTGCCTCCTTGGTGGAATCTATGTGATACAATTTATAGTATACAGAAAACCAGAAACAAAGAAGATTTTTAGAGCCGAGAATATGAGCAGGACATCCCATTTATGAGTTTCTCTTTTGCAGGCCATCCGCTTGAAGTATCTTCAGCCTGATACTGAGCTTGAAAAGTTCATCTTTCAAGTGATGGACATGCTTCGGGCAGATAGTTTGTTTGATGCTCAAGCATTGGTATGTAGTCTATGTTTATTCCACAAAATATTCTATTAGTTGTGGCATTTTATTAGACATGTCGACAACTGGTCTCATCACAAATATTATCTTTTTGTACATTGCTGGAAAGAGAGAAAGAGAGAGCTGCCTTTTATGGATATTTTCTTAATGTTTCGTTATGTTATTCCACTCTGGGAAGCAAATAATGAAGTGTTCATCTGTGTAATTGCTAATGTATGACAAATCTAGGTTAAAGCCGTTGCTCACCCTGATTTTTTCATTTAGATCAGAGTCCTGTTCAATATGTGCGTTCGTGCTATTTGACTATTTCTGGATGAGAATTCCCATCATCAGTTTAAACGTGCTTAACACTTTGTATGCTTCAGCTATTCTGGAGATGACTTGTGGATGTGTATATGAATAAAATTTCATCTCTAATATACTCGACTGAAGTCTAGTTTTAAACCTTGTGAAAAAGAAAAACTCTAGTTTTAAACGAATTCCAATTATCGCATGCTCTTAGTGTGGCGTGAAATTGATGGATGTAATGTCAATCAGAATGCTTATGGATTTCAATGGACATTCTAATTTGATTTGTTACACTAAATACGATAATATTATCTCATGAAACCATGTTTTTAGATATGAAGTTGCCTAGATTCCAACTTGTGGATTCACTAACTCCCGATTAGCCAATGAACCTTCTGGAGGAATCTAATTGAAGTGTGCTGTTTTTGCTTGTAAAAGAAGCTGAACGAAAGTGATGCAACCACCAAAGAGAAAGTTCATGAAATTTAATCTTGAAATGGCAAGAAGTCAGAGACTGGTGTCTATGCAAGTTGTATGCACTTGGCCTTTACATTAAATTCATTGCTTCTTATATCATCTTTTTGCTTTGTACTATATTATTTTTTGATTTCAAGATCCAGATTGTAGACTCATTGTCCTCACCAGTTTTATCTATTAGACTCAATGTCCTGACGGGTTTTATCTATGATTGATTGAAGGCGTGCATTTTATACATCCTTCGAGTGGGTATAACTGATCAAATGAGCGAACCTACTCAGAGAGGCCTTTTGGTTCTTCTGGGCAAACAGGTTTGTCCTAATGAATTGTATTCTCAAAAATTGTTGTTGAAGTTATTTGTGGTGTTTTGGACAGCTCTTCTGCAATGTGTCATAATCTAAGCTGCTCTAACTGTTGCTTTCTGCAGCTTCAATCTCCTGATGCTACTCCTTCCATGCGAGTCGCTGCTTTGCGCACCATGTCGTATGCTTTGAAAACACTAGGGGAGGTAAAGGACGATATTCTCTGCTTTGAATATGTTTGCCTGTTATTTGTCCACTTTACTATTCCTGTGGATGGTTTACTTGGTCTAGTTTTATCTCTGGTTGCGCACTGGGGATTCTCTGCATCTTGGTTTTCTCTCTGATTGGTTTATTAAAGACTGAAATGTGTAATAGGCTAATAGCCTATCTCATTTTTACAATTTTGCACTAAAGGATTTTTTCCTTCTGTGGTAAGTGATTAAATATTGTATTGCCAGAAAATGGGATATCATTGTTTGCAACCGGTACCTCTATCTAGAAAAGTTTGTTTTGCACAAACTCCATCTGATCATCTATAAATACCGTGTCATATATAGTCACAAAATAGACATTTAACCTTTGAAATCATTTGCAATTGCATAGTAGATCTTTCTTCTCCTTAGAAAATTATTGGATCTTCTCTCTTCGGCACCATGTTCGATAATCTGTCAGCACAATGCAGGGAATAGCCTTCAAGAGAAATTCAATATTCAGACGAGTATTTATGAATGTTGTATCTTCTTGTGAGTGCGATATTTACACATGATTTTTTTCAATTGCAACACAAGTACTATTTGTCAATACTTTTTCCATCTGTCTAAGCCTTGCCGGGCAAAGTTATCTGATACATGTGCTGATGGAAGGTAACAAGTATTGGGTGGTATTAGTCGAGGTACGTACAAGCTGGCTCGTCAACACCTTTTTAAAAAACAAGAAGCTTTGATTCGTCTCTCAGTTACGCTTGTTCTGAACTCTCACCACCATATGTTGTTTGTGGAATATAACTTGCTCTAGTCAATAACATATGGGTCATTACGCTTACAATGGGTTCGGGCTTGATGAAAAAACCCACGAATTAGAGCGAGGAAGTTGTTAAACAGAGTTATTTCTCTTGCATTTGTTTGTATATGCGTTTTGGAAGGAGATGATTGCGAAGAAACATGTCGTTTTGGAAGGGGGATGAAGAACAAAAAATGTCTTCCGTATGGGTGTTGGCTTTGGAGGAATATTTTGAAGAGTTAGAAGAGATGGGAATATTTCATTCAAGGTGGGTGAGTAGTGTGCGTTTTTGGGAACACAGGTAGTGCGAGAATAGTAGTTTGAGGAACACAGTACTAATATGTTCATTATCTCATGCCAAAAGGAGTTGCTAGTCCTGGAGATAAAAAGGATACAAAATGGAGAGGCAGATTGGGGTTTAACTTTTATGAGGAACTTGCAAGACTGGGAGGTCGCAAAATTCCAAAGGTTGATGGATTTGCTTCAGAACCAAAGTTTTACACAAGACAGCCATGATCTATGGAGGTGGGAGTAGCTAATAATGGATTTTTCTCGGTTAAGTCGTATTATGAGAAGATTTGATTTTGGTTAGTCAGCACATCCATACCTTGCCATATTGATCCCGAGGGTTCCGAGAAAGGTCTATTTCTTTTCTTGATTGGCTGCGAGGGGAGTGATTTTGACGGCTGCAAATTCGAGAAAGAGGAAGATAACTTGCATCAGGTGGTGCTTTATGTGTAAATGTTCAGGAGGAAGTATCACTCACTTCTTCATGTTACCGTTCTGGAAAAAAGATCATTCACTTCTTATCATTGTAGGGTAGCGGCTCGCTTGTGGTGCGAAGTATTAGGATTGTTTGATCTACAATGGGTGATTCTAGGCTCGATCAAAGAAGTGTTGTTCAGCTGGAAATATCAGGCGGACTTAGAGAGTGTGACTGTCTGCCAGCTTATGCTTTTACTTGGCTTGGCTGATATTCACCTATGTGTGGGGATGAAGCAGGGAGCTGTCTTTTGAGTTTCTTATCTGTTTCTAGGATGAACTGATTTAAGCTGTTGCTTGACTAATTAACTGGAATTCGTATTTGCCTCTACATAGGGTAGTTTTCCAAAAATATTTTTATTTGACAACTCTATTTGGATGGCTTTGCAGAACTAGTGGTTGGTTAGTAATTGGTATGTCCATCTTGCAGGTTCCTGCTGAATTTAAAGAAGTTCTTGATAACACAGTTGTTGCTGCAGTTTCCCATCATGCACCGTTGGTAAGCTTCTACGTGTCTTTTTTTTTTTCCTGATAAAGTAATAAAAATTTATTAATTTATGGGGCAAAAAACCCTGTATACAAGAAATATACCTAAAAGAAGAAAAAACCTACAACAAAAGATGATTTTCTACGGACATCACCCAATCTTCCTTTACATACTAGAATACTATGGGTGCAACAACATAGAAATAATGGATAAAATGCTACTCCTTAACTTTACAAAATTCAACTCTACCCCCTTAAAGCTCTCCTATTTCTTTCCTTCCAATCAACAACATAAGTGCTAGCGGCATAAACTTCCATGCATGCATCTTCTCTTCTTGCCATAATTCCAGCGGAACATTACCTCTTTCACTGAACCTGGCATGACCTGACACATACCAAACCATCTGAAGATTTTCCACCATAACCTTGAAGTTACCGGGCAATGAATGAGTAAATGGTCAACATCTTCTCCCGAACCCTTACAGATAAAACACCAAGTAACATTTTTTTTGATAAGGTAAATAATTTTATTAATAGAAAAAGGGGGGAAATAACCCCGTATACAAGGAGTATACCAAAAAGAAAGGAGCTTAGACCAAAATAAAGTTCTCTACAAAAGTACCCCAATCATCTATAAACATCGGAATCTCATGGGTACACCAAAATGAAACTAGAAACAAAAAGCTATTTTGCAATTTAATAAAATCACTCTCAACTCCTTCAAAAGCCCTCCTATTCCTCTCTTTCCAAAGAATCCACATAATGGCTAACGGAGCGACATCCCATGCTCTCATTCTTCTCTTCCTTCTTCTGAATGCCCAACTATACATCGCCTCTTTCACAGTACCCGGCATCACCCACTGAACTCCAAACAAATTTAGAGCCACCGCCCACAACCTCGCTGCCACCTCACAATGAAGCAAAAGATGGTCAACATCTTCTCCCGAGCATCTACACATGAAGCACCAACTAACATAATTAATCCTCCGCTTCCTCAAATTCTTTGCTGTCAAGATTACTCCCCTAGCAGCCAACCATGCAAAGAAGCACACCTTTCTCGGAACCCTCGGAATCCAAATAGCCCGATATGGAAAAGACGCCTCCACTCTAACCAATAGACTCTGGTAATAAGAACTAATAGTGAACAGTCCATCCGAACTCCCTTTCCACCTCCACGAGTCTGAAGAGTCTTGCAACGAATTTTGCCTGTAAAGTAACTCAACAAGATTTTGAAACTCACCCATTTCCCAATCTTGAAGGTTCCTCCTAAACCTCAAGTCCCAATGAACTTTCCCCGCTTGAGCTCCACGAATTTGTTGCACAGTCATCTCTTTCTGGCTCGATAGAGTAAGCATATTAGGAAAAGCAACCTTCAGCTCAGAGTCACCACACCACTTATGCTCCCAAAAGCTAATCCTGCTACCCTCCCCTACCTTAAACTCCATATGACCACAAAAATCCACCCACCCCTTCATTATCCCCCACCAAAGCCCACACCCGGTAGGACCAGTGATATTTTTAGTCCTCCAACCCCCTTGTGATACTCCATATTTTTCCGCCACCACTCCCCTCCATACGACATTCTCCTCCAAACCAAACCTCCATATCCATTTACCTAAGAGGGCTTTGTTGAACACCTTGAGATCTTTCACTCCAAGTCCTCCCCACTTCTTGGGAGAAGTGACGACTTTCCAATTCACTAAATGGAACTTTTTAGTGCCATCCGCAGCATCCCACAAGAAATTCCTCTGAAGTCTTTCTAACTTTTCAGTCACTTTATTAGGGGCTTGCACTAGAGACATGAAGTATGTAGGAATACTAGACAACGTACTTTTTATCAATACTTCTTTGCCTCCTTTTGAAAGATACCTATTCTGCCACCCTGCAAGCCTCTTTTCAACTCTCTCATTCACCGGATTCCACACAGTTATATCCTTGCTAGAAGCGCCCAAAGGAAGTCCCAGATATGTAGTAGGCAAAGAACCTACTTTACAATTTAGTACCATTGCTAGCTCTTCCATATTGACAACCTCTCCCACCGGAATCATCTCACACTTGCTTAAATTGATCTTCAATCCAGATACTGCCTGAAACCAAACAAGAGTCTGCCTCAAGACAGATAACTGAGAAACATCTGCATCACATAACACTAGGGTGTCATCTGCAAATAATAGATGGGACACCCTCAAGTCACTAAGCCCCCTGGCCGAAGCCGAAAACCCCCTCAATAGGCCTGCTGAAACAACCCTATCCATCATCTTACTCAATGCCTCCATCACCAGGATAAAAAGCATGGGAGATAAAGGATCCCCCTGTCTCAACCCCCTCGAGCTGCCAAAAAATCCGCAAGGACTCCCATTCACTAAAATAGAGAATCTAGCGGTAGATACGCAAAAACATGATCCACTTTCTCCACTTGTCCCCAAAGCCCATCTTCATCATAGTAAAATCCAAAAAGTCCCAATTGACATGGTCGTAAGCTTTTTCAAGATCAAGCTTAAATAAGATCCCCGGCTCACCACTCTTCATTCTAGAATCAACCACTTCATTTGCCACAAGTGCTGCATCCAGTATTTGTCTCCCTCCCACAAATGCATTCTGAGAAGAAGACACTGTCTCATCCAAGACCCTCTTAAGTCTCTTAGAAAGCACCTTAGATATAATCTTATGGATGCTTCCCACTAGATACGTGACCTTTCTTTTTATTAGATTTTTCAGCCATCAAGGTAAAACCTCTTGATGCTAACCATGTGAAAAACACATTGGTGCTTTCGAGATCCATATCGACCTATACGGAAATACCGCCTCCTCCTCCCTATGTAACATCTTGTCATAATAGGATGTAACGAAGAACACACCATTATTTCCCAACTTCCATCTCCATACATGGTGGCTATCATACATCGTCGCTATCATAAGATGTACTTAGGTTATGGAGTAGTTCGATCATCCCTTGGAACTCAATCATCTCATCCTAAAGCTTCCTTTTTGAAGCTCAAACCCCACAACACCTCTCCTTCTTGCTGTCTTTGGATATTTTGGACTGTCATTTCCTTATGGCAAGAAATTCTATAGATGTTTGGAAAAGAAACGCTCAAAGTGTTTTCTCCACACCACCTATGCCCTCAGAAACTGACCCTCCTCTCATTCCCCATCTGGAATGACACATGTGCATTGAACTCCTCCTATATCTTCATAATATTTCCCCACAAACCACACGTGTACAACGTTGAAATATTTTTTATCCTCCACCCCCCATCCAAAAACTTTGTATTTATTTGCTATCACATCCCTCCAAAAACAAATGTTCCTCTGACCCGGATCTCCATAGCCATTTCCAAGTAACGCCTTACTGAACACCTTTATATCTTTAACTCCAAGACCACCCCAGCACTTAGGAGTCGTGACTGTCTCCCACCTCACCAAGTGAAACTTCCGTGCACCTTCTGACGAATCCCATAGGTAATTTCTCTCAAGACCAAGATAGGAAGTGGGAAGTGACTCAATTTTGCAATTCAAACCCTGTACTAAATCTTCTATAATCATCCACCTCTCCAGCTGGAATCATCTTGCATTTTCTAAGGTTGATCTTTAATCTGGACGCTACGTGAAACCAAATTAGCACATACCTCAGGTATTCTAATTGAGTTCTGTCAGCATCACAAAACATCAAAGTATCATATGTGAACAAAAGGTGTGACCTTCACATTAATAATTTCCCCTACTCTTGCTGAAACCCCTCAAAAATCCGCAGCCTTATCCATCATCCTGCTCAACACCTCCTTAATTAGAATAAACAACTTGGGAGATAAACGAGCCCCCTGTCTTAACCTTGGTAAGCTTCTACTTATGTTGGTCTATGGGCTTCTTTCAATCATTTCTCACGGGTTTAAATAGTGTTTTGTACAAGATCTATTGGTGGGAAGCAAAATTATCGACTACATAATAACAGGGAAGGAATTTATCTAATTACATTTGATTGATCATAACCGATACACAATTGTTGAATATTTTTAACACATCTCATGAGCTAACGTTTGAAGTTAAGTTAGGTTCAAGGTCTATTTTCTTTAACACAAGGTGAAGGACATAAAGACATCCTGTTAATGTTTTTTTTTTGGATTTGTAATAATTTGTTTGTAACTTTCAAGTTGGAACACTCAAGGTCTTTTACTAAATCCATCATTTACTGGATTCATGAATGTTCTAGCTATCCTTGTTTTCTGACCCCTTTGTTGTTGCTTGTTCGTTAGGTGCGCGTTGAGGCTGCTTTGACCTTGCGTGCGTTAGCTGAGGTTGATCCTACATGTATTGGTGGTTTGATTTCTTATGCAATAACGATGCTTGGAGCAGTTAGAGAAAATATAACCTTTGAAAAGGTAAAGCCAAGATAAAATATGGTGCTCAATTCTCTACTTTATTTTAAGTCTATCGCTGGGTATAATTTTGTTGTTTCTAATTTATTTTTTTTAGTCATGATGTTTGCATTTTGTTCAACATTTTTATCCATTGGTCCAAACTACATCTCTTGGAGGAAATAACTTATGTACGGGGCCGGATATAGTGCTTGGGCACCGGGTTCTTCTGAACCAAGTATTTTTGACGCGGATCTAGTGCTCAAGTGGAAAGCACCACCGCGTTCGACTTAAGTTTGTGGGTTCGATTCACCGGGGGACCAAATTACCATATGAAAAGAGTAGTTTGTGTGTGAAGGTCCACTAAAATTTCAATAAATATTAAATCTGAACCTATAATTATAAGTACATTGAGTTCGTCGAACCCTGTTAAAATGCTATATCCACCTCTAGTTTTGTATGTCTTGTCATCCTGTTATCATGGTTCATACAGTAGGGAAACTGACTAATTACATAACTAATTTTAGTGGTTGCTTCAATTTTCTGGAAAACGGGGGATAGGTTAGTTTGTCCCTTCTCAACAACGGAGTCTTGATTCACCTGTTAATTATTGTGTTTTTGCTTTTATTTCCTATGTATCAAATTTTATGACATCGTTTCATTTGGGATCTTCCAGCATATTTGACACTATTTCATTAATGTGCTATTGTTTGTAATTTTCACAAGTTTCAAGAATTCAGATTCATTTAACTATTCGAATTTTAAATTTTGATGATATATTTTCTCAATCAAACAAACTTTTCGACATTACTTTAATATTCTCCTCCGTCCCTCCTACATAATGCGCATTAAATGCCATCTCTAGTCAAATATTTTCGTATAAAATGGAGTAGAGGGATTATTTATATTTGAATCAAAAATTTGTTTTATATGAGAGTCAAAATTCTTGAAGATGTGTTTCTTCGACGAGTTGGTTTTTCTTCTCTAACAAACTCATATGGTGCTGGCAAGATATTGTTTTTTTGATAAGGTAAATAATTTTACTGATATTGGGAAAAGCTCCCGTATACAAGAGGTATACCAAAAGGTAGAGAATCTACATCAAAATATGATTCTCTACAAAAGACACCCAATCATTTATATACATATTGGAGTGTTAAGGGTGCACCAAAAAGCTATTAAAGACATACGACTATTTTTTAAATGTACAAAATCATTTTCAACACCATCAAATGCTCTCCTATTTCTCTCTCTCCAAACTATCCACATAAAAGCTAGTGGTGCAACCTCCCATGCCCTACGTTTTCTTCTCTTGCTTCTACATAGTAAGACATCTTTAACACTACGTGGCATGACCCATTGCAATCCGAAGAAATTCAATACTACCCTCCATAGATCCGACGCCACCTTGCAATGCACCTAAAGATGGTCAACTTCTTCTCCCGAGCATTTGCACATATAGCACCAATTTACATAAGTAATATTTCTCTTCCTCAAATTCTCAGCGGTTAGGATCGCTCCTCTTGCAGCCAACCAAGCAAAAACCACACTTTCCTTGGCGCCCTGGAAATCCAAACTGACAAATGCGGAAAGCATATCTCCTCTCCGACCAACAATTTCTTATAAAATGATTTGACTGTGAATCGGGATTATAAGATGATGTGATCTGCTTATAAAGTAACTCCAACATAGTTTGGTACTCTTCTATCTCCCAATCTTGAAGATGTCTCCTGAATCTTAGATCCCATAGCACCTCCCGGCAAGATACTGTTACCCTGTATTTCTCCCTGTATTTCTCTTCAAGGTGACTGCCAACATTTCATTTTGTTGTTCTATATCCTTTTGACGCACTTTAACCTTCATATCTGTTTGTGTACTGTGTATATTAGAAGCTGGTTATGTGTCAACTCATGTTCTACTTTGAGAATTACTTCACCCTTCTTCTAATTAAAATATTAAGAGAAGGTTTTCCCATATACTGGAGGTTTACAAAAAATATAAAAAGCCCACAAGCTTGAGAGTTGAGGACTCCTGTGAGATTAGGGAGCAAATTCTTATCATTTTGTTTGAGTGTCGTTGAGGACTCTTTGTTTCTAATCTTGTATATTTCTCCATCTTCTGGTGAAATATCCTTTCTCCTTGAATAGGAGAATTGGAAGTCTTGACTTGCCTAATTTAAAAATGATTAGGCTGCTCGGATGAATTATCCTATCAACAAAAAGAAAAGGATCCCAGAAGGGTTCTTTTTGCTGTTTCCGTTCTGGAAGAATGGTAAAAACTTTGTTCTCTCCTTTGGTTTTTGCATTTTTTGGTGTTTGAAGTTACAATTTTATTGCTCTTATGGGAGAGGATGGTATACAAGAAGTATAAAAAAGATAGAGGACTTATTGGAAATATGGTTTAGTGCATAAAAAGATCATCAAAAACCAAAACAAGCCGTCAGCTCTATTAATTCCTCTTCCACCCGTAAAAAAGCTCTCCTATTCCTCTCTCCATAGTAGTCACATAAGGTTCGAAGGAGCTGTGTCTCATGCCCAACATTTTTTCCTCCTTCCGAAAGCCTATGCATTACGTCCTATTTACTATGATTAATTGGTTTATAGTTCTATTCTTATGTGTTATTTACAGGGAACTAATCTAAAGTATGAACTGGAGTGTTTGGATGGTCAGGCTGCGGTTTTGGCAGCTCTGGTGTCTATTTCACCAAACTTGCCTCTTGGTTATCCATCTCGGTAATGGCTTCCTCCTTTTACAGCCTTTTCTTAAAAAAAAATTACCTTTTACAGTTCCATGAGAGTGATGACTGTTAATTATTTTAGTTACTTATATAATAGACGTCTTGGTAAATTTTGTATAGTCCTAATTCCTAGAAAGCTCCAAATCTACTTAAAAGACTGAGAGAAGATTAAATATTTGTCACCCATGAAGCTGATTCCTACGTGCTGAGAGTTCTGATTAAAGTGTTAAGTTCAGATTTTCCTTTTCAAAATAAGTGTTAGATTCTGATTTTCCTTCGTGGTTTACATTTGTATCATTTTCATGGTTGATTCACGTTTACGATGTTATTGTGCTGTATATTTCCTCTCAAACTATTTTCTGTGTTGTATTTTTTTTTCTTTCTGAAATCTATTTCTCTGCGAGTAACCTGTTTCTGTTCTTGTGGTGTTGGGCATCAGAAGCAACACTACTATAAGATGATATCTGAAAAAGATTTGACAAGATTGTAGACTGTTTTTCCTTGGTTTTATTATAATCTCTTTTGTTAGAGCTATTATCTCGTCCTCCTTATCTTTTCAATCAAAGGCATCTTTTATGCTTATTAGCAGTATCATATATTCATGTCCTCGTACTTTTATATTCTTATTTCTATCTTTGGGACCTTATGCAGTTTGCCCAGATCAGTAGTGGAACTTTCTAAGAAAATGATATTGGAATCAAGTCGGAATCCTATGGCAGCAACGGTTGAAAAGGAGGCTGGCTGGATCCTCTTATCCTCACTGCTTGCATGCATGCCAAAAGAGGTACATAATTGGTTTTATAGGTATAAAATCTCCAATTTTGTTTCTCATGGTGCTATTTCATTGGACGCAGGAACTTGAGGATCAAGTTTTTGATATTCTCTCTTTATGGGCTTCTGCATTCCAAGGAAATCCAGAACGCCATATAAGTGAAACAGGAGATCTCCAATCTAACATAAGGTTAGATATGTTATGTTTACAGAAAATGATTTATTAAAGATTTGAGGAAAAATTATATATGGCAGGTTAGATGGTTTTTCTATAGATATAATTATTAATTTTTTGGCCTTTTGTATACGGGGATCTTTCCCCTTCATTTTAATAATATTATCTACCTTAAAAAATATTTTGGTAGAGTTTTAGGACAAATTACAAAATGGGCAATGACATGGTAAGCATGTACTTACCTACTGTTTAGTATCATTTAAGTCAGCCTAGATAACCTACATTTTCGATAAGCCACTATCACAACTCTAACCCACATAAGTTGGATGAATATTATGCAGATTTATTGTCATTCTCTGTTGAGACAACTGAACAGCTAAATTTGCTGCATATATCTTGTCAAAAAGTGTAGCCAGTAATCTATACAATTTGGTCTTTCCTACCAAAAGGATATTTGAAATAAAAGAGAACCTTTGACTCTCATCAACAAACACTCTGCTCCATGAACTGTTTGTGTTTTTCTTTTCCTTCACAAGGCCAGGAAATCTAAAAAAATGTCTAGGCATTGAGGTGGCACTCTTTGGCAGTAGCTGAGTGACTTTTCTTGCCAACTTTAATGAGTTGAGCACGTATTCTGCAAAAAAAAAAAAAAAAAAAAGAAAGATCATTGAGTTTGAAAGATGTTGTAGGCATTGGCTAGAGTGACAAATTGGAGAAAACCTCAGAGGAACTTCCTATAGGACGCTTAAATGGAACTAGAAGATACCATTTGCTTAAATCGGAGGTCATCACGACTCCAAGGAGGTGGGAAGGACTTGGGATGTGGAGATTTCGAATAGGGTAGCGGGCTTTGGCGGGAGGTTATAGTAGAGAAGTATAGTGTAGAGGTAGGACGTGGATGATCAGGATTATTACATTTCCATTTAAGCGTGGATTGTGGATGAGCATAATGAAGGGGTGGAAGGATTTTAGTGGCTACACTACATCTAGGGTAGGTGGTGGGAGCAAGATTAGCTCTTGGGGTCACAAGTGGTGGTGGAAGAATGTGTTGGAGAAAAACCTTCCTAATATATATTGAGCATCGGCCAGACAAATATGACGGCGGAATAGATCCCAAGAGTACATGACAAGTTCATTGGAATCTCAGTTTTAGGAGGAACCCACAGATTGGGAGATTGATGAACTTCAAAAACTAGCGAAGCTGCTTTACAAATTGACGGTTTCAGATACTACTACTTACATGTGGAGATAGTGATCGGGGAGGGATAGCAAGTTCTTGGCTAAATCATATTATTAGAAAATGCTGGTGAGGAATGAGGTGGTTTTCCTGCATAGTTCAATTTGGACTCTTAAAGAAAAATGTGTTTTCCGTGTGGTTGGTGATCTTGAATTGTTTCGGATTAAAATGGGTGATGCCAAGCACAGTACAAGAGGCAATGTTTAGTTGGGCTATTAGAAGCAGGAAGAGAAGATTAGCAAGGGCTGTTGCAGGGCTAGCCCTTAATTCTTTATCGATCAGACTACTAAATAGTATCACATAAATTGGAATGTATAGTGTATATTTATTGCTCTATTGGTATCACCCACCGGCATAATATCTATATTTATCTTTTTGTTTTTTCATTGCAATGTTGTGTACTTTAAAAATTATATGCAAACTTCTAGTACTTCTATTTATATAATTATTTCTATTTTGTACAATATTGGCCTGGGATGAGCTTAAATGCAGCGACAATGATCAGTAGAGATTCATACAGCGGACCCCAATTTGTTTGAGATTCAAGCGTAATAGTTGTTGTTGTAGGATTATTTACTTTAAAAAGGTTCAAGCAAATGTTTCTAATATCTAACAATAATCTTGTGCTTTTGGTGTAGCTGTACAATTTTGTTTCATAAAATGTATACGTAGTTTTCTGAAGTTGGCAGCTATATGAGACTTTGTGGCTCTTTTCTTTTTTTATTTGTAGTGTATGGTCTGCTGCAGTGGATGCATTGACAGCATTTATAAAGAGTTTTGTCTCTTCTGGTGCTGTAAACAAGGGTATCTTACTTGAACCAGTTCTGCTATACCTTAGTAGGTATAAATACATATTCAAGATCTTATTGTATACGTTTTTTAGAATGGTTCTTATGTGGCGGTCACTTATTCTGCTTATGGTGTGGAATTTGTCAATACAGGGCTCTATCCTATATATTGCTGTTGGCAGCCAAAGATCAAACTAGTGTCAAACAGGCAGCGGACATATTTATCATTAAGACATTAATAGCCTATCAGTCGATTTCAGATCCAACTGCATATCGAAGAGACCATGCTCGGCTTATTCAGATTTGTGCAACTCCTTATAGGTGAATGTTTGATCCTGCTCATCAGCTATGACGTAGCTATGTATTTCACTGGCAAGGGTCCTTCGTTTTCTTTTTCTACTAGGGATACATGGTCCCTTTTTTCTTTTCATTTTGAAGAGCAATTTTGTTCTTATTCCTTTTCTTTTTCGGACAGGGAAGCTTCCAAATGTGAGGAAAGTTCATGCTTGCGGATGCTGTTAGACAAAAGAGATGCTTGGCTGGGTCCTTGGAACCCTGGCAGGTACTTAGGACTAAAATGTTTTTCTTTCTTTCAGTGGATCATTTGTACTTTCTGGGGAAGGAACTTTATTTACTCGATCAGTGATACTGTTAATGATGTGCACGCCGTACCAAATGTTGTCTCCTTTTAACATGGTAGTAATAATCCACTGTAGAAATTAGTGATTCATCTTGTTGATTTTTCATCCAGGGATTTATTTGAGGACGAACTTCGCTCATTTCAAGGTGGAAAAGATGGTTTAGTACCATGTGTATGGGATAATGAGCTTCCGAGCTTTCCTCAGGTAAAGAATTTCTGCTGAAGAGGTTTACTTGCTATGAAAGAAATTTAGTTTGCTTGACGGCATAGAAATTGAGATGCCGTGAAGAGGTTTATATTTTCTTTTCCTTTGTTTGATGTCTATCACTAATACCATGTTACCATGCAGCCGGAGACTATAAGCAAAATGTTAGTGAATCAGAAGCTCCTCTGCTTTGGCAACATATTTGCTTCCTACGTAAGTGAATATGGTTAATGCCTTGGCTTTTCATTAGAATGATGTTCAGATACGGATTCGATAGTTTACGACTTGGTTTGTCATTGTTCCTCTCAGGATATTGGTGGAATGCTCTCACTTCTAGAAATGGTTGAGCAGTGTCTGAGAGCTGGAAAGAAGCAAGCATGGCATGCAACTAGTGTTACAAACATATGTGTGGGCCTGCTATCTGGCCTGAAGGTGATCTAAATATTTAGACGTTTTCTGGCTTATCAGGATTCTTAAATGCCTTACATCTGCTTCTCTTGCGGTTATCTTCCTCCCAGGCTTTGCTTGCTTTACGTCCTGAACCCTTGCCATTGGAAGTACTTAGTTTGGCTCAGTCCGTCTTTCAGGTTTATCACTTTTTTTTTTAATTGCTACTGTGGTGCCTTTGCCTTTCTTTGTCCTTTTCAGTCTTTCTTAACCCTAGTTGTTTACCTTGAACAGAACATTCTTGCTGAGGGTGACATATGTGCTTCTCAACGCAGAGCATCATCTGAAGGTCTTGGTCTATTAGCTCGTTTAGGAAATGATGTGTTTACTGCCAGATTGGTTAGTTCCATTGAATTTTTCATAGCTTTCTGGGTTGCATCTTGTAGTGTCATGCAACAATTAAGTTATTGAATCCTCAAGAACCCAATGGTTACCCATTTCCTGTGATTTATTAACTGGTACTTATCGTTGCAGACAAGAGTGCTCCTTACTGATATAAATTCAGCTGTAGATTCAAACTATGCTGGTTCAGTTGCTATGTCACTTGGTTGCATTCATCGCAGGTGAGGTTGAATGATGCAACTCAGCATGCACCTTTATCATTTCTCAAAACTAATAAAAGTCCTTTTATATAATAATATATGTGGCCAACTCTTTCTTACTTCGAAATTTTTTCCCTCAACTTCTGACTAATCTGGTGGTACTGTTTACGTTCTTTCTCCCCTTCCCTCCAAAGCAGAGATCTTTCATGTTGTTCATTATGCTGGTTTATTTCATCTGTAAATGCACCATAATTCTGCTTGTCCACGAGCTGATGATCAAATTAAAGTGCAAAACAATATCAGAGGTGAATAGTGGTTTGATGAAAATGGTTGATTGTTTGATTATAATGCATTTTAGAAACTAAATTTATCTTCCCAAGCAAAGAGTTAGTCTGTGTGCTATTTTGAATTGTTATTCGTTAGTTATCTTGAAGTCCTAATCCTACTTCTTACAGTGCAGGAGGGATTGCATTGTCAACTTTGGTTCCTGCTACTGTTAATTCTCTTTCTTCTCTTGCTAAAAGTTCAAACACTGGCTTACAAATTTGGTCTTTGCATGGTCTACTGTTGACTGTGGAAGCTGCTGGATTGTCCTATGTTTCTCATGTTCAGGTATCCATGTTCTCTGAGTATGGTGCTTCTATGTTTCCATGACCATCAGTTATCCTCGTCCTTTAAGTTTCATGGCTAACATTTGATCAAGTGTCTATTTTTTCTATTGCATCTTGTAGAATCTAGTCTTGCTGACAAAACTAAGAGAGACTTTTCAATTAGGAAGTGTCTAAAAAGAAGAGCATGGGTTTAACCCTATATCCTCTGGTTTATTGGAGGTCAGAAGTATCTCTTGAATAAAATGATAAATGCAAGGAACTCTCAAATATCAACCTCAGGGCTCTCTTTTGAGCATGTTACTAGTCTAGAAACTAATTATCATGTTCAACTAGCATATTTGGTTGGATCTAGTGGAAATAGTCGAGATAACAGTTTTAAAGAAGAGACCATTGGCTATCAACAAACTTGTTCTGCTAATAAATCCGTTAAAAATTTATTGGCTTCCTTCCTTCAGAAACGCATCTAATTTAATCTTTCTCTTTCAGGCGACACTTAGCCTTGCTATGGATATTCTGCTGTCAAGTGAGATAGGTTCGACTAACTTGCAGCAGGCAGTGGGTCGCCTTATAAATGCTATTGTTGCTGTACTTGGTCCTGAACTTTCCCCTGGCAGTATATTTTTCTCACGCTGCAAGGTTTGTCAGTTCAACCTGTAAGAAGCTTAAATATGTATACATGTGATCTTTATTAGAAGAAGTCAGCACGACCTAAAGAAAACGAAAGTTCATGAACTTCCAAGCTCACATGCATATGCTAGAAAATTAGTTAATGTAAAGCTAACTATCTGAGAGTAATAAGTTTTTACAATTATGATACGTGTAAGCTATTTCTACTGCCTTTCTGTGCTAAGTCTTATGGTGGAACAAGTAATATTGTATGTATAAATGAAGTGACCACGTATGAGTTACAGTGTATGTTAAGTCTCTCGACATTTGTTAATTGACTGTCATACTTTAACTAAGTAGTGGTATTTGTAAAGTATGTTATCACATACGGGTTACAAGTATATGATAAGTCTCTAGAAATTCGAGGCAAATATCGGATATGTAATATATAATTTCAATCATGTCTCTGACATATTTCATCGTGTTATCGTAAATAAAGACCATGAAAGTTTTAACATGTATATGTATTAATCCTTCAATTTTTTAATAATTGCGCTTTGCTTTTGTGAGTTTGAACTGCCATTAAACTTTCAACTTTGAAATACACCTGAATATCTTTTCTTCAGAAAAAGATGGATGGACTTTAATAAGATACTCCCTCCGGTCCACTTTATTTGAGTTTGGCTATTTTCAAACATATTAAGAAAATCAATTTTTTAGCATTAATTAACAATGCAATTGACTATATTATCCTTTTCTTCAAGATTTTTTACCTAGAATTTTGTTTTAAGTCATTTATTAGCAAGGGTAATATTTGGCAAAAAGCAATTAATATTTAATACCTTCTTGGTTTCTGAAAAAATCAAATATTGTGGACCAAAAAAAAAAAAAAAAAAGAAGCCAAAACATCTAATAAAGTGGACCAAAAAGAAGAAGCCAAAACACCAATAAAGTGGATCGGAGGGAGTACTATTAATCATTACATATCACTACACAGGTACCTATATGTAATTTGCTACATGAGCTCAAGTAGGAATTACGAATTTGGTTAGTGATATTACTAGTATGTTTATATTATAGGTGGTGATTGTATTTTAAAGACCCATGAAAAATACGCTTATTTTCATGTCTTCCCTAATTAACATGGGTAGGTAAAATGACAACAATAGAGCTATGACATCATTAGATAACTAACAGAGTTATTTGAAGTTGCAAAAGAGTCCATGACCTGAAGGCCAAGGAATTATCTGGTTGGAACAGTTCTCATCATACTCTTGTCAAGAGATAAATATGAAGAAAAGAAAGAACAACTTCCTTGTTAACCATTGTCCTAGAGCTTTTAATGTAATCTGGTTTAGTATATAAGATATTATGGGGTTTCTGCTAAATAATTATAGTGTCGGAATTGAGATTATGGGACTCAGCAATATACTAAAAGTTGGAGGAGTAGACAAGACAACCTGTTAACAAGCAATGTTTAAACATATTTGAAAGGTCTTTAATTTGTTTTTTGGTTGCAAGGAATTAGAAACTGTACTTCGTTTCATTGATCACTATCATTATCATGATATCCATACAAAGTTATCTAATAGGTATAAAATGTTTGCCCCTGGTAATGCATGCAGTGCATACATCTTTCACTCCATATTGTGTTTGTTAGCATATACTCTTTTAATATAATAAGGTGGCTTTTGACTTCAGTAACACCGATTCCTTTTGGTTTACTAAATTTTTCTAACTTTACTATGTCCAGTTTCATTTTAATCATGTGTTCCTCCTCTTCAGTCTGTCATTGCAGAGGTCAGCTCCCGGCAAGAAACTGCAACACTTTATGAGTATGGCCTCCGTATTAATTTATTTGTCCCGTTTTTTAATCTATAGCTAGATAAGAAGCAATAGATTTGAGAACAACGTCGTATAGGTCTGGCAGCCACATACGACTCATGCCTGCTTCACCCACCTTTGTAATAATCATAAAAATTTATAGAAGTGTTTGAATGTTATTTTATTTTTCTTGTTGACTTGAAGGAACGTCCGATTCACCCAGCAGCTAGTTCTTTTTGCACCACAAGCTGTTACTGTGCATTACAATGTGCAAACACTGCTCCCAACTCTATCCTCAAGACAGGTAGTGTTTTCTCTCCAATAGAAAAGAGGGTGGGTGCTGGGGGACTGGGAGTCACTCCTTTCTTGGATAATCTTGTGAATACTGAGACATATGATTTTTTTTTTTTATAACAGCCAACACTGCGACGTTTAGCTCTGTCCACTTTGAGACATCTTATTGAGAAGGATCCAGTAAGTGATTTGACTATGACCTCTATCTACCATCCTGTGCTTTAAATACTTTGCTGCCTTGAGAGTTAAAGCTAAGTTTTGCAAGTTGTTAACGAAGGGGAACACTAGCACTTTTTATGCCCATACCTCTTTGTTGTATACTATATAGCTTGCTCGAATACTAATCAAGGCAGGCTGATAGTCAAGAATGAAGCTAATTGCTTAAACTTAAAACACAATATCTCCTTTCAAATTGATGTTAACGAGAATATGGCATTATAGATAATAAAACATTCTCTTCTAATAGTCTAATATCTCAAAATCCTTCAAAAGCAAAACAACCTTCCATTAGCCCTAACTAAAATGCATATGGCATGTTAGAAACGAAAAGATCTGGAGAGTTCAAGTATTCATCGATGAAATCCAGAGAAAGGGTGAAAGGAAGGAAATATTTTGCGTTAGAACAAGGTTGAGTCTTATTCTTTTAACTTTCATCCCTTCTTGTGGAGATTCTCTTTACTTTCTCCCCAATAAATGGCTCTGGAAGCATGCTTAGAACTCAAGGATGCAGTGATATGAGCGTATATACCAGATCCTGTTCAAGTAAGGTCGTGACTCTTGAATCATGCTTTATACACGTTCTCTTTGTGTCCTTGAAAGGTTTTGCAAAGAATTCCATCAGAATAAGAAAACTTTCTGAATCCAGAAAGAAGCCTTTTGTTTATGCTAAACTCTGGTGCATCTGCTGCCATTACTAGCACATATCTGCTGGTCTTCTATCCATCTTCTGGGAAAATTCTGGTGCAGCTGTATTGAGAACCATCGTAGCCACTTTGGCCTTTAATCTTGGCGCAGCTGCACTGACACTGGAATTACGTGTTATTATGCTTGGCTTGCACAATACAGTAATCCATCAAGCAGCTGTGCTGAGCTATTTTACTCCCCAAATCTTTCTTGTTTTTTAGTTCATGTCTAGTACTGGAATTGAGTCGAGTCTTACCTGGACCTATCAAAAATGAGTAAAAGTGTGAATAAACAAATGTATTACCTCTAGACAAGCAAACAATAAGAGAATGCAACTGATTGAGTTGATATATAATCAGCTCTTCAACCTGCCCTTGTTTCTTCCTCTTCCTTCCACCAATCCACATCATCCCCCCTCCAAATTCTTCAGCCTTCAAACTTTCTCCCTAGCTCAATTCTGAGGCAACCTTCCCCTCCCCACTCGCCCCGCTTTTACCTGGCCATTCCTCACCCCATTCCCTCCACGCAGGCACCCTTCTCTATATTCTGAAGAAAACAGGGAACTCATCAGCCAAATAACATGCTGCCAACCTGTTGTATCTTAGTTGAAACCCTGTCGTGCCTGTTTGGGAGGCTTTGCTGAATATTCTGAAATGACTGCAAACTAACAGGGCTGCTTTCTGCAATTAGCTCCAGACTTCATCCTTTCAATGACTTCTGTTATTGTTCTTGATGTTCGGCCGGCAAGAAAACTGCTTCCATAATTCTGAAAGCACCGAAAAACCAACATGTGGAGCCATACTGCTAGAACAACCTCCGTAGATAAGAATTATAATATGTACTCAAGAAGAGTTTACGAAGAATATAAATATAAAATTCCAGGATATCTATATTTAGTTCAATCATATAGTTGCCAGCCGATTTGTCTGATTTGCATTATATTTTAATATATATACTTGACATTTTGCAGGTGTCCATCATGAATGAACGTATAGAAGATACATTGTTCCATATGCTAGATGAGGAAACTGATGCTGAGTAAGTAAATTATATGCCCACACAAGCTGGTCCTAACCCTTATGCCAATATTGTTCTCTATTTTGGTAATTTCTTCCTCTCTCGGTTTGGTTGGATTGGCTTTATTAGTTTTAAGTGTAGCATCTGACATTGGTTTTCATTTTTGGAAATACATATTAGATTCAAGTACAAGGATAACATGACCAACTTCCAGTTTTTTGGCTAAACATGAATTACATTATTAGAACGATCATGCAATTCCTCTCTAGATAGTAACTAGGTCAAATAAAATTAGATAGAGGGCGTATTGCTCATTGAAGTTATGGCTTTTCTACTATCTTTATTCTCTAGTCATAATTGAACTGTAAGTCTGTGCTGTCCATGATTTTTGTTTAGCTGTCGTCTTCCATTTCCATTTTCTTCTTCTCTTCACTGCATCTCGTCGTAGCAGTGTAACCAGCTCATCTTCATGAACGCTAGCCCTTCTTCCTATCTGGCAGACATTTTGTGCCACTGTAACTTCTTCTTATACGGACGATGGACTCATGCCTGCTAACTCCTACCATTCCCAACTTTACTTTCCATCCTGCCATTTACCAACTCTGTGTTATACCTGCCCTCGATTGATTCTGTCATCCCGATTAAGACTGGATGACAAGTATTATTGTCTTCCTGTCCTATTTGGTGTAAGTTCAATCCTCCTATCATCTACCGGTTGCCTCCCACTTAAAATCTCTCAGTTTTTGTACTCTAATATAGGTGAGATTGAAATGGACCTATATTTATCTAGTAGAAATGCAATGTCTAGTACTGTGGCCTTAAGAAAATGACTAGTTGCGAATATGATCAAATGCATGCCTCAACATAATACCCCTAATATTGAGCTCAACAACCCCCTCCCCCACCCTCGTCTTCTTCTTAAGCCTCGTTTGTTTTTTCACCTAATGAACTGAGGGAGCATTTGGTTGGATATATTGGATAAAATAGTTCAAGGAAGAGTAGCTGGCGCAGCGATGAAGGGGGTTCAAGATGAATGACGGATCGTGAGTTCGAGTCTCGCCTGCGTGTATCTGCTTCTGTTTCGTAAAAAAAAAAATTTGGACAAAATGTTTCATGGTATAAAAATATCAATTGTTTATCCAATGTTTGGCAGCAATTTCCAATAACTAATACATGTATAGCTTATATACCAAATGTTGTATTATCAGCAATACCAAGATTTGTTATACATGGACAAAGCAATCAAAATGGAAAAAACTATCCCTGAGGGTCTCCTCGAACCCTTGTTCAAGCCCTTGTACTATTTTAAACAAAACACAAGTTTAAGTTCTTCCTGATGAAGTAATAATTTTATTAATATCTGGTCAAACAACCCGTATAATAGAAGTATACAAGAAAAGTAAAAAACCTACAAATAGAGATGGTTTTCTACAAACGTCACCCCGTCTTTTGTAGAAATTAGAATCCTATGAGTGCACCAAAAGAAATGAGGTATTACATAATAGTTCTAAGATGATCAAAACTCATTTCTTTTCCTTCAAAAGCTCTCATATTCCTTTGCTTCCAAACAACCCACATAAGTGCAAGCGGCACAAACTTTCATGCCCTACTTCTCCCTTCTACCAACACTCAAACTCCACATAGCCTCTTTCACTGTGCCTGGCATCACCCAACATATGCCAAACCACCTAAAAAGTTCCCCCCATAACCTCGATACTACTGAACAATGAATGAGTAAATGGTCGACATCTTCTCCCGAACCCTTGCACATAAAACACCAACTAACGTAATTGATCTTTCTTTTCCTCAAATTCTCGGCCATCAAAATTGCCACTCTGACTGCTAACCAAGTAAAATTACACACTTTTCTCGGTATCTTCGGGATGCAAATCGCCCTATGTAGAGAGACAAGTTCCTCCCTGATCAACAACTTTTCATAGTAGGACTTAGCAGATAATGGCCCACTATTCCTGAAACTCCACCTGCAAATAGTGTATTTTGCATTTCATCTTTGTTTGCCATCACATTTTGCTTTACTTATCTTGATGTCTTTCCCTTTGCCTGTAATTTAATGCTTCAAAATTTTTATTTATTATTTTTGCGCCTTGCTTATAATTCTTCCAACTTCTACAGGATTGGCAGCTTAGCACGGACCACTCTTATGCGATTGCTCTATGCATCGTGTCCATCACAGCCGTCGCAATGGCTATCAATTTGCCGCAACATGGTAGTTTATCATCCCATCTATATTGCCCACTGATTCTTGTGATTTGACCAACATATTTGAGAACTATTGAAGCTATTCTGAAATTGAATGAGTGTAGTCATCAGATGCAACGATTTTACATTTTAAAATTAAGGTAGACTTAACAGGGTTAAATGTTATACCACTGATTTTCTTCACACTCCTTTGTTAAACTTACGTGATCTTATTAAATGTTATACCACTGATTTTCTTCACACTCCTTTGTTAAACTTACGTGATCTTATTCAAGCATTATGTAGCCAGTTAGAGCAGTTGTCAACTTGTCATATGACTGCATTTATTTCACAGCCCAGAGTTGAGCATTGCTCTATGCAATCGATACGTTGCATGTCTAGCATTTTTGCTATGTGTCACATGGCGTGTTAAGTTTCCTTTTCTTGATTCTTTTTAGTGATTTATGCTGGTGACCAAGAGTGCTTCACTGAGATTATTTATTGTGCCTAGATTCTTTCGTCATCCTCAAGAGTGACCAGCACAAGTGACAGTTCACAGAATGATTCTTCAAGTGGTCTGGATGGTGAAACTAGATTGAATTCTGGAGACGACGATGAGAACATGGTTTCTAGCTCCCAATCCTCAGCCTTTCAGGGTTATGGAAGCAATCATCCCATCACATATCCTCCTCGCGACAAGCACCTCAGATATCGAACTAGAGTTTTTGCTGCAGAGTGAGTACTAGATGTTCCCGTGGTGTATCATGTATGATATTGGCTTATTCCTCTAACCAATTTTGGTTTTATGCTCCCCTCATAGTTTCCTCACACTGCCACCCCGCTGTATGCAATTTGTAAGCATTGTCTATTGACATCATCTCGGCATTCCTTCTTCCCTGCAAGCCACCCTTCAAACTCGTATATTTAGCTAACATAGTTTAAGGATAATGAGATGTCAAGAACAGAGACGATAAATCATGAATGCTGGAGAAGCAGGAAACTAAAGGAATATGGCAGGCATCTACCTTCTGCAATTGTGGTATCCTATATTACTTCACACCACACTTTAGAATGCTATGTAGTATGGAGATAGTATTAAAGTTCTTTATGTTCAGTGCGCACCTTTAATATGTTTGTTTAATGAAATTTGCTCTCCCATTGCTAAGATTACACAAATTCTAAATGTTATTACGGCTGTACATTGTTTTTACCCTTAGGTCTTTTTTTGTGTCTAGATGAGTGTATAGCTATACTATTCTCCTGAAAAAGAAGCACACAAAAGGAACACGTTATGCAATTAACTAGTTCAGTAAATTTTCAACTTAACTTGGAAAGCTTTCTTGATAAGGTCATTTGGGAAGCTTGTAGCAAAAACGTAATGTGGGTGCTACTCCTGTGCTCAGTCCAAATAAGTGACACTGACTTAGCCTCCGAACTGCTTCTGCTCTCACATCATGAAGGTATCAAGATCTCGGATAGGTGTAATGATGTGATGGATAGCATGTGCTGCAGATCCGTAATTATTTATTGTGCCTAGTTTCTTCAATCATCCTCAGGAGTAACCAGCACAAGTGACACAACACCCCTCGTAATTCCATCTTTTATGTGCAATCCTGGCTCATTTTTCTCTTCTCGCTGCCTCTCATTTTGGTATCTTTCGATGAGAGGAAATCTTTCCTTATTTAGTAGTGCGTAGATTAGGAAGTAATACCACGTGTAGACCCCAAATTGCTTTGTCTAGTCAAGAAAATTGATCTCTTTGTTTTTGTCTGACATAATGTATCCTTGTGAACTATTTTGTGTCTTCTAGGTGTTTGAGTCATCTTCCTGCAGCAGTTGGAAATAATCCACCTCACTTTGACCTAGCATTGGCTAGAAAGCAACCTGCCAGTGGACCGACTTCTGGGGACTGGCTGGTTCTTCAATTGCAAGAACTCGTTTCACTTGCTTATCAGGTGCTAAAATTTGAAATCAATACCTTGTTGCACAATGCCATTAAAATCAGCCTTGGTAGGGGAAATAAATTAGTTTTGTCCCCCGACTTCTTACAGATCAGCACAATTCAGTTCGAGAACATGAGGCCTGTTGGTGTGACCCTACTGAGTACTATTATTGACAAGGTAACAATTCAATTATCTGATTGGCGTTATTCACTTATGGAAGTTTCAAATGGTATAGCATTATCTATTAGACATTAGCCTATAAGTTATACGTCTAATTTGATGTTTTGTTAGTCTGTATATGTGATCCATAACTACTAGGGTACCTGCTGGTCTGATGAAGTAATTCATAGCTTCTCCGTCTAGATAATAGAATAACATGAAACAGGGACAGCAGGAAATAAGTTGTCCGCTAAGTAGAATTTTGCAAAATGAGTATTGCTTGAAACTGAGGTCACAGTGTTCCAGTGTCCTCTTTTTTCCGAGCTATGCATTTACTAGTTCAATTATCTGACTTTCAAGGCTGACAGTATGCGTTTACAAGAAAGGCTAAAAGTATGATAACAGTGTGAAGAGAAGACAGGGCTTCACGAAAGTAGTGGGTGGTGCCTTCTATATGTACCTTAAATTTTAAGTGCACTGAGAATATTAGGTGCAAAATTCAGTGAACTCCCTTATCTATTTCATATAAGACGGAAGTTTCCTCTTCCTTCCTTTGCCTTTTCAATTACCTCTCAGTTGGGCATTGGAACATTACCAAGCCTGATTCATATTTATGTCAAAATTCACCTACTTCCGCTACCTTCCGCTTTGTATCTTACCGGTAAATTTCTCAGTAAAGGAATACTTGGTTCGGCTGCCTTATGTGTGAATCTGAAAAAAGTTTCTCTTTTCTCTTCCTCAAAAGGCTGATGCAGAGTACTGTTGGCACATTGATACTTTGCAAACTTTGTTGTTACATCTTTGGTCATTACTGCTAATGTTAGTTCCATGTATTTATAAGTTCTAAGACCATTATGTCCTATCTTACTTTATCCTTGTTGATTCGATTTGTCATTACTCATGCTTATTATAATCAATGATGTTACTATGCATTTCAGTTTGGAACATTGGACCCTGAGCTTCCTGGACACCTTCTTTTGGAACAGTATCAGGTAACTCCTTGGATCATTCTTGCAGTTTATTCTGCTAAGCTGCTAACTTACTTCCTAGATATCTTATCCCAGTTTGAAGGCACAATTCAAATGATGCAAAATATTTACTGATATTAGCTCAACTTAATTAGTTATGTCACTGCTATTCAGGCCCAATTGGTGTCTGCTGTTCGAACTGCATTGGACTCGTCCTCTGGCCCTGTCCTTTTGGAAGCAGGGTTGCAGCTTGCCACAAAGGTTGAGTAATACTGACATGCATGTATTAGTGAAACTTAATTGCTTCAAGTTTAAATGGGATCATATGTGAAATTTGCAGATATTGACATGTAAAATTGTTAGTCGGGATCAACTTGCTGTAAAGCGGATATTTTCATTGATTTCACGACCTCTAAATGAATTCAATGAACTATACTATCCATCCTTTGCAGAATGGGTCTCGTGCAAGGTCGGTTCATTTTTGTCAAAAATATCTTAATTTTCTTTAAGATAGCTGATTTCCTTATGACTCTTGTCTCCTATCTCTAACCTATTTATCTATGTTGTCTTTCCAGATCAAAGTGAGACTCCTTACAGCACATGCCTCTCTGAAATGTTACACCTTTGGATTCCTGAAAAATCAACAGAAGGAGATTTCTGATGAATATTTAGCTTTATTGCCTCTTTTCTCAGAGAGTTCAAAAGCTCTTGGAATTTACTGGCTGCGTCTTCTGAAGGACTATAGCTATATCAGGACTCAGTCATTTCCTAAAGAAAATGTGAGTTCATATTTTGATATGTATTTCTTTATTTAACAACTGTACCTTCTTTCACTTCTGAGGGAGTAGGACTCTTACTAGTTGTTGCACTCTCTCTCTCTCTACTAATTCTGACTATTTCTTTCCCATGTTTCAATTTGCACGACATGCAGTGGAAACCATTTCTCGATGGGATTCAGTCCACGCTAGTTTCAACTAAGTTGCTAGCATGTCTGGAAGAAGCTTGGCCTCTGATCCTGCAAGCCACGGCATTGGATGCAGTTCCTTTGAACACATACATAAAAGAATCCTCAGAAACTGAAAACCAGTCTATTACAGACTTAATTTCTGGGTACAGCATGGTTGAGTTGGGTTCAGAAGAATTTCGATTTTTGTGGGGCTTTGCTCTTCTTCTTATGTTTCAGGGGCAAGATTCAGTTTTTGGTGAATCTAGACTACCTATTGGTTCTTTCAATACCATATTATGTGGTGGCAGTGTTAGTGAAGAAGTAAAATCAGTTGCTTTGAAGTTGTGGGAAGTTGTTTTGCCTGTGTTTCAAGTTCTGTTAGCAGAGAGATTTTTTAATGTCGGATTTGTCACCATGGAATCCTGTCAAGAACTGCTCCAGGTATTTTCAATGTCTTGTTGTTCCTGCTAAGTCCCTTTGAAGTAATTTGGTTGTCTGATGTCATATTCATATTACAGATAATGGATATAGTGACCCTTTCTTTAATTTCTTGGCTGTGTATCTGATGGTTTCCTTGAGATATCAGTTTTTTATCAAATAAATAATTTTATTAATGAAGGGTAATAATAATACCCGTATACTAAAGGAGTATACAAAAAAGGTAGGTCCCTTACAAAATGATATGGGACTCTACAAACACTATCTAATCTTTATACATACTGGAATCTTATGAGTTCACCAAAAAAAGATACAAAATAAAAGGGTACTCTTCAAATAACTAAAATCCCTCTCTATTCCATCGAACATTCCTATTTCTCTCTCCCCATAAGATCCACATCAACACAAGAGGAGCAATCTCCCAAGCCCTGTTTCTTCTTCTTCGTCTTCCATACAACCAACTAAACGTGACATCTATGACCGTACCTGGCGTAACCCATTGAACACCAAACAATCCCGAGATTTCCCACCGCAAGCAAGATGCTAACTTACACTGTAAGAGGGGGTGGTTAACATCTTCACCCGAGCTTTTACGCATGAAGCATCAACTGACACAGGTAATCCTCCTCTTTCTCATATTTGCCGCCGTAAAAATCACTCCTCTCGCCGCAAGCCACATGGAAATCGGTACTCTTGGAATCCACACTGCATTGTTGACTCCTCTCTTAACCAGAAGCTTCTCATAATACAACTTTGACAGAAAATACACCATTATTCCCCGGCCCGCACTTCCAGAGATCTTGCCTATCATATTTAATTCTTTGTTGGCTCCTAGACATATCATATAGACGATCAACTATGCAAAACCTCACAATTATTATTGCCTCCGATCAATTGGTTTTCTACTTAGGAGAATATCCATGCTGTGGTTCTTCAGTTTCTTTACATTCCAATTTTGATAAACAAATGGTTTTTGCTTCATAGATGTGCTTTATTTCTTCTAGTCTTAAGCATCTAACAAAATTTTCTCATGTAAAAATGATGTCTACTGAAGTTTGAAATGCAAATTTATGTTATTGAATCTTGAAATTTTCTGACAAGTAATTTAAATGTGGCTATATGCAAATTGTCTTTTGTCGATATTTTGCATCTGACGTGATGAAAAGACCACTTGAAATTACTCCTCACCGATAATGAGTGATCAAAATTATAACCAGTTAGTTACTTGGTGTTATCGAGCCACCAGAGCTCTCATAAGGGTTTCCTATTACGCACCGTTATGAAGCTAGAGAGTATGCCCTACTGTTGATTATTGTATTTAATCATGTCATCACTTTGTCATGAAGGCCCAAAAGTTCTCTAGGAAATGTCCAAGTATGAGGCTAGAGATTGAGGATGGAGTTTAGTTGCTGAGATCGAGTTCCTTCCTTCTAAGTTTATAGGCCTGGGCGTTCAAGATTGCTATTTAGTGCCTTGATACTGATGGTTAAATTACTATGGGTTTAGGGTGCCAATACCCTCCTCCTCCTTTTCTTTTCTTATTTTAATGCATTTTTGTGAGTGTCTGCAGGAATAATTCAGTGAGATATTTTCATTTGACGTGCATTTCTTGAATTCTGATCAAAATCGAAATTCAAATGGATGCAGGTGTGCTTTTTTTCAGTTCTGGCTGCAGATAGATGGGACAATCTTGCCATCTCTCTCTTAACGCAGGTGACTGACCATTGCATGTCACTATCATGCTATTACTTAAGAATTTAGTTAATGAAGGATCTCTATTACACGTCAAGTCTTTCTTTACACTGAAATGCAAGATGGTTTTCCTTTTATGTATCCCTTTTTTATTGTCATGTAATATCTTTTGTGTAACTTAAAGGACATGATGCTGGTAAGTTCTTTTGTGGCTTAATTTGAACATTTTTCTTACAGTGGATGCAGGCATGTCTCTCAATTGCTTATCATATGTGCTTCAGCCCCATAAAGTTCTGTCTTTGAAATTCTTGTTTCTTTTGGTTGGTTTCGTAGATTGTGCAGAACTGCCCCATGGATTTCCTAAAGACGGAAACTCTTGTGTATTTAGTATCAGAACTTTATTTGGCTCTTCTTTTTAAATCCTTCACGAGGTACCACTTCTTTTCTATGGATCAGTAAAATTTGAATAACTTGTCTTATCCATGAATCAGTAACTAAAAGTAATTCAGACTAACTTGCTTTACTTTGTGTTTGTCAGTTCAACTTCTCAATACCATTCAAGTTGGGATGATTTTGTTTCTGTCTTACTTACCACAGCTCCGACACTTTTAAAACGTTATGAGCCAAAGGTGGGTGTCATGTCTTAGACAGTTCCTTTTAGTCTCTAGTTTATAATTCAAAGATTCTTTTTCCATTGGATCTCAATGTTTCATCTGTCGACAATTAATCAAATTTCTTTATACTGTTTTCGTGCAGATGGGTTTGAAATTAATTTTGGCTTTTCTTTTGGTTGGTTACAAGTGCATTGAAAGGGCTTCAACTGAATTTACACTTTCAAGAGTTCATGATTTTGTCCAGTGTCTAAATACTGTGATGAAAACATATGTTACTGGTAAGCATTCTCATTAGGAGCATTCGGGGTCTTGGCCTTTTGATTATTAGGCTATAAAAGAAAGCTTTTGAGCTTGGTTTTCATTGGCATCTTGTTCAGTAGTTACCAATACTCAACTCTTTTCCCGGAATATGAAGCCAGTTTATTTCATAAAAACTTGAAAAGAAAATTCTGATGGAAAAAGCGTGAGGTGGATTCTAAACTCGAGATGTGAGAAGGTGCAACATTCAATGGGTGCAGGAGCTGCTACAATTGCTTCAAGGGGAATTTCTGTCTGTACTGGATTTTTCCTAAGTTCCTGATTCATTCCGTGGCGCAAAATCCATCATTGGGAAAATAATTATTTGGTCATGTCATTTGGGCGTTGCTCTAACCGATGCTTTTGCATCTTGCCCAATGATGGCATTTTTTATCTCGTCTTTTACAATACTAGCACTTAACATTCTAACATCCTAGGGAAATCGTATGATTTTCTATTGATTCTGGAAAAAGACCCTTTTATCACAAAATTAGGAGGGGATAGAGTTTTGCAACAGTTCGGTGTGTTTGGCCTGCTGTATTGGTAGAGTATCTCAACATCTATAATGTATGCGTAGAAGAGAGCAAGGTGTTAAGATTATTGTGTTTACGTCCATTGAGACCTACGAGCTCTTTTTTTGGGCTAGAAGCTTGGTCATCTTTCTCTTTGCTATCCACTTCCCAGTGAAAAAGTGTATTTTGATGCAATTTGCAAATAACCTCCCCCCCCCCCCCCCCCCCCCATAACCCCCAACCCTAATATAAAAGAAACTTCATTTATTTTGATTCTTCAAACACAGGAAAAGAAATAGTTTGGACCCAAATAATGATCCTTGGGAAGATGAAAATTCTATAATGTAGAGATAGTGCAGTTTGTCCATTATTTAATTTCCAATGTTAAGTTTTCCACAGTAACGTATTTTGTATACTTGACTGATGGTTATTTGCTCTAATTACAGATATCTCTAAACTTGGAAGTGATGGCATTGGGTACTTAACGACGATAACAAGAACTTGTCTGACTGTGACTGTTATTTTAGCTGAGAACTGCACTAATGGAATTCATCAACTCCAGAATAAGAGGTCCAGCTTACATAAACTGCTGCTGTTGAAGCTTGCTTTCTCTCTTGAGCTGACTACTTCATTTGCTAAACTAGCATTTGAAATTCAACTTCTCGAAGAAAACCAAGGATGTAACCCAATATTCTATGCCATGGTATGCCATGCCACTCGGTGCTTCAGGAGTTCTCTTACTGATTCTGACGTTCAGGTAGGCAGATTTTATTGCAAATGATGAATCTTTTTCACTGGTTAGTGAGCATAATTTGTAATCTGCAGGTCCAAGCAATTGGGTTGCAAATATTGAAAGGCATGCTAACAAGAAATACCAATTCGGAGCTGAACTCCTTCCTTGTATTCTTTGTTGGTGAACTTGTTGAAGACCTTGGATCTGTAATCCAGAAACTTTTTAAGGTAGCCAAAGTGTTCAATTATATTTATTTTCTTCCACTTGTAGGATTTGAAATCTTTTTCGGCGCCAGGGGCATGGAGGGAGCCAGTGACTTGAATATCTATTACACAAGCTGATGGTTTTCTCTTGATGACAGACACCTCTGAACAGGGAAGTGGTGGCTATTGCTGGGGAATGTTTGAAAATTTTAATGCTTCTACAGATGCTCTCAAGAACTAAAGAGTGTCAGAAGTGCCTTATGAATCTGTTTTTGGAAGCTGTTCTCCTTTTTACAACATCAGAAAATTCTTCTCAGGTTCTATTTCATCTGAAACTTATGATTTGCTTCATCTGCTTTCACTGTCTGATGGTTCTTGTTTACATTGCAGGAAGCGCGTGAATTGAAGATCACAGCTATAAAATTGGTTACACAATTGGCTCAAGTCCCTGACTCATCTGCTTATATCAGGGAGATTTTATTGACAATGCCTATGACAAGAAGACAACAACTGCAGGTAATAACAATATTATAAATATGCGAAATCTGCACTCTTTCTTCATGATCTTCTCTAATTCTTACTATCTTTTAGTAATATTGACCTCTATATATGCTATTCTTTTGCAAGATCTTTTCTTTCCAGTAGCGTATTACAGAATTGGTTCGTTTAGTTGATGTTTATGATATTATGTGCACATCCAAGAATTCTGAAATGATCTTATAACCATTTACTTAATTATATCATAGAATTTTTATCATGAAAAACTGTAGTGGGAAATGATATGGGTGCCTTGCTAGCCCTTCATACAACAGAAAGTGCATAATTAGTAATGCAGATTGTTGGCCCTCCAATCTTTTTCAAGGCGGTCTTTTCTTAAAAAATTTAAGACCTGTTGCATCAATAACCACTGTTGGAGGATCCAACACGCACCCGGCAGCATTTTCGGAGGATCCGAACAATATAGCTTTTGACACATGAGGAGTCACTAAAGTGCATTCTCCTTGTATGCTAGATACATGTGTTTGTATGTACACGGTATGTGCTTATAGTGTCCACTTCCTTATCCCAAAAAAAAAAAAAAAAAAAAAAGGGGTCCACTTAATAGCTACTCCCTCTGTTTCAATTTACACAGCATAGTTTGACTTAGCACGGATTGTAAAAAAAAATGCAGACTTTAAAAACTTGTGATCTAAAATATGTCGTAACATTTGGGTAGTTATAAAGTTTTTGAAACTTGTGATCTTAAAAATGTTATTAACATTTGTGTGGTTATAAAAGCTTCTCATTATGGGTCAAAGTGTTCTAGTTAAATTATTTCCAAATTTTGAAATGTATCGTTTTTTTTTGGAATGGACCAAGGAAATTGTGCCATTCTCTTTTGATAGGGAGTACATTTTCCTATTCAATGTAATGGGAGCACATCTTGCATCTAGCTACTTGCAACTCTTCCTGATGCCTCAAACATCAAAATTTGAGTTGATAAGTTGTGCGTTCATCTGTGATTTTCATAAATCAGACTAATTTTCCAAGTGTATGCAAAAATAATCCTGCATTGTAAAACTACCTAAACTGCAAAGTACAATAATACTAATTTCTGTTTTCCAATTTATGTGGCACGTAAGGTCAGTGTAGAGGTTAAGAACTTAGTACTACTTTATGCTATGTTTTCAGTAATTATTAGTTCAAATGTTTTTTGGTAGTAGAAACCTCACATCATGATTTAATTAGGTATGTCAAATGAATTTTAATCTTGAAACTTCTGAAATTTAAGTAGAATAAATTTTTTGTTGAAAGTGCGTCAAAGTTTTTATTTCATTCTCTAAAACGCGTCAAACATTTTCTGATGTTTCAAAATGGAAGTGTGGTCATGTTCCCTGCTTTTGAGATTTTGACTGCCTAGAAAATCAGGCATTAATATTTGACCCTAGATTTTTCCCGCACTTTCTAATATTAGAAGTCTAGAAGTATGAATTTACAGTTCTATGCATGTATAATGTATCGAGTGGCTCAATGTGAGTTAGAGAATTTTGCTTAGCAAAAACCAAGAAGAGATTCACTCTATTAAATGTTATGCTTGCAGGATATAATCCGTGCTTCTATGATGCAAGATCAGAACCAGAAACAAGTCAATTCCACTGGACCATCTTTAAGTATTAAGTTACCTGCAAAAATAGAGGAAGAAGCTGTTTCTTATGCTAGTAGAGAAGAGGCGGACGACAATTCTGAGGAAGAGGAAGAGGAAGAAGATGATTGGGATACTTTTCAGTCTTTTCCTTCTTCTACTAATGAAGGCAATCCTACTAAAACTGACGACCTTCAGGACTCTCACTCAATTGGAAGCACAATTCCAGATGGTGGCTTTGAGGGAGGCTCTATTTCTGTACCTCAAAATGAAGTAGAAGAAATTACTGCAGAAAATGAAATGACTATTGAAGACTCGACTTTGTCAGGCAATGCTGATAGCAGCAGAGAGATAGAGGAATTCACTGGTTCCATCTCTCACTCGATTGGAAACACAATTTCAGATGGTGGCTTTGAGGGAGGTTCTATTTCTGTACCTCAAAATGAAGTAGAAGAAATTACTGCAGAAAATGAAATGACTATTGAAGACTCGACTTTGTCAGGCAATGCTGATAGCAGCAACAAGATAGAGGAATTCACTGGTTCCCAAGATGGCTTTCATGATGAGAAGTTATCTGTTACTGACCACATCGAGAAGGATAGAGAAGTGTTAGGCCATGATGATGCGATATTGCCTGAATCTCAATCCGAGAAGGTAGGAGAATGCTCAGCAACATGTGAAAACGTGGAGATCGAAAAGAGAAAGGTCAGCACTTTGTCATCTGAATTCGACGAACATGCTGAAGCTGTAGAATCACAAGATTCTTCTTATGAGGATCATCAGAGAAGTATAACCGAATCTAGTGAATATCTTCAACCTACTGAAATCGAAAGGGAGAATGGCGGGGCACTTGATGATCGTCATGAGGAGAAGGATATGAACGAACAAACTACACACCATGATCACCATGAGGAGAAGGATATGAAAGAACAAACTACACAGGATTATCACCTTGAGGAGAAGAATAGACAAAACGAAACCACAGTCAAAGATCACAATGAAGAGAGATCAGAAAACCAAGACCAACCTTGTAATATAGACATGTCTGAACAGTCTCCTAAAAATGTAGAAGCTCACGAACAAGTCGCTTTTGACAGAAAATGATGAACATATCCAATTTGCCTTCTAGTCTAGGGTCTCTTTTAGAACATCAATGGCATGAAGCAGTTAAAGTCTTTAATGGCACAATATGCTGTGTGATCAAGTAAAAAACATAGGGACACCAAAAATGAGGAAAGGTCACTAAAATAGGTTTGGCAATGTTTTGGCATTTTCTATTGAAGATTGAATTTCTATTGTAGTAGTGCGTGAGGACAAGGCTCTTCTATTGTAGAGGTATTTTCTCCAACATACCTAGTATTATACAAGTGGAGGGTGAGATATTTTGTCCATGAATGTTATATCTTTCTCCATAATATAATTGGTTTATTGTTCAATGAGCCAATGATTTCGCTAAATAGCCATGTTTGAAGGTAACTTGTTATAACGCAAATCAATAATTCAAGCATCTTTATCTTATGGAGTAACTTCTTATTGAAAAAGTCTCGTCTAATCTCTATAATAAGTTTAAGACAAAAATAACTATTTTGAACTACAAAAGTGACATATAAGCCATTTTTTCGGATTTTGTCGTTTGACTGTTAGGATTGAGAGAAAAATAGAATATGCTTAGACTTAGGGGTGGTGAACTCATCAACATTTGTTTAGGAATTGGGTAAAACTCAACATCTTCTGATCGCCCAACTCTCTTTTGGAGCTAAGTTGCTTTAGATATTTAATAATTAGCCTGTTTAATTTAAGATATGGGATTTCTCTAAAACTAGTGCCACGCATTATAAAACTAAAACTTATTGGGATCTTTATCGTTGAAGAAAATATTCGTAAGATGATAGTTAGCTTTAAGGACTAGATTCTCACATCTATAATTTAATGGAAGGTCAAATGTATTACAGAGAATAATACAAGGACGAAAGCTGATGTAGGAAAAACTACTAATAGCCCATAGAGAAAGTCGAAATAAAGAACTTTCAACAACTTTAACATCATTCCTCAAAAGTTTCAAAAAATAATTTTATAATCTTATTCTTGTATTGCGTGTTAACTTGAACAGTTTCTACAGTTCAACGGGCCACTTGAGTCCAAGCAAAATTCCTAGTTTTAAAGAGTTAAAAGTAGGAAGTTTAAGATTTCTAATATGATTCATTCTTCTTTACAGCCTTGCAACTTTTCCTAAGTGAACACTTGTTGGTATTCAATAACAACTTAGTTATCTTTTCAATCCCTAATTTAGATGAGTTTAATGCTACAGTTTGCAACACATTTTGTTATGTCAGTGTTTATTTCAAATTGAAAAAGGCAATATCTCAACAATATAATACAGTAGAAAAAATGCATTGTAAATTTGAAAGCGTGAAGCAGTAGTGTGAATTGCTTATGTGCAACAATAGAACATCACGTTAGCTAGTGCAAGTTTTTTTTAAGTGTGTATGGGTTTGGGAGGAGAGAAATTGAATTACAAAGATGTTATACCAAGTACCCTGACATATAATTATTTCCGTTAATATCTAATGCCACAAATTCAAGTTCGGATAGGTTTGACATAGTGAAAACTATTACCAAAAAATAAATAGAATTAGAATGATTAAGAACAATATCAAAAGCATGAAAATGAACATTGAATAAAGAGAGAGTGCAAAAATGTGAATGCTAGCCTTTGTATTAAACAGGTAATAATGTAAAGCTAAATATAGAAATAAATTTTATTTGTTAACTTTCTAATAAAACCAACATGTCATTTTCAATTACCAATAAGGAAAATTTACATATCATATTATCTAGCAGAAGTCATTTACTAGCCTGCTTTCACAATTATAGGAAATGTATTCTTAGGATCTAGTGTAGAAGTTTTTCTTCTGATATCTTGACTAGACAAAGAATTCACAATAATAAAGACATAATTAAATGAGAAAACTAGAGTTCTAGATATTCTTGCTAAAAATGTAAGCTAATTCAAAATTATAATTACAGGTTATACCAAATATTCTTTTCATTACACTTAAACAAAGTTATGTATTCCATACCTGAATAAAGTAAAGTGTAACTTGGAGGCAATAGTAAAATTAGAGTTTCGTGTTGATAACATGTTATGAAGTTAGAGTAATTAATAATAATAATAATAATAATAATAATAAATGTGAGAGGAGAGAGAGTAATTTTATTGCTCTTTACTGAAGTGTGTACAACAAATGTACTGCTATGTCTCTATTTATAGACATATGCATAAGATTAAATTATTGTTGTAATTATGCACTAGTCAAATCCAATAGTAAAAGATAAGATATGGAATAAAGGGTATGGGCATAAAAGTCTTCAATGAACCGTGGATGCAACAACATCCATAATAATTCTTTTACAACAATTTTCTTCTTTTCTTTTCTTTTTTTTTACTATAATATTTTTCTTTTCAATGTGCTTTCTTCATTTGATTGTAGTAATTTTTTAATAAAAATTTGTACATCCGCACATGGTACCAACATGGTCTGCAAGTATTTTGTCCAAATCAGATAGGTCATTGCTACATAAGCACGATCAATCATCAAAAATGTTTAATTTTATGCATGCTATCGAGTTGAGCTGTTAAAATTAAAAACTCGTAAGTTCGTTGGTCGTCATGACAAGCGTGTGCAAGTTCACGGGCCGGGAGGGCTTCTCTGCCTAATTATATAATATGATAAATAATGCATATAGTTACAATATCATAAAGGGACCAGTCACATACAAAAGACGAGACATTATTTTTTGCTCACATAATAGAAAATAAAAGAAACAAAAAATATTTTAAAAAGTATATAAAAGTATATTCAGGGCCGTCTCAACAAAATTGAGGGCCCAAAGCAAAACTTCACTGGAGGCCCTAACCTATTTTCTCTATCAAGGACTCCTTTTTGGAATTTAATTATTTCTTCTAACTTTTCTCTTTTTTCCTCTTTTTGCACAATCGAATTTATTTTTTCTATTTGGCATGTTTATATTGAATAAATTGTAATAATAACTAAAGAAAAAATATATACTTAAGAAGTAACAATATCACCAAGGACAACTTCTCGCTGAAAAAAGTAAAATATAAAGCTAGAATTTAGAAGAATAAACCTGGCTCAGAAATTTGATAAGTTGATATAATAATATCAAAGTAGTGTTGGTGCTTGTTGAACCCCCAAAAATAATAACCCCGAGAGGCTAAATTCAGGAATATCGACAGGATGGACTAACTCCTTTGGAGTTTTTGGAGTCGCCACCCAATTTAAGGAAAACAGGGAACCAGATAAACAAATGCGTGCAAAACTCCATTTTTTATAAAAAGATGGTCTTTCTTTCAGAGATTCTAAAGGTAAGAGGTTTTGCTAATTTCAAAAGAAGGTTTTTAAGGCACTTTCGAAATTCCGTTAAAAACGGTTAATCCGACCGGTTTTCAAAATATTTGCAAGTGCTATTTATGTGCTTTTTCTAAAAATAATTAATTGAACTATTAATTAATTCAACTAATTAAATTTAGTAAGTTTTCAAAAGATTTTACAATTTTATTTAAAAGCTTTAACTATTTTCAAAATAAAATAAATAAATAAAGCGCATTTTCTTTTGAAAAGAAGCGATTTAATCGTCCTAATTTCTTTGCCAACTCGTATGTGATAGCGCATAAATGGCACTTGCTTGATTTCATTTAAAACTTGGGTTTCTCATCATAAGATGGAACTTAAGTTTCAAGTCGCTTTTTGCAAAGTTGTTTCGGAACATTTAGAAGTTAATTAAAACTTCTTTATAAATTTTGACCTTTTAAAGAAACTACTCCGTATCAATAAGATAGAAGTCTTTTCTTACAGTCTGTTATTAAGCGTGGTTTTTGAAAATTTGTGGAAAATTTGCACGCATTTGCTTAAATGGCCTGATTTGCAATAAATTAAATAACGACTCAAAATAAAGAAAATGGACATAAAGTAGATAAATACAAACAAATCATATATATATATTAATAGATAGAATATTTCTACAAAGTTTACATGAATATTCTAAAGGGAAAAGAAGGATAAGAGTTAAAAGATAGAACCCGGAAAGCAAACTCGCGAAACGAGCCTTGGATTTCTAAATTTTCTAAAGTCTTGAAAACTTGAATGCTCGAGCCCGAACTTGACCCCAATGCAACTCCAAGCCAATAAGCCAATCCCAATTGGTGAGTTTTAGCGAACTCGTCCCCAAGTGTAATAGCGTATTATGCAAAAGAAACGGAAATAAAGAGAGATAAAAATTAGAAGCCAAATTATACCTTAAATATCAAATGTACAGAAAGTTTGAGTAAGAGCAACTATTCAAACATAAGACTACTTCAATATTCAACTAGCACACAGGCAACACATATAACACAAAGATAAAGAATGAGGAATTGAACAACTTCATTAAGAAAGTTCAGTAACCCGAGCAATTTGCTATTCTTGACTAAGAAATGACAGCGAGACAAATTCACCTTTTACCGAAAATTACTATTTACACATAAACGAGAATATATTATACTTTATTTCGACAACATTTCAAAGATCATATTAAACTCGACGCCTTGTGAAAAACCCACTGAACAATCAGGTGCATATAGAATGATTCAAACTATGATAGTTAAGACTAATGATACTCCTATGCCACATAAACCAGAAACTGAAAATACAATGACTGGACGAAGCCAAACAAAATTCAAGAACAAGGGTGAAAGGAAATGCCAAAAGAACTGGGTCACTGATATTTAAACTACTTGAATCCCTACTTCAATTGACAAGAAACTGGACAACATTAAAAGAGACTTTCTTCACAATCGTCCAAGCAAAACCATGGAAACAAGAAGCAAGCAACAAATGCTGATTGGTAATTTATCTTAAAGGAATGAACTGAAATTAGAAAATAAGCTAAATACTGGACTAGACAAGGGGCTGCAACTTTAAGATGCTACTAAACAGATTGGCCTTAAGACTATTGAAGCAAAATCAGGGGATGCTAACTGAGGATTTCAACTTGGTGTTCTACTTAAGAAACTGGTGTTGCAAGCTTCATTTCAGAGCTAACCTGGTGAGGATGACACAGCTAGCAAATGCATAATCTAATAACCAGTTTGAAGGAAAGAACAGACCACCAGATACAACTAGAAACTACAAGAACAAGCCTTTTCATCTCCAAGGAACATCCAGTTACGTTTACACCAAAAACAACATACATAGCAGCTGAAACAGGAGAAGAAAACTGAGCTAGGACATTAAGAAACCTACTGAGACTTATTGAAACTGAAGATTAGACTTTTTAGCATATCAAACAATTAAGGCCAGTGAGAATTACAAGCAGGATTGCTTTGGGCTCAGGGAAACAAAACAGGACCTAAATAAGGTCAAATCATCTCCTACATATCCAAAGACCCCAGGAACAAACATCGAACCCACTCACACTCCTTCTACCTGAACCTAGATCAATCCCAAACCATTCTACAAGCTGCCTGACTTCTTAGAACTACCAGGAAACAGAAAGAAAAAGAAACATCAGACCACACACTCCATGCCTTCCTGAACCTGCAACATTTCAGACCAAATCCCTGAACTCCCTCTTTGAACTCACCAGCTCACAGACCTCACAGGCATACACACACTTTTTACAGACCATCCCACATGCCTACAACAACCACCAGGCTTGCAGAGACCAAACAGACCACCAGAATCAGCTCCTATCCCCTTTTAAAAACAGCCTACCTGATTACACCCCTGCTACCTCTAGGAACAACCTACAGGCCCCCTGATACTCTCTCCAGAACTGAACCAGAACACCTGCTACTGCTACAACTATCCACTCACACCCTTACAGACCTCTCCAACAACAACCCCACTGCCTAAGACCCTCCAAGCCATCTCTAACAACCTGCACTACCTGCATATAGAACTCACCCACATACCCTGCCCTTAATCAACATCTTAACAGCTCCCAAGAACAAACTAAATAAACATAGACACCTACAGAACAAGCAAGTTTGCCGTAATAAAATCGACATGCCTTTCAAAGACTATGACTTACAGAAATGAACTTTCACCGAGAGTATCATTATAAGTTAAACTTTATCACCAATAAATGCTACTAGAACTAGTATATTTCAGAAAACTAAAACTCGAACAACTTATTCCATTCTTTAAAAAAACTAATAACTGTATAAATACGTCCAAAGCAAGTTAGGCAAATTAGTTACCTTCAAACCATGATTAATAATTTCCTTGTAAGCTCTAACAGATCCTAAAAGCACTTAGAAACAGATTGGCATACAAAATCATGATTTAGACTTCAACAAATACGCTATCATAGACGAAAAACTAAACTTCATTCATGAATCGACAATTGATGCTTGAATAAAATTTTAAATACCAAAACAGACATCTTATGGATACTTTAACAAACTGAATGTCTCATTGAATATTATTATAACTCAAAAGAAACACAAATAATGGAAAGGAAAAGTTATAAAATGAATCAAAGATTACCTTTTGCAAGGCAGTGAATAGGGGCGAGGATCCGAGAAAATGCGACTCGAACGACTCGAGAGAGGTTGACTACGCGAATAAGGTCGACGACTCGGATATTGAAGAAGCGATACGCAACATGAAGCGATAACAAACACGAAACAGAACATACCCAAAACAGTCACGCCATATTTTATGAGCTTAAAAAAACTTCCCGTTAAAAGAACTCTAAAAATTGTATATATTCTTCCTGTATGAACCCTACTGCCGCCGTTCCAAAACTGGATCCCCTTCTTCTTCTCTTCTCCCCTTCTATTTATATCAGTCCAAAATTTAGGGTTCTAGGGCCATCAGAAATACCCAAAACAACCTCCAACGGATCTTTAGCATAAGGTTTGTACGAATTTGACAAGCTGGATTGGATGTGGGGTCGATTTTGGGTGAAGGGAAAATGGGTATTGGTTTTTTTTTATTAAGGGAACAAGGGAGATGGGCTTTTGGGGTACTGAATTGGGGATTAGGGATTTTTGGATCGGGTCCCAGGGAATTGGTGGACTGAAAAGGTTTGTATGTAATGTGTGTATGTGGTGTTTACATAAGTGAGCTAAAATTTAGGACGATAAGCAATTTTGGCCATTAATTAGGATGATTTAGGAATTAGAGGAGATTGCACGGATAGGACAGGATTGAGGAAATTTTGCGAATTTAGCACGTTTCCCATTAAAACTCACTAATTCACTTTTAAAAATTTTAAATTAATCTTATTTAAATAACTTAGATATTAATTAGAAGACTTCGGGATAAAATTGGGTGTCAACAGTGCTACTTCAATATAATGATTTGTTGTTTCAATTTACTTGAAAATTTGACGAAGACACCAAAAAGAAAATATTGTTCTTTGTAACTTATAAGAAGAAGTTGAGCAGAAAGTAGAGAGTGTAGGTTTGTATTTAGAAGACTCAAAATATAAGAATTGTGAAAAAAAGTTAAATATAGGAAGTAATTGTTGGGATAAAAATTAGCCAACAAAAAAGATATCTACCTAAATAAGGATATTTCAATTACCAAAAAGAATAATAAAAAACTCTTCCACTCTCCCATAAATGCACCGGTCCCCACATTAAAGGAAACACATCGTCTCCCTAAAATTTCTCTTAAGTTGGGTTGAATACACATTTTTTTTATTTTTTTTTACATAATATATATTACTATGTTTTGGAAAAACTGGGGGCCCCAAGTCATTGCCTTACCAGCTTTGCATTAGAGTCGGTCCTGAGTATATTTAAATCTCATTTTTCAAAATGGCGCATTAAGTTTATATTTTAATTGACGCCAAGCTATAACGATCGTCGTTTTTTTTCAATGTGGTATCAGAGTAAACTTTATGCAAAATATCTTCTTTAAGATTGTTAGCTGCAAAAACTAGCCATTATTCATAGAGTAGCAACTCAGGAAAGCGTCGAGTTGTTTATTTTTTCAGGATTTGTACACTCTTGATCCTTTCATAGACACATAATCACCATTGAGTCAAAATATATTAGTTTTTTTTTTTCACTTTCTGTCTCGAGATGGTATTATTAGTGTTCAAAATGCATGATTTACGTTGGTTATTTATTATTTAGATATTAAAAGATATTTGATTTGTCATCTTAATGTCAGTTAATATTCACGTGCAGTTACATATAAAATTGCTATGTAATTTTTCAAGATAATTGAAATATTTTGATTATTTAAATATATGTAGGTATAAAAATGATCATCTTGATTAACATTTAAGTATATTCTTGTTAGGATTTTTTACACATATATACAAACCTACACCCCTATATTACCAAAAAAATAATATTTTTTAAATTACAAGACATAACAATATTTTTTTTAGCACATCTTTACAATAAGCAAGATATTTTTATTTGATAATTACACTTACTCTCTATTCTCCTAAAAATCCTAAAACACTTCCTCCATTTTCCCCAAAAAAACCAGCTGCCACCCCCATTCCATTCTCTCGAACCAAACATACAACTCCACCCCCCTCCCCTCCCCCCCCCCCCCCGCCATCACCTCCCCACCCCCACCGGTTCAACTTCGCAAAACCATCAATCGGGCAGCCATCGCCACAACTCAACGTCCATAGCAACACAACAAACCAAACAACCATCAATATCCGTTCAAACCCATCACCACGACTTCAATCTTCTTAATCACGTCAAGGCCTTCAACAACTTGACCACTTTTTACGGTTACTAATTGGAACTATAGTCACTTTTTACACCGCATGCAAATCAAGAAGCCACATCCAAAGCTATAAATTAAAGCATTGCCAGCTTTTGCTAAACCAAGTGGCCATTGTAGGGTCTTTAATTGAATATAAAGTCATATATGCATAACTTGCCAACTAAATACCTACTTTTATGGTTGTTTGATGAAAATTATAAAATCAACCTTTTTACTGAAGTTCATGAACTTTTAAGTTGTTGATCATGAACTTCAAAAAAACTTTCGTGAATTTACACTGGTGTAAATAAAATTTTGAGATAGTGTTTGAGAGCTTGCCAACTAAAGAACCAGTTTTATGCTTATTACTTGAACCTGGGGTGCATGACTCATTATAAAAGATTCTTATATTCACGTAACAACAATTTTCAAAAGATAAATATCTACGTATATACTATATACTACTCCTAATAGTTTAAATATTTGTCACACTGCTAATATAAAAAAATATTCTACTCTTAAAATTTATAATCATTCCAGATGAATTGAGTTTAATTCCTAGAGATCTATCTGAAAGTGCTCGAAATTATACGGGCAATTCACAGAACTATACAAACTAACACTCTTTCTTACACTAAAATGTCAACATTTTCCCATTTTCAAAACATAGCAATATTTTTTTTCAAAACATAGCAAAATGCACAAAATGGTGCTAAAAACCTCAGATCTTCCTCCTACCAACCCCAGCCACCACCCCCAAGCACTGCTGCTGTATGTTTTGTGTATTTTCAGTGTATGTCACATGTATATTTTTTGTATGCACAGTGTATGTAAAGTGTGTGAATCTACATCAATAAGCCAATCACAACATATACAAATGAATAAACACAAAAATACACTTATACATATTGTATATGAGGTGTATATCTAGTGTATGTCCGGTGACATACATTGGATATACACATGAAAAAAAGTTTCTTTTGCCTCCACCACCACCAACAACCACCATGCACTGCCGGAGAAACCAACAAACAAACAAACATACTTGTATATGTGTTGTATGACAAGTGTATATACATTGTATGTCCGGTGTATATTCACTGTATATACAGTGCATACACCGCACATACAATAGAAATACGCACGGCATACATTCCATACAGTCCACACACATCAAACATACACCACCACTGCCGCGGTTCCGCCTTGTTCCACCGAAAAACTCAAAAACAAAAAAAAAAAAGGACCAAAACACTGTCTTCCGCCGGAACAAAGCAGTTCCGCCACCGGATCTACCGGACCAGCCACCATACATTACATATATATATATATATATATATTTCAGATCTGCAAACCACCAAGTCACCGAAAAAATTTAAAAAAAAAAAAGAGAAATCGAATAGATCCGATCCACAGTGTGTCATCGACGGAGAACCGTAAATCCGCCGCCAACGACGCATCAGATTACAGTGAAACAAAAAATTGGATCTGCAGCAGAGGGCTTGGATCTGCAACTGCGATGCTGTTTTGGATCGGACATGGCCACGTTGGGGATGGGGGAGGCGGCACGACGACGGGATGGATGGCGTTGAGGCTGGCCGGAAAAACAGTGGGGGTCGGCGGGGAATGAGAGTGGAGAGAAGAGAGAAAAGAGAAAGAGGGACTAGGGTTTTTTTTGGTTGTGACATGTTTGGTAGCATTTTTGAAAATGTTGCTACGTTTGGTAAAGTAACAAAATATTGCTATGTTTTTAAAAAAAGTGCCTTAAAATGATATACAGTGTAATTTACCCAAATTATACCGATACGAGTCAAACGGGTATTGAGGAGACTCAAAAGCTAAACACCACGTCAAAACATTCTATTTGTATAATTCAATATTTATATTTGGGTTTTTTTACATAAATATACAAATTTTCACCCTTAATTACAAAAAAATAGCAATATTTCTCTAATTACAATGCATAGCATTATTTTTCTAACACATTTAACAATAATCTAACACATTTCACTTTCACTTCTCATTTTCCCCAAATTAAAAATTCTCTCACTTACTCTCTCTTTCTCCCATCATCCCCACACCCACCCCCACCCCCACCACCCCAACGCTATAACCCCCACCATAACGCCATCACCACCACCCCCACCACCACTACCCCTACCACCCCCAGTAACTGACATGAATTGCTGAACTTTCTCCTTATGCGCAAACCCCCAGCTTATTCTTCCAAGCATATGAACAAATTGACACGTACATTCAATCAGATTTCAGTGACTGAAAAAAAAAAATTGAAAATGTAAGACTCGAAGGTCCTATGTTTTTAACGCCACTGGTTTTATGGGGGACTAACCAAGTAATTTTTTGGTTGTAGTTCTGCTTCTGCATGATTAGTTTTGTAAGTTAAGTAGGCGTTCGTGAATTCCTTTATTAATAGTTTTTTGGGTATTACAATAGATATTAACTTTTTCGTATGAGAGGAACACAATAGATATAAAAAGAATATCATTTCATGTCCAACAGAGAATTGAAAATTCTCATAAATTCGAGTTCGTGTGATTTCCCCAAAATTCAAAACTCGGGTAATAAATTTACGCACTTGACGCGATGCTAAAGTTCAAAAAGATGAACTTTTACTCTCATTGACCTGTTGAGGTAGAAGCTTGCATGTGACATGTGTCTGCTAAGACCTACACTATAAATGTTATGGAACTTACCATTGGGTTCTTTCCGTTTCCTTGTGCAGCTCCAGAATTGGTTGAGAAACCAGGTGACAATTCATTGTCAAAAACTTAAGATGTTATACACTCAAGCCAAAGAGCTATCTGAGAGCGAGATGAGGTACTTATATTTTTCCTGTTTCTTCATTTGTGAGTGTGGTTGAGAGTTGTCTGGCAAATTTTGACTCATAGCTTGAGTTTGAACGATGCTGAAACAGTCTTGATACAGTGCAGAAACAGTTGATACGGTGCATAAATAGTTAGATACAGTGTTGCAGAAACAGTTGATACGGTGCAGAAACAGTTAGATACGGTGCTGCAGAAACAGTTGAAACGGTGCAGAAACAGTTAGATACGGTGCAGAAACAGTTGATACAGTGCTGCAGAAACAGTGAAACGGTGCAGAAACAGTTAGATACGGTGCTGTAGAAACAGTTTGAAACGATGCAGAAACAGTTGAGATACGGTGCTGCAGAAACAGTTGAAACGGTGCAGAAACAGTTTGATACGGTGCAGAAACAGTTGATACGGTGCAGAAACAGTTAGATACGGTGCTGCAGAAAACAGTTGAAACGGTGCAGAAAACAGTTAGATTACGGTGCTGCAGAAACAGTTGAAACGGTGCAGAAACAGTTGAGATACGGTGCTGCAGAAACAGTTGAAACGGTGCAGACACAGTTTGATACGGTGCAGAAACAGTTGATACAGTGCTGCAGAAACAGTTTGATACGGTGCAGAACAGTTTGATACGGTGCTGAAATGAACTGAAACGGTGCTGAAACGATTACATACAACGAGATACGGTGAGATACAACGAGACACATTGAGGATGGGATGGGGAAAAGTGAAATTGGGGTAAATGGGAGGAGTATAAGTGAAATTGGGGAAATAATGAGAGTAAAAATAAAATAGGAGAAAATGGGATGAGCAAAAGTGATAATGGAGAAAATAGGAGGAAGAATGTAAGAGTTCGGTATGTTATGGGAAAATATTGCTATGTTTTTGCTATATTTGTAATTATCTTGTGTTTTCCTCTATATAGGGTAATTTTACTAAAATATTGCTATGTTTGGTAATTAAGCTCTAAAACTTGTACTTTTATGTAAAAAATCCTTTATATTAAGCTTGGCCGTTCAATCCAGTATGTATGCATGTATGGAGTATATACCATTAACATTTCGGATGTTATAGTTACCGACTAAACACATACTAGTATAAACTAAAATTACATCATTATTATACTCAAACATATACTCTATTCTTTCAAACAAGAAGTGGATACCCACAGAGACCATTTTATTAGACAAGAAAAGCTACAATTCAATGGGGATGGGGGTAAAGGCAAAGAAGATATTAATAGTGTATGCTTCTCAGACTGGTAATGCTACAGACGCTGCTGAGCGTGTTGCCCGTGAAGCTGAGCGTAGGGGCTGCCCCGTCTCTTTGCTCTCCATTGACCATTTTGACCCTGTAATTTTCTCCGCTTTGTACTACTAGTTGTTATAGTATATGTTTTGATTATTATTTTAGTTGACTAATTATTTTACCTTATTTTCTTGTAGAGTTGTTTGCCGGAGCAGGAAATTGTAATATTTGTGGTGTCAACTACAGGTCAAGGGGACAACCCTGATTCTATTAAGGTTTCTTTTTTGTTACTCCCCCGTCTCAGTTTCGATATTATAGTTTGACTCGACAAAAAGTTTAAGAAAGATTAGGGTAGATAGTAGTCGAGCGATTTCTGGCATATTAGTATTAGTATTATTAGTATATAATTCTATTTATATTGTATTCTCCATCGTCATTGCTATCAGTAGCGGAAGCAGGAATTTCGGTACCAAAATAAATTAATTAAACACATCAGAAAATCAAGGGAACTCAACATTTTGTATATATACATGTAAAAAAAAAATTTACCTACCTATATAGTGTAATTTTCCGGTAAAGGGGTATCAATACCCCTTAGTATAAGCTAGGTCCGTCCCGGATTGCTATAGGTGTTTTCCGTGATATCTTTATTTTTTATGCGAGTATTCTCTTTATATTAGTATTTTCATCATTTTTTTTTTGTTCAAGAATGTTTTCAAAAAATGTTTTTTCATTAGCCGAGGGTCCATCGAAAACAGCTTTGGTGGGAATAAGGTATGCGTACGTCTCACCATCCCAAACCTCACTTGTGGATAACACTGAGTTTGTTGTTGTTGTAAAGTTTAAGAAAGATCAGAACTTTTGAAACTTGTGGACCCCAAACGTGTAATAACATGTGTATGGAAAATGGGAAGTTCAAGTTGCATTATTTTCAAATGTAGAAAAATGCATTCTTTGTTGTGGACATACGGATAAAGAAATTGGGTCATTCTTTTAAGCTTTTCGTGTCAATACTTAAACTTGTTATATGTGATGTTTCAAGTCCTTAATGTTAGTCACACGGAGACATGTGTGTGCATAGTTGATTTTTTTTTAAAACACTTTCTTGTAGGTGTTTTGGAAGTTTCTCTTGCAAAGGAATCTAACCCGGGATTGGCTTAGCAGAGTCAGCTATGCGGTGTTTGGTTTGGGTGATTCGAGCTACCAGAAATATAATGTATGCACTGACTTTACTTGATCTTCCATTTCATGAATTTACTGCCATTTTTGCATAGGATTCTCTGAAAGAAACTCAGTCTCGTCTTACAAGAGAATCTTGATGTCCAAGTGTCCTATATAATTTAAATTTGCTGGGTATATCGTAGCACAATGTCCAGATACTGGGGTTTTTATGGAATCATGCAACTGATCTGCAGCTATGCCCTTCTGCTAAACAATACAAGACCATTAGTTGAACCAACTTGATCAACTTCTGCTCACTTAACGACAAGGTGAAAGTTTCTTCACTAATGTAAGGAGAATATTGAGGTCCAATATTTATGAGTGAAAACCACCAAATTAGTAGTTGTTGCCCAGCGTTATACTCATTCCAAACAGCTGAAACACCGAAAGTAATATAATGGACGAGAACGATTCAAAGACTGAATAGAACACAGTGGCAGCTGTTTTACCATTTCTTACTGATACTTCAGTCGCATAGATACTGAAAGAACATTCTTTGCCATTTTCATCTCCTCAGTGAATAGTGACAGAGTAATAGTGCAGTCGTTTGGGGAATTTAAAGACTACTACTGATTAGCAAATGGGAACTCAATCCACAGCGATGCAAGAACTTTTATGATTATAGGCTTATCATCTTTGGAACATACAGGGCCAGTTCTGGAGTAAATCCAATGATCCTGGCCTTGATCTGATGAAGTAGAATTTCTTGTTGAATCTAAAAATCAAATTTAGGAGACTGTTGCGAAGAGATATACTTTCAGGAACCAATAGATTTCCTAATGAATTTCCTTGGCAGTTTCAATTTAACTATCCACCACTAGCAATCAGATAATAAAAGGATCTTTTTTATTTCGCGCTAGATTGAAAGCACTTTTTGACAACTGTAGAAATGGGTAGAAGAAAAGAGAAAAGAAACAGGGTGTTAGGGTACATCATCTTTGCTGACAGCGTAGCCCCAGAATTGTGGCATGTGCACACACAGAATTAAGCAAATGGTTTGTGGGGTTTTGGGGTTGGGGGGGAGGGGGGTGCGTGGAGACTGGAGAGGAGCAGAAGTTAAAGCACAGAGGGAAGGTAGGTGGACACCTGAAAAGGCTGGTGGTACACTGAGGAGAAAGATAATAGCGGAAAGAGAACCCTTTTACTCTTCCAGCGTTCTTTTGGTGATATATAACTCTGCCTGTGTTTGTCTTGTTGGGTTTTAGGAATATCACTTCATTGATAGGATTGACTTCTTAACTGTATCTTTTCATAAGCTATATTTAGTCTCTTCATGATAAAGATGGATAGTGATTCTGATCAATTTCTGTGCTTCATGTGTTTCTGATTGACGTTTTGCTTGTCATATGTGTTTCTGATTGATCAATCTAGAAAACTTACTTTAGCGTTATTTATGTTTTCGTCGAATGTTGACGTACTGTTACTATGTTTTTATATGGATTTTATTATTGCAGTTTGTCGCGAAGAAGCTTGACAAGAGACTTTCAGATCTTGGTGCAACAGCAATTGTGGAAAGAGGTCTGGGAGATGATCAGCACCCTTCAGGGTATTGCTTTAATCTTGTATAGGAATGATAGATTCGTTTTGCCTGATCATCTGCTGCAAATGATAAATATCTAGCCTTTTGCATTGTTTATGCACGTGTTATGACCACTCAAATGAAGTAGGGTCTGAATTTCATCACTTCTCCTTTTTCAACTGTCCTTTATTTTATTATTATTATTTTTTTTTGGGTAAGTAAACTATTTTATTTACCAACTTAGAACAGCACAAACTATCAGCCAGGTTTGGACATAATGCCCCAAAACTGGCAGTTACCTTCTGTCTACTCTATCACCAATACTTCTTCTACCTGAAACTATTACAATTGTTACAGCACACTTAAGGGTAGTAATTAAGCTCTTCCAATAGCCTCCTTAGCCTATCTTCATAGAACCTCTGTAATGCACCTCTTGGATGACTTGTTGACTAATACACCATGATGGTTTAAAACATCATATATACATACTTCTAAGTTCAATCATGATATCCTATGTAGTCTGATCATTATGGACCAGCACCAGATGTAGGCTGTTTTTAATGTCAGTTTCGTGGCTTTTCTTTCATGCAAAAGTTCCTACTGCTGTTTTCCTATCAAAAAAATTAGCTGATGTTCTCTACTTTGCATTCTGTAGACTACTAACACAAATTATGTCGAACCCAAGAAAGTATATACTTGACAACGTGTTGAGCTAACTGTCTTGTCCATTGGTGTTGTTGTGCGGTGACCTTGACCCTTAGATAGATCGATCAAAGGCAAATCGAGTTTAGGAGTTCTACCCAAACCTGTATCCTTGCTCTTCTGTTGGAAAATTCTCAGATTTCTTTCAAGCCATAACCCATATACACAACTTTCCAAAGTCATTTCTGTAGATTACAGCCTTCGCTTATCCCCCTTTAGCATGATTTAAAGCTCAGCTGATCTCATCCTGCCATCCCATAGCCTGCCTGTTTATCCTTTGCCAAGATAGTAACTTTCCCCAAACAGCCGAAAATAAGTGCTTAGCACTTCCATTCGCGGCATCATACAATGAACATCTCAGGTCCCCAAGCTGTCCCCATTGAGCCACTCTGTCCTGGGTAAGGAGTCTTCTATTTAATGCCAGAAATAAGATGAAAATCCATTTGGGTGACCCATAATTGTTACATATCAGTTTCCTCCATTCAACATGAAAATCCCCTTTGATTTTGCCGTATAATCCTTGGATTGAGAAGTTAGCCCACTGCTGGAGGGCTATTTTGTGATAACCAGCTTCGTCAAAGGTACCCTTTGCTTTTAGAATCTTCCTAACAACCCAAGAAGCTTGTTTTGTTCAGTGTCCCATGCCTTGCCTCCTTTCACATAGTAGCTATGAATCCATTGGACACATGATTTGTCATTCTTTCTACATACAGGAGGAGAATTCAATTTAGTATACATTACATAATAGCTTTACTGCATTGGGGAGGCTCACCTACTTATGTTGAATGGTCTTCTTCCCTCCTCTCTTCTGAATGTGGTCACATACTCAAGTAGAGTTTCAGGTTCTTTTATTTTTTTTTTTTGGGGGGGGGGGGGGGGGTGGGGGTGGGGTGGGTGGGAGGTGGTGATAGAGGGGCGGACTATCAGCCGCCTAGGTTTGAAGCTGAAAACAGCATATTTCTCGGTGCAAGAAAAATTAGGAAATGCGCATTAGCTACAACTTTATGCATGTTCACTTTTAACAACATGCATCTAGTTATCACGGGCAACCTGAAGAATGTTCTGTTATATAGCCGTTATTTTAGTGAAATGTCTAATGAATGCATCAATTATCTGTTTGCAGGTATGAAGGCGCCTTGGATCCTTGGATGTCCAACTTGTGGGAGGCATTATACCAAAAAGATCCAAAATTGTTCCCTAAAGGTCCAGAATTCATGACTTCAAATACGAGTTTGACGGATCAACCTAAAGTACAGATCAACTATCATGATGTTGATGAAGGGACTGTAGAGTTTTCATCTAACCCAGGTAACTTGTTAAATTGGACTTCTTAAATCAACATTCATTTTCATCTTCAGGTCATTATAGGTTCTAAGTTCAGGCTGACAGTCGATAAAAGAACAATGAAAGCCTTTACAAGCATAGATTCATGAAGACACTTATCTCTAAAAGGAAAGATCAACATGTCTTGCTCTAAGATTGTGAATGATACAAAGAGAACTCATCAATAACTTTGTGTAGTTTGTTGTATTGTACCTTCAGTCAGCGTATTGTGAGGTTTTAGTGGTTATCCTGTCACTTAGAAGCTTTGAAAGATCATTTTCTTGATTTTTTCTTTTTGATGCATGAGTGCATCTAAAACTTGTTCCTTGTGTGTTTCACTTTTGCTGGTATGGTTTTATTGGCCTAAAGGGTTTGTGATAGTTGTCTTTCAACATGTAGTAATTAGAGAACCTGTGATAGTTGCAGATCTCAAGCTTCTGAGCTGCAGATTGAGAGCACACGGTTCATATTGCCAGGAAAACTCTCTGGAAAGCACCGCCCTGATTGCTTCTTAAAAATGGTAGGCAACCTCCATTACCAAGCTTTTACATTTCTTTGATATGTGTCAGTGCATGCACTGGAGCTCTTGCTCTGCTCCCTGAAACAGGATATTTGGTTGTGGATGTACTTGTGGTTTACACCAAGCAAAGGTCAAGTTTGTTACCTAGTTGACGTCCTTGAGGATGAACTTGCAGGAAGTTCATCAATGGAGGTTTTAAAGTGATTGTAACTAGTATCTCATTAGAAGTAGCATATATATTGAGCATCTCTAACATCCAACAGAAACAAGACATAATTGATCTGCCTTGGATGTATTATCACTAGGTTACCCAATCTAGGAACTATATTTTTTCCTATTGAGATGGAAATCTGAACAACAACATCAACAGGACTATGCTACTGATTAAAAAAAACATCAACAGGATTATGCTACCAGAACCCACTACAAAATACGTGTTGCTTCCACTTATTTGAATATGTTAAAGCCATCACACTGGAATATCCTTCAATCTTACTGTATGTAGTAGAGGCCTAGAGTACTACTCAATCGCATGCACATGGTGAAAGTATATCTCTTCTTGAAAACGATCAAAAGTATATCCCTTCTTGAAATTCCTTTTACAATTCGCTTAAACCAGTTGTTCCAAAAGTGTTGGAAGAACCATAATCTACCAAAGATTTTTGCCCCTGTAACTGCTATTTAAGGATATATAAGTAACTCAACTTGCAGGAAATAGAGCATGAGTTATTTAATTACCACTATCAATGAATTGCTCTACTCAAAATACTAATAAATAAAAGTAGAAATGCATCTTCTGCCATGAGTCCTCTATTCTAAAAAGCACTACAGCCGTACTATCTGCATTTTCCAGAAGGCTCCTTCCCCAACACCCCCCCCCCCCCCCCCCCCCCCCCCCCCCCCCCACAAAAAAAAAAAAAAAAAACCCTCCCTCCCTTACTTGGAGGTGTAAGATCCTCTTTTCCTTGACATGATGGTTATGATGTAGCCATTGATTTGTTTTTCATTCACTCTATTGGTACAGGTCACAAATGAGGCTTTAAGTAAAGCTGGTTCTGGGAAAGATGTACGCCATTTTGAGTTTGAAGCTGTTTCATCTGTAAGTCATGTTTTAGATTTTGCTCTCTTTTACTCCTTTCACCTTATATGATCCATTTGATGCTTTCTTTTGTACTTTCAGTCTATTGAGTATGAAGTTGGTGATGTAGCTCACATTCTCCCCGGCCAAGATGCTGCAGCGGTTGATGCTTTTATAAAGCGATGTAATTTGAACCCTGAATCATACATCAGTGTATGTACCGGTGTTACTTTCTTTACTCTTTTGGTGTCATTAGGAGCCTGCTCTCTTTCAAATCTTCCTCTGAGATATTATTTTGTATTCATGCATATCTGAAGGTATTTATTGATTAAATTTTCTTGGAACATGATTTACATTTCCACGTTAATATGGCTCCATTATTATGTGGACTGCAATTATTCTAAAGTGTCAATTGTAACTGGAAGGAGAATTGTATCGGCGTTATATAGACTTTGAATACAGTAGAAAAGGGAGGGATAGCGTTGTGGTAAAGACTCTCCAGGTAGGGGTTGGTGTAAAACAAGGGAACAAGTGAGGAAGGACAATAACCTGGTCAGTTCACCGGTTGTACAACAGCATCAGATAGTCCTATCATGCATTGGCATATGGACAAGCAAAAAGGCCCTTGTGCTGATTGGAAGCAAAAAAGATACAATACCGAAAGATTAGTAACGCGCTGCCAGTATGTATTCTGTGGGCTCTGTAGAAAGAAAGAATTGTAGTTATTTTGGAGACGAGTCTGTGGCATGCATGGACTAAAATAACAGTGTCTGTCTTCAAGCTTTTTTGTGTATTAGCAGAAAGGTATATGACATATACTTCACTTTACTCGACTTCCTAAACTCCATCCAACCCCCCCCCCCCCCCCCCCCCCCCTTCTTGTGCTACTTTTCTTAATAAAATTTTGACCTTTAAAAAGGTCCCCTGAAATGGAACCTCATTAAAGTTGAAGAAAATTAAAAATAGATAGGTCAGTTCAACTTTCTAGGATAAGTTTCTGAGCATTAGAACCAAGGGTGTTAGTAAATAGTAAAAGCACTGAAGTAGCTGATGTTCATTTGCTTTGGTTAAGTTACTGAGAACATGTATTACAAGGTTTGTTTCACACTATGGAATGTGAGATTTCTTTTCTTTACTCCCTTCTTTGTGGTGAGCCCACCTGTGGGATATCATTGGTTATGTTGTTGTTGTTGTCCTTCTTTATGGTGAGACTAGAGTCTGCAATGTTGGCTACTGCATCAATTGAAAGGGCAAATCTCTCATCTATCAACTCCGCAATTCTTCTTTTTTTATTGTTTATCAACTCCATAATTCTTATGTTATTATATGAACAATTTTTCAGGTTGAGCCTAGAGATGGAGAAAATGAACTAAGTCATGATTTGAGAAATGCATTGAAGGTCCCTGTAAGATTAAAAACTTTTGTGGAACTGGCAATGGATGTTGCATCAGCTTCCCCTAGACGATATTTCTTTGAGGTATGACATGGAGTTTCTGAATTTCCTATGTTTCTTTTTAACAGTAAGTCCCCTTTGCATGATCTCCATGTGTCTAGAGTAATTTGATAAGCCATTTGGATTTGAATTCTTCAGGTGATGAGTTATTTTGCCACTGCCGAACACGAGAAGGATAGGCTTCAATATTTTTCCTCACCAGAAGGAAGAGATGATCTTTATGAGTACAATCAGAAGGAAGGAAGAACTGTGCTGGAGGTGAATAAAATATTTCCACTCTTTGATAATAAAGTTGCTTTTGAGTGGTCATTAACATTTCTTTTATAGTCAGGTTCTTCAACATATGGTTTCCTTATGGTAGACTTTTGTTTCATGGAATGTATAGGTACTATAGTTTAAGAAGACATACTAAGAAGCATGAAGTTGGCCCAGTACTTTTGGAAGCAAAATTGGTTAGCCAACACCAACTCTAAACATGCATTACATTGTCTTGATTGTCATTCAAATTAGAAAATAAGCTCCAGTTCTTATTTAGTCTGAAAACCAGTTAGTCTCTCTAAATGTGAAATCTGGAAATGAGCACATCGTTCGCTAGTCCTTTAACTTAAAAGCAATGGAAACTAAATACTTTAATTAGGTAGCTAACGTTACTTTTAGCTGAAGTTTTGGCATAAAGCAAGCTACACAATTTCACAATATCATTTTAAAACATGGAGACTTGGTCTTCTCCTATAGAGTGATCCTTCTACTAACTAATAATGTCATTTTTATGGTTAAGTTATGAGTTGCAGGAGATTTTGGGAGTGAATTGTTTTGCGTCTGCTGTTAATGTCTCTTTTCCTTTCACTGTGTGATTTTTTCTACTTTCCATATTGTAATGCAGGTATTGGAGGATTTTCCATCTGTTCAGATGCCATTTGAATGGTTGGTTCAGTTGGTACCTCCACTAAAAACCAGGGCTTTTTCCATCTCATCTTCTCTGTCAGCTCATCCAAATCAAGTACATTTAACAGTAAATGTGGTATCATGGACAACACCTTATAAGAGGAAGCGCACAGGTCTTTGCTCATCATGGCTAGCTGGACTTGATCCTCAGAAAGGTATGGTTGGAGTAACTTATAATTACAATGCCTAAATCGTTTACCTCATGCACCTCTTGGAGCTCTTTGATGATAGTTTTTGGATTATGCTGAACAGGTGTTATCATACCGGCATGGTTTGGAAAAGGTTCTCTTCCTTCTCCTCCACCTTCACTTCCTCTTATTCTAGTAGGACCTGGCACAGGCTGTGCACCTTTTCGTGGATTTGTGGAGGAAAGAGTCCTGCAGAGTCAATCTGGTCCAACTGCTCCCATTCTTTTCTTCTTTGGTTGTAGAAATGAAGAAAATGACTATTTATACCGAGATTTTTGGTTGTCTCACTCACAAAAGGGTGGAGTTCTTTCTGAAGAAGAAGGTGGAGGCCTTTTTGCTGCTTTTTCCAGAGACCAACCACAGAAGGTTTACGTGCAGCATAAAATGAGAGAACAGAGCGCTAAGGTATGGAATCTGCTAACGGAGGGGGCAGCTGTCTATGTTGCAGGCTCTGCCAACAAAATGCCTTCTGATGTGCTTTTGGCATTCGAAGAAATTGTGTCCAAGGAAGGCGTGGTTCCAAAGGAAGCTGCAGTAAGGTGGCTTAGAGCATTGGAAAAGGCAGGCAAGTATCATGTTGAGGCATGGTCTTAGAGTGCTGCTTGGTGATTTTACCATTTTCACCTGAAAATCCAAGGTGAGGAGCCAAGAATCCTTGCAAAAGAAAAATGCTCTATTGAGAGAATAGAGTGCATTTATATTTGTGGGATTTTGCCAAAGAGACATTACTGCCAAGGACAACTGCTCTTATCAATCTTTGAGAGGATTTATCAGCTTGTCGTAAAAAGTTCAATATGGAGGTCCCAATTGGAGCTCTAAATACAGAGAGAAAATCTCTTATATGGTGCAACAATTATGGTAGAGCCCATTAGGCTAAAGAGTTTTGAAATGCGTCTCTTCGTGTGTAACCAAATTAGAATTATATCAATTATATTCAAGTTGCGTGGTTAGCCAGTCCTTAACATGACAAGAAATGTGGATGGTACTGGCTAAATTGTATAACTGATCGATCATGTGGTGCCTTTCCTATTATTTCAAGCTTATACAGCTTACATATCTTTATTTGGCAGGGATATAAGAGCAAATTTTCCTAGTGTGATTAGGGCACATTCATTCTATAAAGATAGAGGCAGTAGTCAAGAGGTTTCAATTTAAACTGTAACTTTGTGAGGTTGAATTCAGTTACACTTTATGTTGAGTTCACTATGTAAAATGCAAGTGCAAGGCATAGTTGTTTTGTCAAGTTGACGTACATGAAGAGTTTAATTGGAGAACATAATGAATATTGAGAAATCATAGGGAAACAGGTCATACGTTTATTAGTTGAAGTAATTTTCTATTCATCTACTTATCACGCCTATTCAAATCTTACGAAAGACACCTTTTAAGGAAAAGAGTGCAATTTAAACTGCAAATTGGGCTGTAGAGGGTTCCGAGATGTAATTTGTTATGTGAAGTTGACATCAACTTTCACTATTAGGGCCGTTTGGTTCAAAGGGGATAATCCTGGAATTACAAATTTCCGGGATTAAAATTTGGACTAAAAGTGGGATAAATAAACCCACCTCATATATGAGATTAGTTAATCCCATGATTTTGGGATAAAAGCTCTCCCAACATAGCTAATCCCAACAACTAAATATGGGATTAATTTAGTCACAAATTTAATCCCGGGACTATTAGTCCAATCCCACCAACCAAACGATCCCTTAGAGTAAAAGTTTTGGTTGGCACAATCCTCTCTAAAACATACCCTTCTACTATGTACTAAGGAGGGGCCGATATTCCAATATTGATCTGCATGCATACTTCTGTTTTTTTCGAGAGGGCGAGTCTTCCTCATCTTGAAGTCCTGCGATTTGTGAGAGCACCGAAGCAACATAGAATGACCCAAATCGTAGATTTTCTCGACTCTCTCACAGTTCAACGAAGCAGCCCAACTAATATAATACGAGGAAGAAAGATTGGATCACACGCTGAAAACCTAACATTCGAAAGTAGGACCTAAAACAAATTAATCGAACCCATTTTTAAATAAGAAAGATGAAATACGGAAAAAAAAATACAATGGATCTTATAGCATTAGTGTAAATAATTTTATATAATTTCTTTCTGTTTTGGGTTCGAGTGCAAATAATTTTAGTCAATACGTTTAAAGATATATTACCGCCGTCCCACAATAAGTGTCTAATTTCTCATTTTCATAGTCATTTAGAAAAACATTAATTACTATATATATTTTATCTCATTACTCTTATTTATTTTGTTATTAAATATGACATGATCTAATTGTTTCTTCAATAGCAAGGATATTTGACAAAACACAGGTAATTTTACTTTGATACTCTAAGTAGACATTTAGCTCCCGTTTGGACATGATTTGAGATTTGGGATTTGGAACTTGGAAATTGAAATTTTATTTGGACATGCATTTTATTTGTAACAAAATTTGAAGATTGTGAGGGAATTTCCCAAAAAAAATACCCCAAAAACACCCCCAAAAACTATGAACAAACGCTAGCTTATTCTGGGACAAAAAAAAAAAAGGAAAATAAACACCTATTGTGGGACACAGATATTAGTTTTTTAAGTGGTCTTAGTTAGGTACTCCCTTCGTTTCAAAACGGATGAATTTATTTCATTTTTAGTCTGTTTAAAAAAGAATGATCTCTTTCTAAATTTGGAAAAAGATTTTTACTTTTACTCATTTGTAGCCACATAAATATCTGTATAACTTATTTTAGACCACAAATTTCAAAAATCTTTCATTCTTTATTAAATTTCGTGCAAAGTCAAATGAGTTCCTCAAATACGAGGGAGTACTTGTCATATTGCTGAAAGAAAACTAGAGTTGTCTTATCCAGAGTTGTCAAGAGTTCCTCTCTCTGTATGAAACTTACTCATACAGATAAAAAACAGTAAAAATGATGTTAGCAACAGCAACACAGCCTAAAGTGAACTGGGTTCCTTGTGCATTTTCTTCTAACAAAATCTTTTCACCCAAAAATGTAATCTTTTCACCCAAAAGAAGAAATGTTGGTGTGTTTGCTGCAGTAGCTTTTGCTGAAGAAACCTCTGTTGATGCTTCACTTCCCCTTCAAAAACAGGTCTTTTCCTCTCTTTTACATATATACACACCCTTTATCCTAAACTGTTTGACTGGACACGGTGTTTAAGATAGAGATGATGACTCCTAACGGCAAGGGTGAATGGACATAACATGTAGTCGAGAGCAATTTCGGATAGTGCAGGGACAAATTTGGACCTTTCCCTAAGTTAATAAATGTACAAAACAATAAGCTGTCATTTTTTACCTAACAATTGAGTTTGTATACAGTTGAACCTGCAACTAGTTATGCCAATAGCAAAATGTGAAATATAATAGGTTAATTCGTTTCTAAACATAGAAATGTGCACTTATTGGGAAGGGAGTGAATACATACATCTAAATGTATAATGTGTGTGCATTTGTGCCTGTGTCTTTTTGTATGTGTCTGTCATAACAGTAGTATACCCCAGTATGATTCAGCTTTTTGCTCTTAATATTGTTGTATTAATGTTACAATCTGCAAGATGTGCAGAAACTTGGAGTGCTAGTGAAGCCAATGGAGAAACCTAGCATAGTCTTGAAGTTTATTTGGATGGAGAAGAACATCGGAATTGGGCTGGACCAGGTAATTCCTGGTCATGGTACAGTTCCTCTGAGCCCCTATTATTTTTGGCCTAGAAAAGATGCTTGGGAGGAGCTTAAAGTCTTGCTAGAGAGTAAGCCCTGGATATCCCAGAAGCAGATGATCATTCTTCTTAACCAGGCCACTGATATCATCAATTTGTGGCAACAGAGCGGTGGTGATTTAGCTTAAGTTTTTGTAGAACAAGATTTTTCTTGCTGCCACTGACGTCGCAAGTATGTTGGCTATCATATTTTATTGTGACGACTGTAGTTGTAACTTATTTCGCTTAAAAGGTTAGTCAAAATTTTGCAGTTTCTGTTGTAGATTTCCTCTATTCTTTTCATTTTATGGATGGAAATCCAAACCATGCAATTGTCGATGTTACAGAGTTTTAGTAATACCAAGATGATTTGCCTTTTCCTGTATAGTTACTGATTGTCTTAATTCTGAAGATTACTATGTCAAAAGGATAAACCCATAGTAATTGAACAAATTTGGCTATTAACTGATATGGCTGATTAATTTAATGATAACTGATAAGAGTACCATTTGCCCTCCTTTTATCAACCTAAAGAAGAAAAAGAAAGAAGATTATCCCCTGGCTACTTCTGAGGTGCATTTACTTTTTCATTTCCAAACATTAATAGAATCTGCAACTCTTGGACTCGTATTCACTTATTACTTTTGATATGTTGCTTAGGTCTTATGAAGAAACTGTTTGTCGCAGAACATCTAGTTGTGAATCTTTAGTCTCTTCTTTTGCATTTCATATGATCTATTTCCTACCTGAAATCCTCATTTGAGTTTGTCATTGGGATATTCCAGTCATCAAAGGATCTCACGCATTTTCTTCATCCAAAATCTCTCTATCTGATTCCCTTATGTTCCAGTTGATTTAGCATTGTGTGTGTGTGTGTGTGTGTTATACTCATTTTTAGGAAGTATAATTACCATAGATTCTGGTGCGTCAAATAAAAGACAAAAAGGAAAGATGAGAATATTATATAGGTATTATCTTCCAAACAAGTTTTATATATATATATTGGTTGGACCGTAGGTGCGATGATTTACTTCATGGAGAACCAGCATGTTTGTTACTAATATACTTTTATGTCCCCATAAATCATCTCCAAAAATGATCTGGTGTAAAACATAAAGATAAGAGCTATCCCCTCCTGCAAAATACTATCCTAAGAAAAAGAATATGAAGAAAGCTACGCGCTTGATGCAGCACTAATGAGCAAGCCTATTGGAGGCTAGCAGTCATCCCTGATAGCTTCTGTCACATGCAGCTGTTCTATCGTTGTTTTCCTAGTAACCCTTCCGGCCTTGTCTGATGATGTTCTGCTTCATCTCTTCACAACATTGGCCTTTACGAATATGTAATAGTTGCATGATTACAATGCTTTCCCACCAAATCCTTGCCCTTACTAGGCTTGGAATCCAAACAATTCTAGTCGTGCTGCTGCATTAGCCACTGATAAAGAAGCATCAGGCACTTCGTACTATCCAACTATCTCCAATATGCTCACTGGAGCTGCTTCTGTGCCTTCTGAAGATCCCTCTTCATCTGTAATAGTAAAAATGTCATGCCATTTGAAGTTCCAATCATAAGTAATGATTGCCAAGTCAAAAAATATACCTTGAGCACATTCTTTTTCACTGTCAATGTTAGACTTAGTTATGATATCTGAAGTCTCATCCTCTACAGACAGGGTGATACCACAATCAGCAGCAATATCGATAAGCATATTCCATCTTCTTCCTGATCCTGCCTGACGTTTTGAGAGCTTTGGTATCATCTGAGAAATTCCATGATCAGTTTAGTTTGAGAAGTCAATCTCCTGCAGATTTTAGGGGCAGAGGAATAAAGACCACATCATTGAGCTCTTACCTTTGAATGCACACTACAATTATTTTTTAATTCAACACATTGAGCCGCAAATTCATTCCCATATCTTGAGGTGAAAATCTCACGAAGTTCATGAAGCTCAGGGAATTCTCCCCATCTTGAAGCTGCAAAAATCAAGCTTGAGATTGCCTCTCTGAGCTCCTCGGGACAGTCTCTGTTTAAACATTGGCAGGTACATTGTCAAGCATTGAAAAAAGAAAAAAGAAGCTAAGATTCTAGTTAATAGTCATCCGATGGAAGCTTAATCTACTTGTAAATTTCGATAAGATATGGAGAAGTACTTACCCTTTAGCTTTTATCAGCACTCTTTTGTCTATTAGTAGCTTGCAGTAGTTTTCCATCATTGAAAGTGCGTCTAGTGAGTTCTGCTCCTTAACAACATGTTCGACCTGTGAAGTAAAAATGATGATTCCTTGAGAAGGAAGCTTACATAATTGAGAGGAGAAGAATGCAAGAAAGGTAGAAGAGAGACGGGGTATATTATCGTTGGAACATACTCTATGAAGGGCATCTTCTTGGCGACCAAGATGAAGTAGTTGGATAACATCTGAACGTGCGAGTGAGCACCTAACTTGGTGTTGATTTTTTAGAATGGCAATCCTTGAGATGGCAAGGTTAGCCAGTGTTGTAACTTGTGATGCCTTGAATTTTCTTCTAAAGAGTCCCATGTTTGTTTTCTGTTTTGTTAGTTTGCTAGTATATGAAGTGTCTTGAGGGAGGGAGGTTGCCACTTACTAGAAAAATGGAGTGAAATCTTGTTTATATATAAGCAAGACATCTGCATGAAGTTGTCAATAAGTTCATTTCTTATTTTCCTTTGTTTGATAGCGTGTTAAAGACTATTTTTTCAACCTTTGAAGTTGTCAATAACTTTGTTCAATTCATAGATTATTGACGGCTGTCGTGGAACATGTCTTTTTTTAATTGAAACATATACTTTGATTTCCTGGTATTCTTTTTCATTTGCCAAATTGTCAGAGAATTGGTAAGTGCTGAAAAGACCTGGCAGTCTTTTTACACTTTTTCCTGTTTATTATTATTATTTTTTTGATAAAGACGTTTTCCAGTTTATCAACTACTTAGTACATTAAGCTATGACTTTTTCAATGATTGATGTCGATCTTTTTCAAATTTTAACTTTCCTATATGTTATTTTCTTCACTTGGAAATCAATGTTCTAGAAAGATTATTTTAAGTTGACGCTTTTCTAGAACCTTCGCACCCACCCAAAGGCAACCAAAGAAATATTAAATGTTTGATATATGTTTAAATTAAAATTTGGAACCATCCACTTTAGATGTGTAAAGTGAAATAATTTCTGTTCAATCATTTTAAACAAAATTTAAAGATAAAAGTTTGAGACAATGCTAAAGAAAGTGGAAACCTTTCCTTCCATATTTGTTTTCTGTTAGAAAGTTGCAAAAACCTATGGGATGGATTTGAAGTTCATTTTCCTTTGATGTCAAACATTTGCTTTTCTCTACTAGTACTCCCTTCGTTTCAAAAAAGATGAACCTATTACTATTTGAAGGGTCAAAGAAGATTATGTTTGACCACATGTCTTACAAATATTTTCTAACTATTTTGAATTATTAACTATTGTGACTTATAGTATTTTTCATGTAGTTTCTAAATATGTAAATTTTATTTCACAAAATTTAAAAATTCGATGTACAAATTTCCGGTCAAAATTAGTCAATTTGACCCTCGTACTCCGCAAAGGTTCATCCTTTTTGAAACGGAGGGAGTAGTATTTTTTCTTTTCACTTTAGTGAGAGGTCGTTTATAGTGCGAGTTGATCACTCCTGTTTAGAAAATAGATTGCCGTACATCTATTAGAGTCTGTTTGGCCAAGCTGCCAAAATCAGCTTATTTTGAGAAGCGTTTTTTTTTTTTTATAAGTGCTTTTCAAAGAAGTGTTTTGCAAATAAGCAACTTGTATTTGGTCAAATTTTAGAGAAGTGGTTTTGTTATTAATTTGTATTTGACCAATATTTGGAAAAATTACCAAATTACGAAAATGGATATATAATAGTCTTAATTTGATTAAATATCGAAGTTTGAAATGGGTAATCTTCCCAAATAATCAAATGTACTTATTTTTTCAAGAAGCTGCTTTTTTTAGCTTCTTCCCCACGCTTCTGCTGACACTCAAAAGCACTTATTTTCTCCTAGAAGTTTGGCCAAACACCCCCAAAATTTTAAAATAAACACTTCTGGCTCCCCAGAAGCTTGGCCAAACAGGCTCTAGTCACCTAACTCTCGCATCTGAGAGATATTATAAGTGCTCCTTTTTTAATTTTACAAGGTATAAGTTCACATCCTGTAAATTGCATGCAAATGACAGTGAGAAGGCAAGAAATAGGTGGTCGTAACTAGCCTCCCAAAATCGGAGAAAATGATACCTCACTTGAGAAATGACAGAGAACTCGCGGGCACGATTTTACTGATATAATAAGATCCATTATACAAAGGGGTCCGAGTATCCAAGGCTTGCCACAGTGAATGAGGAATACTCCACATGGCAAGATATATAGGAAGTCGCAAAGACTTATAAAAATGAAGAGAAGCAAAAGAACGTATAATGGAAACTATAAAAGGTCAAATAGCACCCTGTTCCATCCATGTCATTCGTCAAACTCATGCATGTGATCTAACAGATAGTTTGCAGCCAGCTCTTCATTTTTGTTGCACGCAAAGTATACTTCCAATACTAAAGCTCGATCGAACCCCATAGCTTCAAGCTGCCAGAAATTATCATATCAGAATCCTTCTCAATTTCCTAGATACAAGCTAATCAGCAGAGATTTGGGGAGAATGATTAAAACACAAAGGAAAACTCCTTTCAGGGAATTTGCATGAGATGCAGGCTGTCACATTAAGTTCTATAAACTTTGGGAGACGAAGTTGTCTCAATGCCGTGCCGTTTCAATATATTTGCACATTCAGAAGTATGAACCACAGCAAGGTCCAGGCTAATTGACAGTTATAGAAGCATAATGCTACATATGCAAATTAGAAGTTCAATTTTTTTCTTTTTGACTAGTGCAAAAAGTACATTAGCTGTCAATATCTTGCAAAGCTAATCCTCAGCATTCTCAGCTATCAAAGTAAAAGCTTTCACATTATACCATCAAAAATTGCAAAATGCAACGCCTCCACCTCTTCTCTCAAAATGACTCTGTTGCAAATTGTAATTCAAGACCCAACTCTCAATATGGCCTAGTATTACGTCCAAACAGTCGCAATAGTGAATCGCCCATTTGAGATCCTCAACAACATTTACCTCTTCATAGAATCTACTATTAAATAAACTCTACGAGAAGGCTTTAGTTGATGCAAGCTAACGGACAAATAAATAACTTACACGCTCAATAGCCTCACGCTCTTCAGGTGTAACAGTCACAGCTTGTGGTATTGCTCCTGCCATCTGCCCTAATGCATTCCTGATACACCATATAATGAGAAAATCAATTTTGCATATAGACACAAGATGGTAAAGAAAGGATCTCAGATAGATTCAAGCTAAAGGAAATTAGGCACTCAGATACATGTTAAAGTTAAACAAGCTCTTAGAAGCAAGCAATAGGTTAGGCGGGATGATAACAAATGTTCTCACCCCTCCCCTTCAACAGGTTCATTGATGAGGCGCAAGAAGTCGGGTTGATGCTCTTGAATAAGCCGCATCAAATGCGGATTTTGCTTACCCAACTCCTGGAGCATAGGCTGCAGATAAAGAAATGTCATGGTTCTGAAAATACTTAGAGCAAACAAATAATAAACACAGCATGTATGATCCAATACCTGCAAGATTTGTGGATTGGCTTGCACCATTGCTCGAAGGGCCTGGAACTGTTAATGGAGAAGGATATTAAATTATGCCTTCATATTATATAAACAATTTTGGAGAAAAGTGGGTAGCCAACCTGTGGACTATTGCGGAGAAAGTCCAAATTTCCGGCACCAGCATTTGAGCCCGCGTTTGGTAAGCCCTGATTGGATAAATACAAGTTTAGGATAAGACCACCATGGATAATAAGTAGGCAAATTTAACCTTCAAGGTATATATACTACCTGAGGAAACAAATCCAAAGGATCAGCATTTGGCCCACTGGAAGGAACTGCAGGTTCAGAAGGCTGAGGAGAAGGGTTTACAGCCTGTCCACTGGCAGGAGCAGCTGGTGCACGGGCAACAGGAGGAATTTCGGCTTGTTCAGGAATACCCTGAAAGTAATTCATGTGTTTTGGGACATGTAAAAGATGAAACCACAGAAATAAGAGAACCAACGATGTCTACCTTACTAAGACAACCAACTGGGACCAAATAATTATATTTTCTTACTTCATGAATTAGTCCAAATTCCTAAGAAAGAAAGGTTTAAATGGTCATGAAGCTCTATGAATTTATAACCAAGAAAGGCAATCCAATGCACAAAGTGAAAGAGTGCATCTTTTGTAAGACCTACAAAGAAATGCCAAAGAAGGGCATTTGAGGTGCAGGAAAAATTCAATGTATACATGAAGCAAACAGAAAACCCCTGTTTATAGAGATAGATAGGATGGGGATTTTAGAAGCTAGTATTTGTGTAGTGAACTTTCACTTGCATACCGCCTGTAAAGCAAAGCTTTCGACAAAACCCCTTGTGTCAATAACCTAGTCGCTTTGTTTCAATTTATATGACACTTCCCATTTTAGGACATTCAATGTTGACACCATCCTTTTCTATCCATCTTTCACAACTTCCACAAGTTCAAATCCATTATTCAGTTTTAAACTTTGATATAAAGTTTTCTTCTCAAAGTAACTTTTTACCTAATACTTTAGTATTTTCTTCCACTACGACTAATATAGTACACATGTCAAAACAAATATCTTGAACTCCATGTCCAGTTAAACACGGTCATAAAGATTAAAACAGGGGAGAAACTCATTAATCAAAAAAGCAATGCAGGAAATGAAGAAAAAGGTGACTCTCCAAGGTCCTAACATGAAGAAACACGGTGAATCAATCCTGCATCACTCTCACATTAACCAGAGAACTGGAAGAAAGATATCCTCTCTTGTTTAGGAGAAAGAAGGCAGGAAAGAGAAGGAAAACACAGAGAGAGAAGGAAGGTAATCATGCAAAAAGAGGAAAAAATTGAACACTGCACACATGCTATGCAAACGCTTTTGCACAGCCAATAGTTGTTTAAATTTGAAGTTACCACATAGAAAACTCCAACCAGGAATGAGGTGCAAGAACATAAAGAAAGATCTCAAAATCAAAGCTAGCTACACACTCACCGAATACAAGTAATCAACAGCTCTCTCTGGATTGTTATATGCAGCACGTAAAGCACGCACAACTGTATCCCTATCCCAACTTCCACCACCCATATCAAGAAGTTGTTGAACTGTGGACTCCAAGTTACTTCCAGCAACAAGGTTTGATGCTGCTTGGTCATACACATCTGTTATAGAACTGTTTGACAGAAAGTAGTAATACTCAAATATAGACAGCACTAATCACATAGCAAAAGGGAATTATCAAAAATCAAGTTCCCTAAATCAAGCATGTCATATGTATTCACCTAGCAGCAGCAGGTACTGGAGCAGGAGGCGCAGACTCAGATGCAGATTGAGGACTGCAAAGCAAACAAAGCTTAAGATAAAACCAACGGAAACAACAAAAGGGGAAAGAAGTTTCAAGTGACCGCCAACCAGTGACCAAATCAAAGATACCAGGAACAGAAACTTACGCTGCAGCACTACCAGCAGTAGCAGCAGCTTGTGGTGCTGTTATTGTCTGACTAGCTTGGGCAGAGGGCGTAACAGGTTGTGCCTAGTCAAATGGATGTTGTCAGCTCTCAAATCTAGATGACATAACCATCTTTCATTTGTTTAAATGAACTATTGTAAGGCTCGAAACACTCAGATTGCACAAATGCTTTATTCTCTTCCCAAAAATAAGTTATGGTAAAAAAATTATTAGAATGTGTCTCAAACTCAAACAATGCTGAATGATCCCATGGATAGAACTGCTTAAATGCACCTGAAAGAACAAATGAACCAAGGAAAGGTAATTAAGCTCTCACCGTTCTTGAAGGGGTTGCTGGTGTAGATGAGGCTCCAGTTGAAGAGACCTTATTCTACAATGACCAAACGACAAAATATGGACAGTCATTAGCCAACATATCAGAAGACATACTCACACAGCTCTCAGAAGAACTACCCTTGCAATTTCAAACTCCTCCCCCCTTTTTCTGATAAATTTCAAACCCCTCCCTAAAACAACAGATTTTCTCAAGCCACACAATAGAAAAGCCAATTGATCAGCCATGCCTGTAAGTAACAAAATAGTTGGTACCTTGGAAAGCATAATGACCACAAAACTATTTTCAGCAACCTTGTTTTCCTCAAGTGTGGTGGTGTCCTTGAGAACTTTACCCTGATGGATAAGCATCTGTAGTGCAGCGGGGTAGACATCTTGCCCCTGAACCGATTCTATGGTTTTCTTCACATCAGCAACCTGAATAGTTAGCCATGTTGGTTCATCAGCTTGCACTAAAAAGAAAAGGAGAGATGATACATATGCAGACACTTGTGCAGTTTCTAATACATTGGATAAAAAATAACTACTCTGCTCTCAACCAAGAAAAATAAAAGCACCAGGCTGATGCTCACATGTGATAAAGGGTACAGATGAACTAGAAAGAGCGAGACAACCTGATTCTATTTAAGGAAAAAAAGAAAAAACCAAAAGCTTTAAAAGCTCTAGCCTTTACCCCCTTTGCATACTCTTCCTTGCACCAAACGGAAGGAAAGAAAACTAAGAGGAACGATAAAGCAGATAAGAGTTTTAAAATTCACTTTAAGCTCAGGAGGTTTCACCCGTCTTCACGACAGAAACCAAAAAAAAAAAAAAAAAGGAAGCGGGGCTTTAAAAGATGTACAGCCTCTTTACTCCTCTCCATGTACTCTACCATGCACCAAAAGGAAGAAAACTAAAAGGGAAATATAAAGCTTCATGTCATTATTAACAGAAACCTCAGTCACACACGATGAAAATAAATAATTGTACTTAGCCATCCAGCAAAGGAAGCTCATACATCAATAAACATGAGTCAAACTATTTTTTTATCAAGAGAAGAACTCCATCCCCGTTTGTCCTTGGGACACTAGCTTCAACGAAATGCACCACACAACGACATGCATAGCACATCACCATAGTACTACTTCATTAAGGGCTTCTAACGCCACGAAGTATAAAGAGAAAGAGCACCCAAACTGATACGGCTTACCACATAAGCCGGCCAGAATTTCTACCCAAATCCAACCACCCCCTCCCCAATAGAGTAGGAATAGGATAATGAAAAAACAAATGTGCATCAGCTTACAGGGGGTATCAGTACTTCTCTTCTTTCAGATTAGAGTCCATGTATGTAGTTTCCTCAAGGGAGTGACCAACCAATAATGTCCCCAAGATTTGATGAATTGTCAATGACCAGGCCAACATGAAATACTTTTGCCTTCCTTCTCTTATTTTTTCTCTTTGTTGGCAGGCTCAAAATGGCAAGTCACCAAAAATTATACTATACATTACTATCACAAATCTATTCAAATCAATGTACCCCCACTTCTACCAAGTACAATTTGGCCATATGAACATGCCCGGTCAAGCAGAAAGTCTAAAAATCAAAGGGCCTGTATCCACAACCAATGTCTCCAGCAAAGATAAACCTCTAAGTAAATCAAATCAACCCCCCTCCCCCCCCCCCCCCCCCCGCTTCTCCCCTCCAACAAAAAAATAAACTATGCCTAAGCTTCCACCACTTGAACAAAATCATAACTTGAAGCATTTTTCGCAACCCAACTTTTATGCAAGTACTCCAATTACTGTAGCCATCGTGCAAAATGGTACAGAAACTGGCTTTTTTTTTTATAACCAAGAAATCCCCCGACCTAGTGGTGTATGGTTGGAGACTTGGTAAATAACAGTGGCATATGGTTCGAAACTAATAGGTCCACTGCTCTACAGTTCTCCACTTTAAAACCAGACTTTGTTTACAACATGATTCGAACCCTTGACGTGCTCCTAATCCGCACATAACAAGTTGCACTTTATCACTAGACCAAAGCTCTAGGGCACACCGGAAGCAAATAATTGATCGTTTAAGTGCAGCGATAGAAACTACTCTAAGTAGTACTCCGTAAACAAGTATTTGCTGAACACCAAATTCAGTACTATTCAAGCTGTCACATAAGTGTCCCCATACGAAGAATTAATTGAAGCACTAATTCTCTAAAACCACATGACGCTGCAACTTAAAACCCTAATCACACTCGAATGCTGCTAAAAAGGACAGCCCGGTGCACAAAGCTCCCGACGCAGGCAGTCTATTCTGAGGCAAGCATCAGGGGCTGTTTCCATGGCAGAACCCATGACGTATAGGTCGCACCGAGATAACTTTACCGGTTGCTCCAACGCTCCTCCAAACTCCACTGGAATGCCGCTAATTAGCTAATAAATTTAACAATAGCATAAAATTGCACAAAAATAAACAATATTCCAGCAACATATATGATATAAAAATAAATAAATAAAAATAAAGAGGTGAATAATTACAGTATCTTCCGGTTTCACTTCAATTTCAAAGTGAGTGCCTTTCAAAGTCTTCACAAAAATCTTCATCTTCACGCTCTTCTACGCGCGTTTGTAAACTTTTTCAAACGGCGCGTGTAAATTACGGCCGCCGCCGCCGGCGAAAAGTACGGAGAGTTTTAAAAAAAATCTGAAAGTGAAAAAATCGCAGCTGACGTTTTTGTTGTGCTTTATATAGTGGGAAAAAAAGCAATTATTTGGTGACCGCCCCGGTCTTCGACAGCTCATGTTCGACCAATAATATAATGCCACGTGTAGTACAGCTTCTGCCAGTTCTGAGCTGGTTCACTGTTAGTATCTAATTTCAAATTTGCAATTTATGAAAATAAGACTTAAAATAGGGAAAATATAAGGGAATAAATATTTTTGGTTATTCTTATATGGTGAATTTACATAAAAATACAAAACATAGTAATATTTTTTCACCGAAAACATAATAATTCCAATAAAATATACAAATTAGGGTTTTACCCTGCTTGCACACCGGCCAGTCGCCGGAATTTTATTTTAACCTGAAAATAATTGATGCAAAAACATATAAAAGATATATTTTTATTTAAAAATTAGTGGTTTTGATCTTATAAAATACATAAACATACAAAACAACTAGGATATACAAATATACATATATATACATCACACATATAAGATATATAAAGAATTTATGGAGATTTACAAAGTAGATACAAAAAATATGTAGGTTCACGCCTACCGTTGACACACACAAACGCAGACATACTGGTATATATAAAATTATAAACATACAAAAGATAGTTGGAAAAAAACCTATACTTGAAGCATGCATACATAATCATACAACGAATACATAAAAGAGATATAACTAAACATCCAAAGATATAAATATCTTTATGCACCAAGACATACATACACAGACATACAAATTTATACATATATAAAAAGAAAAAATTAAGGAGAAGCAGATCAGTGACAGTAGCTCTGGGCAGCTGCAGTAGCAAATCCGATGACGCAGTAGTAAAAAAATGTGGGGGGAAGACGGCCAACGGGTGGGTATGAGAGGGGAAGAGAAAGAGATTACGGTTAGGTGTAGAAAGAGAGGAAAATATCTAAAATTGTATATTTTATAATAAATGTAAAAATATCGTTATATTCTATAATTTCTTGAAAATATCATTATTATGGGTAACAAAGCTCACTTAACTAACTATTAGCGTATATTTTCCTTCTTATATTTCTTTAAACCACTTTCTAACTTATTACCCGATTTTAATATTTAACCGAATGGGGGTATCTTTTTACCTATTATCGTTCTTCTGTTTCTCTGGTGACTTCACCACCAGTAATTTTTCAAGGGAATTTCCACTGCCAGCCCCATTACTCTTCCTCTCCAGTAACGTGATGCCTAATCACGCCCAACTAAGCTTTATAAAAGGAACTAAGCGGTTGTGAAAAATATAGCTCAGTACTTAAATTTCCAAGGTTGAATCTCACATATAATACGACTCCTAGCAGTTAATCTATCTATCCAATCTACTTCAAGTGTATATCTTTAATGTGGTTTGGTTCTATCTATTACTTAACAAGAAACTAAGATAATAAGGAATTAAAAATAGACTTGATTCAAGAGATTTGAAACCTAGGATTGATTTTCCCAACTCCTGACTTGTGTTATTATTTCCCTTGAGTCTTCCTATTTGTTTATGCCTAAAACTATACGTCAAGGTTAAACAATTAAATTTATGAGAGGGTCGCAAGCAATACAGTAAATTATGATGAAAAAGCAAGTAAATAGAGAGGAAAATAATAAACAAGAAAGTAAAGAGTTTTATTCCCTGAGAATAGTCGGATTCTGTATGAATCGCTCAATGTACAACACAATGTAAGGAGGGATATTTATAGTAGAGTTTATCCAGTCCTAATTATGGTAAAATACAAAGACTAATAAAGGTCATAAGCCTATAAACTGAAGGCGGTGGTGTAAACGAAACCCTAACTAAGAGACTATAAACCTAAGGCGGCAGAATATATATCTTGCGTTATACGCCTGTATCGCCTGAACGGTCGTAACTAGTAGATCAGGCGTGTATCCCCTATGCCCGGTGACTTGTATGATTAGTCTAGTTTCGCCAGGTGAACTCATATCCCTGTAGTAATAGGTGGCATATTTTTGCGCACACAGTCAGTCTCCTCACTTGCTGAGTGCTGACGCGAGCAGGCAAGAAGTGAAACCTTGTAGGTCTTTCATCTTTGAAGAGTTGTACGTCGGGAAGAGGGGCAATATATGGAGCAACAATCCAGATTTTCTTCGGATAAGGCATCAAGTGATGAGAGACCCTTGAAGCAAAGAGAGGTGTTGGCAACAATTGAGGTGTGAAATCAAGGAAGTATACAGGAGAAACGATTTACCGTGATCATTTGCCCGCCAACCATTCATTCCAGCCAGGGTCATGAAAGTCATTGTGCTAGCAAGATTCCTCGCAAAGATCCCTGTGACCTACATGGTTAAGTGTCACGACCCAGTTTTGGATCCGTAACCGGCGCTTAGGAACTAAGTCCCTAAACAAGCCTTATCAAAATTCTACAGAAAATCGGGCAGAATGCCTATCCAAAATTTTACTTGCTTTTAAACAAACATAAAAACCAACCAACAACCAAATATCCTTACGTATTAACAAATAAAATACCACGTTTATCTCCAAAATACTACGAGAACCATCTAACAGGGTTGTAGTAAGTTCATAGACACCAAATACTCGCAAGAGTAACTTATTAATGAATAATCCAACTGGTTACCCAACTGACGAAATGAATGACTACTAAATGGAGCGACTCTAAGAATTTTAAAGAAGGACAATAATAAATAAATGAAGCTCTTGCCCACGCGAACTAATACGGGGCTCACCGGGATTATCAACTCGCAACTCTAAGAACGAAGATCCTCGGCTACGGCACCTGCTGTATCTGGAAGGAAAAATATAGCGAGGAGTGACTCGCAACTCAGTGAGTAATAATGCTTAACCACAACCTTTTTAAGTGGGGACGAGTCAAAAATATGCCAGTAAATCTTATGCATAAATATACATATAATTTAATTGTCACTTCCAGAATAACAAACAAAAATCAGTCTTTTTAAGTACTTCTTGTAAACAGTAATCAATATCAAATCAGTAGTAAATTCAGTAATTACTATACTATATCAAGTATATAGGTTAGGGAGATTTCCAAGAACAAACCATGTAATCAGTATAAATTCCTCTCTGAGGAAATCAGTAACGGTAAGCTAGTTCTACCTTCCCACTAGCAGGGACTGTAACGGTAATCCGGAGTATACAAGGTGCACCAGGTCTAACGTACCCGTCGTTAGCTACAGGGTCTGTCAAGGTTCATCCCAAATATATATATATAATCCCTATACCAGTACAAGGCATTTCAAGAAACAATTCAATATTTCACATAGCGGTAAAACATGTCAAGTAGCGGTAAAACCATATCCTGTAACGGTAAAATAATTCAAGTAAATACCTCGGTACATATCTTGTAAAAGGACTTGTCCCATGCAATTTAAATCATTCAGTAATATATTTTACTTCAAAATCAAGTAGAAACCATGCAGGTTATGGAAATACAAATTGCGGTAAGGTCATCACTCACTGTACAAACGCGTGTGGCTCAAGCGTATCCGAGCAATCCAACACTTCTTCAATCAATCTATAATCAAATCATATCAATCTTGTGTTAATTTTCTCGTTTAAACTAGTTCATAATTAACTCAGTATACACAACCCTCGGTTTTCATAATTGACTCTTTTGTCAATTTATATTTACTCTAACTCTGTAATTCTTCCATTTACAAATATTTCCTACAGCTCTTTATGTGGTATTTGTACCATTTTGATCAAGTTTAAGCCAAATAGTATCAATGCTCACTACCCATATTACAGTAGAATCTAGTTCCCAATACCCAATGGAATTGATAGGAAACCAATTCACCAAATCAGAGAAGAAAATTGACTTACTGTAGTAGATGAAATTCCTTTTCCTACTTCCTTTTTCTCTGGGTAAGGCTTCACTTTCTTCTCTAAACTCCCTTTTAATCTTCTCAAGCCTTTTCTCTGTATATTTTCGTTTCCTTCTACTGCTGTTATGCGAAGACCCCTACCCCAGGAGCCCTTGTTCGTTTGTATAATCTGCCAGAGTCCTATTGTGGGCTTTGGCTCTCTTTTCTATTTTTTTTGGCAAAATGACTAGTTTGCCCTTTTATTTTTAACTAGGATATTACATTAAGTCATCATGGGTTAGCAAAATGGTAGTCACGAAATTCACTAAGAAGAACAGAAAGTCAGTTTAGGAAAATAGTGAACATGAAACACACAAAGGATGGGATGCGGTAACATACGCTTCTTGTTGAATATCTCTGGAAAGGGAACAGGTGAAACTATGTACGGGTTCGCACCGCCACATATCGATAGACCCAGCCACGGTCTCTAGAATCTTCACTATTGGAGACTATGCATTTTCTTCCTTGTTTGATGAGGATCAGCATGCCCGCTTTCTGCAAAGGGGAGAATGGAAAGCATGGAGGTGTCAAAAGGAAAATTTCACCTTGGCATGGCTGGCTAGGTGATCCAATATGACCACAAAATGCCAGACGGATGGGTCGACCTGGCCTAAGCAGATATAATACTGACGACATATTTATTCAACAATCGAATGAACACGTTCGTTAAGATATAGAGTGAAAGGGTATGTATGGACCATCAAGTAAACAATACGATGAGATTCTTTCTTCAGCAGTGGAAATGATAATGTCTATAATGTCAGGCCATTTGCAATCAAGCCTGATGCGGGTTATGTCATCCTCAACAATGGCGGATGGGTAAGACTCAATAGAGAGATTATTGTTCTCACCTTCTTGTTTGGCTGTTTGGCCCTACATTCGACCATCACCTTCGAAATTCAAGACTAGAGAAGATAGTCAAGGACTCTGATGTTTCTGGGAGGAAGTTTGCTTCTTGAGCCATATCAAGGAAGGAGTACTTTGAGAAGGTTAAAAAGAGGCTTCTTTTGAAAGAAAGTTTTTTAAAAAAGTTTGAAGATGAATGAAAGGTTCTACAATTACGGTGTACTTATACACACCAAGAAGGAGCCTTAGATAGAAAGCTGATCATTTCGAAGATGTAAGACCGTGATCATTGTTGCTTACGTGATACATCCCAATAATTACGGGATATGACAGAGTGGTTGCAGTATTGGAAAGACACAAATAAAAACCCTTGCAATAACAGGGTTACACGTTATTGTACTTGAGTACTTGCATTAAACGCAACGCATGTGAAGCGACAGGGGACGAATATCGGGTGCAGGCGTATCTTTATGTATTCTATCACGCCTTTTTCACTTCTGATTACTTACGACAATACTCAGCAAGTTGGGAGGGGACTGACCGTGTGGGCAAAAATACGCCACATATGATTACTGGAATACGGGTCTAGTGGCAAGACTAGGCTTGGCTTACAAGTCACCGAGCACGGAGGATACACACCTGCTTCTCATGTCACGGCCGCTCAGTCGGTACGGGCGTAGGACGCAAGGAATACATCCCACTACCTTAGGGTTTACAGTCTCCTAGTTAATGTTTTGTATATACCGCCACGTTGAGTATGCAGGACCACAACCCTTATTAGTCTTTGTATTCTACCATAATTAGTATTGGGTAAATCTCTACTAATAATACCCTCCTTACATTGTATTGTACATCAAGCGATTCACAAAGAATCCGGCTATTCTTAAGAAATAAGATTATTACTTTCTCGCTTATAACTTTTCTCTCAGTTTTACTTACTTTACCTACGTATTTACTGTATTACTTGTGATCCTCTAACAAATTTAATTTTTTTACCTAAACGACCAAATTTAGGCCTAAACATCAAGCTACTAAGCCATACTATGAAAGTTTGGGAGAGAATGGTTGAGAAAAGGATGTGGAGGGGTGTAACTCTTTCTGTAAACTAATTCAAATTTTTGCCTGAATGGTCGACTACGAAAGCCATACACCTTTTAAGAAGGTTGATAGAATGGATAGGGACAAGAAAAATGACTTTCATATGGTGTTCATTGACCTAGAAAGGCGCACATAAAGTCCCCAGAGAGGTTTTTGGAGATATTCAAAGTCTAGAGGTATACATGTGGCATAAATCAAAGCGATAAAGTACATGTATGAGGAAGCCAAGACACGAGTGAGGATGGTAAGAGGAGATTCAGAGCACTTCCTGGGATCAGCCCTCAACCCGTTTTTATTTGCCTTGGTGATGGATAAATTGAATTGACTCGGCATATCCAATGGGAGGTACCTTAGTGTATGTTATTGGAAAATGATATAGTTTTGGTTTGACGAGACACGGAGATGTGTAATGATAAGCTGGAGTTATGGAGATAAACTCTAGAGTCCAAAGGTTTCAGGCTAAACAAGACAAAAATGAAGTACATAGAGTGCAAGTTTAGTGATGCATCAGATGAGTCAGACGTGGAAGTGACGCTTGACATACAAGTCATCCCCAAGAAAGGAAGCTTCGAGTATCTAGGGTCAATTCTTCAAGAAAATAGAGAGATTGACGAGGATATCTCTATCGTATAGGGGCGGGTTGGATGAAATGGAGGCTCGTTTCAGATGTCATATGTGATAAGAAAGTACCACATAGACTTAAAAGCAAGTTCTATAGAGTGGTTGTTAGACCGACTATGTTGTACGGAGCAGGGTGCTGGCCAGTCAAGAACATCCACATTCAGAAGATACAAGTAGTTGAAATGAGGATGCTTAGGTGGATGTATGGGTATACAAAAAAAGACAAGATTAGGAACGAAGTTATACAATACAAGGCGGGGATGGCTTTTGTGGTTGACAAGATGCGAGAAAGGAGAGTAAAATGATTCAGACATGTGAAAAGGAGGAGCATCAATGCTCCGGTGAGGAGGTGCGGGGGGCTGTCCGTGCTGGGTCTACGGTGAGGTAGAAATAGACCGAAGAAGAATTGGAGCGAGGTAATTAGATGGGATATGAGGCACATCCAGATCATCGAGGACATGATCCTAAATAGGAAAACGTGGAGGACGATGATTAGGGTAGAAGGTTAGATAGTAGTTGATCGGGTTCTGTAATGTTAGCAACGGTATTATGCCAATATATATTGTTTCTACCTTGATATGTGTCTCTTTTGCTGTTGGTGCTATCTTTGTACCTTGAATGTTATATAATTTTTATGACAATATTTTTTTACCATGATATTTGCATCTTGATTTTTTCAAAATTTTTTTTAAATATGTTTCTTTAGCTGAAACTCTATTGGAAACAACCTCTCCATCTTGATTGCGGTAAGGACTGCATACATCCTACTCTCCCAAACTCTACATGTGGGATAAGACTGAGTATATTGTTATTGTTGTTGACATACATGGCTGTAGGAGATGACAAATCCACAAAGTCTTCCATAGACTTCTTCACTATGTTTTCCTGTAAAAATGTGGTGTTTGTATTTAGTAGGAAAATCGACTAATCATTCTAGAATGCCATAACTAATAGCGGAAAATAGTTATCGTGACTACTGAGGAAAATATTTTAACTGGAATCAATCTCTCATTATAATTTATCCCATACATATTTTAGTAAAATCGATTTATGTATTATTAAACAATTGGTTTTATCAATCATTACATTATAACCCATCAATTACAATCTTTAAATAATTAATAACCAACTCGTTTGATCTCTAAATCAAAATATTTTATTGTGGTTGTTTGCTTGGTGTAATAAAAATATTTAATCTTTACATAAATTCTAACATTAATTAATATTGTGTTGCTATTATTTTCCATAAATGATAATTCAATTGGTTATGCAAAAGCTCATATACTCCCTCAATTTCAGTTTATGTGAACCTATTTACTTTTTAATCCTTTCCAAAAAGAACGACTCATTTCTAAATCTAGAAATATCTTAACTTCAAATTTACCAGTGTTCTCTTATTGAGATGATTTATAGTCACACAGATATCAATAGCTTAGTTTAGACCATAAGTTTAAAAAATTTTCCTTACTTTATTAAACTTTGTGTCAAGTCAAACATGTTTACATAAGTTGAAATGAGGGAGTATTGCTTTTGAATGATAACACATGAAATAAGCATGTTAATATTAATAATAAATGAATTACTGACACTGACATCACAAAATTAACCTTCACAAATAGTAAGTAAATATGTATTGTACTTTGAAAATAAAACACTATTTATTTATAGATTATAAATTGTATACTAAAATTATACTATATCAACCAAATATCGGTTATAGTATCGATATTTTTTAAAAATTTTAGTGTTAAGGTTGTATATTTTGTAATTGCCCCTAACATAAACTATAAAATTTGTGTGATTGAAAATCATCTCATAAAGTTGAATTGTTACTAAATACAAAATGTATTATTTTTGTTATGGGATTTGCTAACATACTACATGAAGGTAGTAGGTTAGCAATGTCCCCATTTTTTATTTGACAAAAATACCCCAGACATTACATTAAACAAGAATTATTGAGAGGGGCTATTTAGTCTTTATGCCAAAATAAACTCAACTCCCATCTTCTTGTCTATGAATTAAACTTGGTCCAAATAACAACTTTTCTTAATAGAATTTCGGCCAAATGCTTATCATACGCATACGTTGCGCCGATTCTTGATTATTTTCGAAATCAATGAAAGATTAAAGATTAGTCCACGAAACTCAAATCAATTGAAGTTGAGGCAACAAAAATTTCAAATTCCATGTATTTCATTTTTCCATTTTTCCCAGTATAACAAGTGGGTCAGAAAAAGAAAATAAAATGGTTGTGGATGAGGGAGAATTGGGGAGTAGTTTGTTGGAGAAAATTGCTGGTAAACAAGTGAGCTCTTGCCTAACAAGTAAGAATATAACTAGTGAGCTCTTGCCTAAGAAAGATTGCTGGTAAAAATAGAGCAATGGGAGTAGTTTCCTGGAGAAAAAACTGGACAAGAGGAGCTCGAATAAAAATGAATGTAGAAGAACAAATACATTTTCCTTGACAATTTCAGTAGGTATAGTATGCTTATAAACAATGAACACAGATCTGTAATGAGTTCGAGAAGGTTTACCGAGAATTAAATCGAAAGAAACGCTGGTGGAAAGAAAAGAAAACAAGATCTAAATGATTAGGACGAAGGATTATCTCAATGTTCAGTATTAAGAAGTTGGTGAAAAGACAGAAAAGTACTCACTATTAAAGAGATGATATTGTGCCATTAAGGGTATTTTTGTCAAATAAAAAATGGGGACATTGCTAACCTACTACCTTCATGTAGTAGGATAGCAAATCCCTTTTGTTATATGACCAAAAAATAAAACGCGTCAAATAAATTGAGACAAAGGAGTATGTAAATAAATAAAAATTCGAAAAAGGGCCAAATTTGCCCCTAAACTATTGGAAATAAGGCAAATTTACCATCCGTTTGAAAATGGTCTCAAAATTACCCTTACCGTTAGTGAATTGGTTCGTTTATACCGTTCATCTCTAACGGATTCCAAGTCAGATTTAGTTTCATTTAATTTTTTTTGATGAGTTGGATATTTTGTCTTTGTAAAACACTAATATTTTCACTCTACATCACCACCTTCCCTTCTTCACTCCGATCAATGATCCAAATTTATTTATCTCAATCACTAATCTAACTGTAGTTAAAGGCAATTAACATCCTACAAATCAACAAAAAAAATTTAAAGCGTTGGTCAATTCAAAATATAATTGGAGATTTCCACCATAACCTGAACCTCCCTCCACTCAAGCCCCCTCGTCACATTTGGGTTTGGTTACTCTTATTCAATTTTGCACCACCATAACAATTACACTAATAACAAGTAAAATCATCGCACCGAAGAAGTTAGAGAGCGATGGTACTAATGCAGCCTTCCGGCAACATCAAAGTTGCTCCGCTCCTGCCTATATTGTTAATGTTACTCCTACTTCTTCGATTTATGATTTTTGTTTTTTTAGTCGAGAAGCTAAGAATATTTATAAATTTTCTTTGAAGTGGAAAAAAGTGGGAAATGAATCCATTAACACAAAACTTTTCTGAATATTTCTAACCCATTATGCAAAATAATTTGGGGAAATCTGTCTGTAACTGAAAAAGAGAACAACACCAAAAACTGAGTATGAAACTTTCATTCTCATTGTGGAATCCTCACATAATAATATCTGATTTGATGAAGCATCCATCCCATTTTATTTGTAAGTTTATACTTTAATGTGTATTTAGGTTTTATAATTTTTGGGAAGTTTCAATTTTTGTAATTTATTCAAGGCATTAAACTGGTTGTTTACCCGCCTGTTAGTTCCGTCATGAACTATTTGTTTGTCCTCTGTTTTGCTTTTGTTATTGTCAAAGGGGATAAAAAGGGAAGGTGGTGATATGGAGTGAAACTATTAGGGGTCGTTTGGTTCGCGGGACTAAATAAATAAGATATTCCACAAATTTGGGATTATAATAATCCCGGAACAATCCCATATATGAGATAGAATAACACCATGAATTTGATATAAAAGTTATCCCGCTTTAACTAATCCCACCAACCAAACATGAGATTGATGTAGTCCCAAATTTAATCCCGGGACTATTAGTCCAATCCCACCAACCAAACGACACGTTCATTGGAAAGGTTAAGACCTGGATGATCCTCAAAAATACCATTAGAAGAACCTTGAGTAGGGGTCGTTTGATAGAGAAACAAGTTATACATGGATTAATAGTACATGAATTAGTAATACATGGATGAAAAATGCAATGATTAATTTTTATCATGTGTTTGGTTCATTGTATTAAAATTGGATAAATTATGTATTAACTCAATCAATTTATTGTGAAACATGGTATTATTTTTTCAAAGACAAAACATATAACTCATCCAAAAAATATTTTTTTTAAAATAGGACTAAATCTGACTTGGAATCCGTTAGAGATGAGGGGTATAAATGAACCAATTCACTAACGGGAAGGATATTTTTGAGATTGTTTTCAAACGGAGGTAAATTTGCCCATTTCCAATAATTCAGGGGCAAATTTGGCCCTTCTCCGTGGATAAATTAATTTTTTGTCTTTAAACAAAAAGTCCGGTTACAGTTTATTTACCGGAAAGGAGCAGCCCAAAGTTGCCAATTTTCCGATTTCTATAACCAAAATGGAGAAGAAGAAGAAGGCAATGAATCGAACAAGTCTCAACTCTGAATCCGCCCTCTGGTCATTTTTGCAAAGTAACACTAAATATTCCTTCATTTGCATAACACTTTTTGCAATTCTAGTCCGAATTGCAGTATCAATTCACCCTTATTCAGGCGCTGGAACTCCCCCTAAATTCGGCGATTACGAAGCGCAACGCCATTGGATGGAAATTACAATTAATATTCCAGTTAAACAATGGTATCAAAATAGTACTGTTAATGATTTGAGTTATTGGGGACTTGATTATCCTCCTTTAACTGCTTATCAAAGTTATGTTCATGGCCTTTTTCTCGATTACTTCGATCCGCAATCAGTCGAACTTTTCATGTCCCGTGGCTACGAATCTTATACAGGGTACGTGAAACATGAGTTTCATTGTTTTGATTTTTTAAAGTATTTGTAGGTTAGAGTTTAAGTTATATATATATATATATATATATATATATATATATATATATATATATATTATATATATATATATATATATATATTGTCAGTGTAAATGTTAGATATAGAGTTTTAAGTTTTGTGCACTGTTAGCGTATATAATTTTTTATGCTATCAGATCACTCAAGAGATATTTACAAGTAACATACAACGATAGTTAAATGTGTTTGAATAGTGAAAAAGTCGTATACACGGCACAAAATTAAATTTGCCTTGATAATAAGGCTTGCTACCAACTTCAACATGTAACTATGACTTGATAGTTTAACAACTTTTTATACTAATGATGCATATACCTTAAACTCGTCATATGGAAAATGAGATGACAAAAGGAATTTGATTTTTTTGTTATATACGCTGTCAGCTTAAATGTTAGCTATTGTTGAAGTTACCTACTACAGTAGGTAAATAGGTAAAGGTGACCTAATAGTGTACGTAAAATTTTAAATTATATGCACTATCAATGTAAATGTTAGTTACAAAGTTCAAGTTTCGTGCACTGTCAGTTTTACATTATCAGGTCATTCAAGAGGTAACCCTCCATGAAAAGTGGGATTTGAGATCTTAAAAAGTAAGGCAGGTTAACTACGACAATAGGTAAATGTGACATGATAGTGTAAAAGTTGTATACACTGTCAGTGCACAAAACTTAAATTTATCTTGAAAATAAGGTATTTTACCTGTTTCTAACATGTAACAGTGACATGATAGTGTAAAAGCTCTTTATATTGAAGTATATAACTTAAATTTGTCCTACGGGGAATGAGATGATAAAAGGAATTTGATGTGTTTGTTTTTTGATGCAGGAAATTGTTGATGCGTTGGACGGTGTTATTATCTGATGTTCTTATATTTTTTCCTGCTGTTATTTATTTTGTTATTGTTTATTACTCTGGTGTTTACGACGGGCCGAAAAGTAGTATGATGTGGCACTACACTATGATTTTGTTGAATCCATGTCTCATCTTGATTGATCATGGTCATTTTCAGGTGATTTTCCATTTAGATTTGAAGTTTTTCTTTGTTTCTTTGAATAATTTGGTCTTTGATTTTAGTTTATTTGATGGCAGTATAATTGTATTAGCTTGGGGTTTACTGTCGCTGCAGTTGCTGCAATTTTGTCGGATAGAGATATTGTTGGCTCGATCTTGTTCTCTCTTGCTCTTAACCATAAACAGGTACCATCTTTCTCAGCATATTTATCCCAACTAACAAAGCAATTCTGAATGTATTTTGTGCATATCTGCGTGTGTATATAGCAGTACCAACATGTGGATGTTCAAGTTAACTTCTCATATTCTTGGTGGAAAAGCTAAGATTTGCAATTATGTTAACGTCAAAAACCTAGTATCTCTTGGTACTCAGTGATGTTGAGGTGCTGGTCGTGCTTGATTCTGAGTGGTGTCTGAATACCTGCTGATTAGTAGTATTTGGTAGTGTTAGTGTCCCATATTGTATAAGAAAAATGAACACTGGACCTAATTCAACTCCAAAAATTAGCTCCTGAGGTTAGGATTTTATCCGAAACCATGTTAAGAGAATCCATCCAATGCCCTCAACTAATGTAGGACTCTGACAATACGAACCTGATTGAAGTAGAGTCAATTTTAAATTGGTATATAAACGGATTGAAGTGTTAGGCGTTAAAGTCACACATTCCCACAAAATTGTTCTCCTGTGTTATATTTCTCACAGTAAGAAATAGATGAGCAGAGGATTCCTTTTAGTGGAGGAAACCAAAGGATTGGCTGAGTGGACCATTCATAGAATGATTCTTTTTCTCCATAGAATGATTATGAGCAATATATATGGTCTTCAATATACTTGTCAGAAAGAAATGCTGTGCTTGTAGACCTTCCGGAGCAGAAGGTTAGCCTTTCCGGGTCCCCTCAGACTTCCAGATTTGTTCAAAAGCATAACACACCATCGTGAATTAACTTTTGCCTAAATGGTTTCGCATAAATTGTGTCTGAGCTCTATGAATAGGCATTACTCCTTCCTCTCAATTTATGTAGCATTTTTGTTATAACTTGAAAATGTTGACATTTTCCAAAAGAGTACAATGACCATTACATGTTGCATGTTGCGTAATGTGCTAGTCTATCATGGCACTAGAGTTAGCAACATTTACATTTGCAATATTATAGTAAACATTGTCACGCCCCAATTTCGGGCGTAACGTGTGACCCAATGCAGTTAACTAGCATCGGGTGAACCACAATAACTTTTATCTATAGAAATGTACAATGCAGTAACTTGCTTCAATAAATATTTTCAATAACCTTAAAATAACTATGTGGCTCAAAGGGCCTAAGCATAGAAACTATCATAAGTTGGCTAAAACCCATAAAACTATAGACCTCCTACAATGTCTGTCATGTAACCTCTAAAGACGTACATCAGAGTAATGGCTTGAGACATGTACGCCACTCGCAAAAGAATAATTGTCTATAACTAGCTTCCACTGATAATTCTAACATTTTCATTTTACCATTAATGACACTTTCTATATTTGGAAAATTTAACTTATACTTATCAAAGCAAATATTTTGAAAATCTCTAATTCTAACATTTCCATTTTACCCTTAATGACACTTTCTTTTAGAAATTACATGGCATGTTTACTTCTACAAAATCTAAGGTTATTACTGGTATGAATGGAGGGAGTGATAATTGCCTGAAATCATATTTAGAACATGATTTTAAGTTGATGCTGAAGTTATGGTGTCTTGCTTGAGCCTTGGGTAAATGGATGACCTCTAGCCAAAGATTTGTTATCAATCTTGACTATCTACTAGATTTAATGGGAGTTACTTTTTGAAGTTGTTTCTGTTTGGTTCTTTGCTTTTGTTGCATTGTCCAATAATGCTTACGGATTTGATTTATGCAGATGAGTGCCTATTTTGCGCCTGCATTTTTTGGCTATCTCTTTGGTAAATGCTTAAGGCGCCAGAATCCTTTTCTTGAGGTCTTGAAATTGGGGATGGCGGTGTTAGGAACATTTACTGTTCTTTGGTGGCCATATCTTTATTCTTTGGAAGCTCCTCTGGAGGTAAAAAAAAAATGGTGCTTTAAATTGCAAGTACATTGAATCATGATATTTACATGCTTTTGCTGGTGCCATTGATTTGAGAAATGACAACCAATATCGTAGAGTCTCCTCTTCCCTTGAAAAAAAAGAAGAAGAATCTAAAATTTTCTCTGCTAATAGTTGGAGGATTTACCATTATTATATCTGTTTTTTTTTTTTTAAATATTTATATATATATATATATATATATTTTTTTTTTAAATACAGTTTCATGACTTTGCTAAGGCTTGCCTTGGTGAAGCTAGAGGTAAATAAGTTCTATTGGCCTATTTTGTTTGTTGAGCTTAAAGCCTAAGCAAGTAGGTTGCCATTGGAGCCTCAATCTTGTTAAAAATACATAAAGAAAAGATGATACACTTATGTTAAAATCATTTCTTTAGAAGGATTTACTTACGGTAAAATATTTCCGAGAAATAAGCAAAACGGGAGAAGATTTGAGAACACATGAATTCGGTTAGAAAATCTAAGTTATATATAACTAGGATTGACATAGTAATCCCAATTGGGAAAGGATTTGTAATATAGTATGTATAGTAGTTATTAATAGGGTCCTTGTAAACACTCTTTTATGACACATCAATAATACTCTCACAGTTTCTCACATGGTATCAGAGCACTAGTGAGAAAATTATTCATGGTAAAGTTTACAAGCACATCTGAAAAAAAGGCCTCCGTGCGGATTTCGGTGGCTGTTTCCGGTGTTCTTTTTTTTCTGGCAGTTTTATGCGAAAACTGACACTACCATAAGGTTCGGCGGTGTCCGGCGACGAATCCCCACTAAACATCTCTGCCAGAAGCCCTCTCATGCGCCCTCACGCGCTGCAAGAAACTAGGGTTCCAACGAGCGAGTATATCCACGCGCCGGCGAGTGTGTCTTGTTTCCGGCATATTTTGACACAGATCTTTGCCCTCTGGTGCTCGTCTCCATTTTCCGAGTCTGACTGTTTCAGCTAATTCCAACTACTTACAGTGGTACAACAACATTTTTCCGTCAGATTTGTTTGATTCCGACAGCTGTCGCATTTTCTGAAGTTCTTTTTCTTATTTTGTGGGCTCTGACAACACTTTGAGTTGATTTTCAAATAGTTTGAAGGTTTTAACCAACAATGTCGCAGGGAGTTGATGTTTTTGTCTCAAAATCCGTGCAATCCAATATTTTGAACAGACAGATGGTTTTATTAGTTGATTATATTGAATTCCTTTAGCACAAATGTAAGCAGATGCTCCAAGGATAGCTTCCCCTATTCCGACAATTAATAGTGTGACATGCTTCGCACAATCTTCTTCCCCAGTCTTTGGGTTATTGATTCAGGTGCATCAGATCATATTTCTGATAATAAATCAGTTTTCTCTACTATTTCTTATTCTCAACCACTGCCAACCGTCACAATGGCCAATGGATCTCAAACCATGGCTACTGGAATAGGTCAAGCTAGCCCACTTCCTTCCCCAACTTTGAATTCAGTTCTTTATGTTCCTGGTTGCCCTTTTAATCTTATATCCATTAGTCGTTTATCCCAAACACTTAACTGCTCAGTGATATTCTCTAATAGCTCTGTTGTCATTCAGGAACGCGGTATGGGACGGATCATTGGTAACGAATATGAATCACAAGGACTTTATTACCTTACCCTTCCTAAATCCTCAACAGCTTGTAGATTCACCTGAACTATTACATAGACGGTTAGGACATCCTAATTTGTCAAAACTTCAAAAAATGGTACCTAGGTTGTCTCATTTGTCTACTTTAGAGTGTGAGTCTTGTCAACTAGGTAAGCATACCCAGTCTTCTTTTCCTAGACGTCTCAATGATCGAACAGAGTCTCCTTTCACTTTAGTTCATTATGATCTTTGGGGTCCTAGTCGGGTCAGTTCTACTCTGGGATTCCGCTACTTTGTCAGTTTCATTGATGACTATTCTAGGTGTACTTGGATATTCTTGATGAAAATTCGGTCTGAGCTATTTTCAATTCTTCAGACTTTTCATGCTGAAGTCTAAAATCAATTTGGGGTTCCTATTCGCACATTCCGTAGTGATAATGCACCAGAATATTTATCTTCACCATTTCAACAATTCGAAGTCTCATGGGATTATTCATCAAACATCTTGTCCTTACACATCTCAACAAAATGGGGTAGCTGAAAGGAAGAATAGGCATCTAATGGAGACGGCTCGCACTCTTCTCATTCAGTCTCATGTTTCGCTGCGCTTTTGGGGCGATGCAGTTCTCACTTCTTGTTATTTGATTAATCGGATGCCCTTGTCTTCTATTCAGAATCAGGTTCCACACTCCATATTGTTTCCTAAGTCACCATTGTACTCTCTTCCCCCACGTGTTTTTAGGAGCACATGTTTTGTCCATAACTTTGTCCCCGAGAAAGATAAATTAGCTCCACGTGCTTTCAAGTGTGTCTTTCTTGGTTATTCTCGGGTTCAAAGGGGTATCGTTGCTACTCACCTGATCTTCGTCGATATCTTATGTCTGCTGATGTTACCTTCTTTGAAACTACACCATTCTACACAGCATCGGGTGACCACCAAGACATTTCTGAATTATTACCACTTCCGTCTTTTGGGAAGTTTGTTGTTTCTCCTCAGTCTCCATCTTCTGCTCTTCTTTCTATAGATCTACCACCGACAGTTCCACCTTCTGCAGTTCCACCTTCTCTACCTCCCGCAGTTACTATTGCCCTACCACCGACAGTTCCACCTTCTCCAGTTCCACCTTCTCTACCTCCCGGAGTTACTACTGCCCCAGAGCTACCACTTCAGACTTATCATCGTCGTCCACATCCAACATCAAGCCCAGATGATTCACATCCTACACCAGATTCTTTACCTACTGCGGACCTATCTCCAATTAGTCCACCAATTGCACTTCGAAAAGGTACGCGATCCACATCCAATTCTAATCCTCATTATGTGGGCTTGAGCTATCATCGCCTATCCTCACATCATCAGGCCTTTGTGTCGTCCTTCTCATCTATTTCTATACCTAAGTCTACAGGTGAAACACTCTCTCATCCAGGATGGCGACATGCCTCAATCAAGGTAAGGTAATTTGAGAAGCTATCGAAACTATTCCGAAGTTGATGATTTCGTTCTAGCTAGGGCAATTTAAAAGAGAGAAGTTTACGCTTTCCAACAAAGAAGCACTCACCTCCTAATAGAAGAGATAACGTAAGAAAGACTAGCAGATGCGGACGATGTAAGCGGTCAATCAATTGAGACTACATGCGATGATTGATGAGATGTCTGCTATACGTGCTAGTGGTACTTGGGAGCTTGTCCCTCTTCCTCCCGGTAAGTCTACTGTTGGTTGTCGGTGGGTTTATGCAGTTAAGGTTGGTCCAGAGGGCCAAATTGACCGGCTCAAGGCCCGTCTGGTTGCAAAAGGTTATACTAAGATATTTGGGCTTGATTACAGTGACACGTTCTCTCCGGTTGCTAAAATAGCATCTGTCCGTCTCTTTCTATTCATGGCGGCTGTCCGTCATTGGCCTCTTTATCAACTGGATATTAAGAATGCTTTTCTCCATGGTGATCTTCATGAGGAGGTTTATATGGAGCAACCACCTGGTTTTGTTGCTCAGGGGGAGTCTAGTGGTCTTGTGTGTCGATTGCGTCGGTCACTTTATGGTTTAAAACAATCTCCTCGAGCCTGGTTTGGTAAATATAGCACAATTGTTCAGAAGTTTGGCATGACTCGTAGTAAAGATGATTACTCTGTCTTCTATCGGCATTCTGCTCGAAACCTGTGTATTTATTTGGTGGTCTATGTTGATGATATCGTTATCACCGGGAATGACCATGATGGTATCACTAAATTGAAACATCATCTTTTTCGGCACTTCCAGAATAAGGATCTAGGCAGGTTGAAGTACTTTTTAGGTATCGAGGTTGCTCAGTCTAAGTTAGGTATTGTTATTTCACAGCGAAAGTATGCCTTAGACATCTTGAAGAGACATGAATGATAGGTTGTAGACCTGTTGATACTCCTATGCATCCGAATGTTAAGCTTATGCCAGGACAGGGAGAGCCACTTAGTGATCCTGCAAGATATAGACGGTTGGTTGGTAAGTTGACTACCTCACAGTGACTCGACCTGATATTTCTTTTCCTGTGAGTGTTGTAAGTCAATTTATGAACTCTCCATGTGAGAGTCATTGGAATGCAGTTATTCGCATTCTTCGATATATAAAATCTTCCCCTGTAAGAGATTGCTCTTTGAGGATCGAGGCCATGAACGGATTGTTGGATATACTGATGCTGATTGGGCAGGGTGTCCTTATGATAGACGATCTATGTCTGGCTATTGTGTTCTGGTAGGAGGAAATTTGGTATCTTGGAAAAGCAAGAAACAAAATGTGGTTGCCCGATCTAGTGCAGAAGTGAAATATCGAGCAATGGTTGTAGCTACTTGTGAATTGATTTGGATTAAACAACTATTCAGAGAATTGAGGTTTGGAACGATCAGTCATATGGAACTTGTGTGTGATAATCAAGCTGCTGTTCACATTGCATCAAATTCAGTGTTCCATGAGAGGACTAAACATATTGAGATTGACTGTCACTTTAGTAGAGAAAAGATACTCTCTGGAGACATTGTTACAAGATTTGTGAAGTCGTGTGATCAACTTGCAGATATTTTCACCAAGTCTCTTACTGGTCCATGTATTGATTATATTTGTAACAAGCTCGGTACATATAATTTATATGCACCGGCTTAAGGGGGAGTGTTAGAAAACCTAAGTTGTATATAACTAGAATTGACATAGTAGTCCCAATTGTGAAAGGATTTGTAATATAGTATGTATAATAGTTATAAATAGGGCTCCTTGTAAACACTCTTTTATGACACATCAATAATATTCTCATAGTTTCTCACAAATTCCAATGTCTTACACCTTTATCTTTTTATAATCACATGTATAGCTTATAAGCTATATTTTTGGTATGGAAGATTAAAACTTTATGATATTAATTATGGCTATTTACGTTTAACTTTCTAACAATCTTGTCATAGAAATTTGCTTTATTTTTCACTTTTATAGGAGAGGGAGTGCAAAAGAAACTCGCATACCATTATTATTTGTGTCCACATTTATATGAAAATGGAACCTTTTCTTCTCAGATTGAATATAGTCACCATTTAATTGATTTTTCTGAGAAAAGAACAATTGATATCAAATCACATTAGAAATTCTTAACATACCTAAGATATTAAAGGACCGTTTAGGATTTCCCCTACTGATTACATCAGAAATTCCTAACAACATACTTGAGATGCTTCAACAGATTTTGTTTTGTGCTAGATGCCGTTTTTGGTTTTATAAAAGCATAAATGTTTATTGCCTTACAATGGCGTTAGAATGGGTAATTACAGGCGTTTCCATACTGCTCAGTAGGTTGGGATGGGAATCACATATGCTAGGAGGGGGTAATTTCATTGTCGTGATGGAGTTTGCATATAAATAAAAACAATTCATTTATAGTATATATAACAAAAGATTAAAGAATGAGTTAATATGAAAGGTTAGTATACTTGAAAACCTATGTTCTTATTTACTAGTTCTACAGGACACTGAGACCTCTAGCAGGAGCATATATTGGGCTTTCTCATATTAGCAACATGAGAAATTTTAGAAGTAATGTACAGGAGGAAAATTCAAAAAGAGGTCAGGTTTTGCTTGGATGATGAAAAATGTTTTGAGTGAACGAGAACACTGGTTACACGATCATATTTTGGAGCTGCTGGTTTGAGGTTTTCTTGTCTATGGAGCGAGAAATTCTTCTGATTGTTACTTCTTGCTTTTGGATTTCTCATGAATTCACCTGGTTGGTGAGTTTGGTATATTTCTTGAACTTCACTGGACGATTTGGTTAGTAACACATATGGAAAGAGTAGAGAACTAAAAGAAAATGCCCAACTGCTGTGATTAACAAGAATCTCTGTAGTAATTTGGTGGAGAACCATTCCACATCCCTCGATCCACTTAGGTCATATCAAAATCAAATTCATTTCATCTATAACAAGAACAGTAGATGCAGACATTCTGGAATCCCACTGAACTGTCAGTATCGAGGCAAGTTCGGAATCAAATCCGGTGACAATTCTCCACTCATATTCTTCCAGAACAGCCGTCCCATGTCATCTTGATTTTGCCACACTTGTAGGTAGCCAGCCATGTTAGCTCCACATGAGAGCCTTCTAAATAAAGGCTAGAAATCTCAAAGGTCAAGGCAACGTACGATTGATGTCGTTTACCAATTTATACCTTTCTCGATAACAATGGTGTCTGAGGCAGCTAGTGCATACCTCAACTATTCCACGGGATACCCGCTATTTCCCACCAACACAAGTATCTGGTAACTCTGTCCATCAATGTTTTGGTAGATGGGAAGAAATCACCTAGTCTTTGTTGCCTCTACTGGTATTTGAACTTTGGTCTCCCATGATTTTCACTCCACTTTATTAACTGCTAGACCACTTTGTTTACCAATTTATACTTTGACCAATAAGTAATTGAATTTCAGGAATTTTGAGCTAATACCTTTAGTTTCAAAAAGAAGTTTGGGATATTGGTAACAGTGTTAAGACAACCTCACAGTCGCAATGGCACGGAAGTTGTAACTTGATTATATTTATGTCTTTTCTAACAAGAAATAACTGCCCCAGATCGAGGCTTGAGCCCTTGTCCATCATGTTTGCGTGATTGCAACCAGTCTCTGTGATTATTGAAATCAGTTTCTTTTGATGCTTGATGATGCAGGTTCTTTCCCGCTTAGCTCCTTTCGAGAGGGGCATATACGAGGATTACGTGGCTAACTTCTGGTGTACCACTTCAGTCATTGTGAAATGGAAGAGATTGTTCAGTACCCAAGCATTAAGGATTCTTAGTCTTGTTGCAACTGTTTCGACGTGTCTGCCCTCAATGATGATGCTAATACTGGCTCCGAGTAGAAGAAACTTCCTGTTTGGACTACTCAGCAGTGCTTTATCATTCTACTTCTTCTCATTTCAAGGTAAAAAGTGATTTGTGTTTCCCTTATCTGTCCATGTCTCTGCATATATGTGATTGTGCCTCTCTCAATCCCAGTATAACTCAGTGATGATTTTGTGGCTGAATTGCAGTTCATGAGAAATCTATTCTGCTGCCTCTTCTTCCAGCAAGCTTCTTGGCTGTTGATGAGCCTCTTATTTTTCGTTGGCTAACATATTTTGCGATGCTCTCTATGTTTCCTCTTCTAAGGCGTGATGAGTTGATTCTTCCATATATTGCTTTATATGGTCTCTTTGTCCTTCTTTACAATTTACCTGTTGAAATAGAAGACACAAAAGAGATCCGACCTCGTTTTACAACTTTAAAGTATTTCCTCGCTGCCTGCTCTCTTCTTCTGCATATTGTTTACTTGATGGTGGCTCCACCAAGAAGGTACCCATTCCTCTTTGAAGCAGTAATGATGCTCCTCTCCTTCTCTCAGTTCTTTTTTATTTTTATGTACACAAACATGAAACAATGGAAGTTTTTGAAGCTTTCTAGTCAAACAGTTAGAAAAAAGAAAAATATTTAGTACATGGGGATTTTCTTGGAGTTCATTTTTGGAAGGGGGGCCATACAGTTGTCTAACAGAGAATGTGTAAATGAAAGCTTTTAACTGCTCTTTCAAATAGGAAAAAGGCTTATACTTTCAAGTCCCAGAAACACTTGTGATTTACCTTGTATGGCAGAGCTTAGAGAACTATTAGGAGGCTAATATTTCAGTCCATTCATGTGGATTCTGATTGGCCTGAATGCAAATTTTCATTGTTTTTCGAGTTACTTTATTTCTTTGGTCCCTACCCATGCTCTCTCTGATTTCACCACCTTTGTGTGGGTATACATGTAATCTGCATATTATAAGAGGGATGGATATCCAGTACGTAGTTGCCTTGTGTGTGACACATGGTTAGCCATGTTTTATTACATTATTTTCTTTTGTTCAAAGTGAATGTTTGGTAACAAATGTTTGACCTTCGAGGAGATCTGTACTTGGTAATAGAAAGAGAGGAGATGACTATTCTTCAATGGAGTTGAACCTTTCCTACATGCATTGATCATGCCTATATATAAGCTGGTATTAAATTCAATTGTTGTGTAACTAAAACATAAGAATAGATACAATAGAGTGATGAAACCACTGTTTTTTTTCTGTATCTCGGTTTCAAAGTCGTAGAAGTTGAGTCACCTTTTGGTAGGGAGTATTTTACCTCAAAGTAGGACTTCCTTAGAGGAGCCTTTACCCTCAAAGTGGGACTTTACCGGGCAAATCTAGATAAGTTGCGCAGTAAAATGGGTATCGGACACTGGGTGTGAAAAAAATAAATATAAAGAGATGGATATCAAGTTTGTAATTCTCCTTTGTCTGTATTCTTAATTTGTTTTGGCGGTGGAAAGGATTTCTTACCTAAGCTCTTTCACTGGCTCTATTCAAACCCATCTATCCCTAGGGAAAACTGGTAACTCTTTCATTTCTATGACCACCGAAAGACCATGTGCTATGGCTCTGATTGGTACATTGTATGATCATATAGTGCTTCACAAAATTCAGAACATAATGATGTTCATTTCGTCATATGAATCGAATGGCAATAGTCTATTATCCCTCGTGCAAGCTTAATTGCATCCACCCTCCCCCTTTTCTAGTGATGGCTGCAATCACAAGTGGTTTTGTTTGCTATTTAAGGAAATCGTTTTGTACTCTCTTCTTTTTCTGTTTGAGGGATACGATTTGCTTATAGCTGCAGTCGTTATAACCGTGTGTGTGAAATGCGTGGCTTTGAAGTCAAATTGAGGTGACTTAATTAAGGAGCTTAAGAGAGTGATGACTGCGGTTTCTTGGCAGTCCTGTTTGGTGTAGGTCCTTTTCCATTTAATTTCATAAAAAACAGCCATTACCATCAAATTAATCAATGTTCTTAGCTGTATTTGTAGAAAAGGGGAAAAGTTAGGGGCATTGAGGACGAAGCTGACATTAACTCTCTAGTTCAAACGTTTCAGTTGGGGAGATTGTGTCTGGTTAGGCATTATTTCTTCTATTTCTGTATTTATTTTGGTAACTTCATATCAAAAAGATACACTGTGTTTGACCTATTTGTCTTTTAGAATTTGGAAATGGGAATTGTTTCGAGGGAGAAGCTTCTACTCTTAGTTTGTTCGTCCAACAAATGCACATGTTGTCAAGTCCTGTCATCAGTTAGCTTGCTTATTTGCTAATTGCCCAAGTAAAATGATGTTACTGATTTTTATTCGCTTAATCCTTTTCACCTGTTTTCTCTGTGTGAATTCTTTTGTGTCCGAAAAATTCAAAAAATACACCAGCCAAAATAAGAAATTCCATCTTTTACAGAATAAATTTATGTACACTTGTGAAAAAGGTTGGTTGACTTGTTTGAGGGTAAAAGATCCCAAATGTGTCAAAAGGACCCCGTGGGAGGGGCAATAAATACGTCAAGCTATTGCCTAGTAGTTAGTCGTCGCATTATTGAAAGTGATCACAATTGTGTTGTATAGAAAAGGATATAAATATAATTGACGATCGTGTTAAGTAGTTGGGAGTTGGATGTAACCCCAGGACTCCAATTTGCTCTTGTTTGATGTGGATTATTACGTGACCTAATTAATTGTTAGCTGTTGACATGTCAAAACTGGCAACTCTAACCATGTCCTCAATCCCCTCTCCTCCGAGCACGAGTGATCAGAGAAGATGAAGGTCCGAGGAAAATTCAAAATTTCAAATCAGTGACAAAAGTTCCATTGTACATTTCACTCTTTTGTCTTATTATTTTATGACAATGGGTGCAAACTTAAATAATTTAAATTACAATCATAACATAAATATACATGTTAAAAGTGTATTTAACATATTTTACTATAACAATCAAGTTTATATTGATATTAATTTTTTCAATTTATGTTATATTATATGTTTTTTATAACAATATTTTGTCAAAGCAGAAAAAACAATTGCAGTCAAACGATGCTATCATAGAGAATTGACTGTATATACATTTCAATCTGAAGATACTGATTTTGAGTGCACCTAACGGAGGGGCAAGGCAATGATTTTGAGAGTTAAAGAATTGAGAGTCTTGAACCACCCATTTTGGTAGACCGGCATATAACTGCTTGCATTTATTGGCCAGCAAATTATGTTTATAAATCAAATCATTTGGTTTTATTTGGTGTGTGTATATAGCAGTACTTATATGTGGCAATATATGCTACGACTGCCATTTATTGGCTACAGCCATATTGGTTTGTTTAGTTGCTTTTTCTTTATTGTCTTGCAGTTGTATTTTAAAGTCGCAACATTTGTGCCTTTGTTGTCTTCCAAGTGTAGATATTGCGAAGAAGTAGCAGAAAACTGGATGACTGCACTAAAGTAGAGAGGACAATGACCCTAAAAGAAAAAATACAAGGTATATATGGAACCAAATCTGAAAGTGAAAAATGGCTCAATAAGACAAATAAGACAAAAGGAGCAATAATACAAGATTATTGGAATTCCTCCACCTTAATTAAAAGTTACGTGTTCGAGTTGAAAATAGCCTTCGATTAAGGTTTTTTACCCCTTAGTAGGTTTACATAGTATGCAACAGAATTAGTCAGGTTGTTGATTTGTTAAACTGAAGAAAGGATTTTTTTTTTGAGATATGCTTCTCGTAGACTGGTTTTTGTTCTCTAACTAGTCCTTGAAGCTACTATTATTACACATTAAACAAACAAAATAAGAGATCATAAAATCACAAAACAAAAAGCTCGTACAAACTCTTTCCCTAATTCTGAGTGATAGATGGTCTATGACAATGCTCGTTAGTTTAAATATGAATGTTGCAAAATATAGATAAGCCGTATAATATTAGTTTTGTAGTCTTTAATTATCTGGACGGCATCATTTTCCTTTAACTATTTGAAATTAAATAGATTTTGTTTTGTTTTTTTTTTTTTTTAAATTTTCAATAACTGTTTGGGAGCGTATTTTGAACTGAATTGGATTATCGAGGCCCATTTGGGACGTACGACAAAGAAATTTGATTAAATTTTTTATTTCTTATTTGACTTGTCAAAAACAAGAATTTAGCAATTTGTTGATTAACATGGACATCAATACTACTACTCTAGTTATCTACTATGATTCTTAGGTCGTCCTATATATAGACAAACCCAACAGTGAAATAGTAGTAATAGAATAACATATGTTTCTTAAAATCTCAATTCAAGCACTTATAATATATGGTTCTGTTTTTAATGCTTTTAAATTCTTTTTACTGAAATTCAAGAAGCTTAGTCGTTGATTTTGGTTGGATCAAAGAAAGGAGGTTTAAGCAAGAAGGAAATGGGATAAAGTTGTTTGCACTTACAAAAATATGATGGATATGAAGTGTGAACTTATGGACTTAATAAATAGATTTTAACTTAGTGAATTTTACGGTATATAGACATTTTAAAGTGTTAATTAATTAAAATAGATATATTTTAAGTTTTTTGTTGTATATAGACCTTTAACTTTTGGTATTCTACATTTATAGCCAATTTCAAAACTCACCAATTACTATAATTAATTCCTATTTTATCGGGAAATGCGTGAGTGGGAATCGTATCAATTTAGTCCGTAATCATTAATCCGCTATTAACTACTTACCCACACGCCTAAGTTTTTCCAGTTTTCTAGGTCACTTAATTAAGCGGTAATCGAACAATTTATTTTAATTAACAGTTAACTTCAAACTTTCATCTTCAGCAGCTCTATCTATCCTTTCATTGTTATTTAAACCCAAAAAATTTATGTCTAATCTTTGTCCGTCTACTCTTTTGTGACTGTTGGTTATAATTTACTGGTAAGAATATCATTATTATTAGTTATTTTTTGATTTTTTGTTAGTTATTACATTATATTTATCTTATGTTATTATGTTTGTAGAATTCTAATTTTTTAATTTTCTTTTTGTTTTTTTTAGTCGTAATGCCTAGGAGAGGTGTCAAGAATGTCAACCAAGCTTTGCATGTAAATGATGATGATGATTTTGATATGTATTCTCCGACCAAAAATTCGGTTGATACGTCAAGTCGTGTCACAAGGTCAACTATTAAATTGAATACTAAAAAGAGAACTCGGCAGTGTGATAATGTCAAGCATCAAACTCGAAAAGTTGGTTCTGATTCTAAAGGTACATGTGTGCGTATTGATTTAGCCAGTGATGATTCTGATGGCGATCCCCCTGTTTTGGCAAAAAAGAAAAAAGATTTTTGTGCATCCTCTAGGATGATGAAGAAAAAGAAGTTGTTTCAAAAGAAGAGTAAGAGAGCATTTAAAACTGATAGGATTGATGATTTTCCATTGGTTGAGGTTGAGGTACGTTATATAAAGTTTCGTTCTTTGTTCTACTTTTTATTGTTTAGTATTACAGTGGGGTTTTCTATATATTGTTGGGTATTCATTGTATGCTAATTTTTTAATTTCTAAGACAGATTTCACTAATGCATATTTATTGTATACTTAATACTTAACTATTTATTGTATACTTAATACTTAACTATTAGTATTCAGTGGTTGAGTTTTCGCTATATAATCTGTAAATTATCAGTTAATATTTTTGTATATTTTTGAAGTGCATAATTTTTGAATAAATTATATATATTAAGGTGATATTCATTTGGTAGCAATAGATTGTAATTCCTAGTTTGCAGTTGTTGAATATATGTTCTATATAGTTTGAATATTATCAGTATCCAGCTTAGTTTAGATTTTGATGTGTGTAATTGTTGAATAAATGTTATATATAAACTATTATATTACTGTGTATTTTTATACATATTTAGTGAATATTTGCTGAAGTAATTTACTATATATACTGCATATATTCATTGTATATACATGATTAATTCCACTGTTTTGTTGAATTATTGTTTATGTGGGTATTACATATTGATGTGATATTTGTTGAATAAATGGTACAATATATTTAGGTGATATTCAGTTGGAAGTAATAGATAGTGAAATCTTAGTATGCAGTTGATGAATATATGATCTATACAGTAAGAATTTTATGAGTATGTATGTTTATTACATGTTAATTGTGTGTATGTTGAATAAATGTTCTATATAAATTGAGTATTTCCATCTTCATTTTTTACATATGAAAGCATATCTGGTGAATTAATGTACTATGTATACTCATATTTTCAAAGTATATATACGTGATTTATTCAACTGTTTTGTTGTATTACTATTTCATTGTGGATACTACATATTGATGTCATATTCATCGAATAATATTTAATATGCAGACATTCTTATTTTAATTTTTTTCCATATAACTTTTTTAGCCTTTGAAATTGTATTTTCGCTCGGTCCAATATAGGAGCCGCAGGATATGTACGCACACTAATGTTGATGTTGTATCCACTATTAAGAAGGTGCTCAATGAAAGATTGTTGGAAATATTTAGGCAGTCTTGTTTTGGTAATTTTCTTGACATGCCTGGATTTGTAACGTGCAACAAATTATTGAATTCCCTGTTGTTGTGAGAGGTCTGTCCGCCCACTGATGATTCCGAAGCATTGTGGTTCGATTTTTATGGTAATAAATTGAGGTTTGGCATTGTGGAGTTTAGGTTGATAACGGGGCTGAACTGTGTTGGCGATCATTTAAAGGAGTACCATTCAGATGATCCAAATCGATTGCTACAGTTGTATTTTGGTGGAGCGTCTAAAGTAACGAAGAAAGAATTAGTTGAATGTTTTGTGGAAAAAAATGGCAATCTGATGAAGATGCTATTAAGCTCGCGGCTTTGTATTTTATTCACACTTTTTTGTTTTCTACAAAAAATTTTGCTACTAACGATACTACCATTGGGGAGAATGAATTTAATCTCGTTGAGTGTGGTACTTGGCAGACTTTTCCATGGGGTACAAAGGTGTTTCTTGCAACTATTATGTCAATGCATGACAAGTTGCGGCCCTTTCTACAGTGTTACCGTTTTGCTGGTCTGCCATATACTTTGCAAGTTTGGTTTTATGAAAGTTGCCCTACTGTGAATGAGAAGACTTCATTTAGAGTTGCACATAAATCTCCTCGTATTCTTAACTGGCATGTTAAGAGAACTCATGATTTTGAAGAGTTGCAGAAAGGTTTTTTTAGTTTGAAGAAAAGTGAGGTAATTTAATATTTGATCAGTTTGTTTCTTTATATTTTATAATTTATTTTTTTATTTAAACTGTATTCAATAAATATTCATTATGTTAATTGGTTTTAATTTTCCTGTTTTCCAAGGTGCTTTTTACAAAGATTGAACCTTCAGAGGTAGAAATTGCTAGTTTTAAACTCCCAGAGTTTAAGCCATACAACATTGATCCAAAGATAGTTGTTGATCCTATTAGTGATGATGCAACTGGAGGTGGTCTGAATCGACCAAGGGCAGAAACAGGTCATCAGTCTTCTTCTAATCGCGATAACCATCGGCTGTCTCCTAAGATGCAATTGTTGTATGGACAGCAGAAGTTGTTTCAAGCTGATATGTCGGGATTAAAGCTTTATTTGACTAAATGCTTTGAATTTTTTTTAAGAAGCTTGACATTGATCCTGAAGAAATTGAAGAGAGCAACGGCTTTAATGGGGTATGTGTTTTCATTGTTTTTTTATATTTTCAGGTTTATTATTGTGTTGTTGCTGAATAAATATTGTGTTTATTATTTTTTCCCTTATAATTAATAGGTTTTTGGATCTGATCATGTACGGAATGTTGAAAGGAATAACCAAACTCATGAGCCTTTGGATCTTCAGCAAGATCATCAAGAGCAACAGAATTTTGCTTATCAATTTTATGGTATTTGTGTAATTTATCTTCATTTTTATTCCATGACAATTGATATATGTATTTGTCATCTATGTGTTTATATTTATATGTAGGACCTGCTGAAAAACAACCTTATGTTTCCCATAATCAACCAGATATTCCAGTTGGTAATGATGGTGAGAATCTGGAAGGTATACATACTTGTTATTGAGCTATTAAATATTTTTACAACGTAAAACCTTGGTTACAGGTTCTTGGTGGTTTTTAAATCTTTATTGGTAGCAAAATAACAGATTTTTAAAAAGTAACTGTTGTATGGGTTCTGTTATTTTGTGGTTGGTTAGATGTCAGTGAAGATCCACAGGGAATGGATCATGTCTTTGAAGCGGACTTTGATGGTGTTGATTTGGTAGATGCAAGAGGTATTCATAAATTATGAGTGAAATATTAATCGCATTTTTTTTTTTTTTTATGTTGAATAATTTAAGGTGTTTATACCTTTTATTTCTATTTTTTGTACTTTCTCTATTATTATTGCTTAGAAGCAGCTGTAGATCATCAACATATCTTCCATGAATGAGATCATAACTCTGATGTATTAGATATGGGAAAATCTACTGGTTTAAAATAATGCGATTTGTCTAGAAGATAATGCAATTTGTCTTTAATTTGATTTTCTAGGAAATACTTAAGTAGAGGAATAAAGGGAAAAAGAGAAAACATAATACTCTCTCCATTTCATATTTTATGATGATATAATTTGACTTGATTCGGATGTTTAAAAAGAAATGAATACTTTTTAAATTTGTGGTCTAAAATAAGATATAAATATTTGTGTGCCTAGAAATTATCTCATCAAAGGTAAAATGAACAGTTTGAAGTTAAATTATTTCTAAATCTAAAATTCTGTAATTCTTTTTGAAACGGATTAATATGAAAATTGTATCATTTTTTTTTGAAACGATGGAATACTAACTTTTCATCATAATAATGCCAAAACAAACAATAAATATAAATTGTAATCTCCTATAGTATTTCCAGTATAATCAAGTATTCATAGTTTTGCATAATGTTGATGATCCTATACTTCAATTCTATGTACTTAACGAATTTCTGGTTCTTGACAATTTCCTATGATAAAGAAAATGAAATTGTTAGAAATTGAAAGCCAAACAGGAATACTATACAATATTTCTCCTTTTTCTTTTTGTTCTTTACTTTCAAAAGATCTAAGTAAATGATATCGTCCAGATTAAGAGGATAAACTAATTTTCTGAGCAAACACGAAACCTACATAAATAAAATTGAAGAAATTAAGAGAAAAAGGCTAAAAAAGAAAAATTTTAAAAAGTATTCCACTGCTAGGGTTCAGACCCGAATTCCTAAGATTGAATTTGGAATTGCCGGTGCTACAACGGATCATCTCGTCTTACATCTTGCCAACAATTATTTTATATGTTCTTTTTAAAAAAAAAAATCATAAATAAATAATTCAGGAGATATGGTTTTATTACCATGGATCCAATTGTTGAATAGAATTAATGGACATCGATAAGATTATCATGCCGCTCAACTTGGATAAACTCACAAGCATGGTGCACTCTAATGGATATGTCTCAATTCAGGCATACCTGACATCTCTATTCATAGTTTTCATAACATATGTTTCTGATTTTATTACTACTTTAAAAAAAACTTAGGAAATTCAGGGATTTGATTTAAATGTTGAATTTGGTAAGAATGAAAGGAAAAGTTTCACACTTAATGGTGATGAATTCGAACAATTGGTTTTTATTTTGACTTTCTAACAAACAAACAACTAACATACCCACTTATATCTTAAAGGTGGGATCAACGAAGGGTAAGGTGTATGCTGACTTTAACCTTAAGTTGGGTAAGATCTTATTTTTAAAAATTGAATTGTTTGACCAAGCTTTTAGGAGAAAATAAGTGTTGAGTGGCAACAAGCTTCTAGGAGAAAATTGTTGTTGAATGGCAACAGAACATGTTTTTCCGCTACGGGGGAAGAAGCTGGAAAAATTATTTTTTCCTAAAATCAGAAGCAGAAGCTGCTTTTAATTTCTATCATTAAAAAATTATCCTTACAACAACAACAACGAAAACCCCAGTACAATCCCACAAGTGGGATCTAGGGAGGGTAAAATGTACGCAGACCTTAACTCACCAAGATGGAGAGGCTGTTTTCGGAAGACTCTCGGGTAGAGAGAAAGAATTTGTAAACAAAAAAATATCCTTACAAAAATACTTATATACATAATTACCCCTAATTATTTAACTTAATAATTATAATAAATAAATAGTCTTTTTTTCTCTCATGTATTTTGTACACACCTACATCCCTATTGTTAGAAGCTTGTGAAGATTTAAGCAAAATGACTCTCCAAGTCTTCAATTAAAAAAGTAATCCTTTGTTTTCTTTTTCCTTTTCTTTGAACTAGAAAAATGTTAAGTATGTGTTTAAGTGGAATGATGATTAGATTAGAATTTTAAAAACTTGTGGGGTATGTCAAAAATTTGAAAATATCTCACTTAAACCCACATTCAAATTTCAAATTTCAAACTTTTCATTTCCCTCTGTTCTTCTCTCTCTTCTACTACTTCTTTCTTTTCTTATTCCCTTTCTTCCCAATCTTCTCTCTTTCTCATCTTCTCCTTCTTTCTTCTTCATTTTCTCCCTCATTTCTTCTTTATCTCCTCCGTTCATTTTTTTTTTTTACATTTTCACTATCTCCGTTCTTATCTTTTGTGTGTTTTCTTCATTTTTCTTCCTCTTCTTCTTCATTTATTTCTTCTTTCCATTATGTTTTGTATTTGTTGTGAAGATTTAGTGATAGAATATTTTAATTTTTTTAAATATTGTAGATGCTTCTGCAGTCCGTTAAACAAATTTAGGTGTTGGTTGAATCAACCAAGAGTCGATTCATCAACTCTCAGTTGCTTGAATCGACCAAAAGTTGTATGAATCAACCGAGAGTTAGTTAATCAACTTATGGTTGTTTTGAACTAAGCAACCACAAGTTGATTAATCAATTCTCGGTTTATTCAAACAACTCTCGGTCGATTCAAACAACTGAGAGTTGATGAATCGACTCCTAGTTGTTTAAACAACTAAGAGTGGATGAATTGACTCATGGTTGTTTTAATCGACTCCTAGTTGTTTAAACAACCAGGAGTCGATTCATCAACTCTGGGGTATTTTCAACATCATCAGGTTGTTTGGAAGAGGCGGCGAGAAGGGGGATGAAGAGGAGCAGAAGGTGTTGCAGCGGTGGAAGAGGATGAGGCACGGTGGAGAAAGATAGGAAAGATAGAGGGAGATGGAAGAGAAATGTGGGAGAAAGGGGAGGGGAAATAATGGGGGATTTGTGTAAATAAGAAAAATTGGGGGGTCTTGATTAGGCTAAAAATTAATCCTAATTCTGTTAAACAAAAAAAGATTATCTAGCTAAGAATTAAGACTTGAGAGTTATTTTCTTAAAAAGACTTGAAAAAACCTTTTAATCGCAAGTCCCAGAAACTCCTAACCATATAAGCAATTCTATACTGACAACGTGGACTCAATTTTAGTACTGTCCAAAAATTTAAAGTCTCAAATTTGACTACCCTTTAGATTGGACACAGATGATCATGTGTTAGGAGTACGTAAAAGTTAAAAACCACACGAATAAGTCAACTCCTAATACAAGAAAAGGGATATGCTATTAGTTTTATTTACATTATCATCAAATTTCGTGTCAAGATGTTTACAATACTTTGGTCAAGGATGTCCCTTGTGAGTAATTTAAAAAGTAGCCGTGTAGCAGTAATTTTGGGTAACAAGGTGTTCAAGTGGATAGACATTTTAGTAGACTAAATCAAAATTAAAACGTCAGGACCACAATTAGAACGGTTAACAATTCGTTGATAAAAGAAGAAAATTAAGAAACAAATTTAATATTTCCCCTATGTTATCATAGGCCACTTGTAAGTTGTAACTTCATCTAAGTGCCACGATCTTAAAACTTCACTCTACCACACCTTTAGACTAGCTACTAGCTATAGTCTAAATTCTCAGACGGCGGATGTCCACCAGCTTTAATTCATCATAAGATGAGAAATTCCTGTTTTCTGGAAAACATGCATGTGTTTTGATCTTCAAACATACTCCTATCAAATTAGAACAACAAACAGCAATTGCAATTAAAACCAAAGAGTAAGCGTAGTTAAGAAAAAAATAAATAAAGAGTAAATTCCTAAGGAGGATTCAAGGAGTTAATTTAATGAGTTCGATAATGCTTATTATTAACTATGCGTGCAGCCAAATTAATATGTTTGCATGGAACATGAAGAATGAAGATGTATATGAAAAATCAGTAAACGTTGAACAAATATTATAACATGAGCCTACATTTGCATAAGTTAAAAAAGTTTTACTCTTAAGAATTTTAAAGGTCTGATCTGTTGCACTTGGTACACCTTCAACAGACACTAGAGAGGGGTGAATAGTGTCTTCCAATTTTCGCCTTCCGAAGAACCTTGCTCGTGCCCGCAAGAACCTGGTCCTTGACGGATTTTCACTAAACACTGTGCTAACAACAATAATGCGGAAATAAACTTGCACAGAGATTTTTACGTGGAAAACTCCTTGCTCAAAGGAGAAAAACCACGACCCACACTCTGAAATTTTGATAACTCTTTCACTAACACAACGAGCAAGTTTTATGTTACAAACTCTATAACCAAGGGACTAAACTCTAGTACCTAAGTCTGCCTACAATTAACTCAATTGTAGCAACCACACCTAAGAAACTCCTAAGTACAAGACTACCTACGATCCACGATCGTAGCAACACCTTTAAGCTAACTCAGGCCTAAAAGCACAAGAATTTCTCCAAATAAAATACCTAACAAATGCTTCTCAAATAAGCGTAATAGATTACAATTCAAAGCCGCAATACATATGAACTAGACCAAGACAGAAAACCAATATAGCTTGATGAAGAACCACTTGTCCGGTCAGTTCCTTCTGCACGTTCTTGCTGGACTGGTATGATTATGCATGATGAAGAACCTCCTTCTGCGTGTTCTCTTCAGAATTATCAACCTTTTAAGCTCTCAATCTCTCTCTATGTGGCCGAAGAGATAGTATTTCGTGCATGTCTCTTGAAGTCTTCATAATGATGTTTATATACTGTGCATAAGACTTCTTGATAGACAAGGAAAAGAATTATTCTTCAATTAGGACTTAATAAATACTTTCCTTATACACTTTTACCCCCAACACACTTTTTCCATTCTTGGACTCTTTGAAAATATTCTCCATTATTATGTAGATCTTCCAAGATACTTCCAGCTGGCACCCAAGGCAATTATGGTTTATTAGCGATCTTTTATGCTTTTATATTCACGTCCAAGAGACTCCTAATCCCATTAGGTTGAACTCTGCACTGCTTCGAAGAACCTTCCTGCGCGAGGTTCTCCTAGTCCTACTAGGATTCTGCTTCCTTCCCTATACTGCTTTGTAGAACCTTCCTGCGCGACTCCCAATCCAATTAGGATTGTAACATTGCTGCGTCCAGGTTCTTTCCAATTCCATCTCTGACTGGGAATGTATCTGTGCATCTTTTCATTATCAGTAGAACCTGTCAGAGAACAAGGTCCTTTTTCTAAAAATAAGGGCCTTCACTAGTTTCTTCTGGTTCGTCAATCATCAAAACTTAAACTTCAACATGATCCATCAAGTTTAAAATTTTAATATGCCTTTGGTAATTGCACTTGCATCCTTGAAGTGCTATGAGGGCATATATAGTGCAATTTGGGTAGGTGATATAATGCCGGGAAAAAACTTGCTTATGCATGGTTTTTATATTAAACTACATACTTCATATTAATTAGTTTACCATATTCAATAATAAAATTAAGGTGACAATGCATATTAATTAACTAGAATCTTATCTTATAACCGCGTACTGTGGAAAGAATGGCTCTGCACTGCACATAATTACTTGCTTAACACAATTTCTACACCTTCATAACCCTTACGTTTAATTCCTCTTCCTCATTCCCTGTTAGGCTGTTAAGAATATATATAAGACCATCCAGAAATATGGCGGGATTGTTGAAATACATTTAATACGTAATTAAAGTTTTTTTTTTTTTTTTTTAGAATTTTAAAAACAGAGTGATTCCTGAAAGGAAGATGCTTCCCGTTTCATTGAAATTTACACGACACGATTCAGAATTGGTTAGGTCAATGAGAACCCACCAAATGGTTATATACAAATATATCCTATAGGCAAAAAAGCCAATGGCAACCGTGACCTTTGGTTTGTCCTTTGGAACGTACGTAATCTCCTTTTATATACAAAGACTCGAAAGCATTTATGTTGGCACCTAGAGACTTCGGGTTACTTTGATTACATCTTCATGTGTTGGTAAGGCTGGTCACTGGTCCACGTAGTCAACCACGTAAATATATGTCTCTATTTTGAGTTTCTAAGAGTGGAAATTCTGTCAATTTCACAAGAAGTACCTAGCTCTGAGTACCTGAATTTTGTAATATTTGCATGCCTGAACACATTGAACTAACTAAGCAGGCATGTGTAGAACATTAATAAAAGTAGGCAAATGTTATCTTTTATCCAAATCTCTTTGTCTAATTTCATTCTTGTCACAAACACTTTGTCGCTTATAATCAAAGAAAGGAAAAATGTACTAATACTGGTCTAAACAAAACTCTACTCTTCGTTGGTTTTGCTTCTGTTGTATTTTCAGCTCAAGTCATTTTCAAAATCCTGTAAGTGGAAAAACAGTGCAATTTATTTTTGGCTCTTTTTATCCTATATCTTGAGGTATATTTTGCTTAGAGTGAGAAGAAAAAATGAGGATAGGTCAATAATTTCTAGTAAACATGCAACCATCAACAAGAAAATCATATCTTCTGATCTAGAAGAAAAAAAAGTACTGAAATATTAGTTTTAGCAACTTGTGTTTTAATTTAGATGACAAAATAAAAGGCGATATAAACTTGAAAAATATTTAATTAACAACAAGAGGGAATTGAATTGTTCTGACTTGAACGAGATGGGACTAATTGATTATAGGGTTGGCCATCAGTACCTAGCACATTCAAGTTCACAACAGAAATGCAAGTGAAAAAAAGAAAAATTAATTGTACCCCACAAGAAATATTATTAATTGATTAGCCAAACAAGCATCATAAATATTTCACCAAGTCAATGATAGAGAGTTGGTGGACTTGTTCATATACCTTATTTGCAGCACATAAATTTACATCTTGTACGAGAGTTTGTTGGTTATAATAATAGCAATAGGTATTCCTCGGCTTTCAATTAGAGGTTTTGACTTCGAAGTTTGAGAAATTAAAAATAGTTGGTTGCGAGCATTTTTTATGGGCCCTTACACGATACAAATTCGGCTTAGTGGAGACTCTAATAGAAATAGCACGATACTTAGGTGGGATATGATATGCGGAAAGTACATGTTCTTAGCCTTCATATCGCCTCATATCTAGCTACTTTATTTTTCGTTATAATAATATTTTATGTGTTTTGTACTTATGTACTTATGTTTTATTGTGTAGGAATGAAGTTGGGCAAGAAGAAAAATTGACGCAGTGAAATTCGAGTAGAGGCCCGAGACACGAGGAACGAGTTGAAGATAACTATTCTGAACCGGTGGCTCAAATTGCCTACCATGCCACGTCCCTCGTCGCGTGGTGTGTCGCGGTAAGCTAAAACTTCAGAGAGTGAACAAAATCGAGAAAAGCAAAGTTGCAGCTATAGTAGCCGACCGTGGCGTGCTACGTGACGAGTGGTTTTTCTACTTTTGTTTTGATTTTGAACAATTTTCCCAGTCAAGATCGTCCCAAATCATTCTGAAACAACATGAATACATCTTAAAATATATTTTGAAGGATTGAAAAGATCTTAGAGGATCAAGTCTAGAGTCGTAAGAAACAGATTCCAAGAGTTTTTCTCCCTCTACCTTATGATTCTTGTTTTTATTATTTTTTTACGTTTGAGTATGAGCATCAGCTAACTTTATTCTAAGGTTATGATGTACCTTTTTAAGAGTAGAATGCTATAACCAAGTTTTATAATTCACACCATTCTTTCATGATTCTATGTATTCTTCTGTATCTCTACTTGTGATTAACTACATGGTTGGGTTAGTTGCAGATCTAGTGTTGTCCGGAAGAGAACATAGTGTTAGTCAAAGTTTAATATAATATTTCTGCCTACTTGATCGAAATATAATTAGAAAGACACTAGAAAGGATTAGGAATAACGAATCTTATTGTAGTACATAACTACTGCAGTTCTAATTTTATTGGATGTCCCTGAAGGGACTTACGTAATTGCTATCTAAATGCTTAGACTTAGTTCGGAAGAATAAATCTAGGTTAAAAATATAATTGCTCGGAAGAGAATTGCGGTAGCTCTATCATTTACCGCCAATAGAAGAGAAGACAACGTGCTTTTAGGAAATAGTCTGCATTTCATCCCGCTAGTTTGGAAAGTCATAACATTAGGCTTTCTGGTATTGGCTCCATTTTACTTTTTTTTTTTGTTATTTAATAATTCGAAATGAATTTTTGATAGGAAAATAAGAACAACAAAATGGGAATTGAAAAAGAATGGTTTTGAGGAGAAAAAGATCACTATCTTAAAGAGATATTGCCCGTAATGTCTGTTGGGTTTTTAGAATGTGAAGAGTGTGAATGAAAAATGGGTGGAAAGGTGAAAAGGTTTCTTTTATAAGGGAAATGAACTTTCTCCCACATTGGTAGAAGAAAAGGCTTTTGTTGGGTTTAAATAGAGAAGTGCCTCTTCTAACTCTTAAAAGGGTTGAGGAGAAGGAAAGCCTCGCGCCGTCATCGTCGTTCGCTCGTCTCGGCCTCGGCCTTGGATTCGAATTCGGTCAATTGATATGATTGATTGACTTAATTTTTTGGACCAATAAAAACTAAAAATAATAATTAATATTAATACTTTATTATTAATATTTAATATTAATCCATTGATTCATTCCTCCACTTTAATATTTTTTTCCGTTATATTAAAACTAGTCATTAGTGTGGTCGTTTCTGTAACAGCCACGTCTGAAAGGTGGTGTCTCTTCATATTCTGTCTTCCCTTGGCTATAAATATGTGTCTTACATCAGTCTTTTTACACAAAGAGAAAAATCATTTGCCTATCCCCTCTCTTTTCTGCATACAAACAGTAAGTGTCATGTGATTTGCTCCGCTACTTTGAGTTTGCCGAGTTCTACGGTTTGAAGTGCCGCTACCATAGAACTGTTCATCTGTTCCATCATGGGAGGAATTAACCCGTGAACCTTGGGCAACTGTGAGGGGTTAGATTCCTTAAGGAGACACAAGCAACTTGTGGGATCGGGATTGTCACATACACACTGATTATACATTTCTGGTTTTGTATTTTATGATATTTTTGAACACAGGAACAACAAGCTTAAGGAATCTAATCGTTATTTATTTTCTGCATTTAAATAAATATTGTTTAAGGAGACTGGTTAAGGAGACTAAAACCTTCGTGGTTTTCTACTCCTATTTACTGTTAATTAATCTGTTTGTGGAGACTAAAAGCCTTCGTGGTTTTTCTACTCCGACTGTTTAAACAGTTTGTTTGTATTCGGTTTGAAGATTTAAATACTTCACCGGTTGTTGATATTGTTTCTGTTTGTGTCATTTTGACAAAGATGATAAACGGAGTGGAACCAACTATCCCTGTTGTGAGTGCTACTGCTACTACAGTTTCTGGTGCTGCAGGGTCTAGCTGTGCTGCTACTGCGACGGTTATGCTACCTGCAGAAAAGCCGGGGAAATTTTCTAGTGTGGACTTTAAAAGATGGCAGCAAAAGATGTTCTTTTATCTAACCACTTTAAGCCTGCAAAGGTTTATTAAGGAGGATGCTCCGGTTCTGACTGATGAAACACCTGACAACGAGCGCTTCCTTGTGACTGAGGTTTGGAAGCATTCTGACTTCCTATGCAAGAATTATATTCTAAGTGGCTTGGAAGATGACTTGTACAACGTTTATAGTAATGTTGAAACGTCAAAGAAACTGTGGAATGCATTAGAAAAGAAATATAAAACTGAAGATGCTGGACTGAAGAAATTTGTGGCTGCCAAATTTTTGGATTATAAGATGGTGGATAACAAATATGTTGTATTCCAAGTCCAAGAACTTCAAGTCAGTATCCATGATCTCCTTGCTGAAGGTATGATCCTGATTAATACTTATGTTAAAAGTATTAATTATATTGTTGCTAACAAACTTTTCTTTGAAGGTTTGATGATTAATGAGGCGTTTCAAGTTGCGGCAATAATTGCAAAGTTGCCTCCGTTATGGAAGGACTTTAAGAATTACTTGAAACATAAGCGCAAGGAGATGTCCTTTGAAGATTTGATTGTACGCTTATAGATTGAAGAAGACAATAAATCTGCTGAAAAGAAGGCTCGTGGAAATGCTACAATAGCGGGAGCAAATATTGTTTAGCATAATCCAAATCAGAATAAGAGAAAGAGACCTTCTGGAGGGAAGACCAACCCTAGCAAGAGAAAGTTCAAGGGAAATTGCTACAACTGTGGCAAGGATGGACATAAGTCCGCAGACTATCGTGTTGCAAAGAAGGACAAGGAGTGCAAGATATGGTTGAAGAGAATAAATTGGCCCAAGGAGTGCAAGATATTGATCTGTGTGCTATGATTTTTGAATGTAACTTGGTTGGAAATCCTAAAGAATGGTGGATTGATTCAGGAGTCACCCGCCATGTTTGTGCTGTGAAGGAAGCCTTTGCTTCATATGCTCCTGCTGGACCTGATGAGATACTCTCTATGGGCAACTCTGCAACGGCCAAAATTGAAGAATATGGAAAGATATGCCTCAAGATGACATCTGGCAAAGTTGTGACTCTGAACAATATTCTTCATGTTCCTAAAATACGGAAGAACTTGGTGTCTAATGCACTTCTTGTTAAGAACATGTTTAAATGTGTTTTTGTTTCTGATAAGGTTGTAATAACTAAGAATAAGCTGTATGTAGGAAAATGTTACATGACTGAGGGCCTTTTCAAACTCAATGTAATGGTCGTTGACACTATGAATAAAATTGCAGCTTCTTCTTACTTATTTGAGTCAAATAATTTATGTCATTCTCGTTTGGGACATGTCAATTATAAAACCTTGCGGAAAATGATCAATTTGGAAGTATTGCATAAATTTGATTGCGAAAAGTCAAAATGTCAAATATGTGTTGAGTCTAAATATACTAAACACCCTTACAAGTCAATTGAAAGGGATTTTGAACCGTTAGACTTAATTCATACAGACATTTGTGACACGAAGTCAATACCATTTCGCAGTGGAAAGAAGTATTTCATAACTTTTATTGACGATAGCACTCGTTACTGCTATGTTTATTTACTTAGTAGTAAAGATGAGGCAATTGACGCATTCAAGGAATACAAAAATGAAGTTGAAACGTAACTTAAGAAAAAGATAAAAAATGATTAGAAGTGATAGGGGCGGATAATATGAATCTCCTTTTGAACAAATATATTTGGAATATGGCATTATTCATCAAACAACAGCCCCTTACACGCTTCAATATAATGGGATTGCGGAAAAAAAATCGAACATCAAAGGAGATGATGAATGCCTTGTTAATAAGTTCGGGTTTATCTCAGAACTTGTGGGGGGAATCTATATTCACGGCTAATCAAATACTCAATCGAGTTACCCATAGCAAAACACTTTCTATTCCATATGAGAAGTGGAAAGGAAGGAAGCCCAGCTTGAATTATTTCAAAGTGTGGGGGAGTTTGGCAAAAGTGCAAGTCCCAAAACCCAAAAGGGTTAAGATAGGACCGAAAATAGTTGACTGTGTTTTCACTGGATATGCTACAAATAGTAAAGCATATCGATTTCTAGTTCATAAATCAGAAAATCCTGACAATCATGTAAATATGGTGATGGAATCTGATAGTACTGAATTTTTTGAAAATATATATCCGTATAAGAAGGAATGTTAGTCAGTTGGTGAATGATCCAAACGACCTCGGGAGGAACTAAAGCTAATTCACCAAATGAGAAAGAACCAAGATGTAGCAAGCGTCAAAGAACTTCTACTTCATTCGGAGATGACTTTGTCACCGTTCTTTTGGAAAATGAGCCTCGGATGTTTAAAGAAGCCATCTCTTCTTCAGACTCTCTATTTTGGAAAGAGGCAGTCAATAGTGAAATAGAATCTATTTTGAACAACCATACTTGGGAGTTGGTTGATCTTCCTCCTGGAAACAAATCATTAGGTTCTAAGTGGATTTTCAAAAGGAAAATGAAAGCTGATGGCACTATTGACAAGTACAAGGCAAGGCTTGTTGTCAAAGGCTATAGACAACAAGAAGGTCTTGACTACTTTGACACATACTCGCCGGTAACCAGAATTACATCCATACGTATGTTAATAGCGTTTGCCGCCGTGTATAGTCTTGAAATCCATCAAATGGATGTTTAGACAATGTTCTTAAACGGGGATTTGGAGGAAGAAATTTACATGGATTAACCTAAAAGGTTTGTGGTTCCGGGAAAAGAAAAGATGGTGTGTAAACTTGTTAAGTCACTTTATGGACTAAAACAAGCACCTAAACAATGGCATGCGAAAGTTTGATCATACAATGTTGTCAAATGGCTTTAAAATTAACGAGTGTGATAAATGTGTTTACATTAAAAACACTCCTAATTATGTAGTAATTGTTTGCTTATGTGTGGATGACATGTTGATAATGAGTAATGACATTGCCAATATAAATGCTACAAAATGCATGCTAACTAGCAAATTTGATATGAAAGACTTAGGAGTTGCCGACTTAATTCTGGGTGTTAAGATCCGTAGGACTCCTCAAGGTCTGGCTTTGTCTCAATCTCATTACATCAATAGTGTGCTTGAAAAATTTAAATATTTGGATTTTAAAGTTTCAAAGACTCCTATTGATGTAAACCTTGCTCTTAAAAAGAACAAAGGTCAAAGCACGTCGCAACGGGATTATGCTCATGTTTTGGGAAGTTTGATGTGCATCATGAATTGTACCCATCCAGATATAGCTTGTGCTATAAGTAAACTAAGTCGATACACAAGTAATCCCAATCAAACTCATTGGATGGCAATGAAACGTGTTTTGAGATATTTAAAATACACCCAAGACTTTGCATTCCATTATAACAAGTATCCTGCGGTCATTGAAGGATATTGTGATGCCAATTAGATCACCGACACAACCGATTCTAAGTTCACAACTGTGTATATTTTCGCACTTGGTGGAGGAGCGGTATCTTGGAAATCATCCAAACAAATATGTATTGCCCGATCTACAATGGAAGCTGAATTCATAGCTTTAGATAAGGCCGGTGAAGAAGCTGAATGGCTTTGGAACTTTTTGGAAGACATTCCGTTCTGGCCTAAGCCGTTGACACCAATTTGTATACATTGTGATAGTCAATCGGCTATAGGACGAGCTAGGAATGTCATGTATAACGGTAAGAATCGTCATATACGACGAAGGCATAAAACCGTTCGGGACCTACTCTCTAGAAGAATTATCACCATTGATTACGTGAAGTCAAGGGATAATATGTCGGATCCGCTTACAAAAGGCCTAACTAGAGAGGCGGCGAGTGTTCATCGAAGGGAATGGGACTATGGCCAAGGACAAGTCATCACGGCGGAAACTCTACCTAGAAGACTGGAGATCCCAAGAACTAGGTTCAAGGAAAATACAAAGTTGTTTATGACGGTCCAACATTGTCAAATTAAATTTTTTGGTCCATTCTCGTGATGAGACAGTGTTCAAGTACCAAGGATAAAACGCTAGAGGCGTTTTTTTAATGATTATCTAAGTTTGATATTGTAATTATCAAATAGTGTACATCTATGGGATTACGCGTTTAGAAATCACCTATGTAAGTATGAAGTGGAAGCCGCTTCAAAGAGAATTTTGTATGGCCAATTCTCTACGCACTTATGAAACCAGGCGGTGTTCGTGGCTGAAATGAACACAACAATGAGAACCAAAGACGGTTAAGGGTTAGTTGTGTGACTTACGTTGTCTAGGTAAACACCAAAGCTCAACGGTTCAAAGATATCAAATCTACCAATTGACCGAGTATATCCGATGTATTTTCACTACGGAAAGTTCAAAGGGAAACCTACTTATCCCGATGCAACTAATTCTTTCTTGCAAATCACACAAGTCTGTCATGCATATTTCCATCATATAGTCATTCCCCATTCATGTGGGGGATTGTTGGGTTTTTGGAATGTGAAGCGTGTGAATGAAAAATGGGTGGAAAGGTGAAAAGGTTCATTTTATAAGGGAAATGCACTTTCTCCCACATTGGTAGAGGAAAAGACTTTTGTTGGGTATAAATAGAGAAGTGCCTCTTCTAACTCTTAAAAGGATTGAGAAGAAGGGAAGCCTCACGCCGTCATCGTCGCTCGTCTCGGCTTTGGCTTCGGCTTCGGATTCGGTCAATTGATATGATTGATTGACTTATTTTTTTGGACCAACAAAAACTAAAAATATTAATTAATATTAATACTTTATTATTAATATTTAATATTAATCCTTTTTTGTAACGGGAATCTGAATTGAATTCAGATTGATTCATTCCTCCACTTTAATATTTTTTTTTTGTTATATATTAAAACTAGCCATTAGTGTGTTCGTTTCTGTAACAGCTACATCTGAAAGGTGGTGTCTCTTCATATTCTGCCTTCCCTTGGCTATAAGTACTTTTCTTACATCAGTCTTTTTACACACAGAGAAAAATCATTTGCCTATCCCCTCTCTTTTTTGCATACAAACAGTAGGTGTCGTGTGATTTGCTCCGCTACTTTGAGTTCGCCAAGTTCTACGGTTTGAAGTGCCGCTACCGTAGAACTGTTATCCCGTTCGATCCTGGGAGGAATTAACCCGTGAACCTTGGGAAACTCTGAGGGGGTTAGAATCCTTAAGGAGACACAAGCAACTTGTAGGCTCGGGATTGTCCCATACACACTGATTATACATTTCTGATTTTGTATTTTCTGATATTTTTGAACGCAGGAACAACATTGTCTTTAGGGGTTTACATGCTAATTCTCTCTAGGATACAACAAAGCCCTAGTATACTTAAAATTGGCTTACGCTACTTCAGGAGAGTTCTTATATTTATAGAAGTTTAGAAGAGACTTTTCAGAATAGTCACTCTCTTTCACCAATGGATATGTCTATTCAACTTAAGACCTCCAAATATTAAAAACTATTTCCAACAATTTTAATACTACTTATTTTAGAGTTGATTAGATTTAGATGACTTGGTTAGTAAAATTATTACTCATCCGTTCCATTATATGTGTCATAGTTTGAACAGACACAAAATTTAATAATAATGCAAGACTTTTGAAACTTGTGATCTAAAGTAAGGTATAAATGTTTGTGTGGTTGTAAATAATTTCATTAAGGATAAAATAGAGGGAGTAGTACGTTCTTGATGTTTGCTCCCTATGGAATTCGCTTCCGAACTTGAACCAGATATATTTCCGATGATCGCTTAGTTTCTTTTTATAGGGAATAGTTGGGCGCTATGAGGGTACAAAAAATTGGAATACAGTTTTTTTTTGGTCACTTTAATTATATGAAAATATTGTCACATAAACTGAAATAGAGGGAGTAGTACTTTCTAGACATCTGCTCCCTATGGAATTCGCTTCCGAACTTGAACCAGATATATTTACAATGATCGCTTAGTTTCTTTTATAGGGAGTAATTGGGCGCTATAAGGGTACAAAAAATTGGAATACAATTTCTTTTTCTTTTGTATCACTTTAATTGTCTAACTTGGTAAATTTTTAATTTCAATTTATCATTTTGGTACTAATAACTTATAAGTGTGTCACTTTAATTGTCCAACTTGGTAAATTTTAATTTCAATTCGAAATTCATTTTGGTATTAATAACTGTATCAAGTAGAATAATTTCTTTGTCAGTGAATTAGTCATAACTCATAACCAGCTTGATGGTGCGATTTTCGCAATATGAAAAGAAAGAGTGACGTCACGATCAGAATCAGTATTATTGTGCGATCATAGTCATTGCGGACTAAGACAAGTCATAACTTAACAACATGGTCATTAAATGAAACCATAAAATCATTTGTTCTAAGACAGCTTTTTCTTATCTAGAGGAAACTGACCTTGTCCGTGAAGTAAACTATCCTACTTACAGTCCAAACAATTGGGAAAGAATCAACACATTTACTTGCAAGAGCGATTCATTCTTCCCGAATAGGAAAGAAACTGACCTTGTCCGTGAAATAAACTATCCTACTTACAGTCCAAACAATTGGGAAAGAATCAACAAATTTACTTGCAAGAGCGATTCATTCTTCCCGAATAAGAAAGAAACTTACCTTGTCCGTGAAGTAAACTATCCTACTTACGGTCCAAACAATTGAGAAAAGAATCAACAAATTTACTTTTAAGAGCGATTCATTCTTCCCGAACATACAATTCATTGATGTACAAAGCTCTTTGAACGTACTTAATTGCCACTTTTTTCTTTGACGAGCTTTATGACATGCATGCTGATAAAAAGAAGATGGCATTAAGAGATCATTCTGATAATCTGATCTAACATGAGATTTTTGGGTGAGAAGGACTCCCAACTCTTTTATTAGTTATAAGGGACTCGAGTCTTGAAAAATGGGTGAGAGGGACACTTTAAAAATTAGTACTAATGACTAATATTTTAAAAGTCCCTCAAATTTTTTTATTTACATAAAGCCCCAACCTCTCCTCACCCACCCCATTGACTCCTTAGCCCCCATCCTGCCCTCGCCCCTCCCCCACTCCGCCCATCCACTATTCCACCACGACCCTCCACCACTCACCGCCACCTTCTACCACCCTCCACTACCCACCACCACCTTCTATTACCTTCCACCAACAACCATCACCTTCTGCCACCCTCCACCACCACCCACTACCCTACACCACTCTAATAAAAAGATGTGTACACATCAGTCGAGATGTGTACACATATTACTATATGTATACACATATGACGAGATGTGTGCACATGCACATATAATATATGGGTACACATATTATTATATGTGTTATATGTGCGCATATATTATTATATGTGTAATAATATGTGTACACATATATATGATAAAAGTGTTACACGTCTCGTCATATATGTACACATATTATTATATGTGTACACATCTGACGAGATGTGTACACACTTTTTTCAGCCATGAAAACATCTTCAAAAGTGTATAAACATATAGAAAATATGTTTACACATCTGAAAAGATGTATAAAATGACTAGAATTAAAAAAATGAAAAAGGATAAAATGGGGATGAAGAAGAAACAAGGATACGAAAAAAGAAAAAGAAAAATAACATAGATGGTGATAAAATAAAATTTAAAAAGAAATCTAGAAGAAAGAATGAAAAGGAAGAAGAAAAAAGAGGAGGAAAGAAGAGAAGAGAGAGAGAGAAATAAAATTTGAAATGATTTGAATAAGGAAAGAGAGTGTAAAAGTGGATGGGAAGAGGGGAAATGAAAATTTTGAATTTTTTTGAAAAGTTGGTCGTTTTCGTAAATATGAAAACTTTTAATTATACCCACAAGTTTTTAAACAATACACTTCAACCCTCACTTAAACTAATTACCGTTTGACTTGGTTTTATCCCCTATCCTTCTATAGAGACTTATGGGGACCTTTCCCCTCTTTTCTCTCATCTAACATTACACACTCTAAGGGGTCGCTCGGTTTGCACAAGGGATTGGATAATACCCGCATAGGAAATTAGTTTATTTAATACAATGTTTGGTTTCATTTTACATCGCCATTTAAAACATAGCATAATTTTATACAACGTTTGGTTTCACTTTCGTATTTTCATATAACTAATACTCGTTTAAGTCATGCAAGAATTCATGTTTTATTTTATATGGGATAGAATGCGGAATAAGAATGTGAGTATTACTAATACATGTATTAAATTTTAAAATGACTAAATTAACCCTAAAAAAATAAATATTATTTTTAATTTCTTTGGAGAATAAAAATATTTTGAATTATTCATTTTTTTTGTGTGTGTGTGTGTGTGTGTGTGTGTGTGTGTGTGTGTGTATATAAAAATCAATGATTCAACAAAAAAATAATCGTTGTGTTACAATCCCTACGTTACTAAATTTTCGTATAACTAATCCCACATAACTAATACCCGCATAATTAATAACTGCATTGCTAATCCCATAATAACTAATACATACATTGCTAATATCCATATAGCTAATACTTATATTGCTAATACCTTCATTCCTAATACCCACATCTACATCCTCGTTATGCGAAGGTGTTACTACTCGCCAACTCACAGTATCAATTCATGCATAAATTCTTCAAGTTCTTTAATGTAAGATTTCAATATTTAAATTATATATCAACAAGTGAAATATTTGGGTTAAAACTCTCACCTTTTTCATTTATGTAAAAGAGTGTATATACAACTAACCTTATAAGTCTAACCTATATTCTAGTTGCAATTAAGCCTTTAGTTATCCATTAATTACAATACTGCTAATACAATATCGACACTCATGTCATTACTTCCCCATCCAAGTTGGACCAAAAAAATTTTGATGCCCAACTTGCCAAGAAAATAATCGATCTGAGATTTACCCAGTGCCTTTATGAGTATATCTACTAATTGTATTTCTGAAGGCATATATCTCAGGCTTATCATCCGACAAACTATTTCTTCCCTGATAAAATGAAATCTACTTCAATTACATCGCCCGTTCATGAAACACCAGATTCCGCGCAATATGCATAGCCGCTTGACTTTCACAATTTAGCTGTATCGGAAACTGATGGCTGACTCCGAGGCTCCATAAAATCACATTATGACACTTTAACTCGCATATGGTCATTAGCATAGATCGATATTTTGCCTCTGCTGATGAGCTTGACATTGTATGATGATTTTTAGTTCACCAAGAATAGGTAAGTCCTCGAGAGAATCATACCACCTTGTGAGAGATCGTCGTGTTAGTAGACAGCCGACCCAATCTGAGTCACACCAGCCATATAATTAGAGATCACAATGGGTGCTCATCACAATTCCTTGCCCCTGACTCCTTTTCAAATAACGCACTACTCGTAGTTCTACATCCTAGTGCTCTATCTGAGGCTATTGCATAAACTGAGATAGCACATGAACACTGTAGGACATATTCGAACGTGTGAAACAAAGATAGACCAAATGACCAACCAATCATCGATACCATTCTGGATCCTCAAGATACAGGCCACTTTCAAGTCATAATCAGTGATTCTGCTCCATAAGATTACCGATTGGTTTTCCACCAATAAGGAGACTTCAAAAATTATATCAAAGGCATATTTTCATTCACATAGATAGATCCCTTTAGGACCTTTTTCAACTTTAACTCCCTGAAAATACTTCAGTATTCCCAGATCCTTCATATGAAAATGTTTGGAAAGACATATCTTGAAATTCTAAAGAAAATAGGTTCTCGAGCACCTATGTCCCGTTGTCTTCCAAAGCTTGTATTTTCTATTGCATTGCTTTCTTCCAACAACCATCTTTCATTGCCTCTAAGAGTGAATTTGGCTCATGACCTTCAGTTATCGTTGCAATAAAACTTATTATCACAATTCACATAGTGTGCTAAAGGGTAGGGCGTACCAGAGGTGCGTTGAGGCTGGGATGAATGATCAGAATTCTATTCATGACTTAGTTTCCATATCGCATTTGTAACAAAATCATGCAAAAGCATATTATCTTTCTTTGTACACTTTTCTCCCTCTAATTTTACCTCCACGACTTCTATACTCGATTTTTCGAGAATCGCTCCTGGCGTTGGAGCACTCCTGTTGTCAGAAGAACTTCTTTCTCTATTCCCCAATTTATTTCACCATCATATTTTCGTGCATAGTCTATGCACTGGGATTCTCAATACCCCCATTATGACTTCAGTATCATTTTCAGCGGCCACTTCTAAATCTTCACCAGAATGTTGATTCAGAAACTCATTTTGACTAGTCTTTGGTGTAAAAGGAAATTCTGTCTTGTGAAATGTATCACCTCTTAAAGTCAGAAACTCTTTTGTGTCAAGGTCATATAGTTTCCACGCTTTCTTCCCGTGTGGATATCCAACAAACACAAATCTACGACTCTTACTTTAAAATTTATCTCTTGATTTTCCTTATTTACGAGCATAACACAAAGTACCAAACATTCTTAAATGATCTTATCGAGGTATTTTTTTCATATAAAATTTTGTATGGATTCTTTATTTCAACACTGTAGCTGCAGTACGATTGATCAAATAACAGACTGTTAAAACACATTCTCCCCAAAATTTAATTGAAAAATAAGACTGCTATATCTCATTTATCGGGCACCATTTCGAATGTATCGATGTTTCCTTTCATTCAACCTGATTGATCCTTGTTTTGTAGCTATGAAGCTGCTTCCATTGGCAGACCACCGGAAAATATGGTATTTTCTGTAGGTCTCCCAAAATAATTAAGTCGCCTATCATATGATTTGATATTCCCGTGTCAATTATCCATAGAAAATGAGCTATCTTGCCATTTTCATGATTGCTCGTACCTGCTATGTCTTGATTCAACAGCCTAAGCAACATTTGCCCATGTTCACTTCTCAAATCAAGCACACCAGAACACTAAGATTCCACGATATCCTCATTTGTTGTCTGAGCCACATATGCTCATGCACTTCATCCGCCGCGTCCTCCAAACCATCCATTTGGTCTGCTATGTTGTTAGTCTCTACCTCGACTATTGAAAAAATTTATGTGCGCACCACTTCCACCGCCACTCGAAATGTTATCATTCTAAGCAGTGTTTTCAAAGGCGAGGGCATGGGGTGTTTTTTATAGGACGAGACGAGGCGTAATCATCGAGGCACGGGGCGCAAGCCCCACAGATCTTTAAATATTAGTATGAATTTCAAATTTTTTAAAATAGCGTCAAATAGATATATATTACAAAAATACATTAAAATCATAAATTAATTAAATAAAGTAGAAAAATATTTTAAAAAAATTATAATATAACTATGAATAACACCAACATACTTAAGATACGATGATACATAAATTACACACAATGTCCGAATAACCTAAAAACAAAAGTAAAAATATATTATTCTTGATAACAAATTGACATTTGGATCTCTTAAATAAATAAATAATAGTTTTCATACTATAATTTAAAATTTTCTCTTCAATAATATCAGTCTTTTCATAATTGAAATTTCGCTTTGACAAAAAATAAATTTTAGGTAAATAAATACATAATTATTTATTTTACGGGAATCACTCACAGTCTCATGATGAAGCTCTAGATAAAAGGTTTCTATCATAACCTAATATTATTTCATTCTCAGTGGTAATTTGCAATATAATCAAAATTATAATATGAGTCAATATTTTTCAGTTTCTAATATGTGATTAGTGAAGAGTACTTGTGAAGAGTACTTGTAAAGAGTTATTGGATAATAAAGCAATTTTGAGAGAGTTTACCAGGCTAGTTAGAATAATTGCATAGAGAATAGTAGGACGAACCCCGTACTTTCGGCGTTCGGTGCGTCCGAAGCGTAAGTCTAGGAACTTGAGGCGTAAGCCCCACGAGGCAAGATCCCCCGCGTAAGGCCAAGGATGTTTTACGAGCGCTCCGCCCTGGGAGAAGTTTCGAGCGAGTCTCAATTCTCCCTTTCTAAAACAGAGATTTCGACCATTTAGCACTTTCTCGCTCAAAGCACTTAGTGCATTCTCATTTTGAGAACTGAAATCCCACCAGTGTGGATATCCGACCACTTCATAATATCGTTCCGGGTGGTGCCCTAAATCTAAATGACTACATAATGGACATTTCATCCCCTTCCATATACTTTCACTACCTCTTCGAGAGGTAGACTCTCCTCGTGTAGCAAGAGTCATGACTTCTCCCCTTTCTTCTTGGCTTCGCGCTACTTCTTTCATGCGTTCATCTTGTATAAGTTGTTGATAAACTTTGTTTAGATATGGCAACAGATCTTATACCAGCAGATTGAACGCCCAGTACCATAAACATTCTTATCTAATGCCGTGAGGAATATAGATGCACCTTCTCTTCTTCCTTCTTCTCCTCCTACACAATTCCGAGATTACAAGTGGATTTATGCATGAGCAAGTCGGCAATCGCTCATAGTTTTTGAGTTCTTCCTACAATGAAGTCAATTTTCTATAATAACTGACAATAGACAGTCCCTTCTATTTGCACTCGGCAAGAACCACTTTCAACTATTTGTTTCCTCGGGCCATTTCTTACAGAAAAATGTTCTCGGATTCTCCCTCCAATCTCAGGCCATCTATATATGTGAGATGATAGTCCTCACCATGGGTGATATTGAGTTTTAGTTCCAGACAGCAACAAAGAGCAGATACTCCACCAATCTTCCGAAGCTAGCAAACCCTCTTGGGGTTTCTGACTGGTTCTATCTACGAATTTTTTTTTGTGGGCTCGTAAGGTTGTTCGTACAAACCTTGCTCATTCTTCATATTTTCATATGTCAACTAAACTTGGGTAAGTATTAGACAAGGATTGTCATTGGAAGTGAGACCATATGGAGATATCGTCTTTCATTGACTCATCCCTTCGACGACAGTTGTACAAGCGGTTACGAAAACATCCTTGTTTCATCGGCCATACTAGATATTTAAAGAAAATAAACACGGTGAGATTCACACTCACACAAGCATTCATAATCCAAAGATATTGGATTGATTTATAACTCTGATACCATGTTAAAATAAAATCAACAAGTGAAATATTTGGGTAAAAACTCACTCCTTTTTCATTGTTGTCGAGGGGTATATATACAAGTGTAATAAACCCTAAAAGTAAACCTATGAGAGAACTTATTAGTAGACTGAAAAATCTAGAGAAGATAACATATTTAGCCAAAATAAAATATGACCCTACATTCAAATAGACACATGAAGTCTTGAACAAAGACTAGCCAAAATTATCTATATTAATATGTTTACAAATATTATTTTCCTAAAAGTGGAACTACAGCAAAAGAAGTTTAAATTTGTGCCTACTTTTTGGAATATCAATCATCAGCCACATTCTCTTTCTCCATCAACTGTTATCGCATGATTATCACTTAAAAATTGTAAAATATATATCTTATGCATATATTTTATGTATACATTTTGCATACATTTTTCGTATACATAAAATGCATATCTTTATTATACATTTCGTATATATTTTGTGTTTTACATTTTGCATATTTTATTGGTATTCATTCTCCGTTAATTTTTTGTATTCATTATGCACACACTTATAATTATGTAAATGCCAACTTAATTCTACCACATAAGTAATACATAGGGAATACTCACACTATATCTATTAGGGAATACTCACACCACATAGTTATTATAGATATGCAAAATATATTGCACTTGTATCAACAAAATATTATATGTATAATAATATCAATATACTATATATTGCGATGTATCATAAATATGCAGAATATATTGCAATTATATCAATAAAATATTATATGTAAAAATATTTTTGTATATTAAAATTTTTATCATAATTATGCAGAATATCTTACATTTATATCAACATAATATTTTTTATATAATAATATCATAATATTATATTTTAAAGCAATAAATATGCAATACGTAATTAATAAAATATGCAGAAGTATACCTTGGAATGAACATTTTATCATGCAATGCTAATTTAGATTTTGACCCAATATTTTCTCACTTAATTGAATGATGGTTTAGTTAGATTTATTTCTATCAGCGTAAGAAAAGATTAAATACTTTAATAAATATCTTTAATTAGTGAGATAAGATCACATCTATATATAAAGTGATTTATTCTATTCCCCAAAATAGGCATAAAAGAGGAAAAGTGTTCAGTAAAAAAGAATGTCTATAAAAAAAATGACATATTGTTAAATGTCTATAAATAATAAAAAAAAAAAATTTCTATTTTTTGTAAAGGGCTCTTCTAAATGTTCATGCCACGTAATTTTCTCAAAAATCTAACCTATACTTGAGTTACGATTAAGCCCTCTAGTTATCCATTAACTATATTACTACTACTACTACTACTATATTTATACTCATGCCATTAATACATACAACACACTAATAGCATATTGTTTGTCCAAAATATATAAGGAAACATGGGTCAAACTTCTACTCCTAGTAGTGTAAGAAATCGCCAAAGGAAATCATTCCTGGTAAGTTACACGACTTTCTATAATTAAATCCTAATACAGTTATAACTCCTAATATAGATGGATATTTAATTAATAAAACCTTATTGACTCAAAATTATAACACTTCCAAAAACTTACCAAAAATACTTAAATGCCTAGACACAAATCCTAAACTAATTTGGAGTCCACAATGACACGTTAGATTTAATAATATTATTACATCCCTCTCAATATAGGTGACACAATTCAAAGTATGAGAATCAAACTTTTCAACTTTGACCACAAATGTTGACATAAATTTATTAAAATTTTGAAATAAATTTATATAATTAAAAACTATTAAAAAGTACGATAATTCATAATTTGTAATATTTATAAAATATGTAAAAAAAATATGGTCAAAGAACCACTATATAGGCTCCCGATATGATAGTTGTGTCACATAAATTGGATGAGTGAATGAAAATCCCAAGTCACTTTAGTTCTACCGTGTCCAATAACCGTAGAACCCTTACTTGTTTACAATTTAAACTCAATTGAATTGCAGGCACTTGCTGTTGGGGTTATTGGACTTTCCCTTCCTATGTGGATAAAAAGCACCTTTTGGACCAAGCCTACTTTTACCCAAATAGCCCACTATGTCAAGACATATAAATAAGACCTCTTTTAGGTCTGAAATGAGACAAGAGAGAAAAAGAAAGAGAGCAGCCGTTTTTGAGGGTTTTGAGAGAAAATTACATTGTTCTTTTGCTCCAGAAAATTCTGCTTCAGGCAGTCCGCTTCAAACTGCGTTTTCCGACTCGTTAACCGTTGGATCGTGCTGAAATTTGAACTGGAGGTTCTCAACATCCTGTTCTTTGATCTGGACGGTGGAGATTGGATTTTGCTATTTGTAGCTTCTGTTTTTGATCCACGAACAGTAGCTGAATTTGGGTGATTTCTCTCCTTTTATTCCCTAGTTTTGGTGCTATCTTTTATCTATTGTTGCTCGTTGTTTGGCAATTTGTTTGTGGCCAATTTGGAGAACATTTGTAACTCTTGTTGATTGATTAGTGGAGTTTTGGTGGACTTTGGTCCCGTGGTTTTTTACCTCTTCACATTGAAGGGGTTTTCCACGTAAATCTGGTATCTCGTGTGTTTGATTACTTTACTTGCTATTATTGTTGTTGGTGGCTGCCCCATATTCCATTTGTGCTTGAATTGGTTTGCTCCTCTTATTCAAATAGTGTGGGAAGTTTTGACTTGGGTATTCCTTCCGCATTTACCTTGTCGTGCAATTTTGGTATTGCTTGGTTTCTTCCCAACACTTGCTAGCACAGATGCAGCAGCCGATGGTCACACACATTTTCTGGAAGCCCAATTCACTCACTTATATCTTGGTACACTTTGGGAGCTCCCACTCTCTGTCCAATGCTACTGAATGTTTCTTTTCTACTCAAGCTGTACGATTATCTATTTTGAACTCGAATCAATCTAACATTAGACATGTTAGGGACATCCCAATTTGTAATGACAACAATTTAATATAAATAAAACAATCATCATTATTAAAAAGAAAAAAATTCAATCCAGTCTACGTCATATATTACCTAACAAGTTCATTTATTTGTTATCATAAAAATTCACATAGCTCAACAATATTCGACTATGCTAGGTATTCCAACTGAATGATTTTTTTTTTCAACTTTTTAATAAATATGGGAAGGGGAATGGAAAATGGCCATGTGGATTCAAACCTCCACCAATAAGATGAAAGCATGTGAAGTTCACCACTGAAGCAACTTTGAATCCCTCTATAAATTCCTCGGAATATTGGATTCATGGTGTTTATATTTGTTTATTTAGTGGTTCTTAGTTACAATGTTGACTTGTCTGTTTACATATAGATAGTTGACTCATTTTGTCCTGGATTTGAGATATATAATTAATATGTAGACCATAACAGTTGTTTCGGAAATGGAAGGAACCAAAAGAAAGTCGGACCAGCCACGATTTCAGGCAATGTATTTGTCTAACTTAAAGGATAAGAACTGAAACTGCTTAATTATCTTTCAAGGAAGTACTGAAGATTCTACGGTGTTCTGGTTCGCTACTTTTTCTTGTATCTATATCTTAGAGTATTTATTATTTATATACACTTGTCGATCAACATAAGCATGTATATGAGTACCTGGAGCTTAATTAATTAGTAGTAGCCCTAGTTACCAAATTCAAATTGAAGCAATCATAAAGCTATTTAGGTTCTTAAATTGTTTTTCTTTATTTTTTTCCTATTTCTTGACTTCTAGCTATTATCAAATTACGTCCAAAACAGATTATCCCCTATTCCATAGTACTTCAATTCTTACCACCACAAATACTGCTAAGTATGTAGTAACAATTAATATATCTCACCAGGATATTTACTTTGATTTATCGGGCATATTATCTTTATCTTCGTACCATCTAAACTATATTTCAACAAGAACAACAACACAACAACAATATACTCAGTGTAATTTCATAAATAGGGTCTGGGCTAAACTATAATTCAAGCTCCTTTAATTTCCCGATATATTGATCATCCCTAGAAGGAAGCCTTTACTAATAGAGGAGGCTCCAAAAATAGACCAGTACTGTATAAAATCATTGCATTTTACCAAAAAGGGTCGATTTTAGCTCAATAATATAGTGGTTAGCTTTGCAAAATGGGGTCTGAAATTTAATACAGAGAAGAGAAGGTATTGATCACGAGCCCAACTTACAACTACCCCAACTGTCTACATTTTGCTTCAGTTTATATATATAATCTTAATTGCAAGTAAGGGTAGTGTGTCAAAATCAATACTTTAGCTGATAATGTGCAATTTAGTTATATTTAATTTGGGGGGCAAAATACCTTTAATATCAATCTCTAACCGGAAACCCCGTAACTTACTTTCCTCATTCATTTAGTTATGATTCTTGGACCGTCTTCAGAAAGTGAACAAACTTCATACTTTTTTATTTTCAACAAACTTCATACTGTAGTCTCTTTTAATCTTAAATGTTTACCTATTTATTTATTCTGGTGAGGATAGGATCGAATAAAAGAAAATACATCCACGGAAATTGATTCAAAATTTTTAATTTTATGAGTTCAACTTGTTACTGCCACATACCATTTGATCCAATGTGTTTGAAGTCTAACTATTTATACCTAGATAATAAATTTTGTACAATATATATACAAATTTGAGTTAAATCTACCAGGTTCTTATGAACTCAGATCGTACCCCTTCCAGGAAAAAGAGGAAATAACAAAAGCTTGGTCCGAAAATGTCAAAAGAGGAGAACAATAGAGAACGTGAAAACAAACATACCATATCATGTATGGCGATGCATGTCTGGAGTTCTAGAAATTCTCAAGTTATTGACAGGGTTGATGAATATTAGAAAGTTAATGCTCTGGGCCAGCAATTTGTTCTAAGCTAGTTCATTTGAAATCGTGGCAATTGTGGAAGCTAAGGCATCGTATTTATTCATATATACTTCTATTTACAATATTAATTTCGCTAGCCAACAAGGGAAAACTTTTTAGTTCAAAATAATAAAAAAAGTGAAGAAGAAACCAAGAGGAACGTTGAAGTTAGAGCATCTAACCTTGAAATTCATGGACACTAATACGTATGTCTGTGGATCATTCCTTCAGCCTGAAGCCTCATGATTTATTCATTCACTCATATAATAAAAGTGAAACTTCTTTGGCCAAATCCATTGATTATGTTCTTACTCTTTCTTCTTCATGGTATATTGATAATGTTTTCGGTAGAGATAATTTTTTTTATATAATTTTCTTTCATCTGTCTAAGATCTAATTGATAAATAATTTGATAAATATATTGTTGTACCAGTTACTAGATAGAAAAGAAAAAGTGGGGATTTTCGCTAAGAGTATTTAAAATTGAATATACATGCGGACATATTGTATGTAGGTATGTATGTATGTGATAATTGTATGTTCACATGTGTACATAAAAAGTAATATTTGACATGTATACATAGTATTATAATTTTTTCGACGAGAGCTATTCAACCAATTAGATACCTTCACTAAGAATAGCTCCATCCCCGGTCGATGACTAAAATATATGGACACGTTATAATAAGATGCTTCGGATCAGGGGCGGACCTAAAGCCTATGAAGGGTACCAATTGATACCCCCTTCATTGAAAAATTATACTGCGCATATAGGTAAAAAATAATTTTTATATGGATATATACTAGTTTTGAGTCCCCATAGCAACAAAAGATTCTATCTTAGTTTGGTAGAGGGGTATCAAACTTATGTCTTAGGTCCTTAGTTCGAGTCTCATGTACAATAATTATATTTTTGAGTCCCGTTGGCAAAAAATCTGCGTCCGCCACTGATTCGGATACTACCATTACAACAACAACAACAACAACAACAATATATTCACTATAATTCCATAACTTATAAGTGATATTTGGTTATATTCTCCTATTTTACCTTAATCTTTTCTCGCATTTTGATACTTTATTCATCCATTATATGAAATAATTGTGATTTTTGCATTCAACTTATCATGTTTATGATTTGAGGAATAGTTTGGATGAAATCGAGGCAAGAACAAGCAAAGCCGGAGGAAAATACTTTGGAAAGCGATGCTTGGTCCAAATTGATGCGTTGAAAGCTATTTTGAAGGGAAAGCTTCCAAGAAAGCCCTGAAGATTGGAAGTTGTTTTGAGAGCAAAGCTTCAGAGATAGCCTCGAAATTGGAAGCTATACTGGAAGCGGGGCTTCAAAGAAAGCTTCGAGTCTGGCAAGAACAAGTTTTCCCAACTAATTTAGGATCTGGTTTAACTTATCCTAGCACTTTATAAACATTATAAATACATTATAACTTAGGGTTTTAGAGAGGTTGGACGTGGAGGAGAGCAGATGAGCCTTAGATGTCTTTTAAACAAGTTCTTTCTCGCTTTCTCTTATCATTCTCTTTAATTTTATAGTTTGTTAGTTCTAGAGTTAGGACAAATACAGGTTGATGTTTGAAAGTTGATTCTATCTGTTGATTTACCATTACAGATTGTTTATTCTTTCTTGAGCCTAATTATTTGGTTATTTAATTGAACACTATCTACAATTTATAAGTTGAACTCGACAGAGGGAATTTATGAATGCACATAAGAAAGAATAGGGCTTGATTGTAAACCTGGGTATCAGGAAATTGATTTGTGGGTCGGAAAGACATATACCTATTCACATTGCTTATCTAAACACAGAGTTCTTTAATGCATGCATGTGATTTAATTCCATAGAAATATAGGCGTTAGAGTAGCTTGAATAGAGCCGTGAAGAATCGACAGGTTTTCAGGAATATATTTAACCTGTTAGTTAGCAGTCTAGAAAATCAAGAAATAGAATCAACTGGAATACTCAACTGGATTGTTTGTAGCTCTAACTCTGGACCGTTTCTCTCTTATTGATAACAACTCGTAAATTGCTCTCGATTACTTGACTTCATTACTTGCTTTTAATTATTTTTTGCTTAGTTAGTATAAAAATTGCAACCATCCTTGAAAAGATCCCTGAATAGTTTTTAGAAAATTGTTTACTAGAATACGGTTATTAACAATAGTCCTCGTGAAACGATACTTGACTCACTAATTTATTACTTATCGACCATGTATACTTGCATGTGCGTTTGGGAGCAACAATAAGTAGGGCTTGTGGAGGGTGGGTTATACGCAAACCTTACCCTAATCTTAGGTACCACCATTAATAAAAGAATTGTATTATATTTCGTCTTTCATGATTTACTTATTACAAGGAGTAAGTTAATAATAAAATGTTTTGCTTAATAATAAAATGTTTTGCTTCTTTCATGATTTACTAATTACTAAGTTACATCTGATCTTGGGTCATCTTCTCTAAAAAAAAAAAAGGTAATCACTCGCACATGTTCAATCCCATTTAAAAAATGCTGCTTGAAAATATCGATAGACAGGATAAATGACTGAATCTTGATAATGGGAACAATGTATTTTCAAGCTAGCACAATTAACTAATAAGTAAATAACTTTATCCCAAACTAAAAAATAATTTTACTACTCTTAAAATCATAAAGTTTATACCATATTCACCATATTCAAAGCTAATTTTTTATTGTTTAAGTACCACAATAGGTTGATTTAATCAACCTTAAAGATGATCCATCAGAATTCTCTAGTAGCGGTTGAAACTTAAAACAAAAACCTTTCTTTAATCTGTTTGGTAAGACATAAATGATTTACATCTTTGAGAAAAAAATATACGTAATATAATCTTAACAAGATAATACGAAATTGACTTAAACTTTTAAAATACAAGATCACTGATTGAAAGATAAATGATCACAGGACACAAAAGAAAAAATTTCCAGCTAAGAGAAAGTTGTGTTGACGTGAAAGTTGTTTCATTTAATCCTCTCATCTGCCCTCTATTCATTTAATTTCTTTGCACCTCTCTTTTCATTTTAGTCTTTAAATTCCCACCATCTTCTCCTATTCTTGTCCTTGCTACAAGCCTATTTGTTCCTCCTTTCTTCTTTTTCATAATATCTCTTCATATTTTTTTACTTTGTTGTTATCAAAATGCCACAACCAGTACCAAATTTCTCCAATTCAGTGAAGCTCAAATATGTAAAACTTGGTTACCAATACCTAGTGAATAATTTTCTAACTTTATTGCTTGTGCCTATAATGGCTGGCATTACTATAGAGTTATTAAAATTAAGCCCAGAAGATATGTTAACCATTTGGAATTCACTTCACTTTGATCTTGTCCAAATTCTATGTTCTTCTTTCCTTATTGTTTTCATTGCCACTGTTTATTTCATGTCAAAACCAAGATCCATTTACTTAGTAGATTATTCATGTTACAAAGCCCCTGTAACATGCAGAGTACCATTTTCAACATTCATGGAACATTCACGTCTTATATTAAAAGATAATCCCAAGAGTGTTGAATTCCAAATGAGAATTCTTGAGAGGTCAGGGCTTGGTGAAGAAACTTGTTTGCCACCAGCAATTCATTATATTCCACCAACACCAACTATGGAAGCTGCTAGAAATGAAGCTGAAGTTGTTATATTCTCCGCAATTGACAACTTAATGGCAAACACAGGGCTAAAGCCTAAAGATATCGATATTCTTATCGTTAACTGCAGCCTGTTTTCACCAACTCCTTCACTATCAGCTATGGTTGTGAATAAATACAAGTTGAGAAGTAACATAAAGAGTTACAATCTTTCTGGTATGGGATGTAGTGCTGGTTTAATTTCAATTGATTTGGCTAGGGACTTACTTCAAGTACTTCCAAATTCAAATGCTTTAGTAGTAAGTACTGAAATTATTACTCCTAATTATTACCAAGGGTCAGAAAGAGCAATGTTACTTCCTAATTGTTTGTTTAGAATGGGGGGTGCTGCTATATTATTGTCGAATAAAAATAAAGATAGGAGCAAAGCTAAGTATAGATTAATGCATGTGGTGAGAACACATAAAGGTTCTGATGATAAAGCTTATAAATGTGTGTATGAACAAGAGGATCCACAAGGAAAAGTTGGTATTAATCTTTCAAAAGATCTTATGGTTATAGCAGGGGAAGCTTTGAAATCAAATATTACAACAATTGGTCCTTTGGTTCTTCCTGCTTCAGAACAGCTTCTTTTCCTCTTTACTCTTATTGGAAGGAAAATTTTCAACCCCAAATGGAAAGCTTATATTCCTGATTTTAAACAAGCTTTTGAACACTTTTGCATCCATGCTGGTGGAAGGGCTGTTATTGATGAACTTCAGAAGAATCTTCAGTTATCTGCTGAGCATGTTGAGGCTTCAAGAATGACTCTACACCGATTTGGTAAGCACACTTCTAATTACTATCTTATTATATTAGGTCTATATACTTTACCTGGAACGAGCACGTGTAAATATTTTTCCAATATTTTTTACATGGCGTTGAGATTTTAAGAGCGCACATTCTAATTACTATATTGTTTCAATATTCTTATCAAGTGTGAGTCTGAGTCTTTTTTATAGAACGAACACGTTTACACCATAACATACTGGCTACTCAATTATTAAGTTGATTTGTGTGATCATACTCTTTTAATTAATATATTATTCGTCAATTACAGGTAACACTTCTTCTTCATCACTATGGTATGAGCTGAGTTACATAGAGGCAAAAGGAAGAATGAGAAAAGGTGATAGAATTTGGCAAATAGCATTTGGGAGTGGATTCAAGTGTAACAGTGCTGTTTGGAAGTGTAATAGGACAATCAAGACAGGAACTGATGGACCATGGGAAGATTGTATTGATAGGTACCCAGTGCATATCCCAGAGATCGTGAAGTTGTGAAAAAAATCACCCCTTTATTACCAAAGTTATATATTCAAACAGGGTGTTTATTTATTCAAGTTTGTCTTTGTTAAAATTCCTGAAGAAAAATGTGATTCAGTTTAATTTCTTTTTTTAGTCGAGTAGTTTTTCTTTCTTTTCTACCCCTACGTGTTAATTGGTAGTTGGTCCAATGTCTGCAACATACCATTTGCAATTAGTTGTAGGGTAATGAGGGTATTTACTACTATGTCTGTGTGTCCGAAAAGGCTGTAATTTATTTATTTTTCTCATCTACTACCAATTTATATCATGTACCCCCTTTCAGAACACTTATAAATGAAGTATATACCAAGCATAAAGATAACTGTTTCTTGAAATTAGTGCCTGAACTGCATCGCCAAAATCTGCCTTTTACCAGTAAAAATTGTTCATGCAAGCACTCTTAACTTTCTTCCTATATTCAAATTAATTATTGATGAAAAAACATGTGGTAGCAAATAAGCATGTCACAAAGTAACACAGCAGGAGGCAGCTAGTGCAACGACAAGTGTGGTGCCGAGAATTTAATGTGAAGAAAAGTAGCAATGGAAGTTATGAGATGTAGTACCAAACACTTGGTAAACACAATTAAAAGCAGTCGCCATAATTAAACCACTGCTATATTAAAGTAGCAAGTGTGAATTAAAAACTTAGAATTTAGAATGATTGTGATCATATCTTGTTATTATACATTTTATGAGTAACTCTTTTTTTCCCCGCTATTTTAAGTAATTTTTCTCTTTCTACTAAGTATAATGGTTTTAGTTTGTACTCGCGTAAAATTTTTAACAAATGTTGTTTGTAGTTCATCACATGACACGTCTTAAGAGAAAAAGACAATATGCTTGATTTCAGGGGAGCTAATTAAGGGCTTATAAATGTTGCAGCTAATATACTACTCATACGTATCTATAACAAATCATTATCTATAATCAGCGGCTGATCCATGATAAACAAAGGGGTTCAGTTGAATATAGTTTGTTGAATGATTACGCTACAAATAGAGCAAAAATGAATATCCCTGGTATATGTACTATTTTTGTATTCCCTTAAGAAAAGATAAAACTCTAATAAAGTGGTTTTAAAAATTGCTTTAAATCATTAGTTCAATTTAGTTCATGACATTCTTAGTATTTTTCTTGTCGTCTTGTATAATTTTCCGGTTCTGCCCAATTTAATAACAATCAAGTTTTCTTTGGAACCAATGTTTTATGTTATGTTAATATGATATGTTCATATTATAGAGATATTTGGGGAGAATGGTGTTGCTGGCTATTGACCCTTGTTTCCTACTTAGGGTCCATGTACTAGCATAGTATTAAATACGTTCAATATTGGGTAGGTTATATAGGAGAACGTAATCGAAGATATAAATTCTTGCTATCATAATGTGGAGGGCATGACGCTGCAGGGACCAAGAATTAAGTTCTACTTGATTATTATTGCCACTAACCAAGTTGCATGGCATCGCTGCCAATGGGAGTTAATGTTAAACAATAAAATAGGCTATGGTGTAGTGTAGTGAGGTTACAACATGTTTAGGAATACAATTTTTAAAATTCTTATCTTCACACAATTTTATGATATGTTTAAATTTACAAATTTTAAAAGTCTTTATATATTGTTTAAATTTTATGTCCATTCAAACTATATACCATAAATTGAAGCAGATATATACTTTTTGTCACGTGGTATTAGTATCTTATATGACGGGTTTGATGCTTATATGAGGTGTGGTTTCCAGACTAGTTGTTTGATTTTTAGTTAAATTTTCAAAATATTGTTCAATTAATTATATGTATCTTTGACAAATACTATCGTTATTGTGACCCTTAGACATATCGGTTTATGTGTGTACTTGGTCATGACAAGGGTTTGCGGTGTTGCTTCTTGCCATAGATAAATTGCGGGTTGAATACAATACAATAATTATGTGTTTGTGCAAGAACATGTTGAAAGTGCCTTGAGGGAGGCAAGGCATGAGTGGGCTGACTTGACAAACGTTTGGGGCGTGATGTCAGCATGTCAACCTTATTGTCACACCCCAAAACTAGGGAGGACGTGATTGGCATCCAACCTATACTACCTGTTGAGTGAATCTTAAATTAACTGGCTAAAAGATCTTTTAGTATATTTTCAAGTAAAAGAGAAATAATTATAATACTGCAAAATAATCTTTAAAGCTTAATAACTTCTCTAAGGATACAATATATATCACTAAGATTTATAAATCATATCAATAAAAATATCTAAAAAATCCACTAGCTAAGTTATGAGCGTCTAAAATAATAGACTGAATGTATAAAGACATAAGTCTATAAAGCATTTCCCGCGATCAAATAATGAATAAAGTTTGATATTTCTCGAAAATTGGCTGCCGCTGGAAAGAGAACGGAGCTCACCCACTGAACAATGAAAGAGTCTGTCTCAACACCTGCCACATAAAAGTAAGCAGGCCCTCACTGGCTAAGTACTTCCAGGATACCCAATAAATCTCATAGAGTCTCTTCTAAAGGCGGGACAAGACTTACTGGGGTAGAACATATTAAGAAAGAAAATGCATATAATCCATAAACATATAAATCATCTATGGTCTGAGAATTAATACTAAACCTAAAGTTAAGCAGTTAAAATAATAACTGATGTTAAACTGAAATGAGCTATTTAAAAGGAAATAATTTTTTTTTTAAAAAAAGATGATTTCACAGTGTGACCCTGCGTACGTGAGATCTAGCAACACGCATGAGGGAGTGTTGGTCTCTCTTCCCAACAAGCAATGACCCTGCATACGTGAAACTAGTGTCACAAATGTGGGAGTGTCGGTCAATCTCCCAAAAACAAACTGTGGCTCTGCGTACGTGAGATCTGGAAATACACACGGAGGAGTGTCTTCCTCTCTCCCCAACAAACGATGTGATCACAATACTAACTGAGTGTTAGTAATGCTTTTCTATCAATAACATCATAGGAACAAGTTACATGTTCATACAAGCAACACAAAAATCAACCAAGTCATATATTACTAAAATGGGATGAATAATAAATAATTTATACAAAATTATATTTAACATAATAATATCTATTATGTCCCAATTAGAAAGGTTGTCACAACTTACCTCAATAAAAATGATCAAATTCACTTCCAAAAGTCTCTCGAGTGTATCAGAACTCAACATCTACAATACATAGAGATCAAATCATCAAATTATACTTAACTAGTGCAATTCACTAAAATTGAACCAAGTCCTAAGTCACAGATTGATCATTTCTCAAACTAGATGAATTTTTATTTTAGTCAAGTCCTTCACGTCTATTTGAATTCATTAAATATCCTTATAATCAAATTAAGATAAACTAAACTCCTCAACTTTTACCAATCTCTCCAAATTCATCTTCTTCACAATTATACCAAATGATATTTCAGTCATTTAATTCAGGGTTCACTCAATAGGTAGCTCAGGTTGAGCATCAATCATGTCCTCTCCAGTTTGGAGGTGTCACACTTATGATGGAATGAGGCTTTGGCACACGGGCAAGACAATCCCAAGAGTAATGAGGCTTTGGCACAAGGGCAAGACAATCCCAAGAGTTGGCAAACGCGCACCTTGTGTGGAGCAAGGTGACAAATGGGTTGGTAAATGACTTAGCGTGGATTTGAGGTATCATGACAACAAAGTAAGTTGTAGGAACGTAGGATACATGGGCAAGACGTGAATCAGCCAAGACATGCGTCTATGGCATGAATGTAGCATGCAAGCAATACGTATGGCACGACTTAGCGGCAGGCGATGTTGGCATGTGCTTGGGGCATTGGCGTTGCGAGACAATGAGCTTGGAGCCAAATGAGTGCCTTTGGCACGCACATGACAAGGGAAAATAAATGCAACCTTGGCAAGGGTGTGCATTGCACATGGGCAACGGTTATAATATACATGCAAGGCACATGACGGCGGTACCGGGCAGTTACTTGTCCATATCTGAATGTGTGGCAGTAAATTGGCTAAGTATTTGGCATGCATTATTATCCTAGTAGTTGGTGTAATCACCTAATTTTGGCACCAAAATTCATAAAAATTGCTCAGAATAGTCGTATTAGATTCTTAGGACGTTTCGTCAAATTTTTCTGGACTTCTAGTATTTGTTCTAACTAAATTTGTAATTAATTAGGAAGTAAAATGTGAAAATTAATAAAAGTTGCTTGTTATGTGTTAATCGTGACTCTTATTTTTAATTGTGGGGTTTTTATGTAGTTAATTGTGTGTACTGTAAATAAATATAGACTTCTTTAAATGGCTATTTATATAAAAAATGCCAGCCCATCAGCCCACCACCTTAGCCCAATTCCCACATTTGGCCAGTCCAAATCTTGATCAATCCTAGCCATTAGATCAATTTTGATCTAATGGCCTATATCGTTTCACCCAATTCCCTTATATTTCCCATTTCCACCCTCATTTGCACACACTTCACATAAGCCTCAAAGGCTTGGGGAGATGCTGCCCGAAATTTCTCTCCCCACCGGAAAGTTCCGCCACCACTGCTCCACCGTGGAGCCGCCGCCTCTCCGCCGCCGGCCACCACCTCCGGTGGCCGGAAAATTTAGAAAAATACACCATCGTAAAGATCTCGATCTCCTCATTCCATTTCCACCATTGATTTTTGCAAAGAAGCGACCAATTTTCGTAGATCGGGAGACAAAGTTTCAGTCAACTCGAAATCCGGCGTACCTTCGACTTTTCCGGTAAGTTTTAGCTTTTCTCTCTTCCTCTCACCTTCTTCTTCCACCTCCCATACCCACTTCCCAAAATTCATTCTTGTATCTATCTTTTCTTTCCATTTTTTTTAGTCCGTTTCTGTTTCTCGTTCAGTTTCTTCTTCTCTTTTTTTTCTTTTTTCTGTTTTTTTTTGTTGTTGTTGTGACGATGATACTTTGGGGGTGGTTATGGTTGGTGGCTGTGTGTTGACAATGGGAGGGGGGGCTGTTTCTGTTTTGGTGAGCTGTGGTGAGGGGAATGATCGTATATGGCTGTTAGTTTGAGACGATGAGGAGCTGTGACGATGTGAAGGTACTGCCGTTGTTTGGTTTGGTAAAACGACGTGGGGGTTTGATTATAGGGACTGATTTGAGGGGAATGATGAACGGAGGCTGTGGGAATTGTTTTGATGGCGTTTGTAGCTTAGCGAGGCAGTACGAGGGGTATTTAGGAGCGAATCCGGGCTGTTTTAGTGAGCGAGGAGGGGGCTGATTTGGAGATGAGACTGTGACAATGGCTATGCTTTGGTTTGACGGAGTTGAAGCAGTTGGTGCGCGACAATGAAGCTAAGGCAGTGATGACAGAAAATTGAGGCAGTGATGACAGAAAACTGAGGCTATGAGGGCTATTAACGTTGAAAACTGGTTGCTCGTGGTGGAATTGGAGCAACGAGGCAGTGATAGTGATGCGCTGTGGAGCCGAGGCAGCGATGACGAAGGCGCAGCGCCGTGGTGTAGCACGGGCAGTAAGCTTTGTTGCCTTTCTTCTTTACCTGCTAATTAGGTGTTAGTTCTATTCATATTTGAATTTAGTACTAGTTATGTCTTTTCAGATTGTAAAACCATTTCAGTTGAGTATGTATGTGTTGTTGGTCAATTGACTTGGTACATTGATTTGTGATCGATTGTGAAGTCGTTTATGTCTCTTTTGAATCGAGTTTGAAGTTAAAACTACGAGTCTGTGTTTGGATTCGAGTAATCAAGTCGTAAATTGGTTTTGTTCATGTTTTGGTTGAAAGAATCTGCCCAATTTGTTTGCTTAACCATAGTCCAGTATATAAATTAATGTCTGAAGTGTGAAAAATGGTATGAAACTTAACTTCTTGCTGTATGTATGATCTGTATATTGGATTGTTTGGGGCTGTGTAGGTATAATCTAGTTGCTCTAGTTTAGTTAGCCTTGGGGCTGTTCTAGTTGGCTTAATTGGTCCTAGTTTCTTCTAGTTAGTACAATGAGTAATGGGGGTCCTTTTAGAGGACCCTACTTGTACATATTTCATCATTTTGGGACTGTTTGGAAGGCTGAAACATGGCCTATAGCTGCTGTACCGATTTCTGGAAATTAGGACTGTTTGGGGGCAGCTGAAATAGTCATTTTTTCAGCTGCTCTACTATGCTGAAAATGGCCAAAAACACTCAAGTATAGGGGTGTGGGCTTGTACTTTGTACAAGTCCACACTCCACCTTTTAGCCCCCACTTTTAGCTATATATATGAGTCTTTACTCCTCATTTAAGACACCTATAACAGCTGAAAACACATAGTAGAACCAGCTGAAATAGCACTCAATTGAGAGTTGAAAACACTTGAAAAAAAAGGGCTAAGTTTGAGAGTTAGATTTAGAACCAAAAGCCTTACACCTAAGGTCTTTTGGAGCATAAATCTTAAGGTCTTAAAAGTTGAATAAGGGTATAAAGGAGCCGTTTAGCTGCTGGTTCTGGAATTAAAAGCTGTTTGCCTTTGGTTGTGTTTTTCTTGATTGTTACATTTGTCGTTGGCTAGGGACTTTGGCTTCAAAGGTAAACACAAACGAACCTTGCAATATTGTTGAATGTTTTTTTTCTTGCTAGAAATACCATGAAAAATCAGCATGTTCGTGACCTACAAGCGATGTATGTATGATGATATGTTAGACTTTTAATCAACCTGTTGCTGTGTTAAAACAAGACATAAATTATGGCTATTTGCATGCAAAATGTTATACTCAATATATGTGTTGTGGTAGCCAAGCATATATAAGGAAAAATAACTAAAGTACGGCTACCGGTTAACTGAAAGTTTTTATTTTTCTGGGCATTATTGCATAAGAACAGCCGTGTATTACAATTTCTTATTTTTCTGGGTCGTTTTATGCAAATGTGGCCATTGGTGCAATTTTTTTTTAAAATCTGGACAGCATGTTTAAGATGAGGCAAATTTAGGTTTTAACCATTGAAATTGCAAAATGTTAAAATCTGGTTATTTCTGTAAACTGGGCTATTCTCTATATATTGGTATATACCTGCAAATTTGGAAATTATTAAGTCGTGGTTATTTTTGAAAGAATTAGTCAAAATATGGTCATAATGGCAAATGTTAATAAACGTGAAGCTAATGAACAGACTGTAGGCATTTGCGAAAATAGGTCGAAATTGTACTTATATAAATAACTAAACACGTGCCAATCTTTTGCAAAGTTGGCCTGTTTAACATGCCATTCGTTTGTTAAGTTAAGCCATTTAAATAAAGTTTCAATGGGTTCAAAATGAATTGCGGCAATAACCATCATTTATTAAACAATTGCTATTTTTATAAACACCCACCACATGTAAAAATATGATTTAATTCTTTCAAGGCAGACCTTAAAACGGCCTATTTTCACAAATCATTCAGCCCACATTTTGATAACGGTAGAGCCATTTTCTCTTTTTTTTTTTAAAGGGCAGCCCAAAGTTTGTTTCAATTTACCAAACGGCCTATTGTATGTATATACTTTTCTCATAATCCATATTTTAAAGACAAATTTGGGAGTCCTAATTTGACATTTAATAATAGTTAGCGGTTGTACTTAATTAAATCGATTAGGCAAAACGACAAGTATGATTTGTGATCTACTTAGGCTAAAAGGAAACTAAATTGAGTTAAATTGATTTAGATTAATAATTATTTTTTGAAGTTAACTAAATTCTCTTTAAAAATAGACCAGTCCTTTGTAAGGTTGGAAATACGCAATACATTTTATTTTATTTTGAATCAAAGTATAAATTCTTCCAGTCCTCTGTGAGGTTGGAGAAGAATTAACACTTTTAAATTTTTCCGAATCAAAGTTTAAATTCAATTAACGGCTTTAATATAACAACCATATTTAATAAATTAAAATTGCGACAATAAAGCAACTGTGCTTGGCACAGGATTCGAGGGTGCCTAACACCTTCCCGAGAGTCAATTAAGAACCTTACCCGAATCTCTGACGCAGACTATTAGACGAGTCAAGGGTGTTCCAGGTACACCACTTTGGTGACTTGGCACACCTTTAACTTGTCAAGTGGCGACTCCGATTTTCTCTTAAATAACTGTGTACCTTTAACACTCGTCATAACCTTTAAATACGCAATTTCTATTTATTTTAATTTTGCGTGTTGAAAAAGGGTCGTGACAGCTTGGCGACTCCGCTGGGAAAAATTGGTGAAAACTAGAATCTCCGGCTTTGATAAAATTGTCGCATTTTTAATTTATTAAATATTTGGTTGTTATATTCTTGCCGTTATCACATGAAAGTTGAATGTTACTGCTTTGATATTGTTGAACTGTATATAAACTGTCTTCTTCCGCAAACCTCTGAGTCTTCTGGAACACTGCACACATACACGCCAGTTTCGCTTTGTCGGCTGGAATTTCTGTCGTGTCTTCGGGCACAAAAAGTTAACCCTGTTTTAGGAGGAGGTCCGTTGGGTTAGGCCGTTAGACGTTGTCGACCGGTACCCCCGAGGCACTTCCAAATGGCTGAATCATTAGATCATAAACCCATTGAGTCACCTAGAGTTTGACCCGCTCCAATTTAGGCCGAATTACCTGCATATCATTGGATTTAGTGAGGTACGGTACCCCTAAGTACTGTGCCTGTCTAGGCAGAGTCCTTCGGTTCGAGTGGGCCTTCAGGACCCAAGCATGCTATGTGTTGCATTTAGAAAGGGGTTATGCTGACCGTTAGTCGAGGAAAGCGGACTTATTTGAAAAAAAAAAGGGACAAAAAGAAAAGAAATGAGGGAAAAGGAGATTGTTTTAAGAGGGGCAATTTCAGATTTTTTTCAGAAATTTAGCAATTGTTTTTTCACCCTTTCATTGACAAATATTTTTGAGTCAATTTTTTATGCCGTTATAACGACCAAGTTCATGTAAATTCAATCCCAATTTTTGTGTCATTGTCGTAGCCAATTTTGACTTGAAAAACAAAAAGAAAAAGAGTATCGACAAGTATATTTAGTGTCGTTATAATGGCAAATTTTTTCAAAATAAAAAAAAATGAAGGAATTTTTTTTTTTGTTATTATTATTGTCCGGGCTAGTCAATTGTTTAAATATTTTGTTGGGTTTGGCCCGCCCCCTTTTCAAGTTATTCTACAATTTGTCCAAGTTTGCATAGTCCTAATTTTATTTTATTTTATTTTTTTAATAAAAAATAGGTGACATGGCTGCATCGTCGTCTAGAGTAGGGAAGAGGAAATTTCCCGAGGGTTCTGCGCCACCAGCCATTAGGATGGTTGACGAGGCACCTCTCGATTTGAGGAACTGGTGGTATAATATGAACGATTCAAACCGGATGAATGTCAATGGTAGGATGGGTGAGATGTCGCATCTTTTGAGACCCGGGTTTCCCCCGCGCTGGAACTAATTAATGTCTTGATTCAGCATTGGGAGCCGTCTCAAAACACCTTTGTATTCCATGGTTTCGAGATGACCCCCACATTAGAGGAGATTGCAGGATTGATTAAGAAAGAGTTGGGCAAGCAGTGCATAGTGCCTCTATTTGTACGTAGGGAGGAGTTCTTGACATACATGCATCTGCGCCAGGATACACAAATTGATGCATCGTCAGGATTTATCAGTTTGGATTATCTTTTTGCTTATTATGGGAAGGCTGACGGTTACACGACATATCTACCAGAGTTTGACCTCAAATGGGGGCATAAGGAGTGGCTTACATTCAGGGCAAATGCATTTGTTCTTGCTTTCTTAGGTACTATGGTCTTTCCGTCGGAAAATGGACAAATATCTATCCATCTCAGCTGGGTGATGAAAGCTTTATTTGGAGGACTGAGAGATGTCACTATTGTGCCTATGATTCTGGGTAGTATCTACCGTGCTTTGACCCGCTGCAAAGAAAGAAAGGACCGATTTTTCGAGGGTTGCAACCTGATGTTGCAAGTTTGGTTCATCGAGCACCTACTGGGGCGTTCTGACCCTGCACTACTCCCCGATGCGCCCAAATATCGTTTGGGCACCCATCACTGGCGCATTAGAGATGTTGTCTTACCGGTGAGTGTGGATGATTGGACACAGTATATGGAGGCGCTTACTTCGGAGAGCATCCGGTGGCAGGTTAGCTGGTTCCCTTCGGGAGAGGTAGTTTATGGTTGTGTCGATTATGATAACAGGAACCATCCATTTCTTGTACTTTTTGGTCATAGAGGTACTGAGCCTTATTGCCCTACACGTGTGTTGCGACAGTTGGGGCGTGTTCAGGATGTCCCAAGGGTTGAGGACGTGAGTAGGTACTCCTTCGAGCCTATTACTTTTGAGTTCCCTGAAGCTAGGCAGTGGTGCGACCTCTGGAAGAATATGAAGAGTATGCCCCGTACCACACAGATCTCGGATCGATACAGGGGCATGGTCACCCCTGAGTATGTTTTCTGGTATGGTCGGCAACATGTTTTTGTAGCCCTGCCTACAAAGCCAATCAAAGGACCCTATGATAAGGAGTGCAAGATAGAGGTGAGGATGGCGATACACAGAGTAGATGTTGAGAAGGAGTACTCGGCTTTGGTCCACCGTCTTCGCGCGGAGAGGGATGCCGCTCGAGCCGCCCAGTTTGAGGGTGCGGGTTTGGCACATCAGCGCCTAGATACAGTTAGACGACTCCGTGAGTTGCACTCTGAGGCATTGGTAGCGAGGGATGCCGATAGGGCAGCTTTAGCCGAGAGCATGAGAAGAGAGGATTATCATCGTCAGGATGCCATGGATGCTCGAGCTCGACTTGACAGGGCACTGGAGCAGGGAGACCAGCTCAGGGAGCTAGCACAGAGCCGACTTCAGGATATACAGGCTGCAGGACAGACTATCACTGTAGTTTATCGGCAGGTTTATGACTCTGCTGTATATGTTGCACAGGCTATCAGTGCCTATAGGAGGTTGCCCGCGGAGGACCTACTTCCATATGTGCTTCCCTTCGTCACCAGAGTTGCGGAGAATTTGGCTGGATTGTGCCGCACCTTGGTGGAAGGCCCACTAGCAGACCCCGAGGAGCAACCAGAGGAAGATCTCGACGAGCCATTCGAGTCAGATCCAGAGGAGCCAGCTGAGGCAGGGCCCGGATCAGCTTAGCAGATATATGCCAGTCCGAGATGATGCAGCTCATTGCCTTTTGTCATTCACTTAGCATCTTGGACATGTTGTAGCTTTTCATTATGTATTAGTATTTTTATTTCAAACATTTGTCTAGTTTGTTTGTTCAAATTTTCAGGAATACTACTATTGCCCCATGTTGTCAGAGGGCCGGTTATTGTAGTATTGTACTATTTCGACATTTATGAAAAAATCAAAAAATCCAAAGTTGTGCCTCTCTATTTTTTTAATGCACTTTCAATCTGATTTTGACCCCTCTTACATTTGAAGAAAAGAGAGAAAAGAAAAAGAGAAAGAAGAAAAATGAAATGATGAAATAATGAAAGAGAGAAAAAGAGAGAGAAAAATGGAAGGACAGAAAAAGAGAGAAGAAGAAAAGAAATAAGGACCCGCTTTGTCTTGATTCGGGATGAGGCATAACGACCTTAGGTTTGTAGGCACGCTTTGCTCATAAAATATGGTGTTTCCTAACCTGTTTTGTTTGCAGACAAGTATAGATTACCCGTGATTCGGTGCAGCACTCTGCCATTACCCTACTCTCTAAAAGATCTGAAATTCCATTCGGTAACATGGCCACTGAAGGCGACAAATCTGATGCCGGTTCTGAAGAAAATGATAGGACGACAGAAGAGGCTCTGACTCTGAAGCAATTCCTGGTAGACATGCATCATGCGATAACCACGGGATGGGCACCTCCTCCCATGCCAAACCTCCTGGAGGGGCTTGTGCCAACAGCTAGCCAGCGAGCACCAGGCACATCTACGGCAGTCGAGGATCCGACCTATCCCCCTGGTTTTGGACCTAACCATGGTGCAACGAAAGAAGCTGAAGTGCGCCCTCATGCGCCACAACCGCCACCTCCACCACAAGGGCAGTATGGACAACATCCACCACAAGGACAGTATGGACCACCTCCCCCACAGGGACAGTATGGACCACCTCCCCCACAGGTTCCAGTTTTTCGGGGCCCAGTTAAGCCTGTCATGGCCAGATCCAACAGTGAACCACATCTCCAGGCTGGGGATCATCATTATGATCAGCACCATGAACCCCATTTCCGACATAGTGACTCATATGATCAGGGGTTCTATCGCGAGTCTCAGGTTGAGGTTGATCGATCAGGAAAGCTGGATGAGAGCGAGGTTCTGAGAATAATGAAGGGCCTAGAACAAGCAGTAAGGACCATTCAAGGATATGGAGATCATACTAACATCTCTTTCAAGGATCTTTGTCTCTACCCTGAATTGCAATTGCCAGATGGGTTCATAGTGCCAAAGTTTGATCTATACACCGGGTAAGGAGATCCGAGGGTTCATATGAAGACCTACTGCAACAAAATGAGAGGGGTCAAGAAAGACAAACTGTTGATAGCCTACTTTTCTGAAAGCTTGGGGGGCGCAGCTGCCGAATGGTTCATGAGGCAGGATTTAGCTAAATGGTAGTCATTCGAGGATATGGCACATGCATTCTATGACCAGTACAAGTACCACATTGAGGTTTTGCCAGATCGATCCTCTTTGGATGCGATAAAAAAGAAGCCAAGTGAAAGCTTTAGGGAATATGCCCTCAGATGGCGCGAGCAGGCCGCTCGAGTGAGCCCCGCAATACCAGACGATGACATGGTTCATTTGTTCATCGAGGCGCAGGATGAGGCGTTCTATGGTTCATTGATCGCCGCATTTGGGAAACCGTTTAGTGAAGTCGTCAAGATGGGAGAAATGATTGAGAGAGGAGTCAAAGCTGGTAAGATCGTGAGTCAGACTGCACTAAAGGCGACTACACAGGCTGTGCAGACCGGGGCAGCAGGGTTTGGTAAGAAGAAGAAAGAGGATGTAGCCATGGTAGGGTCAGGTCCGCGAAAGTGGAACGAGGAGCGATACAGTCAACATAATTCATACCAAGCTCCACAAACACCCCCTTTACAACACTATTACCCGCCACAAAATGCACAATACTCCATGCATCCACCCCAATACTCTGTACATCCAGCACAACCATATGCTCCAACATCCTATCCGCAATGGCGTGCCCCAGCTCCATAGCCTGCATATCACATTCACCAAGCTCCACCTAACAATTATCAGGCTCCGCCAAACCCTACCTACCGACCAAGAGGTCCTGCAGGCTTCCGTCCAAGAGCTGAATTCAGGAAAGCCCGAGAGGAGAAAAAGAGAGAATTTACACCAATCGGAGAATCTTACACCAGTATCTTCGAAAAGTTGAGAGCCTTGGATATGATAAAGCCAATTCAAGGAAACATGCAGCCCATTGGGAAGGTGGACCACTCTCGGCATTGTGAATACCATTCGGGCGCACCAGGACATGATACAGAAGATTGCTATTATCTCAAGAAGGCAGTGCAAGATCTGATTGACAATAACCAAATTGTGATCAAAGATGCAGAAACGCCAAACATTAATCGCAATCCTTTGCCGGTCCATGATGTACACATGGTGGGTGTATGTGAAGGGGGATTCGAAGACGAATCTGCAAGGCCAATAGTGTCAGTCGATGCTATAACAATTGGAGTGGAAAGGATGCAACCAATTCTTTCGGTTGTGCCGGGGAAAGTGGGGCATCCTATCCAGTCAAACAAGCCAGTATTGACATTGAGAAGAGCCGTTGAGCAAAAGGAAGAGGTGGCCGAAAAACCAAAATTGGTGATCCAAAGGATCAACAAAAATGGAGAGGAGGCGGATTGTGTGGCCAAACCAAAGTTGGTTATAAAAAGAGCACCCTGTGAAGATGATCAAAACAAGCTGTGTGAGCCTGTTGTCATAAAGAGCGCACCTCAGATTCCTGTGAGAAACACTAATGCTGTCCCATGGAATTATGACAAGGCATTGGTAACATACAAAGGAAAAGAGGTTGTGGCGGAAACAACACAAGTTGGCGGTCTTACTCGTTCTGGGCGGTGCTTTACCCCGGAAGAGTTAAGAAAATCAAAGCAGGCTAGAGAAAATCAGGGCCCCATCAAAGAGCCTGTCACCGAGAAAGAGGCAGAGGAATTCCTGAAGAAGATGAGAGTGCAAGATTACTCCATTGTGGAGCAGCTGAGGAAGACCCCTGCTCAAATTTCTTTGTTGTCATTGTTGATGCATTCTGAGGCACACCGCCATGCTCTGTTGAAAATACTGAATGAGGCTCATGTCTCCGAGAAGATGACCGTCAGCAATCTTGAAGAATTCAAAAGTCGTATCTTCGAGGTAAACAGGATCACTTTCACCGACGAGGAACTGCCAATGGAAGGCACTGGTCACAACAAAGCACTGCATCTGACTGTCAAGTGTGACAATTCTTATGTCACAAGGGTACTAGTTGATGGTGGGTCCGGTTTGAACATCTGTCCATTGTCTACCTTAAAGAGATTGAAAGTCAACATGGACATAATTCGGACAAACACCATGAGTATCCGTGCTTTTGATGGAGAGAAACGACAATCGATTTGTGAGGTAGAACTGATACTGACAATCGGGCCCGTGAATTTTGCTATCGATTTCCAAGTTCTTGATATGGATTCGTCTTACAACCTGTTGTTGGGAAGACCCTGGATCAATATAGCAGGCGCAGTACCATCAACCTTACACCAGACTATCAAGTTTGAATGGAATCGTGAGATGATCATGGTACACGGAGAGGGGGATTTGTCAATCTACAAGGATCCGTCTATTCCAGTTATTGAGGTCACTAATGATAGCCCAACTCTGATGTATCAAGCATTTGAAGCGGTCCATGTGGAGGAGGTTCCTGAAGGCAAGCCTTTACCCCAAGCAAGATTGTCAGAAGCAGCAGTCATGATGGCTACGGAAATGTTGAAGCACGGTTTCCAGCCCGGGAAAGGTCTCGGGGCAGCGCTACAAGGAATGTCGCGTCCAATCAGTCCACTTGGCATTCGAGGTACCTGGGGTCTGGGATACAAGCCCACAGCTGCAGACAGAGCAAGAGCTAGGAAGATGAAGAAACAAGAATGGTCTCTCGAGAAGCCTGTCCCTTGCCTCGCTCAATCTTTCACGAGGTCCAATGGGGGCAAGTATATTTCCAAAAATGCTGAGGAGACTGAAGAACAGAAGAAGCTACTGTCAGACCTGAGGCACGTCTTTGACATCAACATGGTGCAAACTGGCGAAGGACCTAGCAATGCAGAAATCCAGGACATTGGCCCTGATGTGAAGCTGAACAACTGGGAATCCATGCCTCTCCCCACTAGGAGGGGCTATTGGTAGCAAGTTTTTGTTATCCTTTCTGTATACTTGGTTATTCTAAGGGTTGTAATTCAAGTATATTTATTTTGCTCGTTATGATGTCAAACCCTTTTATCTTTCAAATTCAATGAAAAGCAAGACATTGCTTCTTGTCTCCTTATTCTATCTCTTTACTTTCCTGATTTTGTTCTTATTTCTTTCTGTAGCTATGTTTCTGATGGCCTTAATAACATGACATGCATGCTGAAATCACGCCCTGATCTAAACACACAGTTTAACTTGGTCTCATTGAACCAACTAAAAATAGAGGAAATTAATGATGGGAGGTGGAGTGAGTATGAGATGACAGTTGAGGAGGTAGACGACATGGAAGAGGCTGATAAAGAAGAAATATTTGAGGAAGAATATGATGAGGAGAGAGCCGAGAGTGAAATAAATGGGGAATTAGAACAATTTGAAAATAAGCCTAAGCCCAATCTGGATGACACAGAAAATATAAATCTGGGAAGTGCCGATGATGTTAAGGAAACCAAGATAAGCATGCACGCTGAACCGAAAGTGAAAGACGACATAGTCCAAGTCTTGTTTGACTATAGAGACGTGTTTGCTTGGTCGTATGATGACATGCCCGGTTTGAGCACAGATTTGGTGGTTCACAAGTTACCGATCAATCCTGGTTTCCCTCCGGTCAAGCAGCTTCGGAGGAAATTCAAGACAGATGTGAGCAAGAAAATTCATGATGAAATTATGAAGCAACTATTAGCAAAGGTGATTCAATCGCTTCAATATTCCACCTGGTTGGCCAATGTCGTGCCAGTACCCAAGAAAGATGGGAAGACAAGAATTTGTGTTGACTATCGAGATTTGAACAAGGCCAGTCCCAAGGATAATTTTCCTTTGCCTAACATTCATATTCTCATAGATAATTGTGCCAAACACGAGATCCAATCTTTTGTGGATTGCTATGCCGGATATCACCAAATCCTGATGGATGAAGATGATGCAGAAAAGACGGCGTTCACCACGCCTTGGGGAACCTTTTGTTATAGGGTCATGCCGTTCGGTTTGAAGAATGCTGGAGCAACGTACATGAGAGCCATGACAACCGTCTTTCACGATATGATACACAAAGAAATTGAGGTGTATGTGGATGATGTGATAATCAAATCAAGAACAGCAGAGGATCATGTTAAAGACCTCAGGAAATTCTTTGAAAGACTCAGAAGGTACAATTTGAAGTTGAACCCGGCTAAATGTGCATTCGGTGTTCCAGCTGGAAAGTTGTTGGGTTTTATTGTCAGCAGGCGAGGCATTGAATTGGATCCTTCAAAGATCAAAGCTATACAAGAGTTGCCTCCGCCAAAGAACAAGAAAGAAGTCATGAGCTTCCTCCTAAGATTGAACTACATCAGTAGGTTCATCGCTCAACTCACTACAACTTGCGAACCAATCTTCAAGCTGCTAAAGAAAGATGCTGCAGTCAAGTGGACCGAGGAATGCCAAGCGGCTTTTGACCAAATCAAGCAATACTTGTCAAATCCACCTGTGTTGGTCCCACCGGAGCCAGGCCGACCTTTGTTCCTCTATTTGTCGGTGATGGATAATTCATTTGGATGTGTACTAGGTCAGCACGATTCCACAGGCAAGAAAGAGCAAGCCATCTACTACATGAGCAAGAAGTTCACGGATTACGAGGTCAAGTACACTTTGCTGGAAAGAACGTGTTGTGCCCTCACATGGGTAGCGCAGAAGTTGAGGCATTATTTGCTGTCATACACTACTTACCTCATATCCCGGATGGACCCACTGAAGTATATCTTCCAGAAGCCAATGCCAACGGGAAGGCTCGCCAAGTGGCAAATGTTACTCACAGAGTTTGACATAGTCTATGTCACCCGGACTGCAATGAAAGCCCAGGCTTTGGCCGATCATTTGGCCGAGAACCCAGTGGATGATGAGTATGAACCTCTCAAGACATACTTTCCTGATGAAGAGGTTGACATAATTGAAGAGTTGTCCTCTGAAGATGATCATTATTGGAAGCTTTATTTTGATGGGGCCTCTAACTCTAAAGGTGATGGTATTGGGGCTGTTCTCATATCCCCGACAGGTCATTACTATCCGGCGGCTGCACAACTTCATTTCTGGTGTACCAATAACACGGCAGAATATGAAGCTTGCATCATGGGTCTACGCATGGCGATAGACATGGACATCAAAGAACTGCTAGTGCTCGGAGACTCCGACCTACTAGTACATCAGATCAAGGGTGAATGGGAAACTCGAGACATAAAACTCATCATGTATAAGCAGTATCTGGAAGATCTTTGCCAAAGATTTGATTCTTTTGAATTTAGGCATATCCCAAGAATGCACAATGAGTTGGCTGACGCTTTGGCTACATTAGCATACATGCTTAGTCATTCTGACCAAACTCACATTGACCCACTTGAGATTCAAGTCCGGGACCAACATGCTTATTACAACATGGTTGAAGAAGAACTTGACGGTGAGCCATGGTACCTGGACATCAAAAACTACATCAAGAATGGAGAGTACCCGGCACTAGCTGAAAGCAATCAGAAAAGAACCCTCCATCGTCTTGCAAACGGTTTCTTTCTGAGCGGAGGGATACTGTACAAGAGAACCCCAGATCTGGGACTGTTGAGATATGTAGACGCACAAGAAGCCTCGAGAATTCTTAATGAGGTACATTCAGGAATTTGTGGGCCACACATGAATGGCTATGTGCTAGCCAAGAAGATCTTAAGGGCAGGTTATTTCTGGCTCACCATGGAGCGAGATTGCATAGGGTTTGTGCGAAGATGCCACCAATGTCAAGTGCACGTCGATCGGATACATTCGCCTCCCTTGGAACTTCACACAATGTCTGCTCCTTGGCCTTTCACTGCATGGGGAATGGATGTCATTGGCCCAATAGAACCAAAGGCGTCGAACGGGCATAGATTCATCTTGGTCGCCATTGATTATTTTACCAAGTGGGTGGAAGCATCGACATTCAAGTCGGTAACCAAGAAAGCTGTGGTCGACTTTGTCCATTCAAATATTATCTGTCGATTTGGTATCCCTAATACCATTATCACCGACAATGGGGCCAACCTCAACAGTCATTTGATGAATGAGGTATGTGAAAGATTTAAAATTGTGCATAGGCATTCCACACCATACCGGCCAAAAGCAAATGGCGCGGTCGAAGCAGCAAACAAGAATATTAAGAAGATCCTTCGAAAAATGGTACAAGGATCGCGAGATTGGCATGAGAAGTTGCCATTCACTCTTCTGGGTTATCGTACAACTGTGCGCACCTCAATAGGCAGAACTCCATATGAATTGGTGTATGGGACTGAAGCAGTCATTCCGGCAGAAGTCGAAATACCAACCTTGAGAATCATTGTTGAAGCTGAGATCGAGGATACTGAATGGGTCAAATCCCGCTTGGAACAATTGGCTTTGATTGACGAAAAGAGGCTAAATGTAGTATGTTATGGTCAACTATATCAGAAGAGAATGGCCAAAGCATACAACAAGAAAGTGCGCCAACGCAAGTTCAGTGAAGGCCAGTTAGTCTTGAAGCGCATCTTTCCACATCAGGAAGAAGCAAAGGGCAAGTTTGCTCCAAATTGGCAAGAACCGTATGTGGTAAAGAAGGTGTTGCCCAATGGTGCTCTATTCCTGACAGACACCGAGGGCACGATGGCTGAAATGATTGTTAATGCTGATGCAGTGAAGAGGTACTACATTTGATGTTCTTGGGTGGAGTAACGAAAGTCTTTGTTTCCCTTACCCAGATAATGTACCCCTCTTGTTAGCCTTTGGCTTTGTATTGCTTTTGTAAACCCTTATTGGGAATCTTTGTAATTGCGATGAAATGAAGAAAGAAAGATCCAAAACAAATTTGGTATTAAGTTGCTAGAGCTACGTCTGACCTGATTCCTCTCAAAAGGATACGTAGGCAACCATTCAGGTGCGGTCACATCAAAGAAAGTTCTAAAAGTTCCCTAGTTTCATATCTGAGGAAGTTTTAAAGTTTCCTAGTTTCATATCAGGAGATATTTCATCCTTTTCTCTATCTCACATCGACGCAAAGCTTGCCTCTAAGTTTGCGGCCAAAGTCAAAGAAATCCAAAATCCGCGGTTTCTGCTAAACTGGGGCAGAAGTTTGTTTTTATTTTATTTTTATTTTATCAATAAAATAAAATAAAAACAAACTTCTATTTTGTTGTACCATTCATTCATTCTTGAAAAGGGGGGAGATGCTTAAGGCGCCCTATTACAGGCCAAACATTGCTTCCAAACTCATATAAATGTCTAATAGACCATTTTGGCCAATCTTGAGAATGTCAATCGAGCAAGAGTTAGCTCAAAAATCATCATCAATGGGTGGAACTAAAGAGGTCCACAGGAGAAAGAAGAAAAAGAAAGGAAAAAAAAAAAAGAAAAGAAAAGAAAAGAAAAAAAATGAAGTCTTGTTGGTGAAAACCTGAAAGGGCGCCACATGACAAACAGTTAGGCAAAAGAACAAAGAGAGAGGTTAGTCGGTGAAAACCCTGAAAGGGGCACCGCTAACCGAATGAGGGCTTTGGTAACTGTCATCAAGTGGGGTTTGACGAGTGTTGCTTTGAATATTTCTATTGGGGAAAGAGTCGAGGGACAACTGTTGTGAATGGATCAGGGTTCGAGGCCAAGATGCACGTCATGTTATTGAGGTCATCGCTTTCACCTCCAGATAAGTCCTTTTACTTTCCTGAAGGGCATCTCTCATTCAGAGCCCCTTTATCCGAAATTTCTTCCACTTCTGCCTTTCATTCACAATAACATTGAAACGAGCAAAAGAAAGTTTCGCAAAAATTGTTCACCTGTTTTGCAGTTGTAGCGGAGCACAATCAGGACCCGCCTGGATAATGGAATGCCTATGAGGCAGTTTGGCATCTGGAGTAACATGCCAAGGTTTGCACCACAGAAGAGACTATCAGAGAAAATATACCGTTCCTAACAAAGTTTGACTAATGACTAGTTGGAACATTTGGGCCGCATGATGTTCTGTGTCGAAGGCCATTTGGAATACAAGAAAGCAAAAGAATGGAGAATGAGGGAGTAGTTTTAAAGAAGTCAGGGAACCCACCTGGAGAATGAGGGAGTAGATTAGAGAAAGTGAGGGCACCCGCCTGGAGAATGAGGGATGTTATTTTAAAAGTCAGGGCACCCGCCTGGAGAATGAGGGACGTTATTAGAGAAAGTCAGGGAGCCCGCCTGGAGAATGAGGGAGTGGATTAGAGAAAGTCAGGGCACCCGCATGGAGAATGAGGGATGTTATTTTAGAAATCAGGGACCCCGCCTGGAGAATGAGGGAGTAGTTTAGAGAAAGTTAGGGAGCCTGCCTGGAGAATGAGGGAGTAGATTAGAGAAAGTCAGGGCACCCGCCTGGAGAATGAGGGACGTTATTTTAGAAGTCAGGGAGCCCGCCTGGAGAATGAGGGAGTAGTTTAGAGAAAGTCAGGGAGCCCGCCTGGAGAATGAGGGAGTGGATTAGAGAAAGTCAGGGCACCCGCCTGGAGAATGAGGGACGTTATTTTAGAAGTCAGGGAGCCCGCCTGGAGAATGAGGGAGTAGTTTAGAGAAAGTCAGGGAGCCCGCCTGAAGAATGAGGGAATATATTTGAAGAAGTCCAGGCGCCCACCTGAAGAACGAGGGAATATATTTGAAAAGGTCCAGGCGCCCACCTGAAGAACGAGGGAATACATTTGAAGAAGTCTAGGCGCCCACCTGAAGAACGAGAGAATCCATTCTGTAAAGAGGTAAGACCCACTTGAACCAAGATCGAGGGTTTATCTTTCTACAAAGAGCAAGACCCACCTGAACCATGAACGGTGGTTTTATTTTCAACAAGCGAGGGGAGCAAGAACCAAGAAGCTCGTCTCGGGAAGCATGAAGACTTAGAATAGGAATTGTAACTTTACATTTTCAATGTTGTACTTTCATTTTCTTTGTAAAGCAATGACCGCCAATCAGCAAGCAACCAGTGACCAGCAGCGACAGCCCTTGTGTACCTAAGAGTGTCTAGTATTAGCCCCAAGAGAGTCTATAGTTTGTCGTTGTAGTCTAGAGTGTCTAGTGTCATCTTAGTATTCTAGAGTGTCTAGTGTTGTCTTAGTGAGTCTAGAGGAGTCTAGTGTCTGTCTGAATGCGGTAGTCCCAGCTATCGCACGTAAGGAACTACACTGACCTGATTCCTTAGTCCGGGGATATGTAGGTAACCTTGTTCTCGGTTAGAACCGAAATTCAGGGTACGGTCACCATTTTGCAGAGCATATCTCTCGGCTAGAACCGAAAAGCCAAAATTAGTTGTCGATTACTTCTTTGTCCGAAAACTCTTCGTGTTCCCGAACAAAGAGGGGCAGCTGTAATCACCTAATTTTGGCACCAAAATTCATAAAAATTACTCAGAATAGTCGTATTAGATTCTTAGGACGTTTCGTCAAATTTTTCTGGACTTCTAGTATTTGTTCTAACTAAATTTGTAATTAATTAGGAAGTAAAATGTGAAAATTAATAAAAATTGCTTGTTATGTGTTAATCGTGACTCTTATTTTTAATTGTGGGGTTTTTATGTAGTTAATTGTGTGTACTATAAATAAATATAGACTTCTTTAAATGGCTATTTATATAAAAAATGCCAGCCCATCAGCCCACCACCTTAGCCCAATTCCCACATTTGGCCCGTCCAAATCTTGATCAATCCTAGCCATTAGATCAATTTTGATCTAATGGCCTATATCGTTTCACCCCATTCCCTTATATTTCCCATTTCCACCCTCATTTGCACACACTTCACATAAGCCTCAAAGGCTTGGGGAGATGCTGCCCGAAATTTCTCTCCCCACCGGAAAGTTCCGCCACCACTGCTCCACCGTGGAGCCGCCGCCTCTCCGCCACCGGCCACCACCTCCGGTGGCCGGAAAATTTAGAAAAATACACCATCGTAAAGATCTCGATCTCCTCATTCCATTTCCACCATTGATTTTTGCAAAGAAGCGACCAATTTTCGTAGATCGGGAGTCAAAGTTTCAGTCAACTCGAAATCCGGCGTACCTTCGACTTTTTCGGTAAGTTTTAGCTTTTCTCTCTTCCTCTCACCTTCTTCTTCCACCTCCCATACCCACTTCCCAAAATTCATTCTTGTATCTATCTTTTCTTTCCGTTTTTTTTAGTCCGTTTCTGTTTCTCGTTCAGTTTCTTCTTCTCTTTTTTTTCTTTTTTCTGTTTTTTTTTGTTGTTGTTGTGACGATGATACTTTGGGGTGGTTATGGTTGGTGGCTGTGTGTTGACAATGGGAGGGGGGGCTGTTTCTGTTTTGGTGAGCTGTGGTGAGGGGAATGATCGTATATGGCTGTTAGTTTGAGACGATGAGGAGCTGTGACGATGTGAAGGTACTGCCGTTGTTTGGTTTGGTAAAACGACGTGGGGGTTTGATTATAGGGACTGATTTGAGGGGAATGATGAACGGAGGCTGTGGGAATTGTTTTGATGGCGTTTGTAGCTTAGCGAGGCAGTACGAGGGGTATTTAGGAGCGAATCCGGGCTGTTTTAGTGAGCGAGGAGGGGGCTGATTTGGAGATGAGACTGTGACAATGGCTATGCTTTGGTTTGACGGAGTTGAAGCAGTTGGTGCGCGACAATGAAGCTAAGGCAGTGATGACAGAAAATTGAGGCAGTGATGACAGAAAACTGAGGCTATGAGGGCTATTAACGTTGAAAACTGGTTGCTCGTGGTGGAATTGGAGCAACGAGGCAGTGATAGTGATGCGCTGTGGAGCCGAGGCAGCGATGACGAAGGCGCAGCGCCGTGGTGTAGCACGGGCAGTAAGCTTTGTTGCCTTTCTTCTTTACCTGCTAATTAGGTGTTAGTTCTATTCATATTTGAATTTAGTACTAGTTATGTCTTTTCAGATTGTAAAACCATTTCAGTTGAGTATGTATGTGTTGTTGGTCAATTGACTTGGTACATTGATTTGTGATCGATTGTGAAGTCGTTTATGTCTCTTTTGAATCGAGTTTGAAGTTAAAACTACGAGTCTGTGTTTGGATTCGAGTAATCAAGTCGTAAATTGGTTTTGTTCATGTTTTGGTTGAAAGAATCTGCCCAATTTGTTTGCTTAACCATAGTCCAGTATATAAATTAATGTCTGAAGTGTGAAAAATGGTATGAAACTTAACTTCTTGCTGTATGTATGATCTGTATATTGGATTGTTTGGGGCTGTGTAGGTATAATCTAGTTGCTCTAGTTTAGTTAGCCTTGGGGCTGTTCTAGTTGGCTTAATTGGTCCTAGTTTCTTCTAGTTAGTACAATGAGTAATCGGGGTCCTTTTAGAGGACCCTACTTGTACATATTTCATCATTTTGGGACTGTTTGGAAGGCTGAAACATGGCCTATAGCTGCTGTACCGATTTCTGGAAATTAGGACTGTTTGGGGGCAGCTGAAATAGTCATTTTTTCAGCTGCTCTACTATGCTGAAAATGGCCAAAAACACTCAAGTATAGGGGTGTGGGCTTGTACTTTGTACAAGTCCACACTCCACCTTTTAGCCCCCACTTTTAGCTATATATATGAGTCTTTACTCCTCATTTAAGACACCTACAACAGCTGAAAACACATAGTAACACCAGCTGAAATAGCACTCAATTGAGAGTTGAAAACACTTGAAAAAAAAGGGCTAAGTTTGAGAGTTAGATTTAGAACCAAAAGCCTTACACCTAAGGTCTTTTGGAGCATAAATCTTAAGGTCTTAAAAGTTGAATAAGGGTATAAAGGAGCCGTTTAGCTGCTGGTTCTGGAATTAAAAGCTGTTTGCCTTTGGTTGTGTTTTTCTTGATTGTTACATTTGTCGTTGGCTAGGGACTTTGGCTTCAAAGGTAAACACAAACGAACCTTGCAATATTGTTGAATGTTTTTTTTCTTGCTAGAAATACCATGAAAAATCAGCATGTTCGTGACCTACAAGCGATGTATGTATGATGATATGTTAGACTTTTAATCAACTTGTGGCTGTGTTAAAACAAGACATAAATTATGGCTATTTGCATGCAAAACGTTATACTCAATATATGTGTTGTGGTAGCCAAGCATATATAAGGAAAAATAACTAAAGTACGGCTACCGGTTAACTGAAAGTTTTTATTTTTCTGGGCACTATTGCATAAGAACAGCCGTGTATTACAATTTCTTATTTTTCTGGGTCGTTTTATGCAAATGTGGCCATTGGTACAATTTTTTTTTAAAATCTGGACAGCATGTTTAAGATGAGGCAAATTTAGGTTTTAACCATTGAAATTGTAAAATGTTAAAATCTGGTTATTTCTATAAACTGGGCTATTATCTATATATTGGTATATACCTGCAAATTTGGAAATTATTAAGTCGTGGTTATTTTTGAAAGAATTAGTCAAAATATGGTCATAATGGCAAATGTTAATAAACGTGAAGCTAATGAACAGACTGTAGGCATTTGCGAAAATAGGTCGAAATTGTACTTATATAAATAACTAAGCACGTGCCAATCTTTTGCAAAGTTGGCCGGTTTAACATGCCATTCGTTTGTTAAGTTAAGCCATTTAAATAAAGTTTCAATGGTTTCAAAATGAATTGCGGCAATAACCATCATTTATTAAACAATTGCTATTTTTATAAACACCCACCACATGTAAAAATATGATTTAATTCTTGCAAGGCAGACCTTAAAACGGCCTATTTTCACAAATCATTCAGCCCACATTTTGATAAAGGTAGAGCCATTTTCTCTTTTTTTTTAAAGGGCAGCCCAAAGTTTGTTTCAATTTACCAAACGGCCTATTGTATGTATATACTTTTCTCATAATCCATATTTTTAAGACAAATTTGGGAGTCCCAATTTGACATTTAATAATAGTTAGCGGTTCTACTTAATTAAATCGATTAGGCAAAACGACAAGTATGATTTGTGATCTACTTATTAGGCTAAAAGAAAACTAAATTGAGTTAAATTGATTTAAATTAATAATTATTTTTTGAAGTTAACTAAATGACACGACCCGAAATCCGGTTAGGTCGTGCGGGCACCCGACATCCTCCCCTAGACCCGTCGGGCGGACCCTTACCAATTAAATTAGGAAAATAAATATAACAATTCATAAATAAGGACAAGACTTTAAAAAAATTTACAGACATACTGATACCTCTAAGCTGTACAACAGAAATTACAGCTGACTACCCAACATGCTAGGTTTAGGGCTATCCAGACCAGACATCTAAGAGTACAAAAAAAGACAAATACCTCCTGAAGGGAGCAAACTGCAACTGAAATGATAACCAATAAACTGGTGGCCATCCGAAATAAAAGCTGGCTCACCCTGACAGCTGAAGTCGTTTACGCTCCTTCACAACGTGGCGAACTCAATCCTGGAGCGAACCTGCCGAAACGAAATAGATAGACAAGAAACAAACAACAAACAAGGGTGAGTCAAAAGGACTCAATAAGTGGGGCAGACTAGCCACCTCAAAGAATAGGATAGCTAGCCAGGGAGAAAAGAAACAAATAAACCAGATTTCTCTTATTTAAATTATGAAAAGGCAGAGCCAGATAATAATTAGAAACACGTATGGAATCGCAAACTATTCAATAACCAGGAACGTAATACAGCCAGAAGATATAGGTATCCCGAACACATCAACAATCAGAAATACATCCTGTTGCGGCGTGCAACCCGATCCATATATTCATCCTGTTGCGGCGTGCAACCCGATCCATATATTCATACCGCTGCGACGTGCAACCCGATCCATATATTTATACTGTTTCGGCGTGCAACCCGATCCCCGCAACTTAGAATACGAGCCAGAAATATATAGGCAAACTGTAATATGTCCACAACATGGTGTACATACCGCATACATAAAACACAATATAATACACACAATAGTCAGTATGCGGTGCAATGAGATGGGATGAATGCGGCATGATGCAATGCAGTCACATACTCTTGATACCTATCTCCGGCGCGGGACTCTCATCGTCTACCAGGAGATATATGCAATAATGACCCTTCACCGGCTCGGGACTCTCATCGATTACCGGGAAGTATATGCAATAATGACCCTTCACCGGTGCGGGACTCTCATCGCCAACCGGGAAGTATATGCAATAATGACCCTTCGCCGGTGCGGGACTCTCATCGCCAACCGGGAAGTATATGCAATAATGACCTTTCGCCGGTGCGGGACTCTCATCGCCAACCGGGAAGTATATGCAATGCTCAAAACCAGAGTGCAATGCTCATATGTTCAATACAATACCAACTACAGGGCATAACATATAATATACAATGTAAATTCAAAGCTAAGGCGTAATGAGTACGCCTATCGGCAGCTACACACGTAAGGAAACACGTGGTAGAAAATCCACGAGGCCAAGGGCCTCCAAAGAAATGGATACAAACACTTACCTCTCTCAAAAGTTAGCATTGCGACCAACAACCGCATTATTCTTTGAATTCATTGCCAAACGATCCCACTGTGATCAATAAGCAGAAAAATATATCACATTAGGCTAAAGGCTTCATTCCTCACATTTTAGGGCAATCCAGGTAGGAACCTGATACCCTATTCGCATACGCAATACGCAGGCCAGACCTATATACAGGGTTTAAGGTCACACAACCAAACCCCAAATAAATTACATTTATATGTTGCCCATAGCTCACTGAGTACGAATATATAATCAATTTCACTATCGGGGTCCATTTGACCCTTTAAACTATTAATTGAACTTATTAAAACGATGTCTAATATTCCAAGTTTTACCGTTAAAACATATTCAGACACACGTAATAAACTCAAATAATATAGTAGGATCATTACCTGAATGTTCTGGGGTGAAAATACTATTTTTCTCCGGCCCCTTTTCTCATTTTCTGGCATTTTTCCACTGTGTATTTTCTGTTTCTTCGCGTTTCTCCATTTATGTACGTTTCTCGCATCCTTTGCTCCTTCTGATCATATCGTTCAAATCTATACATATCCACTTTTGCTTTTCTCTTCTTTGTTTTGTCTTTTTTTTTTTTTTTTGTCTTTTTCTCCCCTTTTTCTTTTTATTTTCTTTTCGCGACGAAAATTAAAATAGAACTCTACGATATTCGAAATAATTCCAACTTTTGCATAGCAGTTATACAAAATATATGTAACATACTCGCGAAGACGGATCTCAAATTGGACTCCCGAAACTCAAGATGTGAATTTAGATGAAAAGAAGTCAAATTATTTAACCATCGGCATTTTAGCGGGAACTAGCCGAACAACATCGGAATTCACTTTTGAAAGTTTACAAAAATCACAAATAATCATACGAACCTAACGGCGCTTTCGGATTTCGAATCAGAGCTCATTCGGCAATACCGAGCTCGAAAATCTCTCTTTAATATTTATCGCCAATAAAAACCGAAACCTTCTTCCGATGCCTACCAAACGAGGTCTGATTTAGCTCAAATTTTACAGACAGGTTCTAATTGACATTACGAATATTTTAAAATTATCGGCACGCCAATCAGAGTCCTAACTTCCAAAACGACTGACCGAGGTCGTTTCATTCTCCTCCACTTAAACTCTCGTTCGTCCTCGAACGAGCCTAAGTCTAAAGCAAGATTCACGGAGATAAAAAGAGAACTTGCACGACCTTCATGAGCTACTCACGGGCATTATCTTCGTTATTACAGGATCAGAATCATAACACGCATATCGTACTTTTGGAATAAAATATATCTTGATAATATGATAATACCATTGCCCAGCTTATTTTGACTAAACTGACCCTTCCTCGATCACGAGAGGAGAGTTTTAAATATTCGAAACAAAGATATATGAAACTTTGAATGGGCTAATATGATTCAGCCGATAATCAGCTCTTCGATATACGTTTCGATATAAAATAGGTCGATGGAACTAAGAATTAGCTCACGCTTGACACAATAGGGGAAGCTTTTGAAGTACCTTGTCACTACACACTATACAAGATTTGATGCACGCTATATTATTTTTACGAATGCACTATGCAACATCTCAGAGATTTAGTATTACCATTCAGTATTTGGAGGAAGACTCCTCCACTTAAAGCACAAACTCATGCAGCCATTTGTATAGGAATAACCATCCTTGCACAGTCTGCTGGACTAAAAAAAGATTTAGCTAAAAGCTGAACATAGGCAGACCTAAGCTACCAACTACCCTTTCGAGTTGCCAAACAGCTGCAACTCTCAAGTTCACAACTCCATACCTTTGCCGTAAACACCACCGCCTGATGGATGGTACTTCTATATAAAAATTTCGGCAAAGTTTCCCCTGAAACTGGATGAACCGCAAAACAGAACCAGCACTATACTATACATGGGAATAGATACCCGGATAAACTGATATCAAAACAATAATATGCTTACCCGGCTACAATAACATGTACTCTAGCTCAACACAGGGAACGTCACAAGCGGCTACCAATCTCCCAAGCTCACTAGTGCCGGACGAAGAAGAAATGAAAATGGATCGAGGATAGAAATAATTAGAGCTTCAGGAAGCTCATCTTTTTATTTGCTTGGCTCTCAGAGCTACACTACTTCCAAGTCAGGCTAACCAAAGAATCGCAATTGAAAAGATAGACATTAAATAAGCTTTATGGAAAAACATCCATACCAATTTAACTTACCAATAAGAAGAAAATTCTGACAATTTACCATAAACTCTTTTATAATTAAGACAAGCTCATAGAATAACATGATTTTATTAGCGTTTTGAACCAAAAGGAGACACATAGATCGAGCATTACTTACTAGCCACTTTACACCGGAAGAAAAAACGACACTTCCTGATGGTGACGAATAAGAGTCCCACCATCCTACCAACACTGATTTCCAAGGAGAGAGGTAAAATGACTTGACATAATAACACAAGGTGGCATAACAGGATGCCAAGCAGGCAATAGCAATACTCACGGACAAATCTCTTATATTTAGATCAGATAAACTAGTAGGGTCTCATAAATACCAGGAATAAATTGTATCAGAAACTCACCCCTCTACCGCAACCGATTCGTAATTACGACAATATCCAAGGAAACCGTCGAAACATGATAAGACACACCATTTCTAGATCGATCGGAAAGATAAATCTTATTTACAGATAAGGGAAGAAGAAACACACGGGTCTACTATATCGGATGCCTCAGCATCCTGCCAGACTAGCAGTTCATAGAACTGCCTCTGCAGCTGAGTCGAGCCACTACCCTGATAATTACTTCTAGAAGAACCTCTACCACCACGCTCTCGACCTCAACTGGATGGTGGCATTTCTCTGATTGATTAAAATTTAAATGAAATTCCTGCGACGGTGCAGGTGCCTGAGGGCAAGAAGAAGGACAATTGTCTACTTGTTGGAGTAAGGAAAAACTCCTCAAAGGATAACCAGACTCATGACAATGATAACACCCTTTTCGCTAAAAATGGAAACTAGACAGATTGTTGATGGCTATAAAGAGAAAGCTAAGTCTAATCTTGATGAACTACCTGCGCACTTTGAAAATTGCGTTCTACAAGCTGAGATAACCTGGCAGGTGACCTCCCAAAATAATCAGAACTCTTACCTCCAAATGAGGTACCATGGTTGCCCACTAGGGCCACGGGATCTCTTGCTCTACCTCTCTAATTCTTCCCGCTCTAACTTATGGTATGCCTCGTACTTCCGAGCAATATCAACAACGACATCAAATGAAGTCCCAACCTCAATTTTTCGAGCCATCTGGGATCTCAAGGAAGGAGAACAATCATCAATAAATCTTTGAATCTCTCGAAAGGCTCACGGACTAGTTCTAATGCATATCCAGTCATTCTATAGAATTCAATCTCATATTCTGAAACACCAACAGGCTAACCGACAGGCTACCCTGTCCAATCCACTCGGACTGGCAACATTTTTCATCTTGTTCGCTACTCGAAAGGAACTTTTCCACGAATCTAGAAGAAAAATCGAACAAAGTTGGCTAATAAAGAGCAGTCCACCAATTCAACACTGGACCTCTGAAACTGGAAAACAGAATAATCGACACCATACCGCTCGATATAACAAGAGCCCGAAGGATATGCTGACATCATTTTATTTTAAAAAGAATCACGAGGTTATCTGATGCATTGCTTAAGAATATCGGAAGGTTCAATCACGTAAAATAACGCAACCTCTTTGGGCACTCGGACCCAATAATTACCTCCGCTGGCTAACCAGCCAGAACAATTGGTGGCGCAACACATGCTACTTCTAGAACATAATTTACCGCGACAATACTAAGAATTGGAATAGGAGCTCCCTGAGATTGAACATTTGTATATGCGGCAACCTGATAAGCTTTCTAGCGAATAATAGGTACTTGCGGTATCTGCGTCGCCAAGATTCTCGTAAAAGCATCGTAGAGAGCCAAGGGAACCACAAGGTCCTGCTCCCTTGCCCATCGCAAGCTCGAACAGCTGGGACCTCCGTAACTAGGTCGTCAGCACGATAAGAAAAACTCTCAGGGCTTCGTCAGTGCTAACCCCAGGCTAGACTGCTTCGTCTTGAACTCATACCGTTTGCTGATTTGTCACACAAGAATTCACACTTACCATGAATGAATTAACGAAAATACTTTTGCATCCTATACCGACGCACGATTAGAAATGAAGGAAGTGAAACTTCCTAAATGCCATCATAGCCCCTCGTAGATAAGTACAGACGTCTACGTACCCATCAGCGAGACTCTACTAGACACTGTCTTAGTCTGGATAGACTCTAAACCTGGCTCTGATACCAACTTTCACGACCCGAAATCCGGTTAGGTCGTGCGGGCACCCGACATCCTCCCCTAGACCCGTCGGGCGGACCCTTACCAATTAAATTAGGAAAATAAATATAATAATTCATAAATAAGGACAAGACTTTAAAAAAATTTACAGACATACTGATACCTCTAAGTTGTACAACAGAAATTACAGCTGACTACCCAACATGCTAGGTTTAGGGCTATCCAGACCAGACATCTAAGAGTACAAAAGAAGACAAATACCTCCTGAAGGGAGCAAACTGCAACTGAAATGATAACCAATAAACTGGTGGCCATCCGAAATAAAAGCTGGCTCACCCTGACAGCTGAAGTCGTTTACGCTCCTTCACAACGTGGCGAACTCAATCCTGGAGCGAACCTGCCGAAACGAAATAGATAGACAAGAAACAAACAACAAACAAGGGTGAGTCAAAAGGACTCAATAAGTGGGGCAGACTAGCCACCTCAAAGAATAGGATAGCTAGCCAGGGAGAAAAGAAACAAATAAACCAGATTTCTCTTATTTAAATTATGAAAAGGCAGAGCCAGATAATAATTAGAAACACGTATGGAATCGCAAACTATTCAATAACCAGGAACGTAATACAGCCAGAAGATATAGGTATCCCGAACACATCAACAATCAGAAATACATCCTGTTGCGGCGTGCAACCCGATCCATATATTCATCCTGTTGCGGCGTGCAACCCGATCCATATATTCATACCGCTGCGACGTGCAACCCGATCCATATATTTATACTGTTTCGGCGTGCAACCCGATCCCCGCAACTTAGAATACGAGCCAGAAATATATAGGCAAACTGTAATATGTCCACAACATGGTGTACATACCGCATACATAAAACACAATATAATACACACAATAGTCAGTATGCGGTGCAATGAGATGGGATGAATGCGGCATGATGCAATGCAGTCACATACTCTTGATACCTATCTCCGGCGCGGGACTCTCATCGTCTACCAGGAGATATATGCAATAATGACCCTTCACCGGCTCGGGACTCTCATCGATTACCGGGAAGTATATGCAATAATGACCATTCACCGGTGCGGGACTCTCATCGCCAACCGGGAAGTATATGCAATAATGACCCTTCGCCGGTGCGGGACTCTCATCGCCAACCGGGAAGTATATGCAATAATGACCTTTCGCCGGTGCGGGACTCTCATCGCCAACCGGGAAGTATATGCAATGCTCAAAACCAGAGTGCAATGCTCATATGTTCAATACAATACCAACTACAGGGCATAACATATAATATACAATGTAAATTCAAAGCTAAGGCGTAATGAGTACGCCTATCGGCAGCTACACACGTAAGGAAACACGTGGTAGAAAATCCACGAGGCCAAGGGCCTCCAAAGAAATGGATACAAACACTTACCTCTCTCAAAAGTTAGCATTGCGACCAACAACCGCATTATTCTTTGAATTCATTGCCAAACGATCCCACTGTGATCAATAAGCAGAAAAATATATCACATTAGGCTAAAGGCTTCATTCCTCACATTTTAGGGCAATCCAGGTAGGAACCTGATACCCTATTCGCATACGCAATATGCAGGCCAGACCTATATACAGGGTTTAAGGTCACACAACCAAACCCCAAATAAATTACATTTATATGTTGTCCATAGCTCACTGAGTACGAATATATAATCAATTTCACTATCGGGGTCCATTTGACCCTTTAAACTATTAATTGAACTTATTAAAACGATGTCTAATATTCCAAGTTTTACCGTTAAAACATATTCAGACACACGTAATAAACTCAAATAATATAGTAGGATCATTACCTGAATGTTCTGGGGTGAAAATACTATTTTTCTCCGGCCCCTTTTCTCATTTTCTGGCATTTTTCCACTGTGTATTTTCTGTTTCTTCGCGTTTCTCCATTTATGTACGTTTCTCGCATCCTTTGCTCCTTCTGATCATATCGTTCAAATCTATACATATCCACTTTTGCTTTTCTCTTCTTTGTTTTGTCTTTTTTTTGTTTTGTCTTTTTCTCCCCTTTTTCTTTTTATTTTCTTTTCGCGACGAAAATTAAAATAGAACTCTACGATATTCGAAATAATTCCAACTTTTGCATAACAGTTATACAAAATATATGTAACATACTCGCGAAGACGGATCTCAAATTGGACTCCCGAAACTCAAGATGTGAATTTAGATGAAAAGAAGTCAAATTATTTAACCATCGGCATTTTAGCGGGAACTAGCCGAACAACATCGGAATTCACTTTTGAAAGTTTACAAAAATCACAAATAATCATACGAACCTAACGGCGCTTTCGGATTTCGAATCAGAGCTCATTCGGCAATACCGAGCTCGAAAATCTCTCTTTAATATTTATCGCCAATAAAAACCGAAACCTTCTTCCGATACCTACCAAACGAGGTCTGATTTAGCTCAAATTTTACAGACAGGTTCTAATTGACATTACGAATATTTTAAAATTATCGGCACGCCAATCAGAGTCCTAACTTCCGAAATGACTGACCGAGGTCGTTTCACTAAATTCTCTTTAAAAATAGACCAGTCCTTTGTAAGGTTGGAAATACGCAATACATTTTATTTTATTTTGAATCAAAGTATAAATTCTTCCAGTCCTCTGTGAGGTTGGAGAAGAATTAACACTTTTAAATTTTTCCGAATCAAAGTTTAAATTCAATTAACGGCTTTAATATAACAACCATATTTAATAAATTAAAATTGCGACAATAAAGCAATTGTGCTTGGCACAGGATTCGAGGGTGCCTAACACCTTCCCGAGAGTCAATTGAGAACCTTACCCGAATCTCTGACGCAGACTATTAGACGAGTCAAGGGTGTTCCAGGTACACCACTTTGGTGACTTGGCACACCTTTAACTTGTCAAGTGGCGACTCAAATTTTCTCTTAAATAACTGTGTACCTTTAACACTCGTCATAACCTTTAAATACGCAATTTCTATTTATTTTAGTTTTGCGTGTTGAAAAAGGGTCGTGACAGTTGGGATGTCCACTATACATAAAGCATACAGTTCCTTTTCATAGGTGGAGTACTCAGCGGGGATAAGGTGTAGGCTGATTATTTGATAAATATAAAGCTGATGCCTATTATATAAATATAAAGCAGCCCCTAAAATTAGATAATTTAGCATAGAGGGAAAATGTGAGACACTAAAGAGAGAGTCTTGTGTCTAAGCTTGAGAGGAGAGTCTAGGTAGACTTGAGCATGCCAAAACGTGTTTCATGCCTTGTCAAAATAGTGAACATGAACCGACTTAGGCTATAGGGCCACGGGATAGACATTTGTGCCAAAGTGTTGGAGTTTTTTTTGTAAGACAATGTTGCCTAGTGTTAGTGGTATTGTGCCTACTCGGAATACCTTTGTTATTTGTGAATAATAAAATGTTGGGAAAGGATTCCTGTAATAGTAATGTATTCTTACTTACTTAATGTTGCTGCCTAATTATATTTCGAAGTGTTGAACCTCTTGAAATGACCCTAAAAATAATCTAAGTGTTGGGAAGGGTGGGTCATCTCGGGGCATGACCGCCGCACGGGTGACTATTTTTATGTATCAAAAACTACCCCCGTGAAAGTTATCATGGTGTGTATATATATGGGTGAATTTAACAAATAACGAATAAATAGAGTGGTCTTCAAGAGTGGAGCACTTTAAAAGTGGTGTTTAAAAATTGAGCACTTGAAAAGTGGTCTTTCAAAATTGAGCATTTTCATAATTACAAAAATACCACTGCATCTTAACGTAGCCATAATTTTAAATGCGAAGCAGAAACAATGGCAATCCGTATATGTTTGTTCATATAGTTGCATCCATTTTATGAATAAATAATGTCAAATCGTCATCGTTTCGCTCATATATAAAAATCAAAGTAAAACATAGCATAAGACCAATCTGGCATCATTTCTTCATACAGTGAGCAAAAAATCATGTTTATTTTGTAAGTAAATGATGTCAAATCATACTTTATCATTCACAAAAATTCATATGAAAATATAAAATCAAGTCAATCGGTCTTCATATACTTACAAGTGAGCCAAATTACTATGTCTATTTTACAAATAAATGGTACCAAATCGTCATCACTTTGTCCATAGACAAAAATCGAAAGTAAAAATAAAATCAAGACAATCCATCTGCATTTGCTTTCAAGTGAGACAAATTACTATGGCTATTTTACAAGCAAATGATACCAAATCGTCATCACTTTGTCCATATACGAAAATCCAAAGTAAAAATAAATCAAGACAATCCATCTGCATTTACTTACAAGTGGTATGTATATTTTACAAACAAATGACACCAAATAGTCATCACTTTGCCCTTATACAAAAATTCAAAGTAAAAATAAAATCAAGATAGTTTATCTGTATTTAGTTATAAGTGTGCCAAACTGGTCTGTCTATTTTACAAATAAATGATACTAAATCGTCATCACTTTGCCTAAATATAAAAATTAAAACTAAAAATAAAATAAGGTCAATTCGACATTATTTGTCAATTTTATTTTACAAATATATGAGGTCAAATCATCATCATTTCCATTTACAATATACATGAGACATTAGAACTAACATCATTGCTACTTCTTTGATAGGAAACGAAAAACCTATTAACTAAAAAAAACTAACCAACTACATTTCCACACTATTGCTACTTCCCTACACTGTACACTACATCAATTGTCATTATGACCTGAATGTAACACCTCATAACCTCAAGTATCAAGTAAATGAGAAAAGAAAGAAAAAAAATTTGAAAAAATAAAAAAAATTAAAAATTAATAACTAAGCACTTCTTGGACGACTATTATCTTTAGCCTCAATTTTTGTAAGGTCAACTTGAATACTTCCTGAATCCGGGGTTGGCAGAATCTGAGGCATTGACATGCCACCAGATACAACAATCTCTGCAAAGAAGGGCGCCATCGCAGCTGCTTCCCAAAGCTGCACCACCACTATCCATCTGCACACTATCATCATCGCCTCGCCAAAACGATAATAGCACCAACATCGCAGCACCGTCATCGCTGCTCCGACACTGCTGCTCCGCCACCAAGATTCTCGACCACTGCTCGTTCATAACAACACCATCGCTGAAACACAACCCCCATCACCACCGCAACAAAACAAATCCACCACCCCTGCTCCTCCAAGTTTATTAGAAATAAATCAATTTTTTCACAAGCAATTGAAATACACAAGGTAAAAGAGGAAGTCGAGACGGGTATTTATACGTAAGACTCGTCGAAAAAATTGAAAGGATCACTGAAAAAGGGTTTGTCAAAATCTTTAAACTTAGGTCTACGCTAATTTAGTGTGATTTTTGAAAAACCAATGGTTTGAATGGAATAAAAAGACCAAGACGAACTTGGGATGCAATTTTTGTAAAATTTCAATGGTGGACTGCCAAAAGTGACGGTGCTCAGTGGCAGTGACTGATTGTTTCCATTGGTAGACGCGTGGTGGCAATTATTTATTGCACATGAGAATTATTATTATTTTCTTTAAACTAATGAAAGTGCTCGAAATTTCAAGACAATGAAAAAGTGTTTAGCACTTCAAGTTCATACCCAAAAATGCTCAGTTCACAATTTTTTTTTCCCCATATATAGCAGGTGCTGGTAATCGTTATATCACTAATATGTGTCATTTTTAATAACATCTAACTTTTTTTTTTTGGGTATCGTCTTCAAATTCGATTGCGATTGTTGAATCATGAACTTTAACATCCTGAGGCCTAAGTTAACTGAAATTTGACAACACACTCGATTAACTAGCCCATTTAAGGAAAAATGTACACTTAAGATTTAAATTATAAGATATGTTCAAAAAAATATTATATTCCATCAATTAGCCATTATTAAACAATTAGTTGTTGACTGGTTCTTAGAATGTCAAAGCCGCTTTAAATTTTAAACTCGCCCAATTAAGATAATCTTCTCTTTTTGTAATAAATCGAACCCCAAATACTTTTGTGATTTGTGTCTGGTAGTCACTTCCTCTAACGTTAGGAATAGCCAGTTTTTATGAAATTTTAGAGGAAAGATCACATTTCACTCAATCTCCTGATTTTTCTAAATTTCTATTCAAAATTTCATCATGTCAAAATAATGTAGTTTGAAGTGAAAATCTTGAATTTTAGGGAGAAATACTTGAATTCTCAAACTCTAGCACTCCCTCTATTCCATATTGTATGACATAATTTGACTTGGATTAGAATTTTAAAAAAATGAAGATTTTTGAAACTTTTGATTTAAAATAAGTCATAGATACTTGTATGGCTATTAATCATCTAGTTTATTTCTTTAAAATATGTCTATTTCTCAAAACAACCCCAAATATTTCTTCGGAAGTGCACGAAAGGCCACTTTTGGCACTAATCTTTGGGTACAGGCCATTAATACATAAATATTTAGTTTATAGCCACTTTTTACATCCACCAGAAATAGAAAAACCAAAAAAAGACTAAAGTACCCCCCAAATATATATATATATATATATATATATATATATATATATATATATATATATCAGTCGATGTGGATAGAACTTCAGTACATAAAGGTAGGGAAGTTCAATCCCTGTGGATGGAACTTCAGTCCACAAGGGTAGAGAAGTTCAATCCACGTGGATGGAACTTCAATCCACAAGGGTAGATAAGTTCAATCTCTGTGGATGGAACTTCAAATCATAAGAGTAGATAAGTTCAATCCCTGTGGATAGAACTTCAGTGCACAGGGCATAAAAGTTCAATCCATGTGGATAGAACTTCAGTCCATAAGGGTAGAGAAGTTCAATCCATGTAGATAGAACTTCAGTCCATGTGGTTTGAACTTCAATCAGTAGTATTTCAAACTTCAGTCCAGTAATCAGACTGAGGGGTAGTTAAGTCTTTTCAGTTAGGCGTATTTAGTGATCTTATCTAGTAAAGAGCCAAAAGTGGCCTCAAGTATAAGACCAAAGAAAATAGTGACCGTAAAGCTAATACCAGTGTAAAAACTGGCCACTAGGCGAAAATTTTACTATTTCTTCGGGTGATTTCCTGGGTAAGTGTATAAATAGTCACTTTTTGGCTCGCATTTAAAGTTGGAGTCACTTTTAAAAACTATTTCGTTTTTAGTCACTTTTTGAAACTTCAATCCTTGTGGACTAAACTTTAGACCTTGTGGGCTGAACTTCATATTCATGCCTGGAGGTATGAAGTTCAACTTCAGCCTTTGTGGGCGGAAATTTACACCTAAAACTTCAGCCCTTGTGGGCGTAAGTTCAGCCCACAAGTTCCAAAAAGTATCTAAAAGTTAAATAGTTTTTTGAAATTAGCTAAAAGCTAAGTTGCAGGGGAAAATTGGGAAAATTGGCTCCCTGGTGAAATCTTTTCATGGAGAAAAGTGCATAAATAGTCATTTAGTGGCTGTCTTTACAATTTCAGCCACTTATAGTGCATATTTGCAGAGGATGTCTGGTTTGCCTATCTTCCTACCAGTGAGATTGAAGCTCAATTGAAGTTAAACTAACTTCAGCCCATTTGGTCTGACGTTGAGCCAAAATTCTAAAGATAGATTTGAATATGACTCATTTTCAAAGCAAAACATTTAAGTCGTGTAAACTTTACATCATGAATATTTAAATTCAGCCTTGATGGTTTGAAAGTGAAAAGCTACACTTGTAAATAGTTTTAAAAAATGAAAAATAACTACATAGCATGGGTAAAATATGTTGTATTGTTAAATTTGCGATTTCTTGGACTTGGAGCATTCTTCGGTTTAGTTTTGCAAACTCATGCTTGTTAATTTTTTTAACTAGGAGTTAGTTTTACTTATGCAATTTTATTTTTAGACAACTTTTAAAAATTATGTCATCCACTTTCAAACTATCAAGACTTAAGTTGAATATCCATGGAGTGAAGTTCAGGTAACTTAATTTTTTAGATCGTAAATGAAGTAATTTCAGACTGAAAGTGTGAAATTTGGCTCAACTTCTAAACCAAATTCAAACTTTTTTGTTTGAAGTTGAACAAAAAAAAAAAGTCAGAATTTAACTTTAGACCAAAAGGGCTGAAGTTAGCTTAACTTGAATTGCACTTCAAATCTAAGGGGTCGTTTGGTAGGCCTTCAAGAAGGGCTAATATATATATATATATATATATATATCAAATCATGCATAATTTATTACAGTATTTTGTAAGTATTTTCATCTTCATATTAAAAATGGTACAACTCATACAATTTTGGTTGGATTTTGCATCTCTTCATACTCAATACCCGTATAAAAATAATGAAGAAATCTGTGTAAAATCTTTTGCAGTGTCGAAGGTGGAATAACAATATAGGTATGAGTAATACTTGGATTAAACTATTAAAATGATAAATATGTCTGTATCCCTCTCTAGGCTTATATACACTATATAAAAGAAGAATGAAGACCACAATTCTTACACAACTAGGGTCAAAGGGTATCATAGTAAACAATTATTTTTTTAAGAAAGAAAAAATAAAACACATAATTTAAATTATATAATGTATACGGTACTAATTTTTAATACAACAAATCATTTCTTCAACATGAATTAATATATGCATAACTAATATCTACATTGCGAATACCTGCATAATAATACATGTATTGCTAATATTTGCATTTCTAATACATGCCTAATTTGTCTCCTTACCAAACGACCCCTAATGATTTGAATATAGCAAAGCGATCGGTCTCCAAAAAAATATGGTTAAAACTATAAGAACACATGCAAAAGTGATTGTTTGTGCACTTCACTCCTCACGCTTTTAACTGACCCAAGCCTATTTTAGGCCAAGCTCATTTGGTAGGAAGATCCTATATACTCACCTAATTGTGTTAGCTTGAAGAATTTTGAGTTAGGTTTAGCTAAAATTAATGGTTATTTATGCTTATACACAATTTTGAAGTTTTAATTTTTCTACTTGTAGGACTATACTGAGTATGTTGTTGTTGTAGTTACAAACAAAGAGCAATATTATCAACATTACAAAATATATCAATATTTTTATATACAAGTTTCTACAAATAACTAGAAAAGAAAAACCCTAGCCTCCACAACACATTCCTCCCACTGCTACCCCCCACTCACTGCCCCTTACCGCCTTCTGCCGCCACTACAGCCACCAGGCCGAAAAAGTCGCTGAAAATAGCAGAAACAGTATGAAACAACGTATAAACAGTATAAAATAAATACTAAAACAATGTGAAAGAACGATGTGAAACAATGCAGAAACAATATGAAACAATGTTGCAACAGTGTGAAAAGGTGCATAAACAATGAGAAACAATGCAGAAACAGTATATATACATGTGGAAACAATAAAAATAATAGAAAGAATGTAAATTTAAGTAGAAACAATGTAGAAAAATGTAAAACAATATAGAAAATGTTAGAAAAAAATATGTACAACGGAAACACTATAATTAGTGCAGAGAAAAATGTGGATATATTAAAATAAGAGATGATGAATAAATAAGTGAAATAAAATAACTTAACATAAAAAATGATACAGAAGTTCTTCGTCAGAAAACATCAAATCTTCATCGAAGATACCTTACTTGAATGAAATAACCCATACATGAACAATATCAACAAATCTAGATAAAAGTATCACCATCCCATGGTGGAATTAGAGCATGCCTTCCACCATCCATGGTGGAACAAGAGCATGCCATAGATTAGAAGAAGACCACCAATTATGGTCGCCGGAGAAGAAGGGATGCAGCAATGAAGAAGAAATGGAGGAGGAGCTCGGCACCGGAGGGATGAACGAGGGGGTTCACACCGAAGGGTGGAAAGCGGAGACTAGCTTCGCCGGCAACATCAAGAGTGGCAGAGAAGGAAAGAAGATGAGAAGGAAAAAGTGGGAGAAAGAGGCTAGGGTTTTTTTTCCTCTTTTGCTATGTTTTGTAATTAATTCTTTATTTCCTCTATGTTTTGTAATTGTTCAAAAATGTCTCTATATTTTATAAAAATACTCCACAAATAATAATTAGTATTATTTTTCCAAAATTAATCCTTGGATTGATTTGGCCCAAGTTTTAGTTTAAAACAAGCATCTAACGGTACTCTATATATTTTTTTTTTTTTACAAATATAACTTTTTGAACATTTATAATAAATAATTTATTTTATCGGTTTGTTTAAAGGATAGTTATAAGCTACTATCCATAACAACTAAATTAACAACTTAAAAATTAAGGTAATGTAACTTCTCACTATTAATTAACTTGATATATCGTATAAAATTTTCATTAAACGGTAAGGGAATATAATTTAAAAAAAGCTTTTCACAATAGATAGTACATTGACCTTCTGATACTTGGCTGTGAGCAGAGGTGACCTATGTGGTAATTAGTGAGTACACCGAAATCCGTTGACATCGAATTTTTTATCTACGAGCAAGGGTAAACATCTTACAAATGCAATATATTATCAGTTTCCACCCATAGTCATAATGATTGAAAGGCTGAATTGCTCATAGTATTTTTGCTAGATTGTTCCTCTATCGTGGACTTGGATTCGAATTACAAACTCAATAATTTGTTATGACATTGTTTGTTTCTTTTGTTTACGTGTTTCAGTTAGGGATACATAAACTCTAATTGATAATGATAATCCAAACTATACCAGTATTTGTAAACATTTATCGATAGGTACTAATATATCATTAAGGTATTTTTTTTTAATTTTTATATATTTTATTTGAATTGTTGAAAAGATCAATTAAGAAATTTATTTTGCATGGTTAATATTTACTCCTAGTAAAAAGTCTACTTTGAATTGTTAGTAGTATGCTAATTGCTGCAGGTTACTAAAAGTATAAGAAGGGAGGGGGGGGGTGAATTGTTCGTTTTTACGTATTTAATTGACTTAGGTAGAGTGGCAGTATATTAGAGCTGGAGTTAGAATAGAACAAGAAGTAAAGTGCATAGTATTTTTTATACTGGTTTAGAACTAATGTGGTTCCTAATCCAGTCCCCTTGGGTCACAAGGGAGAGTCTCTCTCTTTAAGCTCTTTCTAAATTTGAGTACACCAGATGGTTTATCTTTCACCACAAACGTCTTCCTTTGTTGGTTTTTCCAAATCGCTCACTAACAATGACCTTGTCTGATTTATAGCTTATCAGACCCAACTTCTTGACACAACTATTACCTCTACAAAGACTCACTTTTTTTTTTTTTTTTTTTTTTTTTTTTTGTACACTAGTAAAACCCTCTAGAGTATAGTGATTTGCAGTAAGTAAAAGCTTAGAGAGAAAGTAGATTGTTAATAGAAGCGTAGTATTCATCTTTTAGTAAGTCTTATATATATAGTTGTTCGGAAGATCTTCCTGTTGAGACTTGAGTGATATGTTTCGTTGATTTCATGATCATGATTGAAGTCAGTTGATTTCTTTCCATGCGAGATCCTTAAGCAAATATCCTTGAAGTGTAGACATCGTTTCTCATTAATTGCTGAGAGAGAGAGAGAGAGAGAGAGAGAGAGAGAGAGAGAGAGAGAGAGAGAGAGAGAGAGAGAGAGAGAGAGAGAGAGAGAGAGAGAGAGAGAGAGAGAGAGAGAGAGAGAGAGAGAGAGAGAGAGAGGGGATCCTCAAAAGATTTTAATATCTTTGAGAATAAGGTGAGATCTTAAATCAACGTGTTCCCATTGCTGATCTCCTGTCGTTCAAGTATCTTCCACATCATCTATGATCTCCTATCGTAATTGTCATATGTGATTGCTACACTTTTTGTCATTATCAAAATTAAGTCTAACAATCTCCCCCTTTTTGGTGATGACAAATATTACAGGGAAATGTGAGAAGGTACTTCCCTTTTAGATGGTAGTCGACTCCTCCTCAGACATTTCCAGAGTTGAATCCCCTTGAATCCTTTCCAAATTCAATTCCTTGTTTGAAGAAGTAATTTATTACCTACAACTAGTACAATCACAAAGCCATTGCTCTATGAGGTTTTCTTTCCCAGTAGAGGATTAATACAAAGGTGTAACATGAAACATAGATAATTAAACATAGGCATAGTCGATAGTTATGAACTTCTTCCTTTGGCATCAACAAAAAGAGCAGGTGAGCACAAAAAAAAAAAAAAAATAGTATCCAAATATTACATACCTAATAATAAATAGTAAAATAAGTTTTAAACTCGGAGCAAGAAAGTATGTCAAAGTGTTGACAACATTATATTGTTAGTCACCCTGTCAAATTTTCTCTGCACATCCCTAGAAAGAGCATCAATTCTCCCTTGAACATCTGTCGAAACAACATCAATTCATGCATGAACCTATCTAATAGCAGCAGTAAAATCATTAACAACATTATAAAGTTTAAGAGCGAATTTGCCAATATCGAGCTTAAGTTCACCTAAGTTCTCCGAAACTTGATCGCTTTTGCAATGAATACTGAAAAGCAAGTTTTTAAAGTCATTAAGTTTGCCTTTCAACTTAGCAGACAATCAGTGTTGACAGGTGAAGATTCAAAAATCGAGGGCCCAACATGGTCAATATTTACTGACAATTTTGCTGTCTTTTCTTACCTAGACACCCTCAACACGAACATAACCCATTGAAGCAAAAAATACGTGAATTGTTATAAGCAGACACAAACCAGGTTTTCCAAGCAGATAAGTCAATACGATAAAATTGATAAATGCATGAGATAATTAGGCCATATGGTAGGGAAGCACAGTAAACAACACTTTTAAGCATGCATTCTATAATCCATGCAGCCAAGTCCAGTTTTTTTTTTTTTTTTTTTAATTTTTTTTTATTTTTAACTAATGAGACAATAAACGATCAAGGTATCACGTGAGATAAAGTGCTAAGAGAGCCAGTACCGGGAAGCAGAGTGGTACCAAACAATGTGAGAAAGCATACGAACTTCAAAAGAAAAATTAAAAGGACCAAGTTTCCCGTTATAAACTTCATCAGGTTTTTTACAAAAACACTACTTAGCTTGTTCAAAGAGACTTTGAAATCAGATGGCCAAGAGTTCTTAAAAAAGTTAGAGTACCTAGAAAACTCACAACCAAGGATGCGACAAAGAATGGACTTAGTGATACTAATTTTTGTGTTAAGCACCATGGTTTCTACCCCTTCTTTCTTGCATGGACGGAGATTAGGATAAAATAGTCTTACTAGATCCTCGAAAATATTGACAGGGTCAGTGGAGAAGAAACTCAGCCAATCTTGAGCATAACAGGGGTTTCAAGTTGTCATTGAGAGATTTCATAGAGTCCAAGCCAACCACACTCCCATGCGCCATTGGTTTAACTTTGATTGCATCAAGTTTGGCACAGGCGAAGGGATCCCAGAAATCAAATGTTTCATCCAAATCAGCCAGAGAGAATTCCTTCTTTGGGTGTTTGATAAAGTCAATTTCTTCACTGTGCATGGGTCGTTTTCCAGACTTTTTGTCAAGGCTAGGGTTTCCCATTGGGGTTTCAAAATTTGATAGTGTTCTCCGAATGATCGGAATCAACTTGAACAAGGTTGGTAGAATTTGCGGGTATTTTGGTTTTTGGGCGTTGGCTTCTGCGAGCAGAGGTGTTTGTTTTTCTATTTGTGGCCATGGTTTTGGAGGATTTGTCAGTGTATAATAATTTTGGATGTGAAGGGTGTGAGAGATCAAAAGGCTTTAAAGTTGTGAAGGAAGAGAGACAGTGTTTCTTGTGAAGTGGAAAAGGTGCTAAGTGAAGAGATGTGAGGTGACTTGAGATGACGGTTCAGAGCAGGTAGACATAGGAAATAAGAGACACGCTGCCTATCACCCTTTTTCAAAACATAATTATAGCTGTAAAAGTAATCATACCATGGTGACGCACAAAGAATACGGTAAAAAAAAAGTAATATGCATGCGTAATAAATAAGTAAAGAAATTTAAAGAGTTCTACTACCAAAAATAACTGGGTTTCACACATAACTATTTATATCTTACCTCACGTGGCAGAAATCTTTTAAGTTTAAATTTTAGCAAGGGTCAGAAATAATGCCAAGCAATTCTTGTAATGTACAAAAAAGTTCCTCTAAGAGAGGTTTTGTAAAAATATCAACAATTTTGAAATCAATACTAACATATGCTATATCGACATCTCCATCTTGAACATGATCTCTAATAAAGTGATATCGCATATCTATAAGTTTAGTTTTAGGATGATCAACAGGATTGTATACTAAATTGATATCACTAGTATTGTCACATAACATAGGAATAGGCTTAAAATACAAATCATAATCAGAAAGTTGAGTTTCCATCCAAAAAAGTTGAGTACAGCAATGATCCAGAGCAATGTACTCTTATTCAGCTATAGACAAAGCTGTACAGTCCCGTTTCTTACTGTGCCAAGAGACAAGAGATTTTCCAAAAGAAACTTCCTCCACTAGTACTTTTTCGGTCTACTCTATCTCTAGTGTAATCTGTATCTGTAAATCCTATAAGATCAAAGAAATTAGTACGAGAATACCACAGTCCGTAGGAGATAGTCCCAACTAGGTATCAGACAATTCTTTTGATAGCAGTTAAGTGAGATACTTTAGGAGCTGACTAAAATCTGGCACACTTACATACAGAGAACATAATATCATGTCGACTTGCTGATAAGTATAGTAGTGATCCAATCATACCTCGATACAGGGAGGGATTTACCTTAGTTTTCTTTTCATCTCTTACCAGATTTGTGGCAGCACTCATAGGAGTTTTGGTAGGATTTGCTTCATTCATACCAAATTTGGCGATGAGTTCCTTTGTGTACTTGGATTGGCACAAAAAATTACCCTTTTCAGTTTGCTTAATTTGAAGTCCTTGAAAGAATGTAAGTTCTCAGATTTTTTGCACATAAGAGAATTAGTACTGCCAAATATAATATCATCAACATATACTTGAATAATAAAGATTCCTTCAGATGATCTTTGAATAAACATGGTAGCATCATTTTTACCTCTAGAAAAGCCATGTTTAAGTAGAAATGAACTTAAACACTCATACCAAGCTCTGGGAGCTTGTTCTAGACCATAAAGAACCTTAGATAATTTAAACACATGATAAAAAAATTTGCTATTTTCAAAACCCGGAGGTTGTTTAACATAAACTTCATCTTTTATAAAACCATTTAATAAGGCACACTTAACATCCATTTGAAAAAATTTAAAATTCTTAAAGGATGTATATGCTTGCAACATGCGAATAGACTCAAGTCTAGCTACATGGGCAAATTTCTTGTTGTAGTCGACTTCTTCATTCTGCGAGTATCCTTGAGCGACTAGATGAGCCTTGTTTCTTACCACTTTTCCTTCTTTATTTAACTCGTTTCAAAATACCCATTTTGTGCCAATGATAGTTTTCTTTTTTAGTTTGGGAACAAGCTTCCGTACTTAATTTTTTTCGAATTGATCTAGCTCTTATTGCATAGCACGAACCTATGACTCGTCTTGAAGTGCTTCATCGACTCGTTTGGGTTCAATCTTTGAGGTAAAAGCAAGGTTAGTTTTATAAGAGCTTCTAGTTCTCATACCTTCTCTTAGATCTCCAATGATATATTTTCGTGGATAGTCTGAATCACTTTTCCATTCATTTGGAACAACAATTTCTGAATCTTCAAACTCTGGCTCGGGAATTGACTTATTTTGATCAATAACTGTAGTCGACTCATGACTTTCATTCGACTGTAGTTCTTGCTGATTAGGAGTTGAAGTTTGAATTTCTGATTGCTTCGACTGGTTTGAGCAGCATCATCTTCATATGCAGCAATACCTTTCTTGGCACTGGTCAAAGAATCATTAAACACAACATGCATTGACTCTTCAACAGACAATGTTCTTTTGTTAAAGACTCTGTATGACCTACTTGTGTTAGAATAACCTAAAAATATACATTCATCACTGCGATGGTCAAACTTACCAAGATTGTCCTTGCCATTATTATGAATAAAATATTTACATCTGAAAAGATGAAAATAAATTATGTTAGGATACTTACCTTTCCAAAGTTCATAGGGGGCCTTTCTAAGAATTGGACGAATGAGACATCTATTCAAAATATGACATGCAGTACTTACAGCTTCTGCCAAAAAATGATTTGGAAGAGAGTGTTCAACTAGCATTGTTCTGGCCATGTCTTGGAGATTTCTTCCTTTTCCACAACACCATTCTGCTGAGGTGTTCGAGGAGAGGAGAAGTTGTGAGTAAATCCATGATTATTGCAATATTCCTCGAACACTTTGCTTTCAAACTCTCCTCCATGATTCTTTCTGATTGTAGAGATAAAGTATCATTTCTCTCTTTGCACTTTCTTGTAGAAAACCTCAAAACTTTTAAAAGTATCACCTTTATGAGATAGAAATATAACCCAAGTAAAGCGAGAATAATCATCAACTTTGACAAAGACATATCTTTTACCACCAATACTAGCAGTTCTAGTCAGACCAAATAAATTCATGTGTAATAATTCAAGAGGTTTTGAGGTAGAAAATGTCTTTACTTTAAAGATGTTCTGGTTTGCTTTCCTAACTGACATGCATCACATTATTGGTCTTTTGAAAAATTTAGTTCAGACAATCCAATAACTCGATCATGTTTGGAAAGTTTCTCTATCAAAAACATATTAGCATGTCCTAATTTTCTATGCCAAGTCAATGGATCATTTAAAAAAGACGCTAATCATAAGTGTTTACCTGAAGACATGTTTCCAACATTCAGTACATATATGTTATTTTCTCTTGAACCAGATAAATCAACTTTACCTTTGTTATCATGAATGATGCACTTGCTGGATGCAAATTTACCTTGTCTCCTCCATCACACAGTTGGCTTATACTCAGCACATTGTGTTTAAGCCCATCAACTAAGAAAGCTTATTTTATTTCACAGGAAGGGCTTAGAGAAATGATACCAATACCAATGATTCTACCTTTTGCATCTCCTCCAAATTTCATTTATCCTCCATTTATTTATGTGACAGATTTGAATAGTTGTTTGTCATCCGTCATGTGTCTGGAACATCCAGTATCTAGGAACCATATTCCCGTTTTAGTTGATCTGTTGTGGTGTCTCTGCAAAACAAGTTTATCAAAGATTTTTAGGTAACCAAGCTTGCTTGGTCCTTGGGGATTAGTTTTAGAGGTGCTAGCCTCATTTTGATCTTAGCATGCCAAACCCATTTTTCTGGATTTCTTCTTCTAACACTACATTTGTTGTACATATGACTAGGTTCTCCACAATAATAACATACAAGCATATTAGATAGACGTGTAATAGATGACATGGAGTGGAAGGAATGGGCAAATCATTTTCCTTTGGACTTATCTTGATAAGTTGACCGATTAGATCTGACTGAGCTATGACTAGTGGATTTACGTAGCCCATATAACTGGAGCTTCAATTCCTGAACTTCCTCTTTTAGGAAATCTCTTTCGATTTCAACAACCTCAACTTTTATTTCCCATTCTTCCTTTTTCTTTACTTAGCTTTTTAATTTTTTAGTGCCTTTTCTAATTCATCAAAGACTTCATCTAAGTTTCTAGAATTTTCAATGTAAAAATCACAACGTACCTTGCTTGAGCCTTTTGAAGCCATGTCGCTTTCACTTGAATCTTGAGTAACCATGAAACATATGCTTCCGTCCTCCTCATGATCCTTTTCTGATGCATCGTCATCGCTCTAAGCTGCATAGGATCAATTTTTCCCTTTCTTTTTTGAATCAGGACAATTGTTTGCAATGTGTCCTGACTTCCCACACTCATAACAACGACCTTCACTCTTGTAGTTAGATTGGTTTTTCTTTTTGAATGGAGTTTTTCCTTTTCTGAACTGTCTTCTTCTATTCATCAGGTCATTGAGGTTTCTAGACATCATTGCCAGTTGCTCTCGAATTTTATCCTCTTCCTCCTGATCACATTCGACTTCTTCAACTATAGTATTGAATGCCACAATTTTCTTCTTTTCTTACTAAACATTTTGTTTGAGATGGGTTTTCTCACAGGCAATTAGATCACCTTTGAACTCATCACATGATAGTTTGTTAAGATCCCCACTTTCTATGTTAATAACTTTTGGTTGCCAACTGATGGGAAGACTTCAAAGGATTTTCCTGATTTGTTCACCATTTGTATAGATCTTTCTAAAAGCTTTGCGCTCTCCGATAATCTTGTTGAACTTTTCAAACATGTCTTCCATAGATTCACCTTCCTTCATTTGAAATAGTTCATATTCATAAACTACAAGATTTATTCTAGTTTCCTTGACCTTGTTTGTTCCTTTATAAGTAACTTCCAGCTTGTCTCATATTTCCTTTTCAGTCTCACAACTGGATATCTTTTCATATTCTTCTCCACTAATGATATTATAAGGAATATTGACAGCCTTATAGTTTAGCTGGATTACCTCTCTCTGCTCATCATCGTAATCATCCATGTCAAGCGATTTTATGAATGTTCCCATACGAATCCTCCAATGACTATAGTGCTTACCGTTAAAGTAAGGAGACCTAGTGGCAGAAGTTCCCTCTTGCAGTTGAGCTCCTCTGATAACGTGCGAAGACATGATCTTTTCTCACTTGTTGTAAGGCAAAAATAAAATAATGTGAGACCAAGCTCTGATACCAATTGAATGTACAAGAGGGGTGCTGAATTGTTCATTTTTACGTATTTAGTTGACTTAGGTAGAGTGTTAGTCGACTAGAAGTGGAGTTAGAATAGAACAAGAAGTAAAGTCCACAGTATTTTTATACTAACCAATGTGATTCCTAATCTAGTCCACTTGGGTCACAAGGGAGAGTCTCTCTCTTTAAGCTCTTTTTAAACTTGAGTACACCAGATGGTTTATCGTTCACCACAAATATCTTCCTTTGTTGGTTTTTCCAAATCGCTCACCAACAACGACCTTGTCTGATTTGTAGCTTATCAGACCCAACTTCTTGACACTACTGTTTCTATAAAGACTCTGTTCCTTTTCTTTACATACATTAGTAAACTCTCAAGAGTACAATGTCGCTTCTCATTAATTGCTGAGGTGGGGGGGGGGGAGAGAGAGAGAGAGAGAGAGAGAGAGAGAGGGGACCCAAGAGAATTGATCCTCAAAAGATTTTAATATCTTTTGAGAATAAGGTGAGAGCTTAAATCAGCGTGTTCCCACTGCTGAAATTGCGTCTTCTAATTTTGTGTTGAGACTCCAAACTTTTTTCCTTAGTTAGCTGCCCTTGATCCGGAGTCTTTTCCTTTTTGGTCCAGCTCTTGCTTTGTTTAGTCTTCTTTCCTTCCTTCAAGGATCTTTCACATCATCTATAATCTCCTGTCATAATTGTCACATGTGAGTGCTACGCTTTTTGGCAATATCAAAATTAAGTCTAACAGTTACTACATTAGTATTTCGACTAAGTTTGTTGGTTTGGTTACTGCAAGTTTTGTTCAAGTTTATAATTACTTTCTTATTTAATGGAAGTCGTTGATAATATCAATAACTGAACTGACAGATAAATTGATAGCTTATCAATACGGTTATCAGCTTTGCATATTTACATAATGATAATCGATACTCGATCCATGAACGCTCTTTGTTGCCGTCACTTTTAGCGAAACTCTTAAGCTCTCATCACATTATTCATTTATTATTTCCTTGTTTTCTTTTCATTTTTCTTTACTTAATATTTTAATTTTTCTCCTATTTTTTGTTCTATTATTCAAGTCCTCCTCTCAAAAGCTCCAAACCATTTTTCTCTCCACAATAGAAAACGAGAAAGAAACCCTCTTCTGGTTTCAAATCCACTTTCTTTATTCTTAACTCACACCATCGCCACCGGTCAACTGCCGTTTGAAGTTTTCACTTGTTGGTACGTATCATAATCTTTATGTTTTCAAAGAGCTCATGCAGAACTCTATCTCAACTAATTGATATATTATAAATTATACACTAATGAATCTAGGTGGTGCTCCCGTTATGCTCAATTCTTTGGTCCACCTTTATGTGAGGTTGCCTAGATCTCTAACTGTATCCCTTTTCCCGTATGGTAAATGTACATGTATCTTACTTCCTTTTTGGTAGTAAATCTCTTACATGAGGTCAGCTATTCCTTCTACCTGGAAATGTACCAATTTTTTTTTTAAAAAAGGGTACAATTTTACATTTCACATCATATGATAATGATTCCCTTAATCTTGTTTTAATCCCTTTCCGCCATTTGTGACATTTTTTCATCATCTTAACTTTCTTACCTCGAATCTTGAGTATCTATCATTCTTATTTTCTTTTTATCACTAAAGTCTACTCAATTCTTCTTGTAAATTTTTTTTACATACGTATAAAGTAGTAAATTTTTTCTATCCCCTCTTCTGTTTCCCTTGACCACCGACATTCAAATCTTTGTTATTCATCTTTGCATGTATAGTATATTCAAATTGCGTGCCGGTCGGAGTATGAACATATCTATAGGAATTTGACCCTTTTCTTTGTAACTGGATTCCACCGAGTTTTAAAAAAAAATATGTTTGCTCTCTCTGTGACGGTTATCGGCTGTAACAATACTTCACTATAATAATCAATTCTTTTATTCGAAACCAATTTTTCATGTAAAGTTGTATTATATATTTTTTATAATTGTGCCTATTTAAAATAGCAAAAAATGTATTCAGACAATCACCTTATTATAGAGACGTTTGAGGTAAAACCATGTATTTCTGCATGGTTTAAAGAACTAAGTCCAGAGGAGATGGTCAGAATTTTCCTTGAACACTTTCGGCTTTCGGTGATTCATTAGATATATTTAATTCATATTATTCTTGAATCTAATCTTCAAGGGATTTTCATGCGCATGCAGTTCCTCCTTTCCTTTCCAAGATTTTGCAACCTTTAGAGCACAGCACTATTCCAAATCGATTGTGTGGGAATTGGTCTTAGTTATATACGTATTAGAAATAAGATATTCTTTTTTTATTCAAAAGATTGTTAGAGTATAAACGTAAAAAGTTATTGAATCTCACTTTCCATTATTCTGTCGAATCAGTTACTTTTTCGATCGCGATCAAGTCATAATATGATTAAAGTTCCGTTATTTCCTTGACTCATGCATCATGGATATTAACATTGATCTTATTATATTCATTCAAGATTGTTATGTACGGTTAAGAGATTAATTATAATACTTAGGTTATTCATTTCTCGTAAACCACTTATGTTTTATACTATAAATTACAATAAAGTAGGATATTACTTCTCCAAGTCTGCCTAATTTGATTATGGAGGCATATCTCCTCTTATTTACCCTTTTTGTATAACAGAAGTACTAGCGGAGCCATGAATTTTAGTAAGAAGATTAAAAAAATAAAAAATCTATTATACAACATTCACCACTTGTTAAGGGGCCGAATTCAAAAATGTATACGTATACAAACAGATTAATTTTTACCATATGTATTTATGCAGGTAAGTTTTCAATAAAGGATATTGAAATTGAACCCATTCTCAATAGGTAGCTCCAATGCTGATAGAAGCAGAAAACTTCTGCGTTACATCTATTGTTAATGAACAATGTTTAAAAATTAGTGCACTGCTTGCACTGTCCTAATGTCAAGAGAGATGACGAACAAACTTCTGATTACGAATTGGACGATCTAAATATTAACCGCAAAACTGAGTTGAATAATTAAAATATATAAGAAAAAAACTACAGCCTTCTTTTCTTTCTATTTTTCAACTTATATTTCAATTTCAATAACACAAAACAAAAATGGTTCTTTTCTTTCTTTAAAAATGAAAATAATGGTAGGGTTGGGTTATGATGACGAATTTGTCATAATAGACACTGCATGCGATCTGATTTGATCTGAATCTATGTTCCAATTATTTTATTTCAAATTTAGAAACATATACTGGTGGCGAAAGAAAAATATTTGAAGCCAAGTTGCAAAATGGTATTCAGAAAGAATGCACCTCATGCCCAAAAGTAATAAGAACAACCAGCAAGAAGATATCTTTAATTAATACCCTATCAAATTATGAGTCAAATTTTGAGATACCTATTAAAGTCAAAGGGTCTTTTTGTACCAAAAGCTAATTGAAGCTCTTTAATCAAGGTGTAAATTACAATCAAAAGAGAGATATCTCATGATTTTGAGATAATTTTATCTTGAAATTGAAACTGGGATTAAAATATAGGATAACTTATTCAACCATATCTATGGAATAAGATAATCTCATATACGTGGAATAACTTTAATCCAAATTATCTAATATCTATAACTAAATATAAAATAAATTTAATCTCCTTTTTAATCCTAGAATTATAATCCTTATTTCTCTGACCAAACAACCCTTAAGAGTTTATATGTTTTAACATGAGTTTTGGACCAATCATGTTCAGGCAACCCAACTGATATAATAAATGTAGGAGGTGTTGAATGAATGGGTTTAGGGACTTGTGGAAGTCACATACTGATAGAAAAAAATGTGGAAGATGCCAATACAAAATTTGGGCAATCCTCTATCCTTTGAGTAAGCTTTTGCCTTTTGGAGTGGAGTTAGGCCCAAGCCTATGGATGTTCAAGTGTGAATTTTGTCATGGTATAAGAGCAGAAACTACTAAAACGGCGGTGAATTCTGACGGATAAATCTCTCGAAATTCAGATAGGCCAATCGATAGAAAACATCCGTCAGAATTTTCTTTCGACGGGCATCCGTCAGCTATACCGATATCATTCCGACGGGCGTCCCTCGATAAATGATTTTTATACCGACAAATTTTGAATTTTTTTCCCCTGGATTCTGACAGCAAGTCGTCGTTGTGTAACAATTTATGGGCACTTTTCTGACCGCTGCTCATCGGAAAGTAGCAAGATCCGGAAATTTTTTTGGCTTGTTTCTGATGGCTGCATGTCGAAAATAAGCTAAATCCTGCAACATAAAATGTTAAATTTGATACACCACCTACCAAAACCAATGTATAACCACAAAACTGGCTTCCAAACAGTCCAACAAACTATAAAAACTAAACACATAAATAAAAAGTCTACTAAACATCTAATTAACAAACACTGTAATCTAACACTTAGAAATTGTTCAACAATTAAAGGCACATAATACATGTACCAAAATCAAGACTAATACAATCAAGTCTAGTACAAACAAAGTCTTTCTTTCCATAATAATATCTTAATAGAGGTAGGGAAGATAAATACGTAACATTATGTCAACAACTTCTTGTAGATCACCAGACAATTTAACTTCTTCATCCAAGTCTGATTCCGGTACCATTTCAATTGAGTCTTGGATCATATCTTGAACCATTTCAATTGAGTCTTCGATCGTATCTTGAACAATTTCAATTGAGTCTTCGACGTTGATATCCTACGATCTTGAACAATTTCAATTGAGTCTTCGACGTTGATATCCATGATATATTTGATCTTGATGGAAGAGATCATAAAGTCACTTAAAAATGATTCCAACACAACAAATCTAAGTTCATCAATCATGCTAATTCCAAGTTCATCAACCATACTAAATCCAAGTTCATCAATTCATCACATAACATTAAGGCGATTTAACTAATTTAATTAGCTAAATATAAAAATAGATTAGTAAATGTAGCGCACATCTACATAATCTTCCTTTTAGCTAAAAAAAATGACTGAATATACGATAAAATACACATTTTATAATTTTCTATCAATATTACTTTAACTTGTATCAAGTGTTCAATAGCTAAAAATTGTCCATTAGTACTGTTGTTGTTGCTGCTGCTCCCCTTTCCCAAATTTCTTAACTTTTTAGCTTCTATCATTTAAACTTTTTAGCTTCTTCCTTTCTTGAAAGTCAAACTTTTTAGCATCTCTTACCTTTTTATTAATACTTGACACATTTTTTATTTTTCATTTAATCTCTTAATACTATTCCTAGGCAACAAACATTAAACATAGTTTTTACAAATGATGATATTTATAAGTGATTCTAGGAATCAATGATCATGAATGTCCCTTTCTTATGTGACTAATATTAAGCTCAACTAATTTTTAAACTAAGTCATGTTTTGGTTGGAACTTCATGCTTACTATTTTTCTTTTTTTTTTTTTTTTTTGCTAAACATTCTTACTTTCCAAATCTAATATCTTTTTTTAGAGAAAAAATCTAGAGCCAAGTAAGTCCAAAACTTCACAAATCAAAACCAAGTCCATAACTTCACAGATCTAGGCCCTTTATCACATAAGAACAAATCTATAAATTCTTTAAAATTAAAGCCAAGTATTTAAATCTAAAGAAAATAAGTAAACTTGTTAAACATAGATTCTAAGAACCAACACCTACCAATACCAAATTTTGTAAAAAAACTAAATACATAAACTGAAAAAATAAATATGCCGGTCACTGGCTGGCGATGACTGGTCGTCCGTGCATCTGAAGAAAAAAAACAAAAAATTGTTAAATCTGGTCTATTTTTGGTAAAAGAAAAAGGAAGAAGAAAGAGAAGAAACTTACCGATTGGATTGTTAAATCGGGTCTATTTTGACCTATTGAGAAGATGAATTTTGTTATTTTGATTTGGAAGAGAGGGGAAAGAGGAGAGATTATTGTTATGTGAGAGGAGAGAGTATTGTTATGTGATAGAGGAGAGAGAATCGCGCAGATCTGTTTTATGATATTTACACGGCCTCTGATGGTTGCCCGTCGATCAGCAGCGTAGTTTTTTTTTTAATGTAATTCCAATGGCCGCCTGTCGGAATACCTCTCAGACGGGTCTCCGTCAGAGGTGGTCCATCGGAATTACACGTGTTTCTAGTAGTCAAGCAAACCCTGGCTCTAGATGGAGCCCCCTTTGAGCACAGGTCCACGCGCCACCCATGAAGGATCTGGGTCGGGCGTGCAATGGGGGGGGGGGGTGGGGGTGAATGAATTAGTGTAGGGACTTGTGGAGGTCCCACACCGATGAAAATAAATGAGCAAGATACCCATATAAGCTTTGGGTAGTTCTACACTCTTTGAGCTAGCTTTTAGGGTGAAGTCAGGCACAAGCCTATATGTGCTCAAATATGAATTTTCTCAGGAAGGAAAAAATGCTCTACACTGATGACACATATTTTATATTTATTAATTTAATATAAAACCTAATACGAACAAGTTTTCATCTTCTAGAGATTAACTACGTACTTCAAAAGTTGTAAGCCCTGAATTTTGGAAAAGTTCGAGAATATGTAAATGATTAGCTTCGACGAGCTTAACAAGAGTAAAATTTCTATGAAAGAGACAGAAAGAGAGGGGTAGAAAAGAGATGATAATGATAGTAATTTTTCATTCCGCATAATCCCTTACATAGTGTTTTGAAAAATATATTTACACATAATAAAATGCTTTAAGCTCTTAATTGGTATCATCCCTAATTAATTACAGAAAGTTAAAACAAAATATTAAGGCAGGCTAGTCAAGGTTCTATCAGAAACAATTTCTCCACTTTGATGGAGGTATGTATATGATATCTCATCTTTTCCAAACCTAATTTGTGGGATATCACTAAGATTTTTTTTTTTTTTGTTGTTGAAAATATAAAGGCAGGGTAATTTTTTAAAATTGAAATTGCTCATCTCTTTCCATTTGTTACACAATTCCTAATTTATTTAGATATAGAAGAAGAAGACGGTCAGAGGAACAAGACCTGCAAAAAATTTATAAGATCGTTCTTCATATTGGAGGTTAATTCAACGAATTTTAGTTACTTGAATAAATAAATAAATAATTTTTTTGTACATGACACAGAAATAAAATATGAATTTAATTGATTTAAAAGGGAATTTTAGTGAACATTCAAATATACAGATACTTGTTTGGTAGAGTTACCAAAAACTTTATAAAGACATAAGGTTTTTTATTCTAATGAGAACCGTTTTTTTGTTTTTGTTTTTGTTTTAATTCTTCTGTGATGTTTGGATTATTACATTTGTATTGACTCATGATGAACTTTTTTATTTCTACATATATTCATTCAAAGTCATACAAATTTAGTGTTGGCAGACACCTTAGTAAGTTTATACCTGTCTTTTTTTTGGTATCGTACAAATGTCGCAGACAAGTAGGCATTACAGGTTTGGATCTTCAAAAATCTGCCAAATTCTTTCAATTCAACCAAGACGAAGAAAAACAGCCAAATTATGGCATGGGTCAAATCTTAGTAGCACTTAGGCTTAATTAATCAATATCGACTCAATCAACATAGCAATAAAGAAAAAAAAAATAAAAAAAAAATAGAGAATGCACAAAAGGGCCAATGAGAGGGATAGAGAGAACCTTCCAAAATTCACTTTAGAGGACGAGGTATTATGCGAATTCATGGCCCACGAATTTAAAAATATTTTTAAGCACTAAAATGAGCAAGAAACCAACGACCCTAAGTAGGTTAGATATTTATTTTATTATTACTAAAAGAACACTTCAAGATTAAAATTTCTTTTCCATATCTAGATATATATAATATAATATAATATAATAATCTTTACATATATTAAAGAGCATTTAACTTCTTCTAAATAAAATAATGTGAAAACAACTCAAAAGAGGTGTTTCCATCAAATGACATCACCATTCACTATGATCACTTTTGAACAATTGTGTGAGCTAGCTATATGGAGTTTTTATTAGGCCATCTCTTCCCGTCTCTCTTCCTTTCTTCTTTTTCTTTTTCTTTTTCTTTTTCTTTTTTTGTCCAATATGCAAATAATTCTTCCTAAGTGAATTATATAGAATGATTTTGGTTTCCAAAACTTAAAAATAACCTTATAAAATAGGAGGTTCCAATGAAGAGACAAGGCCCCATCTACTCTCTCTGTTTCAATTTATGTGGTACCATTTCTTTATTACTCTATTCCAAAAAAATAATAATATTTTAAATTTGATAACAATTTAACTTCAAAATTACAGTTTTGTCATTAATGAAATTATTTACAATCACACAAATATCTATATCTTATTTTAGATAAAAAATCTTTCTTTATTTCTTAAACTTCGTAGCGTGTTAAACTATAACAAATAAAATGGAATGAAAAGAGTATGTTATAAAATAAACTATTCTTCAGTATATTTTTTATGCTTTTATAAACACATACATGATATTATGTTAAAGTCACTATAAAATATTATTGTAGAAAGGCTGATCAAATACTACTATTAAACTCTTATTTTCTCTGTAAAACACATATGTACAGAAAACCCCTAAAATAGGAGGGCATATTGTGATATTTTAGTTTTTGTTAATAATTTAGTAGTCGAAGTTCATTAGTCCAGTAATCCAGATTAGACCTATTTCGGAAATAGAGTTCTCTCTATCAAAAAAACTATCGATTCTTTCTCTTTGGTTTACCCTTTTTGGAAGCCTCACATAAACTGACAAAGGAGTTTCTTATTCTTTTTAGAGGATCTCATTAATTTAATTAATCAATTGAGTTGTCTTGCATGTTTACTGAATTTTGTCTTCCCGAGTCAGAATGAGGTCTACAATTGACCCTTCGCGAAACACAAGAGGCCACGTTCTACTTTTGGAGCCGTCGCTCTTTTTATTTTTCAATTCCAAATAAATACAAAAATACAGCACATTGAACTTTATCAAACAATTTCATAATTAGCAGTAATTTTCTGTTTTTAAAATCAACTACTATGTATCCGCACTAAGGGGTTGTTCGCTTTAGATATAGTTTATTATGCAGGTAATAACAATATACTATGTATTAGCAATGTAGGTATAAAATATAATTTATACAGGTAATAACAATATATATAAATATATATATATATATATATATATTAGCAATGTAGGTATAATTAATACGAATATTAGTAATGCATGTATTATTAATGTGTGTATTAGTAATGCAGTTATTAATAATATAGAAATTAGTAATGTGGGTATAAGCTATGCATATATTATAACGTATGGATTATTTCTTGAATCACTAATATATTATAAATTAATATATAATATTATAATTTAAAATATGTTGTTACCCCTTAAATAAAATTTAAAAATATCCTTACTATTATGAGGATTAATTTTGTCATTTTAAATTTTAATACATGTATAAAAAGTTTCTCTCTCCTAATGCTCTTGGCGCATGTATGCTAACTTGCGCCTTCTTGTCTCAGCTATGGGAAAAGGACATGGCAGAGGTCGAGGTCGAGGTCTTGGCCGACCTAAGAAAATTCCATTAGCAATAATCGGGAACTCCATAGGAGCAAAAACACAGACGGTGAAAGATGAGATTGTAGAAGTAACACCCACACAGCAGATCTCTTAGCTAGTTCAAGGGGGATCTTTAAGTGGAAGTGGAGGAGCAGCTAGGAAACTGCAACTCAGTGAGCTAACTATACGGATCCCAGAGCAAGAACAACTAGGTAATCTACCTGAGCCAAAGAAAGATGATATCAGATCTGAAAGGAAACCTAACTCAGCTCAACAAGAGGAAACTGCAGTAGAAGCATCTGATCAACCTGAATCATCATGGACTAATTTGTTTTCAGAAAATAGGAGTGTTGTGAATGGATTGAATCTGAAGTACATACCTCCAGAAATTGTTGAAGGGAAGATGCAGGTGAAATTAGTTCCAGTTGAGGTAGAAAAAGAAAATGAGAAGTGGAAAGCTGCATTGATTACTTATGTAATTGAGGAAACCCCAGGGTTCAACTATATGAGCAGGTATATTGTACAAAACTGGTCGATAGTTGCCAAACCTGATGTGTTTCTGCATAATGAAGGATACTATGTAATAAAATTCCAATCAGTTCAAGATATGCAAGAAATTTTATATGCTGGCCCATATACAATTAACAATAGACCAATGATTATGAAGCCTTGGACCCCTGAGTTTGAATTTAGTGAAGAGTACCCAGTAGACATTCCATTATGTGTAACATTTCCAAATTTGCCCATGAATTGTTGGGGTAGTGACTCACTTAGCAGAATAGGGAGTGTAATTGGCATTCATATGTATGTTGATAAGTGCATAGCAAAACAAAGTAGGATCTCATACGCTCGAATGCTTATAGAAGTGAATGTTACTAAGACATTAGTGGAGGAGGTGACAGTGATAGAACCAAATGGGAGAGTATTTCAACAAACTTCCCTATATGATTGGAAGCCAGAGTTCTATGAGAAATGTATAAAGGTGGGACATGTTTGCAGGCCTCCACCACAAAAACCAAAGAAGGAAGCAGACCAGTTCATACAATCTAAGACGAAGAAAAGAAAGCCAGCTACTCATTGGCAGTATAAGGTCCAGGTGTTGGTGATAATATCCAGTAATCATCGAAGAATGAGAATATAGTAGCTCCTGTTGTGAAAGATGTAATAGCTTCTGTTGTGAAAGAAAAATGTCATAGCCCTCCTAAGAAGATTAATGAGTTAGACAGGTCACCTGTGCAGCAAGGCATACAGATTGATAAAGAAAAGGGCATTCAAACAGCTCTTGTGCTGAACTTGACAGAATTTCCAGAACTGAGTAATGTCAAGACAAAAAATTGGTTTAGTGCACTGAGGATTAAAGAGCTAGTAGCTGAGCAGAGTCTCCCTTATGATAGAAGATGAGGGGCTCTAACTTGTCCCAAATAACATGACTATTTTGGAATGTCAGGGGCCTTAACAAGAGGTATAAACAGAAGGAGCTGAAGCAGTATATGAGGTCAAAAAATATCAAACTAGTAGGTCTCATTAAGACTAAAGTGAAAGAACACAATGCTTCTAGAATAAAGAATAAGGTGACCCCTAAGGTCCTAGCTGAGCATAACTATCAACATACTCAAAATGATAGAATTTGGTTATTGTGGGATGACAAAGTGTATGAGGTGACTGGAATACTGAAGCAAGATCAACTAATTCATTGTCAGGTCAAGAGAAGAGGGGATGGTTGTGATTGTGAATTAACAATAATTTGTGGTCATAATAGTCTAGAGAGTAAAAAATCACTATGGGTGCATTTACAAAACTTGAGTAGAGGCATTAACAAGCCTTGGCTCATTTGTGATAACTTCAACACTGTGTTATCTCCTCAAGATAGATTATACGGCAATCCTGTCACAAGTTGTGAAATAAAAGAGTTTGTTGAATTGTGCAGCAATTATTTTTTTACTGAACTGCCTTGAAAAGGAGACTATTATATATGGACTAATAATCAGCAAGTGAGTGACAGAATCTTGAGTAGAATAGATAGAGTTTTTGGAAATGGAGACTGGATGATGCACTGGGCATGTATATGTGGAATATGATCTTTATTATTTCTCATATCATAATCCTACGATTATGTCAGTGCATCCTCATAACAGAAAGATTAAAGTGCCTTTCATGTTCTTTACTGTCTGGACTGAGCATAAGGATTTTATGCAGATAGTAACAGAAGCCTGACAAGGAGATATGGGCCATAAAATTATGTAGAGCATCTGGTACAAACTGAAGGAGTTGAAGTTCAGTTTAAAAAAGTTGAATAGAGAAGATTTCTTGGGGATAAAAAGAAAGATTGAGCAAGCAAGAGGTGAACTGACTGCAATTCAGAAGACTATGCAGCAACAATATATAGATGAGTTGCAAGAATTGGAGAAAAGTACTCTAACTAAGCTGGAAAAATAGTCTATGCATGAAGAATATTCAATGCAGCAAAAAGCTAGAAGTAATTTGATTAGGATGGGAGATGCTAACACCAAGTATTTCATAGTTGTTGTGCAAGAGAGAAAGAATAGGAAGCAAATCTTAGAGATAACATCCTTGTCAGGAGTGAAGTTCACTGAACCTGCAGCTATTCAACAAGAAACAATCCAATTTCACAAGTCACTAATGGGCTCAGCTGTAGCTGCATTACCTGTAGTGGATAGAGAAGTTATGAGAAGAGGAAATATCCTAAATCATCACCAGCAGCTCAACCTATGTGCAGAAGTAACAGATGAAGGAATAGTGATTGGGCTGAAGGCTATAGGTGATGATAATTCACCAAGAATTAGTGAGTATAATGATTAATATTTCAAGTAAACTTAGCATGTGATTAAATATGATATTATTCAAATTGTTAGAGAATTCTTCACTTCTAGGAAAATGATTAAAGTGATCAACTGTAATTCAGTGACTCTGCTGCTAAAAATTGATAATCCAGTAATAGTTTGAGACTTCAGGCCAATTGCATGCTGTTCAGTCTTATATAAGATTATTTCTTAGGTACTAGCTGCCAGAATTCAGAAAGTAGTAGCAAGTGTCATAAATGATGCATAAGCTAGTTTTATTCCTGGAAGAAAAATTACTGATAATGTTGTATTAGCCCATGAGCTGGTCAAATCCTATTCTTGGAAGCATATCTCACCTAGGTGTATGATTAAGGTGGATATGCAGAAAGCCTATGATTTTGTGGAGTGGATTTTTCTTGAACAAGTTATGCCATAACTGCAGTTTCCAAATAAATATCAAATGGATAATGAAATTGATAACTATAAATTTTGTATATATTTAGATATATAAATATATTATTTAAGTAATATTTTAATTCAAAATATATAGTATTATCTTTTATTTTTGTGCAAATATATAAAAATATATTACAGGACAAGAAGTGGAGCCAAATCGAAGAAATAACAAACAAGGAAAAAGCAAAGAAGAAAAAGCACGTGTGGCAAGTACTACGGATGCATCCGCGGATTCCTACGGATGCATCCGTAGAAAAAAGAGCAAGAATAAATCAAGAACGTGTGGCAAATACCACGGATGCATCCGCGGATGCAAAAGCATGTATGGCAAGTACCACGGATGCATCCGTAGAAAAAAGAGCAAGAATATGTGAAAAAAGTGCCACGGATGCATCCGCGGATTCCTACGGATGCATCCGTAACACTTTGGGCATGAAGTTTTCCTATAAATAGGTCCTACTTTTGCTAGCAATGAAGACAAGTTCCTATGGGAGAAAAATTCTACTTGTAGCTTTGTTTACTTGTAAAATTATTTTTCCTTTCTTGAGAAAATATTAAGAGTTTTATATTTTCTCTTTGTAGTATTTTATATTCACTCCATGGAGTAATTTTCTTTTGAGTTGGGATTAATGATGAAGCTTGATATATTATTATAATAGAATTTTTGATATTTTATTATTCTTGAGTGAGAGTATTTCTTGTCAAGTTCTTACATCAAGTATTAGGTATATATTACTCAACTTTATCACGTGTATATATTTATGTTATAATATTTCTTGCTAATTTTTGTTATTGAAAGAAACAAAAATTAAATAGGGATAGTGATAACTAAATATATTATCATGCTAATTTGAGGTAATTATATTTAATCACTTAAAATTCTTTATCTTGATTTTAAGTTTTTCATTCGAAAGAAGAAAATCATTTAGCCAAGTTATGGGATTTGACGAAAGCTAATCGAAAGAGGTTTTTGTTAATATGATGTACTCATTCAAGATAAGTATTTTCTATTTTAATACTACAAGTTTATTATTTAATTATGCTAATCGAAAGAGGCATAATTGAATAATAAACTTTATTAGAAATATTAATTTTCTATCTCTATAGGAGTTTGATATGTATAATAGAAAATGAGGTATTTAAACTCCATTATAATTTTATATCAAGTGAATTCATGAAACCCCAACTCTTTTTTATCAAAAATCAAAAACAAATTTTTTATCTTTCCAAGTAGATATAATTTCAACTCTTTCCACTCAAAATTTGACTCTCTTAAATAGTAGGATAGATAATATAAATTTGTAGCATAGATTCTCCAATCTCTGTGGGACGATATCTTAAACTATACTATAATTTGACAGGGAACGAGCATAAATTCTTATATGCCCAGAGCTCGTCAATTTTTTGGCGCCGTTGCCGGGGATTGGCAGTTGTCTACTTCAGATTAATTATCTTCTTACTAATTTAAGAATATTTTTATTTTCTTTCTTTTGTTACCATTGCAGGAATTTCAGCTAGTATATGACCCGCTCCTCTTCGAGGGAGCTTGTTGAATACGATCCTGAAATTGAAAGATCTATGCGAAAAAGCAGAAAAGATCAAACCTCAATCTCGCTCTCTTCCTCATTTATAAACATGGAACATGAAAATGTTCCACCACAGGACCCACCTATCCCTGAGGACCAATTTGATGAAGTGGCCCCCAGGCCAGCTAACATGATCCTAAGGGATTATTCTAGACCTGATCCTTTTGACTGTGAGTCAAGTGTTAGAAGGCCACCAGTGGCTGCTAACAACTTTGAAATCCGAACTGGCTTAATCCAAGCCATACAACAAAATTGTGTGTTTAACGGGGAAGCTAGTGAGGATCCTCACAATCATTTAATTGATTTTCTAGAATTGGTTGAAACAGCAAAGTATAATGGCGTCTCTCCAGATGCAATTAAGTTACGCCGGTTTCCATTCTCTTTAAAAGGAGAAGCAAAATTATGGTTACGTAGTTTACCTAGGGGATCAATTACCACTTGGGACCAGATGACTCAAAAATTTCTCAGTAAATATTTTTCCCCATCCAAAGCCACTAAAATGAGACAGGACATAACCAATTTTGTGCAAACTGACTCAGAGTCAGTATACCAAGTCTGGGAAAGACTAAAAGCTATGTTAAGAAAGTGTCCACATCACGGCATCCCTGAGCACATGCAACTATACATCTTTTACCATGGCCTAAAACCATCGGCAAGAAATGTTATAGATACGGCAGGCGGAGGTGCCCTAATGGGAAAAACCACTGCAGAAGCTTTACAGTTACTAAATGAGATTTCTGAGAATGCGGTACAATGGCCATCTGAAAGAGTGATACTTAAGAAAGCTGCAGCCATAAACCAATCTGATGTCCTGGCTGACTTGTCAAAACAAATTGCTTCTCTAACTCAAAAGTTTGATATTTTTCAGGTAAGTTCTCATCAGCCTGCTTCAACTGACAATTGTGATTTTTGCGCAGGAAATCATCAGAATCATGAGTGCCAAGCTGGTAATCAAGTTGATGAACAAGTAAACCAAATTGGATACAAAGCGTATCCATTTGGTAATTCTTTGGTCCAAAAGCATCCTGGTTTTCAGTGGAGTAACCCCAATGGAGCAGAAAATGCTCAACATTTTCAGAAACTACCACCACAGGGACCACCTGGATTCCAAGGACAAAACAGGATGCAACAAAATTTTAGGTCATATCAACCCAGACCACAACAACAGGCACCAACTTTGGAAGATTTGATGTACAAGCACATCAAACTTACTGAAGAAAAACTAGAAAGCCAAAATGCTGCCTTCAAAAATCTGGAAACTCAGGTAAGTCAATTGGCTACTCTTGTTTCAGAAAAGATTCAAGGACCATTGCCCAGCAATACTGAAAAAAATCCAAGAGAACATGTTAAAACCATTGCCTTGAGATCAGGTAAGAATCGCAATGATCCATACCCTAATAGAGAGGGTAAGTTACAGGAAGATCGAAGAGAGGGTCAAACTGTTGATAATGGTAAGGAAAAACATGTTGAAACAAAGGAAAAAATTGCTCAAGAAAATAAAGTTAATTCAAGTGGTGAGCCAATTCCTTTTCCGCAGAAATTAAAAAGAGAAAAACTTGATCAGCAGTTTTCAAAATTTCTAGAAATTTTGAAACAATTGTATATTAGTATTCCTTTCACAGATGCTTTAACTCAAATGCCATCATATGCCAAGTTTTTAAAAGAAATTTTATCCAGTAAAAGAAAACTTGAAGGAATTTCAGTGGTTAAGCTTTCGGAAAAATGTAGTGCTATTTTACAAAATAAGCTTCCATAAAAACTTGGAGATCCTGGCAGTTTTACCATTCCTTGTACTGTAGGAGGAACTCACTTTGAAAAAGCTTTGTGTGACTCTGGGGCATCAATCAATCTGATGCCATTTTCAATTTTTCAAAAACTGGAACTTGGGGATATAAAAAATACAGTTGTTTCTTTGCAATTAGCTGATCAAAGTACCAAAAAAGGCAAAAGGAATAATTGAAAATGTGCTTGTGAGAGTTGATAAGTTTGTGTTTCCAGTAGACTTCATTGTCCTTGAAATGGAGGAAAATTCTGATGTACCTCTCATTTTGGGGAGACCTTTCCTAGCTACAGGTACAGCGATAATAGATGTACATCAGGGACAATTTTTTGAGAGTTGATGAGGAGAAAGTGATTTTTGATATACAAAAAATGATGAGATATCCTGATGATGACTCATCATCTTCTTGTTTTACTATTGACCTCCTTAATGATCTTACAGATGAGTACAAAAATGATCAATTATTTTCAGACTCATTAGAGAGGTGCTTGGTAAAATCGGGTACAACTAACGATGATGATCCCTCAATTAGAGAAGAAGCTATAACTTTGGAAATTGAGGGAGAAGATGTGCCAGAAGAAATAATTCAATAAAAAATTGAACTCAAAACTCTTCCCTCTAATTTAAAATATGTTTATCTTGAGGCAGAATCTTTTCCAGTAATTATTTCATCTTTGTTGACCAATGAACAGGAATTGCAATTGATCAAGGTACTGAGGGAGCATAAGAAAGCCTTGGGATAGACAATCTCGGATATCAAGGGAATCAGCCCAGCTATATGTACACACAGGATACTGATGGAGGAAAAATACAAGCCAATTGTCCAACCACAAAGAAGGTTAAATCCAGCAATGCAGGAGGTTGTGAAAAAAGAAGTGGTAAAATTATTGGCAGCTGGTATCATATACCTAATTTCAGATAGCCTTTGGGTAAGTCCAGTACAGGTAGTACCCAAAAAGGGAGGTATGACTGTTGTGAAAAATGAAAATAATGAGCTCATACCTACCCGGACTGTCACAGGATGGAGAGTCTGTATTGATTACAGACGATTAAATGATGCTACCAGAAAAGACCATTTTTCGTTACCCTTTATTGATCAAATGTTGGAAAGAGTAGCAGGTCATGCTTTTAACTGTTTTCTTGATGGTTACTCTGGGTATAACCAAATACCAATAGCCCCCGAGGATCAGGACAAAACAACATTTACTTGTCCTCATGGTACATATGCTTACAGAAGAATGCCTTTTGGACTGTGCAATGCACCGGCTACTTTTCAACGGTGCATGTCTGCCGTTTTTTCAGATATGACAGAAAAGTTTTTGTAAATCTTTATGGATGATTTTACTCTGTTCGGAAAAACTTTTGAAAACTGTTTGCACAATTTGACTCTTGTACTCGAAAGGTGCGAAGAGTCAAATTTGATTTTGAATTGGGAAAAATGTCATTTCATGGTTACAGAAGGAATTGTTTTGGGACATAAAATCACTTCTAAAGGGATAGAAGTAGATAGAGCAAAAATTGATTTAATCGCAAGATTGCCCCCTCCCACAACTGTGAAAGGCATTAGAAGTTTTTTGGGACATGCTGGTTTTTATAGAAGGTTCATAAAAGATTTTTCAAAAATTTCAAAACCTCTCACAAATCTTTTAATGAAGGATGTGCCGTTTGAATTTTCTGAAAATTGCAATAAAGCTTTTGAATTGCTAAAAGAAAAATTGACAAAAGCACCAGTTGTTGTTTCTCCAGATTGGAATCTACCATTTAAGATGATGTGTGATGCAAGTGATACTGCTGTTGGAGCAGTATTAGGACAGAGAAAGGATAGAATTTTTCGTCCAATTTACTACGCCAGTAGAACTTTAAATGAAGCTCAATTGAATTATGCTACAACAGAAAAAGAGCTACTGGCAGTAGTATTTGCTTTTGATAAATTTCGTTCCTATCTGATTGGAACCAAGGTCATAGTCTTCACTGATCATGCAGCATTAAGATATCTTTTGAAAAAAAAGGATGCTAGGCCTGGATTGTTAAGATGGATACTTTTGTTGCAAGAATTTGACCTTGAAATAAAAGATAAGAAGGGAACTGAAAATCAAGTAGCAGATCATTTGTCTAGATTGGAAACACCACCTACTGAGGCAGTAGAAATCAGGGAAGAATTCCCAGATGAGCATATTTTCTCGATCTCTGTGATCACAAATCAGGCTCCCTGGTTTGCTGACATTGCCAATTATTTGGTAGCACATTGGATGCCAAAGGAATTTTCTCCACAGCAAAGAAGGAAGCTCAAAACTGATGCTAGACATTATTTCTGGAAAAATCCTTACTTGTTTAAATTTTGTGCAGATAATGTTGTGCGAAGATGTGTACCAGAAAAAGAAATGAAGGATATTTTGAGCCATTGTCATGATGGAGCAGTTGGAGGACACCACAGTTCGAACAGAACAGCTTCCAAAATTTTGGAAGCAGGATTCTACTGGCCTACATTGTTTAAGGATGCAAGGTCATATGTTTTAACATGTGACAAATGTCAGAGGACAGGTAACATTTCAAAAAGGGACGAAATGCCTTTAAACTCTATACTCATATGTGAAATATTTGATGTTTGGGGTATAGATTTTATGGGACCATTTCCTTCCTCGCAATCTTGTCAATACATTTTGGTAGCAGTAGATTACGTTTCAAAATGGGTAGAAGCAATTGCAACAACAACAAATGATGCTAAGGTTGTGTGCAAATTTCTTAAGAAAAATATTTTTACTAGGTTTGGGACTCCTAGAGTGATTATCAGTGACCAAGGCACACATTTTATGAATAAGCAATTTTCCACTTTACTGTCTCGGTATGGGGTGACTCATAAAACAGGCACACCTTATCATGCACAGACGAGTGGCCAAGTTGAGGTTTCTAACAGAGAATTAAAAAGAATTTTGGAAAAAACTGTTAGTACCTCACGTAAGGATTGGGCTTTGAAATTAGATGATGCATTATGGGCCTATCGAACTGCCTTTAAAACACCAATTGGGACTTCACCATATAGGCTTGTTTTTGGAAAAGCTTGTCACTTACCAGTTGAAATTGAGCACAAAGCTTTTTGGGCAGTGAAAACATTGAATATCGACATAAGCAGTGCAGGTAAAAATAGGTTGTTCCAAATTGATGAATTAGATGAATTTAGGTTGAATTCTTATGAAAATGCTTTGTTGTATAAAGAAAAAGTGAAAAGGTGGCATGACAACTTGATCCGTCACAAAGAGTTTCAGACTGGTGATCAAGTTCTTTTGTATAATAGTCGACTAAGGCTATTTCCTGGGAAGTTTAAATCCCGCTGGACTGGTCCGTTTGTAGTAACAGATGTTACTCCATATGGAGCCATTGAAATTCAGAAAGTCAGTGGAGGTGAGAAATTTAAGGTGAATGGCCACAGGTTGAAGTTATATTTTGGAGGACAGTATGAAAAACAAGCTCTGGCAATTGAGATCCTGTGATGTGGCATGAACTACAATAAGTCGAGCTGACGACGTTAAACTCAGAACTACTTTTCAACCCCGTAGCCATTGAGGGTGAAGCATTGGAGCCTCATAAGTCCAGTATAGATTTGTTTAATCAAATACTTAATCAATTAATCTGGTTAATATCCAAGTTAGTGTACAACCGGAACTTCAAATGACGGCCTCTACAAAAACAGTGTCACCTACACAGGAGTAATTCCATGGTGATCGGTATGCCTGAGTAACTGGTTGATCAACTATTTGATTAAGCTAGTCAAATATTGGCGCAGGTAATTTTCTAGTTTATATTTAAACTAGGACCCGAGACTGGTAGGTCTAAAATTTTTCAGTCTATTGCACATAGAATATGTGCGGTCACAGTTTCTTTCAAGCTTTCTTCTGTGATTGTATATTTGAAAGCCAAAAAAATAAAAAAATAATAATAATAATAAAAAAATTATATATATATATATATATATATATATATATATATATATATATATATATAAATTGAAGTTTTTGTGGGCCCACATAGATGCCTAAATATGCTAAACCACCCTAATCTTTGTAAATTATTAGATGCAGTAATATTATCTTGTTAAATTTCTCATGTTTTAATATCTTGTCTTATTTCTACTAATCTTTAGGATCACTAACTATTTTTGTTTTTGGTGTCTTTGATTGTGTAATTCCTTTACCAAAAAAAAAAAAGTTTTAATTAAATATATATCATATTTAAATGCTTAAGTATATATATAATTATATATGTGCTTGTATATATACTGCAACCTAATTTATTGCACTTTGTAAATGAAAAATCTACAATATAAAGTTTTTATTTCTTGCAAACATTTATTTCTTTGATTTTTGTCATCTAACTTCCAAGCTTATGATTTTTATTCTTTGAAGGCAAAATGAATATCTCAAATCTCAACGAAACATTGAAGTTGAGAAATTTTATGATCTAAAAGCAGGTGAAATTATTACTTTTGACGAAAAATTGCTCCAATATCTATTGAGGCTTAATTATAGCTAAAGCACCGATTTGGAAAGATATGTTCTTTTTACCCACCTCATAAATATCCCTTTCAAGAAAAATGTTGCTGGTACTATCCGTCCAAATACTATTGTGATATAAGGAGAAGAAAACTGTGGGAAAGATAAAAGCAATTGAAAAAGAAAAAGAGCTTTAGAACTTGAAAGGTTCTACCATGTGCAGTAAAGCACATTACTGAAATGATGAATAATTGCTCAAAAAAAAAAAAAAAGGTTCCACACATTCTCCTTTAGCAGATAAATATGTATGTATTTACATAGATACATATATAAAAAGAAAAAGATGAAATCCCAAGCCATTTCTCAAGCCAAACACTATTCTATATAAATTCCACAATCGGTGTTAAATTACAAAATTGATTTGAGGAGCAAGTTTTCAGAAAAAAGTATGATTACACTAAGTCTGAAAGATCATAAAATCATCAATTTTAGTGGGGACATAAAGTGCGAGATACAATTTTTTGTCAAGCAGAGGTAAATTCAAAAGTAAGGTAAAGATTTGATAAATTTTGAAAGGATGAATAGTTTGACTGAAATAAAAATTTTATTTGGTCAGATTCTTTTTCTTACAGAGAAGCAGCAATGAAAGTGGGGAAGTAAGTATTATTCTCTTTTTCTCGAGGACGAGCAAAACTTCAAGTTAGGGGGAATTTGATAACTATAAATTTTGTATATATTTAGATATATAAATATATTATTTAAGTAATATTTTAATTCAAAATATATAGTATTATCTTTTATTTTTGTGCAAATATATAAAAATATATTACAGGACAAGAAGTGGAGCCAAATCGAAGAAATAACAAACAAGGAAAAAGCAAAGAAGAAAAAGCACGTGTGGCAAGTACTACGGATGCATCCGCGGATTCCTACGGATGCATCCGTAGAAAAAAGAGCAAGAATAAATCAAGAACGTGTGGCAAATACCACGGATGCATCCGCGGATGCAAAAGCATGTGTGGCAAGTACCACGGATGCATCCGTACAAAAAAGAGCAAGAATATGTGAAAAAAGTGCCACGGATGCATCCGCGGATTCCTACGGATGCATCCGTAACACTTTGGGCATGAAGTTTTCCTATAAATAGGTCCTACTTTTGCTAGCAATGAAGACAAGTTCCTATGGGAGAAAAATTCTACTTGTAGCTTTGTTTACTTTTAAAATTATTTTTCCTTTCTTGAGAAAATATTAAGAGTTTTATATTTTCTCTTTGTAGTATTTTATATTCACTCCATGGAGTAATTTTCTTTTGAGTTGGGATTAATGATGAAGCTTGATATATTATTATAATAGAATTTTTGATATTTTATTATTCTTGAGTGAGAGTATTTCTTGTCAAGTTCTTACATCAAAGTATTAGGTATATATTACTCAACTTTATCACGTGTATATATTTATGTTATAATATTTCTTGCTAATTTTTGTTATTGAAAGAAACAAAAATTAAATAAGGATAGTGATAACTAAATATATTATCATGCTAATTTGAGGTAATTATATTTAATCACTTAAAATTCTTTATCTTGATTTTAAGTTTTTCATTCGAAAGAAGAAAATCATTTAGCCAAGTTATGGGATTTGACGAAAGCTAATCGAAAGAGGTTTTTGTTAATATGATGTACTCATTCAAGATAAGTATTTTCTATTTTAATACTACAAGTTTATTATTTAATTATGCTAATCGAAAGAGGCATAATTAAATAATAAACTTTAGTAGAAATATTAATTTTCTATCTCTATAGGAGTTTGATATGTATAATAGAAAATGAGGTATTTAAACTCCATTATAATTTTATATCAAGTGAATTCATGAAACCCCAACTCTTTTTTATCAAAAATCAAAAACAAATTTTTTATCTTTCCAAGTAGATATAATTTCAACTCTTTTCACTCAAAAATTGACTCTCTTAAATAGTAGGATAGATAATATAAATTTGTAGCATAGATTCTCCAATCTCTGTGGGACGATATCTTAAACTATACTATAATTTGACAGGGAACGAGCATAAATTCTTATATGCCCAGAGCTCGTCAGAAATATGTAACAACAGTTAGTTTTTTATTGGTGAATGGAGACGCAACTGAACCATTTCAATCAGCTAAAGGTCTGAGGCAAAGGGATCCCATTTCCCAATACCTGTTTGCAATCTCAATAGAGTACCTCAGTAGAATTCTAAGCACTCTCAAAGATAACAAAGCCTTTAAATTCCCTCCAAGATGTGCAAAGCTGGGGATCACATACCTCTGCTTTGCAAATGACTTATTACTATTTGTTAAAGATGAAGAGGCATCAGTAAGATGTTTGCACCAAGGTTTTCTCAAATTTTCCTATGCTTCCAGTCTACAACGAAACTTGGGCAAAAGTGCAGTATACTTTAGGGGAGTCAAAGAGGGGTAAAGAGAGCTGATTCTGCAATACTTGGGCTATACAGTAGGGAAACTTCCATTTAAGTATTTGGGAATTCATCGATCTATAAAAAATCTCACTATTCTGCAATGAAAACCTCTCATTAGTAAGATAATAGCTAAGATATCTTTATAGACTATAAAAAAGCTCTCCTATGTAGGGAGAGTTTAGCTTGTCCACAGTGTTGTTTGGGATACAAGTCAACTGTGCTCAACTGTTTGTGATTCATGTCATGGTGATAAAAGTGATAGAAGCTAATTGTAGAAGTTATATTTGGTCGGGATCAAATGACATCACAAAGAAGGCATTGGTAACATGGGATAAAATGTGCACCCCTAAAGCTTCAAGTGGTCTCAATATTATTAATCTGAGAACGTTGAATAGAGCAGCTATAGCAAAGCAGTACTGGGATGTAGCTCAGAAGAAAGACAAGTTGTGGGTGCAGCGGATACATGCTTACTATATAAAAGACCAGCCATTGGATACTTGTACTATTTCTGAACAAGCATCTTAGATGGTGAGGAAAATATAGGGTGCTAGAGAGGATGATGAGCTTGTGCAGTTGCCAGCTAGAACTAATAAGAGTATAACCAGGCTAATTTATTACAAAATTCTGGGTGACATTGTTAGAGTGAACTGGAAATGCTTACTGTTTTAGAATGATGCAAGGCCGAAGTCAAAATTCACAATGTGTCTATCATTACTAGGGAAGCTACTTACTGCAGATAGGCTGTGTAAATGGGGCATGACTGTTGATAAACAATGCAAATTATGCCACATGCAGGATGAAAGTAAAGAGCATCTATGGGTTCAGTGTGAATTCACAAGTGCTTTATGGGACAAAATCTGGAAGTGGACATAGAGAAAAGAGGCAAATGTGACAAACCGGAACCAACACCTCCATTGGATAACCCGCAGAAGCAAAGGTAAGTCTACAGAAGCTCAGTTATTCAGAATGTTATATGTTGAAGTTATCAATGCAGTCTGGAAAAAGAGGAACCTAGGGATCATTGAAAAAAGCTACAGAAAGGTGGAACAACTTGCAAGGCACATTGCAGTTATATGCTACATTAGAGCCTCTTCAAAAGTTCAATTGATTTTGTCTAAGTGTCCTTTTTTAGCTATTTAGTATAGATGTACTAGTGTAGTAACTGCATAACTGTACAAATTATTGCTATAGTGGTAGCCAGTTAAGTAGAGTAGGAGTCCAGATTTCATGAGTAAGTAGGCTGAGTAGCAATGCTATGCTGTAAATTCTTACTATGGTGATTAATAAAATATCTAGTTACCAAAAAAAAAAAAATTAATACTCGTATTGCTAATACGCATATTATTTATACCACCTTCTACCCCATATAAAATAATACATAAATTTTCGTATAACTTATACGGGTATTAGCTATGCAGTATATACAAAAGCACAACCAAACGTTGTATAGCTTTTATGCGGAGATTAAAACTCCTCCAAAATCAACCAAATGTCGTACTAATTTATGCAAAACCTTGTGCATGTATTACCCCTTTACCTGCAATCGAACGACCCCTAAGTGTTTATACCCAAAAAAAAAATATATATAAATATGTGTTTCACAGTTGCAATCTAACATGTTGTTAGGATTTTGCCCTAAATTTGTAATTTATTTGGACTCCATTTCTTGAAGAGATAGAAAAAGAGTTCTAAAAAAAATATATCTCCTTTTATGCCTATCATTTTACTTGGAGAAAAATTCTGGACATCTATAAATTGAAGATCTCTGATTCACAAAAATAAGACAACAACTCCAACAATGTAGTCTTTTAATTTGAGAGCAATGATTAGGGGAGACTTTATATTTTAATTTTCTTTTCTACTAGTAGTATTTTTTAATCTCTTCCCTATGTAAGTCAATTCATGACCTAACCACAATAAACAAATATCCTTTTAAACTCTTTGGTGTATAATATATTGTCAATCTAAAGTTTGCTAAATTAGCTTTCGCATGCACCATGTTATTTCGATCCCAACAAGTGATATCAGAGCCGATGGTTTGATGAGTCAGGTTGAGTGATGTCGAAGATAGATTCAAGGCAGGTTCAGTTCTAGCTGCAACCAATATCACGATAATGAAAATTTCATCAAAAAAAAAAAAAGAAAAAAAAAGACTGAAGTGCTATATGTGGAGAAATTTTTCAACCATACCTCTAAAAATCCTATTGCTACATCTCAAAAATAAATTCTTTTTAACTTATGTTTGGGCCACTTTCAACCCATGTCAACTTTTAACACATGGGCTCCATGCCAGTTTTGATGCAACCCGACGCTCATCTAAGCCCTTCACGAGGAGCCAAGCTAGGGAGTTGCAGCAGCTACAGGCAATGTTTACATGCTTACTGCCTCTGGAACTGAAAATGCTCATCGCGATCGCGTGTGCACAGACGCGATCGCGGAAGGGGAAAGAGAAGAGCTACGCGATCGCGAGAGTCAGACGCGATCGTGTAGTATTGAATATGAAGAGCTGCGCGATCGCGCGTCCACAGACACGATCGCACAAGAGACAGGTTGAAGGCTTGCTTGCGCGATCACGTAACCATAGCCGCGATCGCGTGGACACGAATTAAAGCTCAGCGCGATAGCGTGCATCACTGCGCGATCGCGCTGAGACGAGGATCAGAAAGCCCACCAGTGGCTAATGACTTGAAGGCCCATTGTTAAGGGTTAATTAAGGCATTTGTCAATGTGTAAATACTTCCAAAGTCATTAGTAGACCTAGTTTTGATGAATATTGATAATTGTGAGGATTTGGCTAAGCTTGTTTGCTTAAGCATCATTATTGTCCTTGATTTGCAATTAGATTAGCTAATTGAGGATCAGATAGTTGGAGTTTTATTATTTAGGTAATTAATTAGGTTAATCTTTTCCTTAATTAACTTCCTTAATTCTTCTCTAAAGCAATTGGGTCTCACTTTAATTCTTGTCTTTTTATTTGTGTCTTTGATTTTCATATCAAGTTTTAACCATGTTTAGTTTAGCGCAGTACTATCTTTTAATCCATTCTTGGACTCCTTTTAACCCAGTTTTGGGCCCCTTTTAAACCGATCAACAATGTGTAGATTATGTGAATTAAAAAGAGAGATAAAGTTTATTTTATCAGAAAATTCAGGCCAAGGAGAGAATTGTTAGAGTTTTGCCTTGAATTTATAACCTATTTGGACTCTATTTTTTGAAGAGATAGAAAAAGAGTTCTAAAAATAATGTATATCTCCTTTTATGCTTATCCTTTAACTTGGGAAAAAATCTGGACAACTATGAAGATCTTTGATTCACAAAAATAAAACAATAAGTTCAATAATGTAGTCTTTTAATTTGAGAGCAATAATTAGGTGGAGACTTTATATTTTAATTTTCTTTTTAAGTAGTTTTATCTCTTCTCTTGTAGGTCAATTCATGATTAAACCACAATAAATAAATATTCTTTTAAATCCTTTGATGTCTAATATATTGTCAATCTAAAGTTTACTATGTTAGCTTTCGCATGCACCATGTTATTTCGATCCCCACCCATATAAACAACTCTTGCAAGTGAATTACCCCATATTCTTGAGATTACAAATCAAATATCAAAAGAAGTACATTTTGAACCTAAAATTTAAAAGTGCAATTGTCAGTGCTGAAAATTTAAAGTTTGAACTCATTAAATTAAAAATTTAGATGCACATCTAAACTTTTATCTACAATTATCTCATAACCATAACCAAGTATGTATTTCGCGATAATTTACAGTACCTTAGTTTCACTACTCTTTATCTGTATCATTAGTTAATCATTTACTGCGGGCAAGTCCCCACAAAATGTAAAAACACAATATTTTTTGGAAGAATATATGCAATATCCTTCTGCAATTTGCTCATCCAAAAGCTAAAAGTCTTACTATTATTTTCATCTCATACTTATTATTCTTTTATTATTTAATTTTATTTTAAATACAGTTGATGTTGTAGTTATCCTAATCAATCGATTTTTTTAGCTAGTGCTAGGACATCGATTTGGTTGACACTTAAAAAAAATTGAGGTTGAGTTGAAAATTAATTGTTGGAATTCAAAATTTTGTTTAAACATACATTTCACTTTAGAAAAGAGAAATTTTATAAGTGGAAAAAATTTTTCTCCTAAAAATTAGTATCAACCAATTTTTAAGATCTACCGAGATTTGGACAAATTGTATAAACAAACGAATATTTGTACCAATACTTGGACAAACTCTATAAACAAACAAATATTAGATTTTTTTCTCGAAAAGGGCTGTCGAATTTATGCCCAAAGAGGAGCTTAGTTATCCCTTTAGAGTGATTTACAACACTCGAAAGGGTATCGTTTATTTATCTGTTTAAGAAAATAAAACTATCCCAATTACTCTTAACCGCAAAACATTTAAAAGACAAAAAAATAAATTGCTACACTCGATATTTACACCAAATATATAAACAAATTACATGTATCATTTCATTCATGACTTTTATCACTTAACTATATTTATTTAATTAATGTAATATCTTTACTCATTAAACTATTTGCCGATATGATTTGGTGTGAACACTGACTCACAGATTTTACACTTATCATCATTAATCTAAGAGCTAGATTTCGTATTAGGAGAATATTGGAGCATCTACTTAAATTTCTTTCTACATTGGCTCGTAAAGACAGTAGGAATGATTGACTTCCTGTCAACCGCATCTTAACTTCACTCTATAAATAGCCGCAATCTCCCATAAGACATCAAGCCCACAAATTTTTTTTGTGTATTATTTTTCTCTCTTACTACTAAAGTTAAAGCCTTTGGTATAAGAGTTATACACTCACTATACACCTACAACCCGCCATGGCTATGGTGGTAGTTATGCCTATAATACTTATCATATGCATCTTTATGTCACTGAAAATTGCCTATGAAACTCTATCATGTTACTTTCTAACACCAAGACGTATCAAGAAAATCATGGAAAAACAAGGAGTGCGTGGCCCCAAACCCCGCTTTCTTGTTGGCAACATCTTAGACATGGCTTCTTTTGTTTCAAAATCAACCTCAAAGGACATGGATTCTATTCACCATGACATCGTTGGTCGCCTTTTGCCGCATTATGTTGCCTGGTCGAAGATTTATGGTATGTATTGCTACCGCCGGCGCAGGGTGGTCAGTCGAATAACTCTCTTCCCAAAAATTATATTGTTTTATATAGGGTTTAATATCACTTTTTATACACATATATTAAGTCTTGAACACCTTTTGACGAAATTTCTTATTATTTGTACCACAACCCATTGCATGTGTATCACTTTTTATACACATATATATCAAGTAACTCTTGTACTTGAGATATAATGTCTAATTTGTTGAACTGATAATTAACAGGAAAAAGATTTATTTACTGGAACGGGATAGAGCCAAGAATGTGCTTAACAGAAGCAGAATTAATCAAAGAACTTTTCTCCAAGTACAGCACTGTTTCTGGGAAATCATGGCTGCAACAACAAGGTTCGAAACATTTCATTGGCCGTGGCCTTTTAATGGCTAACGGCGATGCTTGGTATCATCAGCGCCACATTGTTGCTCCTGCTTTCATGGGAGATAAATTGAAGGTACTGATTCATTCAAAGTTCTTTTACATTATCAGTGTATAAAAGCCGAATTCTTTTGTAAATATTAATTGTAAGATAAGATGGGCTTATAATTATTTTATGTGATTTTATTGATGAGCAGAGTTATGCGGGGTATATGGTGGAATGCACTAAAGGGATGCTCCAATCACTAGGAAATGCAGTTGAATCAGGTCAAAGGGAGTTCGAGATTGGAGAGTATATGACTCGACTCACTGCTGATATTATTTCAAGAACTGAGTTTGATAGTAGTTACGAGAAGGGAAAACAGATATTCCATTTATTAACACTTCTTCAGCAACTTTGTGCACAAGCTAGTAGGCACCTGTGCTTTCCTGGAAGCAGGTAAGAATAAATTTTTGGATTCTTTATTTAATAGAAATGTACATCTCTTTTACATGTACTCTATGGATGGATTTTTCTTGTTTGAATTCCTTTCCCTTTTCTTCTTTCAGAGTCTATCACCCTTGATGATTGGTTAATGGTTAACATAAATTCCAGAACATTGGAAAATGTTAAAGATTAAGAAAGAATGAAAATACAGTTTCGATTCTTGGAATTGACTGGTGTGACTCTACTTTCGAGTAATCTCATCAATGTGATACGCCATCAAATTCTTTTATTATTGTTAAGGTTTTGACACACTTATTAAAATAATTTATTTATAACTTTATTCTTAAGGCGTGTACAATTTACCATTTATCTCTCCTCAAGTTACCCTTTTTTTGAAGGGTAATTAGTGTCTTCTTGATTTTCTAATCCGCCACTTATGTCGAACCAAATTGATTTGGCTAAACAACAATTTTATATCGATACGAATATGTATTAAAATAATTTGAGTAAGAAAACAACGTCGTAAACTGTTATTTTCTTGTTTTACAGATTTTTCCCGAGTAAATATAATAGAGACATAAAAGCATTGAAAATGGAAGTGGAGAGGCTACTAATGGAGATAATACAAAGTCGAAAAGATTGTGTAGAAATTGGACGAAGCAGTTCATATGGGAATGATTTGTTAGGGATGTTACTAAATGAGATGCAAAAGAAAAGATCAAGCAATGGATTCAGCTTGAATTTGCAGTTGATAATGGATGAATGCAAGACTTTTTTCTTTGCAGGACATGAGACTACTGCTCTTTTGTTAACTTGGACTGTTATGTTATTAGCAAGTAATCCCTCCTGGCAAGATAAAGTTCGTGATGAAGTCAACCAAGTATGTAAAGGAGATCCACCCACTGTTGAACACCTTCCAAAACTTACTCTGGTAACTATCATTTCTTTATTTAAATTTTAAATATACTTTAATAAACTTAAAATAATTTTTATACTAACCTAAATAGTACTCATATAAATAACTTAACATAATATATGAAACTGGTTCCCTAAAAGATAAAGTAGCTAGGCAACTTGCTAAATTATATTTAGTCATCTTAATAGTGTGAAATTAATTTATTCCTCTTATTGTACATTTGTGCGAAGAGGTCTTTGTACGTTTTTTCAATAGGGAGTCAAGATTTCTCATTTAAAAGGCATGTTTGGCTGGACTCAACATGATATTTCAAGTAGTTCACATATTGACAGGTCTTCTCTTTTTTAACCAAATAAAAATTGTTATTTAGTAAGGGAGGAAGGGAATTCTACAATATAAAGATTGTCACTCTTGAGTGTCCAACTGTCAACAAAAGCTTTTTCTTCTCAATAAATTCCATTTTTTAGATCTTCCTGCTACCTTTGCTGGCACTGGGGAATAGCTAGGCAATATTTAAAGCAAGAAATGCCACAGATATAACTATAGTATTTCACATTCATCATGTAAGAAAATGGTAGGAGTAAGTTCATTCACTGAAAATTAGAATGATTTAAATACGCTTAGGTCCTTTTGGCTTCTCATGCTTCGTTGGCTATTCATGTCACTTCTTAAGTTGGTAGTTCATTGTAGCATGATCCATTATATTAACAAAAGAATTAATTTATATACACTCACAGTATAAATAATATTGTCTATGTATTTTTGCAGTTAAATATGGTAATCAACGAGTCTCTTAGACTCTATCCACCAGCTTCTGTCTTACCTAGAATGGCATTTGAGGATTTCAAGTTAGGTGATCTTCATATTCCTAAGGGATTGTCAATATGGATACCAGTACTTGCAATACATCATAGTGAAGAAATATGGGGAAAAGATGCAAATGAATTTAGGCCTGATCGTTTTGCAACTAAGTCCTTTGCTGCTGGCCGGAATTTTCTCCCTTTTGCTGCCGGTCCCCGGAATTGTGTTGGCCAATCTTTTGCCTTAATGGAAGCCAAGATTATATTAGCCATGTTAATTTCAAAATTTCGATTCAATATTTCAGATAATTATCGTCATGCACCTGTTATTGTCCTTACAATTAAGCCTAAATATGGTGTTCAAATTAGGTTGACACCTTTGAGTCCATGAGAAATTTTGGCCTAGAGGATTATTTTCCTTCTTTTTTCCAAAAAAAAAAAAAAAAAAAAACAAAGAATATTTGTTTTTTGCTTAAGAGGAATTTTGAGGAGCATGAAGAATACTACCGAATGAGTAGACCTTTTTTCCTTTTGGGAAATTTGTGGAGCTTGAAGCATAGTACTGAATACTGATAGAGGTAGTAGTATCTTTTTTTTTTTCTTTTTGGGAAATTTGTACTTTTAGTCCCTGAAATTATGAGAAATTTCAATTTTGGTCTCGGTGATATCTAGTCCTATTTTGGTCCTTGTAATTCTAGTCAATCATATTGAACGACTTAATTAAAACGTGCACGTTTTGATGCTACTTTTTGTTAATCTTCACAAATTTAACGTATTAATAACTTGCTAAATCATAAATGCCCATGTGTTATGTTAAATTTGTATTGTTATTCCATATTTGAGGATAATGTAGATCTAAAATTAGCTTAAATATAACATTATTCTTATTTAAACACCAAAATACACATATTATTAAAGTTGAGGTTAATAATTTGCTTGCTGAAATGTACAAGGACCAAACAGAGATTTCTTCCCCCCGCCCCCACCCCACCCCACCCCTCTCTCTCTCTCTCCCTCTCTTTCTCTCTGATCTATGTGTGTGTTTTGGAAAGTTTAGACTACTTGTGTTTATTTAGTTGGAGAGATGGAGCGATGGCTGGTCTACCTTGGCTTTAGTGGTTTCTTAAATGCTACTCCCTCCGTTTAAAAAAGGATGAACCTTTTCACTTTTTGAAAGTCAATTTGACTAATCTTTGAACCTAAATTAGATAATATTAAATTAATATTTTCAAATAAAACTTTGCATATTAAAAAACTATACGAAAAGTACTATAACATGCAACTTTTCGCATATCAATATGATGAAAAAAATCATCTTAAATTGTTGGTCAAAGTTCATCCAGTTTGACTCTCGAAAAACGAAAAGGTTCATCCATTCTGAAACAGAGGGAGTAGTACTTTTTTGCTTGATCAAGGGTTCAAAACTAGCATGAGACGATCATATTTCAAAAGAGATATGGACTGATGATCATGTTGTGCTTATCAAAAAAATTATACTCTCTCCATTTCACGAAGGATGATATAATTTGACTTGATAAATATGATAACTTTTGAAACTTGTAGAATAAAATAAGCTATTTGTGTGACTATAAATCATTTTATTAATGTAAAATTATAAGTTTAATGATAAATTGTTTAGAATTTTCATAATTATGTCATTCCTTTTTTACCGAATTAATAAGGAAATTATGTCATATTTTTTCGAATGGAGAGAGTAATAAATTAAAATAACTGAAGAAAAACAGAGGAAGAGATTGTGAGAACTATGCCCTTTAATTTGAGGTTGATTATAATTCATCAATGGGCTAAGGAAAAGATGGTTAAAACTTAAAAGACTGGAATAAGAAGTCAGACAAAAGATAGAAATGATTAAGTTGATGAGGGTCTTTTTCTGGATAAGCACCCAGAAATACATTTATTAAGTGATCACAACACAAAAGTTGATTGTTAAAAAGGTGTTCTTCTTTTCTTTGATAATGCCCCCCCATAACATTTGTATAAGATTGATAATAAAATCTTTTTTTTTTGGGTTAATATAATAATAAAATCTTTTTCCCCAACTCAACTGATTCAACATAGTGCTCATGGCTTTTCAAATCAAAAATAGCCCCAACTTGAATTTTTTTTGGCCAAGTGTAGGGTCGAGACCCAAATAAACTTTATTAGACACCCCATCATATGCCTACACCACTGTGGCTTGTGCCCGTTTCGTCGATATGATATACTCCTTCCGTTTCAATCATTTGATAAACTTTGAATAGACACGATATTTGGTAAAAGGATTTTTGAAGTCTTTGATTTTATCATAACAGTTGTAAGTAAAAAATATATATATATTGTCGCATAAAGTACTACTCTTTTGTATTACTTAATTTTCTCTTGTTTACGGAGTAATTCAGTTGATAACCCAAAATGTTTTAGAAAACAGATGGCTCACGCTGTTTTATATGCTGCTCAACATTAATAGTCACGTGTATGCATGATTTTGGATCTCGAGCTAAAAGGATTCAGTGAAGAAAAATCATGGTGACGTGTACTTTCTTCTGTCTCAACTTTTAATCGTTTTTAACATATATACTCCCTCCGTCCCAAATTAGTTGACGTTTTAGCAAGATTCATTTGTCCCAAATTAGTTGACGCTTTAGGATTTCAAGACAAAATATATTAGTTTTTTCCAACTATATCCTCAATAATTACAAAAATTCTCAAAAAAAGCTACTCCCTCCGTCTCATTTTAGTTGTCACCTTCAGCTTTTTCACGTCCATTAAGAAAACCATTAAATAGGGTGTATATTTTACTATGTTACATTTATTTAATGTTTGACTATTAACTTTCTTTGAGAATTATTTTAGTTAGTAAGGGTATAGTTGGAAAGAACTAATAAATTTAGTCTTGAAATCCTAAAGTGACAACTAATTTGGGACAAACAATTTCTCCTAAAGTGACAACTAATTTGGGACGGAGGGAGTAATAGTCAAACATTAAATAGGGGTAACATAGTAAAATATACACCATATTTAATGATTTTCTTTATGGACGTGAAAAAGCTAAAAGCGACAACTAAAATGGGACGGAGGGAGTATATATATATATATATATATATATATATATATATATATAGAATTTGAATTTATTTTATAATATTTGATGTTTTAGAAAGAAAAAAAAAATCCTTACTATTTCAATTGACTTAGATGTTGAGATACAAACAGAGTTTAAATAAATAGTTTATAAGCAATAAAAATTAGGAAATTTCTTTCTAAAAAAATGTACAATACCTAGTTATGTATGCTTGATTTATTATTTGGTTAGGTTATTTCATATAATACTTTCTGTTTTTGAATTAACTGCTGTTAGTATTAATCACAAACAGAGATATTTCGCAAAAGTGTTTTTCAACTAATATATATGATCCGTAGAAGCAACTGGGAACACCTATCGAACTCAAGGAAGATCAAGATAAAATTGTTATCATCAAAGACAATTAATGGAATATATGTAAATATTATTTTAATTGTGCTTGAGTTAGGATGTTTTCTTCTTTTATTTAAGTTTAGAAAAATTTACACCACATGACTACCCTAACAGTTAAATTAAAAAAAAAATACCAATACTTTTACAACATTTACAAAACATAACAATAGTTTTCAATATTTACCATATATATTATTTTTTCATTTCCACTCTCCCAACCACAAAATCCTAATTTCTTCTCCTCTCTTTCTCTCCCCTCATCTACCCATCCACCCACCCCCGCCGTCGTCCCTTCCCTCTCGTCTGCGAACAGATCCGGCCACATTACTGCTGCTGCTGTTGCTCCGTCGACTCTTCTCCGGCGCTGCTGCCGCCGCAGTGCAGCGGCGCTACTCCTCGCGTCGGCGCTGCTGCGCTGCACTGGAATGCTGCCCCGATCTATATTTTTCGGTGGGTTTTCCGGTGATCGGCTTTCTTTTTCTTTTTGTTTTTCTTTTTTCCTATTTGTATGTATATAGTATGTATATATTTATATTTTTTTATACAAAATATGTATGTCTTTGTATTTTTTGTATACAAATATCTATTTCTCCACTTTTGTATGTGTATGTTGTTGTATGTTTTGTGTATGTGTATGTATGAAGTCGTAAAATAAATTATATATTTTTTTTATATCTTTATATGTTTGTGTATATTTTTATATATTGCGTATTTTTGACTATATATAAATTTGAAACAATAATTTATATAAAGTTTCATATGTATAATTTATATGTTTTATTTTGTAGATCTAAAAAAAATAAAAATAAAAATTACAAATCCAGCTACTTGCCACCGCCACTTGCTGGTGATTGGCGGCGACGCAACAGTGTAGCAGTGGGCAAGGGAGAGGGGTAAAACCCTAATTTGTATGTTTTAAATGGATTTTGTATATAATATGTAAAAACAGTATTGTTACTTTTTGTAAAGTGGTATAGTGTTGGTAGGTTTTGTAATTTTAGTGTTAGGATTGTATGTATTTGTAATTCTCCCTTAAGGTTATGTCTTGGGCCCATCATGAGTAGCTTGGTCACTAAGTTAGGGTTTAGACTTTGTATTTGTATAAATACTCACTTGTTAATGAGAAAAGGCGAGAAATTTTCACCCCAAAATCTTTTCTTCTTGTTTCGATTTTCTCACGGTATTAGAGCCTACTGTCGATCCATTGTTTTTAAGTTTGTGAAATTTTTCCACTAATTTGAGAATCAAATAGCTATGAATGAAGCATAAAAAAGAATCGGTGTTTTCATTGGGGAAACAATTGTATGGAAGACCATCTCTTTATATGATATAACTTTAACCATAATTCAGGTCTGATATCACTTGGGTGCAATTGACAAGTGAGAATTGTGTCGAATAAGTGGGATCTATTCAGACAGCCTTTGGCTTTATTGATGGAACGAAAGAGAAGCCTGATGAAGGTTATCCAGATTTGGAGGATTGATGGACCATCAGTTCTTTATTGGTATCATGGATTTAGAACTCCATTGAACCGACTCTATGGACCACCATCTCACATATAGAGGTGGCTCGAGATCCGTGGGAGAGTATCTGGGAATGATTTTTAACTGAAAATCGACCAAGAATTAAAGAACTGAAGGCTGCTCTTGCTGAATGCAAGCAGAGAGGGGTGAGTAGTGTGAATTATTATGGGAAGTTGGCATCATTATGGAAAGAGCTTGGAAACTGCGACTAGTTTTCTACTTGTTCATGTGGCAGGTGTACATGCAATCTTGAGGTTGCCTTGGGAAAGAAGAAAATGTGTATTTTCTTCTTATAGGATTAGATGAGAATGTCTATAGTATTAGTATATACATTACTGTAAGGTTTGAATTCTAATATATCTCCTCTTAGATAGATAGTTGAGATATATTCTCTCTTATCTTCATAAGAGTTTGTATTGAGCTTTACTCCTGTATAGGTTTTATTTAACTGTGTAAGACTCGTCATTCAATCATTTATCAATATACAGATCTTACATGGTATCAGACGGAAGCAGAGACTTACGTTCATCATCTAATGGCTTTGACCTCGATTATGAGTATCGTATTTCAAACCACATCAACTAACTCCAACCCAAACTTCAGTTCCTTTTCTGCAAACATAACTTACTACAATATAATCAAATTTGATAGAAGTAACTACATCATTTGAAAATCCCAATTGTTGCCAGTTTTATGAGGCCATGATCTTGAATGATATGTTGATGGAACATACATATGCCCTCTAAGAATAGTTTTATGTAGTGAAAAAACCTTTGAAGTTATAAGTAGCCCAGCCTACACCGTTTAGAAGAAGCAAGATCAGCTTCTTCTCTCTTGGATTCTCTCAAGAGATACATGCTCAAATGGTTGGTTGTACTACATCTCAAATTGTTTGGAAAACTCTTGAGAATATGTTTACCTCACAGTACAAGGCGATAATTATGCAACTACGGATAAAACTTCAAACCACAAAGAAGGGAAATAGTTGAGTATTTGTAGAAGATAAAAACTTATGCTCATAATGTGACCATTGCACCCTATCAAGTTGCCAATGATGACTTGGACTTTTATACATCCTCGGTGGTCTTGCCCTGATTACGATGTCTTTGTTGTGTCTGTCACCTTTAAAGCCTTATTCTATATCACTGGTATCTTCATAGACTGCTACTAGGCCATCAGTACATGCTCGAATAAATGGGAGTCCTTGAACAAGGTTTGGGATAGGTATATCTATCAAATAAAAACTTTACTCCTAACCCTATTGTTAAGTATGATAGCCCAATAGGGAACATTAACTCAAGCCACTATCTTAGAGGAAGAGGTGGCAAAGGTCATGGTCGGGGAGGATGCACAAAGAATAATGCATGTAATCTCATTCTAGCGTCATTCAATGTCAAGTCTACCAATTTAGAAAGTCAACCATTGACTGTTTGTATCGATTTTATCATGCCTATCAAGCCTAATCTAAACAACATATGGCTGCCTTAATTGCTCTACCTTTAAGAAATTTTGATTCTACGTGATACCCCTGTTCGGGTGCTACCAATAACATTACTAATGATTTTTAAAAAAACTTATTGTGCATGGAGAATATATAGGGGATGAGCAAATTCTTGTTGGTAACAGGGCAAGTTTGACAATAACGTCATGTTGAAAATTTATTTTACCTTCTGATTCTAAATCTTTGCAACTAAAGAATATTTTGCTTGTGAATGCAATCACAAAAAGCTTACTTATCGTGAATCAATTTGCTCGTGATAATAATGTTATGTTTGAATTTCACCATCTTTTATGCCTTGTGAAGGATCGGGCAGCGTGGAAGGTGCTAATGGAAGGGTGAGCATGGCCTTTACAAATTCCATCATTTCAAGTTTTCTAAAGTTAAAGTAGTCATGAATAAGCCACAAGGACTTCTGGGGTCCAAGTCATTTTTTTGCTTTATGGCATGGTAGAGTAAGTCATTATTCAATAAAAATTATTGGTCGCTTGATTAAGACCCTCAACTTATCATTACCTAGCCTTGTAATGTCCCAAGTTTGTTTTTTTTTTGGCCAGTTAAGAAACATCGTCACAAACTACCTTTTCCTGTTTCCAATTCAATTTCTAGTCATCATTTAGAACTAATTCACTCTGATGTTGGGGTCCTCCTCCTCTTTTGCCTATTAATAAATTTCAATATTATGTATCTTTTATTAACGATTATAGCAAATTTACTTGGTATTTTCTCCTTCGATCTAAAATTATAGTTTTTGAAATATTTTTACGCTTTAAATCACAAGTTAGAAAATTTATTTGAGCACAATATTAAAGTAATTCAATCTAATTGTAATGGTGAATATAACAATTATTTTAAAACCTTTAAAAATTGGACATAATTCATTAGGTGTCATGCTCACATACTCGTGAACAAAATGGTAACCTAAAAGAAAACATTGTCTAATAGTTGAAATGGGATGAACTCTACTTGTCCATCCTTCGTTACCCCTTTATTTTTGAAATTATGTTTTTTATGTCATTAATAGAATTCCTTCCCAACTTTGAAAAATATTTCACCAATTAAAAAATTGTTCAAGAAACCCCCGGATTATCACTTTCTCAAAGTGTTTGGTTGCACCTACAATCCATATCAACACTCTTACAACTCAAATAAACTTCAATTTATATCTCTACTATGTAATTCTTAGGGTATAATAGCCAACACTAAGGTTACAACTGTCTTCATATGGTTACAGGTCATCTATACATTTCATGCAATGTTATCTTTGATGAGTCTACATTCTCATTTACTAGTTATTCTTCTTAGCCAAATCATGTACATAATGTTCCCTCAAACACTTCTTCGACATTACACGTAAGTACGTCACATCACAAAGGGTCTACTTCAATTAGGTTTACTCCCAACCCAATGCCTACTGGTCCAATTTCTCTTCATAGATCTCCAAATTCAATTTTAGGAACCAACTTGGTAGTTGACTTGTCAATTGCCCCTCCTGTCATTTCTACTAATTTTTCAAGTTCTTCACGAGCTTAAATTCCTTCCGTCGTTGTTCTATCGTCTCAGCCTAGTAGCTCCAAAGCATTTCTTCCCCCACACCAAATGATTACTAGGCACAAAGCTAAAAACACTCAAGCTCCTCCTGCACATTCAGTGACTAAGTACCCTCTTCCCCCATCCACATTGCCTTCTAAACCTACTTGTTTCTCTCATGCTAATAAGGACCAAAATTGGAGAAAGGCTATGCAAGAAGGAATACAATGCTTTTATTCAAAGTGACACTTGGTCTCTTGTCCTTCTTTCTCATGCCAAGAACATTGTGGGATGTAAGTAGATCTTCAAATTGAAACTCCGTCATAACTAATCCATTAAGCGTTACAAAACGCGATTAGTGGTAAAAAGTTTTAACTAGGTGGATTGATTATGATGACACGTTAGCCCTGTGGTTAAACCTACTATGATCAGAGTAATTCTCACAATTTCCTTGTCTAGAGGATGGTCCCTTCGCCAATTGAATGTTAAAAATTCATTTCTACATGGTCATCTAAATGAGGAGGTGTACATGACACAACTAGCTAGATTTATTGATCCATGGTATCCTAATCATGTTTGTAGATTGCATAAATCTCTTTATGGCTTGAAATAGGCACCTTGGGCATAGTTTGAGCGATTGAGTACAACATTGTCAGAGTGTGGCTTTGTGGCATCTAAATCTGATTTCACCATCGGGATGGTCACATACATTTGGTCTTGTCTATTTTGATGACCTTATTGTCACCATAGGGAAGCTCTCCATTGCATTTGCACTCAAGGACTTGCATAATCTTCATTACTTTTTGCGCATTGAAATCTACCAAACTAAAAATGGTTTATTTTTATGTCAAGCTAAATGCATTTGAGATATAATTTCAAGAACAAAGATTGATGGTGCTAAACTCATTGCCACCCCTATAATCTCTGGGTAGCAGTTGTCTCCACATGGCAGCACCACCAATGATCCAACTTTATAGCGAAGCCTTGTGTGTGCTCTGCAGTACATTACCATCATTAGACCTGATGTCTCCTCCACTGTAAACCTTGGTCTTCTTCTATCTCCATCTTCACAACTCAACATATATGGTTTTTGAATTCTGATTGGGCCGGTTGCCCAGATGATTACCACTCCACGAATGCTTATTGCATATTTTTTTGGTTCAAACTTGGGGTCCTGGTGTTCTAAGAAGCAAAAAGTAGTTGCTTGATCTATCACTGAAGTAGAATATCGAGCGCTAGCGGCTGCAACAGGTGAAATTATTTGACTTCAGAGTCTTCTTCATGATCTTTGTGTTCCTTTGTCACAAGCTCCTAAACTTTGGTGTGATAATATTTCAGCTACCTATCTCACAGCTAATCCAGTCTTTTATGCTAGAACTAAGCACAATGAACTGGACTTTCATTTTGTCTGAAGAAAGGTAGCTTCCAAAGATCTTTATGTTAATTACAATAGCTCACCTGATCAAATTGCTGATGTGTTTACCAAAAGTCTATCTGAGAGGCGGTTTACTCATCTTCCTGATAAGCTTCTTGTGGTTAACACCAACATCACTTGAGTGGGCTCTTAGAATATACATTATTGTAAGGTTTGAATTCAAATATACCTCCTCTTAAATAGGCAGTTGAGATAATATTCTCTATTATCATCTTAAGAGTTTGTACTGAGTTATACCTCCTTATATATGGGATTGTCCATTCAAGCTTGTTGGCAGAGGATCCCTTGCTATCTTTGAATAAAGTTTAGAAAAAATTTATGCATGATTAAAGAGTAAAAAAAGTTACTCGGGGGCATGAAGCACGAGGAGAGTCATGGCCTTTGCTGCCCATGGAGCGCCTCCTTACCGAAGAGGTGTTGAAAATAAATGGAAAAAGGTGAAGTGTGTTCAAACTGTGATCGTACAGTACACAACCCAGAACTCTCTTATGAGATCATTGAGTATCCGAAGTGGTGGGAATTTGGATATCAGAACGAGAATGTGTTGCGTTCTCAAAATAAAATTATGATGGGTGGTCGTGGAAGAGGTGTGCTGAAGAATTCTTCGAGAGGTCATGGTCGAGGCCATCAAATAACAAGACCGAATGGATTAGTGTGAGGACTTGGCCGTAGAGGTACATGTGCAAATGTGGCTCAAGCGGCAAATGAAGAAGAAGACTTCAAGAGCTCCGAAGTCCCCCAGATTGAGAACAATGGCAGATATTGATTGGATTAATAAATCAAGAGACGCTGGGCACAAGGGACTGATTGAATTGTAAGATAGCTCGATTTTCCTAGATAATTGACATGGGAACCTCAAACCACATGACCAGAGAGTTGAATGTTTTGGGAGGCCTACAAAATTCAACAGTGCCCGGTGGGTCTGTCCAATAGGAGCAGCTCTATAGCTACCAAAGAAGGATCAATCAAACTCGATGAGGATATAACTCTCGAAGGAGTTCTTTATGTGCCTGGAACAACATGTAATGTTATTTTTGTGTCTCAATTTATTGATCAATTTGATCATAATGTTCAATTCACTAATAACTTGTATGTTATGATAGACCGGACAATAGGGACATTGATTAGTACGGGTGGACGAAAGGATAGACTTTACTACTTTCATATCGCACCATATATAAAGGCATTAAAATTAAATGTATTGGATTTGTGGCATCTAAGGTTAGGACACCCTTTGGTGGTGGTGGTGGTGGTGGTGGTGGTGGTAGTAGTAGTAGCGGTAGTACTACTAGTAGTAGTAGTATGGAACAGAGTGACAGAAGTGATAATGGAACAGAGTTTCAAGTGTGAAAACTTATTTACTTGAACAAGGAATTATTTTTCAAACATACTTTTTTGGGACACCGCAAAAAAAGAGAGAGTTGAAAGAAAAGATCGACACATATTAAATGTATCCCGGGCACTTAGGTTTCAAGCCCATTTTTCTATTGAATTATGGGAGAGTTTGTCTTCACAGCCTGTTATTTAATTTATCGTACTCGCTATTCGGTATTTCATAGGAAGACCCTTGCGATATATTGTTTGGCACAATACAAATTTAAAATTATTTTTAAAGTGTTCAGATGGTTTTGTTATGCTTATAAGTTATAAGAAAGGATGAACGTGACATAAGTCTACAAGTAAGAGTCATCATTATGTTTTTCTTGGGTATTTTTAAGGGAAGAATGAACGAAAATTGTATGATTTGGACACGAAAGAATTTTTGGTATCAAGAGATGTCACCTTTTATGAGACAAAATTTTCATTTGTGTCGAAGTACGGAGAGGCTTTGAGACTTTCTTGGCAGAGGCTATATTCAAAGATAGGATGGACGTAACTCAAGTGGAGAAAGAAACAAATTTGAGCATTGATATGCCGGAACAAGATAATCCAGAAGCAAAAAATCCTCTTTGAAACTCGAAGCAAGAGTAGTGGGGTGAGAGTTCGGATGTGGTAAGCGAACTAAGAAGGACAGTGTTCGTTTGCATGATTTTGTTACAAATACGATCCAAAAAATTTGTATCAAGGTATAAACTGATGTCCGAAAATTTGATTGTACACTCAAGTCTCAACGAGCCTCAAGTACGCCCTATCTTTAGCACAATATATTCATTGTGATAATTTTTCTTCAAGACATGTCAGTTTCTTTGCAGCTATCACTACAAGTTGTGAGGCGAACTCATTCTCTTAAGCCATATAGAATGATAGATGAGAAAAGTCATGCAACAAAAGTTGCAAGCTTTGGAAGCTAATGGAACATGGTGATTGAACATCTGCCTCTGGGAAAGAAAGCACTCGGATGTAGATGGGTATTGAAAGTTAAATACAATTATGATGGTACCGTTGAGCGGGTGCAAGGCGAGGTTGGTAATATATTTGGAAATTATTAAGTAGAAGGAATCGACTACATGGAGACTTTTGCACTTGTTGCCAAGATGGTGACTGTTCAAGTATTCTTGGTAGTGCCTACTGCTAAAAATTAGGAATTGCATCAGATGGTTGTCCACAATGAATCTCTTCATGGCAATCTTCATGAAGAAGTTTATATGAAGTTGCATCAGGGTTATCAGAATGGTGGCTTCGGGAATGTTTGTCGTCTATGAAAATTATTGCATGGTTTCAAACAGGCATCGCGATGTTGGTTTGCTAAGTTATCTACGACATTGAAAAACTGTGGTTTCGCCAATCATATTCTAATTATTCTCTTTTAACATTCAAGAAAGGAAGAGTGCAATTAAGTGTGCTTGTTTATGTAGATGATTTAGTTATCTCAAGCAATAATTCTCGAGTTATTCAAATCTTCAAGATGTATCATTCTAGTTGTTTTCGTATGAAGGATCTATGAGTTTTCAAATTTTTCTTTAGATTTGAAGTGGCGAGAGGTGCTAAAATATTTATTCTCCGTTAAAGAAAGTATGTCTTAGATATTATTTATTGAGGCCGATCTGAAGGGTGCCCCTAATTAGTACACCTATGGAGCAGAATCACCGGTTGGCTCTTGCTAGTAGCCGACTTGTTGAAGATACAGAACGTTATCAAAGACTAGCTGGGCGTTTGATTTATCTCTGCTTCACGCGTCTGGATTTGTCTAACAGTGTCCATCTTTGGTCTCAGTTTATGCAACAACCACAGATTGAGCATTGAGATGCAGCTCTCCGAGTGGTGTGTTATTTGAAAGGTAGTCCGGGACGAGGAATTTGTGACGAATTATTTGAAAATGATTAGGCTGGATACTCACTGACTCGCTGGTCACTCACAGGGTAGTATATTTCTCTTAGAAATAGATTTAAGAAGCATCATATAGTGTCATTATTATCTGGAGAAGTTGAATACCAGTCTATGACTATGACCGTGTGTGAATTGAAACGGCTCAAAAGAGTATTATGGAGTCTTGGGATAGTCACCAGTCTCTGGTGGAGTTGAATTGTGATATTCAAGTAGCTTTGCACATAGATTGAAACCCGTGTTTCACAAGCGAACCAAACACATTGAGGTAGATTATCACTTTGTCCGTACGTAATGAAATTATTGATGGAACGATATGTCCAGACATGTCCACAGATATTTAGCTAGCTGATATCTTTACAAAGTCTCTAGGGCGAGCACGATTGATTATTTCCTTTGATGTTGGGCATGTAGAATCTTCATGCTCCAACTTGAGATGGCGATAATGGAATATATGAAATATATTGTATTTTAACTGTATTTGGGTTAGGATAGGTTTTACCTCTATTTAGGTTTATATCTTGGACCCACCCTGAGTAGATTGGGCATTAAGTGAGAGTTTAGACTTTATTTCTGCATAAATACCCACTTGTTAATGAGAAAAAGTAAGAACTTTTCACTCCAGAATACCTTTTTCGATTTTAGAAACAACCATAAACACTTAAAATACAGACGACAATAGATTTTACGGTCATTGATAGAACAACAGCTCATGATTCAGTAAGTTGTATTTGTCTACGAACTTTGTACTGATGATCGACAAGGAGGATCTCTATTACTAATGTCTAATGTTTGAAGGAATCCGTAAGTCACTCTTCCTTAAAGAAAAAAGAACTACTAGTACTAGTTATATTCTCTTGTGCAATCACAAGCGAAGGAAGGCTATCAAGTTAGTGGCAGTAGATTTTTATCAATCTGGTCCAAAAAGAATAGCAGCATTCTGAATTTGGTAACAATTTAACTTCAAAATTACAACTTTGTCATTAATGAAATGATTTATAAAAACCACACAAATATTTATGTCTTATTTTAGACCACAAATTTCAAAGGTCTTCCTTTTTTTCTTAACTATGACACATAAAGTGAAACAGAGGGAGTATTATTTTGATGTAATCATTTGCATAAAGGTTATTAAAGAAGAAAATATCTCCTACGAGATTTCTTCATTATCAGAGCTCGAATCTTGAGGATGAACAGAGTCCCACAACAGTTGCACCACATCCTTAGGAATGTGATAAATTTCTACAGTTTTTTTATTATTATTTTATATATTACTCCATTTTTTATGGCATTCAAACCTCCATTAGCAGTGAGCTAAGCAAGATTGTGCACAACTAGTATTAACTTATTATCTTTATTCGACTAATCGATTAATTAAATTTGAGACTGTTGTAGCAGTTTTCTTATCATGAATTTAATTACCATTTTGTACTATCATACTATTCTAAAAGAGCCAATCCCTTAAGTAAAAAGTAAGTGACCATTTTGCCATTCAATTAAAAACTACTACCTATAATTTTTGCACTAAAAAGTTAATTTAACTTTAAATAAAAAGTCATGAATTATTTGGTGCAAAAGTAGTATTTTCCATAAATGGATATATTAAACATTTCTCATGAATCTGAAAGTGCAGACTTTGAAGAGTTGCATAGATAATTATTCCTTCTTAAATGGGTACATTAACCAAATACTCTCTCTTAACTGTATTAAAAAGAAGAATTTGAATAGTTGCAATTGATAATACATATACAGGTATCATATCTGTGAAATGCAATTTCTATGTAGATGGCCATTTGGCCCATTTCCGTGATATCTATTCATTAATTCACTTACTCTCTTAAATAAATATTTATCAGAATTATGTGATACAATACATACTTGTGATATTCATAAATCACTTTGGACATTTTAATCTTTACAACACGCTGGCCAGCTTGTAATTACTGAATAATGAAAGGCATGGAATAGTTGGCTGTGAGTATATCTCATAATGATTACTTACATTCAATTTATTTATTCATTTACTTGTTTGATATATCATATCCATTTTGCATATACATCTTAATATGTGTAAAACCTACTATGTTATGAAGTACCCCTGCTTGGCTATCTGATAAGTATATATGTTGGGACAACTTCATCCCACTGTTTTGTCAACAATGATTATATTTTTATTTTTTCTGTGATATTCATTTTTTCCCGTTTTATTATCCTCAAAAGTTGTATTTTATAAATGGTATTCAATTTATACCACAATGAAATCATGACTTGATTTGTTAAATTTCCTCGATGGTGGTGAAGGAAGAGGCAGTGAAGAAAATATGAGGCAGTGAAAATGTTATTGTTGCATTGCTACTTTGTTATATTTTGGAATTTAACACTTCATTTTTATTTTTGTCCAGGAAGAAAAGAATTTAATCAATAATATATTTAACATGATTTAAAGATGAGGCAGATAGCTAATAACGAATAGCGATCAGCCTAAATTCATTCATGGAGGATGCACAAATTAAATATATAGACCAAAATGTGTTATAATAAGTTACATCCAAACACCTTATCAAATATGTGGTGTTTGTATATATTAATAACCTGGGTAATGTACTGAGTCTTAACTCTTAACTGTGTGAAGATTTTGTTAGATTCAAGTTTTTTTCTTTTTTTTCGTTTTCACTTAATACTAAAGTCTACTAAACAATCACAAGCAGTCTTGAAATTCACCTTTCAAATTTTAGAAATATCATAATTAAACACATCAGTTAGTGGTAAACACAACCAGTAAATAACATATTTTTAATATAATAATAAGTTTTTTTTTTTACTTTTAAATTTTTAATACTCCTTAGTATGAGGGTACACGCGCAACGTGCGTACTCAGAATTAGTTAATTTTAAGAGCCTGTTACCCACATGGTCATTCAACTATTGGAAATAAATTAACAAAGTCACTCTTCTTTGTATTGTTTCTAAATGGTCACTCTGCTTTGTATAATTGACTCAAATAGTAATTCTTGTTGGAAAACTTGTTATCTCCAGTGAAATATATTGACGTGGCCTTTTTTTAAATTTAAATTAAAAAAATTAAACTCGTCCATTTAACAAACTATCCAATTTATTTATCCAAATAAAATCGACCCGGATTACTTAACGGATCAAATATCTATTTCCATTATATACAACAATATTAAACTTAAGTATTTAAGGGATGTCCTATTTTCTTTTAAGGTGGAGTAAGGAATGCCGTTTTTTCTCTATTAATATGACACAATATATAAGGTGTCGTCTTTTGTTAAAATCATTAATGTTGTTAACATACCTTGATGTGTTCTATCAATTTAAAGGATTCAGACATCTTGAATGGAAAGTTGAAGTTTTCTCATCGATTATGTCATGATCTTATGGTATTTTATGAAAATTTTGATTTAATTATAATGGTGTTGAAGGATGTAATTAGTTTCACGACAGTGAGGTATTGTAGTAGAAAGAAGCTTGATGAGGAAATTAAATATTAAGTTTGATATTGTTCTATATAATAAAAATCAATATTTGACCCGTTAAGTTATTCTGGTCAATTTTCTTTAGATAAATGAATTGGATAGTTGGTTAAATGGATGAGTTTAATTTCTTTATATATATATTTTTTAAAATGCTACATCAATATATTTCACCGGGAATAACAAGTTTTCCGGCAATAATGATTATTTTAGTCAATTATGTAAAGTTGAATGATCATTTAAAAATAATACAAAGAAATGTGATTTTGTTAGTTTATTTCCAATAGTTGAGTGACTATTTAAGTAAAGTCAATTTACTGTATATACATTATTTTCTCGCATATTAACTGTCTATCAAAATATTTGAATTTAAAGGTTTGAAGAACCCCAATATAAATATTTGGAATTTCATTTGAAGTAGTCTATCCAAAATAAGCAAAACAGAAATAACCCAATAATATAATCAACATGCCGTCAGTAAAACAAAAGACGCTTTCTTTTATAATAAGGAAATAACGCACTCATACTCGTAAAAGAATTTATCCTATGATAATGATTAGAAGATAACACTTCAACACTTAATTTATTCATTTCCCTGCACGAGTGCATCTAAAGTGCCTTTAAGTTGATGGCTACAATAAACACCTCCTCTTTCTCTTTCTCTTTCTTTTCAGTCTTTCCTTTTGTTAATCCTTTTTTTTTTTTTTTAATAAAGTGAGAGAGTAATAGCCCGTTTGGATTAGCTGATTTAAAGTGGCAAGTGCTGAAAAGTATTTTTAGGTATTGAAGGTGATTTAATAAATAAACAGTTACATATTTAGATAGAAGAGCTGAAATTAGTAATAAACAGTTGACGTGTCTGGTAAAAAAGTGTTGATAAGTACATTTTTTATTAAAATGACTAAAATATTGTTTAAGTTATTTACAAAAAAATATAAATTTAAAAGTATGTTTACATTACAAATGACAAATGACGAATATAGAATGAGGAGAAAGTTGGAAATTTTATATTAGAAATGATATTTCATGGATTACAAAATATTTTAGGGATAAAATAGTAAAATACTTGGTCAAACTAAAAGTGCTTATAAGCTGAAAAATAATAAGTTGGGAATGACCAACTTATGGCTTATAGCTGATTTTGGCTTATAAGCACTTTTGATACTTACCAAACACATAAATTAGTCAAAAAGTGCATAAGCTGGTTTAAGCTTGGTCAGAAACCCTCTAAAAGTATAAAATACAAAAATTTTCTCCTTCTTCTTTTCATTTTTTGAACTTTTCACCCGATATCTAATATTGGATTAGATTAATTTCGATTGCAATGTGTTGGGTACATTTCTAGAGAAACATTCTTTACGAGAAATTTTTTAATTTTCAGAGCTCAAATCCAAACCATCTATTTATGTAAAGAGAAATCGATCATATTCATTCCTCCATAGCCATGATCAAAATTTTCTCCACGCTATACCCTTTTGCCTACCCTTCTGCCTACACCAAATAAAAGTGATGGTAAAGAAATTTCCTAGCTAGTGACCATCCTAGTAAGCTTACCATGATTAGGTTTGTATGCTGAATTATCGGGCATAATGTAAATATACTTGAATTTTGTGATCATCACCTGAAAGGCTGAAACTAAAGCTAATAGAAATAATGCAATTTTAGTTAGTATTTGATTATACAATGCCTCAACATGACTCGTCACATGTACGCTCAATTATTTTTATGGACCAACTACGTGAATATTTTTCTAGATGACATTGAGATCTTACATACTCTAATACTATATATTAGATTCGTGAGCGTCTAAAACTTAAGAAACTGGAGAGAAGACGTATTACTTAATTATATATCTCAACAAGACCATAAATTACAACCAAAAGTCAACCAAAATTCGTTTCTATTGAGATCAGAGAAGAGATAGAGACTAAAATAACTAAATCCCATTGTTACTTGAATGACTAGTCAAATTGTTCGGAAAAATTAAGAGTTGATCAATAAATGCATGAGAAAATGTATTTTGTCATTGGAAGATCAGGTTAATAGTAGGAAAATAAGTAACATTACAAGCGAAAAATCCACCGAAAAATAAATCAAGAGGAAATCAACAAAACCTGTCGTTTCTAGATTTCGAAAATCCTATACCATTCCAAACCTCTTTGATTTTTAGCTCTCTTTTAGGAAAAGAAGGTGGAGAAGATCATAAGGGACAATATAATATACCTAATCAGCCACGAAAGCTCAATTGTTTTGACTCTTCAAATTTAATTATTTGTTAATTCTAATCTTCTCACCCCTAATCCCATGATTAGACAACTTCTCTTGGAGTCAAACTAGGGCCCTTAATCATCATCCCCTTGATTAAATAAGTTTCTACTCATGCTTAAAACTTAAGATTTGTGCTCCACCATCATCTTCACTTTAACCACCTTCCCCCGCCACCAAGCCTTGCTCCCATAACTTTATCTTTAAAGTCCTACTCACTAAACAACATTTTTTGGGTAATAATAAACATTTCTCCATTGTATTATGCTTTCTCGGAAAGACAATCTTCCCATTTAACAAGTATTGTCAATTCTTCGAACACTATCTCTTCCTTCGTAAATACTTGATGTACCACATGCTTACTGTTATTGGCGTAACCAGAATTTTCAGCAAAAGTGTTCAAATTTTAAAAACATCAGAAAGAAAAATTAACCTATATACACGATATTATTTTCAAACAAAAGGTCATCGCATGAGCACATTCGCCATAAGGTGGCTCTGCCACTGCTTACGCTAAATTAAACAATACTTTAGCAACTAAATATTAAAGTGAGAATATATAATATCCATCTGTTTCTATTAATGTAGCAACATTACTATTTAGGAAGTCAAAAAATCTTCTTTTGACCAAGTTCTTCTTACAAAATTTAAAAATAATTTGAATTATAAATTATCTTGTCTTATACTATTTTATATGTAGTTTTTAAAAGTGCAAATTTTATTCTAAAAAAATTAGAAAAATCTATTTCTAAGTTATTGATCATAAGTAAGAGCTTTCGATCCTCGTACTCTGGAATTTTTTCACATAAAATAAAACAAATGAAGTACTTACTAGTGATTAAGTAATTAATATGTGTATGAGGGCTTGCATTCGTTGATTTATTGTAAACTTCGAATGTCAGTTAATCTTTCACTACCCATTTGTGAGTATAAGAATGTATGGTCAAATTCTAAAATATGCTTATTTGGAAAAGAAAAAGCACTTTTCGTAAAAAACACTTTTGGAGAATAGCAGTTTGTGTTTGACAATTCATTGGAGAAGTACTTTTGTTAATAGTTAAATAACAATTTGTGTCTGGCTGAACTTTTTAAGAAGTGCCTTTGAGTGTTAAATTAGGATCAAGGACAAGGAGAAAAAGAATAAGATACTATTTATAACTAATAATCGTTATTTTAAATAAATAAGGATAATTCGGTATATAAATATGTCCAAATCACCGAGGACATGACCATACATAGTAAAATATAGAAGTCGAAGATTAGGATAGAAGGTTAGATAGTAGTCGAGTGTCTTTTATCTTATTAGACGATTTCCACTTTAGTCTTCGCCTTTATATCTATTGTTGTTATCTGTTTATTTTTTATATGCTTTGGTTTTATCATTCTTTTTATCATGGTATTTCTGACTTGATGTTCAGATCATGATTTCTAAATATTTTTCCTAGCCGAGGGTCTACCTAAAACAACCTATCCACCTTGGTGGGGGAAGGTATGCGTACATCTCACCCTCCCCAGACCCCACTTGTGGGATATATTGGGTATGTTGTTGTTTATTGTTGTTGTAAGGATATTTTTGAAATGAAAGAAGTTAAAAACATCTTTCCCTTATGTTGGAGAAGTTATTTCCAACTTTTTCTCTACAGCAGAAAACAAAGTTGTCACTCAAAAATATTTATTTTTCCGTATAAGCTTAGTCAAACATCCCAATTTTCTATAATAAGCACTTCTTGGGGAAAAAAACTTTTGGCTTTTTAGAAGTTTAGCCAAACAGGCTTTATATGCATGTATTAAAAATGTAAGGTGGTTTCCAAAAGCTTTCAAGTTTCAACAAATTAGTTACCTTTACTTTTAGACCTCTTAAACGTATATATAGTTGCCTCTTGTACTAAAATATTCATCCAAATTAATTCAACGCCTAATATTACGACCTAGTGACTCGGCACAACAAAGGAGAATATGAGTAACTGAATCTCTGGCTAAATAATTCTTGTAAAGTAGCAGTTTACCCCCTCCCTATATTCAGTTGTGTTTCTTCTTTCTTTCTTCTTTTTTCCCCCCTATTATGGTGTGGATTAACTGTAGCGAAGAGCATTTGAAACTGACCAACATACTTAGAAAGTGTTGAGATAATGAGTGGGAAATCCTACCAAAATCCACTCAATCTAGATTAATGTGTTGACCCTAGCTATTGCTGGATTTACATATATAAGTGCGATGAGTTGATCTTATTATTAGTGGCTATTAAGATTTATACCTTCTTTAATGTTCTCAAATTTAATTGGCCTCGAGAACTCGAATACATCAAATGAGATCTATTTTCTGGTACATTGTTTATTTGTATTAAGTTGAATTCTTTTTTGTTGTCAACCAAATAATAATAATAATAATACTAATAATAATAATAATAATACTAATAATAATTATTATTATTATTATTAGTATTACTATTATTATTATAACAGCAGTGTGGAGCCAGTTTACGTATACTTCGACCATTTCATAAAGTTTTAGTACATTCAACGGGTACACATAATGGATGCTGAATTATCTCCACTTAAAGAATATAATATATATGGTTCGAAATACAGGGTCTGATTATCTAATTCAATCTTAGTCTAGCTATCTGTATGGGCCTAAACTGGTTTTAGGATTACAAATCGAATTTGGGTTTGAATATAAGCAAAACTTCGTATCAAAGCTAAATAAATGCACGAAATAGACGTGAACGCGAAAGAATAACTTGATTTCAATATATTGTAGTGAGTACAAATTTGGGCAGAGTTTCAGTATGTATTTCTGGATGCCCGTTATACAAAATGAACTACTATTTATAGGCCTAAGAGTCTTGCCCACGTTCTCCACTATCAGTTGTGCTTTGACCCACGATCTTGACATAAAAGAAAGGAGTTAGTGGGCTGAAGTAGTGGGCTGCAAAGCCGCTGGAACCGAGGCGGACACCACCAACGCTCAGCTTACGGCTCGCCTTCGGTGGCGACCTCGATGTGTGACTTCGGCGACCCACTTACTTGCTTCGGTCTTCAGCTTGTTGTTATGTGCTCGATCGTTATCGACTCGTATGACCAGGGCGAATCATCGCGAGCCGATTTTTACCCAATACAGATAGTCCCCCTACTTTTCGGTTGCTTACCAAAGTTACCGAGGAGTGGAGTGAAATCTAGCGGGAAAACGAAGTGGCTTGATCTTATCCAAGCATTTCAAATTTTGTCAACGGTTCGCGTCTCATCAGGTCACTTCTCATTTACATGTGTCACCCATCTGTTGGCTTCTCGAACGGTCACGCCGTAATTTTTGTCTTTCCCCAACGTTACAATGATGATGATGTTCCATCACCTGGCTCTTCCATACCTATAAATACCTCCTTACCAAACTCTTCTCCTCACTTTCACCTTCTGCAATCAACAGTGCTAAGAGAGAAAAAACACGAGCTTCCATACTTTTTAGGTTTCCATTTTTGCGAGAATTCTCAGTTTCAAGCTTCAACCATGTCTGCCACTCACTCACGACAAGATTCGAGCGACTCCGGTGAAAGGGCAAAGATTGCCTAGTACGCCGCCATTATTTCCAGTGGTGAGTTTATCACCACCGTGCCAGCGCTACAAGTAATAGAGGCGGATGGAGGCGGAGAGGTGACCTCTAATTCTGGTGGCCCTAAACGTCGAAAGGCGAGGGCCAGGCGTGACGTTGCTGCTGTGAGCGACGACATCAGCCTAGAAGAAGATGATGACGTCGTGGATGATGACCTCATGGAGATTGCTGGTGCTGACGACACCACGCATAGAGACGAGGATGCCGAGGGCGATGATGCCGGGGGCGAAGTTGAAGGTTGAATTACCGCCGAGGTGGGGTCCTCGGTCCCAATAATTCCTCTCGAGCAAGAGCTCGAACCTCACCAAATCATTCCCTCCCATTTCGATAATGGCAAGGATCTTGAAAAATAAATTAACAATCAAATTAACAATATGCCACTGCCGGGCGGGATTACAGTGTACTAAATCTATTCCTCGGGCGTCAGTCCCCGGTTCTCAGATAGATAAGCTTCGGTTGGGAGGCTCGATGTCGACCTCGGTATCAACTCTCGCCTCTCACCCCCCCAGTGTTCGGTTGTCAATCTTGATGAAGATCCGAGCACTAGAAATCGTTCGGTTCGCTTCCTGAAAAGGTCAAGCAAAAATAGAACGAGGAGTAAGTTAGTACATTTCGACCGAGGCCATAGGAGCGTCGTTCGGCTCGGGGCTGCGGGTGAATTTAAAGAGGTTAAAAGAACATTTACCTCGATTAGAAGTAGTACCGCTTTAAATTGGAAATGTTTCAATTTAGAGGTTCGGGCTCGCCTTGCAGATTCTCAATTGGATAGGATCCTTTTCCAACGATTACTTTGACTCTGTAGGGTCCTTCCCAATTTGCAACAAGCTTTCCCCCGTTGTCTTCCTTCGTTGACTGATTCGTGGCCTTTAGCACATAGTCGCCAACTTTGAAATCTCTGAGTTTGGCTTTCCTATTGAGGTACACTTCGATCTGCCTTTTTTGGGCGACCAGTCGAACCAAAGCTAGTTTTCTTTTCTCCTCGAGCAGATCCAATTCTATGCGCATAGCCTGTTGATTTGCGTCCTCGGTGGTGTTGGCGTACCGAAGACTTGGTTCGCCCACCTCCTCGGGGATGAGGGAATCCATACCATAAGCAAGTGAGAAAGGAGTCTCACCGGTGTTGTTCTTCTCCGTTGTTCGCATGGCCCACAGCACCCCTGGCAGCTCCTCGGGCCAAGGACCTTTCTTCTCATCGAGCCTTTTCTTGAGATTTTCGATTATGATTCTATTTGAAGACTCAGCTTGGCCATTGGCACTTGGGTGATAAGGAGTCGAAGCAATTCTTTTGATCCCCCATTGTTTGAAGAAATCAGTGATGGCTCCCCCCATGAATTGTTTACCATTATCGCAGGCAATCTCCCTCGGGAGACCGAACCTGTAGATGATGTTTTTCTTGATGAAATCGATTACTTTGTTTTTTCTTTACCTCGGTGAGAGACCCTGCTTCCACCTATTTCGTGAAGTAATCAGTTAGCACTAGAATAAAGCGAACACCATATTTTCCCTTCGGCAATGGTCCAACAATGTCCACCCCCCACTTCATGAAGGGCCATGGTGATACCACTGAATGTAGAGGCTCGGCCTGCTGGTGGATCATCCGTCCATGGCGTTGGCACTTATCACATTTCTGCACGAAGGCCTTTGCATCGGCACTGATAGTGGGCCAATAATACCCAGCTCTTAATAACTTACGCACCAAGGATTTTCCCCTCGAGTGGTTGCCACACTCGCCTTCGTGCACTTCGGCCATCACATACCTGGCCTCATCGGGACCCAAACACTTGGCCATCGGGCCGCAATATAACCTCTTGTACAGATTACCTTCGATCAAGTGATATGAGGCTGCTTGGGTCCTTAACTTTTTGGCTTCCTTTTTATCTTGGGGAACAGTCCCCGAGTCGAAGTAAGAGATGAACTTACTCCGCCAATCCCATCTGTGTTCCACTGAATTGACCTGCAACTTCATCTCTCTCATTTGTGCGGACAACAACCGAACCACTGAATCAGTCCCCGAGTGGGCCTCGTCAATCGCCGAACCCAGATTTGCCAGGGCGTCAGCCTCGGTATTTTCCTCCCGAGGCACTTGTTTATTTTTCTATTCTTGGAATTGGGCCAAGATTCTTTGTGCTCGGTCTAAGTATAGTTGCATTTTGGGCTCCCGAGCCGTATAATCACCGAGGACCCGGTTCACTACCAACTGTGAATCACATCTTAGTTATATTCTTTCCACCCCCATCTCTTTGGCCAACTCCAAGCCCGCTAGAGCCGCCTCGTACTCGGCCTCATTGTTGGTCTTTTTTTTGAACCGAACTGAGTGCCTGATTCTCTCCCCGGTGGGTGCTTTCAACACTATGCCTAATCTCAAACCTTTGGAATTAGTCGTCCCATCGGTGTGTACCACCTATAGCCCCGAAGCCGTCCCCTTCGACACTGAGTTTTCCTTTTCCGCTTCGGGCAGAATACCAACAGTAAAATCAGCTACGAAGTCAGCCAGGACCTGAGACTTGATGGCTGTTCGGGGCTGATAGGTGATGTCGTACTCGCACAACTCTACCGCCCATTTTGATAACCTCCCCGATAACTCAGGTTTATGCAATATACTCCTTAAGGGGAAGGTTGAAACTACCGCTACTGGGTGACATTGGAAGTAGGGTCGTAGTTTCCGAGCAGTAATGAGTAAAGCAAGTGCTAATTTTTTCAAATGTGAGTACCTGGTTTCGGCGTCGAGGAGTGTCTTGCTCACATAGTAGATGGGCTGTTTCTTGCCATCTTCAACCCGAACCAGCACAACGCTGACTGGCACCTCGGACACAGCCAAGTAGACCAGCAATATTTCACCTTCTTTTGGCTTAGCGAGCAACGACGCGTTAGCCAGGGATCGCTTCAAATCTTTCAACGCTTATTTACACTCCGGTGTCCATTCGAAGTGATTGTTTTTCCAAAAAACGGAGAAGAATTTGTGGCATCGCTCTGAAGACCTTGAGATAAATCGACTCAAGGCGGCGACTCGGCCAGTCAAGCGTTGAACTTCTTTCACCCCGGTCAGCTCTTCGGGGATCTCCTTGATTTTATCTGGGTTAGCTTCGATCCCTCGTTCAGAGACGATGAATCCCAAGAATTTGCCTGATCCAACTCCGAATGCGCACTTCTCAGGGTTCAATTTCATTCCGTATTGCCTCAGAACAACAAAAGCTTCCCTCAGATGATTCAAATGATCCTCCATTCGGATCGATTTGATGGGCATATCATCTATGTAGACCTCCATACATTTTCCAATATACTCCTTGAACATGCGACACACCAACCTTTGGTAAGTCGTCCCGGCATTTTTCAGGCCGAAGGGCATCACCTTAGAGTAGAAAGTACCTCGGTCAGTGATGAACGAGGTCTTTTCTTCGTCCTTCGGGTCCATGAGGATCTGATTGTAGCCCGAATATGCATCTAAGAAGGTTAATAGTTTGTGTCCAGCCGTGGAGTCTATTATCCTGTCTATTTGTGGCAATGGGTATGAGTTTTTGGGGCAAGCCTTGTTCAAATCGGTGTAATCCACGCACATCCTCCACTTGCCATTTTTCTTCGGTACGACAACCACATTGGCCAGCCATTTGGGGTATTTCATCCTCTCTTATGAAACCATTATCTTGTAACTTTGTGGTTTCATCTTCGATTGCTTTCTTTTTTACCCCGGCGTGAGGTATTTTCTTCTACTTCACCGGGGTGAAATTAGGTTCCACATTCAGCTTGTGGGTCATGATCTCCGGATCGATACCAATCATGTCTGAGTGAGACCAAGCAAAGCAGTCGTTGTTGGACTTCAAAACTTTAATAATCGCTTTTTTCGATTCTGGGTCCAACTTCGAGCCTACAAACACTTTTCTTTCGGGAAAATCTTTCAATAGGATGAAAGATTCCAATTCCTCAATGGTAGAGTTCTCGGCTTTTTGTTTTCGAGGCTCTTGAATGCAAATCGGGATCTTCTCAATTTCTCCTCGGAGGTTCTCCTCGCTCGACCCCGGTTGCTGTAGTTGCTATTGCTTTGGCCCGGTCGGGGCGACTCTACTTTTCAGCGCAACCGATTAGCACTCCCTTGCTACTCGTTGCTCTCTTTTGATTGATCAAACCCCCCAAGGCGTAGGGAATTTAATCACTTGATGCAGTGTGGAGGGAACAGCTTCCATGGAGTGCATCCATGGCCTACCGAGGATCACATTATATGCTAAGTCCTCGGGCAATACTTGAAACAGTGTTTCTTTGCTTACTCTATCAGCAAATATTTTGAGTGTGATTTCACCCAAAGTTTTTTCTGTGGAGTTGTTGAAGCCGGTTAGCACCGTCGCTTTGGGGACAACTTCCCCTTTGAGCCACATTTTCTTAACAGCCCCGTAGCTGATTATGTTGACCGAGCTACCGGGGTCGATCAAGACTCGCTTGATGTCGGAGTCGTTGATTCTTAGCATGATGACCAAGGCATCGTGATGAGGGAACATCATCCCATCACAGTCATCATCGTCAAACACGATCTCTTTACCCGAGCCGCCAATTCGGGTTCTCTTCTCCATGGTGATCGATAACTTGGCGAATTTCTTGGCTGCTGCAAAATTCACACCGTTCACCTCTGATCCCCCGGTGATGACATTCACAACTCTCTCCAGGGGTGGAGCCCGAGGTGGTTGCCCATCACCTCATTTTTTCAACAAGTAAGCCACCTCGAGGCGCATAGCTTTGCAATCCTCGGTTTTGTGGCCATAATCCGCATGGAACTCGCAGTACAAATTGTGGTCTCTCTTATCTGCTGGGGTCCTCATGTCTTTGGGCACCCTCACCCCGGCAGTCCCTTTGACCAGCTCCGAGGTCGATATGTTGAAATTGTAGTCAGGGATCCGAGGAAGATCCTTCTTCTGGCCGAAGCTGGGCCTGAGGGATTTCTTTGGTTTGTGCTGGGTTGAACCTTCCCTCCGAGCCGTTGGCTTATGTGTGGGCTTGTGTATGAATTTCCGAAGGAATTTCCCAGCCTTTAGGCTGCCTTGGTGAGGTATATGGTTCGTACCTCCCCTTCGGATTTCCTCACGACGCCTCGGCGCGGTGCGAGGATTCGCCTCGGTTTTTATAATTGTAACCTCGGCTTTTGAACTCAGCTTCTTCCAATCTGATTTTGGAGTAAGTTCGCTTGTGTAGATCCTCCCGTGTCAAAACTTGGTATTGTTGGAGATCCTTCCGCAATTCAGCAGCAGCGTCAGAATTGCGTATATTGATACCCTTTTCAAATGCCATGATTGCCAGGGTATCATCCATCCGAGGTAGTTCCATGCGCTCGGCGTGAAAGCGCTCAAGGAACTCCTTAAGTGGCTCACCGGGCCTTTGTTTAACCTCACATATGTCCTCCTTCCTTTGGAGGATCTTTTGGGCTCCGGTGTGTGCCTTAACGAAGGCGCTGGAAATTTCCTTGAAAATAGAAATCGACCCCGCTGGTAAGCACATGTACCAACGCAGAGCTCCTTTCTCCAAGGACTCGCCAAACTTTTATAAGAACATCGACTCGAGCTCTATTGTTGTTAAGTCGTTGCTCTTTACCATTTCCATGTATTCTCTTACATGCTCTCTGGGATCGGTGGTCCCATCATACTTCTTCAAAAACATGAGTTTGAAGTTCTTGGGAGTTGGGGCTGGAGCCGCTTCGGGCTTGAAGGGTAGCTCCCTGTATTGATCTATATCAAGATCATCTTCAACCTTTGTTAACCCTGGCACGCTCTCAAGGCGTTTTTCCACGCGTGCCTCGATGCGAGCCTCAACGCGTGTTTCAATCTCCTTGGTCAATCTTTCGACATCGACCGAGGATGTTATTTCAGCCACGGTGGGAACCGTCCCGAAGTGTGACGTTGCAGCTGGTGCGTTTCCCAAACCCCCAGACGTGGCTCCATTAAGGAGTCCCCCTATTATCGCGCCCGTAGGAACGAAAGTCGGGATGCCCCCATTTAGAACCGAAGATGAAACGATCTCGATCAGTCGTTTCGGAAGTTAGGACTCCGATTGGCGTACCGATAATTTTAAAATATTCGTAATGTCCATTAGGACCTGTCTGTAAAATTTGAGCAAAATCAGACTTCGTTTGGTAGGCATCGAAAGAACGTTACAGTTTTTATCGTCGATAAATATTAAAAAGAGATTTACGAGCTCGGTATTGGCGAATGAGCTTTGATTCGAAATCTGAAAGCGCCGTTAGGTTCGTATGATTATTTGTGACTTTGGTGAACTTTCGAAAGTGAATTTCGATGTTGTTCGGCTAGTTTTCGCTAAAATGCCGAAAATTACATAATTTGACTTTTTATATTTAAATTCACATCTTGAGTTTCGGAAATTCGATTTGAGATCGCCTTCGCGAGTATGCTACATATGTTTTGAATAACTTGCTTGAGAAATTTGGGATTATTTCGAGTTTCATAGGGTACCATTTTAATTTTAATTGTCCTAGCGATTTTTTTAAAAAAAAGAAAAGAAAACAAAAAAATATATATAAAAGGACAAAAGAATCAAAGGATGGGCGGTGGCCCTCCACCTTAGAAGATAAACGAACAGAGAAAGGGAGAGATAACGAAACATGGAAATGAAAACGCAGAAAGAGAAACAAGATATAACGCAGGAGAAAAATGCCGGAAAATGAGAAAAGGCGCCGGAGAAAAGTAGAATTTTCATCCTGAAATATTCAGGTAATGATCCTAAGATATTATTTGAGTTTATTACATTTTTTTGAATATATTTTTATGGTAAAAATAGGGATATTAGACATCGCCCTAATGACGTAAATTGATAGTTTAAAGGGTTAAACGGACCCCGATAATGGAATTAATTATATATTCGTACTCAGTGCATTATGGGCAACATATAAATATAATTAATTTAGGGTTTGATTATGTGACCTTAAACCCTGTATATAGGCCTGGCCTGCGTATTGCGTATGCGAATAGGGTATCAGGTTCCTAACCAGATTGCCCTAAGATGTGAGGAATGAAGCCTTTAGCCTAATTTGTTATATTTTTCTGCTTATTGAACACAGTGGGATCGTTTGGCAATGAATCGAAAGGACAAAGCGGTTATGGAGTGGTTGTACTAACTTTGTAACAAGGTAAGTGTTTATATCCATTTCTTTGGAGGCACTTGGCCTCATGGATTTTCTACCACGTGTTCCTTACGTGTGTAGCTGCCGATAGGCGTACTCATTACGCCTTAGCTTTGAATTTACATTGTATATTATATGTTAAGCCCTGTTGTTGGTATTGTATTGAGCATATGAGTATTGCACTCTGGTTTTGAGCATTACATATACTTCCCGGTTGGCGATGAGAGTCCCGCACCGGTGAAGGGTCATTATTACATATGCTTCCCGGTAATCAATGAGAGTCCCGAGCCGGTGAAGGGTCATTATTACATATAATTCCCAGTAATCGATGAGAGTCCCGAGCCGGTGAAGGGTCATTTTTGCATATACTTTCCGGTAATCGATGAGAGTCCCGAGTCGGTGAAGGGTCATCATTGCATATACTTCCCGGTAATCGATGAGAATCCCGAGCCGGTGAAGGGTCATTATTGCATATATCTCCGGGTAGACGATGAGAGTCCCATGCTGGAGATAGGTATCAGGCATATGTGACTGCATTGCATCATACCGCATTCATCCTATCTCTTTGCACCGCATACTGACTATTGTGTGTATTGTGTTGTATTTTATGTATGCGATATGTATACAATGTCGTGGACATATCTTAGTTTGCCTATATATTTCTGGCTCGTATTCTGGGTTGCGGGGATCGGGTTGCACGCCGCAACGGTATAAATATATGGATCGGGTTGCACGCCGCAACGGTATAAATATATGGATCGGGTCACACGCCGGGATAGTATGAATATATGGATCGGGTCGCACGCCGGGATAGTATGAATATATGGATCGGGTTGCACGCCGCAACAGGATGAATATATGGATCGGGTTGCACGCCCCAACAGGATGTATTTCTGATTGTTGATATGTTCGGGATACCTATATGTCCTGGCCATCTTACGTTCCTGGTTGTTAATGAGTTTGTGATTCCATACGTGTTTCTAGTTATTATCTGGCTCTGTCTTTTCATAATTTAAATAAGAGAAATTTAGTTTATCTATTTCTTTTCTCCCTGGCTAGCTATCCTATTCTTTGAGGTGGCTAGTCTGCCCCACTTATTGAGTCCTTTTGACTCACCCTTGCTTGTTGTTTGTTTCTTGTCTATCTATTTCGTTTCGGCAGGTTCGCTCCAGGATTGAGTTCGCCACGTTGTGAAGGAGCGAAGACGATTTCAGCTGTCAGGGTGAGCCAGCTTTTATTCCAGATGGCCACTAGTTTATTGTTAATTATTTCAGCTGCATTTTGCTTCCTTCAGGAGGTATATATGTCTTCTTTTGTACTCTTAGATGTCTAGTCTGGATAACCCTAAACCTGGTATCTTGGGTAGTCAGCTGTAATTTCTTTTGTACAGCTTAAAGATATCAGTATGTATGTGTTTTTGTTTTAAGTCTTGTCCTTATTTATGAATTGTTATATTTACTTTCCTAATTTAATTGGTAAGGGTTCGGCCGATGGGTCTAGGGAAAGATGTCGGGTGCCCGCACGGCCTAGCCGAAAATGCGGGTCGTGTCAGTCGATATCAGAGCCCAGTTTAGAGACTATCCAGACTAAGACAGTGTCTAGTTGAGTTTCGGTGATTGGTACGTAGACGTCCGTACTTATTTACGAGGGACTATGATGGCATTTAGGAAGTTTCACTTTCTTTTTTTTCTGATCGTGCGTCGGTATAGGATGCAAAAATATTTTTTGTTAATTCGTTCGTAGTTATGGTGAACCTTTGTGTGACAAATCTGCGAAGGGTTAGAATTCACTGGCGAAGCAGTCTAGTCAGAGGCTAGCGCTGATCAAGCCCCCAGAGCTGTGGATCGTGCTGACGATCCAGTTATGGAGGTCCCAGCTGTACGAGTTTACGATGGGAAAGGGAGCAGGGCCTTGTGGTTCCCTTGGCTCTCTACGATGTTTTTACGAGAATCTTGGCGACGCAGATACCGCAAGAATCTATTATTAGCTAGGCAGCCTATCAGGTTGCCGCAGATGGAGACGTTTGGTCTCAGGAAGCCCTTGTTCCAGTCCCTGATGTTGCCCCAGTAAATTATGTTCTAGAAGCAGCATGTGTTGTGCCACCAATTGTTCTTACTAATTAGCCAGCCGATGTAACAGTTCGATCCGAGTGCCCGAAGAGGTTGCATTATTTTACGCGGCGGAACCTTTCGATATTCTTAAGCAATGCATCAGATAAACCCCGTAAAATTTTTTTTAAAAAATGATGTCAGGGTATCTGTATCCTTTAGGCCCTTGATTATATCGAGCGGCACCGCGTTGATTATTCTGCTTTTCAGTTTCAGGGGTCCAGCCTTGAATTGGTGGGCCGCTCTCTTATTAGTTAACTTGGTTCGGTTTTTCTTCTAGATTTGTGGAAAAGTTCCTTTCGAGCAGCGAGCAAGATGAAAAGTGTTGTCACTTCGAGTGGATTGGACAGGATTTCCTGTCGGTCTCAGAATATGAGATTGAATTCTTTAGGATGGTTAGATATGCATTAGGACTAGTCCATGAACCTTTCGAGAATGTTCAAAGATTTATTGATGACCTTTCTTTTTCCTTGAGATCCCAGTTGGCTCGAGAAATTGAGGTTGAGACTTCATCTGATGTTGTTGTCGATATTACTCGAAGGCACGAGGCATACCATAAGTTAGAGCGAGAATAGTTAGAGCGGGAGAGCAAGAGATCCCGTGGCCCTAGTGGGTAACCATGGTACCTCATTTGGAGGTAAGAGTTCTGATTATTTTGGGAGGTCACCTTCCAGGTTATCTCAGCTTGTAGAACGTGATTCTCAAAGTGCGCTAGTAGTTCATCAAGATAGACTCAGTTTTCTCTTTGTAGCTATCTATAATCTATCCAGTTTCCATTTTTATGGAAAATTGTGTTATCACTATCATGAGTCTGGTTATCCTTTGAGGAGTTTTTCCTTACCCCAGCAAGTAGACGATCGTCCTTCTTCTTGCCCTCGGGCACCTGCACGGTCGCATGAATTTCATTTAAATTTTAATCAATCAGAGAAATGCCACCATCCAGTAGAGGTCGAGAGCGTGGTGGTAGTTGTTCTTCTAGAAGTAATTATCAGGGTAGTGGCTCGACTCAGCTGCAGAGGCAGTTCTATGAACTGCTAGTCTGGCAGGATGCTGAGGCATCCGATATAGTAGACCCGTGTGTTTCTTCTTCCCTTATCTGTAAGTAAGATTTATATTTTCGATCGATTTGGAAATGGTGTGTCTTATCATGTTTCGACAGTTTCCTTGGATATTGTCGTAATTAAGAATCAGTTGCGGTAGAGGGGTGAGTTTCTGATACGATTTATTCCTGGAATTTATGAGACCCTACTAGTTTATCTGATCTAAATATGAGAGATTTGATGGTGAGTATTGCTATTGCCTGCTTGGCATCCTGTTATGCCACCTTGTGTTATTATGTCAAGTCATTTTACCTCTCTCCTCGGAAATCAGTGATGATAGGATGGTGGGATTCTTGTTCGTCACCATCAGGAAGTGTCGTTGTTTCTTCCGGTGTAAAGTGGCTGGTAAGTAATGCTCGATCTATGTGTCTCCTCTTGGTTCGAGATTCTAGTAGAGTCATGTTATTCTATGAGCTTGTCTTAGTTATAAAAGGGTATTCTGGTAAATTGTCAGAGTTTCCTTCTTATTGGGAGGTTAAATTGGTATAGATGTTTTTTTCATAAAGCTTATTTAATGTCTATCTATTCAATTGCGATTCTTTGGCTCGCCTGACTCGGAAGTAGTCTAGCTTTGGTAGCCAAGTAAATAAGAAGATGAACTTCCTGAAGCTCTAATTATTTCTATCCTCGATCCATTTCCATTTCTTCTTCGCCCGGCACTAGTGAGCTTGGGCGATTGGTAGCCTCTTGTGACGTTCCCTGTGTTGAGCCAGAGTACGTGTTATTGTAGCCGGGTAAGCATATTATTGTTTTGGATATCATTTTATTCGGGTATCCATTCCCACGTATAGTGTAGTGTTGGTTCTGCTTTTTGCGGATCATCCAGTTTCAGGAGAAACTCTGCCGAAATTTTTATATAGAAGTACCATCCATCAGGCGGTGGTGTTTACGGCAAAGGTATGGAGTTGTGAACTTGAGAGTTGCAGCTGTTTGGCAACTCGAAAGGGTAGTTGGTAGCTTAGGTCTGCCTACGTTCAACTTTTAGCTAAATCTTCTTTAGTCTAGCCGGTTGTGCGAGGATGACCATTTCTATTCAATTAGTTGTATGAGTCTATGCTCTAAGTGGAGGAGTCTTCCTCCAACTGATACTGAATCATAATATTAAATCTCTAAGGCGTTGCTAAAGCGTAAGCTAATTCTTTGTTTCATCGACTTGTTCTATATCGAAAAGTATATCGACGAGGTGATTCACTGGTAGACATGTTAATTTATCCAGAGTTTTGTGTATCTTTATTTTGAAAATGTAGAACTCTCCTCTCATTATCGAGGAAGGATCATCTTAGTCAGAATAAGTTGGGCAATGGCATTATGATATTATCCAGCTATATTTTTATCCAAGGGTTTGATGTACGTGCCATAATTCTGATTATATAATCATGAGATAATATCCGTGGAATAGTTTTATGAAAGTTGTGTAAGTTCTCTTGTTATCTGCCTAAATCTTGCTTTAAACATAGGCTCGTTCGAGGACGAACGAGAGTATAAGTGGAGGAGAATGAAACGACCTGATCAATCGTTTCGGAAGTTAGGACTCTCATTGGCGTACCGATAATTTTAAAATATTCGTAATGTCCATTAGGACATGTCTGTAAAATTTGTGCAAAATCAGACTTCGTTTGGTAGGCATCGGAAGAAGGTTTCAGTTTTTATTGTCGATAAATATTAAAAAGAGATTTACGAGCTCGGTATTGGCGAATGAGCTATGATTCAAAATTCGAAGCCGTTAGGTTCGTATAATTATTTGTGACTTTCGCGAACTTTCGAAAGTGAATTTCGATGTTGTTCGGCTAGTTTCCGCTAAAATGCCGAAAGTTAAATAATTTGACTTTTTATATTTAAATTCACATCTTGAGTTTCGGGAACACGATTTGAGATCCTCCTTCGCGAGTATACTACATATATTTTTTATAACTTGTTTGAGAAATTTGGGATTATTTCGAGTTTCATAGGGTACCATTTTAATTTTAATTGTCCTAGCGATTAAAAAAAAACAAAAAACAAAAAAAAAAATAAAAGGACAAAAGAATCAAAGGATGGGTTGTGGCCCTCCACCTTGAAGGATAAATGAACAGAGAAAGGGAAAGATAACGAAACAGGGAAATAAAAACGCAGAAGGAGAAACAAGATATAACGCAGGAGAAAAATGCCAGAAAATGAGAAAAGGGGCCGGATAAAAGTAGAATTTTCACCTTGAAATATTCAGGTAATGATCATAATAAATAATATTTGAGTTTATTACATATGTTTGAATATATTTTTACGGTAAAAATAGGGATATTAGACATCGCCCTAATGACGTAAATTGATAGTTTAAAGGGTCAAATGGACCCAGATAATGGAATTAATTATATATTCGTACTCAGTGCATTATGGGCAACATATAAATGTAATTAATTTAGGGTTTGATTATGTGACCTTAAACCCTGTATATAGGTCTGGCATGCGTATTGTGTATGTCAGGTTCCTAACCAGATTGCCCTAAGATGTGAGGAATGAAGCCTTTAGCCTAATTTATTATATTTTTCTGCTTATTGAACACAGTGGGATCATTTGGCAATGAATCGAAAGGACAAAGCGGTTATGGAGTGGTTGTACTAACTTTGTAACAAGGTAAGTGTTTATATCCATTTCTTTGGAGGCACTTGGCCTCATGGATTTTCTACCACGTGTTCCTTACGTGTGTAGCTGCCGATAGGCGTACTCATTACGCCTTAGCTTTGAATTTACATTGTATATTATATGTTAAGCCCTATTGTTGGTATTGCATTGAGCATATGAGCATTGCACTCTGGTTTTGAGCATTACATATACTTCCCGATTGGCGATGAGAGTCCCGCACCGGTGAAGGGTCATTATTACATATATACTTCCCGGTAATCGATGAGTGTCCCGAGCCGGTGAAGAGTCATTATTACATATACTTTCCGGTAATCGATGAGAGTCCCGAGCCGGTGAAGGGTCATTGTTGCGTATACTTCCCGGTAATCGATGAGAGTCCCGAGCCGGTGAAGGGTCATCATTGCATATACTTCCCGGTAATCGATGAGAATCCCGAGCCGGTGAAGGGTCATTATTGCATATATCTCCTGGTAGACGATGAGAGTCCCGCGCTGGAGATAGGTATCAGGCATATGTGACTGCATTGCATCATACCGCATTCATCCCATCTCATTGCACCGCATACTGACTATTGTGTGTATTGTGTTGTATTTTATGTATGCGGTATGTATACAATGTCGTGGACATATCTTAGTTTGCCTATATATTTCTGGCTCGTATTCTAGGTTGCGGGGATCGGGTTGCACGTCGCAACAGTATAAATATATGGATCGGGTTGCACGCCGCAACGGTATAAATATATGGATCGGGTCGCACGCCGCAATAGTATGAATATATGGATCGGGTTGCACGCCGCAACAGGATGAATATATGGATCGGGTTGCACGCCCCAACAGGATGTATTTCTGATTGTTGATATGTTCGGGATACCTATATGTCCTGGCCATCTTACGTTCCTGGTTGTTAATGAGTTTGTGATTCCATACGTGTTTCTAGTTATTATCTGGCTCTGTCTTTTCATAATTTAAATAAGAGAAATTTTGTTTATCTGTTTCTTTTCTCCCTGGCTAGCTATCCTATTCTTTGAGGTGGCTAGTCTGCCCCACTTATTGAGTCCTTTTGACTCACCCTTGCTTGTTGTTTGTTTCTTTTCTATCTATTTCGTTTTGGCAGGTTCGCTCCAGGATTGAGTTCGCCACGTTGTGAAGGAGCGAAGACGATTTCAGCTGTCAGGGTGAGCCAGCTTTTATTCCAGATGGCCACCAGTTTATTGTTAATTATTTCAGCTGCATTTTGCTCCCTTCAGGAGGTATATGTCTTCTTTTGTACTCTTATATGTCTAGTCTGGATAACCCTAAACCTGGTATGTTGGGTAGTCAGCTGTAATTTCTTTTGTACAGCTTAAAGATATCAGTATGTCTGTGTTTTTGTTTTAAGTCTTGTCCTTATTTATGAATTGTTATATTTACTTTCCTAATTTAATTGGTAAGAGTTCGCCCGACGGGTCTAGGGAAAGATGTCGGGTGCCCGCACGGCCTAGCCGAAAATGCGGGTCGTGTCAGTAGACTGGTTGCCGTTCGGTGCTGCGCTGTTCCTCGCTTCCAGCGAGGCGCGAAATTCAGCATTGATGTTGACTTGCTCATCATGTCGATTTTGGAGAGCTCTTAATGCGTTGACAACGTAAGCTTGGAACTCTTCGGTTGTCATCGGTGATGTGGGCTGTTGGTTCGACGGAGCACCGGCCCATTCATTAAGATTATCACTGTTGTCAGCCACAATGTGGTTGAACTGTAAGCTTTGTCCAAAAAGGATGTAGAACTTTGGAACAAAGCGTTTCTGCTTATATCCCCACAGACGGCGCCAATTTGTATGGGCCTAAACTGGTTTTTGGATTACAAATCGAATTTGGGTTTGAATATAAGCAAAACTTCGTATCAATGCTAAATAAATGCATGAAATAGACGTAAATTTGGGCAGAGTTTCAGTATGTATTTCTGGATGCCCGTTATACAAAATGAACTACTATTTATAGGCCTAAGAGCATTTCCCACGTTCTCCACTATCAGTTGTGCTTTGACCCATGATCTTGGCATTAAAGGAAGGAGTTAGTGGGCTGAAGTAGTGGGCTGCAAAGCCGCTGGAACCGAGGCTATTCACCGAGGCGCATATGTATGACCTCGGAGGGGGGCCTTGCTATTCGACCGAGGCGGACACCACCGAAGCTCAGCTTACGGCTCGCCTTCGGTGACGACCTCGATGTGTGACTTCGGCGACCCACTTACTTGCTTCAGTCTTCAGCTTGTTGTTATGTGCTGGATCGTTATCGACTAGTATGACCGGGCGAATCATCGCGAGCCGATTTTTTACCCAATACACTATCTAATTCAATCTTAATTCAAATATTGACTCATTTATAGTTTTAAAATAAAGTTACAAAATAATAAAATAATCGTGAACAACATGATTTAACCATGTAAATAAGCCTACATTACAATTTTAGAAAAGCTCTATTTGATCCTTCGCCAAGTGCTACAAAAGGAATGATGAGTGACACAAAGGCCAAGTCTATGACATTGTATTTGCATTATTTACATTTCTTTGTGAGTGTGAGAGTTTATGATTAAAAGAATGTTTCGAAGAAAAAAAAAAGTTCTCAAAGAAAAAAGAAATACAAGTTGGTCGCTCGGAAGGGGGAGAATTTAGGATGACAGTTTTCACGTTAACTTCAAAACGAAAAATCTCATGCAATACGCGAGGTTGATATTGGCTTTATGCGTGTATACTTAAAGGACTTGGCCAGGATTAACTCACACTTAAATCAATTGACTGACGCTATTATATGCTTATCACTATGTAAGGCGTGTCCAACACCAGCAAAATAAAGCATTCAAAATAGGGAAATTTTGGTACTACAGTCGCCGCTCTCTATGGTAATGTCGTCTGTCTAGGCATTCTTTTAACTATAACGAAGTGATACTATAAGAAAATATATATAACAGAACATGAATAATGTGTTGCAAAGAAAACTTGCTTGTTTATGATTATTATAGAGATGTCTGATTGTACCTAACCTCTTTAATATTAGCACCTAATTACAATAGAAGACGGAACAAGCTGTATGGAAAAGAGTTTTAGATAAAACCCTAACATGCTAGAGAGTAGATACCTATAATCTAATTCCACTAAAAGAAGTAAACGCCAAGTTGTGGATTACCCCTTCTACCTTTTCTAATTTCCTTTATGGAGTCAAAAGCCACAAACGAAAATAGCAAATTTTCTGACACAAGGATTACCTGAAATCGAGTGGTTTTTTATTTACATGGAATATTATCCCATATTTGAACCATCATTTCACGAAAATCCTCTCAGATTGCCGGCCATGTAACCCTTCTCCCCATTAGTCACCAGATGTTATAATTGCATTGCTTTTGTAATATCCATCAAATTGTTGCAACTTTGCTGACTGATGGCCGATTTGCATCGACATGCCATTAAACCACTTAAAATACAAGTAGATTCAAAGGCTTATCGCTTCTCCTATTGTTGGTCTCCCAACCCCCACCCAAAAAAAAAATAAAATAAAATAAAATAAAAAATAATCTACAAACCGATTGATCTGCAACTTAAATTGTTTTTGTTCAACATTGACATTGCATATTTTAGGGAGCTTTCTCGTGGACAATTCTTTTAACCTTTGATGGTATTGTAATTATATCTATGGCAATTGTTGGACCATACACGTCTTCTAATGCCAACTTCAATAATCATCAACAGCACCTATAGACTCGATTGAATACGAACGCCTATTGAATTTAAGGGTACGGACAAACTAGTACGTACTATTTTTTTCGCATAATAGAATTCTGAGTTTGTGCATATATCCAAGATTAGTGAGAGTTCCTGTAGAGATGTAAAGAAACTATGGGTATGAAATGACAAGGAAATGATCCAAAATCTTAACATGCGAGATATGCGCAATGCAATTACATAGACTATAGTTTAGGGGAAGATCTAATAGATGCCAATTCAACCTTTTCCTAAATAGAGCTACCCACCCAATTTTCTAACTGGCGACTGGGTAAGAGTGGACAAGTGGGTATGAGCACTAATCTCGTGGTGGAGCATATGACAAATTGAGAACAGCACACACTTTTTTTATGGACATCGTGAATTTTCTCGAAATAATGTAGGTATTGTAATAGTAAGCCTAAAAAGATCATTTTTTTCAATCTTCTGGTTTAGCCTACGCTCTTTGATATGACAAGATAGGAGAAGAGGGGAGAGAAAGAAGCTCTTTTACGTACCATGAGCATTAGCATGTGTTAAACGCAATAAGTCCACTGTACTTGTTCTGTACCATTTGGGAACACCACTTCAAAATGTATTGTCAAACACCTAAGAATGTTCGTCATTTGCTTCACCAAAGTAAGTTAGACTCTCAAAAAGGGCAGAAATCATGCACTGGTCGGTAAACCTACTACGGAGTATAATCAGTCAATGTGTATATCCAATTCTCATTTTTAATGAGATTCCAATTCCATCATAATCAGTCAATGTGTATACCCAATTCTCATTTTTAATGAGATTCCAATTCCATCATATCGTAAACTATCAAAATCCAGGGCGTAATAGATGAATCGGAAGGAGAAATGTCTACAGGCTGATTCGTGAGAACGTCCATTCAGCCATAAATGTTTATCATTTTCGGACGATTTTGGATATGGAGTACTTTGACCTTCAAGTATTAGAAAAGAAGGACGGATTATAGTCATTATAATCATAAAGGAACTTAAAGAAAGCCTTTTGACGACCTTATGTATATCCAGGCAAACGTAAAAATAAGAGGTAATTGCATACATAGATCAAGTAGAAGGTGTATTGGCCTAAATTGAGCTAGGACAACAAATCGAATTTGTTTTGGAGGTTGATTGGTAATTTGCGTGTATCAAAGTTATATCGAGCTGAGATTGAATTTAAACGAGACAAATGCTTAATGGAATGAAATAAACGAGGCAAAAAGAATAAACGAGCAGTAATTTGGACCAAACAAGACAAAGCTTAAGAGAAGGAATATAAGTCAAGTGTTATATGTTTGGATGCTCTTTTTGGTTACAAACGAATCATATTTATAGTTGACAAAAAGAGTGATGTTTTAGCCATAATAACTATGCTTTATGGCCATTACTCTGCATTTGATCGTGATCAGCTCATGATCTTTTTCTTAAAAGCCTAGGCAACAGTCGATAGTTATAAAGATCGGGTCTCGTTAAGACGAGGTGTTGTGCTTGCTCGGGAACGTTGTTTCGTGGTGATCATCCCGAGCTCTATACCTTGGGCTCGGTTTTGCTTCTTTCCCGAGGTGGCCTTTCGAGGCAGTAGGTCATGTCATCTCCCCTTGTGGACTCGTCTCTTAAGATCGACTTGAGTCAAGACTCGCGCCATTGCTCAAGGTCTCAGTGATTTTTCACCCAATATAATTGGTAAGCTAGAAAATAGTGCACGTAACCTTTTCCAAGATATTAAATTGCACCTATAGTTTATAAAAGTTAAATAAGTAATGAAAACTACATGCTCGGGCTTATATTATTTTTGAAATAATTTAAAGGTGAGAACCAACTGCTTAACTTCTTTAGCCGAGGATCTTCCGGAAACAGTCTCTCCACCTAGGCGAGGATAAGGTCTGCGTATATCTCACCTTTCCGAGACCCCACTTGTGGGATATCACTGGGTATGCTGTTGTTGTAATCAACTTCTTAACTTGGAAACCACGGGCACAATTCATGGATGTAAAGGTTCTTCTCTTAACAAACTAATGATATACTAGGGTGCAATGCAGAGTATTAGACTTCTTTATCGGAGCAGCCAGCTGAAATAAAGTAAGGAAAGAGCAGGACCGTAGGAAACTGAAGAATGCCCCGATATCCTATGTCGAAACATATAATACGAGGACAGACATAAGACTTGTACATATGAATGCAAAACTACCACAAGAAACATTTTACTATCCAAACCAATATGATCATTACAACTTACAAGTGGGTCGAGCTAGCATCGCTTGGTTTCATGGTAAAAATTTCGCCCAGCAGCCACTTTTAACACTAGTATTTAGTTTGAGGTCACTATTTTTATTGGTCTTACACTAGAGGCCACTTTTGGGCATTTACTAAATAAATATTGACTTAAGTTCTGATAATTGACTGAACTTCAATCCATACGGCCCCTGGACTGAAATTCCATCTCTAAGGACTGAACTTCAGTACATATGGCCATGGACTGAACTTCAGTTCATGGTATGGCCATGGACTGAAATTCCATATTTAAGGATTGAACTTCAGTCCATATGGCCCTGGACTGAAGTTCCATCTTAAGGACTGGACTGAACTTCAGTCCATATGGCCCTGGATTGAAGTTCAATCTTTAAGGACTGAACTTCAATCCGACCTCTGGACTGAAGTTCTATCTCTTTAAGCAAAAGTGGCAACAAACTAAATATTTTGGTATTAGTGGCCTGTGCCCAAAGACCAGTGGCAAAAGTGGCCTTTCGTGCACTTTCCCCGGTTTCATGGGTTTGAAGCGGGAAATGTTGATGCATAGCCATTTTTGGACGCGCTAAATGAGTTTTATCCACTGTTTCAAAATTAATTAAGGAATAGCTAAAAATCCGTGTGCACACTTACACTCCATTAGCCTTGGCAAACACCCCAGACCAGTCCCAGCATTTTATGCTGGGATTAGTGTTTAAGTGAACTAACATGTTCAAAGTCCCAGTATTTTATACTGAGACTTGTCCGGAGGTGGCTAGTCTTCAAACAGTTTTGCACTACTGACTAGTATTCATTTAGCGCGATGCAAACAGGCTACAGGACTAAATTTTTACATTTGAAGTTTCAATGATTTTAGCCCATCAGATGAGACCAGTACACAGCCTGATGGTTGAGACCGGAGAAGATTAAAAGAAGAGTATTACACTGTGTGTCATTTTAGGGCACTTTTTTAAAAAACATAGCAATATTTTGTTACTTTACCAAACGTAGCAACATTTTTAAAAATGCTACCAAACATGTTATAACAAAAAACAAAATCCTGATCCCTCTTTCTCTCTTCTCTCCACTCTCATTCCCAGCTGACCCCCACTGTTTTTCCGGCCAGCCTCAACGCCGCCCATCCCGTCGTCTTGCTGCCTCCCCCATCCCCAACGTGGCCATGTCCGAGCCAAAACTGCGTCGCAGCTGCAGATCCAAGCCCTCTGCTGAAGATCTAATTTTTTGTTTCACTGTAGATCTGATGCGTCGTCAGCGGCAGATTTACGGTCTTCCGTCGATGACGATACTGTGGATCGGATCTATTCGATTTCTTTCTTCTTTTTTTTTTTTTAAGTTTTCTGGTGACTTGGTGGTTTGGAGATCTGAAATATGTATATATGTAATGTATGGTGGCTGGTCCGGTAGATCCGATGGCGGAACTGCTTTGTTCCAGCGGAAGACAGTGTTTTGGTCTTTTTTTTTTTTTTTTTTTTTGAGTTTTTTGGTGGAACAAGGCGGAACCACGGCGGTGGTGGTGTTTGTGGTATGTATGGAATATATGTGCGTATTTCTATTGTATGTGTAGTGTAAGCACTGTATATACAATGAATATACACCGGACATACAATGTATATACACTTGTCATACAACACATATACATGTATGTTTGTTTGTTTGTTGGTTTCTCCGGCGGTGCACGGTGGTTGGTAGTGGTGGTGGAGGCAAAAGAAACTTATTTTCATGTATATCCAATGTATGTCATCGGACATACACTAGATATACACCTCATATACAATAGGTATAAGTGTATTTTTGTGTTTATTCATTTGCATATGTTGTGTATGGCTTATTGATGTAGATTCACACACTTTACATATACTGTGCATACAAAGTATATACATGTGACATACACTGAAAATACACAACACATACAGCAGCAGTGCTTGGGGGTGGTGGTTGGGATTGGTAGGAGGAAGATCTAGGGTTTTTAGCACCATTTTGTGCATTTTTCTATGTTTTGAAAAAAAATGTTATGTTTTGAAAATGGGAAAATGTTGACATTTTAGTGTAAGAAAGAGTGTTAGTTTGTATAGTTTTGTGAATTGCCCTTAAAAGAATATGAAGGGCGAAGTGCACCAAAGGCCACTTTTGGCAATGGTCTTTGGTTTAAGGCCTTTTTTTTTATTGATTTTACATGAGAGACCACTTTTTGGAACTTCAATTCTTTTGGGTTGAACTTCACACAAGTTCAGCCCACAAGGAGTGAAGTTCAACTTCAGCCCACTACAAGGATTGAAGTTCAACTTCAGCCCATAAGGGTTGAAGTTTACGCTTCTATACCTAAAAGTTCAGTCCTTGCAGATTGAAGTTGAAACTTCATAATTTAGGCATGAAGTTCAACCCACAAGGTTTGAACTTCAGCCCACAAAGATTAAAGTTCCAAAAAGTGGCCTCTCATGTAAGACCAATAAAAAAAGTGGCTTCAAACTAAATACCAGTAACAAAAGTGGCATGTGGGTGAAAATTTTACAAAATATGAAGTAACCACGGCCAACACCTACTTTGAACCTGTCACTTATAGCTGAAAAATCGTATAACCAGAAAGAAGAATACAAGGAATACTGGAGATAGATTCGGGTCCTCCACAGGAACTATATGTCAAATGATTCAGGAAAGCTAGAAATATAGAATTAGAGTTCTTTAAGTCATACTTGCAGTTTTGTTTTATGGGGTATTATCGCTTTCATTATCTTAAATGTACACTTTAGATCATGTGACTTACGACTTTGCATTCATAAACTGTTTAAAAACAAGTAATCTGTTAATCAAAAGATGTTTGACATTTTCTGCTTCTCCAGATTCAGAAGAAATGTACTTGGCCAACACATTAAAATGTATTCTGCCACTATTTTGGAAGTAAACAGCTCAGAGTACATATCATGTGGATTCCATCTTTTAAGATATTAACCTCGAAGTCAGCTCAGAGACAAATATATCCGGCCCTGGAGTATTGCTACCATCAATGCGGATAAAGGTTGCCAACAAATATGAGGTCCTGCCCTGCCAGGAATACAGGCAACATCTCCCCTTGCCAAAGGAGGTACTATGTAATAAATCCAAACAAGATGAAACTAGCTTCTTGATATTAGGAAAATATTCTTAAAAAAAGCTGCATGGGTACCACTTTCCAGCGATGAAAGAAAGTTTCATATGATAAAAGAATCTATATTCTGACACAAACAGCACAATGAAACACTACATTATGGTACAAAAATGACTAAAATGCGCCAAAGGTGGCAAAGCAAGTTAGTATCTAACATCAATAGAGGTAGGAACCTTGTGCACCCATGTTCTGGTAAGACTGCTGCTATGAATTAACGATTCGGTATGGAGCTTGATGGGGATGAACATTCTGGTAAGGCAATTGGGAAGGACTAATGCTAGAGTAGCTACCTTGAGCATTATAATTTTGATAGCCACTTTGTTGAGTATTATAACTATGATGGTAAGCACTTGGCTGAATTTCGCTGCTCTGTCCTGCAGATGAACCAAATCCCTGGAAAATATTCTGTCCAGCATTTAAGTGATCAGATGACCCAGGAATATCATCATGAAATCCAGACCTAACAGAATGAGGATCCTGGAACCTTGACCTATTAACAGCAACCTGGAATTCATAGCAAAGGTAATTAGCAATAACAATAGGAAACAAACTAAACAACTTCTGGAAAAAACCAGACCTGACGCAAGTATACTAACTCAACTAAGCCACAAGGATGCCTGTTCTGATAAAACTGAAAATCATGTCCAGACACAGAAACTGTCACTCAATTTTAGCACCAAATGCATTGAACTTGCTGACAAAATGTGTAACACTACAGGTTATTTTTTTTTTCTTATTTTTTTATTACCGAGGAATCCCTGAGGATCAGATGGCGCCTCTACCCTTCTCTACTTAAATAGCAAATTTTAACCCCTGGCAATATTTGAATCCGTGACATGCGCCTAATCCACATATCACGTGTTGCGCTATTAACCACTAGACCAAAGCCCCAGGGCTACTAGATGTTTTACAAGAAATAGTGATTGAACACATGCTAATACCCTTATTAGGCAGTAAACTTGCAAAACAAAAATTCATACACGCTTATACTTGGCACAACAAGTTCAAACTTTAAATTAGCTGTTAAATTATATTAATTTGATTAGAAAATATCCCACCATATCCAAACATCACAGATATGATCAATTTGTTTGGATTAAAATATAAAATACTCTAAGCAGCACTTTAAGGAAGTATTAAGTGATATTCAGTTTCAGTTTCAAATATCAACTGTCTCAAGGCAAGGTATTGCCTTTTTAGCAATAGTCTGTTTCATTAGCCTAGAAGTAGGCAACGGTTCAATTATCTCCAATAACTCCGCTCACCCCTGCATCACCCCCAGTAAAGGGACCCTGATCTTTGTATTAAAAAAAAGTTCAAGTCCAATCACTTGAATCATTAAAATTAAAAGAGTTACCAAACTTTAAAGGTCTCATCCCCACTGCAACTTCTGTCGGATACGTGCACATTTTTCCGTTAGTTCCCAAATTATGGTTTATGCAACATAATCCATCTCATTCCCGACAAGCACTTAACTTCATGCTTCGTAACATCAACATCAACCCGAAGCGCCTCACCATTCTCTTCACCCTCCCAACTCTTCATAGTTACCAAGAGAAAGAGTACAATACCTCTAAAAACCACCCTATGCTCTTTCCCCAAAACTCCATGGAACTCTATTTTCTCCCTTACATCATCCTTGGAAAAGAACTGTAGTGGGTGGTTGTAGTGGCACATACGGTACTTCTCCTACCGGAAAAACCAATGTTAAAAATTATACATTTATCCATCAAATAGAAACATCACATGCTGAGATGACATCAGTTGACAATTTGAGCTATTTGCCCCATCTACTAATAAAACTAGTCACTAGTTTTTATATTACACACACATATAAGTACCCTAAAAAAGGAGAAGGGACACTAGGCTTGGTTGGAGCAGGAAGAGTATGAGCAGCAGAAGGTAAAATGATGGGAAAAGGAAATTTCCCTTGTTTAGTCTGGAAGCACTAGAAAAGGGTAGGGTATCGGTATATTTAGCCTATAGGGGTAGTTTAGCATAGAGGGTAGTAGGGTAGTATAGAAGGTATACTACTGCCCCATCAACTTTTGTAATATATCTCCAAAGCTGGAGAGAAAGGGGTAGTCCAACTTTAAAATACTACAACAACTAAGCCTCAATCTCAAACAAGTTGGTTCTGCTGTATAAATTCTCACTGACCATGATTCTCCATTAAAACTCATCTCAAGCCAATGTTATGCAAAATAGAATGAGAATAAAAAGTAATAGAGTTCTCGATACTTTCTATTTATAAGACTAAAAGACTCATAGAAAACATAAGACCTAAAGTAAAATACTAATATGACTAAAACATACTCTCAACTAATTGTTGTCGCCTATTTTTTTTTTTTTTTTTTTAAAAAAAAAATCTTCCTTCATTCCCTATCTTTCACTTAGATGCATAGATTCCAAGAGATTGAAGGTCGTTCGAAACAACTTTTTTCTAAGTTATTTTAGGTCTACTTAATTATAACACCTACCCTCACCATGGTTTCACAGAGTGCTTGTGCGGGTCGACACAAGGCATGACTAAATCAATACAAGCGACATTCTCTCATTTTATCCTCGGTATGTGTTACTTGCACCTTTTGACGAATGTAGTCATTTTCAATCTGGTATGACTCACATCTGTCTTACCAATCACTGTGACACTTATCTTGCGGAAGTGTTGCACTTAGCAGCCCAACAGGCACTCTTAAATAACATTACAGTCTTAAACTTTTTAATGAGGAATTGCTCAAACCCACCCTGTCAGATTAGAAGATAGAAGATATCTTTCACAGCTTTAGCAAGGATATTTTTCTATAAATAGTTAAAGATAATTTTTCCATGTTTAGCATAGGAAAATCAGATCTGATTTTACTCCTGATTTGTAGAGTTTTATCCCTGATTTGTAGAGATCTTTCAACTAGTATATAAACCCGTATTTTGTACATTATAATCATCAGGAAATATAAATATATACTTCTATTCTACACATGGTATTAGAGCTTTTGGCTCTTTCATGAGAAAATCCCTTCTTTTCTGGACTTGTTGAAATCCGAAAGTCAAACAAAATGTCTGACACCACCAAGACCACTCCTAATAACAATATCCTTTCTCCTGGAAACCTATCACCGCCATCAGTGAGTTGCAGAATGTCCCCTACCGGTTGAATGGACATAATTTTCTGAAATGGTCACAGTTTGTTCGGACATTCTTGAAAGGCAATGAGAAGCTGAGTCATCTGCTATGCACGGGCCCGTCCAAAGAAGATCCCAAGTTTGAAGCTTGGGATAAGCAAGACTCAATAGTTATGTCTTGGCTCGGGAATTTTATGACTCCGGAGATAAGTGATACTGTGATGTTTTTTAGCAAGGCTAAAGAAATATGGGAAGAAATCCACAGACCTACTCAAAAGTCAATGATGCAGTCCGAATCTATGAACTCAAGACGAAGGTAACTGCCACGAAGCAGGGGGCACTATCAGTCACTAAATATGCCAATCTTTTGCAGGGATTGTGGCAAAAGATTGATCACTACCAATGTATTCAGATGAAATGCCAAGAAGATGCAGAAACCTTGAAGCGCTTCATAAAAAGGGAACGCACATATGACTTTCTTGCAGGACTTAATGTTGAACTTGATCCGATAAGAGTACAAGTTTTAGGGAAAACAGAACTTCCATCATTGAATGAGGTAATTTTAATAGTTCGGGCTGAAGAAAGGCGCCGAAGTGTTATGTTTGACACTCAAGTCAAAGAAGGATCCGTACTTGTTGCAAAGGGAGCTATGCACAAGGAAATTGGCATGTTGCAGTCATCAGACAAGTCAACCAAGCCAACAAATACTTCAAAACAGTTAAATGGAGATTCTTTCTATTGTACCTACTGTAAGAAGCATCGCCACACAAAAGAAAGATGCTGGAAGCTGAAACAACTGAATAATAATTGTTGGAAAGAAAATGGGAGTCAATCGCACATTGCAAACACTCACCAGAATGACTTAGATAATTCTTCTAAGTCGAAACCAGAGATCGGTCAAGAAGATATCGAAAGGCTGAGAGGTTCGCTTAATTCTTTAGATAGAAGTACTCCAACAGAGACAGGTATATATTCTCTAGCATTCTCAGGTATCTTTTCTCTTTCTTGTACTGCTAATGTCATGACAAGCGATTCCTTCCCGTGGATGGTTGTTCTGGAGCAACAGACCATATGACCTCTTCCTCTAGATATTTTTCGTCATATACCCCTTGCCCAAGCCATAGAAAAATTACCATTGATGATGGATCTACTGTTACTGTAGCTGGTTATAGAGACATCAATTTAAATTCTCTATACCTTAAAAATGTGCTTCATATTCTAAAATTGTTTGCTAATCTTATTTCAATTCAAAAGGTTACTCATTTTTGCGATAAAGTCAGAGAATGGTGGTCCTCTTTTGTTGTGGTTGGTAGGCCGAATTTCATTCTAGCCACTAAGTTAAAATGTTGAAGTTTAAACTGAAAGAATGGAACAAATTGAACTACGGCAATTTGGAAAAAGGGAAAGCAGCATTGCTAGATCAATTCTTGAATTAGATAAAGTTCAAGATCAAAGAAACTTGAATGATGATGAATTGGTTAATAAAGCAAGCTTGGAAATGGAATTTGAAGAATTGGCAAAGTATGAAGAAATAGCTTGGAGACAAAGATCAAGAGTGCTATGGTTGAAGCAGGGGGACAAGAACACCAATTTTTTTCATAGAATGGCTAATGCGCGCAGAAGGGTCAACAATCTAGATAAGCTGGAAGTCAGGGGTGAGATGATAGAGGAACCAGGTGCTATTAAAGCGGAAATTATAGATTTTTACAAGAATTTGTATGCTGAAACAGAGGCATGGAGGCCAAACTACCCTTACGAAAATTGTCCGACAATATCAGAAGAGGAAAAGGAGTGGTTACAAAGACCTTTTAAAGAGGAAGAGGTTTTGATAAGTGTTAAAATTTGCGTTGTTGACAAGGCACCAGGCCCAGATGGGTTCTCTATGGGGTTTTTTCATTCTTGTTGGGATGTGCTGAAAGAAGACATAATGAAATCAGTGCAAAATTTCCATACTCAGGAGGTTTTCGAGAAAAGTTTAAATGCTACATATATCGCCTTGATACCGAAGAAGAAGGGTACTAAAGAATTGAAGAATTACAGACCTATTAGTCTTATTGGAAGTGTGTACAAAATTTTATCTAAAATGTTAATCGAGATACTTAAAAATGTGATTGACAAGCTGGTAGACAAAACAGATGGCTTTCATTAAAGGAAGACAAATTATGGATACTGCAATGATTGCAAATGAATGTGTCGATACAAGATTGAGGGGGCAGTCTCCTGGAATCCTGTGTAAATTGGATATCGAGAAGGAATACGATCATGTAAATTGGGACTCTTTTTTTATAAATATACTTCGGGGTATGGGTTTTGGAAATAAATGGTTGAGGTGGATTTATTTTTGCATTAGCACTGTCAAGTTCTCTATCCTTGTGAATGGCTCTCCTAAAGGTTTCTTCTCCTCTCATAGAGGTCTCAGGCAGGGGATCCTCTATCCCCTTTCCTATTTATTCTGGCTATGGAGGGTCTTTTTTTTTTTATAAGGTAATTTGTATTGATAGATCAGCGCAAAGTTGAACAAAAGTACAAGGAAAAAGATAGTTACATATTCTACAATGAGCTAATAAAATCAAGAATGGCTTCAGGTTCAAATACATTTGTTGTCACCATCTTGCACCAAAATCTAAGTAAAGATAAATATTTTGACTTAAGCCTAAGAGTAGTAATTTTTCTGTCTGGCTATGGAGGGTCTTAATAGTATGCTACAAAAGGCTAGAACATATGGCTGGGTGAGGGGATTTAAAGTAGCAAATAGGGATGTTTGTACTCTAGAAATCTCAAATTTATTATATGCAGACATGTCTTTGCTAATGTGTGACGTCGAGATTGATCAGTTGAGACACATCAGACTCATTCTCATAGTTTTTTAGGCAGTCTCCGGTCTTCATGTCAACTGAAGGAAAAATGTGTTATTCCCAATTAAGGAGGTGAGTAATATGCAGGGCTTAGCAGCTATTTTGGGGTGCGAAACAGGAAATTTACCAACTATATATTTGGGATTAGCTTTGGGGGCAAAGAATAAATCTCTTCAAATATGGGATGGGGTAATTGAAAGAATTGAAAAAAGGTCAGCTAAATGGAAAAGCCAATATCTTTCTCTAGGTGGTAAGGTGGTTCTTGTAAATTCTGTCCTTGATGTCATCCCTACATATGTGATGTCTTTATTTCCTCTACCTAAGAAAGTGGAAAAAAGAAATGATGCCCTTAGAAGAAATTTTATTTGGCAAGGAAACAAGGAGAACAGGACCATGCATTTAGTCAACTGGAAATCTTTAACAATCAACAAGAGTCAGGGTGGTCTGGGCATTAAGAATTTAAGAAATTAGAATCTTAGCCTTTTAACTAAGTGGTTGTGGAGGTACAATCGTGAGAATAGGCTTTATGGAGGCAAGTTGTTTATCAAAAATATGGAGAAGAGTCTCGCTGGTACACTAGAGATGTCAATTCATCTTTTGGGGTGAGCAATTGGAGGTCTATCAGATCTTTGTGGCTTTATTTCATCAAGCATGTGGGGTTTAGAACTGGAAACGGAATGAAGATTTCCTTCTGGAATGATGATTGGGTTGGGCATGGTCCACTCAAAGATTTATATCCTGACCTATTTGTTCTGATATCAAATCCAGCAGCAAAGATAGGAGATATATGGAGCAAACATGGTTGGAATTTCAATTTCAGGAGATTATTAAATGATTGGGAAATAGACAGAATGGCTGAACTTTTGAAGGAATTGGAGAGTTTCCAAGGAATTACAGATAGAGAAGATCAGTTGATATGGAAAGGAAATGATATGGAAAGGAAATAAGAAGAAGACTTTCTCTCTAAGCTCGGCTTATCTACTTTTCTCAGGTAACAGTCAGGTAAACGCTGAATGGCCATGGAAACAAATCTGGAAAGTTCATGCGCCTCTTAAAGTTCTTTGCTTTTCATGGTTAGTGGCAAGACAAGCATGTTTGACACAGGAAAACCTTATGAGAAGGGGATTCCAGCTGAGCTCCAGGTGTTACTTGTGCAATAAAGAAGCAAAGGATAATAGTCACTTATTTATTCATTGTGAAATTACTTCAGAACCGTGGCAATTGTTTCTTAACATAGTGGGGCTTAGGTGGACAATGCCAAAGTCCACAACTGATCTACTAAGCTGCTGGAATCAAGTGGGTAACGCTGTCACAAACAAGAGATAGTGGAGAGTGATACCAGCTTGCATCTGGTGGACTGTTTGGAGGGAGAGGAATGCCAGGGTGTTTAAAGAAAAAAGCAGTTCTTTACAGAAGAAAGATGAATTATATACTGCTTTTTTATTTTTGGTGTAAAGAAAGTTTTGTAAATGATGGGGATCCCATAATAGATATAATGCAGTCCCTGTAAGTAGAGCAGAAGTATGTTTTAGTTTTTTTTCTTCTTTCTTTTACCCTAGTTATGCCTTTTTGGCATCTTGTAATTAAGATCCTTAGCATAATTTTGTGCTAATGATTAATATATATATATATATATATATATATATATATATATATACACAAAAGTTACAATCTTAAAAAAAAAAAGATTCCAATTGCCAAGTAATCTTTTTCCCGTTTTATTGCATTTTTCAGGAGCGGGACACCAAGAGATGATTGGGCGTGCTAATGTCAGAAATGGGCTTTACTATCTGGAAAACCTGTCCCTAAAGAATGAAGCTTTGGATTCTTTTCCTAGGTCTTTTGTATCTGAGTCAGTCATGTCTAATCAAGAAAACATATGGCTTTATCATCATCGTTTTGGTCATCCTTCATTTCAAATTTTCAAAGTTATGTTTTTGCTTTTGTTTAAAGGTTTAGAAGTAGAGTCTTTTCATTGCAATGACGGTGAACTAGCCAAACATAGGCATGTTTCTTTTCCTATCAGTAATAAAAGAAGTATGTTTCCATTTGATCTCATTCATAGTGACATTTGGGGACCATCTACTGTCCCAAATATTTCTGGTGCTAAATGGTTTGTGTCTTTTATTGATGACTGCACCCAGGTAACGCGGGTTTACATTTTGAAAAAAAAAATATCGAATGTGAGCTATGTTTTCCCTAATTTTGCCAATATGATCAAGACCTAATTCAATACCCAAATCAAAAAAATTCGTTCAGACAATGCCCGAGACTACTTTAACCAAATCATGTCCTCATTTTTCAATAAGGAATGTATCATTCATGATTCATCTTGTGTCAATACACCCCAACAAAATAGGGTGGCAAAACGAAAAATGGATCATCTTCTTAATATTACATGATCACTATTGCTTCACAAGAATGTTCCAAAAAGCTATTGGGGGAAGCCATTCTAAATGCTACCTATCTCAGTAATCGAGTTCCGTCAAAAGTTCTCGGACTGAAATCTCCAATTGACACCTTGACAAGTTTCTTTCCTAATTTCTACGTCTCCAAGAACCTGACACCTAGAGTCTTTGGTAGTGTTGCCTATGTCCACATCCATTCTAAAAATAGGAGAAAGTTAGACCCACGTGAAATTAAATGTATTTTTATTGGCTATTCATCGACACAAAAAGGTTACAAATATTATCACCCATAAACTAAGAAATTCTTTGTCTCTGTTGATGTTACTTTTGTAGAGTCGGAGTTCTTTTTTGGCACCTCCTATCTTCAGGGGGTGAATGTAAGTGAAGATAGTGTCAAAGATGTGTTCTACTTAGATTTTCCGGAGTCATCTCAAACTCCAAGTCCTATTAAAACTCCAGTTGAGTCTCCAAGTCCCATTGAGTCTCCAAATCAGCAGGAAGAGAGAATCCAAAGTAGCATTCAACCACCACTTCGGGTTTATTCTCGGAGAAAAAAGCAAGCTCAAGCCCAATCATCATATTTGGCTCTTGTTCCAAGTTCAGAATGTGTTCCAGATTCTATGAACAATCAAGAACAACCCTCTAACCTTGTAGATGACCTAAATCTACCCATTGCCCTTAAAAAGGAACTAGAATATGTACAGAACATCTCCTTCACCTACTCTTGACCTACCAAAATTTCTCGTCAAGCCATAAAGCTTTTCTTAGTAACCTTCACTCAATACCTATCCTAATAAACTTGTCAGAAGCATTAGGGGACAAGAAATGGGAGGATACCATGAGAGCTGAAATAAAAGCGTTCGAGAAAAACAAAATATGGAAGTTAGTTGAGTTACCGAAAGGAAAAACACTAGTAGGTTGTCGATGGGTGTTTAGTGTGAAATAAAATTCTGATGGATTTGTGGAGAGATACAAAGCAAGATTAGTTGCCAAGGGATACGCCCAAACCTATGGCATAGACTATCTTGAAACATTTGCTCCTGTGGCAAAGATGAACACTGTAAGAATCTTACTCTCACTAGCTTCTATTTTTGGATGAACTTTGCAGCAGTTTGATGTGAAGAATACTTTTCTTCACGGAGATTTGGAAGAAGAGATATATATGAAAGTCCCACCAGGATTCGAGTCTAAGGTAGGAAAGGTATGTAGACTTAAAAAGGCTCTTTAAAGACTCAAACAATCTCCACGAGCATGGTTAGGAAGATTTGTAAAAATTATGATCAGATTGGGGTATAAGCACAGTCAAGGATCATACTTAGTTCGTGAAACATTCTGGAAATAGAAAATTAACAGCCTTACTTGTATATATGGATGATATCATAGTCACCGGGGATGATGAAGATGGTATATAATACTTAAAAGAATGTCTGCTTAAAGAGTTTGACATCAAGCAACTTGGGAAGTTAAAATACTTCTTAGGGATTGAGGCGGCCCATTCTAAACAAGGCATATTGATATCAAAGCAAAAATATGTCTATGATTTGCTAAAGGAGACGGGGAAATTGGGGAGTAAACCAGCAGCTACACCTATATAGTACAATCATAGACTAAGTGAAGTATCAGAAGATCCAAGTATGGATAAAGGGTCATATCAACAATTTGTTGGAAGATTAATCTACCTTTCCCATACTAGACCCGATATAGCTTATGTTGTGAGCGTGGTGAGCCAGTTTATGCACAATCCAAAGCAAGTGCATTTGAGAGCAGCTCACAGAATACTAGAGTATCTAAAAGGGACGCCTGGAAGGGGACTTCTACTTCGTAGAGGAGGCACCTTAACTCTAGAAGCTTATACAGATGCGGATTATGCTGGGTCCTAGTTGACAGGAAGTCAACCTTAGGGTATTGCACCTTCTTGGGGGTAATCTGGTGACATGGAAAAGCGAAAAACAAATGTTGTGGCAAGGTCAAGTGCTGAATCAGAGTTAAGGCCTATGTCGTTAGGAGTTTGTGAGTTATGGTGGCTTAAAATAATTATGTAAGACCTGAAAGTAAAGTGGGAGGCACCTATGAAACGGTACTGTGATAAAAAGTTAGCAATAAGTATAGCTCATAACCCAGTGCAGCATGATCGGGCAAAACACATAGAAGTTGATCGACACTTTATCAAGAAAAAATTGGATAGCGGGCTGATTTGTACTCCATTTGTGTCCTCCAAGGATCAACTAGCGGACATTCTCACAAAAGGACTACAAACCAGCAATTTTGAAGAACTTGTTAGCAAGCTGGGAACGGAAGACATCCATTCACCAGCTTGAGGGGAAGTGTCAGATTAGAAGATATCTTTCACAGCTTTAGCAAGGATATTTCTCTGTAAATAGTTAAGATAATTTTTTCATGTTTAGCATAGGAAAATCAAATCTGATTTGATCTGATTTTATTCCTGATTTGTAAAGATTTGCACCTGATTTGTAGAGATCTTTCAACTAGTATATAAACCTCTATATTGATTTATAATCATCAGGAAATACAAATATATACTTCTATTCTGCACACACCCCCATCCATTCTCCTCTCCCACCTTGCACCAAATATAGAGTATATATATAGTACTTCATTATAATAGTTGTCATAACGTGAAAGGTGAAAATCAATTTTTGTAAAGCTTCTGTCTGAGGGGGGAAATAACAGAAGAAAACAAGAAAAGCAAAAAAAAATCATATTAAACGTGTCCAATATCTAGCTTTTGGAAAAGAGTGAGCACTACCTCACTGACGCCATACAGTCCTGTTCCTGATGAAGAAGCATAGGAGTGGTTCGGAATCTTCATCTGGGGACTTCTGATAGTTGGGTATCTGGAGTTTATAACAATGATGACTTCTATGTAAACACAAAGCAATTACATAGATGCCGCAAAATCATGAATAGATAATACTTACCTAGTGGAACCTGGAAAATCCGGAAAGTCATATTCACGAGCACCACCCTAGAGGTACAACTTTACACTTGGTTAGTCACATAAAATGACAAATGAATTAGAAGATAATGATCAATTCAGTTCAACTAAGCACCACAAGTTCTCTACAGCTCAGGAAACGTTAAACAGTACATTGATTACAGCACCTTATTTGAAACAGAAAATCAAGTCATTTAAAAAACACGTTCAAATAATTTAAACCAGACAAAAATTAACTGCACTCAGCACAAATAGAAATGGAAGTGGAAAGCTAAAAAGCGTGTGGGGAAGACTAATCCATAGTACTTTATATTTAAAAAAAAAAAAAAAAAGCGCGTGTGGAAGGCTGCAAAAGGCACACATCAGCAAAATCCTATTGTACATGACTCCCTATTTCAAATTAACTCACATGGTTCCTACTGATGTCCATTTCCCTTACAAAATTATGCTTAAATAGACCAAAAGCGATCTGTCATTCTGAGCTCATTTGCAATAAAGCAAGTAAACCATGTTACAATGGAAGAGATTAAAGACTTCTAACTTCTGAGGAACATTACTCTGACACTTTAACTATTCCTTGAAAATCAACCTTGAGGCTAGCTCAACTCCATAAGCTAGTTCATTAGGTAATGATTTCCCACAACCATATATGTAGACAACAACCTATTTCTAACCCAATGTAAGGCAATTAAGCACCACTCATACACCCAAACCTAGTTAACTGGATTGGGTCTGGCTTTGGTACCATGTTGCAAAAATGAACCTTGCGTCTAACTTAACCCTAAAAGCTAACTCATGAAGTGAGGATCGCCAAGACTATAAAGATAGGTCTCATTTCCTCAACCACAGTGGGACAATCCAACACTCCATCACATTTTCCCCTTGCACCAACAGTTTTTCCTCAATCATTTCTTGCAAAACATACCTAACAAATTTTGTGGTCCACGCAAAACTTATTTTGAAAAGTTACACCCTCCACTTCATGAGAAACCCCAAAATAACCTAAAATAAAAAATAAAAAACAGCACCAACAATGGAATGAAAACTAAGTATTAAAGACTTTAACTTCTGGAGATGTCATATCTCAAATACTACAATTGTTCTCTGCTTCAATTAACCCCTACAACCAACACTTCTGCTCAATAGCTTTTCGCAAAAATTGAGATTAGGGCTTACTCATGACAACACGTTTACATTAGGTTCACCATTTATTAGGAGGTTTATTAGTTTGTTTTTAGAGTTTGAGTAGTCGTTTCTTGTTGTTGTAACTGATGGCCAGCCATTTGTTGCAAAGCTTTAATAACATTGGTTGCTGACCCCGGGGATTTATCAAGAATGTTGCATGTATCCTTCATTATTGGCATGGGACCAGTGTCGACACGACACAGAACAGGTACAAGTACAAGATCCGTGCTGAATTTGGTCAGTGTACAACAATTGTTTGACCAAGGAAGGTGAAACAAAGAACACTAAGAAGCAGATAAAGCACGAAGCAGAAAACAAAGAATAAAGAGAAGACGGAGACAACTTTAGGCGAAGGTAGTATGACCAGCAGAAACCATTCCACCCTACCTCTGTCATTGGAAATAGACGGCACAAACCACTCCTCACAAACTCAGACAAAGAAGCCTGGAAATTGACTGACAAGTTTAAAACCGCCATAAGTTAGAGCGAGGAGCAACTGCACCAAGGTTCCTTTGATAATTGCTGTAGAAGTCACTCAGCTATAATTTGGGTGCTGGATTTCTTTGCTAGTTGCTGGTAGGCAGGGCTTTTAATACTCGCTGAATAAACATGCTAAGAAATGAATAGGAACTTATTACAGGGCCGCAAGCGAAGTTCATTTTCTAATTATAATCAATTACTAGAAGAATAAAGCAAGTTGGGTCAGTTCTCTACCACTTAACACAACTTCAAATGGTAAAGTTTATTCAGCATAACTCATTATTAAAACAAAGATGGATTTTAGCAATAACTTTAACCGAAAAGTTTAGTGGTTTTAAGCCCTTTTAAGTGGTTAATGTATTTTCTTCTGATGAAGTAATTGAATTTTATTAATAGAAAAGGCTCAAAAACGCCTGTTTACAAGGAGTATACCAAAAACAAAATATAGAAATCTTACAACAAAATCGATTTTCTACGAATAACACCCAATCCTCTATACTAGCGGGAATCTTTTTTTTTTTTTTTTTTTGATGAAGTAAGGATTTCATTAATTAAAAGCATCCAGTGGATGCAAAGTTACAAAAGTTGTTACAAAAATTAGCTCTATTACAATAGGCTATGTTAAGATTAGAGAGCTAATAAAGTCCAAAAAATACATCAGTGCTATTTGCAGGACTTAGAAAGTTCCAACTAAACAAACTGACCAAGCATCTAGCTTTTAAAGAGTGAAGGGGAGTTGAGCTGCCATCAAAATATCGTCTATTCCTTTCAGTCCAGATGCACCAAAAAATTGTAGCTGAAATCATTCTCCAAATATTTTTTATGGCGTTATCAACTCTCATAAAGCACCAGCTTTCATAGGCTTGTTTGACTGTTTGTGGCATGACCCATTTAAGACCAACGATTGATAAGAAAAGGTTCCAAATAGCAGCAGCTGCTGGACAATGCATGAAGATATGGTTAATACTCTCAGAGTTATTCTGACATATGTAGCATCTATTAACCGAGACTATGTTCCTTTTGGTGAGATTATCCTGTGTTAGACATGCCTCATTTAAAGCTGTCCAAGAGAAACAGGACACTTTAAGAGGCAGTCTAGTCCTCCACACAATTTTCCACGACCAATTGTCAAGCATACTATTCTGAGAGCACATGTAGTTGTAGCAATCACTTACTGTGAACTTTCCTTTCTTAGAGTTTCCCCAAATGATACTGTTAGGTACCTGGTCATTCATTTTGTAGTCATCTAGAGTAGAAAGAAGAGAGAGCAAATCTGAAACTTTCCAGTCATATAAGTTTCTTCTGAATTGAGAGCACCAGCTGTTACCCGTTCTGTTCTGTGCAATAGTGGAGTCAAGATTGCAAGCAATTTGGGCTAAACCAGGGTGTGCGACTGCCAGTGGAGAATCTCCAAGCCACTTGGCTTTCCAAAATTTGATGTGAGCACTATTTCCGGCTTTGAGTGTAACATTCTGAAAGAATTCCTCCCAATTGCTAGAAATGTGTTTCCATAAACCAACACCATGGGGAGCATTGCTTCTCCAGATTCTCCAGTGGTTATGAGTTCCATGTTTGGCATCAATGATCTCTTTCGAGAGTCCCAGTTCAGCGTGCCCATATCTCCAAAGCCACTTCATCAACATGTGCACCAAAAAGAAATTAGAGTTAAAATGTTACTTCTTATCTGTACGAAATCCATCTCTACACACTCAAAAGCTATTATATTTCTTTCTCCCCAAATTGTCCATATAAGTGCCAAAGGAGCAATCATCCCACGCTCGTTTTCTCTTCCTCCTCAAAAATGTCCAACTGAACATTAGCTCTTTGACCAATCAAGACATCACCCATTGAAGACCAAACCATCCCAGAGCTTCCTACCATATACGAGATGCTATCCTGCAATTTATGAAAAGATGATTCACGTCTTCTCCCAAGCAATTACACATAAAACACCAACTGACACATAAATTCTCCGCCGTCAGAATCATCAGCCTCGTAGCCAACCAAGTGCAGAAACAAGCCTTCTTTGGAGCCCTCAGTATCCACACAAAGGGGGATGGAAATTTTGTCTTCTCTCTTGGAGCTTTCCATAATAAGTCTAAACAGAGAAGGACCCACTATTCCCCGCCCCCCATCTCCAAGAGTCACGACTAACTTGTAGAAATCTTTGGTTGTGCACCAAACTAATCAATCTTTGAAGCTCTTCTAACTCTCAAACTTGTAAATTATTTCTAAAGGTCAAATTCCAAAGATGCCCTCCCCCTTGAATTTCTCGAACCTCTTGTAGTACGCTCTCTCTTTGACAAGAAATTCTAAACATATAAGGAAAAGCAACACATAATGCACTATCCCTACGCCACTTGTGCCGCCAAAAGCTAACCCTATTACAATCCCCTACTCTAAAGGAAATGTCCCCATTAAACTCCTGTCATCCCTTCTAAATGTTCCTCCATAAACCACACCCATAAGGAAGAGTAATTGCTTTTGTTATCCAACCCCTCTCTCCTCTTCCCCATACTTCTCTTTTACCACTCCCTCCATAGAGCATTCACCTCTTCCCTAAATTTCAATAACCACTCATAGTAAATGTTATATATGTTAACACTTACACATTTAACAAATGTATTCCAATACTCGTACATGTACTCCTGTCTAAAGTCTCGATCCAAGAATTTACGAGATGATGAAACCAACCTCTAGATCCATACCCATGTTGGACACCCACAACCCGTTTCATTGCAACATAGACTACCCCCAGTATACTTTTTCTTTTTTTTATTTCAATGGTGAGGGAGAAATTAAACCCACTTCGCATTATAATCGTACCAGTATTTTGGAGAGCGCGAAGTGAAGAAAAGCGATAATGGCCCCTAACGCTTAAAGCGTGAAGCTTCATTGAAGTGAAGCAAAACTTTTTTTAAAAAAAAATCTTGCAAAAATAATTAGAATGATTAAGAACTTACCAAGAACATTTAAGCAAACTTTATATTTAAAATAAAAAGTAAAGAACAGAGGACGAAGACATAAGAAATAGAAAAAAGAACACAGCTTAAGCAGAGGAAGAACAAGAAAGAAACAAAGCAAGAAAGAAAGAGAGGAAGAAGAAGAAAGAAAGGAGAGGAAGAAGAAACCCTAGGCAGCGTGATTTTTCTCCAAGACTCCACTGGTCTTATTTTCTCTTTAAGGTTTCTGCTCTTTGACACAGAACCTCCAAGTTTCTTTCTTCACAAATTGGTCTCAGCTTCTATTTTTCTTTCATAAAACACTGTCAAATACTTTTTTTCAACTGAAGCGCTCGCTTCACGCTTCAGCACATAAAGCGTGTGCTTCATTGAAGACGCTTCGCTTCACAGATCAAAAGCGCTGAAGGGTCGCTTCATCGCTTTAAGCGATGAAGCGACCGCTTTTTAAAATACTGAATCATACTAACAGCTCATCAAAATTTCCTAGCACCATTTCCAGCTATTACTATTAGTACAAATTCCATAACCAAAACAATGATGATGCTGACAATCAACTTTATCGTATCCCCATAAGACTACAACAGCTGTACTCAGTTACAAATCTCAGTCAGCTCTCAGACATAAAAATAGTTAAGAACTAGTGCACATAGTAAGGTATGAGCTCATGTGCAGTAAAGGTACACTCATTTTCACCTAAAGAGATGGTACCCAGTACCTCCACCAACCCTTCAACCTTATTAATGCATATCGAGTATAACAGTGTTACAGCAATTGCCTCTTCTCCTGACGCTTGCAATCCTAGCTAATTACTTTAACTCATTCAAACAGTTGAAATATCATGAACTAAACAGCATTTGAAGGCTGAATTCATACCTTAAAGTGTTCATATCCACTAGAGCTGCCAGCTCTCATCACACGTAAAGGTCGTGGATCTCCAGTTGGGATGTCTGTTAAAGGGCCATAACTAGGGAGTGGCCTAACTAGAGCAGACTCCATATTATCATTGGCATCCCGGAGGCATCTTGCTCTAAGTCTCGATGAAATCTCTACCAGGACATCTTTTGAAACACCAAAGCTTCCAGAAATATGGGTTACTAGAGCTTCGATTACTTTTGAGAATGAAACTTCTCACTGATAATTTGAAATAATAGCACAAACAGACAGTAAATGCTGAAGTTAAGTGAATCACATGTACAAGCTCCTCATCCACAGATGCACATTTGGGTTTCTCGTCTTTGGAGAAAACGCGAATATCTGCTTGGGTCCTCCTCCTCATCTCATTGATAACTTGACCTCCTTGTCCAAGAATGCAGCCAACCTTACTAGAGGGAACAAGAAGCCTAGTAGTGATTATTCCTTTGTCAGATATTTCACTTGTTTTATGTTGAAGCGGAAGAATGGCATTAATAGTTTGTGATCTAGGATCCCAAAGAGCCTGGAAGTGGGAAACAGAAAACGCTTATTGGCCTCATTAAGTATGCTTATATTAAGAATGTCACAACAGTAAATGCTACCTCCAAAGAGGAAACTCGAATAACTCTTTCATCAGATTCAGGTGAAACATCCTCGACGTGAATACTTGCCCCTGTTTCTTGCCGCAGTTGTTTTACATTGAAGCCCTGCTTACCGATAACACTACCAATCTTTGTAGCAGAGCACAGAATTTTCATGGTGAAGTCAGATGGAGGTTCTTTAGTATGAGAGGAAGTAACAGGATCAAAATCACTGTGTCCCATTCTAGAAGGTCCATTCCCATATCCTCCCATCCCTGCCACAGGTGGCAAACTATTCAGATTGGTGCTCCGTTGAGACCATAAAGAATTTCCTGGTGGAACCATATTTTCCATGGGAGGACCAGGGGGATGAAAACCTTGAGCACCATGAGCCATGGGAAAACTCATTGGAGGTTTGTCTTTACGCGGATTCTGATGCAACAGAGTTGACACTTCATAAAGTGCTTTTTTTTACTAGACCAGGTTTACCGGATATCTGAAAAAAAACCTACCAGCACTGAAAGCTTTTTCAACATGATATAGTCCAGCAAGACACTTCATTTAACATAGAGTAGGATAACAGTTATACCCAAATAGCAGAAGTATACTCAACATTGAAATAAAACAGCAGTGCTTTGGGACAAGACTGTATCCCACAAACACAGCCTTCTTCTTCTTTTTTTTCTTCTTTTTTTTTTTTTTGATAAAAAGTATCCCGCAATGGCAGTTAATACCATACAAACCAATACTAACAGATGGTTGAAATATAAAATTTACAATCATCTACTGATATTCAAGAATAAAAAAACTTCAAGGTGGAAAATATTAAAAAATTAAAGCATAAAAATAGGCAAACGGCCGAGAAATCTTTGTAAGTGTTCAAAAAGGTACCTTGTTATCAAATTAAATGAATATTCGACAAAGAAAATTACAAGCCAGAGATAAAACTTAATCAATTTGAGCTCTGGTCTAGTCAACAATGAGTTTAAAAACTGGAGAAAAAAAGATAAGGATCTGTACAAAAGAAATGAAAAGAAGTGTACAGAAATCAGGAAAACTATTTCTGACCAAAATCATCTAACAGTGCAGAAACTTGATTATTAAAATCAATATTTGAATCATGCAACCTCATCTCCTTTCAACCTCAAACTATTACTACTCTCCAAGTAAAGCTAATTTCAGAATCATGATCCAGAAATTTCAAATAAACTGGATTTAGAAGAGTGACAAGACACTTACTTGAACCAATACATCAGTCGCCATAGCACAAGCTGGGAGATGATCAGTAGGAAGAACACGGATGCTTGCCCCAGTCTCACTCCGCGATCTCTGAATAACATCACCTTTTTTTCCTAAGAGGCATCCCACCAAATTGTTTGCAACAAGGAGACGTGTAATGACTTCAATTTCCTTGCTATTACCATCTGCCGCTCCACCCAAGTCTTCCTCGACAATCCTATAATGGATTTTTAGGAGAGCATCTTGGGCAGCACAACGTGGCTCCATGCCTTTACTTTCTTCCCTTGTCACTTGATTCTCATTGTTTCTGTCACTGTTGATTCTTCCAGCCAGCTGTTTAGACAGTCTAGAAATGATTATCACTCTCTCATCAGAACCAGGAACAGAGTCAGCAACTGTGATCTTTGCTTTTGTTTCCTCTCTTAGGGATTTGATTATGTTACCACCTTTTTCAATTACACTACCAATTTTTTTGGATGGACAAAGTATATGATAGACGGTATCTGAAGCTTGACCTTTTTCTGAAAATGGTTCATGGTTAGGGTAGTTCAAATTTGCATTTCTAATGCCTCCCTTTTTCTTGAATTGGGGGCTAGAGAGTTTATTAAGAAAATTTCTTTTATTCCCATCCATGAATAGATGGATAAACAAAAATCATACAACAAAAAGAACCTCTTTCTTCCCCTCTTTTAAGAACCTTCTACTTCCCTCTTTTAATTTTTCCCTGGTAATTTGAGACCAGCACTCGGTCCAACAATGCTAGGACCTGGAAATGGAATCAAAAACAGTAAGGGCATCAAGTACAAACATGAACTAGAACAAGAACCTATGAGGTATGCCCTTACACAACAAAAAGTACTAGACTCCAAATCTTTAGAGATATATTTTTTTATAAGGTAAAAAGTGTATTGATGTATATTAAAAACTGGAAAGTAAATGCATCCAAAAGTGTAAGAGCATTACAGAGAATGTAATGACCATGGAAGATCAAGCATGACATTAGGCGATTAGGCTCTAACACGTTTGCCCTTGTAGTGTTGCACCAGAAACTAATCGAGTATAAACAATTTTGTTAGTTTTTTAGTAGAAGCAGACTAGTCTCCAAAGATTCTAGAGTTTCTTTCTTTCCAAATGACCAAGCTTATGGGCTTAGAGATACATTTTTTAGGACGGAGGAAGTGTAGAAAAACTAGAAAGGATATGGTTCTCTGCAAAAGACATCCCATAGTCTTCACAAATAAGAATCCCAAGGGTACACCTAAAACTAATCGAAAACAAAATAGCTGTTCCAGCATGTGCAAGATCATACTCTATCAAAGATGGCTCCAAGATTTAATCTTTTTGAGTTCAAGATTTTTTAACCATCGAACAAATAGGGTTCAAAACATAATATTCCCTCTGACCCAATTTATGTGGCACATTGTCATTTTTAATCTGTCCCAAAAAGAACTGGACACTTGTTGGACAATTATCAAATAACAATACCTCTATTTTATCCTTGTTGGACCCTACTTACTTTAAAAGTTCCAAACAACTTTTAATTACTTCCATCTTCTCTGCCTTACTTTTTCTTAACATCTAACAAGGATAATTTTGAATCTTTCCAGGGTCGATCTTTATTTACTTTAAACTTCGTGCAAAGCCAAACATCACCACATAAATTGAGACGGAGGGAGTAGTTATTCTACTTTTCAAATAAATATATGAGGTCTAGAAAAAAAAATCGTGGGGTTCAATTGCACCAGTTTCTTATATTATGCATCCACCACTGACTCCATTCCCACTGATGCTCTTATGTTCCTACATCGTCTTCTTATTCTATTGATTCTATGCATCACCCCTTACACTGTCTCAGGCATTGTCGATCGTGCTCCAAATAAATTCAGGGAAATTCAATTCTTATTGGTAAAACTCTCAAGGTCAACCCTAAGTAAAACAACGAACGATGTTAATTCCTAGCAGCTGGAATGCAGCTTAAAATACTACAATCAGCGTAAAGAACTTTTTACAGTGTCAGGTCCTCAAAAGATATCTACAAGTAAGCTTCCATAAAATGTAGGATTTAAAACCTTCAAAATAACACGAGTTACCTGCTACAATAGGTAATGATGACTTTATAGTGTAAAAATTATTTACATTGTCAGTGTACAAAACTTAAACTCTTTACATATCGTCGCCCATGTTCACAATGATAGTAGTAGCTAATACTAATTCACATGATTCACAAATGCGAAATAAGTATGCAAGTGAAGAAAAGATTCAGATGCTTACCATTTCTGACAGACCGGAAATGGCGAATCGCCAGGAGTTCTGGCGACAGGGTTACTGGAAATGAGAACAAGAACCAATTTTGGGTCTATGCTCCGGCCGAAGGGCATAAATAGCCAATTTTAATAGCATCATTTAATACCTAGCCACTTTTGAACACACATTACAAGACCTGATCCCTTGTAAATGTCGGCATCTGGGTAAGCCTATTTAGGCCAACGTTAGTTCCATTGATGAAAATTGGTGGATTTATATGAATAGGTGAAATTGAACATATTCTTGTGAGATTGAGCACTTTAAAGATTGTCTAAAAAATTGACCACTTTTACATTTCAAGAAATCGTAATTACGGGCACCGCTTCGTATACACATAGAAGAAATCAGGCAGATCTCCAGGTGGCTATCTTTGTGAACTACTTTGAGAGCGGAAGTATTATTGTGGCAGACTCAATCAATAAGATTTTTCATCCTCTTTGCTTTTATTTAGTTTTTTTATTGTTAACTGTTTGCTAATTAATTATTTGACATTGATTGGTTGTTTGTTAATCATTAATATAACTATTTAATTATGTCTAACGATATCATAATACCATTGAATCTTGATATAATTGATTGTTTGTGGTCCTTTAAATACAAATTTAATCGGTAAACTAAATTTTGAAATTTAGGTTACAGTGATACATGGACTATTCGATAGTTTGGGAGCAGGAGTATTCCACTCAAGGGGCAGAAGTATTTCGCTCAGATTGTACATTATACTGTCGGATTCAATGAGTATCCCGAGCCGGGGCAGGATAATGTTAAGTTATATATCTCACGGTGTCAATGAGAGTTCCGCATTGGTGAGGATTATCAGTTATTTGGGCACATATGACCCCATTGCATCATAATGCATTCATCTCATCTTCGTTGCACAGGCTGTTGAATATTATGTGATTGGTTCATCTGTTTTGTGCTTGTAATATATGCTTCTGATTGTTTATATGTTTCTGGTTGTTATCTGCTCCTCTCTTCTCCCTAGCTAGTTAATCTGTTCTTGGATGTGGCTAGCTAGCCCCACTTTGCTGAGACCTTTCGAGTCACCCTTTTGTTGTTCCTTGTCAATTTATTTCGTTTCAACCGGTTTCGCTGCAGGACCGAGTTTGAGGCGTGACTGAGGAGCGGAGGCATATTCAGCTGTCAGGGTTAGCCAATTTTTGTCTGTAATGGCCACCAACTCTATTCTGTCATATTATCCATATTTCAATCAGGTTGAGCATGCAAGTTCTTGCGCTAAATAGACAGATTTGGCACTGTTGTTCCTTTTGGGCCCCCAAAAGAAAGTCTTGTATATTCAGGGACAGATTTACATGCAACAGATCGGGTGCCACGGCACCCGCAAGCTTCGGCGGGACTTTGTATATTTATGTATATTTATCAGCTAAATACTACATATATTAACTTTGGCACCCATTGTCATCTAAGGCACTGTGGTGCCAGTGGCAAAGAGCCCATGCTCTATCCCTGATGTGTGGTATTCGAATCCAGATGACAGCATCTGTTTTTTTAGTATTGCAACAAGTACAAAAAATTTCACCTACTGCCCTCAATAAGCCATGGTCTTACCTAATTGCCCCCCACTTATAAATGTTTTAAGTAAATGCCCTCCACATCATAACCCCTTTATGAAAGGACTATTTTGCCCCCCCCCCCCAACTTCTGTTAATTCATGCTGAAGGTTTCCTTCTCTCTTTCCCCATTCCTGGCCTCCTTCTTTCTTCTTTGTGTGGCTCCCAACTTGTTTAATTCACGCTGAAAGATTTCCTTCTCTCTTTCCCCATTCTTGGCCTCCTTCTTTCTTCTTTGTGTGCTAGAAATTTGGGATTTTTTTTCTTGTGTTTGCTTGATTCCAGTGATTTGAAGGTTTTTATTTCCTATGGCTATTAGATATTCATGTTTTGCATAGAGCTTAAAATCTTGACCATGGCTAAGAGTTGTACAGACTTTTTCTGCAAGTTGCTTATTGCAGTAGAGGTTAAAGTCTTGGCTATTGCCAATACTTACAGAGATGTTCTGTGTAAGTTGTCGCTTCCACCAGAACTTAGAGTCTTGGCTATTGTCAAGAGTTGCAGAGACTTTGTCTCCAACTTGTTCATTGCAGTAGAGGTAGAAGTCTTGGCAATTGTCAATACTCTAAGAGTCTTTTAGTGTAAGATCCCCCTTGCCAGAACTTAAAGTCTTGGCTATTGCCAAGAGTTGCAGAGACTTTGTCTCCAACTTGTTCACTGCAGTAGAGGTAGAAGTCTTGGCAATTGCCAATACTCTTAGAGATTTTTAGTGTCAGGTCCTCCTTGCAGAAGAACTTAAAGTCTTGGCTATTGCCAAGAGTTGCAGAGACTTTCTCTGCAAGTTTTGCACATCAATATGGGTAAAAGTCTTGGCAATTGCCAATACTTGCAGAGACTATTTGTACAAGTTGCTCCTTCCACTAGAGTTTAAAGTCCTGGCAATTGTTAATACTTGCAGAGACTATTTGTACAACTTGGCCCTTCCGCTTGAGTTTAAAGTGTTGGCTATTGGCAATAGTTGTAGAGACTATGACAATAGGGCTTAAAGTCTTGGCAATAGGGCTTAAAGTCTCAACACAGCCTCCCATTGCAGTAGAGTTTAAAGTCTTGGCTATTGCCAATACTTTGGAGATTTTTCAGTCTTTGTAGCAAAACTTAAACTCTTGGCAATAGTTGCAGAGAACTTTACCCTTGCAACTTGAAGAAATCTTACATTGAATCTTCTCTTGAACAAAGCAATCTGTAAAAAGAATGCGGTTTTTATGGTTTCCTTGATAGCGTGAATGGAGAAAAGGGAGGGGAGGGACTGGGGCGCGTCTTTTTACTGATTTGTAGGGGTATTTTGGTCCGAAAAAATTCATTAAACTAATGAGGGCATTTTTGCTAAACATCTGTTAGTGAGAGGATTTTGGCAAACCAAAGCTTCCCGTGTCATATTTTTGCAAATCCCCCGTTTACAATTTTTCAATAAGTTATACAAAGTGAATACAAAAAATTTCACCTAGTGCCCTCAATAAGACATGGTCTTACCTAATTGCCCCCACTTACGAATGTTTTAAGTAAATTCCCTCCTTATGAAAGGACTATTTTGCCCCAACTAGTTTAATTCACGTTGAACATGTTTCATTCTCTCTTTTCCCATTCCTGGCCTCCTTATTTCTTCTTTGTGTGCTGAAATTTTGGGATTTTTTCTTATGTTTGCTTGATTTGAAGGCTTTTATTGCCTATGGCTATTAGATATTCATGTTTTGCATAGAGCTTAAAATCTTGACCATGGCCAAGAGTTGCATAGATTTTCTATGCAAGGTGCTTATTGCAGTAGAGTTTAAAGTCTTGGCTATTGCCAATACTTGCAGAGATGTTCCGTGTAAGTTGTCGCTTCCACAAGAACTTAGAGTCCAGGCTATTGCCAAGAGTTGCAGAGACTTTGTCTCCAACTTGTTCACTGCAGTAGAGGTAGAAGTCTTGGCAATTGCCAATACTCTTAGAGATTTTTAGTGTCAGGTCCTCCTTGCAGAAGAACTTAAAGTCTTGGCTATTGCCAAGAGTTGCAGAGACTTTCTCTGCAAGTTTTGCACAGCAATATGGGTAAAAGTCTTGGCAATTGCCAATACTTGCAGAGACTATTTGTACAAGTTGCTCCTTCCACTAGAGTTTAAAGTCCTGGCAATTGTTAATACTTGCAGAGACTATTTGTACAACTTGGCCCTTCCGCTTGAGTTTAAAGTGTTGGCTATTGGCAATAGTTGTAGAGACTTTTTCTGTAGTTGTAGAGACCATGACAACATGGCTTAAAGTCTTGGCAATAGGCAAGAAGTCTCTATAAGCCTCCCATTGCAGTAGAGTTTAAAGTCTTGGCTATTGCCAATACTTTAGAGATTTTCAATGTAAGTTTCCCTTTCCAGCAAAACTTAAAGTCTTGACTATTGCCAAGACTTGCAGAGTTTTTTTCCTGAAGTTGGCTAGTGCAAGAGGGCTTAAAGTCTTGGTAATAGCCAAGAAGTCTCTCCCAGGTGCACATTGCACCAGAGCTTAAACTCTTAGCTATAAGCCAAGGGTTGCAGAGACTTTCTCTGCAAGTTGGCACTTGCAACAGGTCATAGAGTCTTGGCAATAGGCAAGAAGTGTATGTAGGGTGCTGATTGCACCAGAGCTTAAACTCTTGGCAATAGTTGCAGAGAACTTTACCCTTGCAACTTGAAGAAATCTTACGTTGAATCTTCTCTTGAATAGAGCAATTAATAAAAGGAATGGGGTTTTATGGTTTTCTTGATATTGTGAATGGAGAAAAGGAAGGGGAGGGACTGGGGCGCGTCTTTTAATTGGTTTGTAGGGGTATTTTGGTCTGGAAAAATTTCATTAAACTAATGAGTGCATTTTTTTTTTAAACATCTGTTAGTGAGGGCATTTTGGCAAACCAAAGCTTCCCGTGTCATATTTTTGCAAATGAACCCAACAAGTACGTTTGTACTTTGTACTGGGCCGAGCCCAGCGTAGGCGGGCAAAGTGCACCAAAGGCCACTTTTGGTAGTGGTCTTTGGTTTGAGGCCACTTTTTTTATTGGTTTTACATGAGAGATCACTTTTTGGAACTTCAATCCTTTTGGGTTGAACTTCAGACAAGTTCAGCCCACAAGGGGTGAAGTTCAACTTCAGCCCACCACAAGGGTTGAAGTTCAACTTCAGTCCACAAGGGTTGAAGTTTACGTATATATGCCTAAAAGTTCAGCCCTTACGGATTGAAGTTGAAACTTCATAATTTAGGCATGAAGTTCAACCCACAAGGTTTGACTTCAGCTCAAAAAGATTGAAGTTATAAAAAGTGGTCTCTCATGTAAGACCAATAAAAAAAAGTAGCTTTAAACTAAATACCAGTGGTAAAAGTGGCCTATGAACAAAATTTTTACGCGTAAGCTTGTCTTTTGTTCATTTCTTTTCCCCTTTTTTCTCTTCATTTTTTTTTTCTAATTTGTCATTCTCTCTTCCTTTATTTTCTCTTTTTTTCTCTTTTTGTTGTTGTTTTCCTTTTTTTTTTTTTTTGTTTCTGTCATTATTTCCTATTTCATAAGGACCTTATTTTTGGTAAAATATTTAAATAATTGTAATAAATATGAAATTTCCCTTTTTAATGATACCATCTATACATATTAAAGGATAATTTGACTAATATCTTTTATTGATTTTTTAAAAACTAAGTGGTTAGACTAAAAAATTAAAGTTTTTTGTTGTGAAAAGAATGTCATAAAACGTGATATTTAAGATGAATAATTATTGAAGATAAATTAATCTAATAAAAATAATATTACGTATACTAATAGTTAAGCTATTTTTTTAGTAAATTTTCAAATTGGGACACTCTTTCAAATATTAGCAATGTTCTTTCATATCTAAAAACTTTAAAACAACTGTGAAAAAATTATTAAATTAAACCTAACTTATTTGTCTATTGAGAAACAATGCTTTATAAATTTTGAAGTAACAAAAATGTTTCCGCCCCTACCCGATTCGACCCACCTTCCAATTTGGTGGCTAAGGATAGACACAAAAAGTGGTACCTGTAACCTTCAATTCCTGGATCAGCCCCTGTATATATTTTGTTCCCTTAAGAAACTTAGCTCCTGCCGATGCTCCCGGTGAGTGGCCGGAGCTTTTCATAAGGGGGGGGGGGGGGGAGGAATCTATAACAACACACCAAAAGTGTCTTATTTCTGTAAATCACCGAAGTCCATGTCACCAAGTCTTATTTGATCGGTTAGGACATGCTATTTGAACCTTGACATAATTTTGGAATGATTTTATCTGCTCATGCATTTGATATTTGAATATGGCATGTCATGTCTCTTTTTACATTTGACACGTGACTTGCATTACTTGAGCTTTTGGATTAAGTACCAACCAAATGAATCCTAGCATTGACTCATTATATAAGCCCACTTAGATGGACTAACTAAAGAGTTAACTTGAATTTTGATGCGCAGACACGCCTGCAAAACCATGTACTTGTGGATTAAATTTTAACAACATCAGTGTATTCAAACGAAGTTAGTGTCATCATAAGTTTTCAAGTCTTTACTTCCAGCCCTTTTCGTTGGCGACCAACCTTGTAAATGGTTAAATAAAAAAATTCTTTTGGTATGTGTAGTCGTATTTGTACACGTACTCTCATAGAAGGCAAAAAAGTAAACCTAAATTTAAAAAAAAAAAAAAAAAAAAAAAAAGTTACTGATCAACAAAATTGATCACACTTTAACAATGAAGCCACAGCTCCATTTTACACTCTCCAGCCGCGTCTAACAAGTTAACAGCTTCACTCCTTTTCATTTCCTTCGGCTTATCATGAGCCGTTACAAACGGCGCCAAGCCTAAAGTCAGCTGCAATTCAATTTCACCATCATCGGCTCCGGCTTTGGCTTCGGCTAAATCTTCATCAACTTCAGCCATTTCTTCTAACTGCAAACTCTCAATCTCCCGGCTTTCACATTCCACATTTGGACCCACAGCAGCTGCAGCTTCAGACTGGTGACTCAAACTCGACTCATGGCTCGTAGACCCATTAACTTTTTCATGCCCATATTCATCACCCGACCCGGAACAAATCGGGTTCTCTTTTTTTGACTTATTAGCACCTGAACGTTTAAATCGACATCGAGTCCTGACCCTATGCAGATCATTTGACTTTATAACATTATTGTCATCTTTGTTAACGTGCCTAATGTCATAAGGCAACTTTAAAGGTGGACCGTTGTTGTTTACAGCAACTTCAGAAGCTATAGGTGTAATTGGAGTTCCTTTTAGTACTGCCTCTACAGCATTTTGACAAAGTTGCCAATTTCCTGACCATAGTAGTCCTACTGATCCATATATTGGATTCACCATTCTTCCACATGCCTCATATAGCAATGACCTAAATATTGCTGCATTCACAAATAAATAAAAATCATTAGTGAGGTACTTATTAAATTTACAATAACACTACTTATTATAACATGTAAAAGCTATAGTTTAAAAATGCGTAACATGCTAGCTATAACATGTTACTAATATTTTTGATACTATCCATGTATATAAGTTGATAAATAAGTAATCTTAAAAAGGACAGTAATATGCCATTACATGTTACTGAATTTTTTGATACTATCAGTATATATAAGTGAAAAATTAGTCGACGAATATTTACCAGGACGAAGGTGATCTGGACCAGCATTAATAAGATTCATAAGGCCAGCACGTCCGTAAAATTTTGCTAGGAAAACAGTGGCGTTGGCTTGAGATTCAGGGTTTTTGATCCATTGAAGACATGGTCGTATACTACAATTTTCACTGCACCCTTTACGAAGAACCCTACAACCATTGCAACTCATACGCATTTTCACTAATTTTGGCTTAACTTAGCTATTGATGAGAAACTTCTTTTTTTTTTAAGAGAGAAGGATATTTTTTGAGTTTGATGAAAAATAGGAAGATGCATGAGACTTTATATATGAGTTCCTTGGTTTTGTAATATATGGGATTACTAGAGGCGCAGTGGTTTGTCTAAAAAGAAAGGAAAAAGCAGTATGTTTTCATTGGAAACCAGTTTTCCACATTCTTGGAATAGGGAGATGTACCACCACCTTATTGTAATAAACAAATCTTTCAACTAAAGTCCTAAAATAACTCAGCACACACTCTCCATCAACACACGTGGTTTTCACTCCCCAATCATCATAATCTATGTTACAATTTTATTGGTTAGTTCATTATTAACTTAGGTATACAACGTTCCAAATGTTATTTCTACAAATGGTTCAAAAAGCAGCAGCTTTTACTTTATAAAACTTGAAATGGCAAATGGGGTAAAGTATCTGATTCTGAAAAGAAAAGACAGGTGGAGATAAATAAGGTAACATTGGGTGATGGTGCCATGCAAGAAAGACAAAAAATATTGGGAGCATGAAGCGCGTGGGAAGCACGTGAAAATGTCAGAGTGCGGTCGAATCGCCACATATTGTGGAGAAACGCGGGCCCACAAGCACCATTTAAGTGGGGTCCACCTTAAGTCGCTCCTGGTTTACGGGAAAGTCGTGTTCCACGTAAACAAACCCGGCTAAGGAGTTGGAAAACTGGCTACTGGTTTTTGGTTTTGGTTTGGGTCTGTGGGCGGGGAAGAGACTGAACCAGTGGGCCACCGGTTTAATAGGATTGGTGCTTATCCCATAAGATAGGAGTAATTAATTACAGCATGGTTTTTTAACCATGAGCTCGTTTGGTGAATTTAAAAGTGTATTATAAGTTTATAAATTGATGTATTTATAAATATTTATGTGATTAAAAAAAGTTAAAAATGAAAAATTAATAACTTCTCAAAAAGTGATTTATAAGTCACTTTTACTTTATAAGCTACTTAAAATAAGCTCCTTCAAACGGGCTCCACGTGTTTTGTATACAACGGCGTTTGGACATAAATTGGGCTGAACTTTGAAAAATGAATAATCGTTAAGTTGAAATTGTAAAACGTTAATGGTTAGTTGAAGTTGTGTTTCTCCCTTTGGAGACATTCGGTAAACCTAAGACGATATACATAGATGACACACACAAATTGAGAAATGGTTTAATTTTTTTAAAAAAAATTAAAATTGCGTTTGAACATGTATTTTATTAAAAATAAAAATAAAATAAATAAAAGATTTGATTAAGAAAGCTTGAAAAGCTCAGACATAAACGAACCAAAAACCATTAGGTTCTATACTTCTATATGTTTTATTGCAAACAATGTTTGAAAAGAAGATCCATGCAAAGAAATGACTTTCTATGTACAAACAACTCCTATGGAGTATTTATTTTAATGACCACAAAATGTCATTAAAAAGCTTATATTAACCTAGTGTTATCATCATATTCTATAATTAAATATGATATATATGTTGTTTTTAGAAAGTACTTGCACAGATACATATTCCCTGTGTCCCATTTTGTTTGTCATAATTACTGTTTCGAGAGTCAAACTTCTTAAATTTGACCGTAAATTAGGACATAAATTTTTTAACTTTTCTTAAATAAAATTTACATATTTGAAAACTACATGAAAAGTACTATAAGTCACAATAAATTACAACTCAAAATATTTAAAAGATATATATATATAAATTACAGTCAAGATAAACTCGTTTGACCCTTGATAACCGAACTACGAGAAATAAAATGGGACGGAAGGAGTAATATATATCTGTTGATTTGATATAAATATAGAAATATGTTTTCACATTATGTTAATTCTTTATTCTTATTTCGTTACACTAGATTGTGCTACCAAGAAGCAAGTGATGGAACCAGAGCTAGGAATGTGATTGAACAGCCATAATAGTAGTATTATTTTAAAGAGTGGGCGGCCGCTGAGAATTTGGAGAACAAGACTTATAAGGTCAATCACATGCAGTTTCTATTTGATTGAAATGAAATATTTGACTTTAGCTTTAAACAGGATGCTGCAACAAGTTTTTGACCAGCGTCAATTCCCATAGGTCCGATTAGCCTAAGATTTCAAGTATATACACAATCGATGTAAAGAGTCTTTTTATACTGTATATGGAGTATTTAATATACAGTTTAGTTTATTGATTAATATTTACCACAAATTACCTTATAATGTCAATCTGATTGCGTGAATAATTACACCAATCTGATTGCGTGAATAATTACACCGTTTACACACGCAATTTAAACTCGTTTCAATAGCTCTAATGGCAATTTCTTGGTTGCATGCTCTCTTTTCTTTAAGCAACTTGCAACTAATTGTCAAATATGGAAATTTCTTGTTTGCAAAAGCACTTCTTTAAAGCAACTTGCAATATTTTGGTGTAAAGGCTCCTCCCAATGTGGTTTTCTGTACTATTTGTCTCGATAGAATATGCTAGTACTTATTAGACTCAATCTAATCAAGGTACCAACTAGATTTGGTATCGCACGTTGATTATTTAGGGAATATAACTTTAGTTTATGACTTTATACGTAAACTAATCAGTAATCACCAACTTGGTCGGCTGTCTCACCACTTGTAAATTGTAATACGCGTGTACACGGGTTAATTTTCGTTTCATTTGTTATCCAAAAGTCACTCAACTTTGCTCCGGTCTACAACAAAATCACTCAAACCGGATTTTGTTTAAAACTTGCCGGAAAAATGATGTGGCATCATTAATTAAAAATAATTTTCTTAATTAGTTTTTTATCTATTAATTTAATTCATTAACCCATTATTCTTATTCTACTCAACCCAAACATATTTCACTACGTCATCGTCATGCATAAACATTTCATACCGATGCCATTTCTCTTTGTTTCTGTTTCGTATTAAAATAGGGTGTCAGACACATCATTTTTTAAGGCTTTATATCTGTGTGTCAATTATTTTTTAATACAGTAGCAAAAGCAAGGACATACCTATAAATTAGAGTATCATATCTTACATGAAGATATACAAACAACTATTTTATCAGTGAAAATTTTGAAATTTGATAAATATTATCTACCATATAATCGCTGGGGTACCAAGAAAAAATCGAGTAACCCAGAAAAATTGAAAGAAAAAGAAAACTGAGAAAAATCAAAATAAAAATTCGACTTTATTTGGTATTACCTTGTTTGGATGGTTGTTATCAATTGTACCGTATCGTACTGTTATGTACTGTTATTATAAAATAATGTTTGTATTAATTTTTACTTTAAAAATTTATTGTATCGTATCGTTAGTCCGTCGTTACATAACGATGAAGAGCTCATAACGACCAATTTGGTATGATCGCGTCGTTACCGTATTTTTTTCCTCTCTTCTTTCCCTTAATATATTATCATTTATCTTAACTTTTTTATAGCAACTCTATCCCATATCTTATTATTTTCTTGGCAATATTGTAAATTCATTCTTCATTTACTAGTATGTTACTTATATCATGAAACGACTGCAAACAATATAATCTATCAAAATGTTGAACTCAACAAAATATAAAGTACAATACAATAGATACATTATGAAACCATATACATAACAACAGTCCAAACGAGCTATTATTTTGGTTTTTTAAAATTTAAAAAAATCGACATAACTAATTTGATTTCATAAATGAAAAACTGAACCAAACCGATTTGAGCTTATTCATTATTCATTCTTCGTTCCTCATTTCCCTTTTTTGCATAACCAATTTGCCTAACATTACTCAATTTGATTAGCTAATTAATTCAATATAAAACAGAAGCAAAGAGAAATGACATCGGTATGAAATATTTATGCTCGACGATGACGTAGTGAAATGTGTTTGGGTTGGGTAGAATAAGAATAATGGGTTAAGGAATTAGATTAATAGATGAAAAACTAATTAAGAAAATTATTTTTAATTAATAATGCCACATCATTTTTCCGGCAAGTTTTAAACAAAATCCGACTTGAGTGACTTTATTGTAGACCGTAGCAAAGTTGAGTGACTTTTGGATAACAAATGAAACAAAAATGACTTTGTGGTAATGAAAGAATAGTTCAGTGACCACATGTGAAATTAACCCGCCCGTACACTGTGGGTGGGAAAGTTTTTGAATCACATAATTGTGCTAATATTCAAGTTTTTAACCCGCCGTTTTCCATGTAATCTAAAGAGAGTTTCTCTTTAAATACAAATTATCAGAATATTGACATTTGGGTTAAGTATTTTTTAGGATATGAATTCAATTGTCTATTAGAGTCCGTATTGTGCAAGACATTCTACACCGTGTAAAGATGCATGACACATAAGGAGAGCAAAATCGCAACGCAGATATACTTCTGGCCGTTGTTTCGATATTTCACTGCGACGGTGTATTTCAAAAGGAGAGATTTTTGTGGTTGACCAAAACCATTGCTTCACCTTATAAATTGTTCTTCCATCAAATCAACAGCTAACTCTTCAAGTTGTGGTTTCTATAATGGACAATAAGGAATTTCAGCTGATCCAAAACATTAGAACCACCTTTCCTAAATATTCGAAAAGGAAGGTTATAAACAGTTTGTATATTCGATTGAAATTTAAAAAATAATAACGGAAGATAAAAGTTGAAAAAAAGGATTCAGATGTTAAGTTTATATTTGAATATGAGTTTACTATAAAGAAAGTTTTTAAGTTTTTGTGGATGAAAACCACGTTCAACTTCACTTGAGATACTCATCAAATAAGTTTTCTAATACCCCTATTACATTTCACCACCATTTAGGTAATTAATTACGCCCAACATATAAAAATGATGACCAAATTCAGCCATCATTTGCATATAGTGATCATCAATTTAATGAGTCATTGTCTCTATTGAAACATTGTAAGGGTTAACAAGGTGTGTCAATATTAGTCCCCCAAATAAAATGATATTTTATAAAAAATCTTTTGAAAAATATCCAAAGCTCAATTCAGGATTATGAAAGGGGAAAAATCCTGCATGTCAAGTTTGACATTTATTTTTGGTGCAAGGGAATATATTAGGTTGCTCGTACATGCACCTCTTTGATGGATTTGGATTCCTTTTCTTGTGACTTGCATTTAGAAATGAACATTACTTCTTGCTCACGTTTGGTTGTTTTACTTCTACCCTTGAGGAAGTTACACTTAATTATGTTATGTTTCAGTTGTCTTTCACATATTAAAAGAAAACTATTAGTAGGTTTATATGATGAATAGTTTTCACACTCACTGACGTAGTCAGAAATTTTTCTAAGAGTGTTCAAGCTTCAAAGGAAAAAAAATTGATATTTGATCTTGGGTTGTCTAGCTAATTTTGAACATCATGCGCACCACTGAGGTAGCATTATCAATTGTATCAAAAGTATTTAAAACGTAATATTTAGTCATAAATAGTTAAATTTAACCTATCTATACAGTATAATTATTCTACTAAGGGTGGTCGCTGATGAATACAAGAGGGGGGGGGGGGGGGGTGAATTGTAAAACTGCTTTAAGTTAGTCGACTGTGAAATTCGTAAGTTGACTTAGAAGTATAAAAACTGATTAATGCAGAAATAGAAATGCTGTAAATGGGTAGGGAACGACACAGAGTATTTATACTGGTTCAGAACCAAATGGTTCCTAATCCAGTCCCCTTGGGTCACAAGGGAGTTATCTCTCTTCAAGCTCTTAAGTAAACACAAATACACGTATGGTTTATCGTTAACCACAAACGTCTTCTCACAGGTGGTTTTTAATACTTCGCTCACCACTAACGATGATGTCTGATTTATAGAGAATCAGACCAAACTTCAGTGACACAACAATTTACCTCACTACACGATCTCTCTCTTTCTTTTCTTGTTAAACTCTAGTAAACTCTCAGGGATACAGTTTGTAAGTAAACGACTTAGAGATAGTAGTTTGTAATTAGAAGCGTGAGGAGGTCTTCAGAAACTCTTGAATAAATAGTTGCAAGGCAGGGAGACCGTTGCGGGAGAACATGGCAGAATCTTGGATGAGATGTGATAGAGAGAGATTGACGATACTCTGATGATAGAGAGATTTGACCCAAGAGATTTGATTTTCTTAGGGATATAAATATCTCCAGAGAATAAGGCAAGAGCCATAACCAAACCTACGGGAATAGCGGCTGTCAATCTAACTTTCCAAAGCTGACTCCGAAGGAGAATCAATTTGCGATCCACAGAATCAATTCCAAACAATAAGGTCCGAAACCTGCGAGAAGCACATAGACTGATTTAGGTATCACATTCTTTTTGTCATAATCAAAATGTAGTCTAGATTAACTTAACAATCTCCCCCTTTTTGGTGATGACAAAAAGTGAGAGAGTGATACTTCCCTTTGTTTCCGAAGTCGACTGTTCAACTCTGATAGCTGACTTCCTCTGAGTGTGCTAACTCCCCCTGAGTGTTAGCTCAGTCTTGATAGGCAACAGGGTGGGGAGGTTAGTTGACTCCCCCTGAGTGAGTTGCCCTTTAAACAGAATACATGAAGCATATAGAGAAAAATTCAATATTCACATAAACAACCTAAAGTCTGTTCTCCCCCTTGGCATCAACCAAAAAGGAGCAAGCAAAAATAAGCACATCAGTGCTAAGTTGTCCTGAATATTACAGACCCAAAGAGTTAAATTTAGCGAGGAGCAAGGAAATAAGTGAGAGTGTTCACAACATTGTCAGTCATACGGTCTAGCTTAGTCTGAACATTAGTGGACATGGCAGTGATTCTGGCTTGAACGTCTGTAGAGACAGCATCAATACGAGCATGAACCTGCCTTAAGGCAGCAGCAGAGTCTGTAACAGCATTATCAAGTTTAAGAGTGAATCTACCTACATCCAACTTAAGTTCAGCAATATCCTCAAAGGCCTTTGCACTTTTGTAGTGCAAACTCAGCAACAGGTCATTGACATCAGCCAGAGCATCTTTGAGCTTACCTGCAGGCTCAGTTTCAACTGGAGCAGAAACCTTAGAAGGACCAGCAATATCATCAACAGGTTTGGGGGATTTTGGTTCCTTACGAACCCAAGAGTCATTAAGATGAACATACCCCATTGAAGCAAATGTGCGGGAATTGTAACAAGCAGTTAAAGAGAAAGTTTTCCACTCAGAGATATTTACTTTGTAAAAATGCAAGATACGAGTGATGAGGATACCATATGGAAGAGATGCACATTCAGCAGTACTTTCAAGCATGTATTCAATAATCCAGGTAGCTAAATCAAATTTCTTCTTAGTGACCAGACAATAGACAATCAGGGTGTCACGTTGAGATAGAGAACTGAGAGATCCAGTCCGAGGAAGCAGGGTAGTGCCAACAATGTGGGCAAGCACACGCATTTCAAAAGATAGGTCTAGGGGGCCTAGTTGCCCTTCAGGAATATCAGTCTTATCAGAAAGAAAGGTCTTGGCCTGGTCAAACGAGACCTCAAAATCAGCAGGCCAGGAGATTTTAAAAAAGTCAGAATAACCAGAAGACTTACAGCCCATAATGCGGCAGAGAATAGCTTTAGTAATGACAATGCGAGTGTTTAACACCATTGTTTCAAACCCACCAGAAGAACAGGGACGGAGATTAGCATAGAATAGCCTTACCAGATCCTCAGGGATGTCAACGGGTTCGGCAGAGAAGAAACTTGACCAGTCCTGAGCAGCAAACCATGGAATCAGAGAGCAATTTAGAGAATCCATAGCCTCCAAGTCCACAAGTCTACCATGAGCCAGAGGTTTGTCCTTAAGAGCGACAAGCTTTTCACACGCAGAAGCATCCCAGAAATCTAGGGTTTCATCCAGGTCAGCAAGAGAAAATTCTTTCTTAGGCCTCTTAACACATTCATCATCAGGGGATTGCATGGGTCTTTTACCGGATTTCTTAGAAGAAATAGGGTTTCGATTTGGGCTTTGATAAGTGGACATGGTGTTTTCTGAGTGGTCGGATTCCACTGGAACCGGAGTGGTAGATGTGGTGGGTGGTTTTGATTTAGTGCGCTGGCTTCGGCGTGCCGAGAATGATGTTTTGCGAACCATTTTAATGGAGGTAATTTGAGTAGAGGGAAGGAGATGAAGTGAATTTGGGGGAGTGGAGAAGTTAAAAAGGAATGGGAGTGGAAGGGGTGTCGTGTGAGTGGTAGACGAACTGAAGAGACGTGATGGCTGATGGAGAGGAAAGGACAGAATGCAGACCCTTGGAAACCGTTTCCCACGCCGCCTGTCAGCCTTTCAACTAAAGACAGTAATAATGACAAGTAAAAGAGTAAAAGGTAATAATGACATAGTAAAATAAGCATTAAAAAATTAAGAGAGTCCGGTAAGAAAAATACACATATGCTTAAGGTAATAAACTGAGGAAAATTAGGAAGGATCAGGCAAAATTCCAAGTAGGTCACGTAAAGCACAAAATCGTTCTTCTAAAAGAGGTTTTGTGAAAATATCAGCTAATTGAAAATCAGTGCTAAAAAAAGCGATATCAACATCACCATCCTGAACATGATCCCTAATAAAATGATAACGCACATCAATATGCTTAGTCCTAGGATGATCAACTGGATTGTAGGAAAGTTCAATTGCACTAGTATTATCACATAGCATAGGAATGGGTTTAAAAAATAAGTTATAATCAGAGAGTTGTTTGCCCATCCAAAGGAGTTGAGTGCAACAATGTCCTAGAGCAACATATTCAGATTCAGCTGTGGAAAGAGCAGTACAGTCCTGTTTCTTGCTGTGCTAAGAAACAAGAGATTTCCCGAGGAAGAAACTTGCACCACTGGTGCTTTTCCTATCAACCATGTCACCTGCATAGTCAGCGTCTGAAAAGCCAATAAGATCAAAGAAATTTGTGCGAGGATACCATAAGCCATAGTTAACTGTGCCAACAAGATAACGAAGGATTCTTTTAACTGCAGTAAGATGAGATACTTTGGGAGCTGACTGAAAGCGAGCACATTTACATACAGAAAGCATTATATGTCTGGTCGACTAGCAGTTAAGTAAAGTAGTGATCCAATCATACCTCGATAAAGCGAAGCATTGATACTTGTACCTTTTGAGTCACTTACCAGATGTGTAGCTGGGCTCATGGGAGTTTTAGCCGGATTTGCATCATTCATTCCAAACTTAACAATAAGTTCTTTGGTATATTTAGATTGACAAATAAAGATGCCATTCTCATATTGTTTGATCTGGAGTCCGAGAAAGAACGTGAGTTCTCCCATCAGGCTCATTTCAAACTCCCCTTGCATAAGTACTTCAAATTTCTTGCATAATTCTGGATTAGTGCTACCAAAGATGATGTCATCAACGTAAATTTGAATAATAAGAATGTCAGAGGAGGTTTTTTGTATAAAAAGGGTTTTATCACTTTTTCCTCTAGAAAATCCATGTGATAATAAGAATGAGCTTAGTCTTTCACACCAGGAACGAGGTGCTTATTTAAGACCATAAAGAGCTTTGGAAAGCTTGAACACATGATGAGGGAATTTAGGGTTTTCAAAACCTGGAGGTTTTTTGATAAAAACTTCTTCTTTAATAAACCCATTTAGGAAAGCACTTTTCACATCCATTTGAAAAAGTTTAAACTGTTTGAAAGAGGCGAAAGCTAGAAGCATGCGAATAGATTCAAGTCTAGCAACAGGAGCAAATGTCTCGTCGTAGTCGACTCCCTCTGTCTGAGAGTAGCCTTGAGCTACTAGACGAGCCTTGTTTCTTACCACTTTACCTTCTTCATTGAGTTTGTTTCTGAACACCCATTTGGTACCGATAATAGATTTGCCTTTGGGTCTAGGGACGAGGTCCCACACCTGGTTTCTCTCAAATTGATCGAGCTCTTCTTTCATGGCAAGAACCCAAGATTCATCTTGAAGAGCTTCATCTATCTTCTTTGGTTCTATCTGCGAGATGAAAGCCAGATTAGATCTAAGAGAGTTTCTCGTTTTCATACCTTCTCGTGGATCCCCAATGATATATTTCTGTGGATAGTCGGGATCACTCCTCCATTCATTTGGCACGACCACTTCCAGTTCTTTGAGCTGTGAAGTCGACTTAGGCTGTTCTGGAGTAGAGTCAGAATCCTCAGCCTCCTGAATTTGAGGATTAGGAGACTCAGGGGTTAGTTGCTGTAGTTTCTGAGAGACTGGATGGAGTTGGTTCAACTTCGTCGTCATCTGCATTATTACCTTTCTCGGCATGGATCAAGGAATCATCAAATACAACATGCATGGATTCTTCAACTGTTAAGGTTCTCTTATTAAATACTCTATATGATCTGCTAGTGTTAGAGTATCCTAAGAAAATACCTTCATCACTACGTGGATCAAACTTTCCAAGATTATTTTTACCATTGTTATGAATAAAGCATTTACAACCAAAGGAATGAAAATAACTAATATTTGGTCTCTTGCCTTTCCACAGTTCGTAGGGAGTTTTATGAAGGATAGGACGAATGAGACATCTATTCAAAATATGACATGCAGTACTTACAGCTTCAGCCCAAAAATGATTTGGAAGAGAGTGTTCAACTAACATAGTTCTGGCCATGTCTTGAAGAGTACGATTCTTCCTTTCTACAACACCATTTTGTTGAGGAGTTCGAGGAGAGGAGAAATTGTGAGTGAATCCATGAGAGTTACAGAAATCTTCAAAAACTTTGCTTTCGAATTCCCCTCCATGATCACTTCTGATAGTGGAAATGTAGTAACCTTTCTCTCTTTGAACTTTCTTGCAGAAAACTTCAAAACTTTTAAATGCATCATCTTTATGCGATAAAAACATAACCCAAGTAAAGCGAGAGTAATCATCAACAATAACAAAAGCATATCTTTTTCCTCCAATACTAGCAGTTCTAGTTGGACCAAACAGGTCCATATGTAGTAGTTCTAAGGGGTTAGAGGTAGAGACAATATCTTTTCCTTTAAAAGAGGTTCTAGTTTGCTTACCAAGCTGACATGCATCGCAGATATGATTTTTTGAAAATTTAAGCTTTGGTAGTCCAATTACTAGTTCCTGTTTAGACAGTTTCTCAATCAAAGACATACTGGCATGACCTAATTTCCTATGCCATGTCCAGGGGTCATTGGTAATGGAAGCAAGACATAAGTGTTTACCTGAAGAAGCTTTACCATTGTTAAGAACATAGATATTGTTTTCCCTGGATCCGGAGAGAACTACCTTACCTTTGGTGTCATGAATAATGCATCTGCTGGATTCAAATTTTACCTTGTACCCTCCATCACAAAGTTGACTGATACTAAGAAGGTTATGCTTAAGTCCATCAACAAGGAATGCTTCCTTGATGTCACAGGAGGGACTTAGAGAAATGATTCCAATGCCAACGATCTTTCCTTTCGCATCTCCTCCAAATTTAACAGATCCTCCATCAATCTTAGTTAATGATTTGAACAGTTGTTTGTCGCCAGTCATATGACGGGAGCAGCCACTATCAAGAAACCATTTTCCCATCTTTATTGATCCTTTGTGGCGTCCCTGCAAAACAAAGTTTTTAAATATGTTTAGGTACCCAAGCTTGCTTGGGTCCTTGAGGGTTAGTTCTAGATGTGCCTGCTTCAGTTCTGGTTTTGGGTCTCCAAATCCATTTTCCAGGATTTCTCTTTTGACATCTCTTAAATACATGACCAGGTTCACCGCAATGATAGCAAATAGGCACAGTTTTAGCTTCTCTAGAAAATGTAGAGGATCTAGCAGATTTATAAAAGCTATTTGACCCTGCTGAGCTTTGACTAGTAGACCTTTTATAACTGTTGAGCTTAAGTTTCATGTGATTCATTTCTTCTTTTAAGAATTCGTTTTCTGTCTCAACTACTTCTAATTTCATTTCCCATTCTTCCTTTTCTTTGCTTAGTTTCTTGATTTTCCTTAGAGCCTTCTCAAGCTCGTCTAGGACTTCGTCAAGGTTTCTAGAGTTTTCAATACAGAATTCGCAACGTACCTCGCTCGAGTCATTTGATTGAATTCCACTGCTGGTGGAGTTATCTGAGGCCATGAAGCAAATGTTAGCTGCTTCTTCTTGTTCAGTGTGAGCAATATCTTCATCACTCCATGCGGCATAAGATCTATTTCTGCCTTTCCTTTTAGCGTCAGGACAGTTAGTTGCAATGTGACCTTGTTTGCCGCATTCGAAGCATCGGCCTTCATTTCTGTAACTGGTTTGATCTTTCTTGAAGGGAGCTTTGCTTTTTCTGAATTGACGTCTTCGGTTTACAAGTCCATTTAAGTTTCTGGACATCATAGCGAGCTGTTCTTGGATATCATCTTCTTCAATATCCTGATCGTAGTCGACTTCTTCCACTGTAGTATTGAATGCTACAGTTTTCTTTTTCTCTTCCAACACATTGCGTTTCAAATGTGTTTTCTCAAAAGCAATCAAATCTCCTCTCAGTTCGTCATAGGAAATTTTGTTAAGATCTCCGCTTTCAATATTTATGACTTTGGGTTGCCAGGTCGTAGGAAGACTCCTTAGAATCTTTCTTATCTGCTCACCATTTGAATAGATTTTTCCAAGTGCTTTAAGTTCCCCGACAATCTTGCTGAACCTAGCAAACATATCTTCAGCAGATTCTCCATATTTCATTTGGAAGAGTTCGTACTCATATACGAGAAGATTGATCCTTGTTTCTTTCACTTTGCTAGTTCCTTCATAAGTAACTTCTAGTTTATCCCATATTTCTTTGGCTGTTTCACAACTAGAGATTTTCTCATATTCTTCACCACTAATAGCGTTGTAAAGAATATTGACAGCTTTGTAGTTGAGTTGGATAATCTCACGTTGTTCATCAGTATAGTCATCCATATCAACGTCAGTAGGAGCATTCTGAGGATCTCCTTCTTTCTTGACAGATTTGATGGTGGGAATATCAAAGGGACCTTTCTTGATGACACGCCAGACCTTAAAGTCAACCGATTTAATGTATGTTTCCATACGAATCTTCCAATGACTGTAGTGCTTACCATTGAAGTAAGGAGGTCGGGTGGCAGAAGTTCCCTCTTGTAGAAGAGCCCCATTCACAACGTGTGAAGACATGATCTTTTCTCACTTGCTGTAAGGCAAAACAAAAATGTGAGTCCAAGCTCTGATACTAATTGATGAATACAAGTGGGGGGTGAATTGTAAAACTGCTTTAAGTTAGTCGACTGTGAAATTCGTAAGTTGACTTAGAAGTATAAAAACTGATTAATGCAGAAATAGAAATGCTGTAAATGGGTAGGGAACGACACAGAGTATTTATACTGGTTCAGAACCAAATGGTTCCTAATCCAGTCCCCTTGGGTCACAAGGGAGTTATCTCTCTTCAAGCTCTTAAGTAAACACAAATACACGTATGGTTTATCGTTAACCACAAACGTCTTCTCACAGGTGGTTTTTAATACTTCGCTCACCACTAACGATGATGTCTGATTTATAGAGAATCAGACCAAACTTCAGTGACACAACTATTTACCTCACTACACGATCTCTCTCTTTCTTTTCTTGTTAAACTCTAGTAAACTCTCAAGGATACAGTTTGTAAGTAAACGACTTAGAGATAGTAGTTTGTAATTAGAAGCGTGAGGAGGTCTTCAGAAACTCTTGAATAAATAGTAGCAAGGCAGGGAGACTGTTGCGGGAGAACAGTGCAGAATCTTGGATGAGATGTGATAGAGAGAGATTGACGATACTCTGATGATAGAGAGATTTGACCCAAGAGATTTGATTCTCGTAGGGATATAAATATCTCCAGATAATAAGGCAAGAGCCATAACCAAACCTACGGGAATAGCGGCTGTCAATCTAACTTTCCAAAGCTGACTCCGAAGGAGAATCAATTTGCGATCCACAGAATCAATTCCAAACAATAAGGTCCGAAACCTGCGAGAAGCACATAGACTGATTTAGGTATCACATCCTTTTTGTCATAATCAAAATGTAGTCTAGATTAACTTAACAGTCGCCTAACCACCCTTCCACCAAGATAGCTCCGTCACTGCTCACACAAATAGATTAGTCGTTTGAATTAAGTTCTCTTATTTAGCTTATAACATTGGTATGTATCAAAGCAGGTAGATGTGAGTGATTGTTACACCTCAATTATCCCTCGTTCATTATTAGTTCGTTTTAAGAGCAATGACATTTTATTGTTGAAACTTCTAAATTTAAATTTTCCAATTTGCTCTTTAACAGCATGTTCTTATGGATATAGAATTATCATGACACGCGTTTACAATAAAAGTTGTAGAGACACATAAAGGTTTTCTTATGTATTTCTAAAATTTCATATCTATCCGAATATCACAATATAAATTGAAATGGAAAAGGTGTAACGAATTACTGTTGCACGCACTTTTTTTCTTGATGTAGATTTTAGCGTGGTAGAAACACATAAAAAAGAATTGAATGCAATTATGCTTAGCTGTCATATAAGAGCACAGTTTCTGTTCATGCCCGCGGGATAAACTAAATTAATTCCTAATTGCCAACAGTTTCCATTGTTAGTACTCAGCACCAATCAAGTATTGATAATTTAATCTAGAAACTACCAGGAATTTGGAATATTTAGAATGACAAATTGCAATTAATTACTCAAGATGACCAAGTCCATATTTGTCTCTAAGTAACCAAATAGATAATGAGGAGCCAATAGAATTTCGACTTTACCTAACTTAAAGTAGCGCACTTTGATTAGTGAAAGTGCATAAAGCAAACAGGAACACAAGTTGAGAATCAAGGAAAGATGCCAAAATACTTTCCTTAATCAACTTGTGAATTGTGATTATTTAGTTTGGTAGAGTTAAACACAGATAAACGGACTTTGATAATGATAGGCTCTTTTGACATCTTAGAGCAGACTTTGGTTACGCATTGAGTTTATTAATCAAAGAGTCAAAGCTTGATAACCATATACATAAGTTGTATTAATAACTATGCCAATAATGCATGCATATATTAAATTAGTCAGAAAAAGTCACAAAAGGTACATTTATTATTCACTCCGTTCCAATTTATGTGGCAGCATTTTCTTATTCGTCTGTTTCAAAAAGAATGACAATATTCTAAATTTGTTAACAATTTAACTTACAGTTTTGCCATTACTGAAATGATTTACAACCACACAAACATCTTTGTCTCATTTTACACCATAAGTTTCAAAAGTCGTCTTTTTATTTCTTAAACGTTATGCCAAGTCAAACTATGACACATAAAATGGAACGGAGGGAGTATATTGGATACGTTTGTAGTGTTATTTAGATAAAATTTGCAAATATACTCACGTCCATACCAATTAAAATTCGTAAGTAATGCAAAGACTATTCGTTGAAAAATTTGTGAGTTGACTAGTTGCGTGAGATGTGGTTGTCTGAAAACAACTGACAGCTAATAACATACCCAGTGATATTCTCTAAGTAGAATCTGTGGAAGATGAGATATTCGTAGACTTTACCTCCATCAAGATGGAGAAGCTGTTTTCGGGAGACCCTCGATTAATAAAAAATAACTTGAAACCATGTTTTGAAACAAATCAAGATGCAAATATCATGTTAAAGGAAGTGTTGACATAAAGTAAAAACTAGCCAAGGTAAATAAAATACTCGCAATAACGACGGGGAATAAGATATAAATAACATATATATTATGACAATTTCCGCTACTATCTAACCTTCTACCCTAGTTTTCGACCTCCACATTCTATTATCCGGGATCACTTCGTGAATTGTCCAAATCCAGTACCAAAAAATAATCAAGTTTTGGTGCAAATAGACATATCCGGTAATTTCGTTGCAGTTTTGGCCCTATAAAAAAAGTGTTTCAATTTTGTCACCAGTCAGGAAAATTTTATGCCGACTGTTAGAGGGAAGCTCAGAGGGAAGTTCATGCCGACCGTCAAATGGAAGCTCATAGGAGTGTTGTCCGGTCCTGCCGCTATTAATATCTGGCAATCACCACGAGTTTTTCTTATGAGGGCAAAAATTATATGACTTTTTTTATTGGGGCCAAATCTTTGATATATGTCAGAGGTGTCCGATTTATTTAAATACCCAAATATAACAAGTGATTTTTTATGCAAAATATTCACCAGTGTACCAAAATTGACTGGTTCGGAGAGTTTGTCCCCGTTTAAGACAGTTTAGGCAATACTTCAAGTTATCTGAAAGAATGTTGGAATATGTCAAAGGGAAAGTGTTGTCTAGGCATGAATGTTTATTCAACGGCAAGGAGTAATACATATAGATCCCCTTAGTGTAGGACTCGACTAATGTACATTTACTCGACTAAAACCAACTAGTACTTCTTTTGGTTGTAATGTAGGCAACATGAAGAGTATGATATATTTAGGTAATAGAGACTAACCACCCTAAGCAATTTAATACACCACAATTAATTCAATCTTTTTTCCTCCCATCCAATCTTTCTTTTACCAGCTTAGTGTCAAATTTACCAACCTTTTCATTTAAAAAAAGAGGATCTAATGATAGAGACTACTCATTTTTTTCTTCTTTCTTTCTAGCAATGATTTTTTTTCATATCTTAGTTATTGCACAATATTTCAAGCTTTCACATTTTTTTTAATTAAATCCCTCCACATAGCCTACACTTAAAGCACCTTTTATTTTTCTAACAATCACAATTTTCACTTCATTGACTAGCCTTTTAGGCTTATGACACCACAAGTACAACTCATAGGTATTTAGCACAAGAACATGAATCCCAATGGCTATCAAAGAAAGGCTACAGGCTCAAAAGGGTTGGCTAAAGTCAAAGTTTCAATGGTAAACATCTAATTCTGAAGCTTCAAATAAATTGGCTATGAAAGGAATGCCTATATCACTTCCTAGCCGAGCAAATATCTCATTTCGATTTTCGCGCACACCGGACAAGTTCTAGACATCAAGAATTAAACATGGAGAAAACGAAATCCTCACTCACACATGACACATAACCTACTCAGAACGACTCAATTCGTGCTCTAAAAAAACAAAGACAAGCAAACCCTCAAGCAATTTAGAGTCAATATCATGGTCATAAGCTTCAAACAATGCACTCAACGTTCCTCAAGGCAAACTAGATCCTAACAGAATAAATCATGAAGTTCATATACCCCAAATTAAGTATCTATATAAAATTAGTCAAAGTGGAGTCAGGACTAATCCAGTTACTACACTCTTAACCTAAAAAAAATCTATATATACCCAGTTCAAACTACTTCATTTGGAAAATAAGCGATGCACAAAGACAAACCAAAGGAGATTATTATTACAAATAGGAAGACTCCCACCTCACACTTAAAATCATGCATTGCCATCAATATATTAAAAATAAAATTAAGGGCGAGAGAGAAACTCCCTGGAGTTTTAAGCCCGAAGAACATCACTATGATCTTCCTTAGGGCACGAGGTACTCAGACTTCCCTCAAGCAGGACATCCTCAACCAACCGTACGAGGTTGCATACACCCCACACTAGGACTTCAAACCAGTCGAAACCTGTAAAACAAAGAAACTCACCAAGTAATATCCTTTAAAAAAATTAACATTTTTTTTTGTATTTTTTTCTTTTAATTTTATTTTTTTTTCTTTTACTTGTATAAAATTACAATCATGGGTTGCCTCCCAAGAAGCGCCTTATTTAGTGTCATGACACAACATAATCCAGAGTCTATAATTTTTTCTCCAACTCGAGCTTATGTATTGTCTTCCCAATTGTAATTCAACTCACCGGTTATTCTCCTGGGGTATGATGCATTAGCATTTTGCGTGTATTTACAACCCTTTTAGACTAACTTTCATGTCCTAAAAGCTTATTATTTGACTAAATCTTATGTTTATTTCCATGTTTCAGGTTTACAAAGACTATCAATGTACAAAGCCAAAAGGAATTAAGAAAAGAACAAAAACAAGTGAACTTTGGCTACATTTTGAAGAATTAGGAAAACAAGAAGCAACTTGATCGACTACCTGCCGAATCGCCTGCCAAAGGCGGAGCGAGTTCAAGAGCTCAGCAGGACCTTGTGAAGCAAAGAGGCGGACTGCTGAGACAAATACTGAAGAAGCTCTGCGATTCCGTAAAAGCTGGTGCGGCTCCGCCGACTATATCAGTGAGCTCAGAGAAAGTCTACGAGTGTGGGAGCTGTCCGCCGATGATCCTGCGTCCCGCCGAACTTGCATCACTAAACAAGACAATTGAGGAGTTAGAATCTCTTTCGGCGGCCGCGCAACTCAATCTGCGGCCCGCTGTGCAACCGGCGGTTTGACCAAAAACAAGGCAAAATGGTAAGTTTGTAAATATCAGCCTAGTTTTTAAACTCATGCCTATAAATATGCTGTTATGCCTCCGAGAAAAAGACCATTTTTCAGCTTAGAATATACTTTAACATACTTTTGAATATTCCTTGATGCAAAGGAATGGCTATAACATGAATCTTTTGTAAGAATTTCTTCTATTAATCTATCCTTCGTATGATTCTTGTCATATCATCTTTTATTATGTGTGTGTTAGACCCTAGTATGAGTAGATAAATTCATATTAGGGGTTTATTCATGATGACTTGATGATTTTTACTTAAAACTTATTTTTAATCTTGAGTAATCAATGGGTAAAGATGAATCTAGTTCTATTTCGTACTTTCATTGACTAACCCTATTTTGCTTTCATAATCCTAAAGGGGTTGAAGGTATAGGTTAATGGAAACTAGCGAGAATTTAGGTTACATTGGCTACGGCCTACCCCATCTAAAGGGAAAGACCCCAAATAGGTCATTCCTGCTCCGGGCTTTGGACTAGGGTTTTTCGCACCCCATTATTTACCCTAACGGTCGTGATGTGGTAAATCTTCTCTATCCCTAACGGGTTTTAAGGAATACATTCGAGGTCTGACCATTTGTACCACTCATATGATTTACAAGGTTAAGGCAAGGGTTTGAGTGAAAAGAATTTCGTCGGGATGAGTAAAACCCTAGCTCATTCTCCATATTTACATCCATTTTAAGGTGTCGATTTTGTTACATGCTTTTAGTGTTAGTAATTAATATTAGTTTTAGTTAATTCAATCCTATTCAATTTATACTTGATAATTAAAAAGTAATTCATGGACCCCGTCACTATTCAATCTAAGATTAATAGATTACAAGCTAGCTCCCTGAGGAATTCGACCCCGACTCTAGTTGGATACTACTATCTTTCGCGATCGCCTCACACCTGCATAAATGAGTGGATTGAGTGTGGATCATGGTGGCATAAGTTCTTGCAAGCCAAACATTAAGTATCTCCTTCTACACGTTGCCACCAACTTAGAAATATCCCCAAATTTTCGGCTATACTCTTGGCCAAACACCAAATATACAATGTTGTACTCACTGGCTTTCAAATGAGGATTGTCATTGTGCCCATATGGCATCACTAATTCTAGAGTGTAAGCATCATACACATCATCCTTCAACTCTTCAATCGGCTCAGAAGGATCAATTTCCATATCCCCTTCTAAAATCAATGTAGAAAAATGTTTAGAATGTGTTGCAACCCGCTCACACTTTGATTCGTTTCTCACATCCTCTTTTTGTCACGACTAATAGTCAAGTAGAATTTCAGCTTCAATATTATTATCTGACTGTAGTACCATATCTTCATCATCAACATCTTCCCACTCCTAGTTGGCTTTCAACCCTCGTCTCCTCCAATGGAAATTCATGTTTTAGATCTTCAATTATAGCCATGATTTCTTCTTCTAATTCCTTGTCTTCTTGGCTAGGTTGTTGAATTCCCAGTAATGCAGCCAACTGATTTACTTGAGAGCGGCATAGTTGTGCTCTACGTCTGTCCCAAATCTTTATCAGTTCAGCTTCATAGTGTCTCTTATCATCCTCCACTTTATTTCACCTACTATTATCATAAGAGAAAGAAGAATCATCATAATAGGGGCTCAGGAAAGAATAAGACGTATTAGCACAACCATAATAATGATCATCTAGCCACATGTTATTTCCTGATGTCATATATTATTTTTTTTAATTATATATGTTATTTCCTGATGTCTACATATATTAGCACAGGGGCATATTTGAACCTCTGTGCTATACGCAAGGTGAAAGAGGTTCAAATATGCCCCTGTGCTATACGCAAGGGACATAAATGCCCTTAATTACACTTAATTGAGCTTAATTGAGCTTAATTAAGCATAATCCTTCTTCCGTCTAAGATGAAGGGCAATATTGGTCAATATTGGCCACTGGAGGGTAATATTGAGCTAAAGCATAAACGGCGAGGGCACACATAGACTCAAGTTTAAACGGAGGGTATCCGTGTCCAATTTCGCAAACCACAGGGGCAAATTTGGCCCTTTTCCCTTGTTTTTATTACTACTATTATATATTATTATTACTTTATTACTTTATTATTATTATTTTATTTTCATTAATTATTACACTTTATTATCGTACTAATCCAGTTAAATTTTTTTTTTCGGAAAAGGGTCAAATTTGCCCTTAAACAAATCGAAATTCAACACATTTACCCTCCGTTACGAGTTCAGTCTAGGCATACCCTTAACGTTACTAAAACTAGGGCAAATATACCCCTTATTTGACGGAACTTACTAATTAGACTTACTAATTAGACTGCTTATACACTAAGCTTGCTGATTTGTCAAATTCTTGGCCACGTGTGCGCCAACGTGACGGAGGGCAAATATGTTGAATTTTGATTTGTTTAAGGGCAAATTTGACCCTTTTCTGTTCTTTTAAATAAAAGAGGTTGTTCTCATTTTCATCAACCACCTTGAATAACAATCAAACAAAGGACCTTGTTTCCAAGCAAACTTCATAAAAGAGCATGTTCTAACATCTCAAAAATTTTGATTTACAACTTAAATTGCATCTTAAGGAACCCTGCTATAATCAAAAATTTCGTTACAATATCACATGTAATAGCAATGACCATTTCGTTAAACTAAATCGAAATATTAAACAAGAAAGACCATGTTGGTTGGAGAGAGTTATAGAGAGAAAGAAAGAGTGATTGGTTTCTTATTAGTAAAACCATTAGATGAAGATAATCATGTTTCTTTCCGAACAATAAGCTATGTTGCCCTGAATGTTTACTTCCCTTATATGTCATTTTACGAGTGACTCTAATTGTATATGGCTTCACTTGAAAAATGATTATTTTTCTCTAGTCTTAAGCTGTTTAACTTGATTGTGTAAGCAAAATGGCATTTCATACATCTACTAGTCGCTATAATCTTTTCATTGTTGTATCAACTGCTTAAAGAGTGTATGAAGGGGAAGGATAATGAAATTGTATTGTATTGTATTGCACATTATATCATGAACGACTTAATATTTCTTTCTTGTGATGTTGTAACGAAATTTTTGGTTATAGTAGGGTTCCTTAAGATGCAATTTAAGTTGTAAATCAAGATCTTTGGGATGGTAGAACATGCTCTTTTATGAAGTTTGCTTGGAAACAAGGTCCTTTGTTTGATTGTTGTTCAAGGTTGTTGATGAAAATGAGAACAACCTCTTTTATTTAAAAGAACGGAAAATGGTCAAATTTGCCCTTAAACAAATCGAAATTCAACACATTTGCCCTCCGTCACGTCGGCGCACACGTGGCCAAGATTTGACAAATCAGCAAGCTTAGTGTATAAGCAGTCTAATTAGTAAGTTCCGTCAAATAAGGGGTATATTTGCCCTAGTTTTAGTAACGTTAAGGGTATGCCTAGACTGAACTCGTAACGGAGGGTAAATGTGTTGAATTTCGATTTGTTTAAGGGCAAATTTGACCCTTTTCCGTTTTTTTTTTTTGTGAGGTACATTTTGGCACGAACAACTTGGGGACGCGTTTGGCTAATCTGCAAATGTGGATATACATTGACCTGAACTCAAGCATTCAAAATAAGACTTAGGAATTTTAGAAAATCCAAGACTCCCGCGAGTTGATCATTTTCTCGGGTTTTATCTTGAACTTTGTCTTTCTTTCCTTAGAGATATTTATGCAAATAAATGTGTAAAATATTTTATTTATCAATAATATTTGATTGTCTGTATATTGCTTTACCTTATGTTCATTGTCTTTTATTGTGAAGTCGTTATTTAATTTATTGCAAATTGGGCCCGTCTTAGCAAATGCGTGCAAGTAAAAGAATATTTTGCAAATAAGCTTTTATTCGATTAATTATTCTTATTATTATTATTACTATTTTTTAAATAATTATTTTGAAAGAAAATCACACTTGTAAATATTTGGAAACCTGTCGGATTAACTATTTTTTAACGGAATTTTGGAAGTGCCTTAAAAACCTTCTTCCGAAATTAATAAAACCTCTTACTTAGAAGTGCCTTAAACCTGTTGGATTAAACAGAGTTTTTGCACGCATTTGTTATTTGGTTCCCTGTTTTCCTTAAATTGGGTGGCGACTCCAAAAACTCCAAAAAAGTTAGTCCATCCTGTCGATATTCTGGAATTTATCCTTTTCGGGGTAATTTTTGGGGTTCAACAGCATGGCGACTCCGCTGGGGAGCAATAATAGTTTTTGACGATAAAGGTTTTCAGTTATTTCCAACTAGCATGATTAGTTTATTTTGCTTTATTATATCTGTTTGTTTGTGTGCCACGGAAAGCATGTCACTACACCCTTGTTTGTGCACATATATAAACTGTCATTCCGTTCATATTTCCCCCCACTCCTGGGAGCCTCTTGCATTCTCATTCAAATATCCGCGATGTGTGCCCATGCGCACCCGCACCTTCTTCCACTACAGAACCCTGTGACGAGTTGGTACACCGGCGGCCATCGTAGGAGTAATTCGACTGTGAGACCGCTTGCCACTCACCTGTTAGCCTCAACCGTTAACCCACTCTTAGATGGAGTTTTAGGAGCATGCATGCATTTACACCTTAGTCTGGACCCGGTCCTCGGTACCGCCTCCATAGTTAGGAAACCGCCCTTACGTCAACGAGTTCTTGAAACCCAACGACAATGCATATTATATGTTGTGTGATAACGAATCCTTAGTCCTAACCATGTTTTGAGCAAAATCAAATTTGGAATGTTGTCTCATGTGTTGTCTTTTAGGTCAGAAAATAGAAGAATTTAGCAGAATTGAGATCATAAACAGAATTGCAGTCCGGGAAAAGTTAGGCAGATTTGGTTAGTTTGTGTTTTGGGGATGGCCTGGTGTAGTGAGATCTAAGAGGCGAATCCCCTGGTGTCTTTAAAATGATCAGTGGGGTCCCTCTCGTGAATGGCTTTGCGTGTTTGCAGGCCTATGTTGATTATCCAGCTGCAACTTTATAAAAATTGAAGTATGCTTGTCACATACTAGGAGAGCGAAGCCCCTGTGTCTTTGAATGACCAGTGGGGTCCCTCTTTGAATACCAGTGCGGTCTTGGCTACCTAGGAAACTGAGAGGCTTGATCAAAGCCGAGGACCAGTGAGGAGCCCTATGAACAAGGTCTGTGAGCCTTGCAAAACCTAGGAAGCTGAGAGGCTTGAACAAAGCCGAGGACCAGTGAGGAGCCCTATGAACAAGGTCTGTGAGCCTTGCAAAACCTAGGAAGCTGAGAGGCTTGTCCGAAGCTGAGGACCAGTGAGGTTTTATTTTTGAAAGGCCAATTGACGCCTTTCATGATTTGTAGTCTGGTATTGTGAAAGGCGGTTGGAAATTTCACCCCTGGATGTTATAAAATAATTGGGAGTTGTGATTGGAGAAGTGTGGATATTTGCAAAAGGTATGCAGGATTGTTTCAGGCTTTAGGCATTTGGGTTTTAAAATTTTGTGCAGATGTTGTGAAGAACATGAGTTGTGTTAGAATTTCGAGTTGATACCAACTTTTGGAAGATAGTTGGGATAACGGAATGGCAGTGTCGAGGCGGAGAGCTGATTATTATCAATTACTGTTATTATTTATTCCTTACTCTAAGTCTAAATTGCTCAAAACTGGCATGAACTATTTTTCGGTACCACTTGTTTGCGCGTCTTAGGCCCACCTCTGGCATAAAGAGGCATCTTGCAGGGTAGGACGTGTTTGCATATTTATTTACGCTCAACTACTTGTGATTGTCACATGTTAATTGTTTGCCTTGCTTTGTTTGTCCAAAATGCATTAAATACTAGGTGTTGTTTGCTTGTGTGCAATCTTATGAATGACATGCAAACTAACATAGTTACCCTTTGAGGTTTCTTTGTTTTGTTTATTTCTCTAGCAGAAGTTTGATTTGTAAGTTGGCTGACCATGCAAATCACACAAGATTCAAGATCTAATTGATGGTAGACGCTCTAGCTCGCGAATGATGCAGTACCAGAAGCTAATGGCATTGTCTGAAAGAACTTGGCGATTGAACTTAGTAGCATCATTTTCAATTTTAATTCAGATTAAGGCCCTGAATTGCATTGTACCTATAAAGCTTATGTTAATCTGAATCAACTCATTTTTGAATTTATGAAAGTTGAAATAAAACGCATCGCATTCTTATTATATTAATTACATTTGCATTTGTTTCTGTTTCAAAGTTAAAATTGGTAAACCTGCCAAAGCTTTGCTTGTGACGTATGGCAAAACAACTGAACAGTTTGAAAGCGATACATCGAAAAGTTATTGTTTGCGCTCTTTTGATATCGCACTACTGTTAGAATTTCAACTGAGGCAGCTTTTATTTGTTGGTATAGGGCGTTGAAGCAATGATGCAGAACTACGCACGGTCTGATTCCCAAGGAGAGATACGTAGGCTCCCACACTCGGGCTCGACCCTTTAGCATTTAAATTTTTATTTTCCCCAAAGAAGGATAACTGGAGCAATTTTGCAAAACGAGTTGGAGATGCTAAAGATAATAACTGGGGCAGAATTTTGCAAGAAGCAGCGTTGGTTGTTAAAGATGAGTTGGCAAGAACTCTATAATTGGCTAAGCGAACAGTGCAAAGTCCAAGGCAAAGGACATTCAATTTGTTTTAAGATATGTCACAAGTTTAAGTCAAGGCAAAAAATTTCAAAATGCATGACTTTATTTGCATGCTTGCTTTACTTACTATATTGCATTAAATTAATTTACCCTTGCCTCTATTTTTCTCAAACTCTTATGCTATTTGAGTTCATGAGCCAAGTTTCTGAAAGCAATTCGCAAATCCAAGTCCAATGAAGACGAGGAAGCAGCAGAAGAAGCAAGATCAAGATGAAGTCTGCACAAGTCAAACGCTTCCGCCTCCCTTCCCAAAACTAACAATTTTTCTTTGAGAATAGAAACATGAAAGTTTGCAATGAGAGGATCATTTACGCTACAGATGAACAATTATTTGAACACGCATCCAAAGTTGCCTTGCAGATTGCGTCGCATTATCTTTTATAACTTAAAGCATTATGCTTTGTCATGAGTTATTGCCGAACATGCGGCATTTCTAACCCTATGACTTTCATTCCTAATAGACGACAAAGCCGAGGCTTGTTTTGTGTTTTCAAAACTAAGCCAAATAGGGCATCGCTTGGTTTCAGGCGATAATCTGCACAAGGCCATCCTTTCCGGATTGTCTCGCCAATTGATTTATCAATGGCTATCGCACTGACAACATTTCCGCATTACTTTGCTTTGCACTTGCTTTGAATTATGTCTTCGCACTTACTTTAAAATTAACACCTTGCTTTACTCTTTCAGGTTGAACATCGGCTACGAGGATTCCCTTTGTTGGACTATCTCGCCTATTGATTCGCCAAATGGCTCTTGCATTGCTCTGCATTCCCGCACTACTTTTCTTTGCACTTGCTTTAAATTATGTCGTCGCACTTGCTTTAAAACTGATGCCTTGCTTTACATTCTTCAGGTTGACCACCAGGCGGGGCTTCTCTCTTGTTGGATTTTCACGCCTGTTGATTCGCTAAATCGCTTTTGCGTTGCTTTACGTTTCACGCTAAATTGCTTTGCACTTGCTTTCAATTATGCCTTTGCACTTGCTTTATATTATGACTTTCTTTACTTTTAGTTTAACAGGTCAGCCCTGAGACCCTCTTTGCTTTGTGCCGGATCGGATCACCAGCTGTTTTGTAGACAATCAACTCTAAGACCCTCCTTGCTTCAAGCCCGACCGGCTTGCCAGTTGATTTGTCATGATTGTTGAAAAGGATTTGCACTATGCCTTCGCACTTACTTTATTGCTTCGCCAATGGATGAAAAGACCATTTATCAAAGATATTGCAGCTTGCACTTACAAATTACGTCATGCCTACCGTAAGCAATCGGGGGCCTTATTATGAGTCTATCGTGAGTAAGCGAAGACTTCATTAGCATTTAAGCCTACCATAAGCAATTGGAGGCATTATTCTGAAGCCTATCATAGAAAATTGAAGGCTCTTTTGTTATTGATCCTACCGTAAGAAATCGGGGGGGGGGGGGGGGGGTCTTATTATCGAGTCTATCGTGAGCAAGCGAAGACTTCATTAGCATTGAAGCCTACCATAAGCAATTGGATGCATTATTCTGAAGCCTATCATAGACGATTGAAGGTTCTTTTGTTATTGATCCTACCGTAAGCAATCGGGGGGGGAGGGGGGGTCTTATTATCGAGTCTATCGTGAGCAAGCGAAGACATCATTATCATTTGAAGCCTACCATAAGCAATTGGAAGCATTATTCTGAAGCCTATCATAGACAATTGAAGGCTCTTTTGTTATTGTTCCTACCGTCAACTGAATTGAATATCAGATTCAATATGAACTGAAGGGAGCATTCAACACTTTGCATCACTATCAATACAAGAAACACGACCCGGTTTTGCTTATTTGTTCTGCATTATCTTGCCTTCATTAATCCAATTTGCAACTTTGTTTTGCAGGCTGCTATCCAATTTAGGCTCGTTCACCTTATAATCGAATGTTTTGGGCTCGTTCGCCTTATAATTGAACGTTTTAGGCTCATTCGCCTTACAATTGAATGTTTTGGACTCGTTCGCCTTATAAATGAACGTTATGTTACCTGCGAAGGATATAGATTAGCCAAGTCGACTTGAGATATTATGTCTCGTTAGTCAACTTATCTTATGGAAGCCTTGCACTTTACGATTCGTTCTCGCTTTACTTATTGTCTTGCTTTACTGTTTCAGAATAAGGATCAGCTTAGAGGTTCTCCGGGCGGAGTACCTTGTCAATTGATCAAAGGAAGAACTTATCGATGATGCCGCAACCCGCATTTACAATTTTATCACTTTATCTATTTCTTATTCCAATTATTACAGTTTATTAGCAGTTGCACGCTTACCGTTTGTTGGGATTATTACAGGATTTTTAGCAGTACCGCAGCAGCGTTTGGAGCATAACATGGATTTTTTTTCTTAGCGACGAACCGGGGATTTCGTTGATATGAGCTAGACTCGTCAACGAAGACCTGAAGAATCGCACCCGCATAAGTCATCCACCCTAGAGGTAAGTCTCTTGTTAACCCTGAGTCCGAGGTTTGAGATTGAAGACAAGATGGCTCGGTTATCGAGGTGCAGTGGATGCTATGTCTGTGCAAACCCCTCTTTATGGGTGTGTCGTCGACCACATTTTCATAACTTGGGTGATTACAAGCCTCTTTTCCCGCTCTTGAGTAGTCGCTACTATCTCGTCTTTGATTTTTAAATCGCGTCGAACTACATATGGCCTGATTCTCTTTCAGCCCGAGATATGTAGGCAACTCGAAAACCAGAGTCTTGGCTTTACCGTGACAAAATTGGCTTTCACGTCAACTTTCTTTACCCTAAAAACTCTTTCATCCTTTTCGGGTAAAGAGGGACGGCTGTTGACACCCAATTTTGTCCCGAATTTTAATTAAATGTATAATTATTTTAAAATTAAGTTCAATTTTGAAAATAGCAAATAAATAGCTAATTTTAAAGGGAAATGGCCAAAATTGCAAGTCATCCCTTTGTTTGCAGCGTACTATATAACTCTTTGTTTAATTTAATTGAAAGCTAATTACGTTCTTAACCTTAAAATCCAGCCTACCTTTGCAAAGCCTACACATATATATACTTGTCCTTAAAAAAAAACCCTAGCCGGCTGTAACGACCCTCAAATAGTCGTTACGGGATCTGGGACCTCGATTTGCATGTCGACAGTCCGAAAAGCTCTGTTAGGTCATTTATGACCCGTCTGTGAAATCTGAGTCGAAACGGAGTCCGTTTGATAGGTTTTCGAGAAAAGAATCCGTTTATGAAATTCCGGAAAGGAATTTGGGGTTTCGATAGGTCGTTTTGAGTAAACGAACCCCGATGGAAAATCCGAACACACAGTTAGGTCCGTCTCGTCATTTATGATATGTAGCAACCTTCAAAATTGAAAACGGACCTCGTTTGATTGGACTTTTGATAAAGTCCCCGTTTCGGAAGTTTAAAAGAGTTAAAAGAGGTTTCGGAGCTCGATTTGAGAAAATGAGCTCCGATGAGAGATCCGAAAGTTCCGTTAGGTTCGTATAGTCATTTGTGACTTGTAGCAACTTTCAGAATTGGATTCCGAGGTCGTTTGGTTAAATTTCGCTATTTTGGCGAAAGTCGAAAATTGAACCTTTGCCGTGGGACCCACTTTTTGAGTTCTGGAGGTCCGAATTGAGTTCCGTCTTGACGAGAATGTCACCTAAGTAATTTATGGCTTGTGTGAAAAATTTGGGATCATTCTGAGCTTCGTAGGGTCCCGTTTTGCCCCTAAAACAGTAGAAAATCTGGTGCGACTTTTCTGTTCTGTTTTGGCACAAACAGCCGGATAAAAGCTGATTTTCCGGCCAATACGTAAGGAATTAGGAAAAACTCAAAACATGAAAGTTGTAGCCCTTTGCGTTTTGGTTGTAATGGCACCAGTTTCAGGTCATTTGGACATTCCAATCAAAAGTTATGATTTTTTCAAAAGAAGCTGTCACAGAGGCAAAAACTGCTATAAAAAGGCCATTTCGGGCCATTTCGGTTCATAACTTATAAAAATCATTTGGTGAGCTCTTGAGGCGATTTTTGGGTATTTCTTGAAGACCCAATAATACTTACACTTAAGGTAAGCCCTTTCAATCCATCTTTATGTTGATTAACACAAGAATCAAAGGGTTGATTCTTGGAAATGGGTTAGAACCCTAGATTCTTAAGAATTGGGGAAAGACATCGAGCAAGGCTCGCATGTGGAATCTAAGTGTACTTTTGGACTCACGGGAGCGTGGGGAGTCAGAAAAAGTACATTTTGTAAATTTAGGGCTCGGCCCTACCCGGGGGCATTTTGGTAATTTTTACCCTAGGATGCCTATAGGCTTAAATAGCTATAATTGAGCACTCATATGTGCTATATCTTGTCTTAATAGACCTAGTGGAGAGTCCTTCGCGGACAAGGCGAGCGGGAAAGGAGATTCTTCCCGGCATTTGAGCCCGAATTTCGAGGTAAGTGAGACTTGACCTCTATTGTGCTTGTGGACTCTTCCTTCATGCTAGTAAGCTTCATGTACGCATATATATACCTAACAATGGTTAGGATTAATGATGTGAATTACTTGCTATTATTGTTTGTTATAAATAGCGAGATTGTGACTCGACCGAGGTATGTGCCGGTCTAAACGCTACGTCGAGGTAGCTTAAATTTATATCGTAGTAACGCTTGCTATGCCATGCTTAGATAGCAAGAACTTGGGACATGGCCGAGGATGTTGCCGGCATGTCATGATAAATGTCTTGCCGAGGATTTTGCCGGCTTTTGTATGATATTGGTACTTGATTTGTTCACGTGCCGGGTTGGGTAGTGCTGTCTATACGTAACCTTGGGTTGGACGACATGGGAGTAGGGATTGTACCCCCAAACTGTGGTCGGGTTAACCTTCGCCTTACGTTCAGCTAGCATAACCAACCTGGGTTACGGTGACTGTGAAATACTATCGTTATTAATATTTCTGTTATTATTTCTGTTATTGTTATTAATGTCGTGGATATTGATACTGTTAGAGGGACACTTGACAGGGGGTGTGGTGTCGCCTATACTATGAGATGTGTCACACTTGACAGGGGGTGTGGTGTGTACACTTGATCTTTGAGATGTGACACACTTGACTGGGGGTGTGGTGTGGTCACTTGATTTATTGAGATACGACGCACTTGACAGGGGGTGTGGTGCGATCGTAGACAGATTTGAGATGAGCCAACGACTACGGGTCGTTTGTCTACTTATTCATGATTGTGATAGTGACTTCGGGTCACGGTATATGGTTGATACTTAGTAGTGGTGTTGCTAGTCCATCGTAGGTCTAGGTTAGTCGGCACGGGAGTAGAGATTGGACCTCCAAACCGCCGCTGAGTTGACCTATGCCTTACGTTGGATGGGCATAATCCTTGAGACTTCTGGTTACTACTTGTGTGTATGGAATGTGTTACATCTATTTGTGATTTCACTACTTTATTGTATGATTACTATAGTATGTTGTTGCTTATGATGCATGTAGCGACTTGTCCCGCAAGGGTACCTTAGCGGGCCTGTCGGTGATCTTACTGGGCTTCGGCTCATAACTTACTCTGCTACGTGCGCAGGTCCTTCATCCAGTCAGCAACCCGGACGTTAGCGGTTCCCGAGGCTTCTGAGACTTTTGATTGAGGTGAGCCGACCACACAGACCGTGGTGGCATACCGCCGGAGTCACTTAGAGATAGGACTCAGATTTCTTTGATGTATATTCATACTTTATTGAGTCACTCTTAGAATGCTCCAATTCTTTTGTGGATATATTCTTTTGGACTTCTCCCTTTTATATTTATATATCCATTTATGATCTTTTCACATTATTGTTCTTTTCCGCATCTTGTTTCATTGGTTCGCCTAGGCAAATGTTGTTTAGGTGCCATCACGAGCCCTTGGAAATTGGGTCGTGACAGTTTGGTATCAGAGCCAGGTTCTAATTCGAGTCCTAGGAGTCTTGGAGCAGTGTCTGAGTAGAGTCTTGCTTATGGGTATGTTGTCGACCATACTTATGAACGAGAGGCTACAAGGGCATGTTAGGAAATGTTTTCCCTTCGTTTCATCTCTATTCGTGCTGAGTAGCTTATATAGGTGCTGATCCTTTTTCGTGTATTGTATCAGATGGCGAGGACGCGAGCATCCTAAGCCAGGAGGGCTGAATCTTCTACACCCGCGTCTGCGGGAGAGCCATCAGCACCTACGCAGCCGCCAGCTGCTAAGAAGACTCGGGCAGGTCACCCGTCAGCCACTAGGCAGGACACAGCTATCCCTGCGGTGTCCGCAGCGACTCTGTCAGCATCTATTCCCCCTGTGCCTGCTGTTGTGCCAGGCACCGTTGTGATCTCTTCAGAGGAGTATATGAGACTAATGGCCTTGTCTAGCCATCAGGTCCCTGTCAGAGATGATGTTGCAGCTCCTGTTTCGGCTCCTCAGCCGACCACACCTGTTATGAGCACGCCTACTTCTGAGGCTGCTCCTGATCATATTGCCCAGCCTTCTGCTTCTGCTCCTCAGGCAGGTCCTGTTATTTCTACTCCTCCTATGGGCACTGAGGAGGTTGCCAAGAGGATAGAGTCATTCCTGAAGCTTCAGCCTCCAGAGTTCGACGGTACCTCAGCTACATGTACTGCCCAGAGGTACATTCAGAAGTGTGAGAAGATTTTGACAGTTCTTGGTACTAGAGACACCTTAGGGGTGCAGTGTGCTTCTTTCAAATTATCGGGAGATGCGGAGACATGGTGGGTCTCCATGATGCGGCAGAGGTCTAGTGACCTCCCTCCTTTGTCTTGGGTTGAGTTCGTGTCTATGTTCATGAGCAGGTTCGTGCCCCAGAGTCAGCACGATGGTCAGAGGCGCGAGTTTGAGGGGTTGAGGCAGGGAAACCTGTCTGTTTCAGAGTATGACACCAGGTTCTTGTGGTTGTCTCAGTTTGCGCCGGCTATGGTGGCTCAGGAGAGGGACAAGGTCCTCCGGTGTGTTGAGGGTCTTCATCCCCGCTTGCAGGTAGCTGTTGCCCCTGATATGGGCAACAAGTCATATTTTGAGATAGTTGATGTGGCGCGGCGGATGGAGGACATCTTCGCCAGGGCTGACGCGGAGAGGGCGGCCAAGAGGTCGCGTCAGTCTGGTGGGTATAGTGGATCCGCTCAGAGGGGTCAGGGTCATCAGGGCCGTTCTCAGTCTAGGCCCCAGGCTGCTGCTTTGCCTGCCCAGGATTTTTCTTCAGAGACCCCGAGGCCTCAGTCATCCCAGAGGCGGGGTGGCTCTTCGCAGTCTGGTCCGCCGCAGTGCGGGAGGTGCCATCAGAGGCATCATGGGAGGTGTTCGTCTGGAGGTGGTCGTGGCAGAGGTGGTAGAGGCGGTAGAGGAGGTAGAGGTGATGGATGTTTTGAGTGTGGGTCTCCAGAGCACTATGTCAGGAGTTGCCCTTATGTTTCATCAGGTCGCCAGGGATCCGCAGCTATGGTACCATCTGGTCCTCAGGCCGCCAGGCCCGTTTCTTAGATTCCTCCTAGACAGCAGTCTCAGAGAGCTCCGGGTTCAGGAGGCTCGGCGCAGGTCTATGCTATGACTCGTCAGGATGCTGAGGCATCCAATGATGTCATCACAGGTATTATTTCTGTCTGTGGCCGCGATGCTTATGCTCTTATTGATCCGGGGTCTACCTATTCGTATGTGTCGCCGGGATTTGCCCCTTGCTTGGGCAGGGATCTAGTCTTCTTAGATGATCCCTTTATGGTTGCCACCCCTGTCGGGTCTTCTATATGTGTAGATAGGGGTTATCGGCAGTGTATGATCTCCATCTGTGGTGTAGAGTCCTTAGTGGACCTGATGCTGCTCGATATGTCTGATTTCGATGTCATTATGGGCATGGATTGGCTGGCTTCCTGTCATGCGACTTTGGATTGCCATGCCAAGTCCGTGACGATCGGGGCAGAGGGTGAGTCTCGGGTTGTATGGAGAGGTTCCAGGCCTTCTCCGAAGAGTAGGATCATTTCTTTCTTGGAGGCGCAGAGGATGATATCTAGTGGGTGCGAGGGATATATTGCTTCAGTTCGGGATGTCCGGGCAGAGGAGTTATCCCTCGATAGAGTTCCGGTTGTTTGTGAGTATCCGGATGTGTTTCCTGATGATTTGTCGGGTTTGCCGCCTATGCGGGAGATAGAGTTTTGCATTGATCTATTGCCAAGCACTCAGCCTAAATCTATTCCCCCGTATCGTATGGCTCCTGTTGAGTTGAGGGAGCTGAAGGAGCAGATTCAGGATTTGCTCGATAAGGGCTTCATTAGGCCCAGTGTGTCTCCATGGGGTGCCCCGGTATTATTTGTGAAGAAGAAGGATGGCTCTATGCGGATGTGTATTGATTACCGGCAGCTGAATAAGGTTACTATCAAGAATAGGTATCCTTTGCCGCGTATTGATGATTTGTTTGATCAGCTTCAGGGTGCTACCTTCTTCTCGAAGATTGATTTGAGGTCGGGGTATCATCAGTTGAGGATTCGGTCCGAGGACGTTTCCAAGACTGCTTTTCGTACCCGATATGGCCACTATGAGTTTCTGGTGATGTCTTTCGGGCTTACGAATGCCCCAGCTGCTTTCATGGATCTGATGAACCGAGTGTTCAAGGCCTACCTTGACTCCTTCGTCATTGTGTTTATCGATGATATCTTGGTTTATTCGAGGAGCAGGGAGGAGCATGAGCAGCATTTGAGAGTTGTTCTTCGGACTCTGAGGGATCAGCAGTTGTATGCCAAATTCTCCAAGTGTGAATTTTGGCTCAGTTCTGTATCTTTCCTAGGTCACGTGGTGACCAAGGATGGGGTGTGTGTTGATCCGAAGAAGATAGAGGCCGTTCAGAGTTGGCCTAGGCCTACTTCTCCTACAGAGATTCGGAGTTTCTTAGGCTTGGCAGGTTATTATCGGCGGTTCGTCGATGGGTTTTCTTCTATTTCAGCACCTCTGACGAAGTTGATCCAGAAGAATGTTCCTTTCCTGTGGTCCGATGCCTGTGAGTCTAGCTTTCAGAAGCTTAAGACTCTGTTGACTTCAGCGCCAGCGTTGGCCTTGCCTAGTGGATCCGGGGGATTCACCGTATTTTGTGATGCTTCGGGTGTTGGCCTGGGTAGCGTTCTGATGCAGGAGGGTAAGGTGATAGCTTATGCCTCGAGACAGCTGAAGGTCCATGAGAAGAATTATCCTGTCCATGATTTGGAGCTGTTAGCTGTCGTGTTTGCACTGAAGTTGTGGAGGCACTATCTTTATGGCGAGCCATGTGAGATATTCACCGATCATAAGAGTCTCCAGTACTTGTTCACGCAGAAGGACTTGAACGGGAGACAGCGCCGCTGGTTAGAGCTGCTGAAGGATTATGATCTTTCTATCCGGTATCATCCCGGAAAGGCTAATGTTGTAGCCGATGCCTTGAGTAGGAAGTCCATGGGTAGCCTCGCCTATCTTGATGCTGATATGAGGCCGTTGGCCCGTGAGTTGCAGGCTTTGTCCATTAGTGGGGTTCGGTTTGATGATTCTGTTCCAGGCCGGGTGCTTGCATATGTGGGGTCTCAGTCGTCTTTAGCTTCCCAGATTCGGGAAAGGCAGTTCGAGGATCCTTATCTGAGAGATCTCCGGGACAGGGTCCTGAGTGGGGGAGTGTCCTCGTTCGTGATTGGTGATGATGGTGCTTTGCGGCTTAACGGCCGGGTATGTGTTCCAGCCATTGTGGAGCTGAGGCAGATGATTTTGGCAGAGGCTCATAGTTCGAGATATTCCATTCATCCGGGTACTGCGAAGATGTATTATGATCTTCGAGAGCTGTATTGGTGGAAAGGGATGAAGAGGGATGTTGCTGATTATGTATCTCGGTGTTTGAATTGCCAGCAGGTGAAGTATGAGCACCGGAGGCCAGCCGGGGTGACCCAGTCTATGCCCATTCCCGAGTGGAAGTGGGAGCAGATCACTATGGATTTCGTAGTTGGTTTGCAAGCTGACCGTGGGTAAGCATGATTCGGTGTGGGTAGTAGTTGATCGACGACGAAGTCGGCTCACTTCATTCCAGTGAGGACTACTTATACCTCGGAGCGTCTGGCTCGTATCTTCATTGAGCAGATTGTGAGATTGCATGGTGCTCCTGTTTCTATCATTTCTGACCGAGGTGCTCAGTTCACAGCTCAGTTTTGGAGATCTTTTCAGAGAGAGCTGGGTACTCGGGTCGATCTCAGCACTGCATTTCACCCGCAGACTGATGGCCAGTCTGAGCGGACCATTCAGATCCTCGAGGATATGTTGAGGGCGTGTGCTATTGATTTTAGAGGCCATTGGGATAGCCATTTGCCGCTAGCAGAGTTTGCGTATAATAATAGCTATCAGGCTTCTATCCAGATGGCTCCGTTTGAGGCATTGTATGGTCGGAGATGTCGCTCGCCTATCGGTTGGTTCGAGTCTGGTGAGGTCCAGGTGTTTGGGCCCGATTTGGTGCAGCAGACCTTAGATAAGGTCCGGGTTATTCAGGATCGACTCCGCACGGCTCAGAGCCGGCAGATATCGTATGCAGATCGGAGGCGGAGAGATCTTGAGTTCATGGTTGGGGACCGGGTATTCCTCAGAGTGTCGCCCATGAAGGGTGTTATGAGATTTGGGAAGAAAGGCAAGCTCAGTCCTAGGTTCATTGGGCCTTTTGAGATATTGGAGCGCGTTGGCGCCGTTGCTTATAGACTGGCTTTGCCTCCCTCTCTGTCTGTTCATCCGGTGTTCCATGTGTCCATGCTCCGGAAGTATGTTCACGATCTGTCTCATGTGATGGATATGGCTTCCGTGGAGGTAGATGGCGACTTAGCTTATTTGGAGGAGCCTATTGCTATTGTGGCTATAGAGGTCCGTAAGATGAGATCGAAGGTGATCCCGCTTGTGAGAGTTCAGTGGGGGCATCACTCCATTGCCGAGGCCACTTGGGAGCTTGAGTCCGAGATGCGTGAGAGGCATCCGCGCTTTTTCGATGATTCAGGTATGAAATCCTTGTATTTTCTAAGCCTGAATTTGCATTTTTAAGTTTTATTGATTTCGGGTGGTACCAAGGGGTCCTCGAAATCCGTGCTAGCTCCGTGGCTAGTGTGTGGACCCTACCTTAGACTTAGGCTCGTCCGAGGACGGCCGAGGGTCTAAGTGGGGGAGAATGTAACGACCCTCAAATAGTCGTTACGGGATCTGGGATCTCGATTTGCGTGTCGACAGTCCCAAAAGCTCCGTTAGGTCATTTATGACCCGTCTGTGAAATTTGAGTCGAAACGGAGTCCGTTTGATAGGTTTTCGAGAAAAGGATCCGTTTATGAAATTCCGGAAAGGAATTTGGGGTTTCGATAGGTCGTTTTGAGTAAACGAACCCCGATGGAAAATCCGAGCGTACCGTTAGGTCCGTCTCGTCATTTATGATATGTAGCAACCTTCAAAATTAAAAACGGACCTCGTTTGATAGGACTTTTGATAAAGTCCCCGTTTCGGAAGTTTAAAAGAGTTAAAAGAGGTTTCGGAGCTCGATTTGAGCAAATGAGCTCCGATGAAAGATCCGAAAGTTCCGTTAGGTTCGTATAGTCATTTGTGACTTGTAGCAACTTTCGGAATTGGATTCCGAGGTCGTTTGGTTAAATTTCGCTATTTTGGCGAAAGTCGAAAATTGAACCTTTGTCGTGGGACCCACTTTTTGAGTTCTGGAGATCCGAATTGAGTTCCGTCTTAACGAGCATGTCACCCAAGTATTTTATGGCTTGTGTGCAAAATTTGGGATCATTCCGAGCTTCGTAGGGTCCCGTTTTGCCCCTAAAACAGTAGAAAATCTGGTGCGACTTTTCTGTTCTGTTTTGGCGCAAATAGCCGGATAAAAGCTGATTTTCCGGCCAATACGTAAGGAATTAGGAAAAACTCAAAACATGAAAGTTGTAGCCTTTTGAGTTTTGGTTCTAATGGCACCGGTTTCAGGTCATTTAGACATTCCTATCAAAAGTTATGATTTTTTCAAAAGAAGCTGTCACAGAGGTAAAAACTGCTATAAAAAGGCCATTTCGGGCCATTTCGGTTCATAACTTATAAAAATCATTTGGTGAGCTCTTGAGGCGATTTTTGGGTATTTCTTGAAGACCCAATCATACTTACACTTAAGGTAAACCCTTTCAATCCATCTTTATGTTGATTAACACAAGAATCAAAGGGTTGATTCTTGGACATGGGTTAGAACCCTAGATTCTTAAGAATTGGGGAAAGACATCGAGCAAGGCTCGCATGTGGAATCTAAGTGTACTTTTGGACTCACGGGAGCGTGGGGAGTCCGGAAAAGTATATTTTGTAAATTTAGGGCTCGGCCCTACCCGGGGGCATTTTGGTAATTTTTATCCTAGGATGCCTATAGGCTTAAATAGCTATAATTGAGCACTCATATGTGCTATATCTTGTCTTAATAGACCTAGTGGAGAGTCCTTCGCGGACAAGGCGAGCGGGAAAGGAGATTCTTCCCGGCATTTGAGCCCGAATTTCGAGGTAAGTGAGACTTGACCTCTATTGTACTTGTGGACTCTTCCTTCATGCTAGTATGCTTCATGTACGCATATATATACCTAACAATGGTTAGGATTAATGATGTGAATTACTTGCTATTATTGTTTGTTATAAATAGCGAGATTGTGACTCGACCGAGGTATGTGCCGGTCTAAACGCTACGTCGAGGTAGCTTAAATTTATATCGTAGTAACGCTTGCTATGCCATGCTTAGATAGCAAGAACTTGGGACATGGCCGAGGATGTTGCCGGCATGTCATGATAAATGTCTTGCCGAGGATTTTGCCGGCTTTTGTATGATATTGGTACTTGATTTGTTCACGTGCCGGGTTGGGTAGTGCTGTCTATACGTAACCTTGGGTTGGACGACATGGGAGTAGGGATTGTACCCCCAAACTGTGGTCGGGTTAACCTTCGCCTTACGTTCAGCTAGCATAACCAACCTGGGTTACGGTGACTGTGAAATATTATCGTTATTAATATTTCTGTTATTATTTCTGTTATTGTTATTAATGTCGTGGATATTGATACTGTTAGAGGGACACTTGACAGGGGGTGTGGTGTCGCCTATACTATGAGATGTGTCACACTTGACAGGGGGTGTGGTGTGGACACTTGATCTTTGAGATGTGACACACTTGACAGGGGGTGTGGTGTGGTCACTTGATTTATTGAGATACGACGCACTTGACAGGGGGTGTGGTGCGATCGTAGACAGATTTGAGATGAGCCAACGACTACGGGTCGTTGGTCTACTTATTCATGATTGTGATAGTGACTTCGGGTCACGGTATATGGTTGATACTTAGTAGTGGTGTTGCTAGTCCATCGTAGGTCTAGGTTAGTCGGCACGGGAGTAGAGATTGGACCTCCAAACCGCCGCTGAGTTGACCTATGCCTTACGTTGGATGGGCATAATCCTTGAGACTTCTGGTTACTACTTGTGTGTATGGAATGTGTTACATCTATTTGTGATTTCACTACTTTATTGTATGATTACTATAGTATGTTGTTGCTTATGATGCATGTAGCGACTTGTCCCGCAAGGGTACCTTAGCGGGCCTGTCGGTGATCTTACTGGGCTTCGGCTCATAACTTACTCTGCTACGTGCGCAGGTCCTTCATCCAGTCAGCAGCCCGGACGTTAGCGGTTCCCGAGGCTTCTGAGACTTTTGATTGAGGTGAGCCGACCACACAGACCGTGGTGGCATACCGCCGGAGTCACTTAGAGATAGGACTCAGATTTCTTTGATGTATATTCATACTTTATTGAGTCACTCTTAGAATGCTCCAATTCTTTTGTGGATATATTCTTTTGGACTTTACCCTTTTATATTTATATATCCATTTATGATCTTTTCACATTATTGTTCTTTTCCGCATCTTGTTTCATTGGTTCGCCTAGGCAAATGTTGTTTAGGTGCCATCACGAGCCCTTTGAAATTGGGTCGTGACACCGGCGAAGACACTATTCATCAATTTTCATCTACACATCCATTATTCATCATTCATCTCCTTCACAACTCCCTCATCTTCTCAAAACACACCCTATACACACACATTCAGATCTAAGACACGGGTAAAAGGAGATCGAGGCAGTGGAGAAAACAAAATGCCACCACCACCATCGGGAATCGAAAGGGAACCCTTGAGAAAATTAGAACGGGATCAGTGCCATCTCTGGCAGTGGAAAGAGGGGGTCCCGTCGCCGGAGTAGCAGCGACGCCGCTGCCGTTTGCTGGTTGTCGCTCCTCCGTTTGCCATTGTTTGTCATACTTTGATCTGATTTTTGTCGCAGGAGTTAAAAACAAAGTATCAAGGAGTTGCAGCGATGCCGCGAGGCTCACCGGAGGACCTCGCTGGCAGTCGCCTCCTCCTCTCTCTGTTTGTTGAACCTCGCCGGATTCTGGATACTTCTACGCCGGCGATTGTGTGGTTGTTCTTTGGTCTTCGATTGGTTTGATTGTTTACATCGATCGGGGTTGATTGTTTCTTGTCACTACCATTTGCTTTATGTTATTCTACTTCTTACTCTGATAGTTTGTTCCCGCTTAGCCATTTGTGGGCGAAATCTTGGAGTTCCGTGTTAATTTTGTTTTGTGCAGGTCTTTTGGCTATTGGGTTGTTGACCCGTTCAACTCGTTGGGTTATTGTCTAATTAATGTTTTGAATCGCTTATGGTTCTGCTGCTTTCTTGAATTTGAGTTGTTATGTTGACTAACATATATATGTTGTTGGCTTTATTGCAACCTCTTGACAGTGGTGGCTAATTATATGGTGTTCTGACAGTTGCTTTGCCTATTGAGTTTTGATAAAAGCCTCGCGTTGTTGGTGAATTGATGCTGGATTTGAACAAATGCTACACTGATCTTGGCCACTGAAAAAATATAATTCACCTATATTGAGGCCTACACAAGGAATTGACGGACAATGATTTGATGGACACACAATGAATTGACGGATACTATACCAATATCGGCCAATGAAAAAATACATATACATGTATTGAGGCCTCAGGATTGATTTGAACATGATACTACGCTTGAACGGTCCCGTCCCCGTGTCCCTAAAGCAAATAGGCGATGATGAATCTATGCACTTTACTGCAAAGCAAGTTGAATAGAGTAACAAAATTGGTACTTGGATGGCAACACGACCGGCCGACGTGTTTGCAACCGTACCAACATCCCGAGCCTCTACATGACGCGCCATACAAACCTGAGCCTAAATTTTGCAAAAACAAACCCCTTTTTACTATTATTATTATTATTTTTATTACTACTATTATATATTATTGTTATTATTATTACTATTATTATTATTACTTTATTACTTTATTACTTTATTATTAGTATTTTATTTTCATTAATTATTACACTTTATTATCGTACTAATCCAGTTTAATTTTTTTTTTGTGAGGTACATTTTGGCACGAACAACTTGGGGACGCGTTTGGCTAATCTGCAAATGTGGATATACATTGACCAGGACTCAAGCATTCAAAATAAGACTTAGGAATTTTAGAAAATCCAAGGCTCCCGCGAGTTGATCATTTTCTCGGGTTTTATCTTTAACTTTGTCTTTCTTTCCTTAGAGATATTTATGCAAATAAATGTGTAAAATATTTTATTTATCAATAATATGTGATTGTCTGTATATTGCTTTACTTTATGTTCATTTCCTTTTATTGTGAAGTCGTTATTTAATTTATTGCAAATTGGGGCCGTCTTAGCAAATGCATGCAAGTAAAAGAATATTTTGCAAATAAGCTTTTATTTGATTAATTATTCTTATTATTATTATTACTATTTTTTAAATAATTCTTTTGAAAGAAAATCACACTTGTAAATATTTGAAAACCTGTCGGATTAACCGTTTTTTAACGGAATTTTGGAAGTGCCTTAAAAAAATTCTTCCAAAATTAATAAAATCTCTTACTTAGAATCTCTGAAAAGATTGCCTTTTTCCAAAACGGAGTTTTTGCACGCATTTGTTATTTGGTTCCCTGTTCTCCTCAAATTGGGTGGCGACTCCAAAAACTCCAAAAGAGTTAGTCCATCCTGTCGATATTCCGGAATTTATCCTTTTCGGGGTAATTTTTGGGGTTCAACAATATAAGCTAAATAAATATGTACAGTAGCGAGGTTAATTGAACTAACAACTGTTAGCTTGGATAAGCTTGGAGTTTTGACTGATGATTGAGGAACGGATTCAAAGGACCTGTTCCTTTGAATCATTGCAGCAGAATAGATAATTCATGCAAAATCGTTTAATTTAGATATTATTATTTATCCTAAAACTGACGTATATCTTGATAATTATGAAGGTCTAAACGGATACGAAAAGATTGCATAACTAAGGGATAAAGGATAGAAGATTCGGATTCTAGAAAGAAGAATCCAATTAGGACTCAAACTCAAGGGAGCTTTGGAGTTCTAATTGCTCAAGACTTCTTGGCTGCTGGAGCTATAAAACGTGGAGCATATCAGCCATAGAAGGGTGCACAAATACAGAGAGCATCGAGCAAAAGCTGGGAAGAGTTATTAGCTTATTTGTGTAATCAGTTAGCTACAGTAGAACTAAGTTAGAACATGTTCCTTAGATTGAATCTTGTAAAAGTTCAAGTCTCAGTTCAATTGTAGTAAGCAAAAATCAAGTTTTAAACTTTCTGGTTCAAGTCGCGGACTTGACACAACTTCACTAATCGTGAGAAAGATCACTAAGGGATTAGAGTTAGTCCTAGGTTAGTAAGAGTGAGTCTTGTAACCAAGTGGGTCTTTTTACATAGTGAAGTTGAAATCCTACTTGAGAAGTAGGTCGTCGTTTTTTGATCCCGAGTCAAGGGGTTTTTCCACGCTAATATCTGGTGTTCAATTACTTACAGTTTTAATTCCGCAAATCGTATAGTAAAGGAACACATTTAAGGTACTGGTCCTTAAAACAGTAAAGTGGTGTAATCGTGGGAAATATCAATTGGTATCAGAGCAGGTTATCCTTGAAGAGGCTAACACCTTAGGATTAGAATGAGTGCACCACAAGAAGACTTCGAGGGTCAGTCCACTGTTAGGCCACCATTGTTCAATGATGTTGCAGGTAAGGAAATCTGGGATGCATTGCAGGTTGCTCATGAAGGAACCAATCAGGTTAAAAGATCTAGAGGTACACTTCTCTTTGCTGAATATGAAAAATGAGAGAAGGAGAAACAATTTCTAAAATGTACACTAGTTTTAATGCTATTGTAACTGAATTTATCTCTCTTGGAAGAATCTTAACTGTAGAAGAAAGAGTCGAAAAGATCTTGACTAGAGTACTTTCAGATTCTTGGAAAATTAAAGCATGTGCTATCATTGAAAGCAAGAATCTTAGTACTCCCTCCTTAGATTAACTTATAGATAATCTAAGAACATATGAACTGAGAAAGAAAGTTAAGAACATAGGAGAATCAGTTAAAACTGAACCTAATTTAGCTTTATCTGTTGCTAACAATTTTGTTGATGATGAGAAGGAACTGGTCCTTATAGCCAGAAATGTCCAAAGATTCCTGAATAAGAAGGGATCTAGAAGACAAAATAGATCTTCTAACATGAAACAGGGAGGAGAATGCTTCAAATGTGGAAGCATGGAGCACTACATTAGCAAATGCCCAGTCATGGAAGAAGAATGGAGGAAAAAGTATGTTGAAAAGAGAAAGGCTAAGGAACAGTTCCGAAAGAAGAATGGAACTCTCAAAGCAATGGTTGCAGGATGGCAAGATAGTAAGGGTGAAATATCTGATGATGATCTGGATGAGGATCTTGCTCTAATGGCTCTTGAAGACTCAGACAATGAAGAGGATGCTGAGGTATTTATTTCTAAACTTAGACAAGATGTGAAAAGCATGCCTAGAGAGAGTTTAGTTAAAGTATTTCATACCGTGCTAAATGAGTTTAAATCTCTAAGGGATGGCAACCATCAACTGCATGATGAAATTGATAGTTTATGAGCAGAATACAAAGAGGCAGCAATTAAAAATGACTTTCTGAAAAGAAAGATTAGCATGCTTGAGGAATAGGTCCTCACAGTCGAATCAACTGTTCAGGAATTAGAAAATGTTAAAACAGTTGAAAAGGGTAAAGGTATTGCTAATTCTCATCAGATCATTGCTGAAGAGAAACTGAAAGTCACAGTTGATAAATTGTGCAAAAAAGATGAGAAAATAAGATCTTTGGAAGAAGACGTGGTTAAAACAAAAGTGGAGCTAGGAAAAACTGTAAAATGGAACAAGTCTTCTGAAGCACTAGAATGGTTACAGAAAAATCATAGTAGTAACAGGAAGGGTATTGGATTCATGAAGCACAGTTTTCATCCAAATGGGATCCAAAGAGTAAGTACTTATCACTTCCTGAAAACTAGCTATGCACTCATTGTGGGAACACTGGTCACCGGAAAGAAAATTGCAAATCTTTAAAAATGGTTGCACAGAGGAACACGTCCTATAAACCTGTTCAAAATTATGTGAGAAAGAAAACTGTTCACACAAAGAAACCATTACCATTCTGGGCTAGGAGAGATTTAATTCACCATTTTGTTAAAGGAAAGGGACACAAACTAGTTTGGGTTCCTAAAATTTACCCCTAGTTTTCTTTTTGCAGGCTGGAGTGAAAGTGAGGAGCCACAAAAACGGTACATTAACAGTGGTTGCTCAAAGCACATGACAGGACACAAGGAACTGTTCCATTCACTCTCAGCCTTCCAAGAGGAAGTGTTTCCTTCGGTAATGGTAAGAAAGGGGGAAATCATTGGCATTGGAAAGGGAAATAGATATGGAATCATCTACAAGGTAGATTTGTTGACACTATCTGATGGAAGCATGAGCTGCTTAAGGGTACAGGAGGATGAAGAAATTGGGATGCTGAAAGATTATGAACTTGATCCACAAATGCAGATTATGGATATGAGAAGTGAACTGCAAGGAACTGTTCCTCAGGACAGAACTGAGAAGAGTGGCACAGAAACAGGGGGAACACATGTTGGTTCCACCTCACAAACTGGTAGTGCTACTCTATCAGGAATTATTCCTAAGCAGAGGACTTCTGACAATGGATTGACACCAAAGCCTTACAAGTATCAAGGGTCACATCCTGTGGATCAAATAATCTCAGATAAGAGTGTTGGGGTTCAAACTATATCAGCAGTCAAAAATCACAATCTGTGTGCCTTTAGTGCTTTCTTATCTCTTGTTGAACCTAAAAATGTGAAAGAAGCACTGAAGGATGCAGATTGGATTAATGGCTATGCAGGAGGAGCTGAATCAATTCCAAAGGAGTCAGGTTTGGCATCTGGAACCCAAGCCAAGGAACAGGTCCATAATTGGAACAAAATGGGTTTTCAGAAACAAACTTGATGAGGATGGCATGGTAACAAGTTATAAGGCCAGGCTAGTCATTCAGGGATATAGTCAAGAGGAGGGCATCGACTATGATGAGACTTTTGCTCCAGTTGCAAGACTGGAAGCAATAAGACTTCTTATAGCCTTTGCTACATACATGGAATTTACTTTACATCAAATGGATGTTAAGAGTGCATTTCTGAATGGTTACTTGAAGGAAGAAGTGTATGTTAAGCAACCTCCAGGTTTTGAAAGTGAACAGTTCCCTGAACATGTGTACAAGTTGGACAAGGCCTTGTATGGGCTCAAGCAGGCACCAAGAGCAAGGTATGAAAGACTATCAAAATTTCTACTCCAGCATGGATACAAGAGAGGAAAAATTGATAGTACATTGTTCTTAAAAGAAAAAGGTAAGCATCTCTTAATTGTTCACATCTATGTAGATGATATAATCTTTGGTGCTACTTGTGAAAATTTAAGTAAGGAATTTGCAAACTTGATGGGGAATGAATTTGAGATGAGCATGATGGGTGAACTCAATTTCTTTTTGGGTTTACAAATTAAGCAAACCTCAAATGGAACTATGATCCATCAACAAAAGTATGTTAAGGAATTACTTAAAAGATTTGATATGGATAATGCTAAGGAAATTGACACACCTTTTGCCACTGCCACAAAATTGGATCTTGATGAACATGGAATATCAGTTGATCAAAGACTGTATAGGGGTATGATAGGTTCTCTACTTTATCTTACTGCTAGTAGACCTGATATTGTGTTCAGTGTTGGTTTGTGTGCTAGGTTCCAATCAGATCCTAAGGAATCTCATTTGAAAGCAGTTAAAAGAATATTGAGGTATCTGAAAGGAACAGGTCCCTTGGGACTTTCGTATCCCAAAGGTTGTATTTTTAATCTTGTTGGATATACTGATGCTGACTATGCAGGTTTCCTTGTTGATAGAAAAAGTATCACAGGTATGGCACATTTTCTTGGTGAGTGTTTGGTTTCTTGGGGAACTAAGAAACAAAATTCAGTGGCACTTTCCACTGCTGAGGCTGAATATGTGGCAGCTGCTTCATGTTGTTCACAGTTGTTATGGATCAAACAACAATTACAGGATTTTGGTGTTGATGTAGGAACTGTTCCTATCTATTGTGATAACACTAGTGCTATTAATATGACAAAGAATCCAGTGCATCACAAAAGGACTAAACACATTGACATAAGACATCATTTCCTAAGAGACAATTATGAAAAAGATTTGATCACCATAGCATTTTGTCCCACTGAAAAGCAAATAGCTGACATTTTTACAAAAGCTCTAGGTAGAGATGATTTTGAAAGAAATAGATTGAAATTAGGGATGATTAAATTCACATAAAATCATCAATGCTTTACTTCATAATTGGCTAGAAAATTGCTCTTAAAATGAATTTTATTCAATTCATTATGAATAATTCAGTCCAGTTTAATACTTAAATGTATACTCTTATGCCATATATCTTATTTAAAGTTGCTAAAATTGAATGATGTTACCCTTATGCTCTTATAATTTCAGATGATCAAAAATGTTGCAAATTGGAAGGACACTGAATTTTTTCGTGTTAAAATCAGGTATGTACTCGTTATTATTCAGTTAATTTAGAAGTACAACGGCTATAGGTAACTTGTGTTTAGGATAAATCCCACTAAGTCTCCTAACCATATCCAAATTGCAAAAGAGTCCCATCGGAGGAACAGTTCCCACTCTAAAAAGGTAATCTGGAAGCCCAGCGGCTCTTTTTCTCCGGGAGACTCCCAAGAGTCCATAACCGTTGCATGTTGTGCTGAGGTAAGTGTGATCGATTTCTACTCAAATTCTACTACCTAATTCACACTATAAATACACTCCTTCTCCCCCATTATTCTTTTACCTTGTTCATCAATTAAAATTCTCAAAATTTCAGAAAGAATAGTCAATTATCTTTTAATTAGAATTGCAAAAATGTCTCTTTCTTCTGATAATTCTTCAACTGCACCTATTGCTGAACAACCACAAAATCTCAACCCTTCCTCACCCATGGATACCACTGACCTAAACCCTGAAATTCCTGAACCAATTCCAGAAATACCTGAACCTGAAATTCAGGGGGAAGGACCAGTTCCCACGGCTGAATCAATTGCTGAGCTGGTTGAGGATTTATCACGCGCTATGGTATTGTATCAGTATCACGTAAACTTCACCTATCCTTTGAATGTTGTGATAGATGAGGAAGAAAAGGGAGAGGGGTCTGAGGCTGATCTTGAGGGGGAACCAATTAAGAGGTTGTAAGCACCCATGTATGGGTCATCGGGGTCTCCAGAGGCTGCTTTTAGAGCACCCATAGAGGATGTGATAGATGTTGATGAGGCTATAAGTGATAGTGATAGGCCCTTGGTGGATTTGATCAACATCAGGAGTCTGAAAAGAAAATTGGCTAGAAAGGGACCCATTGATGACCATGTGACTGCTGAAATTGCTGCTAAGTTGAAGAAAATAAGTGATAGTTATAAGCCCGGAATTAAGAAGAAATGTGAAAGTTCCTCCAAGGCAAAAGGACCTGTTCCTTCTGTCTCAACCCCTGTTTCTGGGGTTAGGAGGACAAGAAGTGCTGCTAAAGCTGCTGATGAACAATTAGCTGCTGCTTTGGAAAAGAGCAGAAAAGGGAAAGGAAAATAGGTTGTTGAAGAGGAAGAAGTGGAGGATGTTGAATTTGATGATTTTGGTGAAGATGATGAGATGGCAGATGCTGAAGAGGTTGTGCCTCAGTCAAAGAAGAGAAAAGTTGCTCAGAGAAGGGTAACCAGAAGTTCTGTTAAAGCTGCTGAAAAGTATGCTAGGAGGACCAGGTCCTCCAAAAGAGTTGTTCTGTCTGAAAGTTCTGCTAGTGAAAGTGATGAGTCCTTTGCTGGAGATGAGAGTGATAGTGAAGCTGAAGGTGATGAGTCTTTACACTGTGTTCATGATGACATGCTGACCAGGAAGGTGTTGAAAGGTTGGGTAATGTCTGATGTGCAAGAAGAAGGGATGTTATGGTTGTTGCAAAAACTGCATGCTCAGGGTTGGAGGGACATGGTCCTTAAGATCTCTGGCAGGTGTGCAAAAGGGATGGTGCAAGAGTTCTACAAGAACTGCTCCATCAAAGAAGATAGGATTACTACCTCTGTCAATGATAATGTGATTATGTTTGATACAAGGGAACTTGGTGAGCTGTTGGGGATTCCTTTTACTGGGTATGACAGCTATGTCAAGAAGGTTTGGCCTGACTTGACAAACTTGCCTACTGATCTGGAGATCACTAGGAAGTTTGCTGAGAATGAAGAGGAAGAGAAACCCAGGGCTGTGCAGAAGAGTGAGATGCACCAGCAGCACCAAGTATTATTCGAGTTTGTGAACAAGATTGTGATGCCAAGGCAGAAGAAAAGAGGAGTTGCCAGTTTCATGGACCTGGTCCTTATTGAACTGTTGGACACTGAAAAGCAGAACAATTGGCCCAGCTTTATGATCCACCTGATAAAAAGGGTGATTGTTGGGAAGAGAAAGTATTCCTTGCCGTTTGGCTTTATTTTAACTGATGTGTTTGCAAAACTGAAGATTCCCTTGGAAGGGGTAGTGAAGGCTACAAAGAAGGAAAAATTTGGCTGTGCCACTTTGATAAGTTGTGATTTGCCAGTTCAGGCTGATCCTCCACAGGCTGGTGTTGGGCGGCAGCCATTAAACAACAAAGTGAGGGCACTTAGGCAACAGGTTGCTATTCGGGCTGCTGAGATAGCAAGGTTGGAAGAGGAGAAGAATTACTGGAAGGCAGAGGCCTCAAAGGCAAAGGAGACCAACGAGGGAATGCTCAAGCAGATGTTTGAGTTGCTTAACAAGTCTCAGAGACCTGGTCCTTCCACATCCTGACCACCTTAGCCTTTAGCCATCTTTTGTCTAGTGGGATCTAGCCTAGCCTAGTGCCTTAGCCTTTTTCTTCTTTAGTCCTTGGATAATTCTGTAGTACTTGCTTGTATCCCCTGATTTCATCTTTTGATTTAATGAATTGTCTTTGATGGCTAATATCATTGTCTTGCAGTTGCTTTAATATGATTTATGTTTGCATTTTGAGTTGCATCAATGGCCATGTGCTGATTAATTCTAACACTTGAGTTATATTTTTTATGCAACCTTTTCAATGATGCCAAAAGGGGGAAGAGTAAGTCTGATTTTTGCATAAAGTTATACCTAATTGACAATCTGTTCCTTAATGATAAATTAATTCTCCACTGATTGATTGTCTTTTTGAGCTTAAGTTGTACTTCAGGACATTAAGGATATGCAGCTATGCTTATAAGTTTGTCATCATCAAAAAGGGGGAAATTGTTAGCTTGGATAAGCTTGGAGTTTTGACTGATAATTGAGGAACAGATTCAAAGGACCTGTTCCTTTGAATCACTGCAGCAGAATAGATAATTCATGCAAAATCGTTTAATTGAGATATTATTATTTATCCTAAAGCTGACGTATATCTTGATAATTATGCATGTCTAAACGGATACGAAAAGATTGCATAACTAAGGGATAAAGGATAGAAGATTCGGATTCTAGAAAGAAGAATCCAATTAGGACTCAAAATCAAGGGAGCTTTGGAGTTCTAATTGCTCAAGACTTCTTGGCTGCTGGAGCTATAAAACGTGGAGCATATCAGCCATAGAAGGGTGCACAAATACAGAGAGCATCGAGCAAAAGCTGAGAAGAGTTATTAGCTTATTTGTGTACAGTAGAACTAAGTTAGAACATGTTCCTAAGATTTAATCTTGTAAAAGTTCAAGTCTTAGTTCAATTGTAGTAAGCAAAAATCGAGTTGTAAACTTTCTGGTTCAAGTCGTGGACTTGACACAACTTCACTGATCGTGAGAAAGATCACTAAGGGATTAGAGTTAGTCCTAGGTTAGTAAGAGTGAGTCTCGTAACCAAGTGGGTCTTTTTACATAGTGAAGTTGAAATCCTACTTGAGAAGTAGGTCGTCGTTTTTTGATCCCGAGTCAAGGGGTTTTTCCACGCTAATATCTGGTGTTCAATTACTTACAGTTTAATTCCGCATATCGTATAGTAAAGGAACACATTTAAGGAACTGGTCCTTAAAACAGTAAAGTGGTATAATCGTGGGAATTATCAACAACTCAGCTATCCTAACAAGCTGGAAATACACCATTTTCCCCGGCAACAACGCCAAAATCTGATCACGGCCAACTGCGCCCTATAAAAAGGGAATAAGCGGTCGCAACGAATATAGCTCGATACTTAAAGTCCCGAGATCGAATCTACTGAAAACACTCGAAATCTAGTTGTTATTTTAACTGATTTATCTATCAAATAACTTCTAGGTGGTTTTATCTTTGGAATGAGAATATAGTATCCAGTATCCACTAAATAACAACAAAATTAACGAGTAAATAAAAGTAGTAGAGAAATGATTAATTCAAGAGATGGAAAATCTAGGATTGATCTACTCAACTCCTACCTATGTGTTAGAGCAAGACTTTAACGAATTCGACTTGGTTCTTCCTATTGAACACTTGCTCCAAATTAACAATTATTCACTCCCGTGTAATAATTATAACTTTCACTAATCAATTTCTTAATAATTACTGAAGACACGTAGGACTACAAGTATTGTTCACAATCGGGGTCAATGGTCACAAATCACATTTTGACAACCTAACTAATGCTTTGGTTTTAGGTTGAAATATTGCTAAGTTTTTAACCCTAACCTATGAATATATTCCTACACACACAAGAATAAAGGGGACAATCAACTGGTGGCCCTTCCAATCAATAGCAAGCAAAACATAAACACTTAGATAGGAAAAATTAACAAGTTTCATTCTTTAAAATAAATATTCATAACACATAAGTATTGGAGTGGTTTAATCAACCCTAGAATGGGTTATTTAGCCTCTCATGATCTTAACAATCATGTCAAGATAATTCATGAATGAATAAATTACTAAAAGAAAGAAAGAATTTAAGAAAAACTCTTGTGTTCTTGAAGTCTTCAAAGCTCTAGCCTCCTCTTTGCTCCTTTCCAAGTTTTAAAAGTTCATAAAGGAGGCAAGAAAAGCTTTTATACCATGTAGGAAAATAAGCAAATGGTCTAAAAAACCCTTAGATTTTTGCCCAAAATTTCTGCTTTGTGTGGCGCCCGCGTGCCATGCAGACTCAATTTCTTCAGTAAATCAGCTCGCTTATTAGGCCTAAATGCGTTGGAATTTTTCTTTATTTCTAGGCAAAAACTCTATTTCTTTTTCGTGTTACTCGCGTGGCACTCGGATCACTTGAAATATTTAATATATTCAATTTTAAAGCCAAAACATGCAATTTTTGCCTCAATTCACCATGTTCGATTCCTACAACAACAAATGAGTCAATTAGTATCAAATCTTGATAGTTTTGCAAATAAACTCTTAAATGTACTATTAGAACATGGTAAAAATACCAAAAAATATATGAAAAATAGCCAAACATCAAGCTCCGCCACTTCCTTGGAACCATAATCAATGTTGAAACAATACCACTGCCACCATCCATGCGTTGCCAAAGTTTTACAAAAACAACACCAAACTATTTGATACCCAATTTTGTCCCTCCAATATCTCACCGTTTCTTTTAATTAGCTCAAATGCCAAAAAAACAACTCTTATCATTCTCGATCACATCAATATCGTACACTACCAGGCATTTTACTTACATCTTTATCCCAAACATATTCACAATTTCCTAATTACCAATATTTTTAGCAATTATACCATTTTTAGGCCATTGGCCATATACCTGCTCTAATTTCGGGTCACTCAGTGCAATTGCTACCTTTGCCAGTACATTTATCAATTCATTTACAGTCAGTTATACAAAACTATTTAATATCATGCATAAGGTACATTGTTTATTTTAATTACATTTAATTATATTTAATTATCATTTTTTCCTAATTTTGCGGCATTTTTATCCAATTAAAGACCAAATATATATTCATTTAATCCACGTGTACAAGCCTGGCTAATCAAAATATGCCACATCACCCTCTTTTGTCCAACGTGTAAACACACTCAAAAAAAAAAAAAAAAGGCCTGCATGGCATCATATCACCGTTCGCTGTTTGATCTAAGCATGGCTGTTTCCGGCCATGGCGCCGGCGAAATGCCCTGTCACTTCCACATTTGGAATCCTCTCTCACCCTTTTTATCTTTTTGTTCATTTTTTCTTGAATAATCTTGTGAGATGCGCGTCAATATAATTACATACTTTTGGTTAATTAAATTGGGTAAATTTAGCATGCTTAATCTGGTTTTCGAACACACTGATGGTTAGGGCCATGCTTACTAGGTTTTAAGAAAATGTTTATTCAATTCGTTGACCTTTGCATTGAAGGTTTGAATGCTGTCAAAATCTATACTTGCTTGTCTAATGCATTATAAACTGGTCATGTATTCTATAAAATTTGAATTATCACCAGTAAATTGTAAGGTTGTGCCTATTGTAGTTTAGTCTGAAAATTATCCGTTAATGATATCCTTGAAATATGACGTGATTGAAAGGTAGCATGATTAAAGTCATTAGTGAGCATCCAGTCGACTATGTAGTTTAGATACAAGGTAAATAGTACATATTGACCATGATTTTGAATTTCAAATAAGGTTTGAAACTATGTTAGGAAAATTAGGAGAAGATCGGTAAGAAAACTAATTGGAATTTGTCAGGATGCCGAGGGAAAACTTTTTATGTATTTTGTGTCTTAATTTCGGAATTTGATTAGTTTATACATGTAAACATATAAAAAGGGATCGCCTATGATTTACGGGTAATATTTTATTTCCTTGTGTGTGTTTTACTGTTTTGTTACCGTACCCCTTTCGCACTAGAATTCAATTTTTTTAAATGCTACATTATAACTATATAAATCAGTCCTTCCCCACTCTTGGACACACTTACACACGTTAAAAAACACATCGAAATGCAGTAAAACTAGGTGTCAAACTCTTTTCTGTCTATTTGTGTGGCCAAAATCTAGAAACTAGGCTGTTTATGAGAAGTCAGAAATTGCGGTGGAGACGCAAGAATAGGGGCTGTTTGAGGAAAAAAAAAACAGAAATAATAAGGAAAGTGTATAGTTTGATGTTTTAAGAAAAAAAAGTGAAACAATGGCTATTTTTGAAATCCCATTTCAGTAGATGGACGTTTCTGCAAGTTGAAAACTGGCCAAACTTTTTCAAAATAGGCCTGTCTTTCCTTTTTTGGGAAATGTTTAAAAATAGCCAGCCTACTACCCAAAATTACAAATAGGAGGCCATATTTTTTTTTCATGCATAGCACTCATTCCTAAAATTACAAATTTTAGCACTCCTTCATAAAAAATACCCTAGCTACCAAATCTCCGCCTCCCCGGCCACTAAGCCGCCGGTAGTATTGTTACTTTTTTATATTTTACTGAATTTATATTGTTTATTGCATCTAAATCATTGCTTTGGACAAGTTTATACACACAAATCTCCGCCAAAAAAATAAATTATACATGAATATACATAGGTAAATGGGTAGCAATGAGAGAAATACAAAAGTATACACAAAAAGAAATCATATAAACATCTTTCATATACAGATTAATTCACTCCCATATATACACTTATACAAATTTATACAATATTATACACGTGTACAAATTTGTATAATATTTTATGAACTTGTATAAACTTACTGTAGAGTGCTATCTCAGAAAAGGATGACAGATCGGATAAGATTCGAAAATATAGATCATTTTTTGTAATTTTCGTCTTTTACTTGTCTTTTAGTGTAATTATCCTCTTTTTTTTTTCACAAAAGGATTCAGAGTGATTTTCAAAACATCAACCTCCTACACACTAATTAATAGTGTGGAAAGGGAAAAAAGTAAAGGCTTTAGGGGTCTGAGCATTTGCATCCAAGTCATGTATATGTGTGCTTGTGGCTACCTCTAAAGTTTTTAGTTATATGTGATATTTACAAGAATGATTACTATGCATTGTTTGATAATTATATGCCATAAGTTCATAACCTACTAATATCTGCATTAAACCTACATTATAAATCTTACTTTTCTTTTAACAATGTGAAAACTCTTCTTATGATATACTAGTACACTGTTTGAGTCTCTTCTCTTAAAAATCAAAATTATATTTTTCATACGTATCTATATATCATAAGGTATTTTCTGTGATCCCATAACAACATAGCCTTGCAGACAATGATGCTTGACAATTCATGTCAAAAGGTCTTCCTTAAATGACTAACATTGCTTAGCAACAATAATTTTATCTTGTCCCTACGTTTTAAAATTGTTGTGTGTTTAGACATTAAGAAATTATTGCTGGAACAAATTTTTTTATTTTTTATTTTTAATTAAATAATTAAAATAGCTAGATAAAATGACAAAAATTTTAAAAAATTAGGCAAAAATTCTAGGAAATTAAACACAGCTATTGTGATACATTTTGTTAATTTTTATGTTAAAATTAGGTGATTACAGTACCAAAACCATTACACTCATTCGATTTCCTTTTCGAGGATGAACTTCACTGCTCCATCTTATAAAAATGATAATAACTACATAAATAAGCAAAATTATGATTAATAAATTGATATAATGGCGAATTGCTTCTTATCCCAGCTTTAAAACTTATTATAATGGCTATAAATTAAATTAGGAACAGCCTCAACGTTTGGCGTTGTTTATTTTCACTTGTAGAGTAATCAATTAAAGCTCATTCTAAACTTAATTTTATCAAATCATTCTTTTTCCAGTGCATATATATGCTGAAGAAATGTGATCCTTAGAATAAGTACTTCACAACCCCAGGAACATGAATATTAGTGAAGTAATCCTCCCATTTGATACTTCGCGGGTCAAAATTGAGCACATCTTCCATTTTGATTTCCTTCATCGTCAATCTTAGTATTTCAGTATTAACATCATCGAAGCTACAAAAAACAAACTTACCATTAGTATTATTGGGGGATTGAGTATGCGTAACTAAATAATTAAAGAAATTAACATTGTAGCCACTTAAAAATATAGAGACATTATAACATACACATACCTTCCGTAGAAGAACAAGTAGGGTTCGTATAATTGAGATAAACGTATAGCTTTATCCATCTTCCTTTTCATATTTCTATAGGTTTTGTCAAAGTGATGACATGCCAATAGGTTCACCAGCTTTAGTATCTAAAACATTTGAAAACTTTAGTTAGTATAATTGAAATTATAGCTTGACAAGTTATAAAGAAAATGGTATAGGCGTTTAGACAACAATATTTGCATATATTAAAAGATATGGAAATTAATTCTTGTTTACAATTGTGTCCATTATTTCAACTCAACTCAGAGGCAGAAAATTTGAAGTTACAAAAACTTAGTTCTTGAAGTGAATAGTTTGCGCACACAAAATTTTATTTTATGGGTATGACATTTATGTCAAAGCACAATCATTCAACTGCAGTACTCATTTTTTTAGTTCTATAGTTCTACTAGTAATGTCCAGACGCAGTAAATTAACATATTAGATAACATGCATGAATAACTAATGATAAACATATGGTATGTGTGTATGTAAGCCAACTGCTTTTCTTTGGGTTGAAATTGGGGGGGGGGGGGGGGGGGTTGGGCTTCACATGCATGGGCTGGTTACAATATGGGCAAAATGCACGAATAGCCATTTTTTTCAGTAGTCTTTGGGTTGAGTCAACCTTTTTATTGGTTTTACATGAGAGACCACTTTTTAGAACTCCAATCCTTGTGGGTTGAACTTCTCAGAAGTTCAGCCTACAAGAATTGAAGTTCAACTTCAATCCATCACAAGGGTTTAAGTTCAACATCAACCCACAAAGGTTGAAGTTTACGCATCTATGCCTAAAAGTTCAGCCCTTATGGATTAAAGTTGAACTTCATAACTTAGGCATGAAGTTCAGCCACAAGGTTTGAACTTCATCCCACAAAGATTAAAATTCAAAAAAGTGGCCTTTCATGTAAAATCAATAAAAGAAGTGGCTTCAAACCAAATATCAGTGACAAAAGTGGCATGTGGGTGAAATTTTTTCAATTGGTTAGGTTGTGACTCAGGGCAAAGTGCACGAGTAGCCACTTTTGCCAGTAGTTTTTGGTTTGAGGTCACTTATTTTATTGATTTTATATGAGAAGCCACTTTTTTGGAACTTCAATCCTTGTGGGTTGAACTTCACACAAGTTCAGCTTACAAGGGTTAGAAGTTCAACTTCAGCCCACCATAAGGGTTGAAGTTCGACTTCAGCCCATAACTATTGAAGTTTACTTATTTATGCCTAAAAATTTAGTCCTTACAAATTGAAGTTGAATTCCATAACTTAGTCATGAAATTCAATCCACAGAGTTTGAACTTCAGCACACAAAGATTAAAATTCCAAAAAAGGCCTCTTAGGTAAAATCAATAAAAAAATAGCTTCAAATCAAATAACAGTGATAAAAGTGTTTTACGGCAAAATTTTTACTTGTAACTCTTCCAATATTTAGTTTAGTTTTAAATATGAACTTTAACATAGGCAGTCGTACTTTTTTTTTTTTTTTGGATGACCATTAAAATGAGTAAATATTTCATAGCTATTTTTCTTCATAAAACATTGAGAAGTATGTTGGCTATTAAGGAAACTTTTTTCAAAAATTGATTTCTAATATTTACATATTTGGTTGGCTTAAAAATTTTGTACAATATTTTCTTCATAGCAATATTTTACAAAATTGATAATTCACATTCATTATTTCATCTACCACCAAACCGGCAAACACCACCCACTCCCACCTGCAACTACGCCCGCAACCACCCCATTTCACGCCCACCTCCTACCTCCATCCCACCCCAACCCCAACCCCGCCACAAACACCTACCCATCCACCCCACCTTCTGCCGCAACCCCCGCCCACCCTCCACCTCTAATCTCCACCCCACCCCACCTCCTACCTCCATCCTACCTTACTCCTCACCCAACACACCCGCCCCAGCTTCATACCTCACCGCTTGCTAACCCCACCCCACCCCACCCCACAAAACCTACACATCCTACGCCCACCCTTATTTTTAACCCAATCCCCTACCCACAACTCCAATCCACGCCTTCTACCCCATCTCACTCCCACCCCACCTCTCCACCTTTATTTTTAGATCGAAACACCACTCACCCCCCCCCTCCTACCAAGACCCTTACCTATTCCAACACCCCTCCTCCCCCCCACCACCCACCCCACCCCCTACTCCACCTCCTACCTCCCCCTTACTACCCCGCACAACAAAAACCCACCCATCCCCCGCTCCACAACCTAATCCAAAGTTAATTGGGCTAAAATAAGTAGGGTCAAGATGGTCTAAACAATGAGTCGTAGTTTAACTCACCCGGTTTGTCCTTTCAATTTTACACTTTTAAATTTATAAATCATCATTCTGTATAATATAAAGTGACCTATTGCATAAAAAGAACGATGATTTAAATGCATGAAATAAAATTTGAGCATACTAATTTTACTTAGTCTAATATAGGATGTAAAATAGGCTAATATTGAGCATTTCGTGTGTCATGGGTTGGGCTGTTCATTTTTGATGGACTGATTTGGTCATCAGCAAAAGCACTCCAACCCAAACCATTAAACCTTGAACATGTTGGAAAAGTTAAATGAGTTTGAGTCAATTTCGCTAGCCCTATGTAACCTCGAAAGAAGTTGCTAGTAGTGATTGATCTTAACTATCCAAAAATACTACTCACTTACTAAGAGATGAAAAAAGCAGTGCGGAAGAGGAACCTTTAATATTGGCAAATACCGAGTTGCAATGTATGTGCGGAAGTTAGTCATGCTGCTAAATAGTTTACACTTCCCCACTTTGATTAATTTCCCATCTTTGTTAATCCATGGATTCTTCGTGAAGTAGTTGAATAAGTAAAACCTTACATCAGAAGATTTTAGAGGATTTCTTGCAGAAGAACTGATATGATAAATAAGTACTTCTTGAAATGATTGACGTTTATGTGCTAAAATCGCTGCAAGAATGGAATTCACCACCATGTCACCTGGAATCTGTAAAAAAGAGAGGGGAAGTAAGCATAATTTCAGTCATCTTTGGCACGGCTTTCTAAAGTTGATTCATGACCCTTTAACCCCAGGGTTCTCAAATACGTACCTTCAACTAATGTTTGTGCATATATATACATATATGGCACTTTGAAGTATTTAATTATTAAGTTGAAAAAGATAGCATAATAAAATTATTAAAGTAGAGAATTCACTAACCGCATCAACTTTTGAGTCCGGATCCCCATAGAAGAATTTCAGTACACCCTTACCATAAGCCAAAGTGAACGAATCTACTGTCCTGTTATGAGAAACTTACATGATCGTAAGACACAATATAGTACCTAGAATAATATACCATGACATTCTTATAATATTAATCGGTTATTATTAACTTTTAGTCTGGTGGGGAAATCATAATTATTGCTTATGAAATTCAGGATTTAATAATATGTATACTATTTCATTTATATGTATAGTGCAAATTTTTCAAAAAAAAAAAGTACTCCCATTTAACTGATTGTCCTTCACGGGTGATAGCTCCACCTATGCTTATGTCTACCTTACCTCACTCCTTCAATCCATCCAGGGAATGGCTCTCTGTAAGTACTAGTTATAATTGTTGGACGTATAATAACAAGTTGTAGATTCTCCTTCAAGTGTCCCAAAAGCATCTCTGCCATTGCTTTTGTAAAGGAGTATGTATTTGGCCACCCATGTAACATTGCCCTAAGGATCAATTATGTCAATTAAGTTTTATAAGTGAAGTTACGAGAGAATAATGAAAAAAGTGAATTTATCTTATAATATGCTAGTGGCTTTACCAGCTAATTCTTACCTTTGAATGCCAAGGTCTTTCATGGCTATTGTCACTTCCTTTATTGTTGCGTTTTGAGCGTCAAGTTCCTTTAGTTTTTCTGCTATCACACCCCTCTCCACATCGATATCCAAATAAGAGTTTTGGTTGAGTGTCTCACCCAAATGTAATTGTTTTTCTGATAAAACTCCTGATTTTTTGCCGCAAACATAAGCTACCAAGAAAAAACAGAAAACTCATTTTTAATATAACTTTCATACAATGAAAATGATAGCAAGAACAGAGACAAAATGATTATTTACTCACCAGTAGATACATGTAGAAGGATTTTCAGTTTTGTACAACTCTTGGCAAACTTGAGGACATTCATGGCACCAACCACGTTCACATTCATTGCAATATCATATCTATTAAAAAACGAACGTAATTAGAAAATTGGAGAAAGGAAATTTTGTACTTTTAGTCCTGAAATATCGGCAATTTCGGAGTTTGATCCTTATGATATTTGGTTAAAAACACACTTATTCACTTTTGATCCTTCTAATTTTGGTTTTTTACCAATTTAGAGCCCATTTGGGTAAGCTTAAAAATTACTTTAAAGTATATTTGTACCTTTAAGTAAAAAATGGGTGTTTGGTAACAAAAAAACATAGTACTTAAGCACTTTTGTGCTTAAAAAAAGCCAAAAGTAAAAATTAGGATTTCCTAACTTCTCAAAAATGACTTATAAGTAACTTTTTACTTTTAAACTACTAAAAATAAGCCCACCCAAACGGGGCTTAACGAATTACTTGTTAACTATTAAACTATGTAATTTTGCATGTGTCATCTTAAATTTGTAATGTTATTTAATATTTGAGGCCGTGGGGTTATACAGTTCTAAGAATAATATGTGTATACCGGTATCTTATGTAAAAAAAAATAATTATAATATTTTTGTTAATTATGAATGGCAAAATCTCATTTAAACACTGGTATGTTGTGGTTGTATGAACGACAAAATCAAACTTATCAATAATTGATGCATTGAAGGTGCAATTGTACCTCCAGAAAAAGTACGACAAAGACTTGCATAAATGTACTTCGAACTTTAATCAACTCAGTACCTCTCATCAAAGTTTGTAGTTGCAGCTGAGTTTATTATTATGTCTATTTCTTTGCTCATCTCCTCTCTCAACCCAGAGCTTTTAATTCCCATATTTTCGTACGAAATGTCACCTGGAACTGCAAATACCTTCTCCTCCACAAGAGAGAAGAGGCTTTCACCCATTTTTTCCCTTATAACATTGAATAATTCAGTCTGCATGACCTGTGTGAATCAAACCTTTGTCATTTTCATTAACTAAGTAAATAAAAGCGTGTTTCTTTAGTAGATACATATTATCAAAAATAAAGGAAAGTGGTCATTTTCGTCCTTAAACATTGCAAAAATGATTCAAAATTGCCCTTCTTTAATAGTTGGGTCAATTAGATTTGTTTCCAATTCAATGATATTTACTTGCAATCATTCAAATGAAACTGATTGGTGTCTTACCTCTTTAGTGAAGCGTTCTTTAGCGGAGTTGTTGTCTGAAGCTCTTATGAGAAGGAAGAGTTTTTTGACATTTGGTTGAACACGAAGAATCTTCTCTACAAGAACTACATTATGCATGAAAACAAAAGTATCTTTGTTAAAGTGCTCCAGGAACTATGTACTTTAATTTGGGAGAGAGAGAGAGAGAGTGTACTCTTTGCGAGGAAACCAGTAGCACCGCTAATCAAAATAGTCTTGTCTTCCAAGAACTGATCAATTGTAAGTGCTTCCATTGGGGATAGCAATGCGCAGCTAAGTTTTTTGCTAATTCGGGAAACTACTAATATAGTAATGAAAGTACTATAGGGAGTTTTTGATATGGACAACTGAACTTACGTACCAATATTATATAGAGACGGATTTAACTTATGATTCTGGACAGTATGGGGTCGTTTGGTAGAGAAATGAGTTATACGTGGATTAACAATACATGAATTAGTAATGCAGGGATTAATAATGTATGGATTGTTTTAAGTCATGTGTTTGGTTTATTGTACTAAAACTGAAATAAACATTGTATAACTTAAACTTGTGTTTGGTTTAAAAGTGCATAAAGTTTTATTTCCAATTATACCCTTGAATTCTTATCCATGTATTAAAAATAAGGGTTTGAGGGTAGGTATTTTAGTCATTTCATTGTTTATCCATGTATTAGTAAACATGGTATTACTAATACCATGGTGAGCTAGGTATTAGATAGTACTTGAATTGGTGTATTAATTAATACATGTATTAGTTATTCCAACTTAAAAAAACCTACCAAACAGTGGATAACATTAAAAAAAAGTGATAATACATGTATTAACTAAGCAATACATCATACCAAACGACCCCTATATGTTGTTATTAAGGTGAAGCAGGGTTTTGGAATGGAGAAGAAGAGAAGAGGGTGAAGAAAAGGGATCAATTGTATATTCTGAATTAATGAAAGAAGAGTACAAATGTGAGCCTTAGGTAGTTAGCTCAACTAACACAAATCCTAACCACCTAACTAACTTCCGGAGATAGCTAAAATAACTAATCTACCCCTGACTAGTTAACTACATTATTTAGCTCTTAATCCTCTACCTTAATGACTGTTTCAGCTTACTCAACACTCCCCCTCAAGCTAGGTGCGGTAAAGATGTTAAGAACTCCTAGCTTGGACAACAGATGAGTATACTGAACTCTGTTTAGGCCTTTGGTTAAGACATCTGCAGTCTGATTTTTTGTGTAGATGTATTCAGTTTGAATCAGCCCCTTTTGTATCTTTTCTCTTATAAAATGACAATCGATCTCTATGTGCTTTGTTCTCTCATGGAAGACTGGATTGGCTACAATCTGGAGTGCAGCTTTGCTGTCACTGAAAACTTGAACTGGACTCTCAACCTTCACTCCAATTTCCTTTATCAGTCCTACTAACCAAGTCAGTTCAGCTGTTACAGATGCCAAACTCCTGTACTCTGCTTCAGCTGAGCTTCTGGATATGGTAGTTTGTTTCTTTGACTTCTAAGACACTAGAGATTCTCCTAGTTTTACTAAAAAAACCTGTAACAGATCTTCTAGAGAAAGAACATGCTGCCCAATCAGCATCACAAAAGGCAGTGACTGACAACTTATCATTACTGGACATCAGCACTCCTTGACCCGGTTGATTTTTAATGTACTTGACTACCCTTAAGGCAGAGTCTAGATGAGATTGCTTTGGTTCTTGAAGGAATTGGCTTAGTGTTTGAACACTGTATGCAATATCAGGCCTAATTACTGTTAGATAAAGAAGTTTTCCTATCAACCTCTGATAAACTGCTGGATTTCTCAGTAATCTATCATTATTACTTGTGATTCTTCTTTCTCACAAGCTCATCATACTCCCAAGTAGTAAGCTTGGTGTTGGGATCAATAAGTGTAGCTGCAAGTTTTGATCCACTCAATCCAGCTTCAGAAATCAGTTCCAAAGCATATTTTCTTTGGTGCATCAGAATCCGTTGATCTGACCTAGCAAACTCAATACTAATAAAGTATTTTAGTTCTCCTAGGTCATTCATCTTAAACTCTTTTTGTAGAGCACATTTTTTTCTTCAATTAGTTTCAGATTGTCACCAGTGACTAGCATGTCATCCACATACACTAGAACTACTGTAGTTCCACTAGTGGTCTTTCTAGTGAACAATGAATGGTCTAGTTGACTCTGAGTGAATCCAAACTTCAATAATGCTTCAGTTAGCTTAGCATTCCACTACCTTGGTGCTTGTTTAAGCCCATACAAGGATTTGATGAGCCTGCACACCTTGTTCTCCCCTGGCTCTTGAATCCTTGTGGCAGTTGCATGTAGATCTCATCATATAGATCTCCTTGAAGAAATGCATTATAGACATCCATTTGATCGATGTGCCAGTGTTTTGCTGCTGCAATTGACAACACTGTTCTTACTGTTACCATCTTGACAACAGGAGAAAAGGTTTCTTGATAATCAACACCTTCCTTTTGACTGTACCCCTATGCAACCAGCCTTGCTTTATATCTTTCTATTTCACCAGATGCTTTATACTTGGTCTTATATATCCACTTGCAGCCTATCGGTTTCTTTCCTTTGGGCAATGTTACTATTTCCCATGTGTGATTATTCTCAAATGCTTCTATCTCTGATTTCATTGCTTCTATCCAGCTGTGATCTTTAGCAGCTTCTAAATAGGATGAAGGTTCAGTTGTAGAGGAGAAGGCTGACAGATAAGCTTGATATTTAGGGGAAATGGTTTCATAAGATAGGTATTTATTTAAGGCATAGGGATGACCATGATGCACATTAAGTGACACAAAGTCCTTCATCCATACTGGAGGATTTGTATGTCTGCATGATCTAGTTGTGGTGTCTTGTGAGGTAGAAGTTGAAGGTGCACTTTCTGTAGGCAATATTGGCTCATTGGGTAGATGTTCATTTTCAGTTTCAGCCTGTACCTCTTGTTGATGATTAATCTGATGTTCTGTGCCTTCATATGGGGGTTCTAAGTTTTGATCCAACTCCACCTCTTGGCCAGCTTGTAGTAGATCATGATGCATTTCTGTGTCAATTATATTCTCCAGCTGGTCATTATCAGTGAGAACACTGAACTGATTTTGCAGGAAAATGGGTGATGGTGCCTTTTTGATTTTGAAGGGAAATACATCTTCTCTGAAGATTACATCTCTGTGCACAAAAAATCTGTTACTCTCCATATCATATAGAAGATATCCCTTCTGTGTATCTGAATACCCCATGAGTATAGCTGATCTACTTCTAGACTTCAGCTTATCAGTCTCTTGAACCATCTTAGCATGACATAAACACCCTAGAACTCTGAGATGTTGCAGTGTAGGCTTCTTGTTATATAATTTCTCATAGGGAGATAGATTATGTAGAACAGGTGTAGGCATTCTATTGATCAAGTATACAGTAGCCCCAGAATTTGATGGGAATGTTGCCCTAAAACCTCACTGCTCTTGTTACTTCTAGTATGTGTCTATGTTTTCTCTCAACAACTCCATTTTGCTGAGGAGTATAGGCACAGGATCTCCGATGGATCATGCCCAATTTCTTGAACATATCATTACATAGTGAGTTCAAGAACTCTGCTCCATTGTCAGTTTTAATAACCTTGATAGTACTGTCAAATTGTGTCTTTACATAGCTGAAAAATTATTGTAGTGCTACATACACATCACATTTGGTTTTCAACAGGTAAATCTATGTCATTCTAGTCATGTCATCCACAAGAGTTAGAAAGTACTTGTGACCATCTACAGTTGGAACCTTATAAGGTCCCCAAACATCAGCATGAAGAAGTTCAAAGCAGTGTCTACTTTTGATATTGCTAGAAGGGAAAGACTGCCTTGCTTGTTTTGCACAAGGGCATATTATGCACTTAGCTATAGTGCTAGTCACAGCTTCAGAATTAACATAAAACAGTTTCTTAAGAACACCATATGACACATGGCCTAGCCTCTTATGCCACAGATTGACATCTATTTTGTCTACAGAATTCACTGTAAGACTAACTCCTTTATCCTGTCCAGCTTCATCCTTTACCAGCAGATACAACCCATTCTTTTCTTTACCAATCTCCTTCACTTTCCCATTGCAGAGATCCTAAAAGAGACAAAAATGAGGATAGAAGGTGATTGAGCATCCTAGTTCTTTTGTGATTTTTGAGACTGATAAGAGACTATACTTGAACTGGGGTATGTGGAATACATTATCTAAAGTGCTTCTGTTAGATATTGAACTGGCTACAGTGTGAGTGACATGTAAGACATCACCATTTGGTAGAAACACTCTCTTAGGATTGACATTTTTAATTATTGTGGACTGATCAAATAGATCAATATCAGACACCATATGGTTTGTGGCTCCAGTGTCTATGATCCATTCTTGCAGTTTATTATTGACTAACAGGGCACTGCTGGTACCTACTATGTTTGCTGAGGAGGTTGACTGGCCATTGTTCAGCATCTGTAAAATTTGTTCATACTGCTACTGTGAAAATGTACATGTCTTCAGTTGACTCATATAGTGGAACTCTTGAGTAGGATGTTGCATTGTCCAGGATGTAGATGGCTGAGCTTGAACACTTCCTTGAGCAGTATAGCCTCCAAGATTCCCTGCATTATCAACTACTGCATTGTAGGCAGTGTTTCCAGCATTTTCTCTCTTCCTTTTACCTCTAAAATCAAGAGGATAACCAATTACTTCCCAGCACCCCTCTCTGTTGTGCCCTTTAATCTTACAGATATCACAATATTGGTTGTTTCCAATCTTCCTGTATCTTAGGTTAACACCACCCCTGTTGTTTGTGTACATTGCTATAGGATCCAAATTCCCCATAATTGGAGCAGCCCCCTGAACACCAGAGTTATGCACAATCCCTCTTTGACTCTCATCACTCACAATCATGTTATAGGCCTGATTTACAGTAGGTAAGGGAATTATCATTAAAATTTTACTCCTGGCTTGTATGTATGAATCATTCAGCCCCATCAAGAATTGATAAAGTTTTTGCCTCTGCAGATATAACATAAAATCCTTGGATTTCTCACAGTCACAGCCTGGTGCAGGAACCAATGCTTCAAACTTATCCCACAGCTCTTTCAGTTTTGAATAGTAAACAGATACAGAACTTATTCCTTGTGTTAAACATACAATTTCTTTATGTAGATTGAAAGTTCTTGAGTCATTTATTTTGTCAAATCTCTCACATAGATCTTCCCACACAGCTCTTGCATTTGTAGTATAGACAATACCCCCAAGTAAGCTACTGGATACAGAATTCATAAGCCAAGAGAGGACTATAGCATTACATCTCTCCCACTGAGTCCATAGATGTGGCTCATACATTTCTTTCTTACAAGTTCCATCAACTAACCCTAATTTATTTATCCCCAATAATGCAATTCTCATTGACCTACTCCACAAAGAATAATTTTCTGATCCAAGAAGTGGTACAGAAATTAAGGAGATTCCACTTACATCAGATGAGTGAAGATACAGTGGATGGTTGTGATCCATAATCTGAGCATTTTGAGGTTGAACTCCACTCATATTGCCTTGATCAGCCATTGTCAAGATCTCACGAGTATAGCAGTTTCTTGATCTCAAAAACCAGAATTCTTGAACCCAAAGAATTGCCATAACACACTACCACAGAGAAGAGAAATTACTAGCGGAAATTATATGATGATTTTAGTACCAGATTACTTAATCCGGCCAAGCTCTGATACCATATTGTTATTAGGGTGAAGCAGGGTTTAGGAATGGAGAAGAAGAGAAGAGGGCGAAGAGAAGGGATCAATTGTATATTCTGAATTAATGAAAGAAGAGTACAAATGTGAGCCTTAAGTAGTTAGCTCAACTAACATTCAAATCCTAACCACCTAACTAGCTTCCGGAAATAGCTAAAATGACTAATCTATTCCTGACTAGTGAACTACATTATTTAGCTCTTAATCCTCTACCTTAATAACTGTTTCAGCTTACTCAACAGTATAAACAATAAGCGCAATTTAATAAGTCATTGAAGATATGATCTATAGTCTAGTTTCACTCTATGGTGTTAGAATATATTATATTATATTGTAAGTACATAAATCCTATTATATCATGTAGAGACAGAGTATGGCAGCCAAAAGTAGATGGATAGTGTTCTCTCAGCCATTAATAACTTAATGTAGTAGCTTGACGTGAAGTAGTGGAGACCTCATCTTTCTTTTAGACATGATTGTTTTTGGAGTTTAATTATATGCGCTGCGGTGGTGTGCGCGCACACACACTTATACACTTTTAGTGAACCGGATATAATAACTAGTTGGTTACCATTTTTATCAGATTATTAGTTAATGTTTATCAAGAGATTTACATATAATTACCTGATAAGTAATTTGATTGTATAAATATATTGACACTCAATATATATATTTTTTTTCAATTCCCCTTTTAGATTGGTTTCGGTACTTGTGAGTATGTATAACTTGTTTTAATACAAGGACGGATAATAAGATAAATGTGATCCATCTACTCTTAATATGTATCACATTCAATTCGATCGAGTCCGAAAGTTAAAGAAATTTTTGGTAAGAAGAGTTTTCCGCCTTAAGAGAGTCTATATGACGTGAATTTGAATCAGTAGAACAAGTTATTTTTAATGTATTGAATGTGACCAATATATATAAATGAAGAAACATCAAAATCAAGTAGTTTGACGAAATATCTGTGTTGTTAATCCCTAACTTGACCAGTGTCAAGCTTTTAGAAGTTTTCTAAAATTAGATGAAGAAACCAATTATTAAGTATAGGATGATCTGATCTGAGTGACTAATCAAGGAATATTGTACTTCTAGTAGTGGTGTAATGTCTTCATTTCAACCATCAGAATGGGAGCTCGAGTAGTAAAATTTAAAAGGCTCGACTTAGCACAAAAAGTTAAGAATAATGAAACGGAAAGAGGAAAATTTTAGAGCCCGTTGGATTGACTTATTTTTAGTGTTTTTTAGCCAAAATAGTTGTTAATTTTTTTTAGTTTTTGTCGTGTTTGGCAAAAATGAAACATGCTAAAAGCACAATATGTCGTAGCTCCATTGTACTATCAGCTTTCTGAATCCGCGACTTAAATGACTCTAAAAATTGTTAAAATCACAAAAATGGGTTACCAGTTTATTCTCAGTAAAAATGAGCAACCCGATACTAAATCCGTTCCTCATTATTTTGTCTTTTCCATACTATTTCCTATTAGAAATCTGTTCTCATCCTTCCGAAAGGAGAAGACAATGGTTGCAACTACTAACGAAAATTGATTATTGGAATGTAATGGAGTGTGCAAATGAGGCAACCATTTCACCAATTAATTAGTTGATGTTATTTAACTTATTTTGAGCTTTGTTTTCTTATTACCTAAATTTTAACTACCAAGAAAATAATGGACTTAGGTCGTCAAAACGCATAAACTCAATAGCATAGTAGCTAATACTCAAAAGAATCCAGTTACCTGAAACCAGAAAGCATGCTTTCTTTATTTTCACCATTTGTCCACCCTGTGTCATATTTTTCTATAAGTTGAAGAAGTCAAAAAGATGTAGTAAGAATTCATTTTTTGTTTCGTATTTACTCCTACTGTGAATATATTTATGTGGTGATTTAGTTTTTTTTAACATTTCTTTTGGTATAATCATTTCCCATATGTATGGAAATAGTACAGGCCAGAAAGCGAATGCAAGATGATGAGGAATTCGAGGACTCCTCATCTCTAGACTGTAGTATACTCCCATCCGTCTTAAATTATTTGTCGTCTTTCATTTTTGCACGTTTTTTAAAAAATCATTAATGATGAAGATTATTGATTATTTTACCCACCTTATTATTCTTTCTTCAATAAATATTATGTGTAGTTGTATTTTCAAAAACAATAATTACTAAAGATAAAATGAGTAAAATATGGAAAATTTTACGTTGAACTTCTAACTGGACAATTATTTTGAGACGGTCATTTTTAGTAAGAAGGACAAATATTTTGAGACGGTGACAATAATAAGTAAACCAAAGTTGGCGGAGGTTATATTAATTCATTTCAGTTGTTGGAAATTAAAGTCTTGTGTCTCTTTCATTCTATTGAGTTGTGCCAAACAACTAACAGCTTAAATTATGAATAATCCATGTCAACGAATAAATACATGAATATATGTCCCTCATCCATCTTTCTCCTTCCCCTTTTGTCTTTTGTGAATCATAGAGTCCATTACCTAAATGGTCACTGAACTACTGAAAATAAATCAAGAAAGTCACTCTTCTTTGTAATGTTCCGAAATAGTCACTCAGCTTTGTATAATTAACTCAAATGGTCATTCTCACCTGAAAAGTTGTTATCTCTGATGATACATGCTGACATGGAATTTTTTAAACAATTTAAAATATAAAGAAATTTAAATCCCACTATCCCCACCCATTTAACATAATTATTTGATCCACACCCAACCAAAATAACTTAATGGGTCAACTATTAAAAAAATCAGTCCAACTTTTATCTTAATATACTATACATGTTTCCCTCCTCCTCTTCTTTTTAGGGTTCTATATGGAGAAACAAAATTTTACTTTCAATCGATTTCTTCCCCAATAAACCATTGTAATTAAATTAAAATTCTCATAAAATACCTGAAACGACCTCGGTTAGTCGTTTCGGAAGTTAGGACTCCGATTGGCGTGCCGATAATTTTAAAATGTTCGTAAGGTCCATTAGGACCTGTCTGTAAAATTTGAGCTAAATCAGACCTCGTTTGGTAGGCATCAGATAATTTTATTAGGTTCGTATGATTATTTGTGACTTTTATAAACTTTCGAAAGTGAATTTCGATGGTGTTCGGCTAGTTTCCGCTAAAATGCCGAAAGTTAAATAATTTGATCTTTTTCCATTTAATTTGCATATGGAGTTTCGGGAGTCCAATTTGAGATCCGTCTTCGCGAGTATGTTACATACATTTTGTATAACTTGTATGCAAAAGTAGGAATTATTTCGAATACCGTAGGGTACCGTTTTAATTTTTACCGTAGCAGTGAATTTAAAAAAAAAAAAGGGAAAAGAATGTAAATTGGAAAAGGTTAGGCGGTGAGTCACATTGAGTAGCATATAGGAACAGAAGCAGAAATGAACAAAATGAAACAGAGAACGCAGAACGGTATGTATACTATGTCGTGGACATGTATCAGCTTGCCTATATATTTCTGAGTCCTACGAATAGAGAAAGCTAATGGACTTTACGACAATAAAAACTTAAACCTTCCTCCGATGCCTACCAAATGAGGTCTGATTTAGCTCAAATTTTACAGACAGGTCCTAATGGACCTTACGAATATTTTAAAATTATCGGCACGCCAATCGGAGTCCTAACTTCCGAAACGACTAACCGAGGTCGTTTCAGGTATTTTATGAGAATTTTAATTTAAGTACAATGGTTTATTGGGGAAGAAATCGATTGAAAGTAAAATTTTGGTTCTCCCTATAGAACCCTAAAAAGAAGAGGAGGAGGGAAACATGTATAGTATATTAGGATTAAAGCTGCAAAGATTTTTTTAATAGTTGACCCATTGAGTTATTTGTCTTGGGTATGGGTCAAATAATTATGTTAATGGGTGGGGATAGTGGGATTTAAATTTCTTTATATTTTAATTTTTTTTAAAAATTCCATGTCAGCATGTATCATCGGAGATAGCAACTTTTCAGGTGAGAATGACCATTTGAGTTAATTATCCAAAGCTGAGTGACCATTTAGGAACATTACAAAGAAAAGTGACTTTCTTGGTTTATTTCCGATAGTTGAGTGACCATTTAGGTAATGGACTCGTGAATCACACACGGTGTAAGAGCTTGAGAAGGTTAATATATTAAGGTGTATACAATCGAATTCAGTTGTTTTTAGTAGATTTGAATTAAAAACATATCATTTATAAATAAAATGAGGTCTTTTAAAATGCGAATTTACTCACCATATAGATTAGGAGTAGGCTGCTTGGCCCTAAATAGAGTTTGGCACTATACCAAACCCTTAGCTAGCCAAAACTAGCTTACACAACAAAGTTAAAAAAAGTTTAAATATATGTGCCTCCCATATTGGACCTATCGAAGACTTTAATGGAAGTAATGCCTACTTCATCTAAGTTGAACAATGAACAAAACTAGAACAATAGCGAAATTTATTTTCTTTTTACGTTTATATACTTGACTAGTGTCTACGAACGTGCGTTGCACATTGATACCAACTTAATTATTAAAACCTGACATAAAAGAAGATATAATTGTTGTAATTAAGTATTATAGTCTATCGTATTGTAAAATAATATTGATATCATCAAAACAACATTTTGAGAAAATAATTATGCATGAAAAGAATGAATTGTGCTTGGTTTTTTTTTTATTTACTTGTTCTAATACAACAATTCATAATGTTGCATGAAGATTCTAACTCATTGTTAATCATTTTAACAGCCAATAGTAAGTCAAGACTCCACAGTCGCCCTTAAAATGTGTTATTCCAAACACCATTTCACGCCTAAAAGAAAGATTTTAGATGCAATATTTCTGATTAGTTAGCTTCGTATAACTTGCTTGTCTAAGATCAATTAACTCTAACAAATGATTGTCATGTCGTTCTATAAACGATCTAGGCCGAATAACTCTTCATTCTTGTACCTTTCCTCAGAAAAGTTGTTGATGGTTGCAGAAGCTTTCATTAAAATGTAGTTACACTTTAAAGGAACCTTTGGAGAAGGCACTTCAAATTAAATTAATTACTTACTAATTAGAATAAACACAACTTTTTACAATTACATTTTTTTAATTTACTTTCCTTAACTAAGTATTATAATAAGAATAATTGCTAAATAATATTCACAGTGCATTTAGGTTATTTAGACATGCATGGACTTCATTGAAAAATGCATAGTGCAGACATATAAATAAATAATATGCAAAGTTCAAGAAGTAGAACCGATTTTTCTTGTTATTCTTCGTGGTCGAGCGCTTAGATTGTTCATGGCTTCAGATTAAAATAAGCGATTGGTAATTGGTTCTTTACGTATTCTGATCATTGAATTTCCTCGTGAGAAGACCATGCTACTATGTATTTGGCATAGAATAAATGACCAAGAATTGTTTGTGATCATTGAAACTTGGAAGTTGAAGAAATATAATGATTGTCGATTCCAATAAACTCCATCTCGGCAAATGATGAGAAACGGCAAAAAATAACTTTAAATGGTTTGGACGTATTAAGATTGAGCCATAGTAAGGCAAACATTGCATGAATCTTCGAAAGAGAGACATAATGTTAGACATCAATGTGTGTTTTAAAGAAAGCCACGACACCGGATCATAAAGGTATCAAATTGCTCATGAAAGTTTGTGTTCTTTTAGAAACGACACTTCAATTAATGAAGTTTCTTCTGATTAATAAGTATTACTACTATTGAATAAATAGTTTTGCTTATTTAGGATATGCATGGAATTAAAGTTAATTAAAAGGGTATTTCAGTAAAATGACTTTTACTCTTTCATTGAAAAATGCATAGTGCAGACATATAAATAAATAATATGCAAAGTTCAAGAAGTAGAACCGATTTTTCTTGTTATTCTTCGTGGTCGAGCGCTTAGATTGTCCATGGCTTCAGATTAAAATAAGCGATTGGTAATTGGTTCTTTACGCATTCTGATCATTGAATTTCCTCGTGAGAAGACCATGCTACTGTGTATTTGGCATAGAATAAATGACTAAGAATTGTTTGCGATCATTGAAACTTGGAAGTTGAAGAAATATAATGATTGTCGATTCCAATAAACTCCATCTCGGCAAATGATGAGAAACGGAAAAAAATAACTTTAAATGGTTTGGACGTATTAAGATTGAGCCATAGCAAGGCAAACATTGCATGAATCTTCGAAAGAGAGACATAATGTTAGACATCAATGTGTGTTTTAAAGAAAGCCACGACACCGGGTCATAAAGGTATCAAATTTCTCATGAAAGTTTGTGTTCTTTTAGAAACGACACTTCAATTAATGAAGTTTCTTCTGATTAATAAGTATTACTACTATTGAATAAATAGTTTTACTTATTTAGGATATGCATGGAATTAAAATTAATTAAAAGGGTATTTAAGTAAAATGACTTTTGCTCTTTCATTGAAAAATGCATAGTGCAGACATATAAATAAATAATATGCAAAGTTCAAGAAGTAGAACCGATTTTTCTTGTTATTCTTCGTGGTCGAGCGCTTAGATTGTCCATGGCTTCAGATTAAAATAAGCGATTGGTAATTGGTTCTTTACGTATTCTGATCATTGAATTTCCTCGTGAGAAGACCATGCTACTATGTATTTGGCATAGAATAAATGACTAAGAATTGTTTGTGATCATTGAAACTTGGAAGTTGAAGAAATATAATGATTGTCGATTCCAATAAACTCCATCTCGGCAAATGATGAGAAACGGAAAAAAATAACTTTAAATGGTTTGGACGTATTAAGATCGAGCCATAGCAAGGCAAACATTGCATGAATCTTCGAAAGAGAGACATAATGTTAGACATCAATGTGTGTTTTAAAGAAAGCCACGACACCGGGTCATAAAGGTATCAAATTGCTCATGAAAGTTTGTGTTCTTTTAGAAACGACACTTCAATTAATGAAGTTTCTTCTGATTAATAAGTATTACTACTATTGAATAAATAGTTTTGCTTATTTAGGATATGCATGGAATTAAAGTTAATTAAAAGGGTATTTAAGTAAAATGACTTTTACTCTTTTTGAGGACATGCTTTTATAGTAATATGATAAGTTAATTTGGCAGTACATTTTTTAAATTTCAGGTACAAATATATTTTGAAAAAGTTGACTTCGGAGTAAATGATGATCTTTTGGGTTTATTTTTCCAATGAAACTTTCCATTTTTTTTCTAATTAAATTTGAATGATTTAGGTTATCCTCGAACAATTACGTAAACTTTTTATTAAGAAAAAATTTGAACTCTATCTTATGTTCATCTCGTTCTCTCTCTCTTCAGTGCTAGTCAGCTGCTATAGAGACGTTGAGAAAGGTAAAAATATATAGATTTAGGAATTTTCCAAAAGAGAAAAAGAAAGAGGAGAAGAAGAATGAAAAGATGAAAACATGAAAAAAGAAATAGAAAAATAGGGTTGGGAAGAAAAAAGTTTTCTGATAGCAATAGAAAGCTTCAGTCTTCAGACAAGAAGCCGGGTATATTTTGTTTTGTTTTGTTTAACTTATTACTACTACAAATTAGCGGACTATGAAACAGTGGCTGATGCTCAAGCAACAAGTGTTAAAGTGGTTGTTTATCGACTTTTCAATGGTTATATGAAGCCTTAAATATTGGAATACGGCCCTATTTCACTACCTTCAATTTTATGGCATAAAAATTTGAGGTGTACTATTTAAGTTGAGCCATAATGTACTGGATTTACACAGAGAGGGTATTTTAATTTTAGGAATGGGTAAGGTACCGGAGTAGGCATTGTTGCAGTTACCTCAGGTTAACAAGTTGAACACTAAGAGGGCAATATTTTACTTGAGAACATTCACTTGAATTCCAAGCAACACCTCTTAGCACCAAGAGAGCAATAGTCTCATTCACCACCGAGAGGAGTGGATTGGGTATATTCATGCGGGTAACGTTGGGTGAACCAAATTAGGATTTGTCTTGACTTGTACCCATTAAGTTAGAAGACTAGGTGGCAATTTAGGACTCTAATTCTTTCCTTAATAGAAAACACTCTAGACATTACTTGCTTTCAATTGATAGTTTTAGTTTTATTCCAACTCAATTTTAAGATTCAATTTACTTTATCAAGCAAAGTAGACCACTTAGCTAATTTGAAGTCAAAAAAAAAGTTTCTTGTGCTCGATCTTCTTCTCACGATTGGGTATTTGTGACCCCATTCTCATGTCACGTCAGCAGCATGTCTTAGAGACCTAAGCTAGCCAGTCTTAGCTGGGGACTGTTATAGTAACAATCTTGGTCTGAAGCTTCGCCAGCCTCAATGGAACCCTTCAAGGCAACACAGCTAGCTCAAGAGCAAAAGTTAACGAGACCGAGCTCTCAGTAAACTTTGATTTGGTGGGCTCTACTTCTTGATTCAAAAGGAGCATTTTCTTTTTCTCACCTATAGATGTAGACCTCACTGGGCTTGTAATTGCAATATCCCTTTTGGGATTAGTTTCCTTTTCCGAAGGGATTTCAATTACAGGAGTTGGGTGTGCGGACAGAAATGGAAGCAGAGTAGCCCCTTGATCTTAAATGACACTAAATATATTATGGGAATAATAGTTAGTCCAATACTCGGAAAAATTATAAGATAAAATATTTTCAATTAAGCTATCAAAAATGTAAGCTGGTCACATGGAGCATGTGTTTTTTGTTTCGTGGTTTGCTCTTTTCCGTCTATCTATTTATGTCTAATTTGCTTTTGAATTGATTTGGAATTCAATATCGTATTCTTTGCTTATGCGTAAAATCTACCGAATAAGGTTAAAAAGATAAATTTATAGAGTGTCACAAGCAATAAAGTAAAATTATGAAAAATAATGTAGAAAAATAAGAAAATAGGAGTTGTATTACTTGAGAAGTGGCAGATTCGTTGTAGAATCTCTTGTATCTAGTACTTTGAAGGAGAGAGGTATTTATAGGCTTAGGTTTACCCCAATCTTAATTATGATAATACTAAGCTTATAGGCCTCGGACCTATTATAAGAGGTGGTGATACAAAATTGACCAAACCAGGAGACTAATACTCTTGAGGCAGCTGTTTATGTGCCCTTCGGCTCTGGGCCCGTCCTAATGAGCGGTCGTGGCTATGGAGCAGGCGTATATCTTCAGCGCCCGTTGGCTTGTATAGTAAGTTTAGTCTTTGCCAACTGTACTTATTTCTCGTAATTATAGATGACGTATTTGTATCCATGCAGTTGGTTCCATCCACTTGTTGAGTAATGTCGTAGTAGTCAGGAATTGAAAGAGGAGTGAAATGAAATGTAAACGCCCGATCAGACTCGGTTCATGCCCCCTGTCAATTCATCTACGATGTATATCTGATAGTACACGAGTACGCCTTTATGGAGCTTTCTAATTGGTAGGTCGCACCCGCGTCTTCCCAACGCTACAACTTTTCTTTCATATCCCTTTATTAACGGGATATCCCACGTCTGCTAGTTGATTCACTTGCCTTTACAAGCTTCCTGGTGCTATATATACTTTGTTACTTCGGTTTTTGTCATCGTCTTCTTTGTCATCCTATTATTTATACTTTCTTTTGGCCATATTATTCTCTTTTCTTCAAAACTATTTATATACTCGATGGCTGGTACTTAAAACTTCCTTCCAGAAGTCTTTAGAGCTCAAGATTACATTCTTCTGAAGCCTAATTTTAGGAACGACGATAGGTTGTTTGTACGAACCCAAAGCAAAAATAAGGGGATAACAGTAACCTATCCATAGAAGCTTATCTTTCCGCCATCCATGCCGGGGACCTCCAACATGTTAAACTCGACAGTTGTAGGGGTTCAGATGCAGAAATCGTCATCTCGACCGTAGGAGAAAAAATATCTATCCATCATGTTGGTTATTCCTTTGTCCATATATACTTTTTCACCATGTGCCAGTAATACAACATTTATCTGGTCTAAGTTGGCCCTTGTTTTTGGCATCTAATTTCCATTCTCGAGCACTTGGCCATGAAGGTCGGCCTTGAGTTCACTTTCTGGCATCTTTATGCCAACTACTCTCCTTGGTTGATCAAATCAGGAATGTGGAACTTCAAGAGATGGGGGACGAAAGGCATAGTCTCCAATAGTGAAGATTCTAATGACCGTGGTTGGTGCTTCTGTTATGTGGCTCTGTCTACCTCTAATGGTTACATCCATTCTTTTTCCTGAAGTGTTTAATAAAAAAGTGTAAGTTTCATTCAGTCGTTTTTGCTTCCTTACTCATGCTTGTTACTGACTTCCTCATTGACTTTTTATCCTTGCTTCCCGTAGTGACTCGTGTGACTCGTTCTAACCTTCCTTATGAGGCCATTGTTTAATGGGTCACGACAATTTTTATGAAGAATCCTCCGGTCACTGTGAACTTCCAGGCTACAGCTTCCTTAAAGTATTGGTGAACGAAGGATCATGGTACATTGGGGCTCTATTTTGATAGATGATTTCTACTCCCCTTATTTCTTAATACTTCTTTATTTCCTTAGGTTTTTCTGTCGTGATTCCATGCCCGTTCTTAAGGAGATTAAGATTGTTGCTCATTATGTTGAAGCCTTGCCAGACTTGTATGTCTCTGCTGAGAGGATTGCCGAACTAGCTGATAGTTCTCATTCCTCAAAGAGGAAAATGACGGCTAGGTCTTTAAGGGTCGTAGTCATTGATACTCCTCCTGTACTAGAGGGTGTCGCAGTCTATGGGGTGCCTGAACCGCAAGCTTTAGAATCTTCTCTTGCAATTACTTCTCTTGGCCCAGCAAGTACTCCCCCTTCTACCCCCCGCTTCATGTAGACGGAGGTATGTAATTGAAGTGAGTTTTGACGCCCAAGAAGAAGAAGTTGGTGCGAGTAATGCCAATATTGATGCTTCTGTCATTTCTCCAGGTTGGTTACTTTCACTCAATAAGTGCTTCCTATATTGTTCCTAGCTGATTGACTCTCCCTTAGCAGATCAAAACACTGCTACCTCAGCTCAAATCCCTGAGTCTCCCGGTTTCCCATTTCGACATCACCATGGGAAAGAGGTTGTCAGGTCCAGCTCGGCCGCTGCTGGTTGTGAGGCCACTGAAGTTGGCGGTAATTCTGATGTGGCTAAAGAAGCCCCGATTGGAGATGCTCGTGAGATAATCATTCCTTACCCAAAAGGGATGAATGTGTTAAAACATCGAGATACAGTTTTTGGAAAGACTTTGGGGCCTAGTCGGTCCGTCTGAGTAGCGATATTTCGCTAATTATGATTTCCATGAGCTATTGTCTAGCTTTACCGACTATTAAGTGATGGTATGTTTATCGACTTCTATGTCATTTTCTTGTTGCTTTAGCCTTCTAATTTCATCTGCATAACTCTTTCTCGTACTACCCCTAGGGGCTGCTTATTTCTTTGGAGGCTCGCCGTCGTCATTGTTATACTCTATGCACCTCCTAGACACACTAGAAGGAAGGGAGGTTGAATAGTGTTCTCCAATTTTCGTCGTAGAACCTAACTCCTTATTACAAAAACTTAGTTCTTGTACAGTTGTCATAATCAACACTCACCAAACTGAAAGTGATGCTGAACACGGTGTTTTTACGTGGAAAACTCCTTGCTCAAGGGAGAACAACCACGACCTACACTCTGGGATTTTGAAAACACTTCCACTAACACAAAGAGCAAGTTTTATATTACAAACTCTGTAACCAAGGGGTTACACTCTAGACCTTAATCACTCACAAAACTTAACTCTAGCTTTATAAAGTAATCTCTCAAAAAATCACCTATTACAGTGGCTTCTAAGATAAGCAGATTGGTAAAATTAACAATACGTAATACTGAGACAACTACAATAAAGAACCTAATCAATTTGCTAATTATGCTCCGAGTTCTTCAATGGTAGTCACCACAGTTAACTCACTTCAAGAATTATTGAATCACCTTTTGTCTGCTCTCAATTCTTGTAGTGAATAACTGAGATCGGCTGCCCCAACTATTTGCTTTTATATGGGCTTTGTAACCCTAGCAGTATTTCACTAGGAAACCTTATAACTATGGTAAGTTTAGATTTCCAGTCATATACTCCTTGTTTAGCACCAACTCTCGTTCACATTTTAATGAGACAGCCACGACACAACTTATTTTGCTGACTATGATACGCATATGCACACGCGTCACTACTCCTAGTTCTTCATGGATTTGCATCCCACAATCTTTTCGATCATTCGTGCCCTTCTCCTCAAGGACAAAGTTCTTCACTAAGCTACGAAGCCTTTCGTTTGTCATTCTTCAAAACATCCATCAATAAATTCCCCATTTTTGATGATGACAAACAAATGTTACGTAAGAACCTGTACATACAACCATCAAAATAAAATAACAAAAGTAAAACTTGAAAGAAATTTAAAACAGATGAGTTAGGTCACAAACATCCCAGCAACATTTTCTTCTTCCCCCTTTTGACATCATTGAAAAGATTTAAAAAATCCTGCAAGAACAAGTTAGTACAGTCCAGACTAGAGCACAAGAAAACAAGTTAACTAAGAACACAATGAATAAATCTAAGGGTCCAAACAAAACCAGTAGTAACATTTAAGAACACAAACACAACACCAACAAATTTAAAATCAATCATCCAGGGCAAAACACATATGTGGCCTGATTAAGTTAAGACCAAAAATAGAAATTGTCTAAAAAATGCATTAGAGGGAGGGAATAAGAAAAGGTTTTGGGCAAGGAATAAGCAGGCTAATAGCTTAAATTTTGAAGTGCTTGACAAGTGCTTCAAGGTTCCTTGAGTTTTTGGTCCTTTCAACAACCAGCTCGGCCTGATGCTTGTTGCACTCAATGGTCAAGCGATCAATTCCTTGATCCTTCAACTTTAGCTACCTCTTCATCTCTGCATTTTCATCATTCAGCTCCAACAAATGCTGCTCCAATTCCTGCACAGCTTCAACACCTTCTTCAGATCCAAAACCTTCACTCTCACCAACCTTTTCATTCTTGACTTGCATAGGACGCTTGGAGGGTCTCCTTTCCTTGAAGAAATCACATGTCTTCAGGACATTCATGCCAAAGATCTGATGATGTGTAGCTTTTTCCCATTTGCAAGGGGCACTCCAAAGTATTCAAATACCTATTGCAGAATGTACGAATGCACAAGAGAGTGGTTTCTTGTCAGTGTCTGCAATCCTTTTAATGTGTCTAATGATCAGTCCAGGCAGGTTAATCTTGACACCCTTGCCCAGCAAGTCCATATAAGCCAAGTCAAAGGCACAAGCTTCACTATTCCTTTCCCCTCTTGGCAACAAGAACCTATGCACAATACTGAAGCAATGTAAAAAAGTGGAGGAATAGAACAAATATTTTTTAAATCTCAATCATTCGACTAATAACAGCTTGATAACCCGAAAATTCTTTATATTCTATATGTAATTTTGCTATTCCAGTTATATAGCACAACATGGTAGGAATATTGAATAATATTGACAAAAAAAATTCTTTAGTATCAAGCTAAAAATTTTCTAAAAATGTTAGAAAATAGAGTACAAACGCCCAATCCGTTTTATTACGGTGATACTCTACACTCACATAAGTATTCAACATGTTAGATATATGTAATTAGAATAGGTAAGCAACAGATAAAAAAATATATACAATGTTCCGCCTAGTTGCAACATTCCCTGAAACTCTTCTAGCTTTAATGCCTTCTTTTCTACACTCTCCTTGAAATACCTTATATCTTTTCAGTTTTCAAGATTTTAAAAATGTAACTAATAGCACATTTTTCTTTTTCAGTAATATCACCAAACAAATTAAGGCCATCTTGTACAACTAAATTAGATATATGACATACACATCTAACATGACATAATTCAGCAAGGGGAGGGGGGAGTTCATCTTAGGTCTTAATATTCTAGTAGGATAATCATTATTTGTAGCATTATCAACAGTTATACAGGTCTTAATATTCTAGTAGGATAATCATTATTTGTAGCATTATCAACAGTTATACTTAAAATTCATCATTAATATAATATGTTTTACAAGTATTATTTACTTCCCAAGAAATAAATGTTCCCTTATGTGAACATAAACACATGTATATGCTAAAATTCTTTTCTTCATTATCCAATTAGGATCTGTGCAATGACATGTAAATGTTAAATACTCATACGCATTAACACCATGACCTATATCAGTAGTAATACTAACTCAAGTACAAAGTGATAAAATATATAACGTAAATATTGCCTATATTTATTTTTAAATTTCATAATACTACCTCTAACAGTAGTTTTTGGAAAACCTTGAAAAGATGGATGATACACGACTTCAATATAACGAATAAAATCTGTACAAGAAGGAAATGTAAACGGTAAAAGCCTCTACTACAACCCTTTTTGTAATACTTTCCCTATCCTTTATCTTATCATACCGAAGAAGTCCCAGTTCACTGGGTTAATTTCTTATTGGATTCTACAACCTTGTGATGGAGCCATTTTATTCATTAAATGAATACATCCCGACCAGGCAGCCTATTCTTCCTTATGGTAACCTTCTAAGTGTGTTCTCAACTTTCTTGTCTCACCATGATTGACCCTAGTTTTAAAAACTTTTTTATAAGTATTACATTTAGCGATATGAGATTCAAAATTTTTCATCATCAATTGCCACACTTCATATCTTCCATGTCTTTGTGGTGAGGCTCTATTAGGAGCCATGGATGGTAATTTAGATTCAGTTTCTTCAGGTGGATTAGGTTGAAAATGACTAGTAAGTGTATCATCTAAATTAACCTTTTGGGTGCTACCAAATACTTGATATTGTGCCTCTAAAGTTTCGTTATCTAGTGGTTCATTAAACTTATCAATATCACAATCATATTGAAATTCATCTCTATGAGTAAAATCATCTATATTAGCAGGAACACTAAAACTATCAATTGGTCTTTTACCTTTATTTCCACTATCACGTGAATTATCCCTCACAGTTACCACGTGATCTACGTCCAATAAATGCTCTATAAATTTCAGACATTATAATTTAAATATATGCTAAAAATATTATTGTAAAAATTAAAAAAAAGGGTAGGATCGAGTTTATCTAGTAGGAGTGTAAGGGGTGAAAGTTGAAATTTGATATGGCTAATTGGCTAGTATCCACTTCACTCCCAACAATATGTATTATGAATGTAAAACTTTTACTTAATAGCAATTTAACAAACAGCTTTTGATAGTATTATTAGAGAGAATGAGAGAGAATTAGAAAGAACAGGTAAAATTGACAAAAATTGATGAAGTAATGGGGGTATTTATAGAAAAAAATAGAATTGGAGGGGGTATGGGGCGTAAGGGGTGGGGGAGGCCAAACTAGCCTTTTTTGGTTGTTGGCTGACGCCTGTGGTGTCAAAGTAGCCGTTGCAAACAGCTAGTTTCAAAATGAATTTTCTATTTTATTTTACGTCCAGATCGGTCTGGTACCAGTTCAAAATCATCTTCCTTATCAATCCAAGTGTTAATGACGGGTCAGGATAGGGGCCGCGATTTAAAGGGACAAGATTATCCGGTTTGTGCTGATTGGGTTCGGCCCAAACCAAACCGCTAGATAGCGTTAGACTTTTATATATGTGTAACAAGTAAATTCGCGTCAAGGAATAAATAAATAATCAAGACAAGAAGATATTGTAATAACTGTAGTATTTGATTTCAATATATTATGAGTAGTACAATCTCTATAATTCCTCTGATTCGTCTTTTCAACTATAAATACTACAAGTAGAAATCCAAGGGATTTTGAGCTTGATCTTGAATCTTCCTTATAATAAATTTGTAGAATTAAATCCAAGAGCTTTTGAGCTTGATGTTGAATATTCCTTATAATGATTTGTAGAGATAATCCAAGGGCCTTTGAGCTTGATCTTGAATCTTCCTCTTGATGAACTTGTAGAGAAATAAATAACTCCTTGAAGATTTATAGCAATTTGCATTCTTTGATCCACGAGCTCCTTATTGCTTCTTGTTATGAATTCATCCTTCTGATTTCTGATTCTACAAATGAGGGATTTGGCTCCTTTATATAGATGTGGAGTGGAGTAGCCACCAAGAAACCTTGACGGCCAAGGCCCGTGGACCGGCCAATCAGATTTAAGCAGTGACAAGGCTATATTTTATTGGCCTGAGCATGTCACTTTTCCACGTGGCGCATATTTATTGGCTTTTTGGACTTCACTTGGATTGCCACGTCATTTGTTATACGGGACGATCATGTTGGCTCTTTTATTTGGCTTGACGCCATGTCACTTGACACGTGACATTGGTTTGGGCCTTTAAGATTTAGCTTTGGGCTAATAAAGTGGGCTCATCATTTGTGGCTCAATGAAATTGGACTTTATATTAAATCCAATCCAAATATACTAACCCATTTAATTTATTTGGACTAATATTTCTTGAATTTAATATATAGCCAAATTTATTTTAGGATTTAAATTCAATAAAATTTATTTGTCTACAAATGCCCCCTACTTCAAGACTTGACGGGGTGTAGACTTTATCGAAACTCACGACAGGACTTGAAGTATAATGCCTACACTTGATCACTTCAGCCAACTGGAATTTACCAAACAGATGACTCGAGCTTTTCACTATTTTTTTTTTTTTTTTTTTGAAAAATTCATCATCTCATTGTTGGTTTATTTCCACTCTAGAATCCATGAAATTTTGTATCTTGTAAGATAATCATTACCACATTAAGAAATGAGCTTAAAGACCAAATTGTCAAACTCCTTCTATATGGCATGTGGATAATAAAGGTATTTACCAATGTATAAGTGCAAACAAAGTCAAAGTATTTATCTACTTGGACTAAAAGCCAAATTCTTGCATCATGTTGCACATGTGCAAGTCCATCACGCAGAGGCTCTGTACCCTTTCTTGAATGAAGTTCTATCAGAATCATAGGTAATATAGAACACTACTTTCACTTTCGTATTCTTCCATAAGTCTCGAAAAAGATAAACCCCAACCATTCCAGGAAATAATCTTATTGGCCACCGCAAATAGTATTCCTTGTAGGAGTAAAAATATGCATGTCGCCTAACACATCTATAAATAGCTGCATGCTCCCCATATGTGGGCATCAATCTCAAAGTTGGAAGCTATTTTCACTACATCTTTGTCAGCTAGAAAGCAACGGTATTCGCGGTGATTCTCGCAAGTTCGTTGCGAAGTGCCAAGGAGACGGAGAGCCACCGTGACATTTTTTTAAAAGAGGTAACCTTAACTCTTTTTGTTTCTCCAGTAGGCTTGTAACTCACATTGCTTCACACACAGTAGGGATGATATTACCAATTTACTTGTCCTTTTTTTTTCTTTGACGATATAGAGTTCGAAATTCTAAATCTTCACTACAATAGCCTTTGTAGCTTTCTGCAACGCACTTAGCCTGGGTACTCTAACATGACAAAGTTTTTTTTGGCACCTTGAAAGAGAATGTACATAGGGCAACACAATAAATTGTCACCATCCGTTTGTACTCTTAAGTTGCTGTCACTTTATACTTTGGAGCAAGCAAGCTAAAATTGATTAGTCCGATCACGGTTGCAAAATCAAATAATAAGCCTCCTCTTCCTCTCTTACCTTCTTTCGTTGCGTTTCTTTTCTTTCCTTCTTTTCAGGTTGAACAAATTATTGTAGCACCTAGCTTAAACGAAGTGGTGGGATGCTTTGGATGATCTTTTATTGCGTATGAAGAATTATCTTCTATGGCTTAATATAAACTCTTCAATATTGCATGGTGATATAATCTTCAATGGAGTGCGGCGCTACATTCTTATATAACACGCAGAGTGGCATATTCTTCTATGGCGCATGGAGATGTATCCTTCTATGGTATGTGAGAGACTACCGGGAGAATCACCTTCTTTGCAAACAATCCTTTCACTCGTCAAGTTTGATCTCCAGATTCGAGCAGCTTCACAAAAAAAAAAAATACATATCTTGCTCTAGGACTGTCCGAACGTGGAGCTTCTTAATTCTATAAAATCATGACTTCGAGAGATACAAATTATAAATAAATCAGATCACGATGCCTTCAAGATAGACGATAATTAATTTTTTAAATTTGCTCTAGGTGTCCGTTATGTTGGATTTCAGCTTTGAGCGCTCAAGTCAAAAGAATCGCATCTCAAGATAGGAGCACCTAAATCAAATGCCATTTGTTTCTACAAACTTGTAACTTAGGAGGCTGAAACATATCAGAAATTCCATATCAAAGTCCTGTAGTATCAATGGCAATAAATTTATGAAGTTAGTGCAATTTTTCCGTGTTGGCCTGACAACACTGCGCAACTTTACCGTAAAATTCATATCTCAAGATAGGAACGCTCAAATCACGAGCCGTCTGTGCCATTTGAAAGAAGACTGCTCACTTATTAAAAAGTCAGGTCTTGATTCTATTGGATTTGCACATTTTTACTGCTGAAGTCACGTTTTGACAGATAAATTGCCCAGCTTTGAGCTTCTTGGCAGAAAAAATTATATCTTTTTGTGGGAGCGTCCGAATTGCATGCCACTTGATTTTCCTATCACCAGACTCAGACGACAACAAAATATCAGGAAATTGGGACAAAACTCTCTCTGTACAGTCTCAGAAGATACTTTTGAAGTCGGGATCAAATTCTGCCCGGTACTATTCTCAGCTTTTGTCTTCGCTTGAAAATTCATATCTTGACGTGGGACAATCCAATTCATGAGCCTCTTAGTTTTGTAGATCCTCAACTTCAAGAGCTTAGACGTATCCTAAAATTATAGCCAAAAGCCTCATGGATCTTGTGCAAATTATTTTTTAAAATTGACTCAAAAATATACACATTATGGCTTAAGACAACATGCTTCATGATCCGTTCTTTTCTTGTAGGTCTTCAAAGCTGGTCCAATATTGTTGATCGATGATGAACTATTTGGAGCGTCCGCCCGACTTGGAGATTTGCGCAGCTTAGGCAAAATATTCATAACCTTTACATCCTTTCAGGTTTCCATCTTTCTTAGCAAGACGTATTCAAGTTGAAATCATCTTTTTATTGCACAAATGAATTTACTATGTTTCATGCACAAAGATGGTTCCTTTCTCAAGTATTTATTGAATTCATCTTGAAGAATGCTTTGATTTTGACTTCGGCATCTAAAACAAGCTGCTAAATATCCATATTTCTCCTTGGAGTTGTAACCTTTTATAATAAAACTTGATATTCAAATAGATTCATGGAGCAAGACATGGGAGATAACTCTTCTCCTTCTTCCTCCTTCATATGTGAAAGGATTAAGATGGTATCATCATGTCATGCAGAACCCACCTTCTTGTATTTATGCGTTTGAACTTAGAATGCAACTCTAAGCTGCCTACGTACCCTGGTGAAGAGGATCAAGTCATTACGTAGTTCTGTACAAGTAGGTTTTTTTTATTTTATTTTATTTTTTTTGGTCCTAACTTTTGCCTAGGCCGCCTCTTTCGAGGTTTTCACCCTAGCGGACTTTTTTTTTATTTTTTGCTCTTGTGTCCTAATTTTTGCCTAGGCCGCCTCTTTCGAAGTTTTCACCCTAGCGGTCTTTTTTTTTTAATTTTTCTTTTGTGTCCTAATTTTTGCCTAGGCCGCCTCTTTCAAGGTTTTAAACCTAGCGGACATTTTTTATTTGGTCGTGCACAGTTTATACTCTTGCGGGCCAGGAGTAACTTGCAGTTTATGCTCGTGCGTCAAGGAGCGCTCTTCTTCATGGACAGTACCTCTTCATGAATTTACCGTTAATGAGACCGATTATTTTTCCTTTAACATCAATAAGCTTATAAGCACCACTTGAATAGGCTTCTTGCACAACATATGGCCCATCTCATTTTGCAGTGAACTTGCCCCCAGATTTATGGGAGGTGATGATGGGTCTTCTTAATGCAAGAACTTGATCACCAACCTGGAAGGACCTTTGGCGAACCTTTTTATTGAAGGCACGAGATAACCGAGCTTGGTAACATTCGAGACTTTGCTGAGCTTCAAGTCTTTTTTCATCAAGAGCCTCCAACTCTTCAAGGCGCAAGCGAGCATTTTCTTCATCAGTGAGCCCTTCTTGGATAGCAAGTCGCATAGATGGTATTTGACGCTTTAGTAGTAGGACTGCTTCAACCCCATAGACAAGTGAGTAGGGAGTTGCCTGTGTTGGCGTACGATGAGTCGTCCTATATGCTCATAAAGCTTATTCCATCCTATTATGCCAATCTCGCTTGGACTTGGAGATAACTTTACTCAACAAGTTGCATAAAGTCTTGTTGAATGCTTCAACAAGACCATTAGCGGCAGCATTGTACATAGAAGACTTACGCTGCTTGAAGCCAAAGAGATCACAAATACTATTCATCAACCTATTGTCAAATGGCTTTCCATTATCCGTTATTATATAACGAGGAATACCAAAGCGGTAGATGATGCTTACTCGGATAAAGTTTGCAACCTTCTCTTTCTTCACTTCTTTAAGAGCGACGGCTTCTGCCCATTTCGAGAAGTAATCAGTTGCAGCCAAAATGAACAAGTGTCCTTCAGAAGACTTCAGCAACGGTCCGACAATGTCTAGCCCCCAAGCATCAAATGGCCAAGATGCGACGGTCGGGTGTAACACTTCTGGTGGTTGATGTATAAAATTTGTATGGAGCTGGCAAGCTTTGCACCGTGGAGCATGGTCCAAACAATCCTTTACCATTGTTGGCCAATAATATCCCATCCTTTTTATGTGGAAGTGGAGTTTCGGCCCAGACTGATGTGATCCACATACCCTAGCATGCGCTTCTTGCATAGCTTGAAGCGTTTCATCTTATCCTAAACATTGCAAGAGCACTCATTCAAATGATCTTCTATATAGAGTATCTTTGTAGTAGAGAAAGCGTGGAGCTTGGCAGTGAATTTCAATTCTCCTTCTTGGATTTTCTGGCAGTATCCCATGACTCAAGTAGTTAATGATAGGTTGCCGCCAGTCTTCTTCGTCGACTTCAGAAACGGCAACAAGATGTTGGAGATCATTCCTTTCAACCTCGTCATTATCTAAAAGTGGTACTATCCATTTTTAGCAAATAGTAACTTTCGTCTGATCTGGCAGGGCAAGTGTTGAAGCTAGATTGGCTAGGGCATCAGCTTTCTTATTCTCCCTCCTTGGCACATGCTGAAGAGTTACATCACCAAGCCATCCTATCAACTTATGTGCATAATCGTGATAGGGACGCAACTCGGGCTTCTTTACCTCGTAGCTACCTAGAAGCTGATTGATCACCAACTTAGAGTCTCCAAAGACTTGCAACTGCAATTGTTTCATGTCGACGGCCATTTCAAGCCCAAGTATGAGCGCTTGATAGTCTGCAATATTATTGGAGCAATGTTGAGTCAAGGTGAAGGAATATGGCAATACTTCTTCTTGGGGTGTTACAAAAATTACTCCGGCACCAGCTCCCTCACGATGTGAAGCTCCATCAAAGTACATCTTCCAAGATGGTTGAACTTCGACGAACATTGCATCTTCATCAGGTAACTCATCAGTCAGCTCCCAACCATCAGGAATTGGATGATCTGCCAAAAAATCTGCCAGTGCTTGCCCTTTGACTGCCTTTTGGGGGATATGTATAATCTCAAATTGTTGAAATTGGAGATACCATCTTGCCAATCGATCAGTAAGGACGGGCTTTGATATGACAAACTTGATGGGATTTTCTAACCAGTCGTACGACATGAGTTTGAAAGTAATGCTTCAACTTTTGAATGGAGAAGACTAGTGCCAAACATAACTTTTCGATTGGCGAATACTTCAGCTCATTTGGTGTCATCATTCTACTCAAATAGTAAAGTGAAGTTTCCTTTCCTTCGCTATTTTTTTGAGCCAAAAGTGCCCCCACTGACTTTTCTTGTGCTGCAATATATAATATCAACGGCTTTACAGGTATTGGAGCTGCTATCACGGGAGGCTTCATCAAGTAGGATTTGATGCTCTCGAAGGTATTGCTGCAAGCTTGATCCCATTCGAAAGGATTACCCTTCTTTATGAGACGACTGAACGACTGACACCTCCCAGCTAGATTTGAGATGAATCTCCTAAGGTAAGCTAGCTTCCCTTGCAGAATTTTCAATTCATGGAGATTTCTGGGCTCGGGCATCTTTACAATTGCATCTGCTTTTGCTTGATCAATTTCAATGCCTTGATGTCGTACGATAAAATCAAGAAATTTACCAGAAGTAACTCCAAATGCGCATTTCAAAGGATTCATTCGAAGTTGGTACTTTCGCAACAACACGAACACCATTCTCAAATCTTGCAAGTGGTTCCCATTTCTTCTAGATTTTACCACCAAGTCGTCAACGTAGCACTCTACGTTCTTATGAAGCAAGTCATCAAAGATGTTCTGCATAGCTCTTTGGTAAGTTGCTCCAGCATTCTTCAAGCCAAAAGGCATCACCTTGTAGCAATAAATACCCTTAGGAGTTCGGAACGCCGTGAATTCTTCATCCTTAGGCGACATACGAATTTGATTATAGCTGGAGGAGCCATCCATAAAAGACATAGCCTCATAACCAGTAGTGGCATCGATCATGAGTTCTGGGATAGGCAGCGGAAACTCATCTTTAGGACATGCATTGTTGAGATCCCTAAAATCGACACAAACTCGAATTTGACCATTCTTCTTCCTTACAGGGACTATGCTTGAAATCCATGTGGGGTACTTGACTTCGCGAATAAAACCAGCCTCAATGAGCTTGTTGACTTCATTCTCAATCAAAGGGACCAAATATGGTCTAAAGTGACGTGGGACTTATTTTACGGGACGAGCGCCACTCTTGACTGCGAGATGATGAACTGCCACTTTGGGTCCAAGCCAGGCATCTCTTTGTAACTCCAAGTGAAGACATCCTTGTACTCTTTCAACAGCTCCACATAAGTATTTTCTTCATCGGCTGCCAGCAAATCATTTATATAAGTAGGCCTTGAGTTTTCGTCTGTGCCAAGGTTAATTTCTTTCAATGCATCAACTGATGCCTTTACCCCTTCCTCTAGCTCAGGTGGAGCATCTGTAGCATCTTCTATTTCATGAGGATCATCATTGCTGAATGATATGTGGTGACAGTAAGAAATATCCTCCAATTCATTTATGATCCCATTTGGAGATTGAGCGCTTTCCTCTTCTAGTGCGGTGATGTGATATGAAGATCCCACGCTTTCTCCATCTTCATCATGCTTCTTCGTGTGGACTATAGTATGAGTCTTGGCCTTTAACACATTTCCGTATGAGACTATCAATTTTTCTTCGCGTCTCATTCTTGAAGGGATAAAACTCTGACAATATCTAGAAGGGGCATGCACTTTCGCATTTTTAGATTTCCTTGGAGGCTTGTTCTTTTTATTAAAAGGTCCCAATCTATCAAAGACAGAAGTTCTTGAAGATGGTTTTCCCAGCCGATCAAAGACGGAAGGCCTCTTGCTTGAAACTTCAGGCTCATCTTCAGCAGTGATGTAATTAACGCTCGCCCTTCTTATAGTGATACGAATCGGTGGAGGTTTCGCGTAACCCAAACCTTCACGTGATTTCTTCATGGTACCTTCAGGTAAGAGCTTCCCTAATGTAGATGATCCATTGGGATCACATCCAGCCTTTGCAAACAACTTGTAAGCATTCGGATCAAACCCCTCGTTTGTGCGCCTCGTAGGGAGTTCTTTATTCAGCGGTGGATTTTTAGCCACAAAACCACCAAGAAACTTTGAGGTTAGCTTCATTGCGTCAATTCGCCTGACGGGGAGAGTTAATCTTTTTAGCTGATCACTTTGGAGATTAGATGACTGGCCTTCTTCTTTCTTCAATTTTGGAACGTAGCGGAGCGTAGTACTTATTTTCTTGCTTGAAGTTGCACCATTTGCTTTATGCACGTTACCTTGACTGAAGAGAATTTGATCTCCATCAGCTACAACTTTTGCTTTACCAGCTGCTACCTCAGCCCTTTTAGCTGCGAGCTTGGCATCTTTGGTTGTTGCTTTGTTATCGGCTTTTACTCCACCCACGACATTTTTCAAGTAGAATTTTGCATCAGCGAAGTGTGCCTCTACTTCGGTAAACGGCTTGTCATCGGCAACGACCGTCTTTTCGATTCCACTCTCATGATATTTTAGGCATTGGTGATAAGTGGATGGAACCACTTTGTTCTCATGTATCCAAGGCCTACCAAGTAAGATATTATATGAAGTCCTTGTGTCGATCACATGCATCCATGCGCTTGAAGTCATCTCTCCAATGGTGAGATTCATTTTTAAGGCACCTATAGCCCTTTGCCCCCCTTGGTTGAATCCTTGAATCAACATGCGACTTTGCGTTAGTTCTTCAGTAGAGATGCCAAGTTTCTTCAGCGTGCGGATAGGCAAGATGTTGACTCCGGATCCTCCATCAATTAAGATTCTATTCACTCTTTGCTCATCAACATATCCAACCACAAATAAGGGATTATTATGAAGAGTCTCACCAAGTAGGATGTCATCATTTGTGAAGGTGATCTTTGCTTCGCAAGTATTTGCTTCATGGGAGATAGGCTCGATAACTTCTTCTGATTGCGCCAGTGGCAACAGCTCTGAATTTTCACTCTTCTCTCCTTCTTTATCAGCATTACAACACGAAGCCTTAGTATCACCCTTAGGAATCTTCGTGCAAAACCAACTTGGAATAAATTCTTCCAAATTCACAGGCTGACACGACTTTTGATAGTGGTTAACTTCCACCTTTTCCTTTTGTGGACGTCGAATAGCACTTTGCTTTCTTGTCCTTTTCACCATCTTTTGCCTTGTTGGTTGCTCAGCTGATTCACTGTGTGACTTCATTTTAATGCGCCTCCGCCGTGTAACTAGTATCCAACCTTCATCATCTCCTTGATCAGTTTGAGCTTCACCTTCTTCCAATGATGCTTGCTCTAAGCTCCACATATTTAGATTGGCGAGTTGTAGCGATTTATTTATTAAGATAGGTTCAAAGTCACCAAACTTGATCATGACTTCATTATTTTCATATCCTTCAGCGAAGTTGCAAGTAATCACAGGATCGTGCGAGCCAAACAAGATAGAAACCTGGTTCACATCTTCCTTCTCATCTTGCAGTTCAATCTTCCCTTCATTGGCCAATTCCATTATTTTATCTTTGAAGACGAAGCATTTCTCGAGTGAGTGGCCCACGAGTCGATGATACATGCAATAATTCGGATCATTCGTCTTTCCAGCTTCATTGGGACGCTTCATGTCACGACCCAACTTAGGGTCGCGACGGATGACCAACAGTAAGTGTCGATCATCACCAATCCTACTGATAATCTGCTAACCATGAACATAACTAATAAACGGAATAAGTATAAACCTAGCTGATAAGAATTATGCCATGCGAAAAACTGACAAGGCTAACATAATCTGACATACATAACATACGTACTGCACTACACATGGACATATCTACAGGCCACTAATAGTGCTGAACTGAATATACAAAGGATGGGACAATGCCCCGCCATACCCAAACTGGCTGACTGTACATATACCAAAAGATAAGTAACTCCGGGAATAAGCGGAGTGACTCTAATAGTTGGTGGATGGCCTACTGATGTGGTCCAAGCATTAATCTATCTGCACCTGCGCGGCATGAAATACAGCGCCCCAGAAAAAGGCGTGAGTACGATATGTACCAAGTATGTAAGGCATGAGCATATAATATATCACAGCTGAATGAAACTGTAAGGCTGGAATATAAATATGTAAATATGAGCTAGAGCATAGCAATATAGCTGAAAATATGAAGAACGTACTAAACATGATCTGAACATAAACTGAAGTCTAGCTGAATTTGAAACTGAAGACTGAGCTGAACTATACTGATAAATAACTGTAACATGACTGATAACAGGTAACTAGAACTGATAGCTGTCAATTGATACTGACGCTAAGAATTGGTTGTTGATAACTGAGAAATGATAACTGGTACTGAGCTAAAACTGAACTGTTATCTGAACTGGTACCTGTCTGGTGTTATGGGCTATATCCCCACAAATCAGGTAACTGAACATCTGAACTAGTACCTGTCTGGTGTTATGGGTTGTATCCCCCCAAATCAGGTAACTGAAAACCTGAACTAGCCTCATGTATAATGATACAGTGCATACTGTGGCTATATACGCGTATATAACAAACATGGTGGGTGTTATGGGCTATATCTCCCCCAGCCAGTAATATCTAGTCTCTCTGGTCAGAATGTGTGAATGACACCCGGTCACACTAGGTGTGTTCAACTCCCGCTTGAACCAGAGGGGCTGTATCCCCCAAACGGGTAGTATCACACGCGATCGGACTGTGTGTCCAATGTCCAGCCTCTATGGGGGACTCCAAATCACACATAATATGATCACAATATAAGCATAAGCATGTATGAGGCATAACACATGTGGAAACAATAGATATGGACTCAAAGGAATGATAAGAAAACTCTGGATGGAATTATAGACAAAACCTAGAACTTAGAATTTGTCCAACTCTTTGAATTTCTATAAAAATTTCGGCAGAGTTTCCCCTGAAACTAGATGATCCGCAAAAACAGAACTAACACTATACTACACACGGTGATAATGGATAAACTGATAACATAAACATGTTAAACGGATAACAAAATGAGACGACTGGATGACATAACAAATCTGTAGATAGAATGTCCAGACAGCACCATTGTCCTGCCTTTCGACCTAAATTTGAGAGTGTAGATCAAAGATATAGACTTCATGGTCTTCATGACAGTTTTAGATATATGTCTTAGGATTCTGGAGATTCTGAAAGCATCTTAATATCAATTTTTTACAAGGAGTTATGATCAATATACTAACAGCTGTCCAAAGATCAAAATGATTTTCCAGATTTTGAAACGTTTGTCTTGCTGATTCGGACGTCTTTCACCTTGAATTCTAGTACCAAATTAAGTATATACAAGGTTTCCTTGATACCATACCAGTTTCTCACAAGAAACACTAAGTTTAGAACTAAAAAAAGGTTCAAAAGCTAAAAGATACATGTTTTGCCAAAAAAAAAGTTTAGTCTTACACATCTTTGATGTTTCTTGCTTCTAAACCTTGTTTCCTTTGAATTCCACACCTTATAAAGCTTAAACAAGCTATACCATAGAATTTAGGTGTTTTACTTAACCATGAAGTAATTCTAAAACTCAAGCTATAGACGAAATTGAAGGTAGCATAACGTTACCTTAATCGCGTAGAGCATTTTGACGCAATCTGTCTTCAATTTCGAGTTATGATTGACGTCCTTCCTTCAAAATAATAAAAGTGGCTTAAACCTTCAAAAACACACTGTTTCTATCGTTTATATTCTGGAAATGACGAAAAGAAGACATGTTTTTCCTTTTATACTCGAAACATTTCAGTTCTAGCCCTCTTTTGCGCTTATGTTCCTTCTTCTAGACTGATTTCTGATGCTCATATCTTTTTATTCATATGTTGTATGAACAAACCGTTAAAATTATTGAAAAATACACTCCAAGAACTTCAATTTGATATATGATATGTCCACAAAAGACCTCATATAACACATGAAATTAATTGCTGAAAAAGCTCCATTACAAGGCAATTACTTAGTCGGTTTTTCCGCAACTTAAATCCGACTTTTCCCAAACTTTATATTCAATAAATAAACATCATATATGGTCATATTATAAATTTAAACTCACTTAAATCATTCTTAACATGTCACTAGAATGATATACGTCACTTTAAACATACGTGGTGTAGCAATCTTCCCCCGTTAGGAACATTCGTCCTCGAATGTTAAATATCTGTTACATACTTGAAGTAATGAAGAGATGTGTATATTTGGATCTCATGTCATTTTCAGCTTCCCAAGTTATTTCTTCTACATTATATCTTTGTTATAGCATCTTAACTAAAGGGATGTCTTTCGTCCTTAGTCGATGAATCTATCTATCTAAAATTGCAACTGGCACCTCTTCATAAGTCAATTGCTCTGTGATCTGTATACCATCTATTGGTACAACTCTAAAAGGATCTCCGACACATTTTCTGAGCATAGAAACATGGAATACTAGATGTACTTCCTGAAGGCCTGCTGGAAGGTCTAACTCTTAGGCTACACGCCCAACTCGCCTGATAACCTGATATGGACCAATAAATATAGGTCTAAGCTTTCCCTTCTTTCCAAATCTCATAACACCTTTCATAGGTGATACTTTCAGGAATACCCAATCGCCAATCTGAAATTCTAAATCTCGACGTCGGTTTTCTGCATAGGACTTCTGTCTACTCTGTGCTGCTAATAATCTTTCCCTGATTAACTTGACTTTATCAACTGCTTGCTGGATTAAATCTAGACCTATCAATTGAGACTCGCCAACCTCAAACCATCCTATAGAAGACCTGCATTTGCGCCCATACAAAGCTTCATATGGCGCCATCTGTATGATAGAATGATAGCTATTTTTATATGCAAACTCTATCAACGGTAGATGATCACTCCAGCTGCCTCCAAAAATCTATTAGACAGGCTCTAAGCATATCTTCTAACGTCTGAATGGTCTACTCAGCCTGTCCATCTGTCTGGGGATGAAATGTGGTACTCAGATTCACCTGTGTCCCTAAACCTGTCTGGAACGATCGCTAAAAATTAGCTGTAAACTGGTGCGCCCCTGTCTGAAATAATAGATACTGGAATACCATTAGGCGCACTATCTCTCTGATATGAAGTCTGGCATAATCCTCTGCTGTATATGTAGTTCTAACAGGCAAGAGATGAGTTGATTTAGTAAGCCTGTCTACTATAACCCAGATACAGTCATACTTGCTCCGCGTACGGGGAAAGTCTGTAATGAAGTCCATATTCACTGCTTCTCATTTCCATGACGGAATCTCGATTTCCTATAACAAGCCACTAGGTTTTTGATGCTCGACTTTAACCTACTGGCAGTTAGGACACTGAGCCACAAACTCTGCTATGTCTCGCTTTATTCCGGCCCCAACAATAAATCTGCTTAAGATCATGGTACATCTTAGTCGAACCTAGATGAACAGTGTATCTGGAATAATGTGCCTATGTCATAATCTGTCCACATAAATCTGCAACATCAGGAACACAAAGTCTATCTTTATACATGAGAACCCCGCCACTAGTAACCCTGTATGGTGATTTCGGTTTTCTTCTGGCTATCTGCCTGCATTGAACTTGAACTGGATGCTCATACTGGCGCTGCTTTACTTATGTCACTAGGCAAGTAGTGGTTGCATTCTGAATTGTAACTCCTGCATCCTCTAAATCTATTAATCTGACTCCCATGCTGGCTAACTGGTGGAGTGCATGAGCTAACTCTCTCTTTTGTGGTTGTAAGTAAGATAAACCACACATGGACTTATGACTAAGGGCATCAACTACAACATTCGCTTTAACTGGATGATAAAGAATTTCCATGTCATAGTCCTTCAGCAACTCTAGCCACTGCCTCTGTTGTAAGTTTATCTCATTTTGCTTAAATATGTACTGGAGGCTCTTGTGGTCTGTATAAATATCAACATGAACACCATACAAATAATGTCTCCAAATCCTCAATGCATGGATGACTGCTGCAAGCTCTAAATCATGAGTAAGGTAGTTCTACTCGTGCTTTTTCAGCTGCCTGGAAGCATAGGCAATTACTCTTCCGTGCTGCATCAAACATAACCAAGACCAATTCGCGAAGCGTCACAATAAATGACATAGCCCTCAGATCCCTCTGGAAGTGTAAGTACTGGAGCCGTTATCAACTTGTTCTTTAGTTCTTGGAAGTTGTGCTCGCAAGAGTCACACCACTGAAATTTGGCTATTTTCTGTGTCAATTTGGTCAGTGAAGCTGCAATGGAGGAAAACCCTTTACGAACCTTCTATAATAACCTGCCAAACCCAGAAAACTACGTACTTCAGTTTGCGTCGTAGGTCTGGGCCAATTCTTCACAGCCTCGATCTTCTGGTCATCTACTTTAATTCCTTCTGCTGAAACTATATGGCCAAGAGATGCCACTGAATCTAACAGAATTCACACTTTGAGAACTTAGCATATAATTGCTGGTCCCGAAAAGTACCCAATACTCTGCGTAGGTGCTCCGGATGCTCTGATTCAGACTTTGAATAGATGAGAATATCATCAATAAATATAATCACAAATAAACACAGATAAGTCCTGAATATACTGTTCATCATATCCATAAATACTGCAGGAGCATTAGTGAGTCCAGACGACATCATAAAAACTCATAATGGCCATACCCTAGTCCTGAATGCAGTCTTAGGTATATCAGATTCTTTGACTCTAACCTGATGGTAGCCTGATCGCAAATCTATCTTCAAAAAGCACTTGGCAGCCTGGAGCTGGTCGAACAAGTCATCAATCTTGGGCAGAGGGTATTTATTCCATATTATGACTTTATTTAGCTGTCTATAATCTATGCACATGTGTAGAGAGCCATCTTTCTTTTTCACTAATAATACCGAGGCTCTCCACGAGGAAATGTTGGGTCTGATGAGGCCTTTATCTAACAAATCCTTCAATTGCTCCTTAAGTTCTTTCTGTTATGCAGATGCCATCCTGAAGAACATGCCCCTGATGGCATGCTGGTGCTAAGGAGGCAACTGCTGATCTAGCTGGCTGGGCTACACCACTACCACCCCTAGTCGGGAAATCTCTCATGAAATATCATGCCTTTTGAAAAATATAACAAGTATCAACTCTTAACTGACATGGGCCCAAGTGGCGTCTACCACAATCTGAACATCTGGGATATGTCTGACTGGCCGATATAGAAGTACCACGGCACTGAAATTCTGAAGTCCGTGATGCCTGTCTAGCTCTAGACTGAGGAGGTCTATCAGATCTTAGGCCACGAGACTCTGGAGGTATACTTGCTGGTGGTTGTCTAACACTCTGCTGCCTACTCGCTCTGGATGTCTCTCCGAATGAACCAAACAATCTGTCCCTCTTATGTAACCCTCTATCCCTGTCGGCTCTCTGTTTCTACTTCCTCTCCTCAAGTGATAAAGTGAATTCCTGAATACGTGATATGTTCATACCTGACTGCATAGCAACCGCCATGCACTCGTTCACCAGGTGTGGACCAAGTCACACTACATACCTGTGAATTCTATCCTCCATTTTGGCTACCACAGTAGGGTCAAACCTTACTAAGAAATTAAAGCAATAACTATACTCTTCTACGCTCAAACTTCCATGTCTCAAGGTCAGGAACTGATCGGCACGTTCTCTCTATGTCTCTATAGGTATATACAAATGAAAGGAGGTATCCGAGAATTCCTACCAAGTTGCCAGAGTAGAATCTGGCCCTTTGATAGCTCCCACGTCTGATATTACCCTGCTGCTAGGTCATGCAATCTAAACGCAGCTAACTCTACTGACTCTTTGTCTGACACGTGCATGACCCTCAATACCCTGGCTATCCTTATAAGGAAATCTTGAGGGTCCTCTCCTGTACGGGATCCAGTAAAGACTGAAGGCTCTAGTCGGATAAAATCCCTAATCCTGGATCCAGTATCTCCCTGGGCATCTAACTATGCTGTCTAGTCTGAGAAACTACAACACTGGTCAATAATCTGATGGCATCCCTCACTTTCTGCCCCTGACTATCAGGCTGAGGAGCTGGAGGTATGGTAGCCGCAAAACCTCTAATATCACCCTGAACTGATAGGATCTGTGAGGCCTCTGATGGAGCCTCAGGTCTGAACTCCTCACTCTCATCCACTTCAGGTGGCACTCTACTAGTACCCTGGCCGGCACTAGCCTTGCCCTTCTGGGAAGTTGGTAGTTTCTTCGGCGGCATCGATTTGCTGAAAACACTATTGTTAGAGGGATGAATTCTATAATCATGGCTCTATCGCATGATCTAGAGAAGAAAGAAATACAACTGTCCTGAAGTGCCTTGTAGCCTCCTGTTCAAAAGTATGGCGCGCAACATACTCCTGAACAAGACTCTACTAGACACGGCCTGTAGACACCCTAGGACTGAACTGCTCTGATACCACTTTTGTCACGACCCAACTTAGGGTCGCGACGGATGACCAACACTAAGTGTCGATCATCACCAATCCTGCTGATAATCTGCTAACCATGAACATAACTAATAAACGGAATAAGTATAAACCTAGCTGATAAGAATTATGCCATGCGAAAAACTGACAAGGCTAACATAAGCTGACATACATAACATACTGACTGCACCACATAGGGACATATCTACAGGCCTCTAATAGTGCTGAACTGAATATACAAAGGACGGGACAAGGCCCTGCCATACCCAAACTGGCTGACTGTACACATACCAAAAGATAAGTAACTCCGGGAATAAACGGAGTGACTCTAATAGCTGGTGGATGGCCTACTGATGTGGTCCAAGCATTAATCTATCTGCACCTGCGCGGCATGAAATGCAGCGCCCCAGAAAAGGGCGTAAGTACGATATGTACCAAGTATGTAAGGCATGAGCATATAATATATCATAGCTGAATGAATCTGTAAGGCTGGAATATAAATATGTAAATATGAGCTAGAGCATAGCAATATAGCTGGAAATCTGAAGAACGTACTAAACATGATCTGAACATAAACTGAAGTCTAGCTGAATCTGAAACTGAAGACTGAGCTGAACTATACTGATAAATAACTGTAACTGGTAACTAGAACTGATAGCTGTCAACTGATACTGACGCTAAGAATTGGTCGCTGATAACTGAGAAATGATAACTGGTACTTAGCTAAAACTGAACTGTTATCTGAACTGGTACCTGTCTGGTGTTATGGGCTATATCCCTCCAAATCAGGTAACTGAACATCTGAACTAGTACCTGTCTGGTGTTATGGGCTGTATCCCCCCAAATCAGGTAACTGAAAACCGGAACTAGCCTCATGTATAATGATACAGTGCATACTGTGGCTATATACGCGTATATAACAAACATGGTGGGTGTTATGGGCTATATCTCCCCCAGCCAATAATATCTAGTCTCTCTGGTCAGAATGTGTGAATGACACCCGGTCACACTAGGTGTTTCAACTCCCGCTTGAACCAGAGGGGCTGTATCCCCCAAACGGGTGGTATCACACGCGACCGGACTGTGTGTCCAATGTCCAGCCTCTATGGGGGACTCCAAATCACACATAATATGATCACAATATAAGCATAAGCATGTATGAGGCATAACACATGTGGAAACAATAGATATGGACTCAAAGGAATGATAAGAAAACTCTGGATGGAATTATAGACAAAACCTAGAACTTAGAATTTGTCCAACTCTTTGAATTTCTATAAAAATTTCGGCAGAGTTTCCCCTGAAACTAGATGATCCGCAAAAACAGAACTAACACTATACTACACACGGTAATAATGGATAAACTGATAACATAAACATGTTAAACGGATAACAAAATGAGACGACTGGATGACATAACAAATCTGTAGATAGAATGTCCGGACAGCACCATTGTCCTGCCTTTCGACCTAATTTTGAGTGTGTAGATAAAAGATATAGACTTCTTGGTCTCATGACAGTTTTAGATATATGTCTTAGGATTCTGGGGATTCTTAAAGCATCTTAATATCAATTTTTTACAAGGAGTTATGATCAATATACTAACAGCTATCCAAAGATCAAAATGATTTTCCAGATTTTGAAACGTTTGTCTTGCTGATTCGGACGTCTTTCACCTTGGATTCTAGTACCAAATTAAGTATATACAAGGTTTCCTTGATACCATACCAGTTTCTCACAAGAAACACTAAGTTTAGAACTAAGAAAAGCTTCAAAAGCTAAAAGATACATGTCTTGCCAAAAAAAAAGGTTTAGTCTTATATACCTTTGATGTTTCTTGCTTCTAAACCTTGTTTCCTTTGAATTCCACACCTTCTAAAGCTTAAACAAGCTATAACATAGAATTTAGGTACTTTAGTTAGCCATGAAGTAATTCTAAAACTCAAGCTATAGACGAAATTGAAGGTAGCATAACGTTACCTTAATCGCGTAGAGCATTTTGACGGAATCTGTCTTCAATTTCGAGTTAAGATTGACGTCCTTCCTTCAAAATAATAGAAGTAGCTTAAACCTTCAACAACACACTGTTTCTATCGTTTATATTCTGGAAATGACGAAAAGAAGACATGTTTTTCCTTTTATACTCGAAACATTTCAGTTCTAGCCCTCTTTTGCGCTTATGTCCCTTCTTCTAGACTGATTTCTGATGCTCATATCTTTTTATTCATATGTTGTATGAACAAACCATTAAAAGCATTGGAAAATACACTCTAAGACCTTCAATTTGATATATGATATGTTCCCAAAAGACCTCATATAACACATGAAATTAATTGCTGAAGAAGCTCCATTACAAGGCAATTACTTAGTCGGTTTTTCCGCAACTTAAATCCGACTTTTCCCAAACTTTATATTCAATATATAAACATCATATATGGTCATATTATGACTTTACACTCACTTAAATCATTCTTAACATGTCATTAGAATGATATACGTCACTTTAAACATACGTGGTGTAACACTTCATCTCTGGTAGCTCAATGAACTTTAACTCCAGAAGTTCATCAAAAATTGCGGGAACATCGGAATCTAGGAATGGATATTCCCTTTCTTGCATCTCCTTTAAAGTCAACTTTCGACATGGCTTGTCCTTCAAGGAAGTTGCCTTCACGCTTTGCTTCTTGCTTACCTTTGTGGTGAACTTCAAAGGTGCAGTATCAACATTCATATATTCTTTATTTTCGGCCTTAGGCGCCACCTTGCTCCATTTCTTGACTTCTTGCTTGTCTTTTCCTCTGCGAGATTCATAGACAGGCAGTCCTTCACTTCCACTGGAAGCGATGCTTAACTCCATATCATGAGCGCATGTGGCCAACTCCTCAAAAGTCCTAGGCTTTATTCCTTGCAGGATGTAGCGGAGCCCCCAATGCATGTCTTGAATGCACATCTCAAATCCTGAAGCTTCACTGAGTCTATCTTTGCAGTTAAGACTTGCATGCATCCATCGGTTGATAAAATCAATAACTGGTTCTTCCTTTTGTCGGCGAGTATTCGTGAGCTCTATCATGCTCACAGTACGCCTTGTGCTATAAAAGCGATTGAGAAACTCATGTTCCAACTCCTCCCAACTATCAATAGAACCAGACTCGAGGTCTGTATACTAATCAAAGGTATTTCCCTTAAGGGAGCGAACAAATTGCTTGACAAGATAATCTCCATAAGTTCCAGCATTATTGCATGTTTCAACGAAATGCGCGACATGTTGCTTTGGATTTCCCTTGCCGTCAAACTGCTGGAATTTTGGGGGTTGATAACCAGCGGCCATTTTCAAGTTATCAATCCTTGTAGTGTATGGCTTTGCATATGCGAGAGAAGACTTGGAAGCAACATTGTACTTATCCTTAATTGTTCCCATAATAATCTCCTTTAGCTGATCAATTGGAATCACTCCATCAGCAGAAACTTGGATTTCCTTAGCAGGTGTCGCTTGCTTCGCTGGAGTATTAATTATTTCTTGAACTTCTGGACGCTTCCCTGGAGCATGGCTAGTTTCACCCTCTATCATGCCTTCCATTTTGTTGATGCGAGCGTCTTGATCTTTAACATAGTTTGTCAAGCTATCAATCGCGTTTGCCAAGCTTGCCAGTTGTTCCTCCATCGTTAAAGTATTAGTCGCCATCGCTTGCACATCTATTGGAGATGATGGAGAGTAGCATGAATTTTCCCACATATTAATCCTTGATTTGCCTATGTCCGGCGATGCGGTTGGAGATGATCCAGCACTCGAATCATCATCGCGTCCTTTCATGATTTTCTTCTTAGATCCAGAAACGCTAAGCCGAGTAAAGCTTTTTCAACAATTTCAGCAATGTTGCTTTCTTCCTCCAATCCTCCAGTAGAGGATCCAACTCCTTTCGAAGATGAAAAATTAATTGTTGGAGTCAATGTGGACGGCACTTGGAGTGCTTGTTGTCCAAACAAATTTGCTTTGTTCCTCGTAACTGGTCCAAAGCTTCCCCTAGTAGCATTCATGACGCTTTCAACTTTAGAGGAGAACTTAGAGTTGGCATCAAGATCATGAGGCCAAGCAGATTTTGCAGCAGCAACAACAGATTTTGAGTTGGTGTTCTTAGAAGCCATCACAATGTTATTGAACTTTGTGTGTTGAAAAGTTGAGATGAGAGGTAGAGATTGTCCCACTGGGCGTGCCAAAATTTGTAACAAGTAAATTCGCGTCAAGGAATTAATAAATAATCAAGACAAGAAGATATTGTAATAACTGTAGTATTTGATTTCAATATATTATGAGTAGTACAATCTCTATAATTTCTCTGATTCGTCTTTTCAACTATAAATATTACAAGTAGAAATCCAAGGGCTTTTGAGCTTGATCTTGAATCTTCCTTATAATGAATTTGTAGAAATAAATCCAAGAACTTTTGAGCTTGATGTTGAATCTTCCTTATAATGAATTTGTAGAGATAATCCAAGGGCCATTGAGCTTGATCTTGAATCTTCCTCTTGATGAACTTGTAGAGAAATAAATAACTCCTTGAAGATTTATAACAATTTGCATCCTTTGATCCACGAGCTCCTTATTGCTTCTTGTTATGAATTCCTCCTTCTGATTTCTGATTCTACAAATGAGGGATTTGGCTCCTTTATATAGATGTGGGGTGGAGTAGCCACCAAGAAACCCTGACGGGCCAAGGCCCGTGGACCGGCCAATCAGATTTAAGCAGTGACAAGGCTGCATTTTATTGGCCTGAGCATGTCACTTGTCCACATGGCGCATATTTATTGGCTTTTTGGACTTCACTTGGATTGCCACGTCATTTGTTATATGGGACGATCCTATTGGCACTTTTATTTGACTTGGCGCCATGTCACTTGACACGTGGCATTGGTTTGGGCCTTTAGGATTTAGCTTTGGGCTAATAAAGTGGGCTCATCATTTGTGGCCCAATGAAATTGGACTTTATATTAAATCCAATCCAAATATATTAACCCATTTAATTTAGGAAAATTTATACCACATGACTACCCTAATAGCTAAATTACAAAAAATAACAATAGTTTTATCATATTTACAATACATAACAATAGTTTTTCATTTCCCTCTCCGCAAACATAAAACCCTAATTTCTTCCCCCTTTCTCTCTCCTTCTCTCCCTCCTCCACCCATCCACCACCCACCCCCGCCGCCGTCCCTCCCCTCCCTCCGGTGAGCAGATCTCCAGCAAGCCCGTCACCCTCGCTGTCTCTCCTCACTGATCTCCGGAGCTTCTGCCGCCGCAGTGCAGCGGAGCTGCTGCATTGCAGCGGATGTTGCTCCGATTCAAGTTTTCCGGTGAGTTATTCGATGCGATTTTTCAGATCTATTTTGGTTTTCCCCTTTTCATTTTTGTATGTGTGTATTATGTATATTTTTATATTTTTTTATATAAATTCGTATATCTTTGTATATTTTTGTATATAAATGTCTATATCCACCTTTTTTTGTATGTGTATGTGTTTGTATATATGTGTATGTTGTTGTTTGTTTGTGTAGAATGGATAGTTATTTGTATTTGTATTTTTTGTATTTTTTTGTATGTGTAGTGTATATCTTTTGTATGTTTTTGTATATTTGGCTGTGTATAGTTTCAAAACAATAAATTTTTAAAGTTTTGCAATGTATATATTTGTATTTTTGTATGTTACATCTTGTAGATCCCAAAAAAAAAAAAAAATTCCGGTGGTGGCAGCGGCGGCCAGCGGTGGCTGGCCGGCGCTGGTGAGTGGTGGCAGCACCTCCAGGTAGTGTTGGGTGGGTGTTGGGTGGGAGAAAGTAAGGAAGAAGGAGATGAAACCATAAATGGTAGGTTTTGTTGAAATTTGTATATTGAATGTGGAAAAATTATTGTTATATTGTGTAAAGTTATAAAGTATTGCTATTTTTTGTAAATATGGTGTTAGGGTTGTATATTTGTGTAAATGTCCCTTTAATTTATGGGACACTTACAAAAATACCCACAAAACCTAAAATAATTACAGTCACTACCCACTACTTTCAAATATTACGGGACCTACCCACTAAATTATTTACCCACTCTGCCCACCCAAACTTGTATACCATAGTTTATGCAGTATACCATAAAGGTATATACCTATAAGGCATAACAAAGGTATACATTAATAAATGTCCCTCCAGACTTGTATACCATAATTTATGCAGTATACTTTAAAGGTATACATCTATAAGGCATAACAAAGGTATACAATAATAAATGGGTAGGTTGGGTAAATACTTTTAGTTTTATGGGTAGTATAATTTGTAATGGGTATGGCTTGTAAATAATTTAAATTTTATGGATATAGAGTGTAAAAATCCCTTAATTTATTTGGACTAATATTTCTTGAATTTAATATATAGCCAAATTTATTCAAAAAATTTCACTACATGTACCCCTTTAATCTTGGTTATGTTTTTTTGTCCCCACTAAAGAATGGTTTAGCAAAATGGCCTCCGTAGGCAACACTTCACGTTAAAAAATTTTAAGTGTTCCCTCAGGAGAAACACTTCAAGAGTAAATTGCAAAAGTTGTCTGCAAGGCAGCACTTCAAGTTATCTGGAGATAATGTTGACAGTGATAAAAGGTCAAGTGCTACCACGGGGGCAACACTTGCAGCAGTTGTCACTCTATACTTGAAGTGTTGCCCCCGTGGGTGCACTTTATACTTGAAGTGCTGCCCCCGTGGGTGCACTTGTCAAGTTATAACTTGAAGTGTTGCCTCCGAGGGAGCACTTACTTAAAATTAGTGAGGCTATTCTTGTAAAACCACTTTAAGCGAGGTCAATAAGGCAAACCATAGCCTAAGGTATTATAGTTTTGTAAATTACCCAATTTATTTTATAGATTTAAATCCAATAAAATTTATTTGTCTAAAATTATATCTTGCTACAGGGAGGATGGATTTCTAGGCATCATGTGCCCCAGTGCAAATTCTCTTTGATTCCTCTAATACTTTTATTTTTAGAACTTTTTAGTCATTAATTTATTATCTCCACTAGGAAGTAGGAACCACCAGCTTTCAACCACTACAATCAAAACTTGACTACTATAATATTGGTGCAAATGATTTAGAAACTGCATATCGGTGCATATGAATTAGTTTTAGATGAGGTTGATATGGTGCTGTTATATTGCTATTGGTAATCTGAGGAAGATTAGTGATTGGCTTGTGTCAATAAAGTTTTGAAGGAGGTTGGAATTCAACATTGATCATTATTTGAAGCTTAGTTATTTTGAACTCGAGAAAAATAACTAGCCAACATAGCTTTAAGGTATTGAAGGAGACAATTATTGTGGCCGGAGGAGTGACCATGTTTTTCCGGGTATAAGGGTAAAACATGACCACTTAGTATTATTCAAATATTATCAATTTTCATTGTGGAAAAGGAGAACAACTTCAATCTTAGTCAATAAGAGCAAATTTAATTTTCCTTTCAAATATTATCAATTTCAAAGTGGGTAAATTCGAACAATTTCCTAAAATTTTAGAGAAAGTTTGTCTCCCTACCATACCATGTCTTCTTTTCCCATTTCTCCATCCCTCTTATTGACCTTTGTCATATGCCAAAATGTTGGCCCAAAAAAAAAAAAAAACTGAAAACTACCCCATATTCTGTTTCAAACTAAAACTACCCCATTTTCTGTTACAAACTTTGGCGCTAACTAGTTTCTCTGTGTCTATATATACATATAGTGGCGTACACTATAAGGCACGTCTCACTCCTCAGTACCAACACATTCCCCATATTCTCTACTTACTTTCTCTTTAATTCCATTCATCCATGCAAAATGTTGAACTTCAAGAACTGTGTAATTTTCTCATTCTTGATTGCCTCAATTACTCTTGCAACAAAGATCAATGCCCAAATAGAGATGAATGGCCTTAGATATGGTTATTATGATGAGAGCTGTGAGAATCTTGACAACATTGTGATGTCAAAGATGAAGACCATTGTCCAGATTCAACACAATGCCCCTGCTCAAATCTTACGCCTTTTCTTCCATGATTGTTTCGTTCAGGTGATCATACATATTTTACTACTACTATTCTTTTTCTTATTAGTCTTTTCTTGTTGTTTTATTTCTTTCCCAATTTGTTAGTTCTCTTGCATGTGACATTAATGGTGTTGTTATATACTATTCCTATTCTGTATTTCTATTCGTTTGCCCTTTTGCTGATTCTTCATATGAGTTCTTTTTAGTTTTTGGGTTTGGAGGGGATGGATATTAGGGTACACAAGAAACTAGAGTCATATGAAGTTCAAGAAAAGGATTGAATAGGCTTGTAATCGTAGTCTCTTATATTTCAGTAATGTTATTTCACATTTGTGGTACCAACTTTGATCTATGCTGATTCTTGCCATAGTATGGAGTAGTATTATTTATCAAGAAAACTTAATTATCGATCAATTTGTGCATTTTCTCGTGTTATTTTAAGCAGTTTTTAGCCTCTTTTCTTGTGTTGTGAAAATCTGAACACAACATAGTTCCAAGAATTTGCAGCCTTTTTTTCTGTTCCAACAGATGTAATTTTCAATTTCTGTATTTCTCTTATAGCTTTGCATACATTTCTTTTAAAATTAGACTTATGATTTTTGCTAGTGTGGTTTACTGACTTCAAATTATTAGCTCTGTGTTGATTTATCTGTGGTTTTGTCCATGACTCCAATATCTGAATTGAAGATATATATTTTCATGGATTTTGTGTTTCTTCATATTTGGCCTCGGTTCCTGATGCGTGCACGATGCACTTGTATTTCTTTATGTACTTGTGGATGTTTTTCTCTTTAAAATTAGCTGTACGGTCTTTTGGTTCATGCATCATGCTCTTGTGGTTCTTCATATGTTGTCATGTGTTTTTGTGCCTTGTTAATCGTGGTTTGATTCAATTGAGGTTATAATTGATCCAATTTGATCAGATGCTTGCGGACCTACATATAACAACATGTACCGTTTATCTAACTAGTTTTAGCTGCATCACTTCTGTCTCGGCTTATTGAGTACCGAATATCTTTCAGCAGTTGCTTTTCAGTTTTGAATGCGGACATACAGATAAAAACATGTGATGTTATTCTCACTAGTTTCAGCAGCATCACTCCATCTCTGCTTACTGAGTTCCGAATATTCTTCAATTGTATATTTATGTGTAGTTATACCCCTCTATGTATGTATTCACTACTTTTCCAACTTCTCCTTTGGTGGTTGAAAGAGGATAGGATGACATTAATTTTGAAAAGGTACTTTTAGAGTCCTAAGGAAGTCAAGAAATGGTATTAGGTAGAAGGAGCTCAGAGCTGATTGTGAAAAAATTGCAGACAAATAAAATTTCTGCTCTATTCATTTTCAGGGCTGTGATGCATCTGTTCTGCTAGCCTACAGTAATGGGAATGGGTCTGTTGAACGTGATGCTATACCGAACAGGACGCTGAAAGGCTTCGATTTCATTGACATGATAAAGGATGATATTGAGAAAGAATGCCCAGGGGTTGTCTCTTGTTCTGATATCCTTGCTCTTGCAGCAAGAGATGGCATCCTTCTGGTATGAATTTGGCCATATCGCTTGTTTCTTATAGTCCAGAACCTTAATTTCTTTGCTGACTCACTCTTCATACATATTCTCTATTTTTATGATTTGTTTTGCGTTCCCTGTTCAAGGAGCACTCAGGAACTAGCATGTGTGCCGTCTTTCTTAAGTTAGTTTAGTTAAACGATCCTGTTTTGCAAATTCAGATACTTTTAGTACATAACAAAAACATTTTACACCTTCCGCTGGTATCATATGTTAACAGCACAGTCCTTAAAATATAGGACTATTCATAGACATGCAGTATGGGATCTTCTAGCTTTTTGAACCATGTTATATCATCCAAAATTATATCTTCGCAATTCCCGTCTTATATGCTGCTTTCCTACATTTTAGGCTGCTGGACCATATTATCCCGTGCTTACAGGCAGAAGGGACAGTAAGAAGTCATATTTTGGTGAAGCGATGGCTGATATCCCGCGACCAAATGGGAATATCACTGAAACGCTTAAGCTTTTTTCACTTAAAGGGTTTGATGAGAGGGAAACAGTGGCACTCCTTGGTGATCTTTCTATTCCCATTACTTTAATCTTCATACACTGCACTGTTGTTCTGGAATACATATCTTATGAAATTTGTATTATGTTTTTTCTTTATCACCTGTAGGAGGACATAACATTGGCAGGATTGGTTGTGAATTTATTCAGCCAAGGTTCACCAACTTCTTGGGGACAGGTTTACCTGATCCAACAATTCCTTCTGACTTCCTTGAAGAGTTGAAGTGGAAGTGTTCAGACAATAACAGCTCCATCAACAATATGCTCAACGAACACAGAGCTAGGGGTCTGAGTGAGTCTGCTGCTATATCAAACTCACAGGGACTGTCAGCATTTCCCTCATATGGAGCTTCATTTGATAATCACTACTATAAGACTTTGATGAGAGGACGAGGGCTACTGTTTACTGATAACCAGTTGATGGCTAATGCAAAGACTGCAGCAGCGGTGATTGATTATTCTTTGGATGATGGGACTATATTCAGGACAGAGTTTGCTCATGCCATGGCTAAAATGTCGAATCTTGGTGTTCTTACTGGAACTCAAGGAGAAGTTAGGCGCAGTTGCTCTCATCTAAATTCTGATCTACAGGGAGAAGACTAGTTATTCATGATTTTTCTTAAAGCCAGATTTACGGAATAACATACATATGCTTACTATAGTTACAATTACTAACTGGTTTAAGTCATTTTTGGCAAAGTTTGTCATGCTTGCATCTTTTGTAATCATGAATGTATTGACTTCAAGATTGTAGTATAGTTACTCGAAATAGAAGATGGTCCTGCCTCTAAACAGAGAGCATTTCGAATTGTTATGCAATTCTAGCAAGAAAATTGATTTTGCATATCCTTTGATGTTTTCCCTTTGAGAAGTCAACAACGAACATGAACACGGATGTAATGCAGCTATTGCAGCTTACAATGGATAAGGTCACAAGTTTCATACAGGATGAAATACTGGAAAAAATATCTTATGAAATTACAAGTTTGTCCATTCAACAAGATATTAAAGTCACTTGACAAAGATAAGGTGACTACCAAAATAATGCAGTTTTGTCATGCTGGCGAGAAATTTATTACAAAGTCTGTACTATCTTGTATTATCATTACATATACTCCAACGAAAAGAGGTTTAGGAATGGAAGCCATGGTTTAGTTTGTAGCAGTATAAATTAACCATCCATCACTTCCAGTTTTAGACATGGCCAAAATTCCAAACTTCCAAATGGTTTGGAAGAAATGGCACGTTACTATACTAGAGTTTCTCTTGGAGCTTCTATTATTGTTCTAGGTTTTCTTTATTTGCTGAGGCCTTAAGCTTCTTCATGTTCACAAAGCTAAGTTACCATATACAGTAAGCTAGCTAATAACATTGTTTCTGTACAGTTCCCAAACTTAAGAAATTGAAAGCACTCGCTAGGTATAACCAAAAAAAAAAAAAAACACACACACACACATAAGCTGATAAGCACCCAAAATATCAAAAAATTACTTAAGTTGTACCGATGGTCATCAGAGTTATATAAAGCCCCCTGGTGACCAGATCAATTCTTGTCAATTCATTGATTCAAATTACTTGGTGATCAACTCAGAAGCTTATTATTAGGACATCTGCGCATTAAATGGAATTCAGTAGGTGAAAATGGCCTGTAATTTTAATTTTATTAGGAAAACAAGAGAATTGTTTTTCTCCTCTTGGCTATCAATTCTTGAAAATAGGAAACGTTATATTCCACAAAGGACAACTGGGGATAAGAAAATAACCAACTTGCAAAGGAATAGTGATACTCAACTAAGTTATAGACAATGCAAGAAAGATTTTGATTTTGAACTTGAAATCATCAAAATTCGAAAAAAAGATAAGTATATCAACGTGAATGGACAAAATTGAAAATGATTTGCATTCAAACAAAAAAGTCTGAATCGTCTGTACAAAGGAATGGTCTCAAAATCAAAGCAAAACGGCTGCAAGTCGCAGCCAATACAGATACAAGAAAACAAATAAGACTGACCAAAAATGAAAATTAACCAACCATTTTCACACAATCATATCCTATTCCTTACCCCATTTAGGATGAGATAAGATTAATGAGCTTCCGCCACGTGGCACCCATTTTTATGACTAAATATCTTTTTCCTAACCTTCATGTGGCCATTAATTTAGTAATGTCAAGAACACTTAATCCAATGGTTACAATTCATCCAAGATGAGGCTTTGTTTACTTGTGTCCGTTAGATGTAGAGGTTATGTGAAAGCTTATCATTATATATAGAAGGGGGCACTATACATCAATAACCCTCTTGAAGCAAAGGTGCAAAAGGGAAACACAAAAATATAAGCTAACGATTCTTTAACAATGGCTTCTTCAGTGATGTCCTCAGCTGCAGTAGCCACAAGCACCAATGCTGCACAAGCTAGCATGGTTGCGCCCTTCACTGGCCTCAAGTCTGCAGCCTCCTTCCCTGTTACCAGGAAACAAAACCTTGACATTACTTCCATTGCTAGCAATGGTGGAAGAGTTCAATGCATGCAGGTTTGTAACATATTAACTTATATGCATTATCAGTGTGGAGAATTTTTACACACCAACCATTTGTAGCAAGTAACTTGCATTATTTTTTAGGTGGCGCATTTTATGCGTGTAATAATGACGTAACGTATTAATAATGACGTAACATTGTTAATATTGTAAATATCGTTTGCCTTTTACTTTAGTAAAAGTTACTTCAATATTTTGTTTTGTGGGATGTAGGTGTGGCCACCATACGGAAAGAAGAAGTACGAAACTCTCTCATACCTTCCTGATTTGACTGACGAGCAGCTCCTCAAGGAAATCGAGTACCTTTTGAACAAGGGATGGGTTCCTTGCTTGGAATTCGAGACTGAGGTTAAGATCTATTTTTTTGACTTTGCTACTATTAAGCATAACTAATATGAGTTTAAATTATATATAGTCAATCCCAACTAATTTGGGGACGTAATTGATTTATTGAAAGAAGCTATCTTATGTAAATGTTTGGTTTTATATGTGCAGCATGGATTCGTCTACCGTGAGTACCATGCATCTCCAGGGTACTATGATGGCAGGTACTGGACCATGTGGAAGCTGCCCATGTTCGGGTGCACTGATGCCACCCAGGTCTTGGGTGAGCTCCAGGAGGCCAAGAAGGCTTACCCCAATGCCTGGATCAGAATCATTGGATTCGACAACGTGCGTCAAGTGCAATGCATCAGTTTCATTGCCTACAAGCCCCCAGGCTACTAGATTTCATTTTAAAACAACCTATCCTCTGTTTTTAGGGGCAATTTGCTGAATTATCCTTAGGTTTTTCCCTTGAAAAACTGCTTTTTTTTCCTTTAGTTCTTTCTATTCCGTGTATGTTTTTGGATCCAAATCAAGTTTATCATCAGGACTAATAATACCATTTGTTTCTATACTACTCTGCCTTTTGAGACATGTTTTGTGAATGTAAATCAGTTTAATCCGATTAGCATGTGCATTTTCAATGCAATTGCCTGCATAATTTGGCACCAGAAACGGTCGAACCAACACCCTGCCTGCCTCCCCTTGTAGCTTCCACCAAACTAGTGCAAGTTTACCATTCAAATTAGGAAATAAATATATATGCTCTATACCAATTATACTACTCTTTCTGTCCGAAATCTTGGGCAATTCTTTTTCCCTTTTGATTTTTTACAAGCTATTAAATGTACGACTCAACAAGCGTGAAATGGATAGAGAAGAATCATACGTCGGACCCTAAATAGTTTTGCGTTGGCGCTTATTGATCATTAGCTTACATTAACATTGTACATAGTAATATTTACAATTATACTGTTAAAGTGTTGAAAGGTAATCTGTAAAAATGACAAGTAATAATGCTAGTAATTAATAAATAGTGTAAAAGTACTTTCGACTATTCGTGCATATCCTAGGTTAGCACTTATTCGTCAAGGTTATCACATACTTACAATATAGTACGGAGTACTTATATTTCTTGTAGTTGACTTTTAGCAACTAACTATTACATTTGGCGTATCATAAGACAATTCTTTTACTATTAAAACATCTTATACTTTCTGGACAAAATTGATAAGAAAGGGGAGATGAAAAGGATCATATGGCCAATCTTTTAGATTGAAGAACACATTTTGTTATTTAAACCCACAAGCACCAAAAATCTCAGTAATGAAGTCATTAAAAAGCACAAGAAACTTATAGGACAGCATGCAGAGGCAAAGAAACAATACAAGTTTCTTTTGGTTTTATACTATATGTGTGTGTGTGTGGAGAACAACTTCTAATGTAACTTATTCATTCCATTAGTATCACAAATGGGTTCCCCAAACTCTTGTGCAATGTATTTAAATGAACAAGAAACCAATAAGGAGTTAACTCTAGAGTTTATTAATGATAAGTTGAGAGTATATCATGAATTGGCCTCCAATGCTTGAGTAATTCACATATGTTTATTATACTTTATCCACTTCAACAGTAAAGTTACATATAAAACTATATTTTGTCACAGTAAAGTCATTGAACTTTACCTGCAATAACAGTAAAATCACTACACTTAATTTAGAATAACCTTTTTATTGGTTAAATCATCCAGCTCACTTCTTAGAGCATGGATGCGAATATATATAAAGCATCAAAATGCTCAATCGAAGAGGTCAACCAAATCTCCTGTACATAAGATAGAAGAGATGATTTATTAACATCATATTATAGCGGGTAAAGTTTAGTAACTCTAATATGGCAGAAAATAGTTTAATCACTTTATTATTATAGTGAGTAACGTTTAGTAACAAAAATTATTACAATAATAAAGTCCGGTGACTATATGTGAAATTAACCTCGGATCCTTCAAGCAAATAGAGCTTTAATCCTCACTAGCTTTCTATTCCTTCGCTGGCCAGTTGCCATTTTTGAAATGGCCTCATGGTGTTCACATGTGTGGCCCCTGCTAAAAATTTGATAAGATGACTTACCAGTTTTATTGATCCTACTAAGTTAAGGTGAAGTATCAAGTAATTTTCATAAGCATTTGGCCCAAAATCTTACAAGGTTTTCATTGTATAAATTGAGCAGCCCGAATTCTGAAGAGGGGTTGCAAACTTGATTTTCTTCTTAAGTTCTTATACGACAACACGCCTCAATCACAAAGCTTTGGAGCCAACTATATGAATCTTTTCTATTAAGTTCAGATATTTGTTTAAAAGTGATTAAAATTGTCCTTCTAAAATTAAGAAGAATAGCGGCAAATATTTTATTTAATAAGAGTTCGGGAATTTTGAGATAAGGAATGAGTGTTATTTCAGGGGTTAAAATTCATGTGGCCACTAATTTTGTAATGTCAAGAACCACATAATCCAATGGTTACAATTCCTCTAATTAGATGAGGTTTCCTTGTTTGTGTCCGTCAGATGGAGAACGATATGTGAAACTTTATCATTATAAATAGAGGGGGAAGACTACGTACCGCAATAACTTTTCTAAGGATATTTCAGCAATGGCTTCCTCAGTGATGTCCTCATCAGCAGCAGTTGCCACAAGCACCAATGCTGCCCAAGCCAGCATGGTTGCACCCTTCACTGGCCTCAAGTCCGCAGCCTCCTTCCCTGTTTCCAGGAAACAGAACCTTGACATTACTTCCATTGCTAGCAATGGCGGAAGAGTTCAATGCATGCAGGTTAGTACATAATATTAACTTACAGTATGCATTATCAGGGTGGAGAATTTTTACACCAACCATTTGTAGCAAGTAACTTGCATTATTTTTTAGATGGCGCATTTTATGCGTGTAATAATGACGTGACGTATTAATAGTGACATAATATTATAAATATTGTAAATATCGTTTGCCTTTTACTTTAGTAAAAGTTACTATTTCAATATTTTGTTTTGTGGGATGTAGGTGTGGCCACCATACGGCAAGAAGAAGTACGAAACTCTCTCATACCTTCCTGATTTGACTGACGAGCAACTCCTCAAGGAAATTGAGTACCTTTTGAACAAGGGATGGGTTCCTTGCTTGGAATTCGAGACTGAGGTTAAGATCTATATTTTTTTTTGACTTTGCTACTATTAAGTAGAACTAATATGAGTTTAAATTATACATAGTCAATCCCAACTAATTTGGGGACGTAATTGATTTATTGAAAGAAGCTATCCTATGAAAATGTTTGGTTTTATATGTGCAGCATGGATTCGTCTACCGTGAGTACCATGCATCTCCAGGGTACTATGATGGCAGGTACTGGACCATGTGGAAGCTGCCCATGTTCGGGTGCACTGATGCCACTCAGGTCTTGGGTGAGCTCCAGGAGGCCAAGAAGGCTTACCCCAATGCCTGGATCAGAATCATTGGATTCGACAACGTGCGTCAAGTGCAGTGCATCAGTTTTATTGCCTACAAGCCCCCAGGCTACTAAATTTCATTTTAAGACAACTTTCCCCATGTCTTTAGACGCAGTTTATTTTGGAATCCTCGACAAGATTTTTCCTGCAAAAACTGCTTTTGTTTTCCTTTCTATTCCTTCTTTCTGTTGAGTGTATAATTTTGGATTCCAATCAAATATATGAGAACTAATATAATAATCATTTGTTTCTTTACTGTTTTGCCTTTTGAAACTTGGCTTGTGATGCATATCAGTTTTTTAATTTCCAAGTAATACTTGCATTCTCAATGTAAGCCAGCATAAGAAATAAATATTCTTTATACACCATCTACTCTTTTTCGTCGGAAAATGTTGTGCTTTCTTTTCTCGTTTTGGAAATAAATTTATACATTGTACAGTGTACAATCCGAGTAGTGCAAAATGGATACAGAAATTCATACAGTCAACTTTAACCAACTTTGTATTACAGCTGAGCTAATCGACTGGCCAACGCTGGGACTGTGGTAATCTGTCAAAAAAGGAATATCAGTTAGAAGCGACTAATAGTGTAAAAAAGTTAACACGGTTATTCTGTATTACTTAAATCTAGAGCTAATAATTATCCTTATTAATTGTCCACATATAATACAAAGTAGATACATTTAATAAGCATTTTAAAGTAGTTTAACCGTATTAATATTTTTTATATAGTCAGTTTATGACGTCTTCCGTTGGTTGTCTCAAACTTTTTTTTGGCCAGAATTGAAGGTGGTGACAGAAGGATCATGTCTAACAAGTCTTTTAGATTGATGAACAAAGTGAACCAACAATGAACTATCAAGTACCAAAACCATCAATCTACGTAGTCTAAAAACCCACAAGAATTTGCCAGGGTTGCCCGCAGAGGCAAAGAAATAATAGAACAAATCTTGCTATTTTATATTTCGTTGATCATAATTAAGGACTAGAACAGCTTCTAATAAGTCAACTTATTCAATCCATTGAATAGTAAGGACTATCACAAATGGGCTTACTAATATTTTGTACATTGTATTTAGTTAATTTCTAGGAGAAATTCTGGTAGAGAGTGCATCTCCTTTAATGGATCCTAGGTGGTGCACATTGGGATTAATATATCTGCAGCCACTAAGTGTTGAGTGAGCTGATATTGGAAGTCAAGGGATCTAATTGACTCAAGTTAAAAGCTGTAGGAGTCAAATAAATAGTTAGTTAGTTTGTAACTAACTGTTAGTTAGCTTAGGGCCTAAGCTTCTGTATAACTGCTCTTAGTTGAGCTAAGATCATAGCTTGTATCTTTACAGTTGTGAAATGAAACACTGCTCTCAATTCCTCTGATTTTAACATGGTATCAGAGCGGGCAATTAGGGTTTAGCTCGTAGAAGAAATTCACACAAAATTACTTCGGTTCTTCACAAATTACTAAGCTTCGAAGCTCAGCAACAATGGCAGACACTGGGATTTTAACTTTAGATCACAATCATCCACTATTTCTCCAAGCTTCAGACGCACCGGGGTTGGTGTTAATACCGATCAAGCTCACAGGGCCTGAGAATTATGCCCTATGGAGTAGATCGATGAAAAAATGGCACTTCTCGGAAAAGAAAAGCTAGGGTTCATAGATGGAATTTGTGTGAAAAGCACGTACAGAGGAGAATTGAGTGCACAATGGGAAAAGTGAAATGCAGTGGTCTTATCGTGGATAGGAAGTACTGTTTCTGCAGAATTTCTACCTAGTATAGTCTATGCATCAAGTGCAAAGAAGGTGTGGAATGACTTCAAGGAACGCTATGATAGATCAAATTTGACCAGAATTTATCAATTGTGGACAGAAATAGCGACTCTAACCCAACACACAAATTCTGTTACTACCTACTACTCTAAAATGAAAGATCTATGGGATGAATTAGATGTGTTAGTTCCCTCACCTGCTTGTGACGGTGAGGAATCAAGGCCTTATGTTGTGCATTTAGAACTTTAAGCAGCGATTGCTACAATTTCTGATGGGGGTTAACTGAGACTTATAGTATGGTAAGAAGTAATGTTTTGCTAAGAAATCCTACTGTGAGTGTCAATGAGGCAGATGCCATGGTTATACAAGAAGAAAGCCAGAGAACTCTAGGAGTACTAGATGGGAACAGGGAACCCTTAACAATGATGGCAGGAAGAAACAAAAAATATAAGCAAAGAAAGTCTGCAATGGTTTGTGAAGAATGTGGGTGCAAGGGGCACCTGAAGATGAACTGCTATAGGATAATTGGCTATCCTGAGGATTTTAAGAGTAAGAAGACATCTGATGACTCTAGGAGCATGCAGAAATTCAACAGTGGAGGACATAGTACTTTTGCAGCTAATGCTAGTGCAGAAACCAACAGCAATGTCAGCAGTGATAGTGCTAAGGATCAAGGGCACTATCTGACTAAGGAGGAGTACAACAAGTTCATTGGATTGCTGAAAAGAACACCAGAAGCTGAATATTCTAACACTTTGGCAGGTACAGTCTCTTTGATGTCCTCTGCATCATCTCATGAGTGGATCATAGACTCAGGAGCATCACATCACATCACATCACCTTTAATAAAGATTTATTGAGTGAGTATGTAGAGGTGAAGTGGGAAGGAGATAATGGTGTTCAACTACCTACTGGTAATAGATGTGCCATAAAACACACAGGAAAGGCAAAGGTCCTAGCAGAACAATGCATTAGGAATGTGTTACATGCCTCTGAATTCAAATTTAACTTACTCTCAGTCTCCAAGCTTACTAGAGACCTCAGTTGCTTAGTCACGTTTTACCTTGGTCAGTGTATTTTAGGATCTTCACAGTGGCAAGGTATTGGGGACTGCTAAGGAGCTCAATGGTTTGTATGTAATGAAGAGTTATGCAAATTCAATAACAACAAGCAGTATAGTAAAGACAGAAGTAGAAACAACATTGTAGCATCTCAGATTTGGGCATGCTTCAATGAGGTTCATTCATCAAATCCCTGAGTTGCAGGATAAGGTAGAAAATAAGAAAACCAAGAGCTGTGATGTCTGCCCTCTGGCTAAGCAATGCAGACTGCAGTTTCCATATAGTAGTACTAAAACAGTAGGCATCTTTCAATTCTTACATTTGGATGTCTGGGGTCCTTATAGGATTCCCACCTATAATAGGAAGCAATACTTTGTTACAATAGTTGATGATTTTAGCAGATATACTTGGTTGTGCTTGATTCAGTCTAAAAGTGAAGTAAGTGTAGTACTGAGAAACTTCCTTCTATTAATAAAGAATCAATTTGATGTTGCTGTTAAAGATTTAAGATCAAACAATGGTACTGAGTTCTTTAACTCAAGTTGTAATGAGTTGCTGGCCTCTCTTGGGATTGTTCATCAAAGTAGTTGTCCCTACACACCACAACAAAATGGTGTTGTGGAGAGAAAGCACAGACATATCCTTAAGATGGCAAGAGCACTCAAGTTTCAAAGTGGTATACCAACCAGATTTTGGGTAGACTGTGTGAAGACTGCTGTGTATCTGATCAACAGACTTCCCACTCCAACCTTACAAGGGAAATGTCCCTATGAACTTCTTTATCAGAAACATGCCAAGCCAGATCATCTGAGAGTGTTTGGTTGTCTTGCTTTTGCTGCAACCTTGCCCAAAGGTGACAAACTTGGACCTAGAGCTAAGAAGACCATCTTCATTGCTTATTTTGAGACTCAAAAGGGCTACAGGTTGTATGACTTGGATAGTAAGGTGATCATAGTAAGCAGAGATGTTGTTTTCAGAGAGTTTCAGTTCCCTTTCAAAGAGTCGGTCTCTCATGAACCTGATATGTTCACCAAATCCACTCAAGCAGGTTCACTTTACTCTGAAGATACAGTTCTGCAGCTGGTGTATAATGATATTTTTCCTTCTAGCTTTCATGCTGATGATGATGATACCCCAATTCTTATTCCTGACACTATGGAGACCAATGAGGATGTCACTTTGGGGATTCACCCTACCTAAGATCATACCACTTCAGCTGAAGGTACACCCTCAGACCACTTGCATACCTCTGCAGAGTCCATTGAGTCAGCTGAGATTGACATAGCAAATGCAGAATCTGAACAACATACTGCTGCAGTTGGCCCCTCTCCAGTTCCAGCATACCTTCACACTAGACCTAAACGAAATGCAGGTCCTCCCATCTGGCTCAAGGACTTTGTGACACTAAAAAAAGGCACTGGGGAAGTCCCATACCATATAGCCAACTATGTCTCCTATGACCACTTGCCTATTCACTATCAAGCTTACTTAAGTGCTTTCTTCACTTACACTGAACCTAAGTCTTTCGAAGAAGTAGCTCAGGATGAGAAATGGATGGAGGCCATGTCACTTGAGATCCAGGCTCTTGAGGATAATAACACCTGGGAGATTGTCTCTTTACCCCTGGTAAGCAGACTATTGGCTCCAAATGGGTATACAAAATTAAGTACAAAGCTAATTGTGAGGTTGATATATTCAAGGCCATGCTAGTGGCAAAAGGCACACTCAACAAGAAGGGCTTGACTACCATGAAACTTTTTCCCCAGTGGCCAAAATGGTCACTGTGAAGGCTATTATATCTGTTGTTGCCTCAAAGGGCTGGCTCCTCTTTCAAATGGATGTCAACAATGCCTTTTTACAAGGTGGCCTCATGGAAGAAGTATATATGGCTTTACCTCAGGGTTTTCACAGCCAAGGGGAGACCAAAATGTGTAGGCTATTGAAATCCCTTTATGGCTTAAAACAAGTATCAAGACAGTGGAATATTAAGCTTACCATTGTCCTTATGCAGGCTGGTTTTATGCAAAGTGCTTATGATCACTCATTGTTTACCAAAAGAGAAGGGGCTGACATTGTCATGATCTTGATTTATCTGGATAACCTGTTGATAACAGGTAGTAGCAATGATCTAATTTCATAAGCATTTCAACATGAAAGATTTGGGAGAGCTTAAATACTTCTTAGGCATTGAAGTGCTGAGGTCAGAGAAGGGAATCCTACTGAACCAGAGGAAGTATGCACTAAAACTGATATCAGGTGTTGGTCTGGGAGGCTGCAGACCAGTGTCAACTCCAATAGAACAGAACCAAAGGCTGACTACTGTAGAATATGATAAGCACTTAGGAAAGACTGATGATGCAGAGTTAGAGGATGTGGGACCCTATCAGAGATTAGTAGGAAAGCTTCTCTACTTGACAACCACAAGACCAGATATAAGCTTTACAGTGCAGGTGCTGAGTCAATTCATGCAACAGCCCAAACAGTCATACCTGGAAGCAGCATTGAGGGTTGTGAAATACATAAAAGGCTCTCCAGGATTAGGAATTCTGATGAAGAAAGGAAGCACTAGACAACTCACTGCTTATTGTGATTCAGATTGGGCAGCATGCCCCAACACAAGAAGATCTGTGACAGGTTGTGTCATAAAACTGAGGGATTCATTAATATCCTAGAAATCTAAGAAGCAACAAACAGTGAGCAGAAGTTCAGCTGAAGCTGAATATAGAAGTATGACAGCTGTTGTAGCTGAAATTGTTTGGTTAGTAGGCCTGCTGGAGGAACTGGACAATGAGGTACAAAGACCTGTAGATTTGCATTGTGACAGTAAAGCAGCTATTCAGATAGCAGAAGGTCCCATTTTTCATGAGAAAACAAAACATATAGAGATAGATTGCCATTTTGTGAGAGAAAGACTTAAAGAAGGGCTGATTGACACACAGTACATTCCTACCAGAATGGAGATAGCAGATTTGATGACCAAAGGCTTAGGAAGTGCTCAACACAAGCTGTTGTTATCCAATTTGGGAGTTCATGATGTATTTCACTTACCAGATTGAAAGGGAGTGTTGAGTGAGCTGATATTTGGAAGTCAAGGGACCTAATTGACACAAATTAAAAGCTGTAGGAGTCAAATAAATAGTTAATTAGTTTATAACTAACTGTTAGTTCGCTTAGGGCCTAAGCTTCTATATAACTGCTCTTAGCTGAGCTAAGATCATAGCTTGTATCTTTACAGTTGTGAAATGAAACACTGTTCTCAATTCCTCTGATTTTAACAATAAGTTCTGAACTATAATTAAAATATTGTATAAGAACCAATAATGACTAAGGAGTATACCTGTGAGAAAACCAAATAGAGCTTCCTATTCAACTACTCTATGTAGTTACTATTTGGAGAGTCTATGAGGGTTTTGTTTGATCAGGTTTTCCTTAAGTAGTGTTTTTGTATTTTGCTTTATTAATTATTTCGACTTATTCCAAATAGGTAAATTTTAATTCCAAAAACATGAAAAATTATTGTCGAAGTCACGGTCAGAGTTAACTAATTTGACTGCCGTGCTCCTATCTATGACGTAAATTGAAACAAAGGAGTATATTTTTTCCTCCACGATAGCATATTCCGCTGCTGGCCACAATGTGAAATGTCCTTAGTCTTCACATGTGTAGCCCCTGCTCAGAAACAGATAGAGCATATATAGATAACTTTAACAATTTTTTTTGCTTCCTTTTATTGTTTCATTCTAAGTTAAGGTGAAGTATTCAGGGTTTTTGTAAACACTTGGGCCTTAAAATCTTACAAAGTTTCCCTTGTATAGAATGAGCAGCTCGAATGCTGAAAATTTTGCTGCAAATTACTCTATACGGCTAAAACCATACGAGAGAAAAAACAATTATAATGCAGGGTCGAAGACTTGACTTTCTTCGAAAGTTCTAATACAACTACAACCACATCTTAGACTTAAACAATTTGAGGGACGACTATATAAATCCTCATTGATAATAAAGTTCTTAAGCAGTGTTTTTAAAGGCGGCAATGCGTTTTATCTAGGACGAGACGAGGCGCGGCTAAGCCTTGAGGCGCTGGGCGTAAGCCCCACAAATTTTTAAATATTATGAATTTATAAAAAAAATTAAATTAGTTTAAAATAAATATATATTATATAAATATATTAAAATCATAAATTTAAAACTAAAATAAAGTTTAAAAGTATTTAAACTAATTATAACATGATTATGAATAACACCAATATACACAAGATATCATGTTACATAAGTTACGTACAGTGTCCGTTCAACCTAAATATAAAAAATAAAAACATACTATTCTAGATTTAAAAATTGTCATATAGATCTCATAAATGAATAAAGAATAATTTTTATACTATAATTTAAAATTTTCTCCTCACTATATTAGTCTTTTCTAGTTGAAATTTTCCATTGATAAAGAACAAAATTAGATAAATAAATGACTATTTATATTACGAGAAGCACTCACAGTCTCATGATGAAACTCTAATATTGTTTATTTTTAACAAATTAAAGAGCTCATATGTATAATCCATAACAATAATAATAATAATAATAATAATTTATGAATATAGTTGTATATAGATAATTACTTGCTATTACTTAACTATTTAATTGATAAATTTTATATCTCATAAACAAAAAGAAGAATTATTAAGCAAATTGAGGTTAAAAAGAGAAAAAATGGAAGATAAAATACTAAAGACTTAGAATTAGTTAATACATAAATTTTTTTTAGATAAAAGGTTCCTATCATAATTCAAAATCATCTCGTTCTTAGTGGTGATATGCAATGTAATCGAAACTATAATTATGAGTTTCAATGTTCTCGACTTCTAATATGTGATTAGTGAAGAGTGAATGGTTAACAAAGCAATTTTAGGAGGCTTATTAGACATAATTGCATGGAGAACTGTAAGGCGAGCCCGGTACATAAGGCGTTCGGTACGTCTAGGGCGTAAGCTCAGGCGCTTGAGGCGTAAGCCTCACGAGACAAGAGCCCTCACGAAAGCTCAAGGGTGTTTTACGAGTGCCTTGCCCCAAGGGAAGCTCCGGGGGAGTCCCAATTCTGCCTTTTAAAACAGAGTTCTTAAGTAATTTATAAAATAAAATTAAAACTTGTCCTTCTATAGTTAGAAAGAACAATACACCATCCATTTCAATTTATAAGTAATTAGACTTTACAAAAAATTTAAGAATTAAAAGAAGACTTTTGATACATTGTTTTAAATTAAGCTATATATATTTATGTGGCTATAAAACATTCCATTAATAGTAAATAAAAACCTTGAAATTAAATTGTTTTCATATTTAGAAATGTGACATTCTTCTTTTAACGGATTAATAAAGAAATAGTGACTTATAAATTAAAATGAAGCGAGTGTTATTTTATAAACACATACATTCATTAATTCGAGAATTTAGAGATAAGGATTGTAATGTGAAGAACCATATAATCCAAATGGTTACCATTCCTCGCTCTAAGATAAGGTTTGCTTGATTTGTGTCCGTTAGATGGGAAAAGGATGTGAAGCCTTATCACTATAAATAGATATTGCAAAGTTCAAAGGAAGCAATAGCAATTATTTTTAGCAATGGCTTCCTCAGTGATGTCCTCAGCTGCAGTTGCCACAAGCACCAATGCTGCACAAGCCAGCATGGTTGCACCCTTCACTGGCCTCAAGTCTGCAGCCTCCTTCCCTGTTTCCAGGAAACAGAACCTTGACATTACTTCCATTGCTAGCAATGGTGGAAGAGTTCAATGCATGCAGGTTTGTAACATATTAACTTATATGCATTATCAGTATGGAGAATTTTTACACACCACCATTTGTAGCAAGTAACTTGCATTATTTTTTAGGTGGCGCATTTTATGCGTGTAATAATGACGTAACGTATTAATAGTGACGTAACATTGTAAATATTGTAAATATCGTTTGCCTTTTACTTTAGTAAAAGTTACTTCAATATTTTGTTTTGTGGGATGTAGGTGTGGCCACCATACGGAAAGAAGAAGTACGAAACTCTCTCATACCTTCCTGATTTGACTGACGAGCAGCTCCTCAAGGAAATTGAGTACCTTTTGAACAAGGGATGGGTTCCTTGCTTGGAATTCGAGACTGAGGTTAAGATCTATTTTTTTGACTTTGCTACTATTAAGCATAACAAATATGAGTTTAAATTATACATAGCCAATCCCAACTAATTTGGGGACGTAATTGATTTATTGAAAGAAGCTATCTTATGTAAATGTTTGGTTTTATATGTGCAGCATGGATTCGTCTACCGTGAGTACCATGCATCTCCAGGGTACTATGATGGCAGGTACTGGACCATGTGGAAGCTGCCCATGTTCGGGTGCACTGATGCCACCCAGGTCTTGGGTGAGCTCCAGGAGGCCAAGAAGGCTTACCCCAATGCCTGGATCAGAATCATTGGATTCGACAACGTGCGTCAAGTGCAATGCATCAGTTTCATTGCCTACAAGCCCCCAGGCTACTAGATTTCATTTTAAAACAACCTATCCTCTGTTTTTAGGGGCAATTTGCTGAATTATCCTTAGGTTTTTCCCTTGAAAAACTGCTTTTTTTTCCTTTAGTTCTTTCTATTCCGTGTATGTTTTTGTATCCAAATCAAGTTTATCATCAGGACTAATAATACCATTTGTTTCTATACTACTCTGCCTTTTGAGACATGTTTTGTGAATGTAAATCAGTTTAATCCGATTAGCATGTGCATTTTCAATGCAATTGCCTGCATAATTTGGCACCAGAAACGGTCGAACCAACACCCTGCCTGCCTCCCCTTGTAGCTTCCACCAAACTAGTGCAAGTTTACCATTCAAATTAGGAAATAAATATATATGCTCTATACCAATTATACTACTCTTTCTGTCCGAAATCTTGTTCATTTCTTTTTCCATTCTGATATAATTTGTACTAACTATACAATGAGCAACTCAACTAGCGTGAAATCGATAGAGAAGATTCATACATCCGACCTAAATAGTTCTGCGTTGAGGATTATTTGATCTTTGACTAAACATTAACAATGTACATAATATTTACAGTTGCTTTAAGTTTTGACAGGTAATCTGTAAATGACAAGTAGTAATCTGCTAAGATTGGTACTCCCTTCATCCCATTTTGTTTGTCGTAGTTCGAATTTCGAGGGTCAAACGAGTTTATCTTTGACCGTTATCTTAATATATATTTTTTAAATATTTTGAGTTATAATTTATTGTGACTTATAGTACTGTAATTTTATTTAAAAAAAGTTAAAGATTTTATATCCTAATCTACGGTCAAATTTAAGAAGTTTGACTCTCGAAATAGTAACTATGACAAATAAAATGGGACAGAAGGAATAGTAAATAGTGTAAAAGTACTTTCGACTCTCGGTCCATTTCCTATGTTAACTGCTATTCGTCAAGGTTATCAGTCCATACTTACAATATACATATAATTCTTGTAATCGACTTTTAGCATAGCTATTACATTTGGCATATCATAAGACAATTCTTTTACTATTAAAACATCTTAAACTTTTCTGGCCACAATTGATAAGAAAGGGGAGATGAAAAGGATCATATGGCCAATCTTTTAGATTGAAGATCACATTTTGTTTTTTAAACCAACTATCAAGCACCAAAAATCTCAGATAATGGAATCATAGAAAAGCGCAAGAAACTGATCAGACTGCATGCATAGGCAAAAAACACAACACAGCATTTTTTCTGGTTTTCCATACATATTTGGCGATTCTAAGGAGAAACTTCTAATGTGTCAACTTATTCATTCCATTAATATCACAAAGGGTTCCCCAAACTTGTCATCTTACTCATAAACAATTTGAGGGGAAGTTATATAAATCTTCATCGATAATAAAGTTCTTAAGTAATTTATAAAATAAAATTAAAACTTGTCCTTCTATAGTTAGAAAGAACAATACTACTACATCCATTTCAATTTATAAGTAATTAGACTTTACATAAAATTTAAGAATTAAAAGAAGACTTTTGAAACATTGTTTTAAACTAAGCTATATATATTTATGCGGCTATAAAATATTTTATTAATAGTAAATGAAAATCTTGAAATTAAATTGTTTTCATATTTAGAAATGTGACATTCTTCAGTGATGTCCTCAGCTGCGGTTGCCACAAGCACCAATGCTGTCCAAGCCAGCATATTTGCACCCTTCACTGGCCTCAAGTCTGCAGCCTCCTTCCCTGTTTCCAGGAAACAAAACCTTGACATTACTTCCATTGCTAGCAATGGTGGAAGAGTTCAATGCATGCAGGTGTGTAGTATATGTTATATGGATTTAAGTTGTAAACACCAACATCTTATAGATTTATACGCTCTCAATGTATTTAAAGTATAATAGCTCATTATGTACACTATTTTTCAGGTTAGTAATCTCCACAGTTTAAATTCTTGATGTTGGATGTATACAGGTGTGGCCACCATTTGGCAAGAAAAAGTACGAAACTCTTTCATACCTTCCTGATTTGACCGACGAGCAATTGATCAAGGAGGTTGAATACCTTTTGAACAAGGAATGGATTCCTTGCTTAGAATTCGAAACTGAGGTAAGATCTTTGAACTTTGTAACTAAGTAGTATTTAATTAGCATAATTAACATAACTACATTAGTACTTAGTCGATTTTAACTAATTTGGGATTGGACCTAGTTGATTGATTGAACGAAGAATATCTTAGGTTGATGTTTAAATGGTTTTATATGTGCAGCACGGATTCGTCTACCGTGCAAACCACTCACCGGGTTACTATGATGGCAGGTACTGGACCATGTGGAAACTGCCCATGTTCGGGTGCACTGATTCAACCCAGGTCTTGGGTGAGCTCCAGGAGGCCAAGAAGGCTTACCCCAATGCCTAGATCAGAATCATTGGCTTCGACAACGTGCGTCAAGTGCAGTGCATCAGTTTCATCGCCTACAAGCCCCCAGGCTACTAGAATTTCATTTTAAGACAACTTCCCCTATGTATTCAGGGATTGTCTGGATAAAAACCTAAGAAAGTTTTCATTTTCATTTGTTTTAAATCTTCGTTATATTCGGGGTATGTTTTTGGATGCCAATCAAATTTATAAGTACTAATAATAATCATTTGTTTCTTTACTGATGTGCCTCTGTGATAGGCTGCACAGTGCATAATTAAGCACCACAAAAGCGCGCACTAACTTCCCCTTAAAATTATGAAATGGATATGCTCTGCAGTCTGCACCAACTACTCATGTTGGAAAATCTATAGCTTTTCTGTTTTCGATTTGGATATAACAATTCGAGTAGTGCAAATAGACATAGAAGATTCATATAGTAGCTAACTTTAACTAATTTGGGATTAAGGCTGAGTTGATTGATTGGTTGATGCTGACAGTTTGGTGATGCAATAACAATGATAACAAACTTGCTATAATTGGTTAAAAGGCACAAATTATCTTTTTCAGGTTATCAATTAAGTAATTTGGTAGTATAAAGATTCTTTATGTTCTGAGTTTATAAGGTCTTTCCTTTACCTTTTATTAGTTGTCTTTTCTATTCTACATATGTATAGCTGAGGTAGCACAACGGCTTCATTTTTGGGCATCATATAAGGACAGTTTACAATTGAAATATCTCCAACTTTTTCTTTATAACCAAAAAAGAAAAAAATCTCCAACTTTTTTGGGCTGAAGAAGGTGAAGATAAAAGGAGCATGTCCAAAGATAACGGATTGTGTTATTTGAACTAACTATCAAGTAAAATTTCAAACAATGTAGTCATAAAAGATAAAAAGACACAAGACATTGCCAGGACTCGGCGCAGAGGCAAATAATAATACAGAAAGTTTTGTATTTCATGTTTAATTGACCCTAATAAAGAGAACATTTCTAATGTGTGAACTTCATTCTATTTAGTAGTAAGAACCATCCCAGATGGATTATTCAAACTCGTGGTACAATGTACTTCACTGAAGTAACCACAAAGGAGTTTAACGGAGAAAATTTCATTCAAGATTTAATAGCGCTCCCTATCTACTATCTTTCTCCCCGATTGCGATATTTCTTTGGTGGCATATTGGATGGGCTCATGGTGTTCACATGTATGGCCCCTGCTCAAAAGCAGATAGCTGACTTATCAATGTTGTTGCTTCCCTTTGTTGTTTCCTACTAAGTTAAAGGCGAATCACGAATACAATTAGGACCAAAATCTTACAAGGTTTTCCTTCTATAGATCGAATGTGCTGAAATATTTGCCGCAGAAATTACTGTACAGCGAAAACCAATCGATAAAATGAACATGCAGGGGTTGGAAACTTGATTTTCTTCTAAATTATGTAGCTTATGGGCTCGAGATGCCACTAAATCTGCTGACCATTTGAGTTATTGAGCTTGAAATTTGATTTGGATATATTTAGTAGATTTTTCTAAGTCATACAGAATTTGAACCAAGACTAATGGGTTCAGTTTGGCTGAACGCATAGCTTCTATTGAGCATCTGACCTTGGCTATATGAATCCTTAAAAATCTTATTAAAGTCATATAAAATTGTCAATAAAAATGAAAAACATGTCCGTCGATCTAATACTGGACATAATACTCTAGTATTTTATTTTAAAATCGCATCTCATTCATTAGTTTGGAAATTTTGAGATAAGGACTGAGTGTAGTGCAAGGGGTTAAATTCTTGTGGCCTTTAATTTTGTAATGTCAAGAACCAGTGAACCTCAATACCACATAATCCAAATGGTTACCATTCCTCTAAGATGAGGTTTGCTCGATTTGTGTCCGTTGGATGAGAAAAGGATGTACAACGTTATCACTATAAATAGATATTGCAAATGACAAGGGAAACAGTAGCAATTATTTTTCACAATGGCTTCTTCAGTGATGTCCTCAGCTGCAGTAGCCACAAGCACCAATGCTGCTCAAGCCAGCATGGTTGCACCCTTCACTGGCCTCAAGTCTGCAGCCTCCTTCCCTGTTTCCAGGAAACAGAACCTTGACATTACTTCCATTGCTAGCAATGGTGGAAGAGTTCAATGCATGCAGGTTTGTAACATATTAACTTATATGCATTATCAGTGCGGAGAATTTTTACACACCAACCATTTGTAGCAAGTAACTTGCATTATTTTTTAGGTGCCGCATTTTATGCGTGTAATAATGACGTAACGTATTAATAGTAACGTAACATTTTAAATATTGTAAATATCGTTTGCCTTTTACTTTAGTAAAAGTTACTTCAATATTTTGTTTTGTGGGATGTAGGTGTGGCCACCATACGGAAAGAAGAAGTACGAAACTCTCTCATACCTCCCTGATTTGACTGACGAGCAGCTCCTCAAGGAAATTGAGTACCTTTTGAACAAGGGATGGGTTCCTTGCTTGGAATTCGAGACTGAGGTTAAGATCTATTTTTTTGACTTTGCTACTATTAAGCATAACTAATATGAGTTTAAATTATACATAGTCAATCCCAACTAATCTGGGGACGTAATTGATTTATTGAAAGAAGCTATCTTATGTAAATATTTGATTTTATATGTGCAGCATGGATTCGTCTACCGTGAGTACCATGCATCTCCAGGGTACTATGATGGCAGGTACTGGACCATGTGGAAGCTGCCCATGTTCGGGTGCACTGATGCCACCCAGGTCTTGGGTGAGCTCCAGGAGGCCAAGAAGGCTTACCCCAATGCCTGGATCAGAATCATTGGATTCGACAACGTGCGTCAAGTGCAATGCATCAGTTTCATTGCCTACAAGCCCCCAGGCTACTAGAATTTCATTTTAAGAAAACTTCCCCTATGTATATAGGGAATGTCTGTATAAAAACCTAAGAAAGTTTTTATTTTTACATCTTCTTCATATTCGGTGTATATTTTCGGATTCCAATCAAATTTATGAGAACTAAAATAATCATCTGTTTCTTAACTGATGCTTCTTGAAACTTGTTATGTGTTGTTTATCAGTTGTAATTTATCCGAGTAATATCTTCATTACAATTCAATTGGCTGCATAGTGCATGATTAAGCACAAAAGCGCACGAACATCCCCTGCGAATTCCTCCAGCTAAACTCTGCACCAATTACCCCCTTCAGATTATGAAGTGCATATGCTCTGCACTAACTACTTCCGTTGGAAAATCTACGGCTTTTCTTTTCCCCTTTTGGATATAAAATATTCTAGTAACATTATACCATGAACATTTCAGAGTAATGCAAAATGGACATATATAGAAGATTGACTATGTCAACTTTAAAACTTGGTAACTGTTATTAGGGCTTGTTGATTGATTGCTGATGCTGATAGTGTGGTAATCAGTAAAAAAGATGAAGAAAATTGATATTTAAGTGACGCTAATAGTGCAATTTTAGTATTTCGAATACGTGTATAACATAACTATGTTAATTACGTTGATAATATATAAAGAATTTTTATATTATCTACTCTAAATATACTCACTTATGAGATAAACTGGGTATGTTGTTGTTGTTGTTTATATTTTCCATATATAAAGGCTGTTCTTTTCCTTTTATAGTAGTTGCATTATCTACTCTACATATACCTATATCTGAGGTAGCATCACGGCTACATTTTTGGGCATCATAAAAGCACAATTCTTTTACTATTGAACTACTATTGAACTATCTCCAACATTTTTGGTAGAATTGAAGAAGGTGAAGATAAAAGGATCATGTCCGAATAGAACGAATTGTTCAATTGACCCCCTTCACTAAGGGTAGCTCCGTCCCTGAATAGGCGAAATTGGCCTAGAATTGGCTTCAACCCAATAGCGTACCCTATTCTGCTAGCATTTTTTTCTTGCTTCACGATTGTGATATTTCGTTGTTTCCATACTGCAAGTGGGCTCATGGTGTTCACATGTGTGGCCCTGCTCAAAAGTAGATAGATGACTTATCAATTTTGTTGCTTCCCTTTGTTGGTTTTTACTAAGTTAATGTGAGGTATGAGGCGATTCATAAACAGTTTGGCCCCAAATCTTACAAGGTTTTCCTTCCATAGATCTAATGCTGCAAAATTTGCCACAGATATTAACGGCCAAAACCAAACGACAAAATAAACATGCAGGGGTTGAAAGCTTGATTTCTTCTATAGTTATGTAGCTTATGGTTCGAGATGCCACTCAATCAGCTGACCATTTGTCCATTTGAGTTATCGAGTTTGAAATTAAATATTTGGATATATACAGTAATGTTTTCAAGTTATATACAGAATTTAAACCAAAGCTAACATTTCCAAATTTATTGTGCATGTTAGCTTGGATAAGCTTGGAGTTTTGACTGATGATTAAGGAATGGATTCAAAGGACCCATTCCTTTGAATCACTGCAGCTAAATAGATAATTCATGCAAAATTGTTTAAGTTGATATATTATTAATTATCCTAAAACTAATGTTTATCTTGATAATTATGCAGGTCTAAACGGATACGAAAGGATTGCATAAATAAAGGATAAAGGATAGAAGATCCGGATTCTAAAGAGAAGAATCCAATTAGGACTCAAACTCATGGGAGCTTTGGAATTCTAATTGTTCAAGACTTCTTGGCTGCTGGAGCTATAAAACGTGGAGCATATCAGCCATAGAAGGATGTACAAATACAGAGAGCATCGAGCAAAGCTTAAAAGAGTCATTAGCTTATTTGTGTAATTAGTTAGCTACAGTGGAACTAAGTTAGAACTTGTTCCTTAGATTGAGTCCTGTAAAAGTTCAAGTCTTAGTTCAACTGTAGTAAGCAATAATCGAGTTGTAACTTTTTGGTTCAAGTCGTGGACTTGACACAACTTCACTGATCGTGAGAAAGATCACTAAAGGATTAGAGTTAGTCCTAGGTTAGTAAGAAGGAGTCTTGTAACCAAGTGGGTCTTTTTACATAGTGAAGTTGAAATCCTACTTGAGAAGTAGGTCGTGGTTTTTTGATCCGGAGTCAAGGGGTTTTTCCACGCTAATATCTGGTGTTCATTTACTTACAGTTTTAATTTCGCATATAGTTTAGTAAAGGAACATATTTTAAGGAACTGGTTCTTAAAACAGTAAAGTGGTGTATCGTGGGAAATATCAATTGGTATCAGAGCGGGTTATCCTTGAAAAGGCTAACACCTAGGATTAGATGAGTACATCACGAGAGAACAGTGAGGGTCAGTCAATAGTTAGAGCTCCTTTTTTCAATGGGAAATACTATTCATGGTGAAAGGAAAGGATGCGTGATCATCTTCAAGCAGAGGACTATGAATTATGGGACATAGTAACTGAAGGTCCCATGATCCCAATGAAGAAGGATGCTGAGGGAAACGATGTTCCCAAAACCAGGAAAGAATGTAATGCTGAAGACATAAAGCAATGGGAAAAGAATGCAAAAGCTAGGAAATGGCTTGTTGGTGGACTTAGTCCTGACGAATGCACTAGAATCAGAGGGTATGCCACTGCAAAGGAGATTTGGGATGCTCTACAAGTTGCACACGAAGGAACAAGTCAGGTAAAAAGGTCCAGAGGTACACTTCTTTATGCTGAATATGAAAGTTTTAAAATGAAAGAAGAAGAGTCAATCTCTGAAATGTATACTAGATTCAATGCCATTGCTTCTGAACTTATCTCTTTGGGAAGGGTTTTAACTGTGCAAGATAGAGTAGAAAAGATTCTAACTAGGGTTTGTTGACACCCAATTTCGTCCCAAGATTTAATTAGCGGCTAAATTATTTAAATGAGAATCAATTATGAAAATAAAATTAAAATTAGAATTAGATAATTAAAATTATTTGAATTGAGTTTAAATTAATCAAATTCAATTAAAGTAAATTAACTAATTTCAAAAGAAGGCTAATTTCGTTCAAAGTCCTAGAGATTTTCCTACCCGTGCAATCCCTTTATTAATTGAATTAACCCATAGAAGAGGGCTACAATTGCCTTCCCTTCACTTCACTGGCCTACTTTTGCAAACAAATATATACACACATACACGCTCATTTCTTTCGCATATCAGTTTCCCTTTCAGTTTTCCGATCACCCGACCCAAATTCCTTTTCCCCAAATCGCGACCCGCGTCCAGAACCGAAAACCCGATCCAATCGATCGTTCTTCTCCGTACGATCGATGTGCTGGACGAGTATTTCATTTCCAGCTGTTTTTTTTTTTTTTGGCGTGTTCTCACTCAACGGGTTTTTCATCCACTCCCTCCATTTCAAATCAAATGAATGTGAGCCCTTGATCGATTTTTGGGAGATAAGGATGAGAGAGGTGTAGTTTTTACCTCTTTCACCCTTATCTCACAAGATATAGATCAAACAGGGAGAAGGGTAAATGAGGATTTTGTGAACCGAGGTAAAAACCCTAAATCCTCCTATATATTTAGCATTTTTGTAAGGTTTAAGGGGGCTGGAAATTTTGATACACAAAAACGGCAGCATTTTTCTCACATAAGAATTCTCTTTTAGTTCGAGTTTTACGGTTCCATTGCATCTTTGTGTATTATCGCTTCATTGTTTTCGCGTCGCTTCTTTATCATTCGAGTTGTCGACCTCACTTAAGTCGCGCTTGTGCTCGAGTCGCATTTTTTAGCTCGTCGCTTCAGTTCCTGCTCCATTAAAGGTCAGATATGAACCTTTCTTTTCTTTATGGGTTTAGTTTATGATTTCTTACAGTTTCAGTTGCCATTGATGTTCATTCATGCTAGTTGTATAGTTATATTCATCTTGCTGAAATTGCAACCGCATTCTAGACACCCTTTTTCCTAGTTTGAAAGTGTGAATATCGCTTAGGAGATAAAGTTTCAACCTTTCCCTTTTAATCAGAACTTTTGAGTTAATAGAGTAGTTTTTTACGAGTTTTGATTATCAAGAAAGTTAAATAAAGCTCAGAGTTTTACATTTGTAGATGTGTTGTAGTCAGCTCATATTTCCTGGTGGTTTTGTGTTGGTTTGTTTCTGCCTGCTCTTTCCTGCCTAGTTGTATGTATGGAGGCATCGAGGCCTGTTTTGATCCAAGTTACCGGGGGTGTAGGTTGTTTGTAGCAGATGTGCAGTTTGTTTTAGGTTGCTGATGTGTGTATGAGAAAGTCTGTGTATGTAGAAATTGCTCAGGTGGTTCTAGTGGGATTTTGAGGGTATTAAGTTGTGGTTTGATTGCTGTAGTAGTATCAAGAAGCTTCAGGTATTTGTTGAGATCCTGGGAGTTTTTGTAAGAGATTGAGAGTGTGTGGGTGAGCTGTTCTTGCTTGATTTCTGTCAGCAAGGAAAGGAGTTCAGGGCCATGTTGTTTTGCTTTAGAGGTTAGTGTATGGTTCTGTGTAAGTTGAGGGATTCTAGTAGCTGCAGTTGTTCTCAGTTTGCTTAGCAGTTGGTTTTGGGTGTTCTGGATAGTTTGTCCTGAAGTAGCAGGGAGTCCAAGAGAGGTGTTTCCGGGGAGTTGGTTCCTGGTTCCTTATGTGTTGTTTGCAGGGCTGGTTGTTTGGTTCAATGGTGTGTAGGTGTTCATTTCTGTGAGTGTGAAGGAGTTAGAGTGAGGCAGTTTATGTTTGGTTATTAGGTGTATCAGGGAGCCATAGGAGTGTGCAGGTGGTTAAGTGAAGGAGTATAGGAGATCAGGGTGATCCAAAGGAAAGTAGTAGGGTATTTCTTAGTTGTTTATAGATGCTGCAGGTGATTGTTATTGTCAGAGTGGCCTGTGTTGGTGTAGTGAAGTTTCAGAGCTTCGGGGAGTGATTTGGTGGTGCTGCAAGAAGTCCTAAAGGCTGTAAGTATGCTTGTGAGATCTGGTTTTAGGGATGTGAGGTTCAGAATGTTAAGAGTAGGAGTTGTCAAGTAACCTAAGTGGTAGCAGGGAGTTCTGTGAGTGTTTCTGTTTGTCAAAAGGAAAGTAGGCAGTTTCTGGAGAAGTTCTGATGCTGTAGTTTGAGTGAGATAGTAGGAGATGTTCAGTAGCCAAAAGGGGGTGCAGAGTCTGATGTTGTAGGGAGTTTTAGGTCCTATGTGAGGGAGCAGCAGAGAGTGTAGATGTCTGTGAGTTTTGGAGGAGTAGCAGGCAGTTTAGGAGTGTCGTTGATCAGGTAGTGAGTTCTGGTCTTGGCTGTTTCAGATTTAGTCCCGGAGAGTGTTAGTTGAGCTTGTAGTATGAAAGGGTGTTAGCTGGAGTTTGTCTAGGCTGTGAGGGAGTTCTTGGTGGTGTCCTGACCAGGCTGAATAATAAAGGGTAAGGTGTTTTAGATGGAGAAGGGTTTTCAATCTTAGGCTGTCTTATCTATATATTTTTTTTTTTGTCTGCTATCTTCCTGGGCTGATGTTGCAGATTTTCTAAGTATTGTTGAATGTCATTAGTCTGCGGATTGAGTTTGGTTTATGACATGGCTTTCTAATTGTGAAATTCGGTAAGATTAATATGCAAGGTTGTCTCAAAGTTGAAGTATTGGGGTTTAAGATCAGTCCTTGGTTGGCTTTTCTGACCTGTTTTGTGAGTATATTTTGCAGCAGCTTCTGTGACTTTGAAATCAGGACCTTTAACCATTTTCTCTTGTTTTTTGTTCGAGTTGTGTTTTATTAGCAAAATCTTGAGGGTCGACCGAGGCAAATTTTAGTCTTTATTTTCGTGGATGTGTATGTTAGCATAAACCATAATGGATTGAGTTTTAAGTCTTTATTTTCTCTATAATAAGATTGCTATAAGTGTTTAATAAAATCCTGTTGTTAGAGAAGGTTGTTTTATCGAGATTACATTGATCTACTCTAATTATGTGAATGCCATTCTTGCGTCTGGTTTTGCTTATGTCTTGAAATCATGATTCGAGTTTTTGTCCTTGGTATCATAATGTTTCTTTATTTCTCGCTTGTTTCTTTAAGTTTCTAATCCTTATCTTTACTTCTTTTCTTGGCATGAACTTCTTGGGATCGAGTTGAATAAAAACTCACAAACGGGGATGGCATGCATTCAAAGTTAGGTGATCCGCTCCGCATTTTCGGGACTTGATATCCCCGAAAATGTAAAAGAAAGAAAATAAAAATCACAAAGTCCAAGGCTCAATGGTTGAGTTTGCGCTTTCGGGTTCTATTTTCTAAACTCCATCCTTCCCCGCTCCCTTAGAAAATGCATGTCGTATAGGATTTCCCCATAGACCGGATTAGTAGCCCGATAGGATAGAAATGATTTGAATTGTGAATAATTATTGTAAATCACTTAAATTGTTTCATATGAATGCTTTGTATCATTTCTTTGCGAATCGCCAATTTATTTATGGATGTTTAGAATCATTTGTCAATTAATGAGTGCAAATAAAATTCGACTAAAATCGTACCCTCGTCATAATTCGCATTTAAATTGCTTCTCTATTTATTATATTAAATATTCAATTATTCATTTTATTTAATCTAATTTATTTATTTAGTTAATTAATTAAATTTTAATCCTTTATTTATTTATTTATTTATTTATTTATTTACTTAATCTAATTTATTTAATTTCAATTAATCATTTATTTAATCAATTAAATATTTATTCATTTATTCATTTAATTAATCGATTATTATTCATTTACTCCTTTATTTAATTAAAATTGGCAAGTATTCATTTATTTAATTAAGTTATTTATTTGTTTGTTTATTTATCTATTTATTCAATCAATTAATTAATCATTTATTGTTATCCAATTATTTATCTAGTTTGTTTTATTTAATTATCTAACTTCATTTAGCCTTTTCTTATTTAATTAATTAATTAATTGATTATTATTTCATTATCTATTTTATGAATCTTAAATTGGATCATTTATTTACCTAAGTATCGGCATAATTAAAATCTTATCTTATTTATATTATTCATATTATCCTTATAAAATTAGCTTTATATATATTTATTATCCTTAATAAAATTCGTGAAAATCGCCGGATTAACCGCTTTTAGCGGATTTTCGAAAGTGCTCCCGTAAGGGACCTTCTTTCGAATTTAATAGAACCACTTACCTAGAATCTCTGAATTTAATTTAATTTCTTTTAAATAAAGGTTAAATTGCACTCTTTAGTTAACTTAGGTTCCTAATAATCCTTAAATTAGGTGGCGACTCCAAAGAAACCCTTTGGAGTCCCATTTTGTTGAAATATACTCAAAACCTATCTTTTCCTAAAGAAAGGGTAATTTTTGGGGTTCAACAGCGTGGCGACTCCGCTGGGGATACGCAAATGGTTCTAACCAAAAGGCTTTCACGAATTTGTTTGTTCGTATTGTTTGAGTTGTATGCCGATACTAGTATGCGTAGCTTATTTAATTATTGCGTTTGTATGTTGAAACTGGCATGATTATATCTACTGTTTATTTGCGAGCATGCTTAGTTAATTTAATTGATTGCTGTGTGTCACGAAAGCATGTCACTACACCCCTATTTGCGCACATATAAACTGGCATTCCGTTCATACTTCCCCCACTCCTGGGAAACTCTTGCATTTTCACCCCAAATATCCGTGAGGTACGCTCATGCGTACCCGCACTTTCTTCCACTAAAGAACCCTTATGACGAGTTGGTATACCGGCGGTTGTCGTGGGAGTAATTCGACTGCGAGGTCGCTTGCCCCTCACCTGTTAGCCTCAACTGTTAACCCACTCTTAGAATAAGCCTTAGGAGCATGCATGCATTTACACCTTAGTCTGGACCCGGTCCTTGGTACCGCCTCCATAGTTAGGAAACCGCCCTTACGTCAGCAGGTTCTTGAAACCTAACGACAATGCATATTATAAGCTATGTGATAACGAATTCTCAGTCCTAACCATGTTTTGAGCAAAATCAGATTTAGAATTTTGTCTCCCATGTTGTCTCTTAGGTCAGAAAATGGAAGAATTTAGCGGAATTGAGATTATAGACAGAATTGCAGTCCGGGAAAAGTTAGGCAGATTTGATTGGTTTGTGTTTTGGAGATGGTACGGTGTAGTGAGATCTATGAGGCGAAGCCCCTTGTGTCTTTAAAAGATCAGTGGGGTCCCTCTCGTGAATGGCTTTGCGTGTGTGCAGGCCCATGTTGACTAACCAACTGCAAATTCTTATGGAATGAAGTATGCTTGTCGCATACTACGAGAGTGAAGCCCCTATGTCTATAAACGACCAATGGGGTCCCTCCTTGAAGACCAGTGCGGTCTTGGCTACCTAGGAAACTGAGAGGCTTGATTAAAGCCGAGGACAAGTGAGGAGCCCTACGAACAAGGTCTGTGAGCCTTGCAAAACCTAGGAAGCTGAGAGGCTTAACTAAAGCCGAGGACCAGTGAGGTTTCATTTTGAAAGGCCGATTGGCGCCTTTCATGATTTGCAGTTTGGTATTGTGAAGGCAGTTGGAAATCTCACCCTTGGATGTTATGAAATAATTGGGAGTTGTGCTTGGAGGAGCGTCGATGTTTGCAAAAGGTATAGAGGTTTGTTTCAGGTTTTAGGCATTTGGGTTTAGAAATTTGGTGCAGATGTTACAGAGAGTATAAGTTGTGTTAGAATTTTGAGTTGGCACCAGCTTTGAGAAGATAGCTGGGATAACAGAATTGCGGTGTCGAGGCGGCGAGCTGATTATTATCAATTATTGTTATTATTTATCGCTTACTCTAAATCTGAATTGCTCAAAACTGGCATGAACTATTTTTCGTTACCACTTGTTTGCGCGTCTTAGGCCCACCTCTGGCAAAGAGGCACCTTACAGGGTAGGAAACGTTCCCATTTTCATTTACGCTCCGCTACTTGTGTTTGCCACATGTCAACTTGTTTAAAATGCAAAGCGCTACGTGATGCGCGCTACGTGATTTGTGTGCAATTTTGCCAATAACATGCAAACTAACATAACTACTTTTGAACTTTTTTTTTTTTTTTTTTTGTTTATCCCCATTCAGAGGTTTGATTTGTGCTGATTTAAGCTGGCTGATCACTCCTATTACACAAGGACAAAGGACGAATCTGCATACTGGTACACATTTCCACAACTGACAATGACTGGAATAGATGATGAACCTCGCAATACCCAGAAAAATCTCGCAACTCCTGAATCATCAAGAGGAAATGTCATTATTGCTCAAAACGAACTGATTCTTGAAATGGCTAAGGAACTACAGATGTTAAAAGATGAGCTGGCTGCGGTAAAAGGGCAAACTCCTAAAAACACGCCGCTACGTGGGCCCGATGCATCACACTCTCTGGTTCAAATGGGACAATCTCTGGGGCAATCTCTGAACTCAATTGATGGGGTCGCCAATGTGAACACACCTTTGAACACCCACAATTCTCTAAAAGCACCAGTCCACCAAAGCAACTTGCCACTTCTCCAAGCTCCACCTCCAAATAACGCTCAATCTAGCCAGACAATTAACCGACCACCCATCTACCCATCACATCAACAACACCCATCATACACCCCGCACCCTGCCAATACTTATTATCAGAAAAACACTCCATATCCTTACCAAACCTCCACTTACCAAAATGAACCCATCCCGCAAGCTTATACTGAAAATCCATCCGCACCATTAGTCCAAGTGGCGGTATCTGGTGGGCAAGATGTTCCTATTGTGCAAATTGATGATTACACCAATCCTCCTTATGTGAAGTTTCAAAATGGTGTTAGAAGAGTCGAAAAAGCAGTCGATGGGGGTGAAGATTTGGAGAAAAAGGTACAAGGTTGGGTGATGAGTGCTCTTAGCAAAGCATCAAAAGGCAAGGACAAGGAAAGTCTAGAATATGAAGACTTGTGCGTTCATCCTGGGATTGAATACCCATAAGGGTACAAAGTACCAAAGTTTTTTAAGTTTGATGGCAAAGGCAACCCCCGAGCCCATTTGAGAAGGTATTGTGAAACATTGGGAGTGGGAAAAAATGAAGAGCTCCGTATGAAATTATTCATTCATAGTCTTGAAGGCGAAGCTTTAGACTGGTACTCCGAGCAGGATCCCTCAAAATGGATTAACTGGAGGAGTATGGCTCACGACTTCATGGAGCATTTTGGTTTCTATGCTGAAATACCATTAGATCGGTTGGCTATTGCAAGGTTTAGGAAGAAGTTGACCGAGACCTTTAGGGAATACGCGGTACGTTGGAGGAGTGAGGCTGCCAAAGTTAAGCCTCCCATGAGTGAGGAAGAGTTTGTGGGACATTTCATCGAGACATTGGATGAATTTTACTATGATCGAATGGCATCCATGACTAACTCTACTTTTGCCAATCTAGTGAAAACGGGGGAGATGTATGAAGCTGGTTTGAAATCTGGTAGGATCACAAATTTGGCCGCTTTGCAAGCTACAAGTAAGGCAATCCAGTCTGGGTCTGGTAATGGCTTTAACAAAAAGAAGAAAGAGGAAGTGGGAGCTGTTGTGGGAGACATCGAGCGTCGACCAGCTGGAAAGTTGAATTTTGACAATTCGTCTGCTTTTCCCACCTACCAAAGCCCATATTACCCAAATTACCCCACTCACTACCAGATGCCACATGTTCCTTATCCGGTTTACAATGCACAAGTAAATTACTACCAACCTAGAGCACATGCACCTAATCAATACCCTCGTCAGCCAAATTTTCAAGCAACTCAGAATTACCAGCCTCGTCCTCCTGCTCGTCCCAATGTGCAAGGGTTTAATCAGAATTACGAAAGGAGAGCAACCAAAACCTATACTCCTCTAGCTGAGTCTTATGGCCAGCTTTTTGAGAGATTAAGGAGTGCAGGAGTTGTGCAGCCTATCCCTGATAACACCCCAAACCCTCGTCCAAATTGGTATGATGCAAATAAGCACTGTGCTTATCACTCAGGAGCAGCCGCCCATGATATTGAGAGATGTTATACTTTCAAAGACAAGGTTGAGGGTCTAATCAAAGCAGGAACCATTCAACTCACCGGCAATCAGCCAAATGTGCATGATAATCCTCTTCCCAATCATGGCAACAATGCAGTTAACATGATTTCTCTTGAGGAAGAGCCAAATCTGAAAGGCACCATAGTCTCTATTTATGATGTAAAGGTTGATAATATTGCTTCTAAGGTACCTAAGCAAGCACTAGCTCTATTGCCAAAGAATGAGGGAACTTTTGGCCTAGGTGGCAACCCCGCTGAAGGAAAGATGGAAAAGGTTGAGTCTGAGAAGAAGCCGACTAGTGTCATGCTACAACCTCTTTTACCATTGAACCAGTCATTTGTCCAAGCAGCAGAAATGGCCATGCGGAATTTCATTGAAGGTGTTGGCAGCCTATTCTTGAATGATGGATTGAAATGCAGTGCAACTATTGAAGATTTTGAGAAAGAGCCACATGTGCAGAATGCTGAACCAAGTGATGTGATGGCTAATTGGACTTGTGGTCCAAAAGAGACTTGATGAATGAACTCGTTATTTTTGTTTTGGCATCACAGTCAGCTTGAGGCCCTGAACTGTGTTTTGCTTTATGTTTATGCCTATGTCTTTCAAATAATTTTTTTTTAATCCTGCATGTTTACTTTTATGTTGTATGCCTCCCTAAATTAGGTTTTGAATAAATAAATGCACTGCATTCCTACCTTATTATTTTGCCATACTTTAACTATTTATGTGCTTTATTATTTTCTTCTGATTAATATACTTACTACTGTTTCAAATTAAAAACAAAACCTGCTTGAACTTTGCTTGTAATCTATAACAAAACAGATGAACGATTTAAGGATGATGCATTGGAAAGTTACCTTCCGCACTCTTTGGATATTATATTACCCTTAGAGCTTCAAACTGGGGTAGCTTTGTTTGCCGACAATTGGAGCTGAAGCGTTTTATCTATACAAATGGAAGACCTTTATTGAGAAACCATTCAAGAAGATAAGTTGGAAGATGTTGAATGCGCAAAGAGAAGATTTGAATAGTTTACTTCAAACCGGGGCAATTGGTATTGAAGAATCTCTTTCCTAACTAAGAAGAAGCAATGGGAAAATTTGCGCCAAGTTGGCAATGTCATTATGTGGAAGAACACTAATATTGGTAGATATTCGTGATCAAGTTTGGCCTAAGATAATCAGCGCAGATTTTGTCAAGAGATACTATGTCTGAAGCAACCGCAAGTTAGCATTGGTTTGGATGTAATCTTTGATGTAATGCGAACTACGCGTAACCTGATTCCCGAGGCGGGATACGTAGGCAACTCATAAAGAGTTCGGTTGCACTAGCACAGGAATCCCCTATTTCCACTTTTATGTAATTTTGAACTACTTCTGACCTGATTCCTGGAATGGCAACAGGATAAGTAGGCAATCCCCATCGGATTCGGTCAAAATATTGTAACACTTTAGGCTTGTTTATCTTTTATGATGTAATGCCGAACTATGCATCGGGCAGATGCATGGATTTTCCAATTCGGATACGGCTTCGTACTTAGATTGCCATATCTTCCCAAAAAATCTTTATGTAAGCAGAACTACGCACAGTCTGATTCCCGTGGAGGGATACGTAGGCGCTCTTAACGGGCTCGACTCCATAATATTAAAATTTTCAGTCTCCCCTAAGGCAAGCAACTGGGGCAATTTTGCCAGATAATTCGAAGATTTGAGAGATAGCAACTTGGGCAATTTTTGCAAAGATAATTTGAAGATATGGAAGATAGAAACTGGGGCAAATTTTGCAAAAGAGTTCGAAGGCCTAAAGATTATAACTGGGGCAGATTTTTGCAAAATTGGTATGACTTATCAAAGGATTAAGTGGCAAAGTTCTAAAAGTATTCGAGATTAGCATAAGTTGCAAAGACAAATGACGTTCAGTTTGTTTCGAGATATGTCATGAGTTTGAGTTAAAGCATGAATTTTAAATGCATTATAAACTTTTCATTTGCATATCAGTGATTAATTGCTTACTATTTTACCAAATTGCTTTACTTTGCCTCTATCTTGAAATATTATACAATATTGAGTTCAAAAGTCAAGTCTCTGAGTATAAGTTGCAAGCCCAAGTCTAAAGAAGAACGAGGGAGCAGTGGCAGCAAGTTCAAGATGAATCAACACAAATCAAACGCCCCTACCCAAAACTAACAAATTTTTCTTTGAGAGCAGGAATGAGAAAGCTTGCAATGAGAGGATCATTTGCACTATGGATGAACAATTTATTGAACGCTCATCCAAAGTTGCCTTGCAAATCGCATCGCATTTCCCTTTTCATGACTTAAAGCATTATACTTTGTCATGAGTTATTGCCGAACAGGCGGCATTTCCACCTCTATGACTTTCATTCCTAATAGGCGACAAAGTTGAGGCTTGTTTTGTGTTTTCAAAACTAAGCCAAATATGTCATCGCTTTATTTTGCCGGATTGTCTCGCCAATTGATTTATCAATGGCTATCGCACCGACTACATTTCCGCGCTACTTTTCTTTGCACTTGCTTTGAAATTAATGCCTTGCTTTATGTTTTCAGGTTGACCACCAGGCGGGGTCTCTCTCTTGTTGGACTTTCACGCCTGTTGATTCGCTACATCGCTTTTGTGTTGCTTTACATTTCACGATAAATTGCTTTGCACTTGCTTTCAATTATGACTTTGCACTTGCTTTATATTATGAACCGCTTTACTTTCAGGTTAACAGGTCAGTCCCGAGACCCTCCTTGCTTCGTGCCGGACCGGTTCGCCTGTTGATTTGTAGACAATCAACCCCAAGACCCTCCTTGCTGCGTGCCCGACCGGCTTGCCAGTTGATTTGTCGAGATATTCAAATTGCCTTGCACTTGCTTTCAATTATTACTTTGCACTTGCTTTATATTATGAACCGCTTTACTTTTAGCTTAACAGGTTAACAGGTCAGTCCCGGGACCCTCCTTACTTCGTGCCGGACCGGTTCGCCAGCTGATTTGTAGACAATCAATTCCAAGACCCTCCTTGCTGCGTGCCCGACCGGCTTGCCAGTTGATTTGTCAAGATGTTCAAATTGCTTTGCACTTGCTTTCAATTATGACCTTGCACTTGCTTTATATTATGACTTGCTTTACTTTTAGTTTAACAGATTAACATGTCAGCCCTGAGACCCTCCTTGCTTTGTGCCGGACCGGATCACCAGCTGATTTGTAGACAATCAATTCCAAGACCCTCCTTGCTGCGTGCCCGACCGGCTTGCCAGTTGATTTGTCAAGATTGTTGAAAATGCTTTGCATTATGCCTTCGCACTTGCTTTATTGCTTCGCCAGTTGATTGGAAGACAACTTATCAATGATATCGCAACCCGCACTTGCAAATTTGTATCATCAATATTTGATCATTCATTACTTTTGATTATCAGGCTTTATTAGTAGGTCCTCGCTTACCCTTTTTCGAGTTTATTACAGGACTTTAGCAGCACCGCAGCAGCGTTTGGAGCATAACGTGGAACTTTTTCTTAGCAGTGAACTGGGGCAATCGTTGATATGAGCTAGACACGTCAACGAGGATCTGAAGAATCGTACTCGAACAAGCAAATTCTATCCTAATCTTTTGCTTCAGATTAGGACGTCAGTTTGAATTCTGTCCTATTCATGCGTCCTTTTCTGTGAATCGTGCGAGTTTCTTATCTAAGTATCGTTGAACTACATATGGTCTGATTCTCTTTCAACCCGAGATATGTAGGCAACTCGAAAACCGGAGTTCGGCCATACCCATGAGGCTCGCATTTTGGTCAATGGAATTAGAAGTAGGTCGTGGTTTTTTGATCCGGAGTCAAGGGGTTTTTCCACGCTAATATCTGGTGTTCATTTACTTACAGTTTTAATTTCGCATATAGTTTAGTAAAGGAACATATTTTAAGAAACTGGTTCTTAAAACAGTAAAGTGGTGTATCATGGGAAATATCAATTGGTATCAGAGCGGGTTATCCTTGAAAAGGCTAACACCTAGGATTAGATGAGTACATCACGAGAGAACATTGAGGGTCAGTCAATAGTTAGAGCTCCTTTTTTCAATGGGAAATACTATTCATGGTGGAAGGAAAGGATGCGTGATCATCTTCAAGCAGAGGACTATGAATTATGGGACATAGTAACTGAAGGTCCCATGATCCCAATGAAGAAGGATGCTGAGGGAAACGATGTTCCCAAAACCAGGAAAGAATGCAATGCTGAAGACATAAAGCAATGGGAAAAGAATGCAAAAGCTAGGAAATGGCTTGTTGGTGGACTTAGTCCTGACGAATGCACTAGAATCAGAGGGTATGCCACTGCAAAGGAGATTTGGGATGCTCTACAAGTTGCACACGAAGGAACAAGTCAGGTAAAAAGGTCCAGAGGTACACTTCTTTATGCTGAATATGAAAGTTTTAAAATGAAAGAAGAAGAGTCAATCTCTGAAATGTATACTAGATTCAATGCCATTGCTTCTGAACTTATCTCTTTGGGAAGGGTTTTAACTGTGCAAGATAGAGTAGAAAAGATTCTAACTAGGGTTTGTTGACACCCAATTTCGTCCCAAGATTTAATTAGCGGCTAAATTATTTAAATGAGAATCAATTATGAAAATAAAATTAAAATTAGAATTAGATAATTAAAATTATTTGAATTGAGTTTAAATTAATCAAATTCAATTAAAGTAAATTAACTAATTTCAAAAGAAGGCTAATTTCGTTCAAAGTCCTAGAGATTTTCCTACCCGTGCAATCCCTTTATTAATTGAATTAACCCATAGAAGAGGGCTACAATTGCCTTCCCTTCACTTCACTGGCCTACTTTTGCAAACAAATATATACACACATACACGCTCATTTCTTTCGCATATCAGTTTCCCTTTCAGTTTTCCGATCACCCGACCCAAATTCCTTTTCCCCAAATCGCGACCCGCGTCCAGAACCGAAAACCCGATCCAATCGATCGTTCTTCTCCGTACGATCGATGTGCTGGACGAGTATTTCATTTCCAGCTGTTTTTTTTTTGGCGTGTTCTCACTCAACGGGTTTTTCATCCACTCCCTCCATTTCAAATCAAATGAATGTGAGCCCTTGATCGATTTTTGGGAGATAAGGATGAGAGAGGTGTAGTTTTTACCTCTTTCACCCTTATCTCACAAGATATAGATCAAACAGGGAGAAGGGTAAATGGGGATTTTGTGAACCGAGGTAAAAACCCTAAATCCTCCTATATATTTAGCATTTTTGTAAGGTTTAAGGGGGCTGGAAATTTTGATACACAAAAACGGCAGCATTTTTCTCACATAAGAATTCTCTTTTAGTTCGAGTTTTACGGTTCCATTGCATCTTTGTGTATTATCGCTTCATTGTTTTCGCGTCGCTTCTTTATCATTCGAGTTGTCGACCTCACTTAAGTCGCGCTTGTGCTCGAGTCGCATTTTTTAGCTCGTCGCTTCAGTTCCTGCTCCATTAAAGGTCAGATATGAACCTTTCTTTTCTTTATGGGTTTAGTTTATGATTTCTTACAGTTTCAGTTGCCATTGATGTTCATTCATGCTAGTTGTATAGTTATATTCATCTTGCTGAAATTGCAACCGCATTCTAGACACCCTTTTTCCTAGTTTGAAAGTGTGAATATCGCTTAGGAGATAAAGTTTCAACCTTTCCCTTTTAATCAGAACTTTTGAGTTAATAGAGTAGTTTTTTACGAGTTTTGATTATCAAGAAAGTTAAATAAAGCTCAGAGTTTTACATTTGTAGATGTGTTGTAGTCAGCTCATATTTCCTGGTGGTTTTGTGTTGGTTTGTTTCTGCCTGCTCTTTCCTGCCTAGTTGTATGTATGGAGGCATCGAGGCCTATTTTGATCCAAGTTACCGGGGGTGTAGGTTGTTTGTAGCAGATGTGCAGTTTGTTTTAGGTTGCTGATGTGTGTATGAGAAAGTCTGTGTATGTAGAAATTGCTCAGGTGGTTCTAGTGGGATTTTGAGGGTATTAAGTTGTGGTTTGATTGCTGTAGTAGTATCAAGAAGCTTCAGGTATTTGTTGAGATCCTGGGAGTTTTTGTAAGAGATTGAGAGTGTGTGGGTGAGCTGTTCTTGCTTGATTTCTGTCAGCAAGGAAAGGAGTTCAGGGCCATGTTGTTTTGCTTTAGAGGTTAGTGTATGGTTCTGTGTAAGTTGAGGGATTCTAGTAGCTGCAGTTGTTCTCAGTTTGCTTAGCAGTTGGTTTTGGGTGTTCTGGATAGTTTGTCCTGAAGTAGCAGGGAGTCCAAGAGAGGTGTTTCCGGGGAGTTGGTTCCTGGTTCCTTATGTGTTGTTTGCAGGGCTGGTTGTTTGGTTCAATGGTGTGTAGGTGTTCATTTCTGTGAGTGTGAAGGAGTTAGAGTGAGGCAGTTTATGTTTGGTTATTAGGTGTATCAGGGAGCCATAGGAGTGTGCAGGTGGTTAAGTGAAGGAGTATAGGAGATCAGGGTGATCCAAAGGAAAGTAGTAGGGTATTTCTTAGTTGTTTATAGATGCTGCAGGTGATTGTTATTGTCAGAGTGGCCTGTGTTGGTGTAGTGAAGTTTCAGAGCTTCGGGGAGTGATTTGGTGGTGCTGCAAGAAGTCCTAAAGGCTGTAAGTATGCTTGTGAGATCTGGTTTTAGGGATGTGAGGTTCAGAATGTTAAGAGTAGGAGTTGTCAAGTAACCTAAGTGGTAGCAGGGAGTTCTGTGAGTGTTTCTGTTTGTCAAAAGGAAAGTAGGCAGTTTCTGGAGAAGTTCTGATGCTGTAGTTTGAGTGAGATAGTAGGAGATGTTCAGTAGCCAAAAGGGGGTGCAGAGTCTGATGTTGTAGGGAGTTTTAGGTCCTATGTTAGGGAGCAGCAGAGAGCGTAGATGTCTGTGAGTTTTGGAGGAGTAGCAGGCAGTTTAGGAGTGTCGTTGATCAGGTAGTGAGTTCTGGTCTTGGCTGTTTCAGATTTAGTCCCGGAGAGTGTTAGTTGAGCTTGTAGTATGAAAGGGTGTTAGCTGGAGTTTGTCTAGGCTGTGAGGGAGTTCTTGGTGGTGTCCTGACCAGGCTGAATAATAAAGGGTAAGGTGTTTTAGATGGAGAAGGGTTTTCAATCTTAGGCTGTCTTATCTATATATATTTTTTTTTTTTGTCTGCTATCTTCCTGGGCTGATGTTGCAGATTTTCTAAGTATTGTTGAATGTCATTAGTCTGCGGATTGAGTTTGGTTTATGACATGGCTTTCTAATTGTGAAATTCGGTAAGATTAATATGCAAGGTTGTCTCAAAGTTGAAGTATTGGGGTTTAAGATCAGTCCTTGGTTGGCTTTTCTGACCTGTTTTGTGAGTATATTTTGCAGCAGCTTCTGTGACTTTGAAATCAGGACCTTTAACCATTTTCTCTTGTTTTTTGTTCGAGTTGTGTTTTATTAGCAAAATCTTGAGGGTCGACCGAGGCAAATTTTAGTCTTTATTTTCGTGGATGTGTATGTTAGCATAAACCATAATGGATTGAGTTTTAAGTCTTTATTTTCTCTATAATAGGATTGCTATAAGTGTTTAATAAAATCCTGTTGTTAGAGAAGGTTGTTTTATCGAGATTACATTGATCTACTCTAATTATGTGAATGCCATTCTTGCGTCTGGTTTTGCTTATGTCTTGAAATCATGATTCGAGTTTTTGTCCTTGGTATCATAATGTTTCTTTATTTCTCGCTTGTTTCTTTAAGTTTCTAATCCTTATCTTTACTTCTTTTCTTGGCATGAACTTCTTGGGATCGAGTTGAATAAAAACTCACAAACGGGGATGGCATGCATTCAAAGTTAGGTGATCCGCTCCGCATTTTCGGGACTTGATATCCCCGAAAATGTAAAAGAAAGAAAATGAAAATCACAAAGTCCAAGGCTCAATGGTTGAGTTTGCGCTTTCGGGTTCTATTTTCTAAACTCCATCCTTCCCCGCTCCCTTAGAAAATGCATGTCGTATAGGATTTCCCCATAGACCGGATTAGTAGCCCGATATGATAGAAATGATTTGAATTGTGAATAATTATTGTAAATCACTTAAATTATTTCATATGAATGCTTTGTATCATTTCTTTGCGAATCGCCAATTTATTTATGGATGTTTAGAATCATTTGTCAATTAATGAGTGCAAATAAAATTCGACTAAAATCGTACCCTCGTCATAATTCGCATTTAAATTGCTTCTCTATTTATTATATTAAATATTCAATTATTCATTTATTTAATCTAATTTATTTATTTAGTTAATTAATTAAATTTTAATCCTTTATTTATTTATTTATTTATTTATTTAATTAATCTAATTTATTTAATTTCAATTAATTATTTATTTAATCAATTAAATATTTATTCATTTAATTAATCGATTATTATTCATTTACTCCTTTATTTAATTAAAATTGGCAAGTATTCATTTATTTAATTAAGTTATTTATTTGTTTGTTTATTTATCTATTTATTCAATCAATTAATTAATCATTTATTGTTATCCAATTATTTATCTAGTTTGTTTTATTTAATTATCTAACTTCATTTAGCCTTTACTTATTTAATTAATTAATTAATTGATTATTATTTCATTATCTATTTTATGAATCTTAAATTGGATCATTTATTTACCTAAGTATCGGCATAATTAAAATCTTATCTTATTTATATTATTCATATTATCCTTATAAAATTAGCTTTATATATATTTATTATCCTTAATAAAATTCGTGAAAATCTCCGGATTAACCGCTTTTAGCGGATTTTCGAAAGTGCTCCCGTAAGGGACCTTCTTTCGAATTTAATAGAACCATTTACCTAGAATCTCTGAATTTAATTTAATTTCTTTTAAATAAAGGTTAAATTGCACTCTTTAGTTAACTTAGGTTCCTAATAATCCTTAAATTAGGTGGCGACTCCAAAGAAACCCTTTGGAGTCTCATTTTGTTGAAATATACCCAAAACCTATCTTTTCCTAAAGAAAGGGTAATTTTTGGGGTTCAACAGCGTTCTTCCAAATTCTTGGGAGATCAAAGCTTGTGCTATCATAGAAAGCAAAGATTTAACCACTCTATCCTTAGATAAACTTATAGGCAATTTAAAGACTTATGAACTAAGGAAAAATGTTAAAAACATAGGAGTACCAGTTAAAACTGAACCTAACCTAGCCTTGACTGCAACTGATAAGATTATTGACGATAAGGAACTGGTCCTTATCGCTAAAAGTGTTCAGAAATATTTGATTAAGAAAAAGGCGATTAACCGACAGGGTAGGTCTTCTAACATGAAACAGGCTGGAGAATACCACAAATGTGGAAGCACGGAGCACTACATCAGCAAATGTCCAATTATGGAAGGAGAATGGAGGAAGAAATTTATTGAGGAAAGGAAAAAGGCTAGGGAACAGGTCCCTAAGAAAAGTGGAAATCCCAAAGCAATGGTTGCAGGATGGCAAGACAGTGAAGAAGAAATAACTGATGATGATCTGGATGAGGATCTTGCTCTAATGGCTCTTGGAGATTCAGAAAATGAAGAAGATGCTGAGGTATTTGTTTCTAAACTTAAACAAGATGTAAAAAGCATGTCTAGAGAAAAATTGGTTAAAGTATTTCATACTGTACTAAATGAATTTAAATCTCTAAGGGATGACAATCATCAACTGCATGATGAAATTGATTGTTTAGAAGTAGAATGCAAAGAGGAAATAATTAAAAATGATTTTCTAAAAAGAAAGATTAGCATGCTTGAGGAACAGGTCCTCACATTTGAATCAACTGTTCAGGAATTAGAAAATGTTAAAACAGTTGAAAAAGGTAAAGGTATTGCTAATTCTCATCAGATCATTGCTGAAGAGAAACTGAAAGTCACAGTTGATGAATTGTGCAAAAAAGATGAGAAGATAAGATCTTTGGAAGAAGACTTGGTTAAAACAAAAATGGAGCTAAGAAAAACTGTAGAATGGAACAAGTCTTCTGAAGCACTAGAATGGGTTACAAGAAAATCATAGTAGTAACAGGAAGGGTATTGGATTCATGAAAGCACAGTCTTCATCCAAATGGGATCCAAAGAGTAAGTACTTATCACTTCCTGAAAACTGGCTATGCACTCATTGTGGGAACACTGGTCACCGGAAAGAAAATTGTCAATCTTTAAAAAGGGCTGCCCAGAGGAACAGGTCCTATAAACCTGTTCAAAATTCTGTGAGACAGAGGAATAGGTCCTATAAACCTGTTCAACATTCTGTAAAAAAGAAAACTGTTCACACAAAGAAACCATTACCATTTTGGGCTAGGAGAGATCTGATTCATCCTTTTTTTTAAAGGAAAGGAACCCAAACTAGTTTGGGTTCTTAAAATTAACCCCTAGGTTTCTTTTGCAGGCTAGAGTGAAGGAGATAAACCACAAATGGTACATGAACAATAGTTGCTCAAGACACATGACAGGACATAAGGAACTGTTCCTTTCACTCTCAGCCTTTCAAGGAGGAAGTGTTTCCTTCGGTAATGGTAAGAAAGGGGAAATCATAGGCATTGGAAAGGTAGGTAGGTCTGATTCACATAGTATAGACAATGTGTTTGTAGTAGATGGGCTGAAGCATTGCTTATTGAGTATATCTCAATTGTGTGAAAAAGGTAATAATGTTAATTTCTCATCTACTGGATGCACTGTGACTAACCAAACTTCTGGAGAGATTATTTTGCAGGGAAACAGGCATGGAAACATCTACAAAGTAGACTTGCTGACACTATCTGATGGAAGCCTGAGTTGCTTAAGTGTTGTGCAAAATGATCCCCTCCTATGGCACAAAAGACTAGGACATGCTAGTCTTTCACAATTGAACAAACTTGTGTCCAAGGACTTGGTGATAGGTCTTCCTAGCATCAAGTTTAATGATGAAAAAGTATGTGAGGCATGTGCCAGGGGGAAGCAGGTAAAATCCTCCTTCAAACCAAAGAAACAGGTAAGTATCACTAAACCTTTGGAACTGGTCCATATGGATTTATTTGGTCCAATGAGAACAATGAGTCGTGGAGGTAAGAAGTATGTTATGGTATTGGTGGATGATTACTCCAGATTTACATGGACTATATTTCTTGCATCTAAAGAAGAAGCATTTAATGCATTTTCAATTTTTGCTAAGAAAGCTCAAAGAACTCTAGATAATCATATTGTTGCCATTAGATCGGATCATGGAACTAAATTTGAAAATCATATGTTTTTCAATTTCTGTAATGAAAATGGCATTAATCATAATTTTTCTTCACCTAGAACTCCACAACAAAATGGTGTAGTGGAAAGGAAAAATAGGACTCTAGAGAAAATGGCAAGGACTATGTTAATATCTAGAAATCTTTCACAAAACTTTTGGGCTAAGGCTATTAATACTGCATGCTACATACTAAATAGATGTATGACAAGACCATTAATAGAAAAAACCTCATATGAATTGCTTAAGAGAAGAAAACCAAATATTTCTCATCTTAGGGCTTTTGGTTGCAAATATTTTATACACAACAATGGGAAAGATGCCTTAGGAAAATTTGATCCTAGAAGTGATGAGGGAATATTTGTTGGTTATTCTTTAAATAGTAAATCTTATAGGGCGTTTAACAAGAAAATATTGAAAAGTGAAGAAAGCATGCATGTTAAATTTGATGAAACTGACAGTCTCACTTAAGAACAGATACATGAGGATGAAGAAATTGGAATGCTGAAAGATTATGTACTTAATCCACAAATGCAGACTCTGGATATGAGAAGTGAACTGCAAGGAACTGTTCCTCAGGATAGAACTGAGAAGAGTGGCACTGAAACAGGGGGAACAAATGTTGGTTCCACCTCACAAACGGGTAGTGCTACTCTATCAGGAACTGTTCCTCAGCAGAGGACTTCTGATAATGGATTGACACCCAAGCCTTACAAGTATCAAGGGTCACATCCTGTGGATCAAATAATCTCGGTTAAGACTGCTATGATTCAAACTAGATCAGCAGTCAAAAATCACAATCTGTGTGCCTTTAGTGCTTTCTTATCTCTTGTTGAACCCAAAAATGTGAAAGAAGCACTGAAGGATGCAGATTGGATTAATGCTATGCAGGAAGAATTGAATCAATTCCAAAGGAGTTAAGTTTGGGATCTGGAACCCAAGCCAAGGAACAGGTCCATAATTGGAACAAAATGGGTTTTCAGAAACAAACTCGATGAGGATGGCATGGTGACAAGAAATAAGGCCAGGCTAGTTGTTCAGGGATATAGTCAAGAGGAGGGCATCGACTATGATGAGACTTTTGCTCTAGTTGCAAGACTAGAGGCAATAAGACTTCTTATAGCCTTTGCTACATACATGGAATTTACTCTATATCAAATGGATGTTAAGAGTGCATTTCTGCATGGTTACTTAAAAGAAGAAGTGTATGTCACGCAACCTCCAGGTTATGAAAATGAACAGTTCCCTGAACATGTGTACAAGTTGGACAAGGCCTTGTATGGGCTCAAGCAGGCACCAAGAGCATAGTATGAAAGGCTATCAAAATTTCTACTCCAGCATGGATACAAGAGAGGTAAAATTGATAGTACATTATTTTTGAAAGAAAAAGGTAAGCATCTCTTAATTGTTCAAATCTATGTAGATGATATAATCTTTGGTGCTACTTGTGAAAATTTAAGGAATTTGCAAACTTGATGGGGAGTGAGTTTGAGATGAGCATGATGGGTGAACTCAATTTCTTTTTGGGTTTACAAATTAAGCAAACCTCAAATGGAACTATGATCCATCAACAAAAGTATGTTAAGGAATTACTTAAAAGATTTGATATGGATAATGCTAAGGAAATTGACACACCTATTGCCACTGCCACAAAATTAGATCTTGATGAACATGGAATATCGGTTGATCAAAAATTGTATAGGGGTATGATAGGTTCTCTACTTTATCTAACTGCTAGTAGACCTGATATTGTGTTCAGTGTTGGTTTGTGTGCTAGGTTTCAATCAGATCCTAAGGAATCTCATTTGAAAGCTGTTAAGAGAATATTGAGGTATCTGAAAGGAACATGTCCCTTGGGACTTTGGTATTCAAAAGGAGATAGTTTTCATCTTGTTGGATATACTGATGCTGACTATGCAGGTTTCCTTGTTGATAGAAAAAGTACCTCAGGCATGTCACATTTTCTTGGTGAGTGTTTGGTTTCTTGGGGAACCAAGAAATAAAATTCAGTGGCACTATCCACTGCTGAGGCTAAATATGTGGCAGCTGCTTCATGTTGTTCACGGTTGTTATGGATCAAACAACAATTACAGGATTTTGGTGCTGATGTAGGAACTGTTCCTATCTATTGTGATAACACTAGTGCTATTAACATGACAAAATATCCAGTGCATCACAAAAGGACTAAACACATTGATATAAGACATCATTTCCTAGAGACAATTATGAGAAAGGTTTGATCACCATAGCATTTTGTCCCACTGAAAAGCAAATTGCTGATATTTTTACAAAAGCTCTAGGTAGAGATGATTTTGAAAGAAATAGGTTGGAATTAAGGATGATTAAATTCACATAAAATCATCAGTGCTTTACTTCATAATTGGCTAGAAAATTGCACTTAAAATAAATTTTATTCAAGTCATTATGAATGATTCAGTCCAACTTTATACTTAAATATATACTCTTATGCCATACTTCTTATTTAGAGTTGCTAAAATTGAATGATGTTACCCTTATGCTCTTAGAATTTCAGATTGATCAAAATGTTGCAAATTGGAAGGACACTGAATTTTCGTGTTAAAATCAGGTATGTACTCGTTATTATTCAGTTAATTTAGAAGTGCAAAGGCTATAGGTAACTTGTAATTAGGATAAATCCCATTAAGTTTCCTAACAATATCCAAATTGCATAAGAGTCCCATCGGAGGAACAATTCCCACTCTGAAAGGGTAACTTAACAGCCCAACGACTCTATTTCTCTGGGAGACTCCCAAGAGTCCATAACAGCTGCATGTCTTGCTGAGGTAATTGTGATCGTTTCCTACTCTATCTCTACTACCTAATTCATTCTATAAATACACTCATTCTTCCCCATTATTCTTTTACTTTTCTCACAAACTGAATTCTCAAAATTTCAGAAAGAATAATCAATTATCTCTTAATTCGAATTGCTAGAATGTCTCTTTCTCCTGAAAATTCTTCAACTGCACCTACCATTGAACAACCACAAAATCTCAACCCTTCTTCACCCATGGATACCACTGACCTAAACCCTGAAATTCCTGAAATAATCCCAGAAGTACCTGAACCTGAAATTCAGGGGGAAGGACCAGTTCCCACGGCTGAATCAATTATTGAGCAGGTTGAGGATTTGTCACGAGCTATGGTTCTGTATCAGTATCAGTTAAATTTTACCTATCCTTTGAATGTTGTGATAAATGAGGAGGAAAAGGGAAAGGGGTCTGAGGCTGTTCTTGAGGGGGAAGAAGAAACAGTTAAGAGGTTGGAAGTACCCATGCATGGGTCATCGGGGTCTCCAGAGGTTGCTTTTAGAGCACCCATGGAGGATGTTATAGATGTCGATGATGCTATAAGTGATAGTGATAGGCCTCTTGTTGATTTGATCAACATTAGGAGTTTGAGAAGAAAATTAGCTAGAAAGGGACCCATTGATGACCAAGTGTCTGCTGAAATTACTGCTAAGTTGAAGAAAATCAATGATAGTTATAAGCCCGGAATTAAGAAGAAAGGTGAAAGTTCCTCCAAGGCAAAAGGACCTGTTCCTTCTGTCTCAACTCCTGTTTCTGGGGTTAGCAGGACAAGAAGTGCTGCTAAAGCTGCTGATGAAAACTTAGCTGCTGCTTTGGAAAGAAGCAGAAAAGGGAAAGGAAAACAGGTTGTTGATCCTGTTGAAGAGGAAGAAGTGGAGGAGATAGAATTTGATGGTGTTGGTGAAGATGATGAGATGGCAGATGCTGAGGAGGTTGTGCCTCAGTCGAAGAAAAGAAAAGTTGCTCAAAGACGAGTAACAAGAAGCTCTGTGAAGGCTGCAGAAAAGTCTGCTAAGAGGACCAGGTCCTCTAAAAGAACTGTTGTGGATGAAAGTTCTGCTAGTGATAGTGATAAGTCCTTTGCAGGGGATGAAAGTGAGAGTGAAGCTGAGGGAGAAGATGTTGTACATTGTGTTCATGATGACATGCTTACTAGGAAAGTGTTGAAGGAAAGAGTATTATCTGATGTACAAGAAGAAGGAATGCTATGGTTGTTGCAAAAACTGCATGCTCAGGGCTGGAGGGACATGGTCCTTCAGATTTCTGGCAGATGTGCAAAGGGGATGGTGCAAGAGTTCTACAAGAATTGCTCCATCAAAGATGACAGGATTACTACCTCTGTTAATGAAAATATGATTATGTTTGATACCAGGGAACTTGGTGAGCTGTTGGGGATTTCTTTTACTGGGTATGACAATTATGTCAAGAAGGTATGGCCTGACTTGACAAACTTGCCAACTGATTTGGAGATCACTAGGAAGTTTGCTGAGAATGAAGGGGAAGAAAAACCCATGGATGTGCAGAAAAGTGAGATGCACCCACAGCACCATGTGTTGTTCGAGTTTGTGAACAATATTATGATGCCAAGGCAGGAAAAAAGAGGAATTGCCAGTTTCATGGACCTGGTCCTTATGGAACTGTTGGACACTGAAAAGCAGATCAACTGGCCCAGTTTTATGATCCACCTAATCAAAAGGGTGATAGCTGGGAAGAGGAAGCATTCCCTGCCGTTTGGTTTCATCTTAGCTGATGTGTTTGCAAAATTGAAGATTCCCTTGGAAGGGGTAGTGAAGGCTACTAAGAAGGAAAAGTTTGGCTGTGCCACATTGATTAGTTATGATTTGCCTGTTCACGCTGATCCTCCACAGGCTGGTGTTGGGAGGCAGCCATTGAATAACAAGGTAAGGGCACTGAGGCAACAGGTTGCTATTCAGGCTGCTGAAATAGCAAGGTTGGAAGAGGAGAAGAATTACTGGAAGGCAGAGGCCACAAAGGCAAAGGAAACCAATGAGGGAATGCTCAAGCAGATGTTTGAGTTGCTTAACAAGTCTAAGGGACCTGATCCTTTCATATCCTGACCACCTTAGCCTTAAGCCATCTTGTGTCCAGTGGGATTTAGCCTAGTCTAGTGCCTTAGTCTTTTCCTTCTCTAGTCTTTGAATAATTCTGTAGTACTTGCTTGTATCCCCTGGTTTAACATTTTGATTAATGATGAATTGTCTTTGATGGCTAATATCATTGTTTTGCAGCTGCTTTAATCTAATTTATGTTTGCATTTTGAGTTGCCTCAATGGCCATGTGCTGATTAATTCTAACACTTGAGTTATATTTTTTATGCAACCTTTTCAATGATGCCAAAAGGGGGAAGAGTAAGTCTGATTTTGCGTGAAGTTATACCTAATTGAAATCTCTTCCTTAATGAAAGTCTCTACTGATTGTTTTTGTTGAGCTTAAGTTGTACTTCAGGACATTAAGGACATGCAGCTATGCTTATGAATTTGTAATCATCAAAAAGGGGGAAAATGTTAGCTTGGATAAGCTTGGAGTTTTGACTGATGATTAAGGAACGGATTCAAAGGACCTGTTCTTTTGAATCACTGCAGCTAAATAGATAATTCATGCAAAATCGTTTAAGTTGACATATTATTAATTATCCTAAAACTAATATTTATCTTGATAATTATGCAGGTCTACACGGATACGAAAAGATTGCATAAATAAAGGATAAAGGATAGAAGATCCGGATGCTAAAGAGAAGAATCCAATTAGGACTCAAACTCATGGGAGCTTTGGAGTTCTAATTGTTCAAGACTTCTTGGCTGCTGGAGCTATAAAACGTGGAGCATATCAGCCATAGAAGGATGCACAAATACAGAGAGCATCGAGCAAAGCTTAAAAGAGTCATTAGCTTATTTGTATAATCAGTTAGCTACAGTGGAACTAAGTTAGAACCTGTTCCTTAGATTGAGTCTTGTAAAAGTTCAAGTCTTAGTTCAACTGTAATAAGCAATAATCGAGTTGTAACTTTCTGGTTCAAGTCGTGGACTTGACACAACTTCACTGATCGTGAGAAAGATCACTAAAAGATTAGAGTTAGTCCTAGGTTAATAAGAAGGAGTCTTGTAACCAAGTGGGTCTTTTTACATAGTGAAGTTGAAATCCTACTTGAGAAGTAGGTCGTGGTTTTTTTATCCCGAGTCAAGGGGTTTTTCCACGCTAATATCTGGTGTTAATTTACTTACAGTTTTAATTCCGCATATAGTTTAGTAAAGGAACACATTTTAAGGAACTGGTCCTTAAAACAGTAAAGTAGTGTATCGTGGGAAATATCAGTGCATCTGACCTTGGCTATATGATTCCTTAAATATCTTATTAAAGTTCTAAAATTATCATAAAAAATGAAAAACTTGTCCGTCGATCTAATTTTAGACATAATAAAAACATATTCCATTCATTAATTTGGAAACGTTAAGATAAGGACTGAGTGTAGTGCGAGGGGTTAAATTCATGTGGCCTTCAATTTAGCAATTCAAGAACCAGTGAACCACAACACCACATAATCCAAATGTTACCGTTCCTCTAAGATGAGGTTTGCTCGATTTGTGTCCGTTAGATGAGAAAAGGATGTACAACCTTATCACTATAAATAGATATTGCAAATGTCAAGGGAAGCAATATCAATTATTTTTAGCAAAAATGGCTTCTTCAGTGCTGTCCTCAGCTGCAGTAGCCACAAGCACCAATGCTGCTCAAGCCAGCATGGTTGCACCCTTCACTGGCCTCAAATCTGCCTCCTCCTTCCCTGTTTCCAGGAAACAGAACCTTGACATCACTTCCATTGCTAGCAATGGCGGAAGAGTTCAATGCATGCAGGTTTGTTGCAGTAATTATCTTTTAAGTGACATGATACAGTAAATTTTTTTTAAAGCTGTCAATGTACACAAGCTAAACTCTATACTTTTTGTCTTAATTTCACCAAATATACCATATACTACATGAGAAAGAACAAATTTCACTGACAATCTGATGTTTGATGGAAAATGTTACTAGTATTTATGAAATTTGTTCAAAGTCTTTATGTTTCATATATAGGTGTGGCCACCATATGGCAAGAAGAAGTACGAAACTCTTTCATACCTTCCTGATTTGACTGACGAGCAACTCCTCAAGGAAATTGAGTACCTTTTGAACAAGGGATGGGTTCCTTGCTTGGAATTCGAGACTGAGGTTAAGAACTATTTTTTTTGACTTTGCTACTATTAAGCATAACTAATATGAGTTTAAATTATACATAGTCAATCCCAACTAATTTGGGGACGTAATTGATTATTGAAAGAAGCTATCTTATGTAAATGTTTGGTTTTATATGTGCAGCATGGATTCGTCTACCGTGAGTACCATGCATCTCCAGGGTACTATGATGGCAGGTACTGGACCATGTGGAAGCTGCCCATGTTCGGGTGCACTGATGCCACCCAGGTCTTGGGTGAGCTCCAGGAGGCCAAGAAGGCTTACCCCAATGCTTGGATTAGAATCATCGGATTCGACAACGTGCGTCAAGTGCAATGCATCAGTTTCATTGCCTACAAGCCTCCAGGCTACTAAATTTCATTTTAAGACAATTTTTACCCATGTCTATAGAGGCAGTTCTTTTGAATCTTCTATAAGATTTTTCCTGCAAAAACTGCTTGTCTTCCTTTCTTTTACTTTTCTATTCACTCTATACTTTTGGATTCCAATCAAAGTTATGAGAACTAATAATAAGAATCATTTGTTTATTTACTAATATGTCTTTGGAAACTTGTTATGTGGTGTATATTTGTTTTATTTTTTTAATCCAAATTATATCTGCATTCTCAATTGAATTGCCTTCATAAGCATCACAAACATGTGAACTAACTCCCCCTTTCTAGTTTCGAGTTTCCTCCAGCTAAACTTGAACAACTTTGCCCTTCAAATTATGAAACTGATATGCTCTGCAACAACTTCTTGTTTTTAAAAAATGTACTGATATGTAACAACTTATTACATAGCTCGATTCTGTCTAAGATACACAGTGCCTAGTCAATTATTCTCATAAGACGCTAAAGCGATTAAAGGGGTACATCGTAGAACATTAAAATCTCAAAAAATTCTTTACTTCCATGCTTTGCTAGGTAATCCACTACATTGTTGCCTTCTTTGTATGTATGTTTTAAATCCAGATTCAGCTGCCTTTAATAATTAACCACCCGCAATCATCAACAATGTTAGACTAAGAGCCCGTTTGGGTTAGCTTAAATAAGTAGCTTTTAATCTCAAGTTCTTAAAAATATATTTTAAGTGCTTGAACTTATTTTATTAAATAAGAAGTTATGTGTTTGGATAGAAGTGTTGAAACTGAAAAAAAGTTGCATAGGTGTTTGGTTAAAGAATGTTTTTTATGTTAAAATGATTAAAATATCTTTAAAAGAAACTAAAAAATTAGGAGAATAATTTAGGGCATTTGTTAATGAGGCTATTAATGGAATTGAAAAAAATTGTAATGGATAAAAAGGTAAAATACTTGGTCAAACTATAACAGCTTTTAAGCCAGAAGCAAAAAGTTAGGATTATCCAACTTCTTGCTTTTGACTTTTTTCTGGCTTAAAATCACTTGACTTTTAAACAGTTTTTAACTTACCAAACACTTCTATCAGCTAAAAGTAGCTTCTAAGTTGGTTTGACTAGCTTTTAAGCCCACCCAAATAGGCTCTAACAGTTGTTGTCATTAGTACAGAGTTTAGTAATTTCCTTGAATTATAGGCGACAGAATTTCCTTTATGATAACTTCTAAGTAGGGGTGGGCACAAAACTGAAAAAACCAACCGAATTAGTTCGAAACTTCGAGTTCGGTACTTTGATTTTTCGATTCGGGTTTCGGTCTAGAAAATTTTGAAATTTCGATCTTCGGTTCGGTCTTCGATTTCGGGCAACCCGGAATTTCAGGCACCAAAAAAATCAAAGTAGCCTATATCATATCATATTCAAAAAATTACATGGGGGAGGATATGGCTTTTAGCCCCCAGAAACATTTGTGAATGACAGGTTCTATTTCTATACAAAAAAGCTAACCTGCCTGGGCTTAGTTCTAATTTTTTCAAAGAATCAATCATATTCCAAGTTAAAATAACCCTTCTTTGGTTTGATTCTAAAATTTGGCCTGACCAATTGGTCATTCTTCACTGATGCTTTAACATTTCTGGGTAATGAAATAGCATCAAAGAAAACCAATAAAAAAATCAAAGTTTTAATAAACATATTTCTAAAATCCCTAAATTACCGTTACTCCTTACTCAAAATTCCATTCCCAAATAATCATTTACCCTATTCTACTACGCCGCAAATACAGAGAAAGAGCTCGATCTAAGTCCAAACTCAAGTCTTATCAGTTATCCCGATCTAAGCCCCTGAAATCGAGATCAGATTGTCGTTCGTAAGGTAGTTTCCATTTCTTTACTGAGTCACTTCTCTTGGCCGAATAATATTTTCTGCTTTGCAGAAAGCTTCTGATCGTTACGTTACTAGGAACAGTTTCTTAATGTATATTTTTGCTGATTGATCTCACTGTCAGCCGTATTAAATGTCCTTTTCAATTTAGAAATGTTAGTTTTCGGCATTTTGCTCTGTACATCGATTTTTTGGTTTCTTATAAATCCACTCATTTTGCTCTGTACATCTTTGTTTATCGAAGGTTAGCTTCATCTTTAATCAGTAGTTTGTTTAGCTTCATCTTTGTTCAGTTATTTGTTTAACTTCATCTTCTTCTTTTATTTTGTTTGCTATAAACTTTGGTTTAAACCGAAACACCGATATACCGAACCGAAGTACCGAACTAAAAAATTGAACCGAACCGAACCGAAGTATAAAAATTATGGATTTTTCTTCACTTCAAACCGAATCGAAGACCGAAATACCAAACCGAAATTTTAAAAAATCGAACCGAAGTACCGAACGCCCACCCCTACTTCTAAGCACAAGATTTTCCAATAAAATGATTTGTTGTTACAAATAGCTGTGCAACAACTACTCACGTTGGAAAACCTGAACTTCTCTTAATTCCTTTTGGATATAATACACTATATATGCAACTTACTATCCTAGTAGCGTAAAATGGATATAGAAAATTCACATAAACGGCTTTAGCTAATTTTATGTTCAAGCTTAGTTGGTGTTAATTTTACCGGTATTCACTCAACTATTGCTTCATTACTATAAAATTATTTTTATTTTCTTTATTACTCAAAAGTCACTCACCTTTCCTTCGGTATACATCATAGTCATTGTGGCCCGTTTTTAGTTAAAAGTTGCCAAAAAAATGATGTGTCATCATTAATATAAATAATCTCCTTAATTATAGTTATAAGAATATATTAAACCAACTCCTTAACCCATAACACAAATTTACTTTTATGGCATTTTTATCGTAGAGTAGTTTATTTGAGCGATGCAGAAATTATTTGATATCGTCAAAATAATGTTGAATTAGTTATACTTAGATTGATTTTTTGTTATGCAACAAATCGGACAATTAATTAGTTATATTTTTGAGATTTTATGTTGGAACTAATTACCATTCTAATACAATAAACAAATGAGAACTCTTGCATGGTGGAATAATTATTACATGAGCCGTAGGTGGCACTTGATGTGGTTGATAGTCTACTGAATCTTCTTTTAAAACAGTAACAAATCGACCACACAACATTAGAACATAATATTATAGAAGCCGCTCGTTATTTTCTTTTTCCCTTATTATTTTTTTTTTTTTAATTTTCTAGTGAGTCTATTTGATATTACATTAACAATAAGATCATACTAATAATTTAAATACTTGAATTGGTTTAAGGAACTGGACTAATATATTAACCTATAATTGAAAAGATTATTTTTAATTAAAAATGCCACGCCATTTTACAGACAAGTTTTAAGTAAAATCCGACCAGAATAACTTTGGTGTATACCGGAGGAAAAGTGAGTGACTTTTGGGTAACAAAAGAAACAAAAATAACTTTTTGGTAATGAAGAAATAGTTGAGTGACAACTGATAAAATTAACTGGGTTTAGTAGACTGATTGGCCTACCCTGACAACAGGGACGTATTTGGTGCACATATTATGGCCGAGTTCATCCGATCCAAATAGCTTTGGCCCGATACCTGTATATGGAATTTTAAACTCGAACCCGTAAAATTCTAATCATGAATCTGCCTTCTGACTAACAATGAGTAACTTGTGAAAATGGCAAGGTAACCCGCTAAACTTTTTGACATTATTAGCATGTCTACTTAAATCCTATGTTAGTAATGATCATTCTCAATATATCAATCCATACAATAGATATTCTTAAGTGATTTGGTAGTATAAAGATTTTTATACCGTCAATTTATAAAGTCTTTTTCCTTCTTTGGTTATCTTCTCATCTACTACTAATATATGCCTAGCTGATGTAGCATGATGACTATATTTGGCATCATAAAAAGACAATTCTTTTACTATGAAAAATCTACAAACCTTTTGGCCAGAAACGAAGAAGGTGGAGATAAAAGGATAAGCTTTTCGATGAAATTAAGAAAAGATTGTGTTATTTGAACCAACTATCAAGGACCAAATTCTCAATCAATGTTGTAGTCATAAAGGATAGTACAACAAAATTGTTAGGATTCTGCGCAGAGGCACAAAAATAACACAACAATCTTGTTAATTCCATTTTTCATTGACCCTAATAAGGAGAACACTTTATATTACTGTGTCGGCTTCATTCAAGTTAGTGGTAAGAACTAACCCACATATGGACTATCCAAACTCGTGGTACGATGTAAATAATTGACAGTAACCACAAAGGAGAATGACTAATAAGTTTATTGTGATCATCTGAGAATAGCCATAGTGGCGAAATTTGGAATTTCACTAAGGGCATTTTGGATTTAATCTATATACATAAAAGTGATATTGCTTTATATACCGTAGTAGTGTATGATTTTCAGGCAAAAGGTGTTCAACTGACCACTCTTCGCTATGGTAGCTCCGCCTTTGAACATCCGGAATTGGCCTTTAGATTACTTGCTGATTTTGTTGCTTCCCTTTGTCATTCTTACTAATCAATTAGTGTGAAGTATGAGGCAATTTAGAATCAATTTAGCCCAAAATCATGCAAGGTTTCCTTGCATAGAGTGAAAAGCTCGAATGCTGCAAATTTTTGCCGCAAAAATTACTCCACGGTCAAAATCAAGTTAATAATAATAATAATAATAATAATAATAATAAAGGGTTGAAAACTTGAAGATTTTCTTTTTAAAATTCTGCAAGTATTTACAAAAAGAATTACTCTAACTTGTTCTATTAGTTACAAATAATAGCGGCAAATATTTTATTCAAAAATACTTATCCCATTGATTAGTTAATTTAGTTTGAGGATTTTGAGATAAGGACTGAATGTAGTGTCAGGGGTTAAAATTCATGTGGCCACCAAATTAGTAATGTCAAGAACCACATTATCCAAATGGTTACCATTCCTCGCTTTAAGATGAGGTTTCCTTCACTTGTGTCCGTTAAATGGGAAAAAGGATGTGAAACCTTATCACTATAAGTAGAAGTGGGACTAGGAAGCAAGGACCATTATTGACCCTCTTGAGAACAAAGCTCAAGGGAACCAAGGATTTACGTTCAGAAATGGCTTCCTCAGTGATGTCCTCAGCTGCAGTAGCCACAAGCACCAATGCTGCTCAAGCCAGCATGGTTGCACCCTTCACTGGCCTCAAGTCCGCAGCCTCCTTCCCTGTTACCAGGAAACAAAACCTTGACATTACTTCCATTGCTAGCAATGGTGGAAGAGTTCAATGCATGCAGGTTTGTAACATATTAACTTATATGCATTATCAGTGTGGAGAATTTTTACACCAACCATTTGTAGCAAGTAACTTGCATTATTTTTTAGGTTGCACATTTTATGCGTGTAATAATGACGTAACGTATTAATAGTGACGTAACATTGTAAATATTGTAAATATCGTTTGACTTTTACTTTAGTAAAAGTTACTTTAATATTTTGTTTTATGGGATGTAGGTGTGGCCACCATACGGAAAGAAGAAGTACGAAACTCTCTCATACCTTCCTGATTTGACTGACGAGCAGCTCCTCAAGGAAATTGAGTACCTTTTGAACAAGGGATGGGTTCCTTGCTTGGAATTCGAGACTGAGGTTAAGATCTATTTTTTTTGACTTTGCTACTATTAAGCATAACTAATATGAGTTTAAATTATACATAGTCAATCCCAACTAATTTGGGGACGTAATTGATTTATTGAAAGAAGCTATCTTATGTAAATGTTTGGTTTTATATGTGCAGCATGGATTCGTCTACCGTGAGTACCATGCATCTCCAGGGTACTATGATGGCAGGTACTGGACCATGTGGAAGCTGCCCATGTTCGGGTGCACTGATGCAACCCAGGTCTTGGGTGAGCTCCAGGAGGCCAAGAAGGCTTACCCCAATGCCTGGATCAGAATCATTGGATTCGACAACGTACGTCAAGTGCAATGCATCAGTTTCATTGCCTACAAGCCCCCAGGCTACTAGATTTCATTTTAAAACAACTTACCCTGTCTCTTTAGGGGATGTTTGTTTGAATCAGTTTTTTTCCTGGAAAAATTGCTTTTGTTCCTCTTTTTTTAATTCTTTCTATTCAGTCTATGTTGTCGGATCAAGTTTATGCGTATACTAAGAATAATCATTTGTTTCTATACTTGTTTGCCTTTAGAGACATGATTTGTGATGCATATCAGTTTCATGAGAGTAATATCTGTAATCTTAATTCGATTGCCTCCATATGCACCACAAAGGCGTCCATCCCGCCTCCAATTATCTCTAACTAAACTTGATCAACTTGCCCCCTTCAAATTATAAAATGGATATGCTCTGGTCCTCTATGTTGAAATTATTTATTTAAATGCGGACTTAACATTGACTTATTTATTCGATTTTACCAAAACGGACTAATTGTGAATAGTTGGTGGACAATACATAGGCCACATATTTGTGGATTCCATAATTGGCATGTATTGTTTCTTGTATTAGGTGTCGACTGACAATAGTGTAGGCCTGTTGATAGTAAAAATTTCGCCCACAGGCCACTGATTTTTGGTTTGAAGTCAGTTTTTTTTATTGATTTTACATGAGAGGCTCCTTTTTGGAACTTCAAATCTTTGTGGGCTGAAGTTCAAACCTTGTGGGTTGAACTTTATGCCTAAGTTATGAAGTTCAACTTCAATCCATAAAGGCTGAACTTTTAGGCAGAGATGCGTAAACTTCAACCTTTGTGGGCTGAACTTGTGTGGGGAAAAGTGCATGAGACTCCACTTTTGCCAGTGGTCTTTGGTTTGATAGGCGCTCCGCCCAAAGTGAGCACTGGCTAGGCGCTCTGCCTGGAAATAAGGCGCCCCGCCTAAGTTACACACTGTCAAAGAATGGAATTTCTCCAGGCGCTCCACCTGGCATTTAGGTGCACCGCCTAAGTTGGAAACTGCCAAGGAATGCAAATTTCCTAGGCGCTCCGCTAGCTCTGAGGCGCTCCGCCTGAAACATGAGATTCTGATCTTGTATAAATACTAAAAGCTAGGGTTTTGACATCAACTAATTTCTTACATACACTCTATAGCTTAGAGGCGATTTGGGAAGGCAAGAGTGAAGTTTTTCATCACTTTGTAAGCTTGTTATCTTGCACTTTTGAATCATTAATCCATTATCAAATATAAATTCATGTGTGAATCCATTTCATCTCTTCATTACATGTTTTGTTGTTTGATTTAAACCCCTACTATGAATAGCTAAACTCATAACTAGGGGTATAAACATGCTATAGCACTAGAAAATCAATGGGTGTGGTTCCATTTCATTACCCATAATACAAGTATCAATTATCTAAGTCTCCATTACAATAACATCAAAATTTCAATATCCATGAGAATTGAGATTTCTTGTCTACTTTACTAATTAAAGACTCGGGAGAGATTAGTTAGTGTAGAATATGAGATTGGCGAGGATTTGGGTTGATAGGCTATTTGTATAGATTAACCCATCTAAAAGGAGTTACGCTAGGAAGAGGTCTCCTTTCCTTGGGTCTTTGGGTAGTGCGCTAAGCATTCAACTAAAGCTTTGACGAGCGAGTTGTGAAAGATTTCTTTTAGGCCAGAAGGATTCTAGAGATCATAATAGGAAGACTCGACCATAATTATACTTGTATTGTGAATGTAAAGTAATTACACATGTTGGTTGGAAATTGCTACACTCCTAGTCTCGTAATATCGAATCAACTTACTTGCTTAATTTGTATGATTTATAGTTAATTGTAGTGTTACTTTAAACAAACCCCACTTCTAGGATTCAATATTAAACTTCGTTTGAATTTCTACTTACGACTATCTTACGTGACAAGCTAGTTCCCTTGAAAAATCGATCCCGACTCACATCGGGTATTATACTTTGACGACCGCCCCACACCATTAAAGGGGTAGGATTGAGCGTGGATCAGGCAGCAGGAAGGAGGGTATTAAGAGGGCTGTGGGATTAGAGATTGAGAGCCTGTTTGGCCAAGCTGCCAAAAACTGATTATTTGAAAAGTACTTTTATCAGAAGTACTTTTATCAGAAGTACTTTTCAGATAAGTACTTTTGAAGAATAAGCAATTTGTGTTTGGCCAACTCATTTGAGAAGTGCTTTTTTAAACAGTTTGTGTTTGGATAATCTTTAGAAAAAGTACTTTTAAGTGTCAAATTACGGAAAAGTGCATTACTAAGATTCATTATACGACTAATGCGACTAATATTATTTAAACGTATCAGAGATTTAAATATTTTTTTAATAAAAGAGTTAATTTAATATTTTATTTTTATTTAGTTTAAATATAAAATATAAATATATATATATATATATATATATATATATATATATATATATATACTATGGTTTTTAATCAATAGAAATAAGGTTAAACCAAAAGAGGGAAGCAGAAAATAAAGTTTTATTTATATTTAAAAAATATATTGGTTAAAATAATTATATATAGTATGGTAAATAAATATTTTTAGTAAGGATATTTTTGTATTAAAAATTAATAAACTGCTTCTGTTTCTGGGAGAAGCAGAAATTTGTAGCTTCTCCCCAACAACAGAAAAATTGCTTTTGCTTCTTCGCAAAAGTACTTTTTTCTTTTGGCCAAACACCTCAAAATTCTTCAAAAGCGTTTTTTTTTTTGGGAAAAAAAATACTTTTGGCTTCTGAGAAGCTTGGCCAAACAAGCTAGTTTTTTATTCAATATTAATTTTTTTCCTTAATTATCTATTTGTATAGAAAAAACATAATTCAATAAGAGTCATTCTATTACTATTTTAGTGTAAATAAGGCTCAAGAGTCGTATATAAGTGTAAATAACTCTAAAATTTTAATATGAATTGTAAGAAATGAACCATCTAACTTGGTAAACCTCCCAAATTATAAAAAAAATACAGAAAAAGAACAGCCCACAAGGGGTGATTTAAACCTTTGGTCCCACTAAACAAATTTTTTTTAAAAAAAATCTTTGTTGTCCATCAGGCCTAATTTGTATTTTTGCCTATTAGGTATGAATTCTGAACGTTTCATAAGTTATAAATAGTGAAAATAGTAGTATAGTATAATGTATTACCTATTGGATAAGATTTTAATAAATTAAAACTTATGCTCAATAGTAACAAATATCATTAAACTAATTAACACTTATGTCAGCGAGCCATTTTTTAAAAACTTTGTTCAACGGGGTCAAAATTCCAAAGAGATCCTTATGTGGGCCAATTTACAAAACTATGCCACCTTAAGCAATGGTTTGAGTTATTGACCTCGCTTAAAGTAGTTTTACAAAAATGACCTCATTAATTTTAAGTAAGTGCTCCCTCGGGGCCAGCGCTTCAAGTTGTAAACTTGACAAGTGCACTCACGGGGGGCAGCACTTCAAGTATAAAATGACAAGTGTTGCCCCCGTGGCAGTACTTGATCTTTTATCTCTGTCAGCATTCTCCCATATAACTTGAAGTGCTGCTTTTCAGGTAGCACTTGCAATTTATACTTGAAGTATTTCCTCCAAGGAAACACTTGTAAATTTATAACGTGAAGTGTTGCCTACCGAGGCCATTTTGCTAAACCATTCTTAAGTGGGGACAAAAAAACCATAACCAAGGATAAGGGGGTATATGTAGTAAAAAAAATTTCCTTATGTTTCATATCTTTGTAAATCACCCCAAGTTAAAATTTCGCGCTAATTGATCTGTAGCCATCAAAAGTAAATTTGTTGAGAAATAACCACCTCCGGATAAGTCCCAATTTTTATACTGGGACTTTGAAAAAATATGTTCAAAGTCCCAATATAAAATATTGGAATCATTTAAACACTGACTTTGAGCATGTTAGTTCAAAGTTCCAGTATAAAATACTGGGACTAGTGTTTATGTTCAATCCCAGTATAAAATACTGGGACTTATAAAGCTCCAGATACATGAATCCAGGTATAAAATACGGGGACTTTGAATATATTAGTTCAAAGTCCCAGTATAAAATATGAGATCAGTCTGGGGTGTTTGCCAACGCTAATTGAGTGTAACTGTGTGCGCGAATTTTCGGCTATTCCTCAATTAATTTGAAAATTGTGGATAAAACTCATTGAGCGCGTCCAAAAATGGCTACGCATCAAAATTTTACCATAAATAACTACCTATTGAGTTTGCAAAAAAAACTCACCGCATGCCCTCCATAAGGAGTGGTTTTACAAAATTGCCTGCGCTAAGGAATGCTTTAGCAAATGCCCTTATTTAGTCCGGAGCCAAGACTTCAAGGCAAAAATTTTGTAATCTTGACAATTGGTTATACTTCAAGGGCAAGTGTTGTTAGTAAATACTTCAAGTTATATGTCGTGAATGCAGGGAAAACTAGAAGGCGTAAATTGCCAAGACTTACGACGAAGTGCGGCAAGTGTTGCCTTTTGCCAACACTTGCCTTCAAGTGTTGGCAAATCGAGCAGGGGCCAGTGACAAGTCTTACCTTTTTGCCAAGATTTACGGCCAAGTGCGACAAGTATTGCATATTGCCAATACTTGAAGGGATAAGTGTTGAAAAACGAAAAAATATAAAGGCAAATTTTGGCCCCAGATTTTTTTCATTAAATCTTAACGGGGGCATTTATGCAAACCATCTGTTCGGGCGGGAAAAAAAGCAAACCATTGCTTCCCGTGTCATATTTTTGCAAATCAGCCATTCAGTTTGTCATATTTTGTAAATCATCCCATAAACAACTACCAATTACAGTGCTATTGCAGGCATAATCACTTTGTAGAAATTATTGGAAGTGTAGCCACTTTTGGCCCGATAATTCATACCACGAGACTGACGTTGGTGCCAACTTCATACTTTTGTTTGAATAGTAAGACTAAGGGGCTTTTTTTTTTTTTTTTTTTTTTTTTGTGAAGAATAGGGAAAAAGGATCAAACATGCCTTTTAACTATGTGAAATGGTACATATTTGATCCTAAACTTTTAAGATCATGGTTACCGTGTCAACGACATCAACATTATTTTCTTCAACACACAGAACCTCCACCCGCTAGATCTCTATCCCTCAATCTCAAAATTACTGCTCGCAAGCTTCCACTTAACTAATGAAACTCAAATAATAAAGGTTAATTGTACCACCAAACTAAATTGCCACCTATGTCCAATCCGAGCCCCATCGGCATAATTTTATCACCTATCGTTCTAAGATCAGCAATAGTGATGTTAGCACTCCACATCGACCTCCTAATACTATAAGACAAGCCAAGGTTCACGTAATTGTTCCGCTTATAAATAATCTACCGTGGTATTGTTGCACTCGATCTGGGATTATAGTAATGAAAATTTTACATAAATAGCTGCTATAGTCGGTATGCATAAATTATATGCAATATTATGCATAAAATATGTATCAGTTATGCAAAAAAATGGTTACTTTTGTTAAATTGATCTAACATTATTAATGCAGCATAATTTTCCTATAGTAATTAAGGGTTGAAGGGAGATATGAAAAAGTGGTAGGATGGGGTGGTTTCTTAGTGGTGGATTAGTTTTGTTCATTCTCTTGGTGAGTGTCGTGAGATGAAATGGTGTTGGTGTAACAATCATTTCCAGGTGGTATTTAAACAATTGAGTGAAGTGATCGATTCAGATGGGTGATGATCAGTGGCTTAGAAAAGATGAAATCAGAACAATGTTGTAAAGTTTGAGGCAGGTAAGATCACCATTTCTCATAGTTGAAGGATAAATTTAACTATCCCTAGCATAAAACACTATTATTGGTCAATAATTAAGAGCTAAATATAACTATCCCTAGCACAAAACACTATTATTGGTCAATAAGAGCAAATCTTAATCCATTTGCGCGCATCAACAAGGTCGATTTGACCTCAGCTATCAATAGATGGAACATCTTAGATCATTTCAAAAAATTTAAGAGCAAAATTGGACCATTTCCCCATCGAATTGAAACCCTAAAACGAAAATTGTCTAATATCCATGCAAAACCAATACCTTGTATTTCGGCGAAATTTTGAAATTAAAAGACCATCATTTTAAACTTAGTTAAATACAACACTTCATGTTACTGAAGTTCATATACACTTGCTGATGGAAAGCCTCAGGGAGACTTTCTTTGTTTTTACATGAAACTAAAAGCAGGTAGACAGAATAAAACACAGAATTATTGTAGTTTAGATCAAGGCTGCTGCATTATTTTTATGATCAGGATATCCCTTGATAAAAACGACAGAACTCTTCATAACTATTAGGGTACCAAAGCCATTCCATTATCTTATGATCGTCCACCTCTAAACACCAATTGTTAATTGTCCCCAATTCATCTGCTTCATTTTCAGGAGAACTTTCCATCCATTTCTCCAACTCCATTAATGTAGCTGTCGCCTCTGGACTTAACTCCTTCTGATCATAAGTTTCTGGCTCTTCTTCAGGCCATGAAAAGTCAGAAAACATAGCATTAAAATCAATGTTTGTCTTTTCAAAACCTTCCCCTTCACTTACTCCTATAACCAGTCCTAGCTCTTCATAATCTTTCACATCTAATGGCATTTCATATTCATTTTCCATATTCCCTTCATTTTGTGGCATAATTTTCTTTTCTTCTACTTTTCTTCCCATATTCACCTCATGATCACCAAGAGATCCCATTTCTTGATGATAGAAATGAGATACAGAAAGTTGATCAGAAGAGAAAAGAAGAAAGAAAAGAGAAGATTTAATTTTCTGAATGAAATGCTATTCGATTGAGTGGAATATATAGTGAGGGGAGCAAAGGCTAAGGTTTTGGATTATATGCCTGCATGCATGAGTCATCACATAATACACACACAATCTCACTCTTTTTTTTCCAGTCGAAATTAAATTCTCTTAAAATTTAGAATACCTAAATCTAGAGTTGTTCATTGATAATCTGATTACATGTATTATTTAACTTAGTTTAAATTTCTAGTTGAAGTAAATTGAGATAGAGTGTAATTAAACAAGTGAAGGAGGCGGCTAACTCTTGTCCGTTACAAGAACAAAACCGCTATATTTCAATTGAAGGGGCAACATTACTATTTGAGCAGTCAAAGATATAATTTTTTGACCATATTTTTTCTTAAATAATTGAATAATCAATCATTATGATTTAAAACTTATTATTATGTTGTTTCCAAATATATAATGTTCAAAAGAAGAAGAAGAAGAAAGAACTTGAATAAGTTTAAAACTCACAGTCAGAACTAAACACATTAACCATCATGCTCCGAACCATTCACATAAAGTGGAGTGGAAGGAGTGGTTTATTGCATCAAATATGAAGAATAATTCTCTAAAATATGAGAGGTGAGATCACATTAAAGTGATGTAAAATTATAGTCGTAATATGCATATACTCCTATGAGTTTAACTTCATATTTTGACGTCATAAAATTTTCTTATACTAATATCATTTAATAAATTCACATGTAATAAATGAAACTAGCAACCTGATAATTAAGGTTACTTTCTACGGTCTATTTAACTTCAATATATTATAATTAATTTTAATAATATTACATGTAATAAGTGAAACTAGCAGCATGATAATTAAGATATAAAAAAGTAACCTTCTGCGGTACATTAAATTGCATTGATATTATATATATAAAATTTAGTTTTGGGGACGAGTTAAATCCAAGTTAACATATGTTAATTCATCGATTTCATTTTATATCAGATATATTCAATATACGAGCGTTAAAATGCTTATTTTCGAAGTGTACCTAGATATAAATTGTTCAAGTTTAAAAAAAAATTGAATATTCGAATACTACATAAATTTTTAGTAATATTTAGAAAGTATTATAACTTTTACTAATAATTCGAAATATTTACGAAAAATACGGTTAAAGAAGAATCTCTTTTAGAGTACATACCAAAAGAAAGAACATTTTCATTCAGAAAAAGGGACCCGAAAGACCAAAAAGGTCATTTCCTTTAACAGAAAGAAGTACATAGCATTAAAACCCGTAACCCCAACTGGAAAAAGGTAGAAGTCTCCAAAAAACCACCGACCACTTTTTGGGCACATGGATGAATTTTACAATGTGAAAGCCTACTCTTTCTTTGGTTTTTTGCAATTTAAAGGTAAGGTCTTGCATGGAAACTGATCAATTTCTGCCCACATAGTACACAAGTGTCAGTGGGTTCTAGAATAACTAAATATGTGTCAGTTGTTTCAGAATTTCAAGAAATCTGTAAGTGAACTTCAGTTTGTTTCTATTTGGTAATGAACTCGAAGTTCAGTTTGGTGGTTTTGTAATGGCATGGCGTCAGCATTTTGAGGAGATAATCTGGTAGTTTTTGGGGGAAGAAAGGTTGAAACTCAAATTAATGAACATAGTATATACCTTGGCATAGTGGTCAAATGTTGCATCAATAATCAATAATACCTATAGTGTTGTTACTATCTCGATTTCGGATATTCAATGGATCCACGTTCTGTAATACTAGATTAAACAGCTCTAAGTTAGAAAATTATTGATAGACTAACAAAAAATGATAATCACGAATTCCTTGAAATTCTCACATTCATTTGTAAGGGATACGATTATTTACCATGTAAAAAGATCCGTGCTAAGCATCCGGTTGAATGATTGAAGCGCCCAAACTCATAATTGCTGAATTTGTAGGTTTAATTCCTACTGGATACATGCCATTTAGGGTACCCTCCTTAATAAGTCTATTGGAATAAATCGGCTCTGTATCAACGGAATCTCGTTGTGCATGGTCCTGATCAGTGCCGCTATTGATGTAAGTCGTAAGATAGAAACTCAAGTTGACTAGGCGCTCCAGTTTGTTTTACCAATTACCTCTTTACCTTAATTCGATGCTTGCAAAAGAACTGATGAATTTATGTTTGTATGTCATCGCTGATTGCTCGTCAATCTGTGACTTAGACAATGAGTTCATGCATCTGAATATTTGTGACTGCGCGAAGAACTCTTCAGAGAGGAGGGTTCTTCTGTATAGAAACTATATCTTTCTCTTCCTCAGAGATTGAATTGAAAGTCGACTGAATGTGATGAAAGGTTGATCGCTATCTTCAAGTCGAGAAAATTTTAAAGAAAATAAAATTGGACACATATATATCAGCTTTTGGTGAGTTGCAATTGGCATTGTGTTAGGCAGATTGTTTCTGTATATATAGAAAAATTATGCACATAAAAGAAACATATGGACTAGATCATTCAAAAAGAAAGAAAGAAAATTATAGTACTAGTTCTTGTTTAATTAACCATCTCGTATTTGTTATCTCTCATTTCTTCCTAATAGAGTTTATTTTATTTTAAATTTAAATTTATATAAAGAAATGTGTATAAGCACGAGTGACTCACTCGTCACGTTTTAGGATACGTCATTTTTACTTTCCTCTTAAAAATGTTCAATTAGGCGTAACCAGAAGTTGAAAATTAATTCATAATTAGAGTAGGCTAATTAATTATTTTTAAACGATTGTGATAATAAATCAACAGTGGATCTGATAGTGTTAGAAAGGCCAGAGTATATAATAGGAAACAAAATCTTCAATTCGAAACAAAAACACGCCCTGAATGGTACATACTTTATAAGTATGCCAAGATTTAATACAATGAACCAAATTATTAACATCTTATCACAAATCACCAATTCATTGATTTAAATTTTTCGTATTATAATATACGGATTATGAAGGAGGAGGATTACTGGATTAGAGAGTGGTGGCATTCGAGTCTGTAACCGTAGAAAGCATAAAGTCGCAGAAATGCGCGAAAGATTCATTTTGCTGCGTGAACTCCGTGTATTTTGCCAATACGCCCTCAACTTAGGTGAAAAACATGCAATTTGTCATGCAAGCAAATTTCATTTAACAAACATGAGTGTTCAAATTTTTGTGAAAAATATGGAGTAATTGTTTAAGGGACATTAATGTAATGGCTTTAAAGAAAAAAACTTGTGGGAAATTATGTTGTTGTCACTTTTGGATATATATGTCAATCGGGCCAGGACCGGCTCGGAACGGCCCGTTAAGAGTCAGCTCATCGGTCCCGGTACCGGTTCGGTCTGGTCCGGGTCATTACCCGTCCTGATGCAACCCGACGCTCATCCAAGCCCTTTACGAGGAGCCAAGCTAGAGAGTTGCAACAACTACAGTCAATGTTCACACAGATGGAGCTAATTGGGCAAGTCTTGCAGGTTCCAGGGCAGTTCTGCATGCTTACTGCCTTTGCAACTGAAAGTGTTCATCGCGATCGCGCGTGCACAGACGCGATCGCGGAAGACAAAGAAGAGGAACTTCGCGATCGCGAGAGCCAGACGCGATCGCGAGGAATCGAAAATGCAGAGCTGTGCGATCGCGCGTCCACAGATGCGATCGCGCAAGAAGCAGGTTGAAGGCTTACCTGCGCGATCGCGTGACCATAGCCGCGATCGCGCTGGCATGAATTAAAGCTCAGCGCGATAGCGTCCTTTACTGTGCGATCGCGCTGAGACGAGGACCAGAAAACCCAACAGTGGCTAATGACTTGAAGGCCCATTGTTAAGGGTTAATTAAGGAATTTGTGACATGTATAAATACTCCTAAAGTCATTAATAGACCTAGTTTTGATGAATATTGATAATTGTGAGGATTTTGCTAAGCTTGTTTGCTTAAGCATCATTATTGTCCTTGATTTGCAATTAGCTTAGCTAATTGAGGATCAAATATTTGGAGTTTTATTGTTTAGGTGATTAAGGGGGTAATTAGGTTAATCTTTCCCCTAATTAACTTCCTTAATTCTTCTCTAAATCAATTGGGTCTCACTTTAATTCTGGTCTTTTTTATTTGTGTCTTTGATTTTCATATCATTTGGTATCAGAGCTGGATTAGTGTTTGTTTTAACAATCACTAAACCAATTCTTGTTCATCAAGTCAAAAAAAAAAGTCAAAAATCCAAAAATATGAGTCTTAGGATTAGGTTACTATTGAGTGAAATTTTTGGTACCATTTGAAGATTGTGATTCCTAGAAACTAATTCCAAAAGGAATTAGACAAACAACAACATATTGGTGCTGAATTGAAGAAATCAAAAAGTTAGGGTTCTTCAACAAGGATTTGGGGTTTTTGCATTTGGTTGTTGAAATCGAAGAATCAATTACTGGGGTTTGTTCACGGAACAACAAGGAGTATACATCTCAAATTTGTAGCAAAAATACGGTGGTTTGTGAAGCTTCAAGTTGAAAAAGTGAGCTTCAAAGTCGGGTTCTGCTTCAAACCCAGAAGCTTATGCGATCGCGCCAGCTTAAGCGTTATCGCACAGGCCAATCATTAAAAAGCCTACGCGATCGCGCCAAGTACCACCAGCAAGTCTTCGCGATCGCCACGCGATCGCACTGAACAACAATTTCTAGAAAAACAGATTCTTAGACAAAACGTTCGCAACAGCCCCGTAACGGTTTTCAATCAACCGGAACTCAATTTCAGCATCAAGAACAGTGAGTTTCTAGATCACAAACCAAATTTCATCCAATTCCGAATCCGATTCGTGCCAATTCGATTCGTGCCTTTCGTTCTTCCCTTTCTCTAAACTTTCCTAAAGTGCTTTCGTCAGTTTCAATTATCCGTGTCTTGTCACAACAATTCTTTCTGATCCCAAATTAGTTGAGTTTGATTGTCAAGTTTAACTTAGTGTGCGAAGAACAAACTTGCAATAGCCAAAGAGTGAAAAAAGGCAAGTGAGGAGAGAGCATTAGAGTGAGTAAAAGCCGAACGTTGAATGCAAACACGAGTGAATTGAGTGACATCAATTTGACTGTAAACACTTAGGGAGCGACTCGGTGAGGACTCTTTCTACTAACCTTGTTTGTTTACTTGTTTGTGGGTACAATGACCCAAGAGAGAAACGAGGGGGACATGGAACTTAAAACCATGATGAAAGCCATGTTGGAAAAGATGAACTTCTTGGAAAATAAGATTGATGGGTTGGATGGGACGGTGAAGGAGCTAACATCAAAGGAGGAGCTTCGGGAAAAGGGAAAACAAGTGGTTGACACACCTCCAACCGTGGGGGTGCGGGGTGATGGAACAAGCCAAATCTCTCGAGCCAACGACCGCTACTCTCACATGGTGGCCCAAGATACCTATTCGCCGAAAATCACTCCACAAGTGAGGGATCCTACTCATGATCTCCCAAGAAATGAGAAACCAAGGAATGACACTCCATGACCACTTGATGTTGAGGGCTTTCATGAGAATGAGAACTATGACAATGAACCATTTCGTTATCCAGGTGAAGCCCAACGAGGGGGAGTTCCTTTTGGGGGAGTTAGAGATCGAGGTGGTCGATCTGGAGGAGGTTACCAAGGGAGAGTGGATCGTGATAGAGATGACTATGACCACGGGGGTTATGGTGGGCAACAGAGGTATCATGATGAAGATAGGGGATTGAACATTATCAAGGTCAACCTACCTACCTACCTTCCAAGGTGAAAGTGACCCGGATAAGTACATGGAGTGGGTGATCTCGATGGAGAGAATCTTTCAAATCAACAACGTCCAAAATGCTACAAGGGCGAAGCATGCTATATCAGAATTTGAAAGCTTTGCTTCTACTTGGTGGGAGTCCAAGAGAAGGCAAAGGGAAACGCAATTACTCATTGCCAATGGGGGTGGGAGGCTTTGAAAGGCATGATGGAGGCTCAGTTTCTACCTCCACACTATGAGGATAAATTGCTCAAAAAAGTTCTACAAATTGAGGCAAGGAACCAAGAGCGTGGCAGAGTATTTTGATGAATTTGAGAGGACTAGGATAAGGGTTAATGTGCTAGATGATGACCGTTCTCTCATACCAAAGTTTCGAGGTGGTTTGAATAGGGAGATCTCTTCCCGAATGGAATTGCACCGGTTTGAAAGTTTGATTGAGGCATTCCAAGCGGCTCAAAAGGTGTAGAACGGGACCAAGCTAGACAAGGCTTACAAATCCAAAAATATTCCATCCACTTGGAACAAAGGAAAAGATAATGTGAAGGTCTATACCCCATGGGATAAAGCTAAGGAGCCCAAGTGTGGCTTCAAATGCAATTTTGAAAGAACCAAGCCCAAGGATGAGCCCAAGGTGGTAGGTAATAAAGCTAAACTTGAAAACTTATCTAACATTCAATACTACAAGTGTAACGGTCGTGGCCACATGATGCGAGATTGTCCCAGTAGGAGGACTACCATTGCTTTGGGTGATGGGGGCTATGAAACAGGTGGAAGTGATGATGAGGTAGATAGGAGTATGCCATGTGACGATGATTTTGATGAGGAGGCAACAGGAGATGGGCAACTAGAGGAAAACTATCTTACTCTTGTGGTAAGAAGAATAATGGGGGCACAAGTAGAGGAGGAGTTGGAGTTGAATCAAAGGGAGAGTTTATTCCATGCCTATTGTAAGGTTCAAGGTGCTACTTGTTCTTTGATTATAGTGGTAGTTGCGTTAATGTGGTGAGCACCACCTTGATTGAACAACTTAAACTACCCACTAGAAAGCGCCCACAATCTTACGAACTCCAACGGTTGAACGAGTGTGGTGAACTTAAGGTAACCAAGCAAGCCTTGATTAAATTCAAGATTGGGGATTACCATGATGAGCTTTTATTTAGTCCCTATGCAAGCTTGCCATATCTTGCTTGGTAGGCCTTGGCAATATGACCGCTTGGTGAAGCATGATGGCAAGACCAATAGGTATGCCTTGGAAGTGGGGGGGTCGAAAATTTGTTCTCAATCCATTGACCCCGACAGAAGTAAGTGAGGGTTATCGGAAGATGAGAGAGTTAAAGTTGAAAAGAGAGAAAGAAAAGAAAGTGGGAGTTGTGGAGGAAGGGAGAGTGAGAGTTGTTACCCAAAAGAGTGAGGAACCAAAAGAGGGAGTAAACTTGTTCTTGTCTAGGAAGGAATGTTTGAGAATGTGGAGGAAGGAGTACCCATGATTCTCCTCCTACAGAAGGAACATGTTTTGCTTGCTAACGAACTAACCCCTTCTTTGCCTAGTTCTATTTCTTCTCTTTTGCAAGGTTATGAAAACATCTTCCCCGAGGAGTTGCCTAATGGGTTGCCACCACTAAGAGGCATTGAGCATCAAATCGACCTTGTTCCAGGTTCACAATTGCCCAACAAGGCCGCTTATAGAAGCAACCCAGAAGCTACCAAAGAACTTCAAAAGCAAGTGGAGGAGTTGCTTGGGAGAGGCCTTGTGCAAGAGAGCTTGAGCCCATGTGCGGTCCCGATCATCCTAGTGCCAAAGAAAGATAGGACTTGGTGCATGTGTGTGGATTGTAGAGCCATAAACAAGATTACGGTAAAGTATTGTCATCCTATTCCTAGGTTAGATGATATGCTAGATGAATTATGTGGATCTTGTGTGTTTTCTAAAATTGATTTTAGGAGTGGATACCACCAAATTCGGATGAAGCCGGGTGATGAGTGGAAGATGGCCTTTAAGACCAACTTCGGTCTTTATGAGTGGCTTGTCATGCCTTTTGGCTTATCCAATGCTCCTTCAAACTTCATGAGATTGAGGAATCATGTTCGCAAATCCTTCATTAGAAAATTTGTTGTGGTTTATTTTGATGATATCCTTATCTATAGCAAATCCATTGATGAGCATGCTAATTATTTGAAACAAGTGTTTAATGTCTTGAGAAAGGAACAACTATTTGCTAATTTGAAAAAGTGTTCTTTTTGTGTTGAAAAAGTTGTTGTCCTTGGTTTTGTGGTGAGTGCAAATGGTGTGGAAGTAGATGAGGCCAAGGTGGAGGCCATTAGGGATTGGCCCACTCCTAGAAGCATTGGTGATGTGAGGAGTTTTCATGGGTTGGCTAGCTTCTATAGGAGGTTTGTGAGAGGGTTTAGCACTATAGACGCACCATTGACCGAAGTGATAAGGAAGGATAAGGTGTTTGTGTGGGGGAAGGAGCAAGAAGAGGATTTTATGAAATTGAAGAAAGTCCTTTGTTCCACACCCCTTCTCCAATTTCCAAACTTTGATAAGACCTTTGAAATTGAATGTAATGCTAGTGGGGGTAGGTATTAGGGCCGTGTTGATGCAAGAGCAAAAGCCTATTGCCTATTGCCTATTTTAGTGAGAAACTCAAGGGAGCAACCACTAAATATTCCACCTATGACAAAGAGTTGTATGCTTTGGTGAGGGCATTGGCTCATTGGCAACATTACCTTTGGTCCAAAGAGATTGTTATTAGAACCGACCACCAATCCTTAAAACACCTCAAATCCAAAAAAAAAAAAAAAAAAAAAAAATTGAATGTGAGACATGCCAAATGGGTGGAGTTTCTTGAGACTTCCCTATGTCATCTATTACAAAAATGGGAAGGAGAATGTGGTGGCGGATGCCTTATCAAGAAAATTTGTGTTTCAATCAAGAAGGCACTTGTTGTTGAACACTTTGGGGTCCAAACTCATGGGCTTTGAGAGTATGAGGGAGATGTATGCTAATGATCTGGAGTTTGGAGAGCTTTATGCTAATTGTGAAGTGGAGGAAAGGGGTAGAAGAGTCAATCAATTGTATGGTGAGGAGGAAGTTAGTAGTGATGTGGAGAAAAAGTGACACGACTCGGAATCCAGTTAGGCCGTGCGGGCACCCGACATCCTCCCCTAGACCCGTCGAGCGAATCCTTACCAATTAAATTAGGAAAATAAATATAATAATTCATAAATAAGGACAAGACTTAAAAAAAATACAGAGATACTGATACCTCTAAGCTGTATAAAAGAAATTACAGCTGACTACCCAATATACTAGGTTTAGGGCTATCCAGACTAGACATCTAAGAGTACAAAAGAAGATAAATGCCTCCTGAAGGGAGCAAAATGCAACTTAAATAACAACCAATAAACTGGTGGCTATCCGGAATAAAAGCTGGCTCACCCTGACAGCTGAAGTCGTCTTCGCTCCTTCACAACGTGGCGAACTCAATCCTGGAGCGAATCTGCCGAAACGAAATACATAGACAAGAAACAAACAGCAAACAAGGGTGAGTCAAAAGGACTCAATAAATGGGGCAGACTAGCCACCTTAAAGATTATGATAGCTAGCCAGGGAGAAAAAGAAACAGATAAACCAAATTCCTCTTATTTTAATTATGAAAAGGGCAGAGCCAGATAATTACTAGAAACACGTATGGAATCATAAGCTCATCAACAACCAGGAACGTAAGATAGCCAGAATATATAGGTATCCCGAACACATCAACAATAAGAAAGATATCATGTTGCAGCGTGCAACCTGATCCATATATTCATTCTGTTGCGGCATGCAACCCGATCCATATATTTATACCATTGCGACGTTCAACCGATCCATATATTCATACCGTTGCGGCATGCAACCCGATCCATATATTTATATTGCGGCATGCAACCCGATCCATATGTTTATATCGTTTCGGCATGCAACCTGATCCCCGCAACCCATAATACGAGCCAGAAATATATAGGCAAACTGAGATATGTCCACAACATGGTATACATATCGCATACAAAAAAACACAACACAATACACATAATAGTCAGTATGCGGTGTAATGAGATGTGATGAATGCGGTGTGATACAATGCAGTCACATATGCCTGATACCTATCTCCGGCGTGGGACTCTCATTGTCTACCAGGAGATATATGCAATAATGACCCTTCACCGGCTTGGAACTCTCATCGATTACCGAGAAGTATATGCAATAATGACCCTTCACCGGCTCGGGACTCTCATCGATTACCGGAAAGTATATGCAATAATGACCCTTCACCGGTGCGGGACTCTCATCGCCAACCGGGAAGTATATGCAATAATGACCCTTCACCGGCTCGGGACTCTCATCGATTACCGGGAAGTATATGCAAAAATGACCCTTCACCGGTTCGGGACTCTCATCGATTACCGGGAAGTATATGCAATAATGATCCTTCACCAGTGCGGGACTCTCATCGCCAACCGGGAAGTATATGCAATAATGACCCTTCACCGGCTCAGGACTCTCATCGATTACCGGAAAGTATATACAATAATGATCCTTCACCGGTGCGGGTCTCTCATCGCCAACCAGGAAGTATATACAATAATGACCCTTCACCGGCTCGGGACTCTCATCGATTACCGGGAAGTATATGCAATGCTCAACACCAGAGTGCAATGCTCATATGCTTAATGCAATACCAACAACAGGGCTTAACATATAATATACAATGTAAATTCAAAGCTAAGGCGTAATGAGTACGCCTATCGGCAGCTATACACGTAAGGAATACGTGGTAGAAAATCCACGAGGCCATGTGCCTCCAAAGAAATAGATATAAACACTTACCTCTTCCAAAAGTTAGTACGGTTAATCAACAACCGCTTTATCCTTTGGTTTCCTTGCCAAACGATCCCACTCTAAATGTTTCAGGGTGAAAATTCTATTTTTCTCTGACCCCTTTTCTCATTTTCTGGCATTTTTTCGCTTATTTTCCCCGTTTTTGTTTCTTGTATCACATTTCTGTTTGTTTTCTCTCTGTTTCTATAAAGTTGACCAGAGGTAGGCCAAGGGATTTAATCCCTGAAGGCCACCGCCTCTTTACCTTTCTTTTTCTCTTTTTCTTTTTTCATTTTTATTTTCTTTTCTTTTCTTTTCGCGATGAAAATTAAAATGGAACCCTGCGCTATTCGAATTAATTCCAACTTTTGCATATCAGTTATACATATTATATGTAACATACTCGCGATGGCGGATCTCAAATTGGACTCCCGAAACTCAAGATGTGAATTTAAATAGAAAAAGTTAAATTATTTAACTTTCAGCATTTTAGCGGAAACTAGACGAACAACATCGAAATTCACTTTCGAAAGTTCACAAAAGTCACAAATAATCATACGAACCTAACAGCGCTGTCGGATTTCGAATCGGAGCTCATTCACCAAAACCGAGCTCGAAAATCTCTTTTTAATGTTTATTGACAATAATAATTGAAACCTTCTTCCGATGCCTACCAAACGAGGTCTCATTTAGCTCAAATTTTACAGACAAGTCCTAATGGACATTACAAATATTTTAAAATTATCGACTCACCAATCGGAGTCCTAACTTCCGAAACGGCTGATCGAGGTCGTTTCATTCTCCTCTACTTAAACTCTCGTTCGTCCTGGAACGAGCCTAAGTTTAAAGAAAATTCTCATGATTGGAGAATCAGAATTATAACACGAACACCGAACTCTTGGAATAAAACATATCTGGATAATATGATAACATCATTGCCCAACTTATTCGGACTAAGCTGACACTTCCTCAAACACGTGAGGAGAGCTCTACATTTTTGAAACAAAGATACACGAAACTCTGGATGGATTAACATGATTCAGCCGATAATCACCTCTTCGATATACCTTTCGATTTAGAACAGGTTGATGGAACTAAGAATTAGCTCACGCTTCAGCAACGCCTTAGAGATTTAATATTATGATTCGGTATCAATTGGAGGAAGACTCCTCCACTTAGAGCATTAACTCATACCGCTAACTTGAATAGAAATAGTCATCCTCGCACAATGTACCGGACTAAGGAAGACATAGCTAAAAATAGAATGCGGCTCAGACCTGAGCTACCAAATTACCCTCTCGAGTTGCCAAACGACTGCAACTCCCGAGTTCACAACTCTATATCTTTGTCATAAGCACTACCGCCTGATGGATGGTACTTTTATTACCTTTAGAAGCCTTGAAAAACAATAATATGCTTACCCGGCTACAATAACACGTACTCTGGCTCAACACAGGGAACATCACAAGCGGCTACTAACCGCCCAAGCTCATTAGTGCCGGACGAAGAAGAAATGGAAATGAACTGAGGATAGAAATAATTAGAGCTTCAGGAAGCTCATCTTCTTATTTGCTTGGCCCCCAGAGCTACTTTACTTCCGAGTCAGGCTAACCAAAGAATCGCAATTGAAGAGATAGACATTAAATAAGCTTTATAGAATGCCATCTAGATCAATTTAACCTTCCTATAAAAGGAAACTCCGACCTTTTACCAGAAAACCCTTTTATGCCGAGATAAGCTCATGGAATAACATGACTCTACTAGCGTCTTGAACCAAGATGAGACACATAGATCGAGTATTATTTATTAATAACTTTACATCGGAAGAAACAATGACATTTTCTGACGGTGATGAATAAGAATCATGTCGTCCTACCAACACGGAATTCCAAAGAGCGGTAGACTAACTTGATATTATAACAGAATGAGGCACAACAAGATGCCAAGCAAACAATACTGATACTCACTTATAAATCTCTCACATTTAAACCAGATAAACTAGTAGGGTCATCACAAATGCCAGGAATAAATCATATCAGAAGCTCACCCATCTACCGCAATCGATTCTTAATAGAAACGACATCAAAAGAAACCATGGAAACATGATAGGACACCCCATTCTAGATCGACCGGAAGAATCAAATCTTACTCATATTTAAGGAAAGAAGAAATACTTGGGTCTACTACATCGGATGCCTCAACATCCTGCCAGACTAGCAGTTCATAGATCTGCCTCTGCAGCTGAGCTGAGCCACTACCCTAATAATCACCTTCTGAAGAACCACTGCCAACACGTTCTCAACCCCTACTGGATGGTGGCATTTCTCCGGCTGATTGAGATCTAAATGAAATCATATGCGACTGTGCAAGTGCCTAATGACAAGAGAAAGGACGACTGCCTACTTGCCGGAGTAAGGGAGAACTCCACCAAAGATGACATGCTCGCGACAATGATAATACCTTCTCAGTGAAAATACAAGCTGGACAGATTGTTGATAGCTACAAAGAGAAAGCTGAGTCTAATCTTGATAAACTACTCGCGCACTCTGAGAATCACGCTCTACAAGCTAAGATAATTTGGAAGGTGACCTCTAAAAATACTCAGAACTCTTACCTCCAAATGAGGTACCATGGTTACCCACTAGGGGCACGGGATCTCTTGCTCTCCCGCTCTAACTCTTCCCCCTCTAACTTATGGTATTCCTAATACCTTTGAGCAATATCAACAACAACATCAAATGAAGTCCTAACCTCAATTTTTCGAGCCATCTGGGATCTCAAGGAAAGAGAAAGGTCATCAATAAATCTTTGAATCTCTCGAAAGGCTCTTGGACTAGTTCTAATTCATATTCAGCCATTTTATAGAATTCAATCTCGTATTCTGAAACACCAACAGGCTAACCGACAGGCTACCCTGTCCAATCCACTCAAACTGGGAACACTTTTCATCTCGCTCGCTACTCGAAAGGAAATTTTTCATGAATCTAGAAGAAAAACCGAACCAAGTTAGCTAATAAGAGAGAGAGGCCCATCAATTCAAGGCTGGACCACCGAAACTGGAAAGAAGAATAATCAACACCATACTGCTTGATATAATTAAAAGTCTGAAGGATACGCTGGCATTATTTTATTTTTTTAAAAAAAATCACGAGGTTTATTTGATGCATTGCTTAAGAATATCGGAAGGTTCAATTGGGTAAAATAATGCACCCTTTTTAGATACTCGGACCGAGCCATTACTCAGGCTAGCTAACCAGCCAGAACAACTAGAGGCACAACACATGCTGCTTCTGGAACATAATTTACTGCAGCAATATTAAGAACAGGAATAGGAGCTCCATGAGACCGAACGTGTGCATCTGCAGCAACCTGATAGGCTGCCTAGCGAATAATAGACTCTTGCGGTATCTGCGTCGCCAAGATTCTTGTAAAAGCATGATAGAGAGCCAAGGGAACCACAAGCCCCTGCTCCCTTGCCCATCGCGAGCTCGTACAGCTGGGACCTCCGTAACTAGATCGTCAGCATAATAAAAAACTCTCGGGGCTTCGTCAGTACTAGCCTCAGGCTAGACTGCTTCGTCTTGAACTCATACTGCTTGTTGATTTGTCGCACGAGGGTTCACAATTACCACAAAGAAATTAACGAAAATACTTTTGCATCCTAGACCGACGCATGATTAGAAAAGAAGAAAGTGAAACTTCCTAAATGCCATCATAGCCTCTCGTAGATAAGTACGGACGTCTACGTACCCATCAGTGAGACACTACTAGACACTGTCTTAGTCTGGATAGACTCTAAGCAGGGCTCTGATATTAACTGACAAGAACCGAAATCCGGTTAGGCCGTGCGGGCACCCGACATCCTACCCTAGACCCGTCAGGCGAACCCTTACCAATTAAATTAGGAAAATAAAAATAATAATTCATAAATAAGGACAAGACTTGAAAAAAAAATACAGAGATACTGATACCTCTAAGTTGTATAAAAGAAATTACAGTTGACTACCCAATATACTAGGTTTAGGGCTATCCAGACTAGACATCTAAGAGTACAAAAGAAGACAAATACCTCATGAAGGGAGCAAAATACAACTGAAATAACAACCAATAAACTGGTGGCCATCCGGAATAAAAGCTGGCTCACCCTGGCAGCTGAAGTCGTCTTCGCTCCTTAACAATGTGGCGAACTCAATCCTGGAGCGAACCTGTCGAAACGAAATAGATAGACAAGAAACAAACAACAAACAAGGGTGAGTCAAAAGGACTCAATAAGTGGGGAAGACTAAAGAATATGATAGCTAGCTAGGGAGAAAACGAAATAGATAAACCAAATTCCTCATATTTAAATTATGAAAAGGGCAGAGCCAGATAATAACTAGAAATACGTATGGAATCACAAACTCATCAACAACAAGGAATATAAGATTGCCAGAACATATAGGTATCCCGAACACATCAACAATCAGAAAGACATCCTGTTGCGGCGTGCAACCCGATCCATATATTCATCCTGTTGCGGCGTGCAACCCGATCCATATATTTATACCATTGCGACGTTCAACCCAATCCATATATTTATACCATTGCGGCGTGCAACCCGATCTATATGTTTATATCGTTGCGGCGTGCAACCCGATCCCCGCAACCCAGAATTTGAGCCAGAAATATATAGGCAAACTGAGATATGTCTACAACATGGTATACATACCGCATATAAAAAAACACAACACAATACACATAATAGTCAGTATGCGGTGCAATGAGATGTGATGAATGCGGTATGACACAATGCAGTCACATATGCCTGATACCTATCTCCGGCACGGGACTCTCATCGTCTACCAGGAGATATATGCAATAATGACCCTTCACCGGCTCGGGACTCTCATCGATAACCAGGAAGTATATGCAATAATGATCCTTCACCGGCTCGGGACTCTCATCGATTACCGGAAAGTATATGCAATAATGACCCTTCACCGGTGCAGGACTCTTATCGCCAACCGGGAAGTATATGCAATAATGACCCTTCACCGGCTCGGGACTCTCATCGATTATCGGGAAGTATATGCAATAATGACCCTTCACCGGCTCGGGCCTCTCATCGATTACCGGGAAGTACATGCAATAATGATCCTTCACCGGTGCGGGACTCTCATCGCCAACCGGGAAGTATATGCAATAATGACCCTTCACCGGCTCGGGACTCTCATCGATTACCGAGAAGTATATGCAATAATGATCCTTCACCGGTGCGGGACTCTCATCGCCAACCGGGAAGTATATACAATAATGACCCTTCACCAGCTCGGGACTCTCATCGATTACCGGGAAGTATATGCACTGCTCAACACCAGAGTGTGATGCTCATATGCTCAATGCAATACCAACAACAGGGCTTAACATATAATATACAATGTAAATTCAAAGCTAAGGCGTAATGAGTACGCCTATCGGCAGCTACACACGTAAGGAATACGTGGTAGAAAATCCACGAGGCCATGTGCCTCCAAAGAAATAGATATAAACACTTACATCTTCCAAAAGTTAGTACGACTAATCAACAACCGCTTTATCCTTTGGTTTACTTGCCAAACGATCCCACTCTAATGTTTCAGGGTGAAAATTCTATTTTTCTCCGACCCCTTTTCTTATTTTCTGGCATTTTTTCGCTTATTTTCCCCGTTTCTGTTTCTAGTATCACATTTCTGTTTGTTTTCTCTCTGTTTCTATAAAGTTGACCAGAGGTAGGCCAAGGGATTTAATCCCTGAAGGCCACCGCCTCTTTACCTTTCTTTTTGTCTTTTTATTTTTTTATTTTTATTTTCTTTTCTTTTCTTTTCGCGATGAAAATTAAAACGGAACCTTGCGATATTCGAATTAATTCCAACTTTTGTATATCAGTTATACAAATTATATGTAACATACTCGCGAAGGCGGATCTCAAATTGGACTCCCGAAACTCAAGATGCGAATTTAAATAGAAAAAGTCAAATTATTTAACTTTCGGCATTTTAGCGGAAACTAGCCGAACAACATCGAAATTCACTTTCGAAAGTTCACAAAAGTCACAAATAATCATACCAACCTAACGGCGCTGTCGGATTTCGAATCGGAGCTCATTCGCCAGAACCGAGCTCGAAAATCTCTTTTTAATGTTTATTGACAATAATAACTGAAACTTCCTTCTGATGCCTACCAAACGAGGTCTGATTTAGCTCAAATTTTACAGACAAGTCCTAATGGATATTACAAATATTTTAAAATTATCGATTCGCCAATCGGAGTCCTAACTTCCGAAACGACTGACCGAGGTCGTTTCAAAAAGAGGTTTCACAAGTTTGATGGCTTCTTGTTTAGGAATGGGAAACTATATGTGCCTAATTCATCTTAGAGGGAATTGCTAGTGCGAGAAGCCCATAGTGGGGGTCTAATAGCGCATATTGGTGTGGGCGAAACAATAGAGATTCTTAAGGAACAATTCTATTGGCCCAAAATGAAAGTGGATGTTGTGAGGGTGTGTGGCCAATGCTTGGAGTGTAGGCAAGCCAAGTCAAAGCTACTTCCACATAGTTTGTACTCACATCTTCCCATTCCCTTAGGTCCTTGACTTGATATCTCTATGGATTTTGTCCTTGGATTGCCTAGGACCAAAAAAGGGAAAGATAGTATTTTTGTGGTGGTTGATAGATTTTCTAAAATGGCTCATTCATTCCATGTCACAAGGTTGGTGATGCACCTCACATAGCTAACTTGTTTGTTGACAATAAGATTAAATTGCATGGGGTCCCAAAAACTATTGTTGGTGATAGGGATCCCAAGTTCCTTAGTCATTTTTGGAAGGAGCTTTGGGGCAGGCTTGGCACAAAGTTGTTGTTCTCTACTTCTTGCCACTCCCAAACCGATGGCCATACCGAGGTTGTTAATAGAACCTTGGGTGCCATTCTTAGAGCTATGGTGAAGGGGAAACTAGCTTCTTAGGAAGAACACCTACCTTTGATTGAATTTGCTTATAATAGGACCATGCACACATCTACTTGCATGACACCATTTGAAGTTGTGTATGGCTTTAATCCCCTTACCCCCCTTGGATCTTACGCCTTTGTCTAGTGATGTTGTCTTAAGCTTAGATGCCAAGGTGAGAGCTCAAGAGATGAAGCAACTTCATGAGCAAGTAAGGAAACAACTTGAGAAGAAAAATCAAGAAGTTGCCAAGAAGGTAAACAAAGGAAGGAAGAAGATCATCTTCGAGCCCACTGATTGGGTATGGGTTCATATCCGGAAGGATAGGTTCCCAAACAAGAGGACGAGCAAATTGATGCCTAGAGGTGATGGCCCTTCCACGTCCTTGAACGCCTTAATGACAACGCGTACAAGGTGGACTTTCCAAGTGAATACCAAGTGCACAACACGTTCAATGTGTGTGACTTGTCTCCCTTCAAAATTAAAGATCAAGTGAATCCGTGGACGGATTCTTCTCAAGATGGGGAGAATGATGCAACCCGACGCTCATCCAAGCCCTTTACGAGGAGCCAAGCTAGAGAGTTGCAACAGCTACAGGCAATGTTCACACAGTTGGAGCTAATTGGGCAAGTCTTGGAAGTTCCAGGGCAGTTCTGCATGCTTACTGCCTCTGGAACTGAAAGTATTCATCGCGATCGCGCGTGCACAGACGCGAACGCGGAAGACAAAGGAGACCTAGTTTTGATGAATATTGATAATTGTGAGGATTTTGCTAAGCTTGTTTGCTTAAGCATCATTATTGTCCTTGATTTGCAATTAACTTAGCTAATTGAGGATCAAATAGTTGAGGTTTTATTGTTTAGGTAATTAAGGGGGGTAATTATGTTAATCTTTCCCCTAATTAACTTCCTTAATTATTCTCTAAATCAATTGGGTCTCACTTTAATTCTTGTCTTTATTATTTGTGTCTTTGATTTTCATATCACGTCCGGTCCGGACTGGTCTTTTTTTCAAAAATTTTAAGCCTGGCTCGGCCCTAGCCTATTAAGCACCGGTCCAGTTTTTTTTTTATTTCTTCTTTTTTATATTTTAGCTAAGCCTATCACTTTGTACTTGCAATTGGAAGTACATATAATCCTATATAAAAAGAAAAGGAAGGTGAAAGCAGGAAAGAAAGGATCAAAACACCTTGAGAATCATATACTTTGACTCATTGATGGAAACCAAGTTTAATCACTATGTTAATTTGATGCACTACTCATGAAGTAAAAGATCACTGTTATTATTCTATATAAGTACGTACTATCTCATCCTTACTATAATATGCCTAGTCAAATAGATACAACTTTACTACTACAACTCAAAGGTGAGAAACCGAGACTACTAATTTTTGTTACAACCAAGAAGATCAGTTGTATAAAATACTTAATTAATATATATTCTTGATTTCTACTACTTGGTCTACCTTATTAACTGCTGCTTAGCAATTAAAAAATAGTAAATGAATATATTTATTCGTTGTACCTAATGAAGCTAAACATATCTTTGATACTGCCGCATATTGAGGGATTCTAAAAGAGACTAAATGCTACATTAGATTTTGTATGATTCTTGACAAAAACATGTCTCAATTTCCCTCGACATATAGTATAATTTTTCTATCAAAACACCGGTCCAAACCACAAGTGGGCCAAAGACCGGTCTTTTACTGGTCTGGGCTAACCGGTCTTTTTTCTTAAGTCCAGCTCGGCCCCCAACCCGCTTCCTCCTTATCCCTGACCGTTTATAATGAATCGGTCCGGTCTAGTCTTTTACTAGTCTGGTCTGGTCTGGTACCGGGCTAGCCCGACCCGATTGACAGGTATATTTTTGGAACCTTCATGAACATGAGATGACTTTTACAATATGAAATTGACATGTAACCAAGTTGAAGAGGGCTTATTCTTTTTTGGTTTCTCTGTCAGGTACTAGAGGGCGTCGAGAAGTACCACTTATGGGAGGTAAGACCTTATCTAATACAAATTCATTTCCAAAATTCGAACACAAAATCTTAATAAATGATGAATGATTACCAACCACTCTACCATAATATTTGGTTGTATTAAAGATCGAGTGGTTTTATGAAGCAACATTCTTTGAGCTTATGATGGTTAAAATTGGTACCTTATTCTAAAAAATGCTGACTTCTCGTCGGTAACCTATTGATTCTTATGCAGTGATCTGTTACACAAAAAATAGAACATGTGATGATGAGATGTAATTATAATATGGATTTATAGGGAAATTTGCACAAATATGATGATTTTAGGCTTTTATTTGTCATTTTCTTCGTTTGAAGAAGTTATGCAAACATAGACAAAGAAACACAATAAAAAATTATGTTGGTTCAACTTTCGACGGTGTATCATAATTTTGATACTATCTTTTTAAATTTTTTATGAATTTTGTGAATTACCGAAATTTGCTTTTAGTTTCTTCAACCAATTTTGCCGTTTGGTAGCAGTCCTTTCATAAAACTAAGAATAGTTACACCTGAAAAGATGTTGTACTTTGCCACAGGCCTCGTTGCTCAAAGATGGACATGCCAAACTTTGACAAAAAGCATAATAAACTTATACAGTTTTAACCTGCTTTCCACCTTACCATAACAACTTAAAATCAAGAAGAAGCAACTGATCTAACAAACAAAAACATGAAGAGTAAGAGTACCTGTTTGCAGTATCAATAGGCCAAAGGAAAAATAATTTCTTATAATTCTATGTCTTAATGAGGGCATTTGAATTATATCTAGTATGAAGCATCCAGGGGATAAGCATGGCAGGACCCTCCAAGTTTTTTTTGAATGGAAAAAGGCTCAAGTTTTAATTGTGTAGTATAGGGTCCTCTAATCATTAATGAGATTAAAATATTCTAATTATCTAACCTTCTCACCCAAAGTTTTTTATGTTACACAATGGTCCAAGTATAAAGCCACTTTTTTGCCAAATTTGGTCATAAACCTAGATCTACAACAACCCTTCCCTCTCTCCTCTCCCTCATTTTTCCCTCTCAAATCCTTATTCGTATCATTCTTCTTATTTCTTCAATCTACGCTTCGTCTAATGATTATTTGTTCAATATAATAAATCTAAAATGAAATATAACACATATCCATTTCTTATTCTTCGTTAAGAAGATTTGAGAATGTTCATCATTATTAAATATTGAAGTTTTTGAAATGGGTTTTAAAAAATCAACCAAATTTTTATACTATTTTTAAATGGGTGCTGTTTAGAATTGTTGAGAATAGTAGTGAGAGGTTGAATATAAAATTTGAGATCATTTGGAGTTAATTTGGACTGGATTTGGTTAATTTTAGACTAAAACCGATGCTGAAATTTTTTCTCAGCGCGATGAACATCTATTAGGATGTTCGGAACATCCTGACAGAGAGACACTTGAAACATCTTGACAGATGTTCCTAACATTTTGAACATCAATACAAATGTTCCGAACATCCTGAACATCTTAATAGGCAAGATGCTTCGAATATCTAGAGAGACGTTGTGAACATCGAGAGATATGTTACTATTAACATCCTGCCATATGTTTTGATTATCTCTCATGATGTTTAGCAAATATATATTTTACCCGTCGAACTATTGTACAAATTATTTGCCACATTTTCATTTGTTGTCTGTCGAAAATGGTTTGTAGCTGGTACTGACAAATGGGAAACACAATTATTTATGTAGCAAAGTGAATTCAAGAATACAAGGAAAGTCTACCTTGTCGGAGCTAGGTGCATTGTGGGAGAAGAAGTTTTTATATTCATGTTTTCAATGGTTTTACTAATCATATACTTATAGATTAGTATAAATATCTTAGTTCCTATTGTCTTGTTCTACTAGAGCCAAGACAAGATTTAAAAAATAATTTATCATTTATCAAGACTTAAAGCATTTTCTTTTGTCGTCCCAAGTTGAGGTTAAGTTGTTGTCTAAGTATGAATTTAGTCTCCTCATATGATAATCCTTGCCTATGCAGTCCCTGTCAATCTAGCTCTTCCAAAAGAATTATGGGTGGTCCCTCTTGAGGAGATAATTTTTTCAGTACCTGCATCTCCAAAGGATGAAGGAGAAGAAGTAAGCTAGTCCGTCAGTTAAAGAAGTACTTCAGAGGAAAAATAAATATGGCATCTGCAAAGCATATGTTCACAAAAGGACTACATTCCCCATGTAACGTAGAGGAAATGAATATACAAGTCAGCTTGTAAATTCTTGAATTTGTATATTGGATGTTCGTCATATTTATAAACCTGATCAAATTCATTTATGTATATTTATTTGTTGTTACTATCGATAATTTTCATATTTATTACCCTTTTTGAAACATACTTATGTCGTTTAAGTCATTTGCATAAGTTGTTCCGAATGCTGGCTCAATTTTAGACGTGCATACTTTCCTGAGTCTTTAGAAACATCTACAAAGTCGTTCCGAATATTTTTACCCCAAACCCCAACCCTAAACCCTAACCTGGGAAGTGAATACATTCAGAACATCTTTTTCAAATTCGGGTTTAACATTTTTGTCGTTCGCAACGTATAGTGTGTTTATCTTCTAGATTTATCACTTTAACTCCACCAAATGGTAGATAATCTTGTAGATTTATCACTCTAACCTGTGTGATTATAATTTTAAGTGATAATCAACTTGATTTATCACTATAACCTGTATAGTTGGTCATGTTAAGTGATATTTTTGTAAATTAGCACTCTAACTTGTATAAATGGTCATGTTAAGTGATATTTTTGTAAATTTATCACTCTAACTTGTATAAATGGTCATGTTAAGTGATAACCATCTTGATATATCACTTTAAATTGTATAATCAATCATTTTATGTGATAATCTTTCACAATTATCACTCTAAATGTGTATAATTGATCATGTTAGTTGATATTTTTATAGTCTATCACTCTAAATTGTATAATTGGTCATTTTAAGCGATAATCTTTCATAATTATCACTCTAACTTGCATAATTGGTCATTTTAGTTGATATTCATCTTTATTTATCATTATAACTTGTATATTTGGTCATTTGGTCATTTTAGTCAATATTTCATCTTGATTTATCACCATAACTTGTATATTTGGTCATTTTAAGTGATATTCTTGTAGATTTATCACTATAACATATGTAATTGGTCATTTTAAGTAATAACCATCTTGATATATCATTCTAACTTGTATAATTGGTCATTTTAGTTGATATTTATCTTGATTTTCGTTATAACTTGTATATTTGGTCATTTTATTTGATATTCATCTTGATATATCACTTTAACTTGTATAATTGGTCATTTTAAGTGATTATACATCTTGATATATCACTCTTATTTGTATAATTGATCATTTTAAGTGATAATCATCTTGATATATCATTCTAACTTGTATGACTTGTCATTTTAAGTGATAATCATCTTGAGATATCACTCTAACTTGTATAATTGGTCGTTTTAAGTGATATTCTTGTAGATTTATCACTATAACTTATATAGTTGGTCGTATTATGTGATAATCATCTTTATATATCACTCTAACTTGTATAAATGGTCATGTTAAGTGATAACATCTTTATATATCATTCTAACTTGTATAAATGATCATTTGAGTTATATTCTTTTATAATTATCACTCTAACTTGTATAATAGATCATGTTAGTTGATATTTTTGTAGATGTATCACTTTAAACTGTATAATTGATCATTTTAAGTGATAATGTTTCATTATTATCACTCTAACTTGTATAATTGGTCATTTTAGCTGATATTCATCTTGATTTATCAGTATAACTTGTATATTTGGTCATTTTAGTTGATATTCATCTTGATTTATCGCTATAAATTGAATATTTAGTCATTTTGAATGATATTCTTGTAGATTTATCACTATAACATGTATAAAAATGTCATTTTAAGTGATTATCTTTCATAATTATCACTGCAACTCTTATAATTGATCATGTTAGTTGATATTCTTGTAGGTATATCACTCTAAATTGTATAATTGGTCATTTTAAGTGATAATATTTCATAATTATCACTCTAACTTGTATAATTGGTCATTTTAGTTAATATTCATCTTGATTTATCACTATAACTTGTATATTTGGTCATTTTAGTTGATATTCATCTTGATTTATCGCTATAACTTGAATATTTAGTTATTTTAAATGATATTCTTGTAGATTTATCACTATAACATATATAAAATATCATTTTAAGTGATAATCATGTTTATATATCACTCTAACTTGTAAAATTTGTCATTTTAAGTGATTATACATCTTGATATATCACTCTAACTTGTATAATTGGTTACATATTGTTCAGGTGTTCGAAACGTTTATGTGTCGTTCGAGTTTGTTATTTAAAAGTTTGGAACATCGACCTTCATGTTTGGCGCATCCATTCACTCATTCGGAACAGTTAAAGTTATAATTAGATTATTATCTTTCATAGTTATCACTTTTGCTTGTATTATTGAATATATTAAGTATAACTTTGATCATTAGCCTATATCTTTTATAGTTGGTCATATTAAGTTATAATCATCTTGATTCATCGCTCTAACTTGTATAATTGATTATTTTAAGTGATAACCTTTTATAATTATCACTTGAACATTATCAGTTGATCATATACTGTGCAGATGTTGGGAACATCTATGAGTTGTTTCAGATGTAGAAAAAGAAGAAACGAAAAGAATAAAGAACATCGATGTATAATGGTGTGGGATACATTTTTATTACCTTTAGAAGTAACTACAAGCTTTAGATCTCCACGCTTCCAATATAAGTGTTAATCACGGGTCCAATATGTATTTAATTCATATGGTGGTACATAAGATGTTAACATCTAAAATCACTCTGGTAGATATTTAAACATCAGTGGAAAGTGAAATATCTCACAAGAAGTTTCAAACATCACGCAGGAAGATCAGAACATACTTGTAGTCGTTCAAAACTTTCAATATGTTTGAAACATCTTGAGTATCTTTTTTTTTATTTCAAAAAATAATAATAAATAAATACACAAAGGATGGTTATGTATATTGTGTGATAATATTGGGTCTGTTGTTGTTGTTGTTGTTGTTGATTGTGGAGATTGTGTATACAAGTGGAATTTATAAAATCTGGTGCATTTGTTAAGGGGTTGTGTATACAAAAAGGTATCTTGTAGACGAGTTGGGTAGCTGGAGTGTGAAAAAGTGTGAAAAAACTTATTAGTTTTCTAAGTTTAGTTCTCTAAACTTAGTTAAAGCTTGGAACATCACAAAGGATGTTTTGAACATCTTGAGTAATGTTAGGGACACGATCCGGAATCCCGATAGGCCGTGCGGGCACCCGACATCCTCCCTTAGACCCGTCGGGCGAACCCTTACAAATTACATCAGAAAAATAAATATAACAATTCACCAATAAGGACAAAACTTTAAAAAAAATCACAGACATACTGATACCACTGAGCTGTAAAAAAGAAGTTACAACTGACTACCCAACATACGAGGTTTAGGGCTATCCAGAGTAGACATCTAAGAGTACAAAAGAAGACAAATACCTCCTGAAGGGAGCAAAATACAACTGAAATAACAACCAATAAACTGGTGGCCATCCGGAATAAAAGCTGGCTCACCCTGACAGCTGAAGTCGTCTTCGCTCCTTTACAACATGGCGAACTCAATCCTGGAGCGAACCTACCGAAACGAAATAGATAGACAAGAAACAAACAACAGACAAGGGTGAGTCAAAAGGACTCAATAAGTGGGGCAGACTAGCCACCTCAAAGAATAGGATGGCTAGCCAGGGAGAAAAGAAACAGATAAACCAAATTCCTCTTATTTCCATTATGAAAAGGCAGAGCCGGATAATAACTAGAAATACGTATGGAATCACAAACTCATTAACAACCAGGAACGTAAGATAGCCAGAACATATAGGTATCCCGAACATATAAACAATCAGAAATACATCATACCGTCGCGGTGTTCAACCCGATCCGTATATTTATACCGTTGCGGCGTGCAACCCGATCCATATATTTATACCGTTGCGGCGTGCAACCCAATCCATATATATATATTGTCCCAGCGTACAACCCGATCCATATATTTATACCGTTGCGGCGTGCAACCCGATCCCCACAACTCAGAATACGAGCCAGAAATATATAGGCAAACTGAGATATGTCCACAACATGGTGTACATACTGCATACATAAAATACAACACAATATTGCCCATAACTTACTGAGTACGAATATATAATCAATTCCATTATCGGGGTCCATTTGACCCTTTAAACTATCAATTTACGTCATTAGGGCGATGTCTAATATCCCTATTTTTACCGTAAAAATATATTCAAACACGCGTAATAAACTCAAATAATGCATTAACATCCTTACCTGAATGTTTCGGGGTAAAAATTCTACTATTTTCCGGCTCTTTTCTCATTTTCTGGCATTTTTTTCTACTGCGTCATTTCATTTTCTCTGTATTGTTTCTGTTCTTAATGTTTCTATTTTGATCCTAAGCTTTGAAAAGCTTTAGGATGTATACTGTACTCCACCGCCATTTCATTTCAATATTTCGTCCTTTTCCCCTTTTTTTTTCTTTTTCTTTTAAAATTTGCTGTTACGGTAAAAAATTAAAACGGTACCCTACGATATTCAAAATAATTCCAAATTTTGCATACAAGTTATACAAAATATATGTAACATACTCGCGAAGGCGGATCTCAAATTGGACTCCCGAAACTCAAGATGCGAATTTAAATAGAAAAAGTCAAATTATTTAACTTTCGGCATTTTAGCGGAAACTAGCCGAACAACATCGAAATTCACTTTCGAAAGTTCACAAAAGTTAAAAATAATCATACGAACCTAATGGCGCTCTCGGATTTCGAATCGGAGTTCGTTCACCAAAACCGAGCTAAAAAATCTCTTTTTAAAATTTATCGACAATAAAAACTGACACATTTTTCCGATGCCTACCAAACGTGTTCTGATTTAGCTCGAATTTTACCGACAGGTCCTAATGGACCTTACGAATATTTTAAAATTATCAACACGCCAATCGGAGTCCTAACTTCCGAAACGACTGACCGAGGTCGTTTCATTCTCCTCCACTTAAACTCTCGTTCGTCCTCGAACGAGCCTAAGTCTAAAGAAAAATTCGCACAGATACCAAGAGAACTTGCACGACCTTCATGAACTACTCCACGGGCATTATTTTTTTACTACAGGATCAGAATTATAACACGCATATCGAACTTTTGGAATACAATATATCTGGATAATATGATGACACTATTGCACAATTTATTCTGACTAAGCTGATCCTTCCTCGATCACGGGAGGAGAATTCTTATATTTTCGAAACAAAGATACATGAAACTCTGGATGGATTAACATGATTCTGCCGATAAATCACCTCGTTGATATACTTTACGATATAGAACAAGTCGATGGAACTAAGAATTAGCTTACGCTTCAACAACGCCTTAGAGATTTAATATTATGATTCGGTATCAATTGGAGGAAGACTCCTCCACTTAGAGCATTAAGTCATACCGCTAACTTGAATAGAAATAGTCATCCTCGCACAGTCTACCGGACTAAGGAAGACATAGCTAAAAATAGAATGCGGCTCAGACCTGAGCTACCAAATTACCCTCTCAAGTTGCCAAACGACTGCAACTCCCGAGTTCACAACTCTATATCTTTGTCATAAACACTACCGCCTGATGGATCAAATCAGAGATCAAATGATGCCCCTCATTACCTTTAGTAGTCCTAAACACAACAATGCGCTTACCCAACTACCTTGACACGCACTCTGGCTCCACACAGGGAACATCATAAGAGGCTACTGACCGCCTAAGCTCACCAGTGCCGAACAAAGAAGAGATGGTAATGGACTGAGGATAGAAATAATTAGAGCTTCAGGAAGCTCATCTTTTTATTTGCTTAGCTCCCAGAGCTATACTATTTCCGAGTCAGGCTAACCAAAAATTCGCAATTGAAGAGATGGACATTAAATAAGCTTTATGGAATGACATCTATGCCAATTTAACCTCTCAATAAGAAGGAAACGCTGACAATTTACCAGAAAACCCTTTTATAACCCAGATGAGCTCATAGGATAATATGACTTTAGTAGCGTTTTGAACCAAGAGAAGATACGTAGATAGAATATTACTTACTGATCACTTTGCAATGGAAGAAATAATATCACTTTCTAATGATGACGAATAAGAATCCCACCATCCTATCAACACTGAATTCCAAAGAGAGATAGACTGACTTGACATAATAAGAGAAAGTGGTACAATAGGATGCCAAGCAGATAATACCGACACTTTCTCTCAAATTTCTCACATTTAAACCAGATCAACTAGTAGGGTCATCATAAATGCCAGGAGTAAATTATAAAGGGTAACTAACAAAGTCATTGCTGCAGCTATAAGAACCATCTTCCCCATGTTAGTGTTTAATTCCCTAACAAAAGTTTACTGTATATTTGATATTTGAAAGAGGAAGGGAGAAAATGGTTTTAAAATAAAATCTAACTTAGTGATTCTTCTCTTTGTTGGTAGCAAGTATTTATAGTAATGCTTGTGAGTTGATCAAAGACTTTTCTCTTGTCCCACTTTGAATGGCAGCATGGGGGATTTCACAATAATTCACATTTTATTTTCGTTTATTCGTTTTGGCTTTATCATAGTTGAGTTATGAATCTCATCTCTTGGACTATTGCTAAATTCCAAATGCGCGATATCTATATGACGTCATAATTAATTAATTTTACAATTTCCACATTGGAAGAAAATAACTGTATTGAATTTTCATTTATTATGAGAAATATTTATCTCTTGATTAACTTATGGTGCGACCCCTCTACTGCAATCAATTCTTAATAGAAACGACATCCAAGGAAACCATCGAAACATGATAAGACACACCATTTCCAGATTGATCGAAAGAATCAAATCTTACTCACATTTAAGAGAAGAAAAATCTCAGGGTCTACTACATCGGATATCTCAGCATCCTGGCGGACTGGCAGTTCATAGAACTGCCTCTGCAGCTAAGCTGAGCCGCTACCCTGATAATTATTTCCATAAGAACCACAACCACCACACTCTCAAACTCTATTGGAGAGTGGCATTTCTCTGGTTGATTATGATTTAAATGAGATTCCCTGCGACTGTCCAGGTGCCTGATGACGAGAGAAGGACGACTGCCTACTTACCAGGGTAAGGAAAAACTCCTCAAAAGATAACCAGACGCACGACAATGATAACACCTTTTGGCTGCATACGGAAGCTGGAAAGATTGTTGATAGCTTTAAAGAAAAGACTAAATCTGAACTTGACGAGCTACTGGCGCACTCTAAGAATCACATGACACAAGCTGAGATAACCTAAAAGGTGACCTCCCAAAATAATCGAACCTCTTACCTCAAAATGAGGTACCATGGTTACCCACTAGGGCCACGAGATCTCTTGCTCTCCCGCTCTAACTCTTCCCGCTCTAACTTATGGTATACCTCGTACCTTCAGGCAATATCAACAACAACATCAAATGAAATCCCGACCTCAATCTGTCGAGCCATCTGGGATCTCGAGGAAGGAGAAATATCACCAATAAATCTTTGAACATTCTCGGAAGGTTCATGGACTAGTTCTAATGCATATCCAGCCATTCTATAGAATTCAATCTCATATTCTGAAACACCAACAGGCTAACCGACAGGCTACCCTGTCCAAATCACTCAAACTGGCAACAGTTGTCATCTCGCTCGCTACTCGAAAGGAAATTTTCCACGAATCTAGAAGGAAAACTGAACCAAGTTAGCTACTAAGATAGCGGTCCACCAATTCAGGGTTGGACCCCCTGAAACTGGAAAGCAGAATAATCAACACCATACTGCTCGATATGATCAAGAGTCTGAAGGATACGCTGAAATCATTTATTTTCAAAAAAATCAGGAGGTTTATCTGATGCATTGCTTAAGAATATCGGAAGGTTCAACCGCATAAAATAATGCAACCTCTTCGGACACTCGGACCGAACTGATACATCGGCTGGGTAACCAGCCAGAACAACTAGAGGCACAACACATGCTGTCTCCGGAACATAATTTACTGCAGCAATATTAAGAACCGGAATAGAAGCTCCCTAAGACCGAGCGTCTGCACTTGCGGCAACCTGATAGGCTGCCCAGCGAATAATAGGTGCTCACGGTATATGCGTTGCCAAGATTCTCATAAAAGCATCGTAGAGAGCCAAGGAAACCACAAGGCCCCACTCTCTTGCCCATCGCCATCTCGTACAGCTGGGACCTCCGTAACTAGATCGTCAGCAAAATCAAAACTCTCGGGCTTCGTCAGTGCTAGCCCCAGGCTAGACTGCTTCGTGTAGAACTCATACTATTTCCAGCTTCGTCGCACGAGGGTTTACAATTACCATGAAGGAATTAATGAATTAGCGAAAATACTTTTGAATCCTAGAGCGACGCATGATCAGAAATGAAGGAAGTGAAACTTCCTAAATGCCATCATAGCCTCTCGTAGATAAGTACGGACGTCTACGTACCCATCAACGAGATTCTACTAGACACTGTCTTAGTCTGGATAGACTCTAAACTGGGCTGTGATACTAACTGACACGACCCAGAATCCGGTTAGGCCATGCGGGCACCCGACATCCTCCCTTAGACCCGTTGGGCGAACCCTTACCAATTACATCAGAAAAATAAATATAACAATTCACCAATAAGGACAAGACTTCAAAAAAAATCACAGACATACTGATACCACTGAGCTGTAAAAAAGAAGTTACAACTGACTACCCAACATACTAGGTTTAGGGCTATCCAGACTAGACATCTAAGAGTACAAAAGAAGACAAATACATCCTGAAGGGAGCAAAATGCAACTGAAATAACAAACTAATAAACTGGTTGCCATCCGGAATAAAAGCTGGCTCACCCTGACAGCTGAAGTCGTCTTCGCTCCTTTACAACGTGGCGAATTCAATCCTGGAGCGAACCTGCCGAAACGAAATAGATAGACAAGAAACAAACAACAAACAAGGGTGAGTCAAAAGGACTCAATAAGTGGGGCAGACTAGCCACCTCAAAGAATAGGATGGCTAGCCAGGGAGAAAAGAAACAGATAAACCAAATTCCTCTTATTTACATTATGAAAAGGCAGAGCCAGATAATAACTAGAAATACGTATGGAATCACAAACTCATTAACAACCAGGAACGTAAGATAGCCAGAACATATAGGTATCCCGAACATATAAACAATCAAAAATACATCATACCGTCGCGGTGTTCAACCTGATCCATATATTTATACCGTTGCGGCGTGCAACCCGATCCATATATTTATACCGTTGCGGCGTGCAACCCGATCCATATATTTATATTGTCCCGGCGTACAACCCGATCCATATATTTATACCGTTGCGGCGTGCAACCTGATCCCCATAACTCAGAATACGAGCCAGAAATATATAGGCAAACTGAGATATGTCCACAACATGGTGTACATACCGCATACATAAAATACAACACAATACACACAATAGTCAGTATGCGGTGCAATGAGATGGGATGGGATGAATGCGGTATGATGCAATGCAGTCACATATACCTGATACCTATCTCCGGCGCGGGACTTTCATCGTCTACCAGGAGATATATGCAATAATGACCCTTCACCGGCTCAGGACTCTCATCGATTACCGGGAAGTATATGTAATGATGACCCTTCACCGGCTCGGGACTCTCATCGATTACCGGGAAGTATATGAAATAATGAACCTTCACCGGTGCAGGACTCTCATCGCCAACTGGGAAGTATATGCAATAATGACCCTTCACCGGCTCGGGACTCTCATCGATTACCGGGAAGTATATGCAATGCTCAAAACCAGAGTGCAATGCTCATATGCTCAATGCAATACCAACAACAGGGCATAACATATAATATACAATGTAAATTCAAAGCTAAGGCGTAATGAGTACGCCTATCGGCAGCTACACATGTAAGGAAGCACGTGGTAGAAAATCCACGAGGCCAAGTGCCTCTAAAGAAATGGATATAAACACTTATCTCTTCAAAAAGTTGGCATTGCTAATCAACAACCACTTTATCCTTTGGTTTCATTGCCAAACTGACACGACCCGGAATCCGGTTAGGCCGTGCGGGCACCCGACATCCTCCCCTAGACCCGTCGGGCGAACCCTTACCAATTAAATTAGGAAAATAAATATAATTCAATTTATAAATAATAACAAGACTTAGAAAAAGTACAAACATAATGATATCTCTGAGCTGTAAAAAAGAAATTACAGCTGACTACCCACATACTAGGTTTAGGGCTATCCAGACTAGACATCTAAGAGTACAAAAGAAGACAGATACCTCCTGAAGGGAGCAGAATGCAACTGAAATAATAATCAATAAACTGGTGGCCATCCGGAATAAAAGCTGGCTCACCCTGACAGCTGAAGTCGTCTTCGCTCCTTCACAACGTGGCGAACTCAATCCTGGAGCGAACCTGCCGAAACGAAATAGATAGACAAGAAACAAACAACAAACAAGGGTGAGTCAAAAGGACTCAATAAGTGGGGCAGACTAGCCACCTCAAAGAATAGGATAGCTAGCCAGGGAGAAGAAAAACAGATAAACTAAATCCATCTTATTTGAACTATAAACAGGCAAAGCCAAATAATAACTGAAAACACGTATGGAATCATAAACAGCCAGGGACATAAGGTAGACAGAACATATAGATATCCTGAACATGTCGACAATCAAAAATACATCCTGTTGCGGCGTGCAACCCGATCCATATATTCATACTGTTGCGGCGTGCAACCCTATTCGTATATTTATACTGTTGCGGCGTGCAACCCGATCCGTATATTTATACTGTTGCGGCGTGCAACCCGATCCGATCCATGTATTTATATTGTCGCGACGTGCAATCCGGGATACGAGCCAGAAATATATAGGCAAACTGAGATACGGTATACATACCGCATATATAAAACACAACACGATAGTCACACAATAGTCAGCACGCGGTGCAATGAAATGGGATGAATGCAGTATGATGCAATGGTGTCACAGGTGCCAAATAGATGGAGCGGAATCCTCCTGCTCCGTGGGCGGAATCCTCCTACCCTCAATATGATGCAATGGAGCGGAATCCTCCTGCTCCGAGGGCGGAATCCTCCTACCCTCAATATGATGCAATAGAGCGGAATCCTCCTGCTCCGAGGGCGGAATCCTCCTACCCTCAATATGATGCAATGGAGCGGAATCCTCCTGCTCCGAGGGCGGAATCCTCCTACCCTCAATATGATGCAATATGCATACGAATGCAACATGATGCAATAATAACCCATCACCAGCGCGGGACTCTCATCGACAGCTGGAAAGTATATACCAACTCACAACCAAAGTACAATACTCAGATTCTCAATGCAATACCAATAACAGGACATAATATATAACATAGAATATAAATCCAAAGCTAAGGCGTAATGAGTACGCCTATCGGCAGCTACACACGTAAGGAACACGTGGTAGAAAATCCACGAGGCCAGGTACCTCCAAAGAAATGGATATAAACACTTACCTTGTTACAAAGTTAGTACATCTACTCAATAACCGCTTGTCCTTTGGTTTCATCGCCAAACGATCCCACTCTATTCAATAAGCAGAGAAATATATCAAATTAGGCTAAAGCTTCATTCCTCACATCTTAGGGCAATCCGGTTAAGAACCTAATACCGTATTCGCATACGCAATACGCAGGCCAGGCCTATGTACAGGGTTTAAGGTCACATAACCAAACCCCAAATAAATTATATTTATATGTTGCCCATAATGCACGGAGTACGAATATATAATTAATTCCATTATCGGGGTCCATTTGACCCTTTAAACTATCAATTTACGTCATTTGGGCGATGTCTAATATCTCTATTTTTACCGTAAAAATATATTCAAACATATGTAATAAACTCAAATAATATATTAGGATCATTACCTGAATATTTCAGGGTGAAAATTCTACTCTTTTCCGGCCCCTTTTCTCATTTTCTGGCATTTTTCCCTCACTGCGTTTTTCATTTCGCTCTGCTTCTCAATCATGTTTCTTTCTGTTTGATATGCTTAAGTAGCATATATGCCACCGCCATTCATGTTGACTTTTTGTCTTTTTCCTTTTTTTTTTTTTTTTTTTGTTTTCTTTTATTTTATTTTTTTTTCTTAACGAAAATTAAAACGGTGCTCTACGATATTCGAAATAATTCCAAATTTTGCATACAAGTTGTACAAAATATATATAACATACTTGCGAAGGCGGATCTCCAATCAGACTTCCGAAACTCAAGATGCGAATTTAGATGAAAAGAAGTCAAATTATTTAACCTTCGGCATTTTAGCGGAAACTAGCCGAACAACATCGAAATTCACTTTTAAAAGTTTAAAAAAATCACAAATAATCATACGAACCTAACGGCGCTTTCGGATTTCGAATCAGAGCTCATTCGGCAAAGCCGAGCTCGAAAATCTCTTTTTAATATTTATCGCCAATAAAAACTGAAACCTTCTTCCGATGCCTACCAAACGAGGTCTGATTTAGCTCAAATTTTACAGAAAGGTTCTAATGGACATTACGAATATTTTAAAATTATCGGCACGCCAATCGGAGTCCTAACTTCCGAAACGACTGACCGAGGTCGTTTCACAAACGATCCCACTCTATTCAATAAGCAGAAAAATATATCAAATTAGGCTAAAGGCTTCATTCCTCACATCTTAGGGCAATCCGGTTAGGAACGTGACACCCTATTCGCATACGCAATACGTAGGCTAGGCCTATGTACAGGGTTTATGGTCACTTAACCAAACCCCAAATAAATTATATTTATATATTGCCCATAACTTACTGAGTACGAATATATAATCAATTCTATTATCGGGGTCCATTTGACCCTTTAAACTATCAATTTACGCCATTACGGCGATGTCTAATATCCCTATTTTTACCGTAAAAATATATTCAAACACACGTAATAAACTCAAATAATGCATTAACATCCTTACCTGAATGTTTCGGGGTAAAAATTCTACTATTTTCCGGTTCTTTTCTCATTTTCTGGCATTTTTTTCTACTGCGTCATTTCATTTTCTCTGTATCGTTTCTGTTCTTAATGTTTCTATTTTGATCCTGAGCTTTGAAAAGCTTTAGGATGTATACTGTACTCCACCGCTATTTCATTTCAATATTTCGTCATTTTTCCCTTTTTTTTTCTTTTTCTTTTAAAATTCGCTGTTACGGTAAAAATTAAAATGGTATCCTATGATATTCAAAATAATTCCAACTTTTACATACAAGTTATACAAAATATATGTAACATACTCGCGAAGGCGGATCTCAAATTGGACTCTCGAAACTCAAGATGCAAATTTAATAGAAAAAGTCAAATTATTTAACTTTCGGTATTTTAGCGGAAACTAGCCGAATAACATCGAAATTCACTTTCGAAAGTTCACAAAAGTCACAAATAATCATACGAACCTAACGGCGCTTTCGGATTTCGAATCGAAGTTCGTTCGCCAAAACCGAGCTTAAAAATCTCTTTTTAATATTTATCGACAATAAAAACAGACACATTTTTTCGATGCCTACCAAACGAGTTCCGATTTAGCTCAAATTTTACCGACAGTTCCTAATGGACCTTACGAATATTTTAAAATTATCAACACACCAATTAGAGTCCTAACTTCCGAAACGACTGACCGAGGTCGTTTCAGTTAGGAACCTCCATCAAGACGTTTCATCTTTAATATGTTGGTACTTTTTTTTTTGAGTTCATCACTCAAAGATAAATAATTCTAAATAAGGAGAGAGGTTTCTGAAGTTAACTCTACTATTTTTTCTTTAAAAAAAAGAAGAATGTTGAAAAAAATTTGTAGGTACACTAATTCTGTCTGATGATTGTCGCTTTCCTTATGTTTCCCATTTGTCACTCACCGATGGGGTCTTGCTTATTTTTACTTGAGGATTGAAAAATCGAATGATATTTTTATTCCAAATTTTATCTCAACGTCTAGATAAAAAATGCTTCCAACATCCTGACAGAAGATGTTTCGAATAACCTGACAGTTGTTCTGAACTTCCTGATATAAGATATTCCGAATACCGTAACAAATGTTCTGTACATCCTGATAGAAGATGTTCTTAACACCCTGACAGATGTTTCGAGTATCGTGACATATGTTCATAGCCTCGAAAAAAAATATTTCAACCGCGACTTTTGGTTGAGCAACCTTTTGCCTAGAATTATCAGTCAAAACCAAAGTGGATTTGTAAAAGGAAGAGATATCACAGAAAATATCCTTCTAACTCAGGAAATTGTTAACGACATTAACAAGCCTATTCGGGATGGCAATGTTGTTATCAAACTTGATATGTCCAAAGCCTATGATAGAGTTTCGTGGCCATTTCTTTGTATTATGCTAAGGCGACTTGGCTTTGCGGAAAGCTGGATTGATCTCATTTATAGATTCATTTCCAACAACTGGTATACTTTGGTGGTGAATGGTAGCAGTCATGGGTTCTTCAAATCTGGGAGGGGGCTAAGACAAGGGGATCCTCTATCCCCATCTTTATTTGTTCTTAGTGGTGAACTTCTATCCCAAATGTTGAATGCTCTCAACCATAACACAAACTTCAAAGGTTTCTTCATGAGTAACACGGGACCAAAAGTAAATCACTTGGCTTTTGCAGACGACACAATTATCTTTACCAGTGGAAATAAAGTTTCTTTACAACTTATCCTTAACACTTTAGCCACTTATGAGAGAGTCTCGGGCCAGTTAATTAACAAAAGCAAGAGCTGTTATTCTATGGCTCCTAACACTTCTCAAACATCAATCACGAGAGTAGGAAATACCTTAGGTATGAGATTTGACAAACTTCCTATAAAATACCTTGGTTGCCCCATTTACTCTGGAAGAAAAATGTTAGATTTGTTCTCTGAAATGGTTAGCAAGGTAATTAACAGGGTGAAAGGTTGGCATCTTAAATATCTCTCTTCTGGAGGAAGGGCAGTCCTTATAAGACATGTCCTTCTAGCTCTTAACATTCATACTCTTACAACTGTTCATCCTCCTAAAGGGACCATTGTAATCACCTAATTTTGGCACAAAATATCAAAATGCCTAAAATATGTGTGTTAATTGTCATGTGATTTTACCATTTCTTTTGACTATTTTAGTAATTGAGTAGGAAGAAAAATACTAGAAAATTAACCAAAAATAGAATTATTTGTGAGCATGCTTTGCCTACATTTTGTGTTAATTAAAATTTTCCATGTATTATTTATGAGTATTTTTAATTGTCTAATTTAATTGGTTAAGCTAAGTGTTGGTTTAAGTGGTTAAGATTAATTTAGTTCAGTATGCCATTTGGGCCATTAAAATTCAGAAGAAAAAGGAAAAGTGAATTTTACATTGAGTAGACCTTTTTTAGTCTTCCTAACATAAAATGGATACATTATTCATTATTTATGTTATCTAGACATTTAACCATAGACATTCCATTTATTATGGTCATTACTTCTCATATCAGACTTACCTAGTTTAAAGCCTATATTTGTGGGATCTTATGGGTAATGACAATTAATATTCTACATATCCACTTAAAGGTTTAAATCTAGGTTTAAATCTAATTAATTCCCTATCTTCCCTACGTGCACTACTTCCATGATTCCTCCCAGATCCTGCCTCTTCCTTTTCCCTGTTCCATTGTTCAATCTTTGCTCTTCTCTCCTCACTTCCTTCCCTGATTGGACTCCTATTTCTCCTACCCCCAAGACTTCTGCTACGACCACCCCTCCGTCCAGGGCTTCTGCTCCATTTTTCGGGTTCCTCGGGGCGGCTGCTGCTTTAGTCTTTTCATATTGGGGAGAACTTTTCAATAGAATTTTCTTCACAAACCAAAAGAAAAGAAAAGAACTTTGCGATCAAATGCGGAACAAAGTTCCAACAACTTGCCAAGCATCTGTGTACAAAGACAAGAATCGACAAAAAACTTTCAAGTGGATCATGGAAGTTAGAGGATGTGATTAGTTATTCACTTATATTCATGTTGTATGCATTTTTTAATTGTTATGTTTTTTGCAGTAGTATATAACTGATATTGCAGAATATTTTTTCTATATTATGAATTTATTTTACATAGATGACAATATAACTGGAATATGCAACTATATCTGAGTATATTCAAGATATATTCATGGTATATTTATCTCGAATTTAACTATATCTGGTATATTCGAGATATATCCATGGTATATTCAAGAGATATTCATGGTATAAATGGAATATGCAACCACATCTGAAAACTAACAGTGTAGGTATTCAAGATATATTCATGGTATATTTGCAGGGTTAATAATCATATGTGGTAATATCTTTGTTATCCAATCCTTTCACGCAAAAAAAATATTTAATGATTACAAATAATTTTAGTGGAACTAAATATATATAACCGTCAAAAATTTAAAAAAAAAAAGAAGGAAAATCGAGCAAAGAAGATGATTTGTATGGAATAGGGCTCCATAATTTTCTCCTTATTGGGTGGGAGTTGAGCTCCTTAATTTTCTTCTTTTCTTAACTACTTTATAGAAATAGAACTTAGACATATTTATATTGGGTAAATTTTGGCTAGCATATGTGAAGATGTTCAATGGCTATTTGAATGTAGGGCCATGATATATATTTGGTTAGATATGAAATTTACAGAATCAGCCCAATACCAATTCTAGACCAGCCCATTTCTGTTCTTGACCCGTTCCATCTCATGATATAAAAGCAAAATTTGCTCTTTTTGCCCATTTTTCCACAAATTAACAGAACCAAAGAGAACTTGGCCAAAATTAAATATTCACGCCGATCTCCACCACCGGCGATGGTGGCGACCACTCTCCTCCGGCGAATAACGTCAGTGGCCTCTCCGTCCTCTTTCCTACACGTTTGTAAAGGTAAATTTTCCTTAAAACCATTACATCTCCCACTTCGTCCCTCGATGCCCGATCCCGTTTCTCTCTTGGGTTCTATGTCGTGGTTTCATCGTATGGTGTCGGTTTTGGTGACACGATAGGAGGCAATGTAGTTTGTTTGGGGTGTGTCGATGTAGCAGCGGTTTGTTGGTGTCGTTACAATGGAGTCGTGATAATGGCATAGGAGCAGCAACTCTGGTGTTCTGGGATGTTATCTTGGGGATTGTGGGGATATTGTTTGATGGGCTGATTGAAAGCCGTTTGTGAGCTGAGCGGGAGCTTTAGCTTTAACCGTGCAATGGTGGTGTCGGGGCTGGGAGTTATGATGATGAGATGGAGACGAGGTCGTGATGGCGAGGACATAGCAGAAGTAGTGGTGGTGTAACATTGGCACCAAGGCTGTCCGGAAACTTGGCTAGGCTGTTGTGTTAATGTTCGTGGTACGACAATGTTGCAAGGGACAATATGAGGCAGTTTGTCATTGATTTAGTGAGGCGACACGATGTCGAGGGCGATAGGCAGTGATGGGAGGCTGTTTCAATGATGTTTGGGACTGGTTCATGGAGGGAGTATAGGCAAGACATTGACAGTGGTGACTTTAGGTGTTGTGTTGCGATGCTGAAACTGTGAGGGGGCTGTCGAGGCAACGCAGATGGTCAGATGCAAACAAAGCGAGGCGTTGTCAGTGGTGACTCAGTGTTGGAGCTGAGACAATGATGTTGTGGATGTTGAGGCAGTGAGGGTGTTGGCGAGGCGTGTTGGTGTGACTATGACAGTGGCAAAGCAGGGGTGCCGTGGTGTTTTGTTATGCAGTGAGGCGATGATGACAATCGTAGCAATGGTACAAGACAACAACGAGTAAGCTTGGCGTCGCCTCAACCGGTTAGATTAAAGTCTAGTTTTCCTCGATCCCTTTTGTTCCATGTGTATGGGATTTGTTTAGCCATTAGATAATACTGTTTAGTGGCGAATTTAGCTTCAAGAATCAGTGTGTTAGTGTCTTGTTTAGCTGTAGTCTTTCTCATAAGATTAAGTAATTTGTCCTTGTTGTTCGTTGTTGACTACTAATGATAAAAAGATGTGATTTAGCTTGGTATTAGCATTTGTATATCCTTTTGTAAACTGGCTATGATTCGTTATCAAAATGAGTTGATGTTTTGATGCACATGTTTAGCATTGAAATTGTTGCGAGTCGGATTTGAAGTATTTGTGTAATCTGTAGCAATAGCTGGTTTGTTTACGTTTTGTGTTGTGCTATTAATTGGGCTAAATTGAGATCATCTGTGTGCTAGCTTTGAGATTCAAGAGTTGATATTACTGTTAGCCTGAAACTACTTGCTTAGTAGCTCTAGACTGTTTGGCTGGGATTAGTTTTAGCTAGGAAGTCTCATGGGATGAGCTTTGGGTATTTTGAACATTTGAACGGGCGGGAATTATGTGTGGAGTTTGATTGTTTTAGTTAGATATACATTAGTATAACTTGTTAGTTAAGCTGGTAATGTTTTAAGTTTGGTTTTCCATTAAGTTGGTATAAGTCAGTTAGTTCAAAAGAGTCCTTTAGGAGGTTCAAGTTCATAATTTCAGACTTTGTTTGGTCTTTTAGTTAGAATCTTTGGAGTCAAATAATAGGACAAAAGCTTAGCATAAATATGGCATTTTCAGCTTTTGTTTTTGGTAGGTGAGAGGCTTACATAAAAATGGTAATTTTTGGGCTTTGCAACCAGTTTTGGCCAGCCTATTTCCCCCCAATTTTCACCCTTTTTCCCTTATTCTTTTGGTGTCTCTTCCTTCTCAATAAAAGATGCCTTTACTCCTCATTTAGAAACACGAAAAAATCTGGGAAAAAACACTCTCAGTTCTCTTTTTAGTAGATCTGAAAAACAGAGAGGAGAACAATCTGAAAAAACACTTCTTTCCATTCTATAAAATTGTCTCAGATCTCTAAAAAAAAAAAAAAAAAAAAAAGAACCTTCTGGGAGAGATCTGAAAATAATTTGAAGAGTTTGAGAGCAAAAAATAGAGAGGGGAAATATAGCAAGAAACAGGAGAGAAAAGAGTAAAAAAAATTATGAGAGAAAATGTATAGAGTTGGAGAAATAGAAAGAAAAGAGTTAGGAAGGTTGAGGGAAAGTTAAGATCTGGGAGGTCTTGGAGGTATGTTGTACATTGTTGTTGCTCTTCTTGAGTTGTTGGAGCTGTCGTTTGCTGCTGCTGCTGCTGGTGTATTCTGCTGTTCTGTTGCGGCCGTGACTTGTGGATTCCATTATATAGTTTGGAGTCGTGGCCCACTAGGTAATTTTTCAGAGCTTTGAGCACTTTTTTGCTTGTATTTCAACCTGGTTGAAGTTTATAAACTTAAAAGTATGCTTCAAAGATATTTTTCTTATGCATGCCTAATGTGTTGTCTTGTTGACCTGCTACTATATTAAGAAATATGAATTAGTTATTTACACTTGTGTTCATAAATGTTTCCTTTGCAAAGTCCATAATATGTTGTCACGAACCAATGCGCATAAAAGAGAAAACTTGAATAGATGTTAAAGTCTTGAGCCAGATTTGTTTTGATTAAAGTCTTGGCCATGATCACATAACCATACAGTAAGTAAAATCGACATTCTAGGAGTTAGGAGTCAAAACTTGCTAAGAAATTCATGACTTTTTTGACCTGCACAAATGAACTAGATTAGGCAAAATGGTAGGACTTGTCAGAACGCCTAGGTGAATGAGTTGATACTAAATTTGAATTTGAACCAAATGACAACAATGATAAACGAAAATGAGGAATCTGTCATTAGGCAGAATATTAAGAAATGACTCGTGATTAGGAAAACCTTTAGGCCGAAGCTAACAAATGATAAATCGATCACATTGGAACTCATATTAAGTCAAGAGATTTCGAACGGGTGGAGTACCTGTGCGATTTAATTGATTTAAATCGAAAGATTTCGAACAAGTGAAGTTCTCGCGCGATTATATTCGATTGGAGTTTCAATTGTCAAACGATAAATTTAACAATAAATTGAAGCGTAACAAATCAAGGCAAAAATATAACAAACAAATTCAAAGAGTCGAAATGTGTCAATAAAAGCAACTGTGCTTGCACAGGACTCGAGGGTGCCTAACACCTTCCTGAGAGTCAACCGAGATCCTTATCCGAAACTCTGACGCAGATCATTTACGAGTCATAGGTGTTCTAGGTACACCACTTTGGTGACTTGGCACGCCTTTAACTTGTCAAGTGGCGACTCCAAAAATCTCTAAATAATTAGTGTACCTATTAACACCAGTCACAGACCTTTTTTTTTAAACAATAATAGTTTTTCTTTTTGAGTTGAAAAAGGGTCGTGACAACCATTGAGTTGATTGAGAAATATATTGCAAGATTTTTTTGGACAGGGAATGAAGAAGGTGGGAAACACCATTGGGTATCATGGACCAATCTATGTTTCCCATATAAGGAAGGGGGTTCAAGCTTTAGGAAGCTAGAGGACACATGCAATGCTTTCACTACTAACAATGGTGGAAATTCAGAACTACCAACTCTATATGGTCCCAGTTCCTAAAAGAAAAGTATTGCAGAAAAGACCACATTGCCAACATTCAATGGAAGCCTGGACAATCACATAGCTGGAAAGCTATGTGTAAATTTAAAAAAAAAAATTGGAAAAGAAAATTTAGTGGAAAAAAGAAGGGGGGGGGGGGACATTGACTTTTGGATTGATAACTGGACCGGCCAGGGTCCCCTTTACAACTACTTTAGAATTGGGGAAATTCAACAGAACATTACAATAAAGGAAGTATTTAAAGAGGAACAATGAGATTGATCATGTTTGATACCTCAACCTCCTGATCTTGTCAAAAATATGATATCCAGGACTCCTTTAACTCTATCTTAAGAGTCAAAGGATAGTCCTTATTGGACATTAACTGAAGATGGGAAATCTCGATATCATCAGCTTGGAAGTTGCTAAGACAGAGAAGACAAGTCTCTCAATTAAACTCTAGAATCTGGCATATTGATGTTCCATATAAGATGTCATTTCTTGCATGGAGAGCAGCACATGGCAGAATCCCAACTGATGATAAAATTATTAAAATAGGCATTAATATTGTTTCTAAATGTTGTTGTTGTACTGGTGCAGGTTTCACCCCAGGAATAGAGTCAGTTGACCATCTTTTTTGTAATGGACAATATGCACAAAGGAAATGGAGTTTCTTTGCCGGTCGAATTGGCATCACATACAGGAATACCACTCTGAGGATCTTGATGTTTAATTGCTGGAACTTCAGAGCCAAAACTCAATTGCTGCTTATGTCCTTAGAATCTTGCCTCCTATTGTATTGTGGGAATTATGGAGATCAAGGTGCAGTTTGAAGTATGAGCTAGAATATCCATCCATCAACAGATCTTTTGCCTTAATATCCTTCAACATATGCCAACTAGTTAAAGCAAAATTTCAAAGAATTAATGTTGTTGGCGGCTGGGAGAACTTATGCAAGCTGCTGGACCTCAAACTAACAGAAAACAATACCACATTGGTCAAATGGATCAGGCCATCTCTACTTTTTCTAAAGCTAAACACTGATGGTTCATGTATCGGCAATGCTTGCGGAGGAGGAGGTGTAGCTAGAGATGAGCGAGGCAAGCTAATTATGGCTTTTACTCTACCATTTGGACAAGGAACAAGCAACTGGGCTGAAGCTTCATCTTTCCTATTTGGCCTAAACTTGTGCATCGACAAAGGATATAATTTGGTCATAGCCGAGATAGATTCTCTTCTTTTACAGAATTGTATCACTGGTACTTGGATTACACCTTGGAGGATAGATGATATTGTTAAGAAAATTAAGCTGATGGTCGAAAGTCATGATGTTATAACTAGACACTGCTTTAGAGAAGCTAACAGAGTTACTGATAAGCTAGCATCCTTAAGCCACAATACTTATGAGGTTCAAATCTATACACAGTACAATACTCTTCCAAGACAAGTTAGAGGTTTACTTAATATAGAGAGGTGGCAGCTTCCATCCTTCTGAGTCAAGAAGAAAAATCCTGGAATGCTCATCTTTGAGCCACCACGAACTACCAGCTTTATTGTCATTGCTTTTTAATTTTGTTGTCACAGTTCTAACTTGGTCTCCCCAAGTAAACAAACCACTCAAGAAGGCCAGGCCTAGCCCTCCTTCTTCAAATGTATTTCTCTTCCCACTACTAAAAAAACTGCTTTTTTCGACTACCACCTATCGACCGAAAATCGGTCGAACCACAATTTCGACCGATTTTCGGTCGAACACTTGTGACAGAACACTTGTGACTGTCACAACTATTCGACCGAAAATCGGTCGAAATTGTGGTTCGACCGATTTTCGGTCGATAGGTGAAATTGATGTTGGGCCTTTCGACCGAATTTCGGTCGCCCAAGCGGTCGAGAGCCCCGTTAATAAGTCGGGCAGCAGCCATTTTTGGCTCATTTTCTTCTTCCCCAAAATCGTTTTACACTCCTTAAAACCCTCCCCAACCTTCCCTAAGTCGAAATCCACCATAACCCACCCCCAAAATCAACACTTAAACACAATCTACCCTCCTAATCACTACCCATAACAACAAATTCAAGGTAAATTCTTAATTTTAGGGTTATTTTAATTACTTTGTAAAACTTGAACCCTAACTTTTTAACTCAATATTTTTGTATTTTTGAAGCATATAACTAGTGGGGAATCATTTGTAGGTGCTATAGGAGCATAATTCAACGTCGAGGTACGGTTTTTTTTGTTTTTTGTTTTTATTTAATCCGAATTTAATTAATTTTTTAATTAGTTTTTTACTTTGGCCTATAATGTTGCATATTTAGTTAATTATTAGTTAGTAAACTTTATTGTAGTTATTGTTGATGTTGAACAACTTGTTTGGTGTTGTTAGCTATTATAAAGTTAGGTTTGTGTTGTTTGGGATTGTTGTAGTTAGGTGTGGGTATAGTAAATTCCTATTACGGGTAGTATTAGCAAATAGAGAATGGTAAAATGGCTTTTATATGGTAGTAATTAGAAAATAAAATCAAAATGGCCATATACTACCAAATACTACTCGTAATAATCTTGTAGTAATTAAAATACGTAGAGTGAAATTAGGAAACATGAATCTTTCATACAAACATCTTTTCGAAGAGGCACAGTCGTGTGTTTCTCTATAGTGGATCTAGTGGTAAACTTAAGCCCTTCTTTCGTCCGTAGCTTTTTTCCTACAAATAAAAGGGAACAAAATGAAGTACTTAATTAATTATTCAAGATACCAACATTTTATTATGCCTGATTTATGACAAGTTTCTATGAAGTACTTAAAATGAAGTACTTAGTTGTTATGGCTATGTTGTTTATGACAAGTTTCTATAGCTTTCTTGCACCTGTTCCCTAGGTTACGCAAAAGAGTTTAATTATGACAACAGGAATGAAGAACGTGTTTGCAAGAAGGAAGGGGCCTAAACAGGCAGGTGAGCCGGCACAGGACACTCCTACCCCTCAGGTGTTTGCAAGAAGGAAGGGGCAAAGAAAGGCAGCTGAGCCTTCAGGTGAGCCGGCACAGGACACTCCTACCTCTCAGGTGCCGCATCACCTTCCTACAGGAGCACCTGCAGGATACAGTCCAGATTTTTTCAGGCCACCTGGCATGTCTCAGAGCCATCCTGGTTGGAGGCATCACTTCAGTAGTTATGACATGACTGAGACCCAGGCCGTTCCATCCCAGGGCGTTCCCAGACTAGGCGATCCCACACAGTCCACTAGTCCGTCTAGGTCGACTCAGCCGCCTTCCGACCCATCTAGCCCTACCCACCTTTCGGTACAGCAGGAGATTCCTTACTATGATCGGAGATCGCCATATTACATCGGTGAGCCTGGCACTTGGGAAGACGGGCGTTTGATTATTTATCCCGAGGGGGATAACTGGTAAGTATAGTATTTTTGAAGTTCTTATCTATTTAGCCGTCTGTTAACCCGTCTGTTTTTTAGTATTTCTATTAACCTGTCTGTTTTTTTATGTAGCTTTTGCCCCAACACTGAAGCTACTCCTGTGGTGACGAAGTGCATGAAATCTCAATGGAAGGAAGCATGGCCAACCTGGGGCGCTGTGCCCCCTCAAGTAAAGCAACGGATAATGCAGGCTTTTGAGGTGATAAATATGCATACGGTTTATCACTAATTGCAGGTTTTTTTAATGATTATGTTTAAATAAAATATTTTGATGAATATTGCAGGTTCAGTGTAAGTGGCATCCGGCTCTGGACTATAAAGTCCGTTCTAACTTCCCCAAGAAATGCGGGGAGTTATTCAAGAACGCAATGTATACTGCGCGCAAAAAAGAGAAAATGCCCGGCTTCCTCTATGATCATCAATGGAGAGAGCTGCAGCAATATTGGGATACTCCCGAATTTCAGAAGAAGAGCGAACAAGGGAAGAAAGTGCGGGCATCTAGTAAGGGTGGATCGCTGCATACCGGTGGCGCAGTTAGCGCAGCGACGCAGAAAATGCGCTTGGTAAAGTAATTTAATTTATAAGAATTACTATAATAGTTTATTTTTTATCTAACTTGATCTCTTCTTTAATTTGTAGGAAAAGCAAGAAAATCGGACTATTCCACTCTCCGAAATGCACAAGATCCGCCGTATCAAGAAAGATAAAAAGGACGGAGAAACATGGGTCGAGCCGCGCGCACAAGAGACCTAGGTAAGTAATTAAATTTAAACTAAAGTCGCGCCAATCCTTCAACTTTAAAACTTCATAGTTGTACCGTTGATATATTTCTGTTTTACAGGAAAGAGCTACAAAGGCCGTTGAGGACTGGACCGCGACTCAGCAATCTGAATGCGGAAGCAGTACCCCAGTACCGCTAACGCTCGAGCAAGAAACCAACATATGGTTGGAAGCGGTCGGAGGGGTGAAGAAGGGGTCAGCGTATGGCATTGGAACTCTGTTTTCATCTGGCAACCATAAATCTAACTATTTGGGCTCCTGTTCTACTGCGCCTTCAAGCTCTGCTCCCACTCCAGAAATGACTCGGATGCAAGCGGAGATCGAAGAACTGAGAAGACAAAATGAAGCTATGCGCTTAGCACAGGAGGCGCATCAGAGAGAAGTGCGTGAAATGATGCAAGAGCTCCTCAGGAACCAAAAAAAAGGCAAAGGAAAGCGTGATAGCTCGGGAAAGGAAAAGAGCAAGAGCAAGAGCAGACATCGCCACCATTCACCGTCTCAGTCTGATGCCGGGTCTAGTCCGGCTTCTAGCCAGTAGTAGTGATTGTTGAACTTTAAACTGTTTGTTTAGTTTGTTTGAATATTGTAAAACTTGAACTAATGTTGAAAGACTCCTTTCTATTGTTTAGCTTTGTTAGCCTTGTTTGAATAGCGTTTATGAATGTGTTTTGTCTGGTTTTTCTGCGTGTTGCTGAATTTACAGGTGGTGTAGGGCTAATTTCAGCTTTTATGTTGCAGGTTTTTATAGGTTTTCGACCGACTTTCGGTCGAAAGTTGGTCAAAAAATATTACCAGCCTTTCGACCGAATTTCGGTCGAAATACTGTTCGACCGAATTTCGGTCGATAGGCCTTCGACTGAAATTCGGTCGAACGTCGACCGACGTTCGACCGAATTTCGGTTGAAGAACACGTCACTTTAGTCCATGTTCTTCGACCGAATTTCGGTCGAAGTCGGTCGACGTTCGACCGAATTTCGGTCGAAGGTTGAATTTTGATCTTAATTTTGTCGACCACCACAATCGGTCGAAATACGGTCGATAGGGGCGGTCGAAAATGCCGGTTTTTTTAGTAGTGTCCAATGGCAATAAAATCATGACTCGATTTTTTAAAAAAAAAGGCAACTCAAATCAATACCAAATTATCTCAAATTTTATACTTAAAATTCTAATACCATTCTCAAGCATTTCAAACAAATACCCACTCTAAAATAACATAAAAATTATGTTTGAATTTTTAAACCCACTTCAAATTTTTAATTATTTTTTTGCATAAGAAGAAGAAGAAGAAGAAGAAGAAGAAGAAAAAGAAGAAGAAGAAGAAGGAGGAGGAGGAGGAGGAGGAGAAGAATGAGAGTATGAGGATAATGAAGAAGAAGAAGAAGAAGAAGAAGAAGAAGAAGAAGAAGAAGAAGAAGAAGATGATGAAGATGATGATGACGACAATGTAGACAACAAAAAGTAGTTGAAGAGTATGACAAGAAAGATGAATAAAATGAGAAGAATGTGAAGAAAGAAAATAGAAGAGGATGAAGATGAAGAAGATATGATGAACAAGAAGATAAAAGAGAGAATTTGTATTCATTTGTTTTAAAAATTTGTGGTCTTTAATTTTGATCCCAAGAAGTTTAAAAGTTTTGTTACTTTCAATTAGTCATAATTGCACTTAGAATAAAAAGAAAAGACGAGGACCTTTTCTGCCAAAAAAAAATTTGAGAGGTTCCTGAACGCCCATTCTCACAAGCATCTACATCATCCAAGGCAAATCTTTGGGTTCAGATCCCTATTTAGCTAATACATTCCCCATTTTTTTCCCATTCTGTATAACATGAAGAGTAAGAGTACCTGTTTGCAGTATCATTTGCCTGGTGGATTTTTCTTCTTCAGCATGTCAATGACTAATTAACATAGTCACATTTTAAGATAATCTGAAACTTCCTTCCGTTCATAAGTTTTAACAGCACATCGTAATTTTGGCGTCTCTATGCATGTGCCGTACGATTGCTCAAAGATTTTTACAAACTTTTTACTATCTTCATTCAACCTTGTCAAACTATTCATGAGTATCGATGGATAACAAAATGCTTGCTTCGTTTAATTATTCAATATTTTAACGAATTGTCAAGACTTGTCACTATCTTGTAAAATTGCTCATAAATTTTGACAGATTAGCAAATTATGGTATTTTTTTCTTTGAGATTATTTAAAGGTTATTTACACTTATATATAATTTTGAAACTTTAATTATAAAAAAATAGAAATATTATTAATAATACAAAACATAACAATATTTTTATATACAAGTTGCTACAAACAACTAGAAAAGAAAAACTCTAGCCTCCACTTCACATCCCTCCCCCTGCTGCCGCCTCCCCCACCATCAGTTATTCCCTACTGCCTGCCGCCACTGTATTGGGTAAAAATCGACATGCTCGGATAGCACTTTGGTAACATAAACCGAAGTCGATCGAGCTAATGCTCCAAAGGCTGTCGAGGCCCATCACCGAAATTGGTTGTCGAGGCCCATCACCGAAGGCCAATCTCAAGTTATGGCTTGGTGTAGATTCACTCGAACAGCAAGATTGCATCACCGAGGTTGTGAACTTGGACCTCAGTGGAATGCCCCGATTCCAGCGGCATAATTGCCCACCACTTCAACCCACTAACTCCTCTATCGAGCATGCTGAACGTGGGCCTGAAGATGGCTGATTATGGAGAACGTGGGCTAGGCTTATTTCTTCTATAAATAACATTAGTTTTCATATTGTAGCTATTCAGAAATACACACAAAAACTCTGGCAAAATTTGTACTCACTGGCATATATTGAAATCTCGTTCTTTTCTGATATTTTCGTCTATTGTTGTTCATACTTCGACTCTGATACATTGATTTGCTTGTAGTCGCAATCCAAATTCAATTTGTGATCTAAAATCAGTTTAGGCCCGTACAGCCACCACTAATGTCGGCCAGTTGGAAAAGTCACCGGAAATTTGCAGAAACTGTGTGAAACAATGCAAACAATATGAAACAGTGCAGAAACAATATGAAACAATGTGAAACAACATAGAAATAGGGTGAAATAGAGTAGAAACAATGCAAAAACAGTATGAAACATACTGAAACAGTATGAAAAGTGCAGAAATAATGTAAATATAAGTAGAAATAACAAAAATATTAGAAACAGTGTAGACTTAAGTAGAAACAATGTAGAAAAAACATTAAAACAATATATAAAATATTAGAAAAAACATGTACAATATAAACACTAGAAATAGTGTGGAGAAACAATACAGAAACACTATAGAAACAATGTAGATACATTAAAATAAGAAGACCACAAAGAAATAACATAAATAATACACTAAGATACACAAATGATTACTGGAAATAAAATATACAGGGCAGATGCGATATTGATGCAGTGTTGATACGATGTTGATACAAACCATATACTGAAACGACCTCGGTTAGTCGTTTTAGAAGTTAGGACTCCGATTGGTGTGCCGATAATTTTAAAATATTCGTAAGGTCATTGAGACTTACCTGTAAAATTTGAGCCAAATCAGACCTCGTTTGGTAAGCATCGGAAGAAGGTTTCAGTTTTTATTGTCGATAAATATTAAAAAGAGATTTCGAGCTCGGTTTTGGCGAATGAGCTCCGATTCGAAATCCGAAAGCGCCGTTAGGTTCATATAATTATTTGTGACTTTTGTGATTTTTTGAAAGTGAATTTCGATGTTGTTCGGCTAGTTTCCGCTAAAATACCGAAAGTTAAATAATTTGATCTTTTTTTATTTAATTTGTATATTGAGTTTCGGGAGTCCGATTTGAGATCCGCCTTAGCGAGTATGTTATCTATATTTTGTATAACTTGTATGCAAAAGTTGGAATTATTTTGAATATCGTAGGGTACCGTTTTAATTTTTACCGTAGCAGAGAATTTTAAAGAAAAAAAAAAAGGAAAAGACAAAAGAAAAGAAATGAGGCGGTTGGCTGCTCATATATGCTAAGTACGAAGAACAGAAAACAAAACAGAAATGGGAGCAGAAACGAAGCAGGAAAAAAATACCAGAAAAAGAGAAAAGTAGAATTTTCACCACGAAACATTCTGGTAATGATCTTAATGCATTATTTTACTTTATTACGTGTGTTTAAATATATTTTAACGGTAAAAATTGAAATATTAGACATCATTTTAATGAGTTTAACTGATAGTTTAAAGGGTCAATTGGATCTCGATAATGGAATTAATTATATATTCGTACTCTGTGAGTTATGGGCAATATATAAATGTAATTTATTTAGGATTTGGTTATGTGACCTTAAACCATGTACATAGGCCTTGTCTGCGTATTGCGTATGCCAATAGGGTATCAGGTTCCTAACCGGATTGCCCTAAGATGTGAGGAATGAAGCCTTTAGCCTAATTTGATGTATTTTCTGCTTATTGAATAAGCAGGATCGTTTGGCAGTAAATCCAAAGGATAAAGCGGTTGTTGAGTAGCAAGTTGAAATAAGGTAAATGTTTATATCCATTTCTTTGGAGGCACCGGGCCTCGTGGATTTTCTACCACGTGTTCCTTACGTGTGTAGCTGCCGATAGACGGACTTATTACGCCTTAGTTTTGGATTTATATTGTATATTATATGATATGTCCTGTTGTTGATATTGCATTAAGGATTTGAGCATTGTACTTTAGTTGTGACCTGATCTACTTCCCGGCTGTCGATGAGAGTCTCGCGCCGGTGAAAGGTTATTATTGCATCACATTGTATTGATATGCATTATATGTCATTTCTATGCATTACATTGTATATCATATTGGGTGCAGGAGTATTCCGCCCCAGGAGAGTGCAGGATTATTCCGCATCTGGTTTATATCATATTGGGTGCAGGAGTATTCCACCCCAGGAGCAGGAGTATTCCGCTCTTATGTCAGATACTGAGTGCAGGAGTATTCCGCCTCAGTTTTACATTATATCGGGTGCAGGAGTATTCTGCCCCAGGAGAGTGTAGGAGTATTCCGCCTCTAGTTTATATTATATCGGGTGCAGGAGTATTCCGCCCCAGGAGCAGGAGTATTCCGCTCCAATTGGTTATCAGATTGGATTCCCCTCGAATGCAGGAGTATTCCGCTTCGAGATGGGATTACGGGCACATGTGACCCTTTTCATTTCATTTCATTTCATACCATTGTGTAGACTTGTGGTACATAACTACTGTTCTGCTTCTACGTGCATTGCTTATTTGTTGATATGTTTCTGGCTCGTATTCCTGGTTGAGTTTATGGTTTCATAAGTATTTCCGGTTATTATCTGGCTCTGCCTTTTTATAATTTAAATAAGAGGAATTTGGTTTATTTGTTTCTTCTCCCTGGCTAGCTATCCTATTCTTTGAGGTGGCTAGTCTGCCCTACTTATTGAGTCCTTTTGACTCACCCTTGTTTGTTGTTTGTTTCTTGTCTATCTATTTCGTTTCGGCAGGTTCGCTCCAGGATTGAGTTCGCCACGTTGTGAAGAAGAGAAGACGACTTCAGCTGTCAGGGTGAGCCAGCTTTTATTCCAGATGGCTACCAGTTTATTGTTTATTATTTAAGATGAATTTTGCTCCCTTCAGGAGGTATCTGTCTTCTTTTGTACTCTTAGATGTCTAGTATGGATAGCCCTAAACCTAGTGTGTTGGGTCTTCAGCTGTAATTTCTTTTGTACAGCTTAGAGGTATCGGTATGTCTGTATTTTTTTAAGTCTTATCCTTATTTATGAATTGTTATATCTATTTTCCTAATTTAATTGGTAAGGGTTTGCCCGACGGGTCTAGGGGAGGATGTCGGGTGCTCGCACGGCCTAACTGGATTCCAAGTCATGTCATATACAGTGAAACAAAAAGAAGAAAAACTAACAGATTTGAACTGCAAAATTTCAAATCTGACCGGAAACACCATAACTAACAAGAAAACACAAGTTCTTCATCGAAAAAATCAGATCTTCATCAAAAACACCATACTTTAACAAAATAAACCAAACTTGAACTAAAATCAACAGAACTAGATAAAACTACCACTAGTATGGTGGAACAACAAAGCATGCCGCAAAGCTAGGGGTGCCCGTGGTACGGTACAGTACGGTATTTCACATTTCGGTTCGGTAATTTCGGTTTTCAGTTTTTAAATATGTCATACCATTACCATACCAAACTAATTCATTATGGTTCGGTATTTTCATGTTCGGTTTCGGTAATTTTGGTACGGTAAGTCGGTAACCGTAGTTTGTTCGACTTCGACATACATATAATAGATATATATGTTGCAAAGAAATGCGAAAGGAACTAAGAAACTTCATCTGGCAATTAACAATAAACCTTCACAATACATTAGCGTAAAATACAAAAATACTACAAAACATGTAGTAAAGCTCCAATGTACAAATAACACTACACAAGCTTATTGAAATTTTTATTCTACTTATGATAAGCTAATATATTTTTTTACACACAAAAAAACAAGCTTTTGAGTTCTGACGGTGCTTGGAAGACAATTCTCTAGTAAAAAATTAAATTAGATTTGATGGTATTAATACTATTTTATTTATTTTATTTATAAGTATTTATAAGTTTTAATTAAATATATAATCATATTACAAGTTTTAGATATTCTATTTAGAATTTTATTAGCTCATATTTAGATTACTTGAGTTATTACGATTTATATAAATATAATATATATAATTTGTATATGTAGTTAAGTATTTCAGTATTTTCGGTATTTCGGTATATTTTTTATAGATACCGAATACCGTACCAAATACCAAAATTTTTAAAATTTCATACCAAATACCAAAATACCATTATCAAAGTAAAAAATATTTTGGTACGGTAATTCGATGTTTACCATGCTTTGGGCAGCCCTACGCTAAGCAGACCAATAGTCATGGTCGCGGAAGACGAAGGGTTGCAGCATAAATTGAAAGTGGATGAGGGAAGAATGAGAGAAAATGGGAGAAATTAGAGGAAGCTACGGTTTTAATTGTTATGTCTAGGATTTTTGCTATATTTTCTAATTAAGTATTTTTTCATTTTTAGTGTAATTGTACCAAAATGTCTCTATATTTTTTTAAAAAGGTCTCCAATTTATAGTTTCTGTAATTTTTCCATTATTTAATGATTTTTTTCCTCATCTAGTGTTCGATATCTGCTTTGAGACCAGACCAGTTTAGATTTGAGTCGAAACATCCCAAATTGTTTCAATGTACTTGTGTCTTCTGTCTATTATTATGAATTCTACATTATGTCAGTTCTGAATGGTCCGACCCTCAGATTCAAATATTTTCAAACATCGCGCTAGGATGAATGATACAATTGACTTTTTAATCAAATAGTAACATGTTTTAGTTTCTTCTGATATGATGAATTGTGGCAAGAAGACATGTTTATTTGACCATAAATTTAGAGGGGTGCCGGGTGTGTGGGGTGATCTTGACATGTATTGAAACTAATAAATTCGCCATTGTAGGGGCCTTTCTGAATGGCAAGGTTTCTGCAACCAATCAAAAGTGTGAGATAAAATATAAAAATTTGGTAAATCATTTAATCAGCTAAGTTAAAAACATACTTTCTCACTTTACTAATTTATCTTTTTGTAAATTAATTGTAATAGAAGAGATAATTGTAACAACTAAATTCGCGTCAAGAAAATAAATATCGAGACAGGAAAATATTGCAACAATATATTTTATTTATCAAAATATGAGTGTTACAATCTCTATGATTCCTCTGATTCGTCTTTTCAAAATAATAACTTCAAGGGGCTTTTGAGCTTGATCTTGAAGTTTGGACTTGAATTTGGATTTGATCTTGATCTTGACTTGATGAGTTCAAGAGCTTGGAGCTTTATCTTGAACTTGGTCTTGATCTTGAACTTGTACTTGGATTCAAGGGCTTGAAGCTTGATCTTGAATCTTCGTCTTGATCTCTAGAACTTGTAGAGAAATATTTGAGTGCTTGCAGCTTTTGTAGAAATCTCTTGCTTTGATCCACGAGCTCTTTCTTGCTTCTTGTTATGGATTCTTGCTTCTGATTTCCTCTTCTCAAATGAGAGATTTGACCCCTTTATATAGATATGGGGTGGAGTAGCCTTCAAGAAACCCTGACGGGCCTTGGCCCGTAGACCGGCCAATTAGATTTAAGCAGTGACTAGGCCGTATTTGATTGGCCATAACATGTCACATGTCCACATGACGTATTTTTATTGGTCTTGGGGTTTGACTTGGATTGCCACATCATTTGATGTGTGACATGATCCAATTGGCTATTTTATTTGACTTGGCGCCACGTCACTTGCCACGTGGCACATTTTTGGGCCTCTAGGAAAACGTATATCCATTGGGCTAAGGCTAATTTGGGCTAGCCTTTCAAGATTGGGCTTTTATTATATTTAAATAATTAGCCACATTATATTAGTCCATAATATTTATTTGGACCAATATGTCTTCAATTTGATATGTAGCCATATTATTTCATGGATTTAAATCCAACAAAATTTACTTGTCTACAAATGCCCCCTACTTCAAGGCTTGTTGGGGTTTAATTTGTTTGCACCCGAAGACTAGACTTGAAGTAATTTTTTTTTTTTTTGATCACATGATCATTCCCAATTTAGTAGCTTAGAAAGTGAATATATCATAAGCGAGTCATGATGAAAGTGGGTATCATCCGGTTAACAGCCCATAAAAGTCGCTACTTTTTCATTGTGCCAAAAGTGGCTACCTTCCAGTTACTAGCAAACAAAAAAGGCTATCAAACAATAAAGTATCAAAAAGTGGCTACCATTCAGTTAACAGTAATAAAAGCGGCTGTTGGTCCAAATTTACCCAAAGTTGCACGCTGAAGCTTCTTTCTTTTCTATTTTCTTTTTCTTTTTCTTTTCCTATATTTTCACTGCATGTGGTCTTCCTATTCCAATTTGGTTACAGTTCCTACTTCTTTTTGGACTCCAACAACAATCTTCAAATTTGTATCAAATTAGAACGTTTTCACATCATTAGTTCTCTATAAATAGAGGTCTGAGATCCTTATTTATTTAATTCGCTTGAGGCAGCACCTGGGTATATCTTTTGCAGAGGCAAGTATTTTTTTATTCTTTTATGCTCCTTTTTATTGTATGAGAAATATTCTATTCAAATTAACACTTTCTTGAAAACTCTTTTTTTTCTTTTTCTTTTTCGCGCCTATTTTTCGTAACTTGCCCCCTCTTTTTCTTTGTAACTTTATTTATTCATTCTTCCTTTTTGTTTCCAGCAAGTAAAAGAGGACTTCTGCATCTTGAATTTTCTTCTTCTCTTGTCAGGTAAAACTACTTTCTCCCTTTTTTTTTTTTTTTACTTCTTCTTTGCTCTTCTTTTTCTTTTATGTAGGCCAAAAGATGATTCTAAAGAAGTCAACCCTTACTTTAAAGAGGACAACCCATTGAAGACTTATTTTGGGAGCGATACTCATGGGAACGTCAAGTTTAAGGTGATTGGGGTGACAACGCACTCCCACTTTAACGACGACAATCCCATGGAAGACTTGTTTGGAGCGATACTCGTGGGAAAGTCAAGTTTAAGGTGATTGGAGTGGCAACTCACTCTCACTTTAACGACGACAATCCCATGGAAGACTTATTTGGAGCGATACTCATGGAAAAGTCAAGTTTAAGGTGATTAGGGTGGCAACGCACTCACACTTTAACGACGACAATCCCATGGAAGACTTATTTGGAGCGATACTTGTGGGAAAGTCAAGTTTAAGGTGATTGGGGTGGCAACGCACTCCCACTTTAACGACGACAATCCCATGGAAGAAGCCATTTGGAAGAGCAACTTGAAGACCGGCGAATATGAAAACCCCATCCCAAGACCCGATAAACTCGAAGGCTCTTTAAATTAAGTACTTCAACTTTGAAGACTTTCCGTACCTGAATGACACCGACTTGAAGACCGATGGACTTGAAGACTTCAACCTGTAGACTTGTCAAATATTTGAAGACATCAGCTTGAAGACTTGGAGAATTTGGAGACTCCAGCTTGAACACTTGGCGAATATGAAGATTCCAAATTGAAGACTTGGAAAATTTGAAGTTTGTAGACTCCAACTCGAAGACACAAACTTGGCGACTCTAACTTGAACACTTGATAAATTTGAAGACTCTAACTAGAAGACTTGCAAATTTAAAGACTCGCAAATTTGAAGACTCTAACTTGAAGACTTGGCAGATTTAGAGACTCCAGCTTTGAGGAAGATTTCACTTGAAGACTTGACCAACTCCAACTTGAAAACTTGGCGAATATGAAGATTCCAGCTTAAAGACTTGGAAGACTTGCGAATTTGAAGGCTCAAACTTGAAGACTACAAACTCCAACTCGAAGACTTGGAAAATTTGAAGATCCCAGCCTGAAGACTTTGGCGAATTTGAAGGCTCACACTTGAAAACTTGACGAATTCGAAGACTCCAAGATGAAGACTTGCAAGCCTGAAAACTTTCGCAAATTTGAAGGCTCAAGTTGAGTCTTTCAAGTTTTCCAAGAATAGTAATACTCAGAATTTGAAACACCCTGGCAGGTAATCACGTTTTCTCTCTAGGTTGCAAGCTTTAACAATTTAAACTTGATCTATAAATAACAATGTGAAACTTGACAAGGAAAAGAACTTTTCTTCTTTTTGGGCGACTGGACTTAGAATTTGAGCTCTAAGCTGCCTACGTACCTCAATGAAGAGGATCAAGTCATTACGTAGTTCATAGTAGAAGAGGTGTGTTCTTTTTTTTTTTTTCTCTTTTTTGGTCCTAACTTTTGCCTAGGCCGCCTCTTTCGAGGTTTTCAACCTAGCGGACTTTTTTTTTTTTTTTTTTTTTTTAGGCCGTGCACAATTTAGACTCTTGCGGGCCAGGAGTTTTATGCAGTTTATGCTCGTGCATCAAAGGAGCGTAGCGATTTGCAGTTTAGGCTCGTGCATTGAGGAGCGTGTCAACTTGCAGTTTAGGCTCGTGCGTTGAGGAGCATGTCAACTTGCAGTTTAGGCTCGTGCGTTGAGGAGCATATCAACTTGAAGTTTAGGCTCGTGCGTTGAGGAGCATGTCAACTTGCAGTTTAGGCTCGTGCGTTGAGGAGCATGTCAACTTGCAGTTTAGGCTCGTGCGTTGAGGAGCATATCAACTTGCAGTTTAGGCTCGTGCGTTGAAGAGCATGTCAACTTGCAGTTTAGGCTCGTGCGTTGAGGAGCGTGTCAACTTGCAGTTTAAGCTCGTGCGTTAAGAAGCGTATCAACTTGCAGTTTAGGCTCGTGCTTCGAGGAGCATGTCAACTTGCAGTTTAGGCTCATGCGTTAAGAAGCGTGTCAACTTGCAGTTTAGGCTCGTGCGTTGAGGAGCATATCAACTTGCAGTTTAGGCTCGTGCGTCGAGGAGCATGTCAACTTGCAGTTTAGGCTCGTGCGTTGAGGAGCATGTCAACTTGCAGTTTAGGCTCGTGTGTTGAGGAGCATGTCAACTTCAAGGATAGTACTTCTTCAAGAATTTCCCGTTAATGGGACCGAGTCTTTTTCCTTCAGCATCAATAAGCTTATAAGCACCACTTGAATAGAATTCTTGCACAACATACGGTCCGTCCCATTTTGCAGTGAACTTGCCCCCAGATTTATGGGAAGTGATGATGGGTCTTCTTACTGCAAGGACTTGATCACCAACCTGGAAAGATCTTGGGCGAACCTTTTTATTGAAAGCACGAGATAGACGAGCTTGATAACATTCAAGGCTTTGCTGAGCTTCGAGTCTTTTCTCATCGAGAGCCTCCAACTCTTCAAGACGCAAGCGAGCATTTTCTTCATCAGTGAGCCCTTCTTGGAGAGCAAGTCTCAAGGATGGTATTTGACGCTCCAGCGGCAACACAGCTTCAACTCCATAAACAAGCGAGTAAGGAGTTGCTCGCGTTGGTGTGCGGTGAGTTGTCCTATACGCCCATAAAGCTTCTTCCATCCTTTCATTCCAATCTCGCTTGGATTTGGAAACAACCTTATTAAGCAAATTGCACAAGGTCTTGTTGAATGCTTCGGCTAGGCCATTGGCGGCAGCATTGTACATGGAAGATTTGCGCTGCTTGAAGCCAAAGAGATCACATATTTTATTCATCAGTCTATTGTCGAATGGCTTGCCATTATCTGTTATTATATAACGAGGGATACCAAAGCGGTAAATAATGTTAACTCGGATGAAGTTTGCAACTTTCTCCTTCTTTACTTCCTTGAGAGCGACAGCTTCTGCCCATTTTGAGAAGTAATCAGTTGCAGCTAATATGAACACGTGTCCTTCAGAAGACTTCGGCAATGGTCCAACGATGTCTAGTCCCCAAGCATCAAATGGCCAAGACGCGACTGTTGGGTGCAATACTTCAGGTGGTTGATGTATGAAGTTTGCATGGAGCTGACAAGCTTTGCATCTCCGAGCATGATCCAAGCAATCCTTCACCATTGTTGGCCAGTAGTACCCCATCCTTTTTATATGGAAGTGAAGCTTCGGCCCAGACTGGTGTGATCCACATACCCCAGAGTGTGCTTCTTCCAGAGCTTGAAGTGTTTCATCATCTCCTAAACATCGCAAAAGTACTCCCTCAAATGATCTTCTATATAGAGTGTCCTTGTAGTAAAGGAAACGGGGTGCTCTACGGCGGATTTCGGCTCTCCTTCTCGGATTTTCTGGAAGGGTTCCGTGACTGAGGTAATCAATTATAGGTTTCCGCCAGTCTTCTTTCTCAGCCTCGGAAACAGCAACAAGACGCTGAAGTTCATTTTCACCATCCACGCCTTCATCAAATGGTGGTACTACCCATTTTTGGCAGATAGTAACTTGTGTCTGTTCAGGCAAGGTAAGTGTTGACGCCAAAGCCGCTAAGGCATCAGCTTTCTTATTTTCCTTCCTCGGCACATGCTGGAGGGTTACATCCCCAAGCCATCCTATTAACTTCTGTGCATAATTGTGATAGGGTTGTAACTCTGGTTTCCTTACCTCATAGCTACCCAGAAGCTGATTGATTACCAATTCAGAGTCTCCATATACTTGCAACTGTAACTGCTTCATGTCGACGGCCATTTCGAGACCAAGTATGAGTGCTTGATACTCTGCGACGTTATTAGAGCAACGTTGCATTAACGTGAAAGAATATGGGAAAACCTCTCCTTCGGAAGTTACAAAAACCACACCAGCCCCAGCTCCATCACGACGTGCAGCACCGTCGAAGTACATCTTCCACGATGGTTGAACTTCGACGACCATTGCATCTTCATCAGGTAATTCATCGGTGAGCTCCCAATCATCAGGTATCGGATGGTCTGCCAAGAAGTCTGCTAATGCTTGTCCTTTCACCGCTTTTTGAGGGACGTACAAAATCTCAAATTGTTGAAACTGGAGGTACCATCTCGCCAAACGATCACTAAGGACGGGTTTTGACATCACAAATTTTATAGGATTTGCTTTGGAAATGAGTCGGACGACGTGAGCTTGAAAGTAGTGCTTCAACTTTTGAATAGAGAAGACTAGCGCCAAACACAACTTTTCGATTGGCAAGTACTTCAATTCATTTGGTGTCATCATCCTACTTAAGTAGTAAAGGGAATTTTCTTTCCCTTCACTATTCTCTTGAGCCAAAAGCGCCCCAACAGACCTTTCTTGCGCTGCAATATACAATATCAGCGGCTTTCCAGGTATAGGTGCAGCTAAAACTGGAGGTTTCATCAGGTACGACTTGATGCTCTCGAATGCGTTGCTGCAAGCTTGATCCCATTCGAAAGGGACACCCTTCTTCATAAGACGGCTGAATGGTTGACATCTTCCGGCCAGATTTGAAATGAATCTCCTAAGATACGCCAACTTTCCTTGTAGACTCTTTAGTTCATGAATATTTCTAGGCTCAGGCATCTTTAAAATCGCATCGACTTTAGCTTGATCAATTTCAATCCCTCGGTGTCGAACAATGAAACCAAGGAATTTACCAGAAGTAACTCCGAATGCTCACTTTAAAGGATTCATCCGAAGTTGGTATCTTCGCAGCAATTCAAACACCGTTCTCAAGTCCTGTAGGTGATCCTTCTTGTTTCTCGATTTCACCACCAAGTCATCAACATAGCACTCGACACTTTTGTGAAGCATGCTGTCAAAGATATTTTGCATCGCTCTTTGATAGGTAGCTCCAGCATTCTTCAGGCCAAATGGCATCACCTTGTAGCAGTAAATTCCCTTAGGAGTTCGAAACGCTGTGAGTTCTTCATCCTTAGGAGACATGCGAATCTGGTTATAGCCAGATGAGCCATCCATAAAAGACATTGCCTCATATCCAGTAGTGGCGTCAATCATGAGTTCTGGGATGGGGAGTGGAAATTCATCCTTGGGACATGCATTGTTGAGATCTCTAAAATCAACACAAACTCGAATTTGGCCATTTTTCTTCCTTACAGGGACTATACTTGAAATCCAAGTAGGATACTTGACTTTCCGAATAAAACCAGCCTCAATAAGCTTGTTGACTTAATTCTCGATCAAGGGTACCAGCTCTGACCTGAAGCGGCGTTGGCTTTGCTTAACAGGACGAGCACCATTTCTAACCGCCAGATGATGAACCGCTACTTTGGGGTCTAAACCAGGCATCTCTTTGTAGCTCCAAGCAAAGACATCTCTATACTCTTTCAGCAGCTCTACATAAGCACTTTCTTCATCCTTCATCAGCAAAGCACTTATATATGTGGGTCTTGGTTCTTCATCTGTGCCGAGGTTGATTTCTTTCAATGCATCAACTGTCGCCTTCACTCCTTCTTCAAGCTCAGGTGGAGCATCTTTAGCATCTTCATCTTCCTGCAGATCTCCGTCATTGAAAGATATGTGGTGACACCAAGAAATATCCTCCGACTCATCCCTGACATTATTTGGGTATGAAGCATTCTGCTCTTCTTCTGCAACGACGTGATATGAAGATCCTACACTTTCTTCATCTTCCTCACGCTCCCTTGTGTGGACTATAGTGTGAGTCTTTGCCTTTAACACTTCTCCACATGAAACTACTAGTTTTTCTTGACGCTTCATCCTTGAAGGGATCAGACTTTGGCAATCTCTCGAAAGTTTTGGGTCGTTAGGAGAAATGGTTATTTTCGCCTTTACATCACCCTTTTGGAGCTTGTTCCTCTTCTTCGATGGTCCCAATCTATCAAAGACAGAAGTTCTTGCAGTTGGTTCTCCGAGCCGATCAAAGACAGACTTTCTTTTATTCGAAGGAACGGATTCATCCTCAGCACTGACATAATTGATGCTTGCCCTCCTTATAGAGATGCGAACTGGTGGAGGTTTTTCGAAACCCAAGCCTTCACGTGATTTCTTCATTGATCCTTCTGGTAGGAGCTTCCCTAACTTAGATGGTTCGTTGGGATCGTACCCAGCCTTTGCAAATAGTTTATAAGCATTTGGATCAAAACCCTCGTTTGTGCGCTTTGTGGGGAGTGCACTATTATCCGGCAGATTTCGGGCCACAAACTTTCCAAGCAAATTCGAGGATAACTTTAAAGCATCAAGCCACTTGATAGGAAGGGTTAATCCATTCAGCACGTCACTTTGCAGGTCAGATGATTGGTCTTTCTTTTCCTTCAGTTTTGGGACGTAGTGGAGCGTAGGTCCCGTCTTCTTGCCTGAAGGTGCAAAGTATTGCTTATGTGGTTTCCTTTGAATAGAGTGGCTTCTATCTTCATCCTCTACAACTTTTGCTTTCCCAGCTGCAATCTCAGCCTTCTTTATTGCAATCTTAGGATCCGATGTCTTGGCGATGTTATCAACCCTGACTTCATTCACGATATTCTTCAAGTAAAATTTAGCGTCAGCACAGTACGCTTCAGATTCAGTGAATGGCTTGTCATCAGCAACGATTTTCTTCTCAATACCATCTTCGTGATACTTAAGGCATTGGTGATAAGTGGATGGGACGACTTTATTCTCATGTATCCACGGCCTTCCCAGTAAGATGTTATAGGAAGTTTTTGCATCGATCACATGCAACCATGCGCTTGAAGTCATTTCTCCAATAGTGAGATCTATTTTTGTAGCACCTATGGCCCTTTGCCCCCCTTGGTTGAATCCATGAATCATTAAACGGCTTTCAATCAAATCCTCTCTTGAAATGCCAAGTTCGTTCATTGTGTGAATAGGCAGAATGTTGATTCCGAGTAGGATATCATCACTTGTGAATGTGATCTTTGCTTCACAAGTATTTGCTTCTCCGGCTGTAGATTCAGTGGGTTTTTCTGACGTTGCAGGTGAAGATGGCTTTGGACTTTCATTGTTCTCCTCTACTTTATCAGCATTACAACATGAGGCCTTCGTATCATCTTTAGGGATCTTCATGCGGAACCAACTTGGTAGAAACTCCTCTAAGGTTACTGGCTGACGCGACTTTTGGTGATGGTAAAACTCCACCTTTGCCTCTCGCGGACGTCCGATCGCCTTTTTCTTCCTCGGCTTCCTTACCATCTTCTTCCTTGTTGGTTTCTCAGCTGGTCCATCTCGTGGGCTTGCCTTACGACGCCTCCGTCGAGTCACCAATATCCAACCATCATCATCTTCTTCGAGCGATGCTTTCTTCATACTTTGTTCACACAGCTTTGGGGGAGAAAATGGTCCTTTTGCTGGAACGGGTTCGAAGTCACCAAACTTGATCATGACATCTTGCCCTTCGAATCCTTCAATGAAGTTGCAGATCGCAATGGGATCTTGTGAGCCAAAGATGATGGAAACTTGGTTTGCATTTTCCTTTTCATCTTCGAGTATGATCTCCCCTTTGTCGGCCAACTCCATGACTTTTTCCTTAAAGACAAAACATTTTTCAAGGGAGTGACCTAAAAGCCGATGGTACTTGCAGTAGTTTGGAGCATTCGTTCTTCCAGCTTCATTAGGACGCTTCATCTCTGGTAGCTCAATGAGCTTTAGTTCCAGAAGTTCATCGAAGATTGCAGGAACATCAGAATCAAGGAATGGGTATTCCCTATCTTGCATCTCTCTCAAAGTTGATTTCCGACCTGTCTTATCCTTGAAAGAAGTCGTCTTCACACTTTGTTTCTTGCTAAACTTTGTGGTGAACTTCACAGGTTTGGCATCAACATTCATGGACTCTTTGCTTTCAACCTTGGGTACGACTTTGCTCCATCTCTTGACTTCTTGCTTGTCTTTTCCCTTGCGAGGTTCGGTGAGTGGTGGCCCTTCTTTTCCAGTGGATGCCATGCTTAGCTCCATATCATGAGCACGTGTTGCCAACTCTTCAAAAGTCCTTGGCGTTATGCCTTGCAAGATGTAGCGAAGCCCCCAATGCATACCTTGAATGCACATCTCAATTCCTGAAGCTTCACTGAGTCTATCTTTGCAGTTGAAACTTGCATTCCTCCATCGGTTGATGAAGTCAATGACTGGTTCTTCCTTTCGCTGCTGCGTGTTTGTAAGCTCTATCATGCTTACGGTACGCCTTGTACTGTAAAAGCGATTGAGGAACTCATGTTCCAACTGCTCCCAGCTATCAATTGAACCAGACTCAAGGTCTGTATACCAATCGAAAGCATTCCCTTTGAGGGAACGGACGAACTGCTTGACGAGATAATCGCCGTAGGTTCCAGCATTGTTGCATGTCTCAACGAAGTGCGCCACATGCTGCTTTGGGTTTCCTTTACCATCGAACTGCTGAAATTTTGGGGGTTGATAACCGATTGGCATCTTCAAGCTATCGATTCTTGCGGTGTATGGCTTCTCATATGCAAGCGAAGACTTGGAAGAAACCTCGTACTTATCCTTGATTGTTCCCATAATGAACTCCTTCAGTTGGTCAATTTGAATCACCCCATCAGCAGAAACTTGGATTTCCTTAGCAGGTGTTACTTGCTTAGCTGGAGTATTAATCACCTCCTGAACTTCTGGACGTTTTCCTGGTGCATGGCTAGATTCTCCCTCCATCATGCTTTCCATCTTGTTGATGCGAGCGTCTTGATCCTTGACATAGTTTGATAAGCTATCAATCGCCTTTGTCAAGTTTGCAAGTTGTTCCTCCATCGTTAAAGTATTAATCGCCATCGTTTGCACGGCTATTGGAGATGATGGAGAATAACATGGATTCTCCCATAGATTGATCTTTGACTGGAATGACTCGCGCGGCGTGGTTGGAGAAGATCCAATGCTTGAAACTTCATCGTCTTTCTTCGCTACTGGACTTCTGGATCTGCAGAGCCTAAGTCGAGCCAAAGTGTTTTCAACAATCTCAGCGATATTTTCTCCTTTTTCCAATGGCTCAGCAGATGATCCTGCTCCTTTGGAAGATGAAGAACCGAAAATTGGAGTTGATGCGGGCGGCACCTGATGTGCTTGTTGTCCCATCAAGTTTGCTTTGTTTCTTGTAACTGGTCCAAATCTTCCCTTAGTAGCATTCATGCAGCTTTGAACCTCAGAAGAGAACTTGGAATTGGCATCAAGGTCATGAGGCCAGACAGATTTTGCAACGACAGATTTTGAGTTGGTGTTCTTGGAAGCCATCTCAGTGTTGCTGAACTTCGTGAGTTGAAAAGTTGAGATGAGAGGTAGAGATTGTCCCACTGGGCGTGCCAGAATTTGTAACAACTAAATTCGCGTCAAGAAAATAAATATCGAGACAGGAAAATATTGCAACAATATATTTTATTTATCAAAATATGAGTGTTACAATCTCTATGATTCCTCTGATTCGTCTTTTCAAAATAATAACTTCAAGGGGCTTTTGAGCTTGATCTTGAAGTTTGGACTTGAATTTGGATTTGATCTTGATCTTGACTTGATGAGTTCAAGAGCTTGGAGCTTTATCTTGAACTTGGTCTTGATCTTGAACTTGTACTTGGATTCAAGGGCTTGAAGCTTGATCTTGAATCTTCGTCTTGATCTCTAGAACTTGTAGAGAAATATTTGAGTGCTTGCAGCTTTTGTAGAAATCTCTTGCTTTGATCCACGAGCTCTTTCTTGCTTCTTGTTATGGATTCTTGCTTCTGATTTCCTCTTCTCAAATGAGAGATTTGACCCCTTTATATAGATATGGGGTGGAGTAGCCTTCAAGAAACCCTGACGGGCCTTGGCCCGTAGACCGGCCAATTAGATTTAAGCAGTGACTAGGCCGTATTTGATTGGCCATAACATGTCACATGTCCACATGACGTATTTTTATTGGTCTTGGGGTTTGACTTGGATTGCCACATCATTTGATGTGTGACATGATCCAATTGGCTATTTTATTTGACTTGGCGCCACGTCACTTGCCACGTGGCACATTTTTGGGCCTCTAGGAAAACGTATATCCATTGGGCTAAGGCTAATTTGGGCTAGCCTTTCAAGATTGGGCTTTTATTATATTTAAATAATTAGCCACATTATATTAGTCCATAATATTTATTTGGACCAATATGTCTTCAATTTGATATGTAGCCATATTATTTCATGGATTTAAATCCAACAAAATTTACTTGTCTACAATAATATTTGAGTCCATTACCCAAATGGGCACTCAACTATTGGAAATAAACTAACAAAGTCACTCTTCTTTGTATTGTTCCTAAATGGTCACTCAACTTTGCATAATTGATTCAAATAGTCATTCTTGCTGGAAAACTTGCTATCTCAGGTAAAATATATTGATGTGTCATTTTTTTCTAACTTTAAAATATAAAGAAATTAAACTAATCCATTTAACCAACTATTCAATTCATTTACCCAAATAAAATCAACACGAACAACCAATGTTTTAAAAGGCAGGGGCACAAGGCAAGGCGTTTTACTTATAATGGAGCGAGGCGTAAGCCCTGAGACATGGGGCGTAAGTCCCATAGATCTTATTTTTTAATTAATTTTTAATTAATAAAATAGCATAATGAGCCAAAAAATATCAAAAGTACATAAAAAAACTTAAGAAAATTTAAAATAAGAAAAAAGATTATAGAAAGAAAAGATCTAACCTTTTTAACAGTTGTAAGAAATTGAATAATGTTACATTTTTTATGAGATACAAATAAACCATAAGACCTTAACTTTCAAATAATTAAAAATAAAAATTTGTTACTATAAAAAGTAAATAAAAAATAAAATTTATTACTATTATTATTATTATTTAAAATATTAATTCTTCATTGATAAATATAAAATTGCTTCTGAGTTGTAAAATAATTGAACTCTAACAATTTTGAGTGATAGAAATAAACGTGAAGACCAATAACAAGTGATTATATAAACATCAACTATGCATTTTCAGATTACGTATACAGATGTTATTCACCCTTATGATATTCTCAATTATAATACATGTAAAATTATGTCTCTTTAATTGAGCTACACTCAATTTTTAAATTTCTATAGATGAATATAACTTCATTTTTAAAGAAAATTGTGGGTGAACAATCTTAATTAAGGAATTGGACAGATCATTTGCATAGGTTCTATAAGGCGAGTCCCGAGCGTTGAGCGTTGGGCGTGCTCTGGGCGCACCGTCGGGCGCTTGAGGCGTAAGCCTCACGGATCTAAGTCCCGCCCGAGAGCCTCAGGGCATTTTGCAAGTGCCCTGCCCTGGGGCGAGTCCCAAAACTGCATTTTAAAACAGAGCGAACAACTTAATGGGTCAAATATTTATTTTTAATATTATATAGAACAATATCACATTTAAGTATTTAAGGAATGTCGTATTTTCTTTTTTTGGTTGTGTACACTCTGTTAATATGACACAATATATAAGGTGTCATCTTTTGTTAAAATCATTAATATTGTTGACATATTTTGATGTGTTCTATCAATTTAGAAGATTCAGGCATCTTGAATGAAAAGTTGAAGTTTTCTTATGGATCATGTTATGAGCTTATGGTATTTTATGAAAATTTTGGTTTAATTGTAATGGCATTGAAGGACGTAAGTTCAACGACAGTGAGGTATTATGTAGAAATAGAATGAAGCTTGATGAGGAAATTAAATATTTAGTTTGGTATTGTTCTATATAATGAAAATATATATTTAACTCGTTAAATTGATTAGTTTAATTTCTTTATATTTTAAATTTAGAAAAAAATGCCACATTAATATATTTTACCTGAGATACCAATTTTTCCAGCAAAAATGACTATTTGAGTCAATTATGCAAAGCTGAGTGACCATTTTGGAACAATACAAAGAAGAGTGACTTTGTTAGTTTATTTCCAATAGTTGAGTGACCATTTGGGTAATGGACTCGATAATATTTTATACTTACAAATATTAGCTTAGGTTCTTAATTATTTCAGCGCGCTCACACTTTTATACAGAGGGGCAAAATGTGATGGCACAATCAAACGTCTAAAAGCTTAATTATTCAGATATGTTAAAGATAAAAATATTGTAAAGGAAGAACAAATATATGAGTTCTACCATATAAATAACCATTCCTTTAAACAAAATAAACACCTTAAATAGGAAATATAAATAGGAGAAGAGCAAGGAAAAAAAGTTCTAAAACTTCCTAACTGGTAATTGATATGTTACCTTTTACACCTCCATTATTTAAGTCCAAAATCTCCTTATTTCCTCATTTAAGAACCATAATAATGTATGGTAGTAGTAATAAGGGAGAAAATCAGGAAAAAGATAAATATAGATGTTTTGCCTATGAAAAAGGGTTGGGAACCCCTCATTAGCGTTTGACTTTCTAGTAGATTGGCCAAACGGGCTTTTAGAGTGCTAAATGTGGGCAAAGTGCACGAATAGTTATTTTTGCCAGTGATTTTGGGTTTGAGGTTAATCTTTTTAGTGGTTTTATACGAGAGTCCACTTTTTGGAACTTGAAGTTCAAATCTTGTGGGCTGAAGTTCAATTCCTGTGGGCTGAACTTTTGGGGTTTTGAGCCTATTTCCCTTCCTATGTGGATAAATAAAAGCCCACTTTTGGACCAGCCCACTACATGTCCTAAGCCCACTAGTATCAAGACATATATAAGCATTCTTATGTCTGATTTTTGGATTAAGAACAAGAGACATACCAGCCACATATTGAGAGAAATAGAAAGAGAGCGTACAGATTTTTCTGCACATATTCAACCACTGCAATCAACTTTGAAAGGCGATTCCCACTTCGTTTCTCGTCTGATTAAGCTGATTTTTGGACACCACGTTTCTCTCAACTTGATCTTAGATTGGGAACTGAAAGAGATCAATTTGGAGCTCTGTAGCATCAGAATTTAGCTCGTGAAGAGTTACTGTATTTTTTGTGATTCTACTCCTTTCTTCTCTAATTTTGGTGCTTTTGGTATATGTATTGTTGCTCCGTATTTGGCACTTGTTGTGTAGCTATTTGGAGAACACTTTGTACCCTTATTATTGATTAGTGGAGCTTTGGTGGACTTTGGTCCCGTGGTTTTTTACCTCTTCACATTGAAGGGGTTTTCCACGTAAATTTAGTGTCTCGTGTGTTGATTACTTTGTTTGCTTGCCTTGCGATTTTATTGGTTGATTGGTGGATGCCCCGTTACCAATTGTGCTTCACATAAATTGCTCCTTTTATTCAAATAGTATGGGAAGTTTAGACTTGGGTATTCCTTCCGCATTTACCTTGTCGTGCAACTTTGGTATTGCTTGGTTTCTTCCCAACATATTGGTATCAGTGTTTCTGGTTATATTTGATTGTGCTTTATCTATTTGAATGATGGAGGCAAATATGAGCATGATGGTTTTTTTAAATGACAGTAATTAGCATGTTTGGAAAGACAAGATGAAAGATCTTCTATTTGTCAAGAAAATGCATTTACCTCTCTTTGCTTCTAACAAGCCCGAGGCTATGTCAAATGAAGATTGGGAATTTGAACACTTACAGATTTGCGGTTATATCTGACAATGGGTAGAAGATAATGTTCGTAATCATATTGTGAATGAGACACATGCTAGAAGTTTATGCGAGAAGCTCGAGACACTTTATGCTTCCAAGACCGGCAATAATAAGTTGTTCCTGCTAAAGCAATTGATGAATATTAGATATAAAGAGGGCAGTCCTATTTCTAATCATATTAATAATTTTTAGGGTGTCCTTGACCAGCTGTCCGGTATGGGTGTGAGATTTGATGAAGAAATTCACAGACTTTGGCTTTTGAATACTCTTCCTGACTCGTGGGAAACTCTTCGGTATTAATTGACTAATTCTGCTCCCAGTGGTATTGTGACTATGGAATATGCTAAGAGTGGTGTTTTAAAGGAAGAAATGAGAAGAAAATCTCAAGGCTCATCTTCTTCAACTTCACACTCCGATGTTTTGGTTACTGAAGACAGGAGGAGAAATAAGTCCAGATGTCAGAATAGCAGAGATAAAAGTAGGAGCAAGTCGAGGTCCAGGTATAAAAATCTTACGTGTGATCATTGTGGCATTCGAGGGCATATTAAGAAGTTTTATTTCAAATACAAGAAAGAATTGAGACAACAAAAGAAAGAGGGCGACGATGAAAATCGTGTTGCTACTGTTGTTTAAGCTGATCTTCTTTTTTCCTGTGATGATGATGTTATTTGGTTTGCCATGAAACTAGCAGGGTGGTGGATACAGGTGCCTCTTATCACGTTACGCCGAAGAGAGAGTTCTTTTCTTCTTATACTCCTGGTAATTTTGGGGTATTGAAAATGAGCAATGATGGCGAAACTGAGGTTATTGACATTGTCACTGCTTGCTTGGAAACTAACAGTATTTCGAGGTTAGTTCTTAAAAATGTGAAACATGTTCCAAATATCCGCCTGAATTTGATCTCTGCAGGAAAACTTGACGATGATAGCTATTGTAACACATTTTGTAATGGCCAGTGGAAGCTGACTAAAGGTTCTCTGATCATGGCTCAAGGTAACAAGTCTATTAACTTGTATTCTATGAAGGGCCCCATTTCTAGTGACTCAGTAAATGTGGTGGAGAGTGATGCTTCATCAGAGTTATGGCATAGAAGGTTGAGTCATATGAGTGAGAAGGGGATTGATTGTTTGATTAAGAAGAGTTTGCTTTCGGGTGTAAAGCAAGAATAATTGAAGAAATGTGTTCATTGCTTAGTCGGTAAACAGAAAAGGGTTACTTTTCAGAGTCATCCGCCTTCGAGGAAAACCTAAAAAGGCTGGAGTTGGTACATTCTGATTTGTGTGGTCCTTTTAAAGAAAGAACTAAAGGTGGTGCACTTTATTTTGTGACTTTTATTGATGATCATTCTCGCAAGCTCTGGGTGTTTCCTTTGAAGATCAAGGATCAGGTACTTGATATGTTCAAGGATTTTCAAGCGTTGGTTGAGAGACAGATAGGGAAGAAATAGAAATGCATCCGCACAGACAATGGTGGTGAATATATTGGTCCTTTTGATAACCATTGCAGAGCGCAGGGTATTCGGCATCAGAAGACTCCTCAGTTAAATGGTTTAGCAGAGAGGATGAACAGAACGCTTGTTGAGAGGGTTAGATGTTTGCTTTCAGAGGCTAAACTGCCAGATTCCTTTTGGGCAGAAGCACTTAATACTGCGGCTTATGTTATCAATTTGTCTCCTACTGTTGCTTTGGATGGTGATGTCCCTGACAGAGTTTGGTTTGGTAAGGATGTTTCCTATGATCATTTGAAAGTCTTTGGCTGTAGAGCTTTTGTGCATGTTTCTAAAGATGAAAGGTGACAAACGCTCAACACACACCTCGGCTTGAGGTATGAACGGTCATCGCAATACAATTTACCCAACTAGGAGTCGGGGTCGAATCCATAAGGAACAAAGTGATGCGATCAAAGTAGTGGAGGAACTAAACATATTTGAAAAAGCTAGAGTAGGATAACGAGGTGATGGAATGATATTAACAACTACAAACTACACTAGAAAATCAAGTAAATGTGATCTATGGCCTTCTAACAACCAAGGAAAATAAGTTTTGAGCCTAGGATGAAATTATAGCACGAGGTTTATATATTATGGCCGAGTCGCTCTAATGTAATCCCTAGAATCCTTCCAGCCTAGAAGGGATTTACCTCAACGGTGCTCGTCAAAGCCATGGTTGAGCTTGTAAAACACTACCCATTACCCGAGGAAAGAAGACCTCTTCCGAGCATAACTTCTTTTAGATGAGTTAGTCTATGAAATAGCCTATCAACCCAAATCCTCGCTAGCTTCACTATTATATGCTAACTAATCTCTCCCTTATCTTTAATTAGCAAAGTAGACAGGCAACTCAAGTTTCGCGAGCACAAAAGTCGAGCAATCAAAACAATGGAAGCTAGATAGTCAAAACCCAACAATATAAATTCCTAGTCATGACTCATTCATATATTCATGTCCAAAATCATATCAATTAATAACACAAATAGTCATGAAATATATTCACAAAATCAATTCTTCAACAACATCAACAACACCAAATATATTCAATACAAAGCATGAAACTAAAGAAAGGAGTACTAAGGTTGAGAATTTCTCAATGGGTTGCTCCAAATCTTCACCCTCTTGGTGTTCTTGTTGATGGATCCTTGCTCCAAGATTGGAAAAATGGACAAAAGATGAGCCCTAGGTCGTGCAAGGGCTGAATATATGTTCCCCATTTAGGCTGCTGTGAAATTACAAAACTGTCCACTGCAGTTCAGACGCGAACCTTCGCGATCGTGTTCATACTGGCGCTATCACGCTTTACTGCTTTTTTTTCCTTCTGTGCGATCGCGCTTAATTTGGCGCTTTCGCGCTAGTTGTTTCAGTCTTCTGCGCGATCGCGTGAATCACTGCGCAATCGCGATGAGCATTTTCCAGTTCAGGATCAGTAGCTCTGCAATTCAGCCTGTTCCGGCTTGTTTTCCATTTATTCGTCACCACATCGTCAATTCTGTAATATGCAACTAAAACATGATAAGTGCGCGTATTTAATCAATAATGCACAACAAAAGCTCAAGTAAGTCGAAGATAATGTGTGGCATTTGGCCCACACATCAAAAGGTCAAAGCTGGATATTAAAACTAGGCAGTGTATCTTCATTGGTTATCGTCAGGATGAATTCGGCTATCGTTTCTATGATCCAGTTGAGAAAAAACTTGTTAGAAGCCGTGATGTTGTGTTCTTTGAAGACCAAACAGTTGAATATTTTGACAAAGCTGAGACAGTTGATTCTCAGAGAGGTGAGAGCTTAGTTGATGTTGATCCAGTTCCTGTGACTGTTGCACCTGAAAAAAATGTTGAAATTCAGATTGATGACCATGTTGATGATCATGTTCAGAATGACCAGCAGGTTGATGAAATTGTTGATGCTCCAGTTCCTGATAATGTGGTTGGCCAACAACAATTCATTGTTGATGCTCCAGATAGTTCACTAAGAAGATATTCTAGAGTGACTGTACCTTCATCTCGGTATCCTCCCGGTGAGTGTGTATTATTGACTGACGGGAGAGAACCTGAATGTTTTGAAAAAGCCATGGAAATTGGAGAAATAGAAAAGTGGTTAGATACTATGCAAGATGAGATGAATTCCTTGCATGATAATCATACCTTTGATTTGGTTAAGCCCTAAAGACAGAAAAGCTTTGAAAAATAGGTGTATTTTCAGGGTGAAACATGAAGATGGTAACCCAATTCTACGGTACAAGGCTAGACTGGCCGTCAAGGGCTTTAAACAGAAAAAGAGAGTTGATTTTAGTGAGATATTTGCTCCTGTTGTGAAGATGTCTTCCATTCGTGTTGTTCTAGGCTTAGCTGCAAGTATGGATATAGAAGTTGAGCAAATGGATGTTAAAATTGCTTTTCTCCATGCTGATTTAGATGAAGAGATTTATATAGAGCAGCCTGAAGGCTTTGAAGTCAAGGGTAAAGAGAATTATGTTTGCAGATTGAAGAAGAGCTTGTATGGCTTGAAACAAGTTCCTAGGCAGTAGTACAAGAAGTTTGGGTCTTTTATGCAGCAGCAGGATTTCAAGAAGACTTCTTTAGACCATTGTGTTTTTGTGCGGAAATTCTCTGATAATGAATTTATTATTTTATTGCTTTATGTTGATGACTTGCTTGTTGTTGGTCATAATGCTTGCAGGATTCAGAAGTTAAAGCAAGAGTTGAACAAGTCTTTTGCCATGAAAGACTTAGGACCAGCGAAGCAGATTTTTAGCATGCAGATTGTCTCTGACAGAGAGGCTAAGAAATTGTGGTTATTACAGGAGAAGTACATTCAGAAGGTACTTCGCAGATTCAGCATGGGTAAAGTTAAGGCTGTCAGTACACCTTTGGCTATGCACTTCAAGTTGAGCAGAAAACAATGTCTTTCTAGTGTTACTGAGAAGGAAGATATGAAGAAAGGTCCTTATGCTTCAGCCGTTGGCAGTTTGATGTATGCAATGATTTGCACAAAACTTGATATTGCTCATGTTGTTGGTATTATTAGCCGTTATCTTTATAATCCAGGAAGAGAGCATTGGAATGCAGTGAAGTGGATAATGAGATATCTTTGTAGCACTACTAGTCAGAGTTTGTGTCTTGGTACAGAGAAACTTGTTCTTTATGGTTGCACTGATTCAGACATGGCTGGTGATAGTGATACTCGCAAGTCTACTTCTGGCTACTTGCTTACTTATGCAGGGGGAGTTGTGTCTTTGCAATCTAGGTTGCAGAAATATGTTGTCATATCTACTACAGAAGCTGAGCTTATTTCTGCTGTTGAAGGCTGTAAAGAGTTGCTTTGGATGAAGCGTTTTTTGAAGGAAATTGACTTTGCTTAGAAGAAATATGTGCTTTATTGTGACAGTCAAAGTGCTATTCATCTTGGCAAGAATTCTACATTTCATGGTAGGTCGAATCATATTGATGTGAGGTACCATTGGATTCGAGATGTGTTGGATGCTAAGTTGCTTTCACTTGAAAAGATCCACACCAATGACAATGGTTCAGACATGCTTACTAAATCTTTGCCAAGAAGGAACTTTGAAGAGTGTTGTATGATCGCCGGGATGGAGGTCTCCTCCACATATAGTCGGGAGGGGTAGAATTGTTGGGGTTTTGGGCCTATTTCCCTTCCTATGTGAATAAATAAAAGCCCACTTTTGGACCAGCCCACTACATGTCCTAAGCCCACTAGTATCAAGACATATATAAGCATTCTTATATCTGATTTTTGGATTAAGAACAAGAGATATACCACCCACATATTGAGAGAAATAGAGAGAGAGCGTACAGATTTTTCTGCACATATTCAGCCACTACAGTCAATTTTGAAAGGCGATTCCCGCTTCGTTCTCGTCTGATTAAGCTGATTTTTGGACACCACGTTTCTCTCAACTTGATTTTAGATTGGGAACTGAAAGAGATCGATTTAGAGCTCTGCAGCATCAGAATTTAGCTCGTGAAGAGTTACTACATTTTTGGTGATTCTACTCATTTCTTCTCTAGTTTTGGTGCTTTTGGTATATGTATTATTGCTCCGTGTTTGGCACTTGTTGTGTAGCTATTTGGAGAACACTTTGTACCCTTGTTATTGATTAGTGGAGCTTTGGTTGACTTTGGTCCCGTGGTTTTTTACCTCTTCACATTGAAGAGGTTTTCCACGTAAATTTAGTGTCTCGTGTGTTGATTACTTTGTTTGCTTGCCTTGCGATTTTATTGGTTGTTTGGTGGATGCCCCGTTACCATTTGTGCTTCACTTAAATTTCTACTCTTATTCAAATAGTATGGAAAGTTTAGACTTGGATATTCCTTCCGCATTTACCTTGTCGTGAAACTTTGGTATTGCTTGATTTCTTCCCAACATGAACTTCATGCCTAAGGTATAAAGTTCAATTTCAACTATCAAGGCCTGAACTTTTAGACATAGATGCGTAAACTTCAACACTTGTGGGCTGAAGTTGAACTTCAACTTTTGTGGTGTAAAGTTCAGACCACAAGGATTGAAGTTCCAAAAAGTGATCTTTCATGCAAATCCAATAAAAAAAGTGGCCTCAAAGCAAAGACCAGTGGCAAAACTGGGCTCTGAGCGAAATTTTTATGCTAAATGTTCACCTACTTTACATAACTAGTATCTCGGCACGTGCATTACATGTGGATGCTGAGTGTACTAGCCATAATATGATGTAAGATTAAGTGAATATTATTAATAATAGGCGTTGAACCAAACCTTTTAAGAGCGCCATTAATCACAGCCAAGTATGAATACACCTAATTTCAGGAGTTAGCTCTATCGATCAAAGAGCACCTCATGTGTTGCCTTGACTACATGATAGCAAATGCCATTATATTTCATCTCTGGGATTTCCAATATTCTACATCTGTTTATGTAGCCCGGACAACAACCTTTTGTGATTGTCCGATTTTATTACTGAAGTTTGAATAATTGGTAGGATTAAATTGTAGAACTGTAGCTCTTCCATCTAATTATGGTAAAGAAAGGAATTGTTACACAGAGTGATCAAACTTAGGCATATTATACATGACAGTCTGCTGTTTGACACCCCTACCAAGCTTCATGTAGCAACTAACTTCATATTTTATGCACAATTGACTATTCCAGATGAGATTTGTGGTACTATTGTGTCTTTTTTAGAGTAAAATTCTGCCAAGAAAATCATTCTGGATTACCTGTGTTGAACCCCAAAAATTACCCTTTCTTTAAGAAAAGACAAATTTCGGGTATATTTCAACAAAATGGGACTCCAAAGGTTTCTTTGGAGTCGCCACCTAATTTAAGGATTATTAGGAACCTAAGTTAACTAAAGAGTGCAATTTATTCTTTATTTAAAAGAAATTAAATTCAGAGATTCTAGGTAAGTGGTTCTTTTAAATTCGAAAGAAGGTCCCTTGCGGGAGCACTTTCGAAAGTCCGCTAAATGCGGTTAATCCGGCGGTTTTCACGAATTTGTTAAGGCTATTTGAATTAATTTTAACTAAGTATAATATGAATAATATAAATAAGATAAGATTTTAATTATGCCGATACTTAGATAAATAAATGACCCAATTTAAGATTAATTAAATGGATAATGAAATAATAATCACTTAATTAATTAATAAAATAAATAAAGGTTAAATGTCGTTAAATAATTAAATAAAACAAATTAGATAAATAATTGGATAGTAATAAATTATTAATTAATTGATTGAATAAATAGATTAATAAATAAGAAAATAAATAAATTAATTAAATAAATGAATACTTATCAATTTTAATTAAATAAGGGAGTAACTGAATAATAATTGATTGGTTAAATAAATAAATGAATAAATATTTAATTGATTAAATAAATGATTAATTGAAATTAAATAAATTAGATTAAGTAAATGAATAAATAAAGGATCAAAAATTTAATTGATTAACTAAATAAATAAATTAGATTAGATAAATAAACAATTGAATATTTAATACAATAAATAAAGAAACAATTCAAATGCGAATTATGACGAGGGTACGATTTTTTGGTCGAATTTGATTTTGCACTCATTAATTGACAAATGATTCTAAACATCCATAGATTAATTGGCGATTCGAAAAGAAATGATACAAAGCATTCATATAAAATAATTTAAGTGATTTACAATAGTTATTCACAATTCAAATCTCATTTCTATCCTACCAGGCTGCTAATCCGGTCTATGGGGAAATCCTATGCATTTTCTAAGGGAGCGGGAAAAGATGGAGTTTAGAAGATAGAACCCGGAAGCGCAAACTCAATCATTGAGCCTTGGACTTGTGATTTTCATTTTTCTTTCTTTTACATTTTCGGGGATATCAAGTCCCGAAAATGCGAAGCGGATCGAATAACTCCCGAATGCACGCCATCCCAATTTGTGAGTTTAGCAACTCAAACTCGTCCCCAAAAGTATTCATGCAAAAGATAGCACGAGATAAAGATTAGAATCGCACTTTAAGAAAATGATAACAAACAAGACAAATTATTCTAGCATTTCATAAACGCAATTAAGAATTTCGCCAAACAAAGTCACAGAAGCAACATAATGAAAACACATTTTAGAAACTTAAGAGAAAACAATCCGACACAAACAATGAATAGGAGACATTCACTTTGAATCTTACAAACTCTTATAACCCTGCTAAAAATTTTTCATGTTTTTGACACATTTCATAACCAAGTCAGTCTACGAATCAAAATAATAAGCAGGTAGCTGCACAATTGCAACCTTAATTGAATAACGAAAAATGACTTAAGAACTTGGTTCTAAGCTAGGAGCAACAACTAGTAGATATAAAAGAAATCTCAAGCCATGAGTTATAAACAAGGACTTCACATAAAGAAACTTAGAAGGAAAGCAAATCAGGGCAGTAAAGATTCAATTTTCATTTACGTAAACCATGTGGAGGTGATTTTCTCAACCTAAAGCCAATTAGCACCTAACAACAGCAAACACATTTAGAGATCAACTCCAACTCATAATCAACTTCTAAGGATTGAAACATAAATCATTCAAGGGAAGATGGGGCAATAGACAAATCATAAGCAACAACTTCAGGCTGAAACTAAACTAAGGACAGAAAACCAGGAAAGACCAACTCTTTGGCTCAAGAAAACCTTCCAGAAACATAACAGCTTACCCTATCATAGAACAACTGATCCTTGGAAAATTTAGAGGGAACAGACCCAAATAGATGGAGCACAAAATTGACTTTAATCTAAAAAAAATAAACATGAGGAAATGAGAACAGACACCAGACCACGCGACCTCCGACTAATTAAGCATAGAAGCAGCCTTTATACCTTTCAAAAGCTTCAATCTGAAACCCAAACTCCAACCTAAGACTAACTCCAAACACCTTTACACTTCTACTACTCCCTCACTGCCTACATGAACCCCAAACCCCTGCAAAACTTTGCTAACACCTACCTATCAAACTCCCAGAACCTCTCCTCACACAGCACCATAAACACTCATACATTCTCATGATTCCCTGCTTCTTTACTGCACTACCTCAGATCTATGCCTTCCTCCTACTTCATCACAACCAGAACAGACCTCCAAACTACAGGACAAAATACCAGGCAAACAACCTGAACCAGAACAGCCTTACCACTAACAGGAAACAGAAACAGCCTCACCCTTTAACCTCTATAGCTAACCTAAAACACCCTTGAAAACACCACTGCTTTCTGAGAACTCACACACTTCTAAAGCTAAACAGAACACCTGATGTCCTCTGCATAACTGCTTCTGCAGCCTAACAACCTACTATGCCAACTCACTAATCAGCCTAACAAACTCCAACTCTCCCTGAACCTGGAACTCCCTCATGCTCTCACCTCTTACAAGCAGAACCAGGACTAACTCCTACACTTCTCCTCAAGCACAATCAAACTTTAGGAAAACAGGAAAGAAAAACTTTAACAATTTGACACAGCTTTAAGACCAAACAGACATAGGAAATTATGCTCATGCTACCTCTAACAAACCTAGACTTGCTCAAATAAACAGAAAACCAAGAGAAATTCTAATGACTCTCATCTTTATACTAGATTAAAGACTGACTACTAGACTTCCTCACAGAACCAAGAAAACAATTTTCCTTTCATGACATTTAAGGAAATAAGCTTGATTTAAGACTAAATGAACTGCTGCATACACATATCATTGGAAAAGTTGAATTTTTTAAATCACATCTATGCATAACAACTTATAAACAAACACACAGCTTCTCTTTACATGCTGCATTTAGCATGACACAGCTTCAATACCAATACTTCAATCAATACCATACCTAAACTGATTCGTTCAGATAGAAAAACATTCACAGAGATTAACAATCAGTATGCCATCTAAAACTTAATCAACAACGCAAATGAATCCCATGTTGCCAAAACAGAATATCAAAAATAAATAAGGTCGAGATTTTACCATTTTATGAGCAATGAACTGAAACGTCGAATCTAAAGCCTCGGACTCAAACTAAAGCGACGATTCGAACAAGGTCGATGACTTGAAAGGTAAAGCGACGACTCAAAACCAAAATGCGCAAAACAGTCACAGAGAAGATATTTAAAACTAAAAAAAATCAAAGTAAACTTATATGTATTTTTTTATGCATTCTGCCTCCTTTTTGTTACCCCCCCCCCCCCCCCAAAAAACACTGGAACCCCCGAAAATGAATCAAAAGAAACAATATATACCTGAATTTAGGGTTTGGACTCCCGCTTGAAAATCCCAAATCGACCCTACTCGCTTTTGCTTTTCCCTTATTAAACCAGGGTCAAAATAGTATAATCCTTTGGATCGTACTAGTTTCACCTTGATTTTCAAAGGGAATCTGAACGTTGGAAGATTCATGGCTCGGATTGAAAACAATTCAAAAATGGACGATTGAGATTGATTGTTGTACTGGAAAGAGGGTAAAGAGAATGGGGACCAGCTGAGTACGAATTTCTTGGACTGATTCAAGATTTTTTAGGGGATTTGAGACCAATCGCGGGTCGAAAAATGGGCTTCGGATCGATTTTTTGGGGGAGACGGGTAAGACTGAAATGGGGAGGGAGATTAGGCGTGTGTATTGTATATGTATGGATTGCAGAAGTAGGCTAATTGGATGGGGGCTTGCACATTTAGCCCTTTTTTTAACTTTTAGTTAGACTAATTACATTTATAAGCTGGTTTTTAAAGTAAAAATATAATTTAACCCTTTTCTTCCAAAATATATTAATTTACTTTCATGAATTTTAATTTTAATAATTAATTTTTTATTTAATTAATTAAAAATTCGGGACGAAATTAGGTGTCAACAGCTACCCCTCTTTACCCGAAAAGGATGAAAGAATTTTCAGGGTAAAGAAGTTGACGAGAAGCCAATTTTGTTCCGATAAGACCAAGACTTTTAATTTCCAGGGACCAAAATACGAGGCTTACGGACATGGCCGAACTCCGGTTTCCGAGTTGCCTACATATCTCGGGCTGAAAGAGAATCAGGCCATATGTAGTTCGACGACTCTTAAATACAAAGACTCGCACGATTGACAAAAGAAAGGACGCACGAATAGAAAAGAATTCAAACTGATGCCTAATCTGAAATGAAAGATTAGGTGAAACTTGCTTGTTCGAGTGTGATTCTTCAGATCCTCGTTGACGAGTCTAGCTCATATCAACGATTGCCCCAGTTCACTGCTAAGAAAGAGTTCCACGTTATGCTCCAAATGCTGCTGCCTTGCTGCTAAAATTCTGTAACAATCTCAACAAACAGTAAGCGAACACCTGCTAATAAACTGTAATAATTGGAATAAGAAATAGATAAAGTGATAAAATTGTAAATGCGGGTTGCGGTATCATTGATAAGTTCTTCCTTCGATCAATTGACAAAGTACTCCGCCCGGAGAACCTCTAAGCTGATTCTTATTCTGAAACAGTAAAGCAAGACAATATGTAAAGCGAGAACGAATGGTAAAGTGCAAGGCTTTCATAAGATAAGTTGACTAACGAGACATAATATTCTCAAGTCGACTTGGCTAATCTATATCCTACGCAGGTAAAATAACGTTCATTTATAAGGCGAACGAGCCCAAAACATTCAATTGTAAGGCGAATGAGCCTAAAACGTTCAATATAAGGTGAACGAGCCTAAATTTGATAGCAGCCTGCAAAACAAAGTTGCAAATTGGATTAATTAAGGCAGGATAATGCAAAACAAATAAGCAAAACTAGATCGTGTTGCTTGTATTAATAGTGCTGCAAAGCATTGGATGCCTTCAGTTCTTATTGAATCTGATGTTCAATTTCTGCAAATTTAAAGTAAATGCGTTAGAAAACGAGTGAATAATAAAGCAAAGGCTATAATGGAAAAGAAAGAAATGGATTTGCTCTGCATATGCGGCAAGGCGAATAATCTTTGAGAAATTGATGGTTGACGGTAGGAACAATAACAAAAGAGCCTTCAATTGCCTATGATAGGCTTCATGATAATGCCTCCAATTGCTTATGGTAGGCTTCAAATGATAACGATGTCTTCGCTTGCTCACGATAGACTTGATAATAAGACCCCCCCTCCCCCCCCCCCCCCCGATTGCTTATGGTAGGATCAATGATAAAAGAGCCTTCAATTGCTTATGATAGGCTTCAAAATAAGGCCTCCAATTGCTTATGGTAGGCTTCAATGCTAATGAAGTCTTCGCTTGCTCACGATAGACTTGATAATAAGACCCCCCCCCCCCCCCCCGATTGCTTACGATAGGATCAATGATAAAAGAGCCTTCAATTGCTTATGATAGGCTTCAACATAAGGCCTCCAATTGCTTATGGTAGGCTTCAATGCTAATGAAGTCTTCGCTTGCTCACGATAGACTTGATAATAAGACCCCCCCGATTGCTTACGGTAGGATCAATAATAAAATAGCCTTCAATTGCTTATGATAGGCTTCAGAATAATGCCTCCAATTGCTTATGGTAGGCTTCAATGCTAATGAAGTCTTCGCTTGCTCACGATAGACTTGATAAGAAGACCCCCTGATTGCTTACGGTAGGATCAATAGTAAAATAGCCTTCAATTGCTTATGATAGGCTTTAAAATAAGGCCTCCAATTGCTTATGGTAGGCTTCAATGCTAATGAAGTCTTCGCTTGCTCACGATAGACTCATAATAAGGCCCCCGACTGCTTACGGTAGGCATGACGTAATTTGTAAGTGCAAGGTGCAATATCTTTGATAAATTGTCTTCCAATCAACTGGCGAAACAATAAAGCAAGTGCGAAGGCATAGTGCAAATCCTTTTCAACAAGCATGACAAATCAACTGGCAAGCCGGTCGGGCATGAAGCAAGGAGGGTCTTGGGGTTGATTGTCTACAAATCAGCTGGTGATCCGATCCGGCACAAAGCAAGGAAGGTCTCAGGGCTGACTTGTTAACTTGGTGGTCAACAGCAATGCAAGAGCCATTTGGCGAATCAATAGGCGAGATAGTCCAACAAAGGGAATCCTCGTAGCCGATGGTCAACCTGAAATAAAGCGATGCCCTATTTGGCTTAGTTTTGAAAACACAAAAATAAGCCTTGGCTTTGTCGCCTAGTAGGAATGAAAGTCATAGGGGTAGAAATGCCGCATGTTCGGCAATAACTCATGACAAAGCATAATGCTTTAAGTCATGAAAAGGCAATGCGACGCAATCTGCAAGGCAACTTTGGATGCGCGTTCAATAAATTATTCATCCATAGTGCAAATGATCCTCTCATTGAAAACTTTCATGTTCCTGCTCTCAAAGAAAATTTTGTTAGTTTTGGGGAGGGGCGTTTGATTTGTGCTAATTCCCCTTGAACTTGATGCCGCTGCTCCCTCGTTCTTCTTTGGATTTGGGCTTGCAAATTATACTCAGAGACTTGACTTATGAACTCAATATTGTATAATATTTCAAGATAGAGGCAAAGTAAAGTAATTAGGTGAAATAGTAAGCAAGTAATCACTGATATGCAAATGAAAAGTTTATAATGCATTTAAAGTTTCTGCTTTAACTCAAACTCATGACATATCTCGAAACAAACTGAACGTCCTTTGTATTTGCAACTTGTGCTAATCTTGAATACTTTTAGAACTTTGCCGCTTCATCCTTTGATAGGTAATACCAATTTTGCAAAAATCTGCCCCAGTTATAATCTTTATGCCTTCGAACTCTTTTTGCAAAATTTGCCCCAGTTTCTATCTTCCATATTTTCAATTCATCTTGCAAAATTTGCCCCAATTGCTATCTTTCAAAACTTCAAATTATCTTGCAAAATTGCCCCAGTTGCTTGCCTTAGGGGAGACTGAAAATTTTAATATTATAGAGTCGAGCCCGTTAAGAGCGCCTACGTATCCCTCCACGGGAATCAGACTGTGCGTAGTTCTGCTTACATAAAGATTTTTTTGGGAAGATATGGCAATCTAAGTACGAAGCCATATCCGAATTGAAAAATCCACGCATCTGCCCAGATGCATAGTTCGGCATTACATCATAAAAGATAAACAAGCCTAAAGTGTTACAATATTTTGACCGAATCCGACGGGGATTGCCTACTTATCCTGTTGCCATTCCAGGAATCAGGTCAGAAATAGTTCAAACTTACATAAAAGAGGAAATAGGGGAAATTCTTATATCAATGTGACCAAACTCTATGTGAGTTACTACGTATCCCGCCTTGGGATTCAGGTCACGCGTAGTTCGCCTTACATCAAAGATTACATTCAAAACCATGCTAACTTGCGATTGCCTCAAACATAGTATCTTTTTACAGCATCTGCGTTGATTACCTTTGGCCAAACTTGATTATAAATATCTGCTAGGATTAGTGTTCTTCCACATAATGACATTGCCAACTTGGCGCAAATTTTCCCGTTGCCTCCTCTTAATAAGGAAAGAGCTTCTTCAACATCAATTGCCCCGGTTTGAAGTAAATTATTCAAATCTTCTCTTTGTGCATTCAACATCTTCCAACTTATCTTCTTGAATGGTTTCTCAAACAAAGGACTTCCATTTGTATAGAAAAACCGCTTCGGCTCCAATTGCCAGCAAATAAAGCTGCCCCAGTTTGAAGTTCTAACGGTAATGTAATATCCAAAGAGTGCAAAAAGTAACCTTCCAGTGCATCATCCTTAAATCGTTCAGCTGTTTCGTTATAGATCACAAGCAAAGTTCAAGCAGGTTTTGTTATTTTAAATTTGAAATAATAGTAAGTATATTAATCAAAAGCAAATAATAAAGCCCATGGATAATTAAAGTATAGCAAAATAATAAGGTAGGAATGCAGTGCATTTGTTTATTCAAAACCTAATTTAGGGAGGCATACAACATAAAAGTAAACATGCAGGATTTAAAAGAATTATTTGAAAGACATTAACATAAACAAAGTGCAAAACACAATTCAGGGCCTCAAGCTGACTGTGATGCCAAAACAAAAATAGGGAGCTCATTCATCAAGTCTCTTTTGGACCGCAAGTCCAATTAGCCATCACATCACTTGGTTCAGCATTCTGCACATGTGGCTCTTTCTCAGAATCTTCAATAGTTGCACTGCATTTCAATCCATCATTCAAGAATAGGCTACCAACACCTTCAATCAAATTCTGCATGGCCATTTTTGGTGCTTGGACAAATGACTGGTTCAATGGTAAAAGAGGCTGTATCATGACACTAGTCGGCTTCTTCTCAGACTCAACCTTTTCCATCTTTCCTTCAGTGGGGTTGCCACCTAGGCCAAAAGTTCCCTCATTCTTTGGCAATAGAGTTAATGCTTGCTTAGGTACCTTAAAAGCAATATTATCAACCTTTACATCATAGATAGAGACTATGGTGCCCTTCAGATTTGGTTCCTCCTCAAGAGAAATCATATTAACTGCATTGTTACCATGATTGGGAAGAGGATTATCATGCACTTTTGGCTGAGTGCCGGTGAGTTGAATGGTGCCTGCTTTGATTAAACCCTCGACCTTGTCTTTGAAAGTATAACATCTCTCAATATCATGGTCGGCTGCCCCTGAGTGATAAGCACAGTGCTTATTTGCATCATATCATTTTGGAGGTGGGTTTGGAGTGTTATCAGGGATAGGCTGCACAACTCCCGCATTTCTTAATCTCTCAAAAAGCTGGCCATATGACTCGGCTAGGGGAGTATAGGTTTTGGTTGCTCTCCTTTCGTAATTCTGATTAAACCCTTGCACATTGGGACGAACAGGAGGACGAGGCTGGTAATTCTGGAGTGCTTGAAAATTTAGCTGACGAGGGTATTGATTAGGTGCATGTGCTCTAGGTTGGTAGTAATTGGCTTGTGCATTGTAAACCGGATAAGGAACAGGTGGCATCTGGTAGTGAGTGGGGTAATTTGGGTAATATGGGCTTTGGTAGGTGGGAAAAGCAGACGAATTGTCAAGATTCAACTTTCCAGCCGGTCGACGCTCGATGTCTCCCACAACAGCTCCCACTTCCTCCTTCTTCTTTTTGTTAAATCCGTTTCCAGACCCAGACTGGATTGCCTTACTTGTAGCTTGCAAAGCGGCCAAATTTGTGATCCTACCAGATTTCAAACCAGCTTCATACATCTCCCCTGTTTTCACTAGATTGGCAAAAGTAGAGTTAGTCATGGATGTCATTCGATCATAGTAAAATTCATCCAATGTCTCGATGAAATGTCCCACAAACTCTTCCTCACTCATGGGAGGCTTAACTTTGTCAGCCTCACTCCTCCAACGTACCGCGTATTCCCTAAAGGTCTCGGTCGACTTCTTCCTAAACCTTGCAATAGTCAACCGATCTAATGGTATTTCAGCATGGAAACCAAAATGCTCCATGAAGTCGTGAGCCATACTCCTCCAGTTAATCTATTTTGAGGGATCCTGCTCGGAGTACCAGTCTAAAGCTTCGCCTTCAAGACTATGAATGAATAATTTCATACGGAGCTCTTCATTCTTCCCCACTCCCAAGGTTTCACAGTACCTTCTCAAATGGGCTCGGGGGTTGCCTTTGCCATCAAACTTAACAAACTTTGGTACTTGTACCCTTCTGGGTATTCAATCCCAAGATGAACACACAAGTCTTCATATTCTAGACTTTCCTTGTCCTTGCCTTTTGATGCTTTGCTAAGAGCACTCATCACCCAACCTTGTATTTTTTTCTCCAAATCTTCACCCCCATCGACTGCTTTTTCAGCTCTTCTAACACCATTTTGAAACTTCACATAAGGAGGATTGGTGTAATCATCAATTTGCACAATAGGAACATCTTGCCCGCCAGATACCGCAACTTGGAATAATGCGGACGGATTTTCAGTATAAGCTTGCGGGATGGGTTCATTTTGGTAAGTGGAGGTTTGGTATGGATATGGAGTGTGTGTCTGATAATAAGTATTGGTAGGGTGCGGGGTGTATGATGGGTGTTGTTGATGTGATGGGTAGATGGGTGGTCGGTTGATTGTTTGGCTAGATTGAGCGTTATTTGGAGGTGGAGCTTGGACAAGTGGCAAGTTGCTTTGGTGGACTGGTGCTTTTAAAGAATTGTGGGTGTTCAAAGGTGTGTTCATATTGGCGACCCCATCAATTGAGTTCAGAGATTGCCCCAGAGATTGCCCCATTTGAACTAGAGAGTGTGATGCATCGAGCCCACGCAGCGGCGTGTTTTTAGGAGTTTGCCCTTTTATCGCAGCCAGCTCATCTTTTAGCATCTGTAGTTCCTTAGCCATTTCAAGAATCAGTTCGTCTTGAGCAATAATGACATTTCCTCTTGATGATTCAGGAGTTGCGAGATTTTTCTCGGTATTGCGAGGTTCATCATCTATTCCAGTCATTGTCAGTTGTGGAAATGTGTACCAGTATGCAGATTGGTCCTTTGTCCTTGTGTAATAGGAGTGATCAGCCAGCTTAAATCAGCACAAATCAAACCTCTGAATGGGGGATAAACAAAACAAAAGAAAAGTTCAAAAGTAGCCATGTTAGTTTGCATGTCATTGGCAAAATTGCACACAAATCACGAAGCGCGCATCACGTAGCGCTTTGCACTTTAAACAAGTTGACATGTGGCAAACACAAGTAGTTGAGCATAAATAAAAATGCAAACGCTTCCTACCCTGTAAGGTGCCTCTTTGTGCCAGAGGTGGGCCTAAGACGCGCAAACAAGTGGTAACGAAAAATAGTTCATGCCAGTTTTGAGCGATTCAGATTTAGAGTAAGCGATAAATAACAACAATAATTTATAACAATCAGCTCTCCGCCTCGACGTTGCAATTCCATTATCCCAACTAACTTCCAAAAAAATTGGTGTCAACTCGAAGTTTTGACACAGCTCCTGCTCTCTACAACATCTGCACCAAATTTCTAAACCCAAATGCCTAAAACCCGAAACAAACCTCTATACCTTTTGCAAACATCAACGCTCCTCCAAGCACAACTCCCAATTATCTCACAACATCCAGGGGTGAGATTTCCAACTGCCTTCACAATACCAGACTGCAAATCATGAAAGGCGCCAATTGGCCTTTCAAAAATAAAACCTCACTGGTCCTCGGCTTTAGTCAAGCCTCTCAGCTTCCTAGGTTTTGCAAGGCTCACAGGCCTTGTTCATAGGGCTCCTCACTGGTCCTCGGCTTTAATCAAGCCTCTCAGTTTCCTAGGTAGCCAAGACCGCACTGGTCTTCAAGGAGGGACCCCATTGGTCGTTTATAGACATAGGGGCTTCACTCTCCTAGTATGCGACAAGCATACTTCATTCCATAAGAATTTGCAGCTGGTTAGTCAACATGGGCCTGCACACACGCAAAGCCATTCACGAGAGGGACCCCACTGATCCTTTCAAAGACACCAGGGGCTTCGCCTCTTAGATCTCACTACACCAGGCTATCTCCAAAACACAAACCAATCAAATCTGCCTAACTTTTCCCGAACTGCAATTCTGTCTATGATCTCAAATTCTATGTGGACTGCTATGACCACATAGATTCTGCTAGATTCTTCCATTTTCTGACCTAAAGGACAACATAGGGGACAAAATTCTAAATCTGATTTTGCTCAAAATATGGTTAGGACTGAGGATTCGTCATCACATAGCACATAATATGCATTGCCGTTGGGTTTTTAAAAACCCGTTGACGTAAGGGTGGTTTCCTAACTATGGAGGCGGTACCAAGGACCGGGTCCATACTAAAGTGTAAATGCATGCATGCTCCTAAAAATCCGTCTAAGAGTGGGTTAACGGTTGAGGCTAACAGGTGAGTGGCAGGCGGCTTCGTGGTCGAATAACTCCCACGACAATCCGCCGGTACACCAACTCGTCAAAGGGTTCTTTAGTGGAAGAAATTGCGGGTGTGTATGCACACACCTCGGGGATATTTGAGTGAGAATGCAAGAGGTTCCCAGGAGTGGGGGAAGTATGAACGGAATGCCAGTTTATATGTGCACAAAGAGGGTGTAGTGACATGCTTTCGTGATACACAGCAATTAATTAAATTAACTAAGCATGCTCGCAAATAAACGGTAGATATAATCATGCCAGTTTCAAGATACAAACGCAATAATTAAATAAGCTATGCATACTAGTATCGGCATACAACTCAAACAAAATAAACAAACAAATTCATGAAAGCCTTTTGGTTAGAACCATTTGCGTATCCCCAGCGGAGTCGCCACGCTGTTGAACCCCAAAAATTACCCTTTCTTTAAGAAAAGACAAATTTCGAGTATATTTCAACAAAATGGGACTCCAAAGGTTTCTTTGGAGTCGCCACCTAATTTAAGGATTATTAGGAACCTAAGTTAACTAAAGAGTGCAATTTATTCTTTATTTAAAAAAAATTAAATTCAGAGATTCTAGGTATTCTTTTAAATTCGAAAGAAGGTCCCTTGCGGGAGCACTTCGAAAGTCCGCTAAATGCGGTTAATCCGGCGGTTTTCACGAATTTGTTAAGTCTATTTGAATTAATTTTAACTAAGTATAATATGAATAATATAAATAAGATAAGATTTTAATTATGCCGATACTTAGATAAATAAATGACCCAATTTAAGATTAATTAAATGGATAATAAAATAATAATCACTTAATTAATTAATAAAAAAAATAAAGGTTAAATGGCGTTAGATAATTAAATAAAACAAACTAGATAAATAATTGGATAATAATAAAGGATTAATTAATTGATTGAATAAATAGATAAATAAATAAGCAAATAAATTAATTAATTAAATAAATGAATACTTATCAATTTTAATTAAATAAGGGAGTAAATGAATAATAATTGATTAGTTAAATAAATAAATGAATAAATATTTAATTAAATAAATAATTAATTAATTGAAATTAAATAAATTAGATTAAGTAAATGAATAAATAAAGGATCAAAAATTTAATTGATTAACTAAATAAATAAATTAGATTAGATAAATAAACAATTGAATATTTAATACAATAAATAAAAAAGTAATTCAAATGCAAATTATGACGAGGGTACGATTTTTTAGTCGAATTTGATTTTGCACTCATTAATTGACAAATGATTCTAAACATCCATAAATTAATTGGCGATTCGAAAAGAAATGATACAAAGCATTCATATAAAACAATTTAAGTGATTTACAATAGTTATTCACAATTCAAATCTCATTTCTATCCTACCAGGCTGTTAATCCGGTCTATGGGGAAATCCTATGCATTTTCTAAGGGAGCGGGAAAAGATGGAGTTTAGAAGATAGAACCCGGAAGCGCAAACTCAATCATTGAGCCTTGGACTTGTGATTTTCATTTTTCTTTCTTTTATATTTTCGGGGATATCAAGTCCCGAAAATGCTAAGCGGATCGAATAACTCCCGAATGCACGCCATCCCAATTTGTGAGTTTAGCAACTCAAACTCGTCCCCAAAAGTATTCATGCAAAAGATAGCACGAGATAAAGATTAGAATCGCACTTTAAGAAAATGATAACAAACAAGACAAATTATTCTAGCATTTCATAAACGCAATTAAGAATTTCGCCAAACAAAGTCACAGAAGCAACATAATGAAAACACATTTTAGAAACTTAAGAGAAAACAATTCGACACAAACAATGAATAGGAGACATTCACTTTGAATCTTACAAACTCTTATAACCCTGCTAAACTTTTTCATGCTTTTGACACATTTCATAACCAAGTCAGTTGACGAATCAAAATAATAAGCAGGTAGCTGCACAATTGCAACCTTAATAGAATAACGAAAAATGACTTAAGAACTTGGTTCTAAGCTAGGAGCAACAACTAGTAGATATAAAAGAAATCTCAAGCCATGAGTTATAAACAAGGACTTCACATAAAGAAACTTAGAAGGAAAGCAAATCAGGGCAGTAAAGATTCAATTTTCATTTACGTAAACCATGTGGAGGTGATTTTCTCAACCTAAAGCCAATTAGCACCTAACAACAGCAAACACATTTAGAGAGCAACTCCAACTCATAATCAACTTCTAAGGATTGAAACATAAATCATTCAAGGGAAGATGGGGCAATAGACAAATCATAAGCAACAACTTCAGGCTGAAGCTAAACTAAGGACAGAAAACCAGGAAAGACCAACTCTTTGGCTCAAGAAAACCTTCCAGAAACATAACAGCTTACCCTATCATAGAACAACTGATCCTTGGAAAATTTAGAGGGAACAGACCCAAATAGATGGAGCACAAAATTGACTTTAATCTAAAAAAATAAACATGAGGAAATGAGAACAGACACCAGACCACGCGACCTCCGACTAATTAAGCATAGAAGCAGCCTTTATACCTTTCAAAAGCTTCAATCTGAAACCCAAACTCCAACCTAAGACTAACTCCAAACACCTTTACACTTCTACTACTCCCTCACTGCCTACATGAACCCAAAACCCCTGCAAAACTTTGCTAACACCTGCCTATCAAACTCCCAGAACCTCTCCTCACACAGCACCATACCTACATTCTCATGATTCCCTGCTTCTTTACTGCACTACCTCAGACCTCTGCCTTCCTCCTACTTCATCACAACCAGAACAGACCTCCAAACTACAGGACAAAATACCAGGCAAACAACCTGAACCAGAACAGCCTTACCACTCACAGGAAACAGAAACAACCTCACCCTTTAACCTCTATAGCTAACCTAAAACACCCTTGAAAACACCACTGCTTCCTGAGAACTCACACACTTCTAAAGCTAAACAGAACACCTGATGTCCTCTGCATAACTGCTTCTGCAGCCTAACAACCTACTATGCCTACTCACTAATCAGCCTAACAAACTCCAACTCTCCCTGAACCTGGAACTCCCTCATGCTCTCACCTCTTACAAGCAGAACCAGGACTAACTCCTACACTTCTCCTCAAGCACAATCAAACTTTAGGAAAACGGGAAAGAAAAACTTTAACAATTTGACACAGCTTTAAGACCAAACAGACATAGGAAATTATGCTCCTGCTACCTCTAACAAACCTAGACTTGCTCAAATAAACAGAAAACCAAGAGAAATTCTAATGACTCTCATCTTTACACTAGATTAAAGACTGACTACTAGACTTCCTCACAGAACCAAGAAAACAATTTTCCTTTCATGACATGTAAGGAAATAAGCTTGATTTAAGACTAAATGAACTGCTGCATACACATATCATTGGAAAGGTTGAATTTTTTTAAATTACATCTATGCATAACAACTCATAAACAAACACACAGCTTCTCTTTACCTGCTGCATTTAGCATGACACAGCTTCAATACCAATACTTCAATCAATACCATACCTAAACTGATTCGTTCAGATAGAAAAACATTCACAGAGATTAACAATCAGCATGCCATCTAAAACTTAATCAACAACGCAAATGAATCCCATGTTGCCAAAACAGAATATCAAAAATAAATAAGGTCGAGATTTTACCCTTTTATGAGCAATGAACTGAAACGTCGAATCTAAAGCCTCGGACTCGAACTAAAGCGACGATTCGAACAAGGTCGATGACTCGAAAGGCAAAGCGACGACTCAAAACCAATATGCGCAAAACAGTCACAGAGAAGATATTTAAAACTAAAAAAAAAATCAAAGTAAACTTGTATGTATTTTGTTATGCATTCTGCCTCCTTTTTGTTATCCCCCCCCCCCCCCCCCAAAAAAAAAAAAAAACTGGAACCCCCGAAAATGAATCAAAAGAAACAATATATACCTGAATTTAGGGTTTGGACTCCCGCTTGAAAATCCCAAATCGACCCTACTCGCTTTTGCTTTTCCCTTATTAAACCAGGGTCAAAATAGTATAATCCTTTGGATCGTACTAGTTTCACCTTGATTTTCAAAGGGAATCTGAACGTTGGAAGATTCATGGCTCGGATTGAAAACAATTCAAAAATGGACGATTGAGATTGATTGTTGTACTGGAAAGAGGGTAAAGAGAATGGGGACCAGCTGAGTACGAATTTCTTGGACTGATTCAAGATTTTTTAGGGGATTTGAGACCAATCGCGGGTCGAAAAATGGGCTTCGGGTCGATTTTTTGGGGGAGACGGGTAAGACTGAAATGGGGAGGGAGATTAGGCGTGTGTATTGTATATGTATGGATTGCAGAAGTAGGCTAATTGGATGGGGGCTTGCACATTTAGCCCTTTTTTTTTTACTTTTAGTTAGACTAATTACATTTATAAGCTGGTTTTTAAAGTAAATAATGTAATATAACCCTTTTCTTCCAAAATATATTAATTTACTTTAATGAATTTTAATTTTAATAATTTATTTTTTTTATTTAATTAATTAAAAATTCGGGACGAAGTTGGGTGTCAACAACCTGAACAAGAAATGAGCATATTTTATGGCTTCACAACATTGTGAGAATTACTCAGTTTAGTTCATCCAGAGCAGGCAATACAATGTACTTGGGATACCAAAAACAACATGGAAACGGTTTCTATAGAAGCATGTGGGCATTTATTGTCTAAGAGAGATCTGAAGAATGCATTCTGGACCGAGCAGAGCATGAGAAATTTTATTTTGAGTCTCACACGCCAACTCATATTTATATGAGATATTTTATTACTCGACATGTGGACTGATTTGAGTTCCAAATGCCAAATCATCAAAATCTAAATTAAGAAAGTTTTTCTCTCTCTTCTTCCAATTAACACTCCCCCACCCCATCCTTTATCTTCATTTTTCCAAGCCTCTGCCACTGATGTGTTTTACCTTTTCTCTTCTAAAATCGTTTCGTAAACTACTTTATTCATTTTCTTTGTAGAGTTGCAGCAAAGCTCTAAAAACTGCTTCACCAAACAAAATGAAACTATTATGAGATTTGCTAACCAAATCCCTCGAAGAAGCATCCTCTTAAATTAAAACCTTTGAAATACAAAAACATTATATATCATGTAACAGGAAATGATATAGACTTACTCTAGAAATATCACATGATAGAGGCAGAAGATATTTTGGAAGATGAGTGGAAAAAAAATTAATAAAAAATGAATGGAACAAGGAAACAGAACAATCTGCTAGTTGTTGGTATTTCAATCTTTAGCTGAAATCGTTAAAAAAACGCAGACAAATGAATACCATATTAATGGCAGAGAAAGGGAAAAATGAAGAAGATAAAGGGAGATTGGGGTGGTAACGGGAAGAAGAGAGAGAAAAACTTTCTTAATTTAGATTTTAATGATTTGGCATTTGGAACTCAAATCAGTCCACATATCGAGTAATGAAATACCTCACATAAATATGAGTTGGCGTATGAGACTCAAAATAAAATTTCTCGCAGAGCATTGGCACGTCAAGAAATGTACTCTAACTGTGTCCATTAGTTCTATTTGCCATGTTAGCACCTGTGCATTTGTTGTCGTGAGTTGCTATATGGTTTGTAGCAAGTGTTACCCCAAAACTATTTTGGTCTTCTATTTATAAGAAGGTACTTTTGCTCTTCAGCGATATACGTTTTAATTGCTGTTATTAGAAACAAATGGCTGTCCAAGTTTTAAGTTCCAGTGTAGGTTAAAGCTTAGCATTAATTAACTTATTGTCTTCCTTGAGAATGATTTTCTAGTCTGTATATTCAATCAAAGTTTATTCTTGATTAAAAGATCATCTTCGTCAACTTCAATTGCATCAACGTCTTCAACTTCATGTATCTCCTCCACAATTAAACTCCCATAATTTGCTTTTTTCCTATCAATCCTGACCAGGAAACTGAAATCCTTATCTTTACTCAACACCGATAGTTTTGACGTTGTTGGTTAACAATATAACTTCAGAATCGCGTCAACTAAACTTTGTGCAACAGGCGCATATTAGAACAACACATAGGAGTATTATACATAACTCATGGAATAGGTGTTGTGTATTAAACTGTTAATTAGCTGGACAAATCTTGCTGTAGACGTGCTGTTGTCGATTAAAAATGAGTCTTACGGATGTCTAAAATCCACCATCGTGCAATTAACAACAAGTAGTCGACTTAAAAATGTTGTTGACTAAAAAGAATATAATGATCCATGTAGACATGAAAAGAAGGTTACATGTGCGGTGAATAATTCTACCTGGTTAAATTCAAATTGTTGTAGCCTATATTTAAATTTATAACCCGTTGAGCGTTAACTGAAAGAAAGCAGATACTTAAAAGAGTGCAAACATACTCAGAGGAAAACATAAAACTCCATAGCTAAGGATCCTTAAGTGATATGGAAGCATTTCAACGTGCATTGTCGTTAGAGATTGAAAGATTATATTATTACCTGCCTTCTCAAAGTAAAACAACACATAACTTAAGCTTCAAAAGATGAAAAGTGAAAGGTACTCCATTAGTTAGCTCAAGTGAGAATTCTAGCTTTTTGTACCTTAGATGGTATGACTGTGATTTCTTTAATGTATCTGTCTCCATGGTGTCGCACATGTTATTTAATATAGGTTATAAGAATGTGTAGTCAATTATATGGGGAGGCAAAGTTTGGAAAACTGCCTACGTGCTCACAATATTTATTCTCTTACAATAGCAACTAGTAACCTGTATCAAGAGCATAGATCAACTATTGTGATGAAACCCAGTGAGACAGAAGAATAATAGAGGTTAAGAATATGTGCTTTGAACAACAGAGATGAAGAATAAAGATGAGACATAATTAAGGTCAAAGTTAGAAAAAATTAATTAATTTTATATTGGTATTTAAAATAAACAATATTTTGAGACAAACAATTCTAATTACTATGACAAATAAAATGAAACAGATGGAGTACTAACTAATCACTCTGATCTCTTTAATTTCATTAGTAACATTTGAAATAGAAAATCATTTCTATTTTGATTTTCTAAAACTAGAGATCTTCTTGTAAACTTTCCTCCTAGAAAAATATTAGTCCCATGCACGTTATATGTTGAATTGACTACTACTACTTATTATAATATCAGCCGTGAACACATGAAACCTTTTTAAAAACTCAATTACTCCATTGGATTCTATCTGCATTAAATTTCCTTCCCTTTATTCAGATTCTTACTGCCTAAAGTTTTAACTATATTCTTAACCAGAGGGCCATTTTTTGTGAGAGAGGTGTGTAATGGGGAATCAGGTGAAATTTCCAGGTATAAGTGAAGAATTACAAAAAATATTGGATGCAAATATGGACAACGTGAAGGCCAGGCGTCGTGCTAGAGAGGCATTTAAACATATTCAGCTTTCAATTGATCATATTTTGTTCAAGGTATGTGACATGTTCTTGGTTTGTCATTTTTTATATAAATGTTTGAAGTCTTTTCATAGAAGTTTTGGTGAATTATGATAACTTACGGTTTGAAACTTGGTGGATAATAGGCATGCATGTACTCTTTTCCACTTGACTAGACTTTTACATGCAGCATGGGGCCTAATGTACACATCACCAGGGACGGATTCACCTAGAGCTTTGTGGTGTCATCCGACACCATTGGATCACAAATTTTTGCTAAATATGTATATATAACATGAACCAAAACGAATAGAATATGTATATACGGTAGAAATGACACAACTCAAATCAAAAAAGCTTGTTGGCTTGTTGGTAAAGTGCGTAACTGTTGACTCAAAGGTCCAAGATAGTTAACCTTCTTTGTTAAGCTTTCTTGAAACAATAGATCGTATGGCACATCTCAAGTTGTAGTCTTACCTCTGGACCAAAGTCCGGGAGCTCAAAAGACTTGATTTTTATTGCATATGAATGAGTAACTGACTGATTTCCATATTCCTTGATGGAATTTTGTCAGTGGTGCAAATTGCAAAGGGACTGATGTATGTTTTGGTGTGGAACTAAAGAAACTAAATGGTTCTTGCTAAATGGCCTGCAAAGTTTGTTTAACGTTTAGAAATGTTTTACCGTGAAAAACCATTTTAATTTGTTATTCTTGGTTGGATGTAAAACTTGTTGATGTATGGTTATTCTGCAAGGGTAGGATAAGGTATGACAATAGTGTTTGTGATATAATCTTGAGTACTAAAGGTCGACAGCAGCAACATTGATTGAAGTGATTGACATGGAGTAAGATTTAGGATATTGTAAAGAAAGATTACTTCGGCGAATAAGTGAGTGAAGTCATTTCCTCCTTTTGGTTGTACAATATTTCGTGGAGAGAACGATTTTTCAAACTTTTAAATAACTGAACAGTGAAACATATTTTCCTGGAGGAAAATGTTTTCAGCTATGCCAAACATTTGGATCCAAATGTTTGGTAACAGTGTCCATTGCTTTTGTGGATTTGCTGATTCTGCACGGGTTTTTGCCAGTAGATCATCTCTGATGGAAGAGATTCAAGACTTTGGATCACTGTTAGAAGTTCTAGAGCAAAATAAAGAATGATCATTTCCTTTTCTGTCACTTAGTGATCAGTGCATTAATTGCATAGTCATTTTATATCCAGGGCCAAAAATAATTTTTTGCTTTAGACAGAAAGAATGCTAACAAAGTTTTAACTTTCCAGCTTACATTAGATGGATAGGTATCAATTCTGTTCTTCAATCCTCATAATTCATTTTTCATTTGTATATTCTCATATAGGAAGGATTTATCTTGTTAAAATTTGTTTTGTGTACGTCATCTTTGCAAATATGTTCTCATAAAGGAAGCTTCATAAAGATTGTTGAAACATGTATACATACTTTACCCTTTCCGTCTTTGCCCAAATGGGTGCGATATCCTGTGGGACTCATCCTTTATGTTCTTTTAGTGACTGCTGCTTCTATTTTTGCACCAGGGACAACATGATGGATTGAAGATGGAGGAGGTAAAGCTTATGCCCTTACTTCCTCTTCTTTTTAATGATGTTGTAAATGTTTGATGCCTCGTGGTGCCTAATTTTCCTTGCTAAAATAGTCAATCTTGTTAGCTTGTTGTGTAGATAATGCTAATAGCTCAAAGAAAAAAGAAAAAGAGATGGAACTAATATGAGATTTTTATATAGATTCTGCAGTTTAGTAAATCATATTTTGGTAAATTGAGATTCAGCACAGCAATGGTAGGATGGCACAAGAAGAATTAAACTAGGATACAGTTTCCATTCAACATCCACTTTTAACTGACATCCTCATATTTTGATTATAAGAGAATTAAGTACTCATCCAGGGATCCAAAATGTATTATATCAGTATGTAATCATTCTTACAAATCATATCAGAGAAGAAGGTAGTGGATGACTTGGTCCCTCGAGAATTCTTTCGTTATTAGTGTTTCTTTCCTTGCCTCTGCTTAAGCAAAGTAAGAAGAGCCTTTTCTAGTGTATATATTCATATGTCACATACATTATTGGATGTTATAGCCATAATATGTGATTCATCTTGTTTAATTTTTTGATCGTGGCACAGTCATATGAGGTTAATTCACGAGGGTTGGAAATCTTCTCCAAAAGTTGGCTTCCAGAGAAACGTCCCAAAGCTATTATCTACTTTTGTCATGGTTATGGGGATACATGCACATTTTTAATTGAAGGTTTGTCGCTTGCAAAGCATTTGATGTCTCGGATAAATTCATTTCGTGGGAAAATAGTAAAAACTGTTGTTATTTGTAGGCATTGCAAGGAAATTAGCATCTTTTGGGTATGGAGTAGTAGCAATGGATTATCCTGGATTTGGTCTTTCAGAAGGTCTTCATGGCTACATACCAAGTTTTGACAAACTGGTTGATGATGTCATTGAGCATTACTTAAAAGTTAAAGGTATGACTCAATTGGATAACCTAGTTCATCATCTTCATCAAGCGAGAAAAAACCCAACATGATGAATTGACATTGAATGTTATAACAGTTTCCTGATCTTCTTGACGCTCTACTGGATTTAAAAAATGAAGTTAACCATTGGTTGCAGGAAAGCCAGAGTTCCGCGATCTACCATCCTTCCTTTTCGGAGAATCCATGGGTGGAGCGATAGCTTTGAAAGTGCACCAGAAGCAACCTAATGCTTGGAACGGTGCTGTTCTTGTTGCACCTATGTGCAAAGTATATTTCTGGAAATGCTTCTCAACTTTAACTGATGCTTCTGGTCTGTGATATGTATAGAGTGATGACTGGTTTGTCATATAGATTGCAGATAATATGGTTCCACCATGGTTAGTAACAAAACTTTTAATTGGTGTCGCCAAGTTTCTTCCAACGCAGAAGCTTGTTCCGATGGAGGATTTCGGGGAGTTAGCCGTCAGAGATGCAAAGAAGAGAGAACAGGTATGTAATTCTTTGTTTTTAAGAAAATCAGCTTTGAAAGATGATAGATTTTAGGAGATTAGGAAATTGATGTCACGATTTACCTATCTCAATTGCATTTGTGATGTTAAATAGCTTCTAGTAGGTCTTTGCTTTATTAATTATCATTATGACATGCTCACACACACCCCTGCTTGAACATGTATGTACAGTGCCCAATTTCTCATATAAGATGCGACCTGTTTCTTCTGCGTGCAGACTACCTATAATATCTTATACTACAAACATAAACCCCGTTTACGGACTGGTTTGGAGTTACTGAATGCCACCCAAGAGATAGAGAGACTACTAGAAAAGGTGTGTTAGTCGCTTCATCTTTTGCTTGACAGTATAAAATTCATCACCGTGTTAACTGCTTAACTGTTGATACTTGATATGAGAAGCTATTGTATTTCTAGTATGGCAGTTGCACCATGTCGGAATTTATTGTCCTGTTATTAACTGATTTTTTGACTTTGTTCCTTCTTACACTAATTCTTATATATACTCCATATAAGAATTAGTGTAAGATTTAGAGAACCCTTAATTTGTTATTAATTGCAATTTCGTTCTATATTGGAATGAAATTGACTTGAATGGAGCGGAACTTATACAGATAGGATTCGTATAGCTGCCTCTTACTGAACTGAGGTCGAGCCGTCGAGGGATAGTTGAGTTTTCCAAGTGTCATTGTTAGTGCAGTATCAAGGTGAACTTTTACAATGAAGTTGATCTCCCTGTTACTGTAACCTGCATGAAAAGTAAATGTATTGACATTTATATGTTTCTACGGTAATCCAGAGTCTTGGCTATTCAAAATTGAAAAACTTGTTTTATTTAGCCTCAGTTATGCTGCTACTTCTGCCAAGGTCTTGGTAATAAGCATGACCAAGTTCTAACTTTCGTGCAATCTGCCTTTGTAATCTTTGTTACATTAAAATGTAATTTTCATATCGATAATAATATTATTTTTACAGGTATCTTTGCCATTGTTAATCTTGCATGGTAAGTGTGACATAGTAACTGATCCATCGGTCAGCAAAGCACTGTATGAGAGGTCAAGTAGTTCGGACAAGAAGCTTATCCTTTATGAAGACGCTTACCATGCCTTGCTCGAGGGTGAGCCGGATGAAATGATACTAAGAGTGTTTAGTGACATCACTTCATGGCTGGACGAGCATACCATCGCCTAACTCATTTCTGCAATTTTTCGTATTTTCTGCTCATTTGTTCTAATGTTTCGGGGGGGGGGGGGGGGGGGAGGGGGGGGGAGAGCTGGAAGCAAGTAACCTTAGTTATATGGTAAGTCTTGCTACGACTAGGTTCAATGTAACGCCAGATTTAGCTTATTATCAATGAAATGAGTTTGGCTCTACATTTCTTTTTTTTTCAATATTTAACTCTCAAAGTTATGTTGTGCAATTACGATTATTTTTATACCTCGGCATGGGAATGAGACGTCGTTCCAATCCGCATCGATTCTTTATAAAATTCCACAAGTCTTGCAAGCGAAACAGAATTCGGCCCGTAGGCTAGAACAAAACAAAAAGAAACGAGAGAAACTACTAAGAGTGGGGATCGACATCCTCTCCCCGAGGGGAACCCTCTTCATCTCCAGAGGCCCAATCTTCACACCGCTTTCTTCTTCTTCACCATCATCAGCCTCCCTAGATTCATGTTCAACATCATCTGAATCCTCGCTCGAAGGGAGCTCATCATAATATTTTGGGCCTAAGCTACACGCTCTCTGGCCTCAGAAATTTCATCATCCAAGTTCAAACTTCCGGCTTTGCACTGCCCGAGAGATTTCAGCTGAGTCTGGATGATGGCCCAACCTTGATCTAATTCAGCTCTCTTGGCTTTGGCCTCGGACTTTGCCACCAGCGCAGCAGTTTCGTCCCAAAGACGAGCTAATTTCTCAGACTCAAGTGTTGGAAGTTGTTACGTCTGACCTTCAAACTCATTTATCTTGAGCATGTGCATGGTCAACTTCTCATGAAAGTCTTGTGCGGTGTTGACCATCATTGTATTAGCTGAATCAAGCTCATTTTGTAGCTCGCGGACCCTGCTCGTCAACTTCGAGCTCTCCGCAACATGAGCATCCCTTAGAGCTTACATTTTCTCTTCAAAAGTAGCGAAGGCTTGTGTGATCCTCTTGACCTCGGCCTCTTTCTCCACCAATCGAGCTTTGAGCTTCGTCTCGATGTCGTGAATTCGATCTTGCAGCCTCTTGATCTCAGACATTCGAAAAGTCTCTCGTCTCGAAGACTTAAGGGAATAGATGAAACTCTGCAATAAAGAACTAACTGAAGTTAGAATACGGGATGTAACTTGGAATAAGCGACAAGGCAGCTACTTACCAAAGAGTGGAAACAGCGGATCGAGCCATTGTTGTTCCTCTAGAGATTGAATTGAGATGCTTGACCTCAACCGGTCCGAGTAGTTGAGAAATGTAAATGGGAACCTCGGGAGAATTGGGGAAGAGGCTTAGGTCCCGAGCGGATTTCAGTTCTCCTCATAGTCCTCTCAGATGCCGAGCTGCTGGGAGGCTCAAAAGTTGCCCGTGTCGCGCTCACGGCCACTCTTTTCTCAGTTGAGAGGATCAGATCTAGCCTCACTAAATTTGGCCTTGCCCTTAGCCTTTTTGGTGACGTTGTCAGACCAGTCAAGGTCTACTACCTCGACATTTTCAGGAGCCTTAGGGTCTTCACCACCCGGTTCATACCTTAGGCCAAATTGAGACTTAAAAGCTGGCTTGGCACGAGAACTGGCATCCACTTTGATGTGAGGATGCAAAACATGACTTGGCTTCTTTGAGTTTGCCATTTTCCTTTTGGGATCGACAGGAATAGAAGCTACAGGCTTGGCGACAAAAGCCTTGCAAATGAAACTCCCGAGGTCGATATCATCACCTCGGGAGGAAGGCCCTTAGCCAGAAGAACCGATCAGTGCTCTGGTCTTCTTAGTAGAAGTCACCATGTTTGTCATCTTAGCCAAAGCTGCATCGGGATCGGGGAGTTCCTTCTCTTTCTTCTCATCTTTTCTAGCATTTTTCTCCTAGGGCTCTTTGTTCTTCTTTGCAATGGATGCTTTGGCTGGAAGGATTATTACAAAAAGGGTTGTTAAAAAGAGGACTCGTAAAGCTTCCCGAAGGAAGTCAATTTGAAGAACACTTATCGTGTCTTTTTATCACCCATTCGTTCGCAGAGGCAATACTCTCCCAAGTCCTATTTGGCCGGGTACAAGCATCAATTATAGCTCAGACCCAATTTGTCAATTCGAGCACGGGAATATTTCCACTTTGTTGGTTGTAGATGAAACAATGTATAAGAGATGCATTATGAATGAGAAAGTTGGAACAAAGCAGAGAGAAGTCTACTTACGCTCGAGGTTCCACACTCAGGGAAGCCTGGTTCTATTGATAACTGTGAAGTGAGGATCACGACACAACGATCGGCCCATCCGCGGTCCGATGTGTCTTCAGTCTTGGTTATTAAAGAGCATTTGCCTCGGCTATTTAAAGACAGGATACCACCCTTGTAAAAATGGGGGGTAGTAAAGTGATGTTAATTGTTGGAAGGTGAAAGGTAGCTCGACCTTTTTGCATAAGAAATCAAAACACCCAATGATCCGCCACAACATAGGACCGAGCTGAGCCAGACTGAGGTTATAAGTGCGGCAAAAATAAGTCAATCACCATGTGCACAGGGAGGCTGAATCCTACCGTGAATTGGTAGGTATAGAGAAATGAATACCCCACCATGTGATTGGAGCTCACACTACTGTTAGGGTCCGGGATGGATGCCTACCATAATCTCCAGTCCCCAGTTGAAGTCAACCCGAAGCTGTGGAAGATGGGCTTGTGTAATTAAAGAAGGAGTAGAGCGAACGAGTATGTTTTTATTTTTCTCTTGTTGCAGAACAGATTGGCTCTAAACGACAAATCCTTCTTGTGTTATCGAAGGCAGAGGGAATAACATGGTAAGGTTCAATCTCTATGTCGACAGGAATCTATTTTGACCCAGACACTTCCTCTTCGCCTTCGTCCACATATCCGACATCCTCTTCCTCATCGTTTACTTTTTCAGACTCGCTGCAACGAGCGGTGGCTTTGCTTCGCCGTCTTGGAAATAAATTGGCCGCCTTAGAAACTGTTTCACAACCAGCTGCCGCCGGCAAAATCACATATGGCACTGTAAAGTTGATTATCTCACCGCCAACACCTACTGCGGCGGTGTCAATGGCGTCATCGCCAAAATGACCAGAAGAATTTCGAGCATAATTTCTTGAAGACATCTTATTTTGTTAAGAGCTGGTGATTGTGATTGTGATTTTGAAAAAGAGATGAAGATCTTGCTTGGATTCTACTTGCTAAAATTTCTTTGAATTAGAAGTGGAGTGTTAAAATGATCAAGTTGGGATACTTATAGTGGAAGAGTCATGATTGCCTAGGGAAGAAGCGCTAACATCACGGCCATTCCCTGGCCTCCACGTGTAGCGGATGGAAAGGCGAAGTGATAGGCGCATTTTTGAAATACAAGATGCATGTATAGCCACATCATCTTTCCCACATGTTCTCATTCCACTCCCCGAGAACTCTGACGGCTGCTTGAGGAGTAAGGAGACTATCAGCATTGGTAAAATTATAGCTTGGACACGTGGTGACCAAGGCATAAATCTCGGGGCGATAGCTACGAGAATATATCATAGCCACAAGAAATATATCGAGGATGCCAATGACTGGTCACGAGATCATAATGGTCCGAGCTACAAGTCGCGACCGCCCGAGTCACATGGATGCATATAGTGCCCGAGATAGATGGCTCGAGGTCAGTGTAACTGAAGCAGCCCACGATCTAGCACTAAGTGAATGACTAGTTAAGGGTCTCCCACGATTATATCATGGGAGACGTGGTTCAATAAGTGCAACCAGCTGTTTCATTCCTTGTACTATAAATACTACCCCTTGTATTATAGAAAGGCATTCAGAAGTAAAGCTAAAACTCAGTCCAATTGTAATCTCAAGTCATCAATATTATAACTTTTTGTTCTTGTTCATTGTTATTTTTTATTATTCATCCAATTATTGCAATCTTGATATAATAAATTACTTGTAACCCAAATACTATAAATCTAATTGTATTCTAAATTCAATTTAGAGTCATACAAGTAGAAAAACAGTATATGATGTCACACGCAATCACTTATTTTTTCCTATAAACTTAGCCAAATACCTCAATTTTTCAAAATAACCATTTTTGACTTCCTAGAAAATTGGCCAAACGGGCTCTTAGAGTCCTAAATGTTCACCAACTTTACATAATAATTTCAAATGTTCATAATATTTCAATTAACGCCTATTTTCTGTCGTCAAAACTTAAGTGTTAAGGTTATGCCAAATAACATCTTCTTTCACTTTAATATGATTCTTATTCGTAGGGGCAACATCAATATGAGGCGCATCACTCATTTTCAATTTTCTCAATTTGTTCACTAATCAAATTCTCAGAAAAGTAAACCAGAAAGAAAAGAGTACATCACCCCACACCCCTCTAAATTTATACGGTCAGATATTTTGATCATTTCATTTTAAGTGTTGCTTATGTAAAGTTTTACACGTTTGCTCTCAAGTACGACGTAATTAAGCTACTCTATAATTTTAAAACTATTAAAACATACTTAAGTAGCTAAGTTTCCAAAGGTGAACAACCCTCCGCCTTACACGGACTTAAAAGAGTACCTAAGGCGGATTAGTGACTTCATCCGTCTCATTTTAAGTGTCGTATTTATTTTATTTATCTTTTGAACGTCCTCTAAGAAAATATTAATAATTAGAAGAGCATTTTGACTATTTTACTGTTATTTATATCTTTTTTCAATAAATGTTCATTCTAGTTTTTATTTTTATTATCAGTTAATATTAAGGTCAAAGTTTGAAAAAATAATTAATTCTATATTGATTGTTAAAGAAAAATATTTTGAGACAGATATTTTTAGTAACTATGACAAATAAAATGAGATGAATGGAGTACTGATTAATCACTTTGACCTCTTTAATTTCATTAGTAAAAATGGAAATAGAAAATCATTTTTTATTTGATTTTCTAAAACTACAGATCATTTGAAACATTTTTGTTGACTAAAATACAGCCGTTAAAATGGAATAGAGGGAGCTTTCTCCTTTTTCTTGTAAAGTTTCTTCCTTCTAGAAAACTATAAGTCCCATGATACGTTATATGTTGAATTGACTACAACTTATTATAATATCAGCCGTGAACACATGAAACCTTTTTAAAAACGCAATTACTCCATTGGATTCTATCTGTATTAAATTTCCTTCCTTTTATTTAGATTCTTTCTGCCTAAAGTTTTAAATTATATTTCTTAACCAGAGGGCCATTTTTTGTGAGAGAGGTGTGCAATGGGGAAACAGGTGAAATTTCCAGGTATAAGTGAAGAATTACAGACAATATTGGATGCAGATATGGATAACGTGGAGGCTAGGCGTCGTGCTAGAGAGGCATTTAAACATATTCAGCTTTCAATTGATCATATATTGTTCAAGGTATGTGAATTCTTCTTGGTTTGTCATTGTTAATATAAACGTACACAGTTTGAAACTCGATGGATAATAGACGCATGTTTTTGCACTCTATTAGACTTTTACATGCAGCAGGGGCATAATGCACACATCACCAGGGTCAGAATTGCGTAGAGCCTTGTGGTGTCATCTGACATCACTGCATCACTAATTTTTGCCAAATATGTATATATAACATTAACTAAAACGAATAGAATAAGTATATATAGAAATGACACCACTCAAATCAAGAAGGCTTGCTGGCTTGTTGGTAAAGTGCGTAAGAATTCACTCAAAGGTCCAAACTTTCAATTCTACTAAAGGCATGTTTATTAACCTTCTTTTTTAAGCTTTCTTGAAACAATAGGTACTATTGCTCATCACAAGTTGCACTCTTACTCTAGATCTAAGCCCAGGAGCTCAAAAGTTTTGTTTTTTTATTACACATAATTGAGTACTTGAGTGATTGCCATTTTTTTCTTAATGAGGTTTTGTCTATGGAGCAGATTTCAAAGGGACTGATGTTTTGGTGTGGAACTAAAGAAACTAAATGGTTCTTGCTAAATGGCCTGCAAATTTGGTTTAACTTGGAAATGTTTTACCCTGAAAATCATTTTGTTATTCTTGGTTGGATGTAAAATTTGTTGATGTATGGTTATTCTGCAAGGATAGGATAAGGTATGACAATGTTGTTTTGATATAATCTTGAGTACTAAAGGTTGACAGCAACAACATTGATTGAAGTGATTGACACGCAGTAAAACTTAGGATATGTGTAAAGGAAGATTACTTTCGCCAATAAGTGAGGGAAGTCATTTCCTTCTTTTTGGTGTAAAATATTTTGTGGAGAAAACATTTTCTGAAATTCAAGATAACTGAACAGTGAAATTTATTTCCTTATAGATAAACATTTTTGGAGGAAAATGTTTTCAGCTATACGGAACACACATATACATTTGGATGCTAATAACCGTATCCATTGGTTTGTGTATATGCTGACTCTGTGCGGGTTTTTGCTCGTAGATCATCTTTAATGTAAGATATTCAAGAAGTTTACTAAAATGTATTCAGTTCATTTTGGATCACTGTTAAAAGTTCAAGAGCATAATCAAGATTGAGCAATCCTTTTCTGTCACTTAGTAATCAATACATCAATGGCATAATCATTTTACATCCAGGGCCATATATAATTTATGGATTTAAGAACTGAAAAGAATGCTAACGAAGTTGGCATTCTCCAGCTTAGATTAGATGGATATGTATTAATTCTGTTCGTCAATCCTCATTCACTTGTCACTTGTATATTCTCATAAAGGAAGCATTTATCTGGTTAAAATCGTTTGTGTATGCCGTCTTTGCAAGTGTACCTTCCTTTGAGCTTGTTCTGTCTCTTTCGTAAAGATTGTTATAGCTTTTGGAACCATTGATAGTTGAGACTTGTAAACAAACTTTACCCTTGCCATCTGCTGTAATGGCAAATGTGCACAAATGGGTGCGATATCCAATATGGATGTAACACATTTCTTACTCATCCTTATGTTCTTTTTATGACTGCTTCTTCTATCTTTGCACCAGGTGCCACATGATGGAATGAAGATGGAGGAGGTAAAGCTTATGCTCTTATTTGCTTTTCTTTTTAATGTTGTTGGAAGGTTTTGATGCCTTATTGTTGCCTAATTCTCCTTGCTAAAATAGTCAATCTTATGTATCATATCTGGTTGTGTACTTGTAGCACAGCAAGTTATGAATTGGCCTTCTTTCTACCTTTCCTTCTCAATTGAGAGATGATGCTAATAGCTCATAGAAAAAATAGAAAGAAAAAGAGATGGAGCTTATATGAGATTTTTATATTGGTTCAGCAGTTTTAGTAAATGAGATTCAGCACAGCAGTGATAGGATGGCACAAGAAGAACTAAATTAGGATATAATTTCCATTTCACGTCCACTTTTAACTGACATCCTCATATTTTGATTATAAGAGAATTTAGTACTCATCCTCGGATCCAAATTTTATTACATCAGTATGTTGGTGTTCTTATAAATCATATCAGAGAAGAAGGTAGTGGATGGTACCTCGAGAATACTTTTGTTATTAGTGTTTCTTTACATGCCTCTGCTTAAGAGTACGAAGATCCTTTTCTAGTGTATATATTCATATGTCACATACATTATTGGATGTTATAGCCATAATATGTGATTCACCTTGTTTAATTTTTTGACTTTCCGTGGCAGTCATATGAGGTTAATTCACGAGGGCTGGAAATCTTCTCCAAAAGTTGGCTTCCAGAGAAACGTCCCAAAGCTATTATCTACTTTTGTCATGGTTATGGGGATACATGCACATTTTTAGTTGAAGGTCTGTGGCTTGCAAAGCATTTGATGACTCAGACAAGTTCATTAACTTGGAAAATTAGTAAAAACTGTTGTTATTTGTAGGCATTGCAAGGAAATTAGCATCTTTTGGGTATGGAGTAGTTGCAATGGATTACCCTGGATTTGGTCTTTCAGAAGGACTTCATGGCTATATACCTAGTTTTGACAAGCTGGTTGATGATGTCATTGAGCATTACTCAAAAGTTAAAGGTATGACTCAATTGGATAACCTTCTTCGTCATCTTCACCAAGCAAGAAAAGCCTCAACATGATGAATTGGCATCGAATGTAATAACATTTTCTTAATGACACTCTATGGGAGGAAAAATGACAGTTAACCGTTGGTTGCAGAAAAATCAGAGTTCCGCAATCTACCAAGCTTCCTGTTTGGGGAATCCATGGGTGGGGCAATAGCTTTGAAAGTGCACCAGAAGCAACCTAATGCTTGGAACGGTGCTGTCCTTGTTGCACCTATGTGCAAAGTATATTTCTGGAAATGCTTCTCATTCTTACTGATTCTTCTGGTCTGTGATTCATATGGAGTAATGACTCGTTTTTCATATAGATTGCAGATAATATGGTTCCACCATGGTTAGTAACGCAAATACTAATTGGTGTCGCAAAGTTTCTTCCAACACAGAAACTAGTGCCGGCTCAGGATTTGGGGGATTTAGCAGTCAGAGATGCAAAGAAGAGAGAACTGGTATGTATTTTTTTGTTTTCCATAACAAATCAGCTTTGAAAGATGATAGGTTTTAGGAGATCAGGAAGTCGATGGGTACAGGATATTAGAGGCTAATAGTGCTTGTGTTCGGAATGTCACCACTACCTATCTTAATTGCATTAGTGATGTTAAATAGCTTCTGTAGGATTATCCTTAATTTATTGATCATTGCTATGACGTGCTCACACACACCCCTGCTTGAACATGTATGCACAGTGCCCAATTTCTCATATAAGATGTAATCTGTTTCTTCTGTGTGCAGACTACCTATAATATCATTTCTTACAAACATAAACCCCGTTTACGGACTGCCCTGGAGTTACTGAATGCCACCCAAGAGATAGAAGGACTACTAGAAAAGGTGTGTTACGTGTTTCAGCTTTTTCTTGACAGTGTGAATAATTCATCACCGCATTAACTGCTTAAGGGTTGATATGTGAAGCTTTTCTATTTCTAGTATGGCAATTGCACCATGTCGGAATTTATTCTCCTGTTATTAACTGATTTTTTGACTTTGTAGTTCATTCTTGCTGGTGCATCGTGTCTTGCTCTTGTAGTTTCAGAAACGCTTCTACTCATTTACCTTGATAAATAGTATAGAGAACAGTCCATAAATGTGATTAATAACTTGCAGTACTTATATTGGGAATGGATGGGCAATAAGAGCAAGAGTTTACTGCATGGAAAATTAACTCATGCTAATCTTTCCAAAAAGAGGATGTCGCATACCTCATTTCAACTCCTTATGGTGCTTTTTATATTCGTGGATGCTTTCCTCACTTTGTTGTTCCTGCTTTTTGGAAGCAGATACTAATTATCCCATTTTTTGTCTTGGGGATGGTTAATATTGAATTTACTTGGATGTCTTGGTAGGAATAACTTGCTGGATTTGATTTTACCCTGAAAGGACCTCCTCTGTAGCAAATCTTTACTCATGCTCACGTAAACTTTGAAGGAGCGCAATGGGAGGTGTCATGCAACTAAAAATACCTAACAAGGTGAAAAACACGTACCATCGAATTCGTTGTGCATTCACTAATGTAACGGATGGGGGTCTCACATAGAATGCAAATTGTTAAAGATAAGTTTGTGGTCATACACAAAATTAGAAAGATTAGAAATAGGAGTAATCACAGTTGATATAGCTGCAAGTACGTCTACAAAGAGACATGAGAGAATGTCGCCTAGATGGTCGACCATGTCTTACATTCAAAATTGAAACACTTGTTTTATTTGGCCCCAATTATACAGTTATACTGCTACTTCTGCCAAGGTCTTGGTAATAAGCATGACCAAGTTCTAACTTTCGTGCAATCTGCCTTTGTAATCTTTGTTACATTAAAATGTAATTTTCATATCGGTAATAATATTATTTTACAGGTATCTTTGCCATTGTTAATCTTACACGGTAAGTGTGACATAGTGACTGATCCATCGGTCAGCAAAGCACTGTATGAGAGGTCAAGTAGTTCGGACAAGAAGCTTATCCTTTATGAGGACGCTTACCATGCCTTGCTCGAGGGTGAGCCGGATGAAATGATACTAAGAGTGTTTAGTGACATTATATCATGGCTGGACGAGCATACTATCGCCTAAGTCATTTCTGCAATTTTTTTGTATTTTCTGCTCATTCTTTCTAATGTTTTAGGGGGGGGGGGGGGGGAGCTGGAAGCAAGAAACCTAAGTTATATGGTAAGATCTCCTTGGGAGAAAGTCAATTTTATGTGATTGAAAGATTAATACGTGAAGTCCTCCTTTACCAGCTTTGTAAAGAATCGGTGTTGATTTGTATACATGAAATAAAAAGGCAAGGTAGTCATTCTGAATTTAAATTTCAGGTTCAATAATTGGAAAGGAACGGAAGAGTTAATTGTCCAAATGTTCACTCAACAAGTAGTAATTGACAATTAAAATCGTCATTCTTTTGTTCAATTTGTTTCAGATAAGTCATAAATAGATTAGAAAAAATTACGATAGAAATAAAGTTTGACAATGAAGGATGCGCTCGCGGAAACAATAAGATCATCAACATAAACTATCTAATATCAAATACTAACAAGTTAAAGAAGAAGCTAATTTGCATAAGAGCGTACGCGGACAATGAGACAAAAATGTGGATAAAAACCAATTTGCATGTGCGCCAAGTGTGTCAACAGCTTCAAATGCAACCGCCAAGTCTCGAGCCTGGATACTCCATCTTATGTGACCTCAGGAAAAAGTGAAAAAACAAAAACGCTGTCTATATATTCGAATACTTACAAGTTACAAATATTAACATTGCGGAATAACATGGTTTATTTCACTCACTAATATGGATTAAGATTTTTCCTTCTATTAGGATATATAGAAAAATAAAACGACAAATTGTGACTTATCCAAAAGAATAACAATTTTGATACTTTGTATTATTTATTTTAATTTGAGCTTATAAGGAGAGGTCTTGAAACAATCGGTAAAATTGTCATATGACCAATGAGTCACTGAGTTCAGGTGCTTTTGTACACCGAGCTTAACTTATAGCTTTTCACCACTGTCAAGTGCTAACCAAGACTGAACAATAGGAGCAGGTGTCAATTTTTTAGAAAGAGAAATAGGGTCAGCTTTCGTTCATCTAAAAAGAATCAACAGCTCTAACAAATGCAGACAGAACCAGAATATACATGAAATTCCAATCCTCGTTCTCCTGTATAATAAGTTGTATGCAATATATAATATAAGCAAACAAATCAAAACACTAAAAAGAAATTGAGCAGAAATTTACCAAAACTATGTACATACATTAATTTAAAAACTAACACTCGAGTTCGTTATCTTAAAATTTCGAGCACATAAAGTTAAAATTTTGAATTCGCCTGTAGAAAACTCTTAGGTCTTACAATATATGACGAAAGGTGGGGGTTGGACTTGTAGAGGCAAAAGGAAGACTACGGAGAATGAGGAAACGAACTCGCCTAGGAAAAGGCAAAGGAGCTTGATGAAACATATGCTGCAGCACCCTTGTTAACACCACCGTGTACTCCTCCAAAAGCTCTGCTACGATCGCCACAAGTATCATGATATCTCTCTTTTCCCTTTGTTATTACTATATCTCTCAATTTGATGATGTTCTTGCAAAACGCCTTTGTCAACTTGCACTTGATGCTATGTATATTATGTTCTCTCACTCTGTGCTGCACCAATGAGAATATATAAATGCTTTATTAGCTTCAGTACAGGATAAACACTTATGGCCCCTGGGTTTCTTCTTTTATCCACTGTTTTCCTTTTTCTAGCACTTTCTTTTCCCATTGTTTTCTTTCCCTTTTTGTTTTCTTATTTTGAGTATTCTAAATACTCTATTTATCCCAATTTATGTCATTTTTGGCTTCTTGAGAATCGAATAGAAAAAAGTTAATAGTAAGTTTTTCAAATGCTTTTTAAATATTTTGAATTTATTAATTATTGTGATTTTATAGTACTTTTTATGTAGTTTCTTAAATATAAATTATTTTTCAAAAAATCTAAAGTTTGCATGTCCAAATTCACAATCAAAATAAAACAGTTTGAGTTTCGAAATCTGAACTGTATCACATAAATTGACACGAATGGAAAGATAAATATATGTTGGTCCCACGGGATAGTCTTCCTTAAATAAGGTTAACAAAAAGATTCTTCCCGTGAATCGTCTAGTTGATTCTATTCCTTTTATTAGATCGATCAAATTGATAATCAAATTAGCAAGATTGCATTTTTAATGGAACTTAATAATAGAAAGAGATTTTACACCCTAATGTGAATTAAAATTAAGATATAAAAGTCAATCGTCCAAAGGACGACAAATAAAGAGTCAAAGATATAAAAAGAACTATTGTAAAGATGTTTGGATGCTCACAAAATGCAAAATTGTCTACCTAAACAAAAACTCTACCAGTTATTTTATAGCTAATACATAAATTACAAAAAAGAATATTCATATTTTAATCAAGAAACAAAATTACTAACAAACGAAGGAAATAGAAAAACAGGGATGAGACCCTCTATATTATAAGGAAAATAACAAGAAAAGTAGAAAAGAAAAAGCCCCTTTTTTTGTAACGAAATCCTAAACCAACTTAAGAAAGCAAATAAAATACAAAAAGCACTATTGTTAGAGTAAATTAAGAAGAGCATTATGGAAGTAAATTTGCTATAAGGTTGTATTCCTATTGTAGTTTTTACTTTTTAGAAGAGAAATAGGAATATTCATGTGGGTTTTTTTGTCTTTTTTAAACTCCACTTCTTCCCCTCTCTCGAAACAAATAATGGTCCTCCCACTTTTTACTTTTATAGTGACTCAAATCTACAATTTCTTGAATGTAGGTAGAGGATAATTACCATCTGAGCAACTCTTACCTATCGAATATTCACGTGATCTGTAGTAATAGAATGCATTTTTTTTCTTTCCAAAATCGTGAAGAGCTAAACATCAGTTCACAAGCTATAAGGACAACATTTTATTTTATTTAATATACTTAAAATGACTAACTTAAAAAACCATTAACTAGATCTAGTAGTAACAACAGTTGCAACATCGGTTTACTTGTCAACATTTGTTGCCGTTGCCGTTGTTGTCAGGAAGGAGGGCCCAGAGCTCATCCTTATCAACTCTTTATTTACATTTTCTGACTGATGCGGGTGCTCCTTATCATGTTGCCACTTGCCTTTTCTTCAAGGACACCTAATTGTACTACAACGTTAAACAAATCAAAACCCAAACTAGAATTTGTAAGGGGGCATGGATATATACTTTTTGCGCGTTGTAAACTTCTTGTAAATAAAGCCTAAAATATACTAGTAGATCTATTACGACGCATCAGAAGATGTGAATATTTCATAACAAAGCTTAATTGATTTGTCAAAAGTTTATTTATTTAAAATTTTAGTATATTAAAAGATTACAAGCATATTTAATGGAATCTGTAAGAAAATTATGATCACTTAGAATGTTTAACGCATCCATCAAAACTAGTGTGAAGTTTTGACTCATTCGTCAGAACTTGCAAATATGTGTTATTCATGCGCACATTAAAAAAGGTAAAGGTTAAATATGCCACTAAACTACTATAAATAATTTTAAAATATAACCCGTTGAAAAAGTGGAGATCCAAATGGCTCGTTTATGCCATTGCACAGCTTTACACTAAGTGACTATTTTTAGACTTTAAAATTTTGTTTTTTTTATTTTTATTATGTACAAAACATCTCGCATTCATACAGGATCAGGAAAGGGCTCCACCATAAGGGGTGTGATGTACGCAACCTAACCTATGCAAGCATTAGTGGCTGTTTTCAAGGCTTGAACTCATGACTTATAGGTTACGAAGAAAAAAAATCAAATGGACCCCAATTATTATTTACTTTTATTTGATAGATTGGTCGTTAAAGAAACCTTCTTCACCAGCTAGGTTTTCCAACTACTTAATTCATTCCGGTCACTTCTCCACTTTTGATTACTCTATTTATTTCAACGACCTCGGCATTTAGGATTTAATCTGTCGGCGTTTTGATAAAAAACGTCTCAATATTCGAGTTGCTCATACGTATCAATGAAGATTCGTCGTTATGGAGTTGTTGATAAGATTTTCAAAACATTGACTCGTGATAACATTAGAAGACGGTTTCTAAAGTGTCTGAAGCCTTATGTGAGTAAGTGATACGAGGCTAGATATTGCAATAATTTATATTCTTTCGCCTCGTGTTCATGCTTCGACTTGTGATATTTGTTGGTAGTTTGAATGGAATTGTTCTTATTTGGTGTGTTTCATATTGTAGGAATTATGTTGATGATATGAAGCGTACGTGGAGCAAAGTTTAGTGAAAACAAGGATTTTGAAGTCTGAGTAGAAGCCCGTGGATCGAGCGAACCAAGGCATGAAGGAAAAAAAATTAGAGAAACAGTAAATTAAGCCTGTTGCGCCGCACTAGGCGTTGCGCTATGCGACGCAACAGGGGCGATATTCAGAGAACATGAAATTTTGAAATCCTGCAGAAATTGGCCTACGGCACCGCACTACCCAATGCGCTGAGCGCCGCAGTAGGCTTAAAATCCTTACATTCTCAATCCGACTTTATTTTAGATTCCCGACTTGTGTGGGTCTATGGGGATGGTATAAAAGCCCTAAAGCACGTTCCAAAACATATCTTTTGACCTGGAAATGAGCAAAACAAACCTAGAGCTTTGGAGACTTCAAGAATACAAGAGTTTTTCTTAAATTCTTCCTCTCTTGTTGTAATTTATTCATTCATGAATTATCTTGACATGAGTGGCTAAATTACCCATTCTAGGGTTGATTGAACCACTCCAATACTTTTGTTTTATGAATTATTGCTTTAATGAATGAAACTTGTTAACCTTCCTATCTAAGTGTTTATGATTTGTATGCTATTGATTGGTAGAGCTCCCAATTGATTATGCCATTTATTCTTGTGCATCTAGAGATAGATTCATGAGTTATGATTAAACACTTAGCAATATTTCAACCTAAAACAAAGGCATTAATTAGGTTGTCAAAAAGGTGATTTGTGACCATTGACCCCGATTGTGAACCATGCTTGTAGTCCTACGTATCTTCATTAATTAATTGGAAAACTGGTTAGTGAAAGTTACAATTACTACACGGGAGTGAGTAGTTGTGAATTTGGAGAAAGTGTTCAATAGGAAGAAGCAAGTTGAATTTACTAATGCATTGTTCTAACACATGAGTAGGAGTTGGGTAGATCAATCTTAGGCTTCTAAACCTCTGAATTAATCTATTTCTTACTACTTTGCTATTTACTTTATTGTTAATTAGTTGTTACATTTAAACCATCATAAAAATATAAACTTTCGAAGTTAATTGATTAGATAAGTTAGTTAGATTAGCAACTAGATTTCGAGTGTTCTCTGTTGGATTCAACCTCGGGACTTTAAGTACCGAGCTATATTTGCTGCGACCGCTTAATCCCTTTTATAGGGCATAGTTGGACGTGATCAAATTTTAGTGTCGTTGCCGAAGAACACAGTGTTATTTACTTGTTAAGATATCTATTTTATTTTTCTATTAACTTTACTCGTGTCATCTTGATCTAGTTTCTTTGGTGTTTACAATTGAAATTTCAGATCCCAAGGAATTCAGAATGGCTCAAGATTTAGCTCTTAATACTTTCGCACAACCTGTGGCTGAGAATCTGGCGTCTGCTATTCAGCTTCCAACATTCGAGGCAGAAAGTTTTTACATCACCTAGACGATGGTGGCTTTGCTTGCTAATGCTGGTTTATTTACCAGTAGAACTACTGATGATCCTCAAAGGCACTTGAAAAAGTTCATAAGGATTTGTGAAACTCAATAACAGGCTCGAGTGCCAGCAGAGGATGTGAAATTAATGTTGTTCCCGTTCTCGCTAACGGAAGATGCCAGTGATTGGTTGGACTCGTTGCTAGTAAATTCTATTACGTCATGGGATGACTTGGTGATAATGTTCATGAAGAAGTTCTTTCCACCTAATAAGACTGTCATGCTAGTTGATGAGATACTTATGTTCATGCAGGCCCCACTTTTCCAGAAGCTTGGGAGAGATTTAAAAGTTATTTGAAAAAGTGTCCTCATCATGGTATTCCTAACTAAATATTGGAGCAAAGGATCTACATGGGCATGGGAGATCAAATTAAGGGCGCTTTGGATGCAGCAGCTGGTGGAGCATTTTTTAGTAAAACATTTTTTGAAGCGAAGGCCATGCTTGATGTGATGGCTCAAAACTCAGGCTGGCTTAGAAGAGATGCATCTGCTAATCTAAGTACGGGGGCTTTAGCTATAGGTACTACTTCTGCAATGGAAGAACAGATGTCAAATTTGCAGACTACACTTGATGTTGTGTCAAACCAACTAAACGAGAAGATGCTAAAACCTGTTAACCAAGTGGACTCACAGGCTCAGATTCACGTCCTCGATCCTGGTAATTTTTCTGATACTGATTTGCTTGCTGGTACAGAAGATGTGAACTTCGTGAATTATGGAAAGCGCTAGCAATATAATCAACAGGGTCAATTTAGGCCAGTGTAACAACAAGCAACTTTACCCCCTGCAGCGGGCGAATGATATAGCTGAGATTAAGACTATGTTGCAGGCTATGATGGGATTTAATAAGAATCTTCAAGACCAAGTTGCAGCACATGACACTGCTATAAAGGGTATAGAGACCAAGTTGGGACAATTGTCCCATGCTTTACATAATAGACCTCAAGGTGCTTTGTCGGACGACACTCTGGTGAATCCTAAGGATCCAAATCTTTATCAATTGATGGCAGTCACTTTGAGGAATGGCAGAGACTTGGAAAAGGAGCAAGAATTAGCTAAAAGAGCACTACCTACAGTTCCAAACATTGAGCTTGTTGATTACTCTACCAAACTGGCTGGATATAAAGATCATGTTGAGAAAGAGACAACTCCAAAACATGTCCCTAGTGCTGAGAAGGTAATTGCTAAAAAACCTAATATAGAAGCTGAGAAGGTGGTTGAACAAGGTAAAGTGTCAAAGGAGCAGAACTCTAAGGCAAAAACACCACCACCTCTTTTTCCTCAAAGATTGGCAAAGCAACAAAAAGTTTTGAAGTTTAATAAGCTTTTTGATTTGTTGAAACAATTGAAGCTTACTATGCCTTTCATGAAAGTTATGCAAGAAGTCCCTGGATATGCTAAATTGTTAAAAGACCTTCTGTCTAAGAAGGATGACTTTACTGAGGTAGAGATGGTCGAGTTGAATAAGGTATGTAGTGTTGTCATCATAAATTCTATAGCTAAAAAGAAGTAAGATCCTGGTAGTTTTACAGTCCCGTGCTCTATTGGTGATCTCACAATTGGTAAGACTTTGTGTGATTCTGGTACAAGCATTAATATAATGCTGCTGGAAGTATACAACAAGCTCGGTCTGACAGGTATGAGAGAGACTTCAATGTGAATCCAGCTGGCAGATAGGAGGCAAAAGCACCCTATTGGAATAGTTGAGGATGTACTTATGAATGTGGGTAGTTTTATGTTTCCAGTAGATTTTGTGGTTTTTGACTGTCCCGTTGATAAAGATGTTCTAATTATCTTAGGCAGTCCCTTCTTGGCTACTTGTAGAGCAGTCATTGATGTTGATAAGGGAAAAATGACCTTGAAGCTGTATGATGAAGAACTAGCTGATGACATTGGTAAAATATTGAAGGGACATTATGATGATGTGAATTATTCGTGCGTGCATACATGCGAGTCTGGATGAGCCATGGGTTGAGCTGATTAAAGTCGTGCTACGACTATAACTAAGGCGCTTCTCGGGAGGCAACCCGTGATTGTATTTGTATTAAAAAACAAAAACAAAAAAAATATCAAAGAAAAATATTTAAAAAAAAAATTATCTTTTGAAGGATATTACTTGGTGAATTTCTTTGTTTTGCAGGTTTTGACTGGTTTGAAGTCCTAGTGTGAGGTGTTTGCAACCTCGTACAATTGCTTTAAGATGAAGACCTGTTTGGAAAGTATGAGTACCTCGTGCTCTAAGAAAGCTCACAACGATGTTCTTCGGGCTTAAGACTCCCAGGGAATTTCTTTATCACCCTTAGTTTTATTTTTAATGCATTGAGGGCAATGCATGATTTCAAGTGTGGGGTGGGGGATTGTTCTTATTTGTATTAATAATCCCCTTTGGTTTTTCTTTGTGCATCGCTTCATTTCCAAATGAGGTAGTTTAAACCTGGTATAGGTAAAAAAAAATTTAAGGATTAGAGTGTAGTAACTGGATGGGAGAGTCTTGGCTCCATGATTTGACTAATTTTATATAGATACTAAATTTGGGGAATGTGAACTTCATGTATGTATTCTATCATAATCCACTTGCCTTGAGAAATATTGAGTGTACATTATTTGAAGCCTATGATCATGATGTTGACTCTAGATTTGCTTGAGTTTGCTTGCGTTTGCTTTGTTTAAGAGCGTGAATCGAGTCGTTTTGAGTAGGTTATGTGTCATGTGTGAGTGAGGATTTTTACTTTCTCCGTGTTTAATACTTGATGTCTAGAACTTGCGCGGTGTGTGTGCAAAGAGAAACAAGAAGTTTGCTCGGTTAGAAAGTGATATAGGCAATCTTTTCATAGCCAACTTGTTTGAAGCCTCAAAATAAGATATTTAGCAATGAAATTTGACCTAAGCTAACTCTTTTGAGCCTGTAGCCTTTTCTTTGATAGCCATTGGGTTTTTTATTTATTCTGTAAAATATCTGTGAGTTTTACTGGTGGTGTTATGAGCCTGACAGGCTAGTTAATGAAGTTGAAAAATTGTGATTGTTGGAGGAAGACAAAAGGTACTTATGAGGATGCTATTTGGAGGGATTTACTAGAAAAAGAAAAGAAAAAAAAAACAACAGCTTGAGATATTGTGCAATTATTGAAATATGAGAAAAAAATTGAGTTTGAAAAAAAAAAAGTAGTCCCTATTATTAGCTCCTACCATTGCTTAAAGAAAAAGGTTGGTGAAAGTTGACTCTGTCATGGTAAAAGAAAGATTGGTTGGGAGGAAAAATATTTGAAATAATTGTGGTGTATTAAATTTCTTAGGGTGGTTAGTCACTATTACTTAAATATATCATACCCGTCCCATTGCCTACATTACAACCTAAAGCAGTCCTAATTAATCTTAGCCGAGTAGATGGAAATTAGTTGAGTCTTACGCTAAGGGCAAGCTTATGATACATGTTGTGTTGTATGTGAGTTCTTTTCTGAGAGTGAGTATTTCATTTATATGCGAATTTGTTCATGATCATTCTCTTATGTGAATTTCTTCTCTAATATTTTATTTGATTATGAGGGCACATGATTTACAAGAAGCGGGCTCTTTTATTAGTCTCTTGGATAGAGTGAGTACTTGTATGATTTATTGGGTGAGTCTGGAGTTGATGTGGGATTGGGAGGTTGATTTGATGAACTTGGTTGTTTTTAAATATTCTTGGCATGGATTTCGTGCGAATAAAGTATAATGAGTGCATATGCAACTTGTTAAGTGCCTATATAAATCCAAGTTATTGTGTGAGTGGTTTGATGTGTCTTGAGTTTAAGTTATAAGTTGCTTGAGGACGAGCAAAGATTTAAGTATGGAGTGTTGATACGATCGAGGCTAGATATTGCAATAATTTCTATATTTTTGTCTCGTGTTCATGCTTCGACTTGTGATATTTGTTAGTAGTCTGAACGAAATTGCTCTTATTTGGTGTGTTTCATGTTGTAGGAATTATGTTGATGATATCAACCGTTCGTGGAGCAAAGTTTAGTGAAAACAACGGTTTTGAAGTCTGAGAAGAAGCCCGAGGGTCGAGCGAACCAAGGCGTGGAGGAAAAACAAAAAAAAAAAATTAGAGAAGCAGTAAATTAAGCCTGTTGCGCTGTGCGACGCAGCAGGGGCGATATTCAGAGAACATGAAATTTTGAAATCCTGCAGAAATTGGCCTACGGCACCGCACTACCCAATGCGCTGAGCGCCGCAGTAGGCTTAAAATCCTTACATTCTCAATCCGACTTTATTTTAGATTCCCGACTTGTGTGGGTCTATGGGGATGGTATAAAAGCCCTAAAGCACGTTCCAAAACATATCTTTTGACCTGGAAATGAGCAAAACAAACCTAGAGCTTTGGAGACTTCAAGAATACAAGAGTTTTTCTTAAATTCTTCCTCTCTTGTTGTAATTTATTCATTCATGAATTATCTTGACATGAGTGGCTAAATTACCCATTCTAGGGTTGATTGAACCACTCCAATACTTTTGTTTTATGAATTATTGCTTTAATGAATGAAACTTGTTAACCTTCCTATCTAAGTGTTTATGATTTGTATGCTATTGATTGGTAGAGCTCCCAATTGATTATGCCATTTATTCTTGTGCATCTAGAGATAGATTCATGAGTTATGATTAAACACTTAGCAATATTTCAACCTAAAACAAAGGCATTAATTAGGTTGTCAAAAAGGTGATTTGTGACCATTGACCCCGATTGTGAACCATGCTTGTAGTCCTACGTATCTTCATTAATTAATTGGAAAACTGGTTAGTGAAAGTTACAATTACTACACGGGAGTGAGTAGTTGTGAATTTGGAGAAAGTGTTCAATAGGAAGAAGCAAGTTGAATTTACTAATGCATTGTTCTAACACATGAGTAGGAGTTGGGTAGATCAATCTTAGGCTTCTAAACCTCTGAATTAATCTATTTCTTACTACTTTGCTATTTACTTTATTGTTAATTAGTTGTTACATTTAAACCATCATAAAAATATAAACTTTCGAAGTTAATTGATTAGATAAGTTAGTTAGATTAGCAACTAGATTTCGAGTGTTCTCTGTTGGATTCAACCTCGGGACTTTAAGTACCGAGCTATATTTGCTGCGACCGCTTAATCCCTTTTATAGGGCATAGTTGGACGTGATCAAATTTTAGTGTCGTTGCCGAAGAACACAGTGTTATTTACTTGTTAAGATATCTATTTTATTTTTCTATTAACTTTACTCGTGTCATCTTGATCTAGTTTCTTTGGTGTTTACAATTGAAATTTCATATCCCAAGGAATTCAGAATGGCTCAAGATTTAGCTCTTAATACTTTCGCACAACCTGTGGCTGAGAATCTGGCGTCTGCTATTCAGCTTCCAACATTCGAGGCAGAAAGTTTTTACATCACCTAGACGATGGTGGCTTTGCTTGCTAATGCTGGTTTATTTACCAGTAGAACTACTGATGATCCTCAAAGGCACTTGAAAAAGTTCATAAGGATTTGTGAAACTCAATAACAGGCTCGAGTGCCAGCAGAGGATGTGAAATTAATGTTGTTCCCGTTCTCGCTAACGGAAGATGCCAGTGATTGGTTGGACTCGTTGCTAGTAAATTCTATTACGTCATGGGATGACTTGGTGATAATGTTCATGAAGAAGTTCTTTCCACCTAATAAGACTGTCATGCTAGTTGATGAGATACTTATGTTCATGCAGGCCCCACTTTTCCAGAAGCTTGGGAGAGATTTAAAAGTTATTTGAAAAAGTGTCCTCATCATGGTATTCCTAACTAAATATTGGAGCAAAGGATCTACATGGGCATGGGAGATCAAATTAAGGGCGCTTTGGATGCAGCAGCTGGTGGAGCATTTTTTAGTAAAACATTTTTTGAAGCGAAGGCCATGCTTGATGTGATGGCTCAAAACTCAGGCTGGCTTAGAAGAGATGCATCTGCTAATCTAAGTACGGGGGCTTTAGCTATAGGTACTACTTCTGCAATGGAAGAACAGATGTCAAATTTGCAGACTACACTTGATGTTGTGTCAAACCAACTAAACGAGAAGATGCTAAAACCTGTTAACCAAGTGGACTCACAGGCTCAGATTCACGTCCTCGATCCTGGTAATTTTTCTGATACTGATTTGCTTGCTGGTACAGAAGATGTGAACTTCGTGAATTATGGAAAGCGCTAGCAATATAATCAACAGGGTCAATTTAGGCCAGTGTAACAACAAGCAACTTTACCCCCTGCAGCGGGCGAATGATATAGCTGAGATTAAGACTATGTTGCAGGCTATGATGGGATTTAATAAGAATCTTCAAGACCAAGTTGCAGCACATGACACTGCTATAAAGGGTATAGAGACCAAGTTGGGACAATTGTCCCATGCTTTACATAATAGACCTCAAGGTGCTTTGTCGGACGACACTCTGGTGAATCCTAAGGATCCAAATCTTTATCAATTTATGGCAGTCACTTTGAGGAATGGCAGAGACTTGGACAAGGAGCAAGAATTAGCTAAAAGAGCACTACCTACAGTTCCAAACATTGAGCTTGTTGATGACTCTACCAAACTGGCTGGATATAAAGATCATGTTGAGAAAGAGACAACTCCAAAACATGTCCCTAGTGCTGAGAAGGTAATTGCTAAAAAACCTAATATAGAAGCTGAGAAGGTGGTTGAACAAGGTAAAGTGTCAAAGGAGCAGAACTCTAAGGCAAAAACACCACCACCTCTTTTTCCTCAAAGATTGGCAAAGCAACAAAAAGTTTTGAAGTTTAATAAGCTTTTTGATTTGTTGAAACAATTGAAGCTTACTATGCCTTTCATGAAAGTTATGCAAGAAGTCCCTGGATATGCTAAATTGTTAAAAGACCTTCTGTCTAAGAAGGATGACTTTACTGAGGTAGAGATGGTCGAGTTGAATAAGGTATGTAGTGTTGTCATCATAAATTCTATAGCTAAAAAGAAGTAAGATCCTGGTAGTTTTACAGTCCCGTGCTCTATTGGTGATCTCACAATTGGTAAGACTTTGTGTGATTCTGGTACAAGCATTAATATAATGCTGCTGGAAGTATACAACAAGCTCGGTCTGACAGGTATGAGAGAGACTTCAATGTGAATCCAGCTGGCAGATAGGAGGCAAAAGCACCCTATTGGAATAGTTGAGGATGTACTTATGAATGTGGGTAGTTTTATGTTTCCAGTAGATTTTGTGGTTTTTGACTGTCCCGTTGATAAAGATGTTCTAATTATCTTAGGCAGTCCCTTCTTGGCTACTTGTAGAGCAGTCATTGATGTTGATAAGGGAAAAATGACCTTGAAGCTGTATGATGAAGAACTAGCTGATGACATTGGTAAAATATTGAAGGGACATTATGATGATGTGAATTATTCGTGCGTGCATACATGCGAGTCTGGATGAGCCATGGGTTGAGCTGATTAAAGTCGTGCTACGACTATAACTAAGGCGCTTCTCGGGAGGCAACCCGTGATTGTATTTGTATTAAAAAACAAAAACAAAAAAAATATCAAAGAAAAATATTTAAAAAAAAAATTATCTTTTGAAGGATATTACTTGGTGAATTTCTTTGTTTTGCAGGTTTTGACTGGTTTGAAGTCCTAGTGTGAGGTATTTGCAACCTCGTACAATTGCTTTAAGATGAAGACCTGTTTGGAAAGTATGAGTACCTCGTGCTCTAAGAAAGCTCACAACGATGTTCTTCGGGCTTAAGACTCCCAGGGAATTTCTTTATCACCCTTAGTTTTATTTTTAATGCATTGAGGGCAATGCATGATTTCAAGTGTGGGGTGGGGGATTGTTCTTATTTGTATTAATAATCCCCTTTGGTTTTTCTTTGTGCATCGCTTCATTTCCAAATGAGGTAGTTTAAACCTGGTATAGGTAAAAAAAAAATTTAAGGATTAGAGTGTAGTAACTGGATGGGAGAGTCTTGGCTCCATGATTTGACTAATTTTATATAGATACTAAATTTGGGGAATGTGAACTTCATGTATGTATTCTATCATAATCCACTTGCCTTGAGAAATATTGAGTGTACATTATTTGAAGCCTATGATCATGATGTTGACTCTAGATTTGCTTGAGTTTGCTTGCGTTTGCTTTGTTTAAGAGCGTGAATCGAGTCGTTTTGAGTAGGTTATGTGTCATGTGTGAGTGAGGATTTTTACTTTCTCCGTGTTTAATACTTGATGTCTAGAACTTGCGCGGTGTGTGTGCAAAGAGAAACAAGAAGTTTGCTCGGTTAGAAAGTGATATAGGCAATCTTTTCATAGCCAACTTGTTTGAAGCCTCAAAATAAGATATTTAGCAATGAAATTTGACCTAAGCTAACTCTTTTGAGCCTGTAGCCTTTTCTTTGATAGCCATTGGGTTTTTTATTTATTCTGTAAAATATCTGTGAGTTTTACTGGTGGTGTTATGAGCCTGACAGGCTAGTTAATGAAGTTGAAAAATTGTGATTGTTGGAGGAAGACAAAAGGTACTTATGAGGATGCTATTTGGAGGGATTTACTAGAAAAAGAAAAGAAAAAAAAAACAACAGCTTGAGATATTGTGCAATTATTGAAATATGAGAAAAAAATTGAGTTTGAAAAAAAAAAAGTAGTCCCTATTATTAGCTCCTACCATTGCTTAAAGAAAAAGGTTGGTGAAAGTTGACTCTGTCATGGTAAAAGAAAGATTGGTTGGGAGGAAAAATATTTGAAATAATTGTGGTGTATTAAATTTCTTAGGGTGGTTAGTCACTATTACTTAAATATATCATACCCGTCCCATTGCCTACATTACAACCTAAAGCAGTCCTAATTAATCTTAGCCGAGTAGATGGAAATTAGTTGAGTCTTACGCTAAGGGCAAGCTTATGATACATGTTGTGTTGTATGTGAGTTCTTTTCTGAGAGTGAGTATTTCATTTATATGCGAATTTGTTCATGATCATTCTCTTATGTGAATTTCTTCTCTAATATTTTATTTGATTATGAGGGCACATGATTTACAAGAAGCGGGCTCTTTTATTAGTCTCTTGGATAGAGTGAGTACTTGTATGATTTATTGGGTGAGTCTGGAGTTGATGTGGGATTGGGAGGTTGATTTGATGAACTTGGTTGTTTTTAAATATTCTTGGCATGGATTTCGTGCGAATAAAGTATAATGAGTGCATATGCAACTTGTTAAGTGCCTATATAAATCCAAGTTATTGTGTGAGTGGTTTGATGTGTCTTGAGTTTAAGTTATAAGTTGCTTGAGGACGAGCAAAGATTTAAGTATGGAGTGTTGATACGATCGAGGCTAGATATTGCAATAATTTCTATATTTTTGTCTCGTGTTCATGCTTCGACTTGTGATATTTGTTAGTAGTCTGAACGAAATTGCTCTTATTTGGTGTGTTTCATGTTGTAGGAATTATGTTGATGATATCAACCGTTCGTGGAGCAAAGTTTAGTGAAAACAACGGTTTTGAAGTCTGAGAAGAAGCCCGAGGGTCGAGCGAACCAAGGCGTGGAGGAAAAACAAAAAAAAAATTAGAGAAGCAGTAAATTAAGCCTGTTGCGCTGTGCGACGCAGCAGGGGCGATATTCAGAGAACATGAAATTTTGAAATCCTGCAGAAATTGGCCTACGGCACCGCACTACCCAATGCACTGAGCGCCGCAGTAGGCTTAAAATCCTTACATTCTCAATCCGACTTTATTTTAGATTCCCGACTTGTGTGGGTCTATGGGGATGGTATAAAAGCCCTAAAGCACGTTCCAAAACATATCTTTTGACCTGGAAATGAGCAAAACAAACCTAGAGCTTTGGAGACTTCAAGAATACAAGAGTTTTTCTTAAATTCTTTCTCTCTTGTTGTAATTTATTCATTCATGAATTATCTTGACATGAGTGGCTAAATTACCCATTCTAGGGTTGATTGAACCACTCCAATACTTTTGTTTTATGAATTATTGCTTTAATGAATGAAACTTGTTAACCTTCCTATCTAAGTGTTTATGATTTGTATGCTATTGATTGGTAGAGCTCCCAATTGATTATGCCATTTATTCTTGTGCATCTAGAGATAGATTCATGAGTTATGATTAAACACTTAGCAATATTTCAACCTAAAACAAAGGCATTAATTAGGTTGTCAAAAAGGTGATTTGTGACCATTGACCCCGATTGTGAACCATGCTTGTAGTCCTACGTATCTTCATTAATTAATTGGAAAACTGGTTAGTGAAAGTTACAATTACTACACGGGAGTGAGTAGTTGTGAATTTGGAGAAAGTGTTCAATAGGAAGAAGCAAGTTGAATTTACTAATGCATTGTTCTAACACATGAGTAGGAGTTGGGTAGATCAATCTTAGGCTTCTAAACCTCTGAATTAATCTATTTCTTACTACTTTGCTATTTACTTTATTGTTAATTAGTTGTTACATTTAAACCATCATAAAAATATAAACTTTCGAAGTTAATTGATTAGATAAGTTAGTTAGATTAGCAACTAGATTTCGAGTGTTCTCTGTTGGATTCAACCTCGGGACTTTAAGTACCGAGCTATATTTGCTGCGACCGCTTAATCCCTTTTATAGGGCATAGTTGGACGTGATCAAATTTTAGTGTCGTTGCCGAAGAACACAGTGTTATTTACTTGTTAAGATATCTATTTTATTTTTCTATTAACTTTACTCGTGTCATCTTGATCTAGTTTCTTTGGTGTTTACAATTGAAATTTCATATCCCAAGGAATTCAGAATGGCTCAAGATTTAGCTCTTAATACTTTCGCACAACCTGTGGCTGAGAATCTGGCGTCTGCTATTCAGCTTCCAACATTCGAGGCAGAAAGTTTTTACATCACCTAGACGATGGTGGCTTTGCTTGCTAATGCTGGTTTATTTACCAGTAGAACTACTGATGATCCTCAAAGGCACTTGAAAAAGTTCATAAGGATTTGTGAAACTCAATAACAGGCTCGAGTGCCAGCAGAGGATGTGAAATTAATGTTGTTCCCGTTCTCGCTAACGGAAGATGCCAGTGATTGGTTGGACTCGTTGCTAGTAAATTCTATTACGTCATGGGATGACTTGGTGATAATGTTCATGAAGAAGTTCTTTCCACCTAATAAGACTGTCATGCTAGTTGATGAGATACTTATGTTCATGCAGGCCCCACTTTTCCAGAAGCTTGGGAGAGATTTAAAAGTTATTTGAAAAAGTGTCCTCATCATGGTATTCCTAACTAAATATTGGAGCAAAGGATCTACATGGGCATGGGAGATCAAATTAAGGGCGCTTTGGATGCAGCAGCTGGTGGAGCATTTTTTAGTAAAACATTTTTTGAAGCGAAGGCCATGCTTGATGTGATGGCTCAAAACTCAGGCTGGCTTAGAAGAGATGCATCTGCTAATCTAAGTACGGGGGCTTTAGCTATAGGTACTACTTCTGCAATGGAAGAACAGATGTCAAATTTGCAGACTACACTTGATGTTGTGTCAAACCAACTAAACGAGAAGATGCTAAAACCTGTTAACCAAGTGGACTCACAGGCTCAGATTCACGTCCTCGATCCTGGTAATTTTTCTGATACTGATTTGCTTGCTGGTACAGAAGATGTGAACTTCGTGAATTATGGAAAGCGCTAGCAATATAATCAACAGGGTCAATTTAGGCCAGTGTAACAACAAGCAACTTTACCCCCTGCAGCGGGCGAATGATATAGCTGAGATTAAGACTATGTTGCAGGCTATGATGGGATTTAATAAGAATCTTCAAGACCAAGTTGCAGCACATGACACTGCTATAAAGGGTATAGAGACCAAGTTGGGACAATTGTCCCATGCTTTACATAATAGACCTCAAGGTGCTTTGTCGGACGACACTCTGGTGAATCCTAAGGATCCAAATCTTTATCAATTGATGGCAGTCACTTTGAGGAATGGCAGAGACTTGGAAAAGGAGCAAGAATTAGCTAAAAGAGCACTACCTACAGTTCCAAACATTGAGCTTGTTGATTACTCTACCAAACTGGCTGGATATAAAGATCATGTTGAGAAAGAGACAACTCCAAAACATGTCCCTAGTGCTGAGAAGGTAATTGCTAAAAAACCTAATATAGAAGCTGAGAAGGTGGTTGAACAAGGTAAAGTGTCAAAGGAGCAGAACTCTAAGGCAAAAACACCACCACCTCTTTTTCCTCAAAGATTGGCAAAGCAACAAAAAGTTTTGAAGTTTAATAAGCTTTTTGATTTGTTGAAACAATTGAAGCTTACTATGCCTTTCATGAAAGTTATGCAAGAAGTCCCTGGATATGCTAAATTGTTAAAAGACCTTCTGTCTAAGAAGGATGACTTTACTGAGGTAGAGATGGTCGAGTTGAATAAGGTATGTAGTGTTGTCATCATAAATTCTATAGCTAAAAAGAAGTAAGATCCTGGTAGTTTTACAGTCCCGTGCTCTATTGGTGATCTCACAATTGGTAAGACTTTGTGTGATTCTGGTACAAGCATTAATATAATGCTGCTGGAAGTATACAACAAGCTCGGTCTGACAGGTATGAGAGAGACTTCAATGTGAATCCAGCTGGCAGATAGGAGGCAAAAGCACCCTATTGGAATAGTTGAGGATGTACTTATGAATGTGGGTAGTTTTATGTTTCCAGTAGATTTTGTGGTTTTTGACTGTCCCGTTGATAAAGATGTTCTAATTATCTTAGGCAGTCCCTTCTTGGCTACTTGTAGAGCAGTCATTGATGTTGATAAGGGAAAAATGACCTTGAAGCTGTATGATGAAGAACTAGCTGATGACATTGGTAAAATATTGAAGGGACATTATGATGATGTGAATTATTCGTGCGTGCATACATGCGAGTCTGGATGAGCCATGGGTTGAGCTGATTAAAGTCGTGCTACGACTATAACTAAGGCGCTTCTCGGGAGGCAACCCGTGATTGTATTTGTATTAAAAAACAAAAACAAAAAAAATATCAAAGAAAAATATTTAAAAAAAAAATTATCTTTTGAAGGATATTACTTGGTGAATTTCTTTGTTTTGCAGGTTTTGACTGGTTTGAAGTCCTAGTGTGAGGTGTTTGCAACCTCGTACAATTGCTTTAAGATGAAGACCTGTTTGGAAAGTATGAGTACCTCGTGCTCTAAGAAAGCTCACAACGATGTTCTTCGGGCTTAAGACTCCCAGGGAATTTCTTTATCACCCTTAGTTTTATTTTTAATGCATTGAGGGCAATGCATGATTTCAAGTGTGGGGTGGGGGATTGTTCTTATTTGTATTAATAATCCCCTTTGGTTTTTCTTTGTGCATCGCTTCATTTCCAAATGAGGTAGTTTAAACCTGGTATAGGTAAAAAAAAATTTAAGGATTAGAGTGTAGTAACTGGATGGGAGAGTCTTGGCTCCATGATTTGACTAATTTTATATAGATACTAAATTTGGGGAATGTGAACTTCATGTATGTATTCTATCATAATCCACTTGCCTTGAGAAATATTGAGTGTACATTATTTGAAGCCTATGATCATGATGTTGACTCTAGATTTGCTTGAGTTTGCTTGCGTTTGCTTTGTTTAAGAGCGTGAATCGAGTCGTTTTGAGTAGGTTATGTGTCATGTGTGAGTGAGGATTTTTACTTTCTCCGTGTTTAATACTTGATGTCTAGAACTTGCGCGGTGTGTGTGCAAAGAGAAACAAGAAGTTTGCTCGGTTAGAAAGTGATATAGGCAATCTTTTCATAGCCAACTTGTTTGAAGCCTCAAAATAAGATATTTAGCAATGAAATTTGACCTAAGCTAACTCTTTTGAGCCTGTAGCCTTTTCTTTGATAGCCATTGGGTTTTTTATTTATTCTGTAAAATATCTGTGAGTTTTACTGGTGGTGTTATGAGCCTGACAGGCTAGTTAATGAAGTTGAAAAATTGTGATTGTTGGAGGAAGACAAAAGGTACTTATGAGGATGCTATTTGGAGGGATTTACTAGAAAAAGAAAAGAAAAAAAAAACAACAGCTTGAGATATTGTGCAATTATTGAAATATGAGAAAAAAATTGAGTTTGAAAAAAAAAAAGTAGTCCCTATTATTAGCTCCTACCATTGCTTAAAGAAAAAGGTTGGTGAAAGTTGACTCTGTCATGGTAAAAGAAAGATTGGTTGGGAGGAAAAATATTTGAAATAATTGTGGTGTATTAAATTTCTTAGGGTGGTTAGTCACTATTACTTAAATATATCATACCCGTCCCATTGCCTACATTACAACCTAAAGCAGTCCTAATTAATCTTAGCCGAGTAGATGGAAATTAGTTGAGTCTTACGCTAAGGGCAAGCTTATGATACATGTTGTGTTGTATGTGAGTTCTTTTCTGAGAGTGAGTATTTCATTTATATGCGAATTTGTTCATGATCATTCTCTTATGTGAATTTCTTCTCTAATATTTTATTTGATTATGAGGGCACATGATTTACAAGAAGCGGGCTCTTTTATTAGTCTCTTGGATAGAGTGAGTACTTGTATGATTTATTGGGTGAGTCTGGAGTTGATGTGGGATTGGGAGGTTGATTTGATGAACTTGGTTGTTTTTAAATATTCTTGGCATGGATTTCGTGCGAATAAAGTATAATGAGTGCATATGCAACTTGTTAAGTGCCTATATAAATCCAAGTTATTGTGTGAGTGGTTTGATGTGTCTTGAGTTTAAGTTATAAGTTGCTTGAGGACGAGCAAAGATTTAAGTATGGAGTGTTGATACGATCGAGGCTAGATATTGCAATAATTTCTATATTTTTGTCTCGTGTTCATGCTTCGACTTGTGATATTTGTTAGTAGTCTGAACGAAATTGCTCTTATTTGGTGTGTTTCATGTTGTAGGAATTATGTTGATGATATCAACCGTTCGTGGAGCAAAGTTTAGTGAAAACAACGGTTTTGAAGTCTGAGAAGAAGCCCGAGGGTCGAGCGAACCAAGGCGTGGAGGAAAAACAAAAAAAAAAATTAGAGAAGCAGTAAATTAAGCCTGTTGCGCTGTGCGACGCAGCAGGGGCGATATTCAGAGAACATGAAATTTTGAAATCCTGCAGAAATTGGCCTACGGCACCGCACTACCCAATGCACTGAGCGCCGCAGTAGGCTTAAAATCCTTACATTCTCAATCCGACTTTATTTTAGATTCCCGACTTGTGTGGGTCTATGGGGATGGTATAAAAGCCCTAAAGCACGTTCCAAAACATATCTTTTGACCTGGAAATGAGCAAAACAAACCTAGAGCTTTGGAGACTTCAAGAATACAAGAGTTTTTCTTAAATTCTTCCTCTCTTGTTGTAATTTATTCATTCATGAATTATCTTGACATGAGTGGCTAAATTACCCATTCTAGGGTTGATTGAACCACTCCAATACTTTTGTTTTATGAATTATTGCTTTAATGAATGAAACTTGTTAACCTTCCTATCTAAGTGTTTATGATTTGTATGCTATTGATTGGTAGAGCTCCCAATTGATTATGCCATTTATTCTTGTGCATCTAGAGATAGATTCATGAGTTATGATTAAACACTTAGCAATATTTCAACCTAAAACAAAGGCATTAATTAGGTTGTCAAAAAGGTGATTTGTGACCATTGACCCCGATTGTGAACCATGCTTGTAGTCCTACGTATCTTCATTAATTAATTGGAAAACTGGTTAGTGAAAGTTACAATTACTACACGGGAGTGAGTAGTTGTGAATTTGGAGAAAGTGTTCAATAGGAAGAAGCAAGTTGAATTTACTAATGCATTGTTCTAACACATGAGTAGGAGTTGGGTAGATCAATCTTAGGCTTCTAAACCTCTGAATTAATCTATTTCTTACTACTTTGCTATTTACTTTATTGTTAATTAGTTGTTACATTTAAACCATCATAAAAATATAAACTTTCGAAGTTAATTGATTAGATAAGTTAGTTAGATTAGCAACTAGATTTCGAGTGTTCTCTGTTGGATTCAACCTCGGGACTTTAAGTACCGAGCTATATTTGCTGCGACCGCTTAATCCCTTTTATAGGGCATAGTTGGACGTGATCAAATTTTAGTGTCGTTGCCGAAGAACACAGTGTTATTTACTTGTTAAGATATCTATTTTATTTTTCTATTAACTTTACTCGTGTCATCTTGATCTAGTTTCTTTGGTGTTTACAATTGAAATTTCATATCCCAAGGAATTCAGAATGGCTCAAGATTTAGCTCTTAATACTTTCGCACAACCTGTGGCTGAGAATCTGGCGTCTGCTATTCAGCTTCCAACATTCGAGGCAGAAAGTTTTTACATCACCTAGACGATGGTGGCTTTGCTTGCTAATGCTGGTTTATTTACCAGTAGAACTACTGATGATCCTCAAAGGCACTTGAAAAAGTTCATAAGGATTTGTGAAACTCAATAACAGGCTCGAGTGCCAGCAGAGGATGTGAAATTAATGTTGTTCCCGTTCTCGCTAACGGAAGATGCCAGTGATTGGTTGGACTCGTTGCTAGTAAATTCTATTACGTCATGGGATGACTTGGTGATAATGTTCATGAAGAAGTTCTTTCCACCTAATAAGACTGTCATGCTAGTTGATGAGATACTTATGTTCATGCAGGCCCCACTTTTCCAGAAGCTTGGGAGAGATTTAAAAGTTATTTGAAAAAGTGTCCTCATCATGGTATTCCTAACTAAATATTGGAGCAAAGGATCTACATGGGCATGGGAGATCAAATTAAGGGCGCTTTGGATGCAGCAGCTGGTGGAGCATTTTTTAGTAAAACATTTTTTGAAGCGAAGGCCATGCTTGATGTGATGGCTCAAAACTCAGGCTGGCTTAGAAGAGATGCATCTGCTAATCTAAGTACGGGGGCTTTAGCTATAGGTACTACTTCTGCAATGGAAGAACAGATGTCAAATTTGCAGACTACACTTGATGTTGTGTCAAACCAACTAAACGAGAAGATGCTAAAACCTGTTAACCAAGTGGACTCACAGGCTCAGATTCACGTCCTCGATCCTAGTAATTTTTCTGATACTGATTTGCTTGCTGGTACAGAAGATGTGAACTTCGTGAATTATGGAAAGCGCTAGCAATATAATCAACAGGGTCAATTTAGGCCAGTGTAACAACAAGCAACTTTACCCCCTGCAGCGGGCGAATGATATAGCTGAGATTAAGACTATGTTGCAGGCTATGATGGGATTTAATAAGAATCTTCAAGACCAAGTTGCAGCACATGACACTGCTATAAAGGGTATAGAGACCAAGTTGGGACAATTGTCCCATGCTTTACATAATAGACCTCAAGGTGCTTTGTCGGACGACACTCTGGTGAATCCTAAGGATCCAAATCTTTATCAATTGATGGCAGTCACTTTGAGGAATGGCAGAGACTTGGAAAAGGAGCAAGAATTAGCTAAAAGAGCACTACCTACAGTTCCAAACATTGAGCTTGTTGATTACTCTACCAAACTGGCTGGATATAAAGATCATGTTGAGAAAGAGACAACTCCAAAACATGTCCCTAGTGCTGAGAAGGTAATTGCTAAAAAACCTAATATAGAAGCTGAGAAGGTGGTTGAACAAGGTAAAGTGTCAAAGGAGCAGAACTCTAAGGCAAAAACACCACCACCTCTTTTTCCTCAAAGATTGGCAAAGCAACAAAAAGTTTTGAAGTTTAATAAGCTTTTTGATTTGTTGAAACAATTGAAGCTTACTATGCCTTTCATGAAAGTTATGCAAGAAGTCCCTGGATATGCTAAATTGTTAAAAGACCTTCTGTCTAAGAAGGATGACTTTACTGAGGTAGAGATGGTCGAGTTGAATAAGGTATGTAGTGTTGTCATCATAAATTCTATAGCTAAAAAGAAGTAAGATCCTGGTAGTTTTACAGTCCCGTGCTCTATTGGTGATCTCACAATTGGTAAGACTTTGTGTGATTCTGGTACAAGCATTAATATAATGCTGCTGGAAGTATACAACAAGCTCGGTCTGACAGGTATGAGAGAGACTTCAATGTGAATCCAGCTGGCAGATAGGAGGCAAAAGCACCCTATTGGAATAGTTGAGGATGTACTTATGAATGTGGGTAGTTTTATGTTTCCAGTAGATTTTGTGGTTTTTGACTGTCCCGTTGATAAAGATGTTCTAATTATCTTAGGCAGTCCCTTCTTGGCTACTTGTAGAGCAGTCATTGATGTTGATAAGGGAAAAATGACCTTGAAGCTGTATGATGAAGAACTAGCTGATGACATTGGTAAAATATTGAAGGGACATTATGATGATGTGAATTATTCGTGCGTGCATACATGCGAGTCTGGATGAGCCATGGGTTGAGCTGATTAAAGTCGTGCTACGACTATAACTAAGGCGCTTCTCGGGAGGCAACCCGTGATTGTATTTGTATTAAAAAACAAAAACAAAAAAAATATCAAAGAAAAATATTTAAAAAAAAATTATCTTTTGAAGGATATTACTTGGTGAATTTCTTTGTTTTGCAGGTTTTGACTGGTTTGAAGTCCTAGTGTGAGGTGTTTGCAACCTCGTACAATTGCTTTAAGATGAAGACCTGTTTGGAAAGTATGAGTACCTCGTGCTCTAAGAAAGCTCACAACGATGTTCTTCGGGCTTAAGACTCCCAGGGAATTTCTTTATCACCCTTAGTTTTATTTTTAATGCATTGAGGGCAATGCATGATTTCAAGTGTGGGGTGGGGGATTGTTCTTATTTGTATTAATAATCCCCTTTGGTTTTTCTTTGTGCATCGCTTCATTTCCAAATGAGGTAGTTTAAACCTGGTATAGGTAAAAAAAAATTTAAGGATTAGAGTGTAGTAACTGGATGGGAGAGTCTTGGCTCCATGATTTGACTAATTTTATATAGATACTAAATTTGGGGAATGTGAACTTCATGTATGTATTCTATCATAATCCACTTGCCTTGAGAAATATTGAGTGTACATTATTTGAAGCCTATGATCATGATGTTGACTCTAGATTTGCTTGAGTTTGCTTGCGTTTGCTTTGTTTAAGAGCGTGAATCGAGTCGTTTTGAGTAGGTTATGTGTCATGTGTGAGTGAGGATTTTTACTTTCTCCGTGTTTAATACTTGATGTCTAGAACTTGCGCGGTGTGTGTGCAAAGAGAAACAAGAAGTTTGCTCGGTTAGAAAGTGATATAGGCAATCTTTTCATAGCCAACTTGTTTGAAGCCTCAAAATAAGATATTTAGCAATGAAATTTGACCTAAGCTAACTCTTTTGAGCCTGTAGCCTTTTCTTTGATAGCCATTGGGTTTTTTATTTATTCTGTAAAATATCTGTGAGTTTTACTGGTGGTGTTATGAGCCTGACAGGCTAGTTAATGAAGTTGAAAAATTGTGATTGTTGGAGGAAGACAAAAGGTACTTATGAGGATGCTATTTGGAGGGATTTACTAGAAAAAGAAAAGAAAAAAAAAACAACAGCTTGAGATATTGTGCAATTATTGAAATATGAGAAAAAAATTGAGTTTGAAAAAAAAAAAGTAGTCCCTATTATTAGCTCCTACCATTGCTTAAAGAAAAAGGTTGGTGAAAGTTGACTCTGTCATGGTAAAAGAAAGATTGGTTGGGAGGAAAAATATTTGAAATAATTGTGGTGTATTAAATTTCTTAGGGTGGTTAGTCACTATTACTTAAATATATCATACCCGTCCCATTGCCTACATTACAACCTAAAGCAGTCCTAATTAATCTTAGCCGAGTAGATGGAAATTAGTTGAGTCTTACGCTAAGGGCAAGCTTATGATACATGTTGTGTTGTATGTGAGTTCTTTTCTGAGAGTGAGTATTTCATCTATATGCGAATTTGTTCATGATCATTCTCTTATGTGAATTTCTTCTCTAATATTTTATTTGATTATGAGGGCACATGATTTACAAGAAGCGGGCTCTTTTATTAGTCTCTTGGATAGAGTGAGTACTTGTATGATTTATTGGGTGAGTCTGGAGTTGATGTGGGATTGGGAGGTTGATTTGATGAACTTGGTTGTTTTTAAATATTCTTGGCATGGATTTCGTGCGAATAAAGTATAATGAGTGCATATGCAACTTGTTAAGTGCCTATATAAATCCAAGTTATTGTGTGAGTGGTTTGATGTGTCTTGAGTTTAAGTTATAAGTTGCTTGAGGACGAGCAAAGATTTAAGTATGGAGTGTTGATACGATCGAGGCTAGATATTGCAATAATTTCTATATTTTTGTCTCGTGTTCATGCTTCGACTTGTGATATTTGTTAGTAGTCTGAACGAAATTGCTCTTATTTGGTGTGTTTCATGTTGTAGGAATTATGTTGATGATATGAAGCGTACGTGGAGCAAAGTTTAGTGAAAACAAGGATTTTGAAGTCTGAGTAGAAGCCCGTGGATCGAGCGAACCAAGGCATGAAGGAAAAAAAAATTAGAGAAACAGTAAATTAAGCCTGTTGCGCCGCACTAGGCGTTGCGCTATGCGACGCAACCGGGGCGATATTCAGAGAACATGAAATTTTGAAATCCTGCAGAAATTGGCCTACGGCACCGCACTACCCAATGCGCTGAGCGCCGCAGTAGGCTTAAAATCCTTACATTCTCAATCCGACTTTATTTTAGATTCCCGACTTGTGTGGGTCTATGGGGATGGTATAAAAGCCCTAAAGCACGTTCCAAAACATATCTTTTGACCTGGAAATGAGCAAAACAAACCTAGAGCTTTGGAGACTTCAAGAATACAAGAGTTTTTCTTAAATTCTTCCTCTCTTGTTGTAATTTATTCATTCATGAATTATCTTGACATGAGTGGCTAAATTACCCATTCTAGGGTTGATTGAACCACTCCAATACTTTTGTTTTATGAATTATTGCTTTAATGAATGAAACTTGTTAACCTTCCTATCTAAGTGTTTATGATTTGTATGCTATTGATTGGTAGAGCTCCCAATTGATTATGCCATTTATTCTTGTGCATCTAGAGATAGATTCATGAGTTATGATTAAACACTTAGCAATATTTCAACCTAAAACAAAGGCATTAATTAGGTTGTCAAAAAGGTGATTTGTGACCATTGACCCCGATTGTGAACCATGCTTGTAGTCCTACGTATCTTCATTAATTAATTGGAAAACTGGTTAGTGAAAGTTACAATTACTACACGGGAGTGAGTAGTTGTGAATTTGGAGAAAGTGTTCAATAGGAAGAAGCAAGTTGAATTTACTAATGCATTGTTCTAACACATGAGTAGGAGTTGGGTAGATCAATCTTAGGCTTCTAAACCTCTGAATTAATCTATTTCTTACTACTTTGCTATTTACTTTATTGTTAATTAGTTGTTACATTTAAACCATCATAAAAATATAAACTTTCGAAGTTAATTGATTAGATAAGTTAGTTAGATTAGCAACTAGATTTCGAGTGTTCTCTGTTGGATTCAACCTCGGGACTTTAAGTACCGAGCTATATTTGCTGCGACCGCTTAATCCCTTTTATAGGGCATAGTTGGACGTGATCAAATTTTAGTGTCGTTGCCGAAGAACACAGTGTTATTTACTTGTTAAGATATCTATTTTATTTTTCTATTAACTTTACTCGTGTCATCTTGATCTAGTTTCTTTGGTGTTTACAATTGAAATTTCAGATCCCAAGGAATTCAGAATGGCTCAAGATTTAGCTCTTAATACTTTCGCACAACCTGTGGCTGAGAATCTGGCGTCTGCTATTCAGCTTCCAACATTCGAGGCAGAAAGTTTTTACATCACCTAGACGATGGTGGCTTTGCTTGCTAATGCTGGTTTATTTACCAGTAGAACTACTGATGATCCTCAAAGGCACTTGAAAAAGTTCATAAGGATTTGTGAAACTCAATAACAGGCTCGAGTGCCAGCAGAGGATGTGAAATTAATGTTGTTCCCGTTCTCGCTAACGGAAGATGCCAGTGATTGGTTGGACTCGTTGCTAGTAAATTCTATTACGTCATGGGATGACTTGGTGATAATGTTCATGAAGAAGTTCTTTCCACCTAATAAGACTGTCATGCTAGTTGATGAGATACTTATGTTCATGCAGGCCCCACTTTTCCAGAAGCTTGGGAGAGATTTAAAAGTTATTTGAAAAAGTGTCCTCATCATGGTATTCCTAACTAAATATTGGAGCAAAGGATCTACATGGGCATGGGAGATCAAATTAAGGGCGCTTTGGATGCAGCAGCTGGTGGAGCATTTTTTAGTAAAACATTTTTTGAAGCGAAGGCCATGCTTGATGTGATGGCTCAAAACTCAGGCTGGCTTAGAAGAGATGCATCTGCTAATCTAAGTACGGGGGCTTTAGCTATAGGTACTACTTCTGCAATGGAAGAACAGATGTCAAATTTGCAGACTACACTTGATGTTGTGTCAAACCAACTAAACGAGAAGATGCTAAAACCTGTTAACCAAGTGGACTCACAGGCTCAGATTCACGTCCTCGATCCTGGTAATTTTTCTGATACTGATTTGCTTGCTGGTACAGAAGATGTGAACTTCGTGAATTATGGAAAGCGCTAGCAATATAATCAACAGGGTCAATTTAGGCCAGTGTAACAACAAGCAACTTTACCCCCTGCAGCGGGCGAATGATATAGCTGAGATTAAGACTATGTTGCAGGCTATGATGGGATTTAATAAGAATCTTCAAGACCAAGTTGCAGCACATGACACTGCTATAAAGGGTATAGAGACCAAGTTGGGACAATTGTCCCATGCTTTACATAATAGACCTCAAGGTGCTTTGTCGGACGACACTCTGGTGAATCCTAAGGATCCAAATCTTTATCAATTGATGGCAGTCACTTTGAGGAATGGCAGAGACTTGGACAAGGAGCAAGAATTAGCTAAAAGAGCACTACCTACAGTTCCAAACATTGAGCTTGTTGATGACTCTACCAAACTGGCTGGATATAAAGATCATGTTGAGAAAGAGACAACTCCAAAACATGTCCCTAGTGCTGAGAAGGTAATTGCTAAAAAACCTAATATAGAAGCTGAGAAGGTGGTTGAACAAGGTAAAGTTTCAAAGGAGCAGAACTCTAAGGCAAAAACACCACCACCTCTTTTTCCTCAAAGATTGGCAAAGCAACAAAAAGTTTTGAAGTTTAATAAGCTTTTTGATTTGTTGAAACAATTGAAGCTTACTATGCCTTTCATGAAAGTTATGCAAGAAGTCCCTGGATATGCTAAATTGTTAAAAGACCTTCTGTCTAAGAAGGATGACTTTACTGAGGTAGAGATGGTCGAGTTGAATAAGGTATGTAGTGTTGTCATCATAAATTCTATAGCTAAAAAGAAGAAGCAAGTTGAATTCACTAATGCATTGTTCTAACACATGTTTAGGAGTTGGGTAGATCAATCTTAGACTTCTAAACCTCTGAATTAATCTATTTCTTACTACTTTGCTATTTACTTTATTGTTAATTAGTTGTTACATTTAAACCATCATAAAAATATAAACTTTCGAAGTTAATTGATTAGATAAGTTAGTTAGATTGGCAACTAGATTTCGAGTGTTCTCTATGGGATTCAACCTCGAGACTTTAACTACGAGCTATATTTGTTGTGACCGCTTAGTCCCTTTCATAGGGCATTGTTGGGCGTGATCAGTAAGATAACGCATTAATTGTTTAAGTAATTATATTTTTGGGATAACCCTTAAATTTTAAGATTTTTTTTTATGTTTGTAGCAGTCTCGGTCGTGGATTCTGGGAATGGGTGGATGAAAAATTTGCTAACAAGGACTGAGAAAGGCATCACTAACTTGAAATTGGCTTTAGAAGCTCTTCAACTTGAAAATAATATGTTGAAGAAGGTGACTAATTTTGAGGCATTAAATATCCAATATGGTAGAAAAATAGCAATGCTGAAGGAAAAATTATTCCTTTAGTGTATTATCATTTTTTATGGTGTGTTATTTTGTTGGATTCATTTTTGCGTGGATGATTAAGTCATCTTTGTAATCCAATAGAAGAGGTCTTCTCCATCATCTGTATTGGCAAGCTAGTATTTAGTTATAAGTTGAAGGAGGATGTATCTTCTTTTGGATTTTTCTTATAATAAGTAGTATGCGTCTTTTCATATTCTTAAGTTAATTGTGTTGCTAGAATGCAGAGTTTGTTGTGACTTATCAGGGGCGACCCAATGCTAAAAGTGGCCTAAAGCCAATTCTAAAGTGAGACCTAGTTTTGTCAAAGGTTGCCTAAAGGCTATACATAAAATGAGGCCATATTGTGTAATTATGAGGCCCAATAAATTTTGGGGCCTAGTGGATTTAGGGTTGGGTCAGCACTGGACTTATGGTCTGTATGGAAATTAAGTGGGTAGAACATCGAACAACACATAGCAACAAAACATATAGTCACCGGATTCACTTATACAAGGAACGTAACAGCTAGCATGTAGCAAAAAACAAAGAAAATATCATAACTGACAACATCATGACATATAGTTAGTTGCCAAGATATACAATAAATAGCATGAAACATCATATTTATATAGCAAAAAAAAAAAAAAAAGTCATTAACTATAAGGTGGCAACATAAATTAACTTAAATTTTCAACATTCTCAAACGAACAAAAGACCATAATTGGCAACATCAGTCAACTAACAAAAGATCATATCTCTTTTAACCAACAAAACACTATGTCTTAGAAACCACATAATGCTAATGCCACAAGTTTAAGATAAAAAATACTAAGCAAAATCTTCAGGTGCTGCTGAAGCTTGTCCTAGACTCCTCTTTCACTTTTGCTTGATTCTCGTGTTCTTATTTGTCCTTGCAATTAGGGAAATGTGGTTGTTGCAGTCCCAGTCTAAGATAAGAATGTTGGTGTAAATAGTAGGTTAGACATTATAACAGCCCAGGTCGCTAGTGATATTATCCGTTTTCGGGCGTAGACCTGTACGGCTTTAAAACGCGTCACTAGGGTCTAAGGCATGCTTACTTAAATACCCAGGATCACTCATGTATTATGCTGATGTAGGATATTACTCCTTAGCTGGGGTGTTACATACACCCTTAGCTGGGGTGTTATAGACTCAGCATCCTCGCTAAGGTTTGCCCCGCGTACCCGAGAATCGCCTAGACTCAGTTGAACTATGTCCCACATCGACAAGGTTGATATGGAGTGGCTCTGATACCATCTGTAACATCCCAGCCCGCTAGTGATATGGTCCGCTTCGGGACTAGGCCTGCACGGCTTTAAAATGCGTCACTAGGGTCTAAGACATGCTTACTTAAATACTCAGGATTACTCTTATGTTATGCTGATGTGGGATACTACTCCTTAGCTGGGGTGTCACAGACATCACCAATAAAAGCAATCTTCGTTAACCCGGTTGCGAGCATTACTCATTTCCAATCATAATTTCATTGGCCTTAATTATGGATTTTCTTCATTTTCTGCTTAAGGACCATTAGCAGTGGACTGTTGGGATAGTACATCAAATTGTGAGTTTTCATTGACTGTTGATTGTGAGCTTTTGTCCCCCTTTAACATGTGCAAATTTTATCCAGTATGCCTCCCTCTTTTCCTCTTGCTCGATTATGAACTTTATCCAGCATTATTGTCCTGTAAAAAATTAAAAATCAATAAAAAAGTACCAAATATTAGGCTAATTACTTGCATAATTTCTTATATTGAGACTACCTCTTAAATTGTGGTTGTGTTCATCACACTTACTACATAGCATTGCAGATCTCTTTCTTGATGTACTCCATGCTTCCTTTCCGATCTAGCCTCACTAGGTGCTATATTTCTTTTAACCTAGGGGTCTACCAATCTTATTAACAAAAGCAGAAAGTTCCATGGATTGAGTAGGATTCATTTTCCAAAAATTGATTCCCCTAACAGGATGCATCTTATGCTTGTATGTCGACATATAATCTTCCATACTATACTACTAGTATACCTTCTATCAAAGGATCTATCTTTTGGTGCATCAATACCTTGACGGCATGGGGGCATGGAATCTCGTTTAAGTCTCATATCCTACATGTGCATATTTTTTGCTCTAGATTCACAGTATACCTATCTTCACCCTGTGTCATCTCATCCATTGTCTCCACTAAACTCCCTAACAACTGTGTGATATACTCATATAGTCATTATAAACTTTCCTGCAAGCCAGACTAATATCACATTTTCAATTTCTTACATTGTCTTCATTTTTAGCCAACAATGTCATAACTGTAACCCTCATTTATTCCAACTGTTTGATGATTGGTTTTTGTCTTACTTCATGAATCCAATTACTAAAGAACTCGGTGAAGTTATTGCCAATTATTAGATTTTTGCATTGAGTATCAAACTTTGTCCTACACCAAGCTTGGAGTGGATACTTGACCAAGTCAGTAGCAGCTTCTTCATCCAACTCACCAAACTTGTTCAGTTAATCAATAAATTCTTGCTCATAGCTACTCCAAGCACACCACAACATAATTCTTTTTAATTCTCTACTTCTCTAGCTATCTCTTACACCAAATGAATTTAATATGGCTGGCACATTATCTATGATGTGTATTTGGAAGAGTAGTTTTTTAAACATCTAATAGTCCCTGCAATTTAGAGAAATAATACAAGTCAAATTTCCTAGGCATCGTAAAGTAACTTGAATTTGAAAAAACAAACGGATTTCCATACTTTTTGCATATTTGAAATGAGCATTACTCCATGCCCACTGTTTAACTCCAAAGAGCCATTCAGATTCTCTATGAAATACTTTCAAGTCCATTTATTTTCCTTATCCACCACTGCCCATGCTAGTGGACTAATAGCTGATCGTGAAACTTACTCTTTAAGAAATTTCTATCATAGTCTATCAATAGTCTCAAGCTAGATTTTTGTCCTCCTTCAACAACTTGGAAAATAGGTACATTCTTAAGAGCTTTCTTACCCCTTCTTGTATAAGTGCATCCCCTGAAATATTGATTACAACATCAGTTCTTGGATTAGACAGCCTAAGTTCTTGGCCATAAGCTTCAAACTTATTACAATCATCCCTGAAGCTACCTTCTAGCTTCTCAAGAGCCAACTTCGTAGCCATTTTCAACTTGGATTTTGAAACGTTTAGTTTAAAACAGTTTCTAATTGCTCTTTCATATCTTTGACCTTATACTTCGGGTTATTTTGTACTTAACTCTTAAATGTAATGAGCTAATGTAAAAGCTACAACTGTTGGATCTTCATAATATTCATCACAGGAATGGTTAGAATTCCAGGTTTTAATCTTGAAGCACACACTCTTCCCATTTCTTGATATATGAAACCTAAAGAGACGCTCTTCTTGACATTCATAAGTAGTTCTTGTTTTATCAGTTTTCTTAACCTTCAACTTTTTCTTAATTGTAATAGCATAAAAACTCATCACCTACCAGGCTTCTACAGTATCCTTAAAGGTCATTCCTAGTACTACCTACTTAAATTTTTCCAGCCTATCGGTCGCTATCCTCCTCCTTTCTTGGAAAAAACCCTCAAGCTCATATTCATCATAATCAACTATAGCATGAATCTGAAAGAAACTCATCACCATCACTATATTCTTGGTCTATGCCAAGATCAACGTCTACCCCTTATATTTCACTATGATGTGTGATGTTTTGGGAAAACACAATAAATTTCATGCTCATCTACGATAAAAAAAAATATGTGACTTTAAATTTATTAGAAAATAGGCATTGAGAGTCCTAATGCCATCATCACATTATATTGAATAGTACCTACCTGAAGGTTCAGTTACAAGCAATTGATTAATACCCAACTTATTACTGAACTCTCCACGTATGCTATCAAAGAAAAGAAAGTTTAGATTGCGAGTATCCTAAATTTGCACCAGACATTTATTGTACACTGACTTAGAGAAAATTACCCATTTTCCCCCATAATTGAAAATAATATCCACTTAATCAATCATCTACCATAATCACATGCAAAACAACAGAAAAGATAAACTTCAAGGGACCATATATGAATTTGAGTTAGGAATTGAATGAAAATACCTAAAGAGACCAACTTTACAAATAAAGATATTAAACTACATAATATAATATCATATAATTACATACAGAAAATAAAAGTACATGGGCAAAAACCCTTAACCATTCAAGTAACACAACCCATTTTCTTTAAAAATAAATACACAAAAAATTATAAACAAATACATTCCTTTAAATCGATGGTGTAACTGTTGGAAAATATACTAATAACCATGCAGTTGTTAGTTAGATTATTTCTTGTTAAACAATTGTTGTTTTATACATTTATTAAATATAATAAAGTATTATTTATTTAGATCAATTGTGTCATTTGTGTCCTATTATTTATACAGTAGTTGATTTAGTGTGTAGAGCCAAGCTTATACACGGAAGATTAAATCATCGGTCCTTATAAATAATGAAGTAGTGTTCGCAATCTAAGATGGAAATTGGACAAAATCATCGGTATGATTGTAGTACAAGATTATATATAATTTATCTTGATTATGGGAACGGTATAGTTCCAACTTCTTGTGCTAGTGCACTTTCTGTGTATTGAACGGACCAAGTAGAGATAAGTGTTTTTATACTGACTATATAAAACAAACTCTCTAGCTCATCAGATGTACTTATACTCTTAATCTTGATATAGCTATTATGAGTGATGTATATTATTCATTGTCTTGATTTATCAATCGGTGAGGTCCAGGATATTTGGGTCAAATAATTCCTGATAAGTTGGATAATGATAATATGCATTTGCGAAGTGATAGCTAGTTGATAGAATCCACGTCTCACTATAGAGATTGATGACATCCCTTTATGAAAGCTTATAAGCTTCTATGTGTAAACCTAGCTAGTGAATTTTGTATCCGGCACATGGAATAAGTTAAGCGGAAATCTAAAGGATATTCATTTAATCAATATATTAAGTTGTCAGTAATTTAATATTATTGATTGGTGTCTGTAATCTTAACGTGGGGAGTTAAATAAGATTTGATGGAAGAATTCGAAATTCATCTAAGGAGTGCAATTACGAATTTCTAGTGGAAATAATTTGTAATTTATTATGGAAAGGTTAATTCTAGAGAAAAAGAATTAATTCCATAATTGGAAGCCTTATTAATTGATTCTGTAGTCCCTGTTGTGACCGAATCCAATTTGGACCGGGAGAAGTTGTTTGGTAGAAAAGGAAAATCCTAACAGGTTTTGGAGAAGGGTTTTAAACCCCAAAACTTAACCTATAAAAGGAGGATTTCGGCCTCCACTGCAGACACACGAAAAATACATATTTTTCACCATCTTTCTCTGAAGCACTTGTTCCACCCAAGTACTGTTGGTCCGGGAATTGATCGGGTACATAACAGAAGACCGTGGAAAACTGGAGCAACTGGACAACAAGGTTATTGAAGGTCTTTGTGTGGGCTTTAACAGGTATTCCGTTTTATATTATTGCAAAACTGAATGCTTGCTACTAGTTTATCTAGAATACATGTGAGTATGATGTTTGAACTGCTTCCGCTGCATATATGTTCTTTCAGTAACCTCCATAGAAAGAACTCCAATAACCACGAAGCAGCAGCTATTAAAGGGGTTCGATACAAACCTGATGAAGTCCACTGTGGATAGGATTTATCTGCTCGTTCTTGTCAAATTCTAATAAAGTTTAAGATATCGTCCCACAGAGATTGGGCATTCTATGCTACGGACTTGTAGTATTTTAATTACCATTTGAGAGAATTAAATTGATGAAAAGTGAGTTTTTTAATTAATTTTACTTAAACTAAAACAAAGAACTCCCAGAAGATTTTAAATTTAAAAAGAGTTGGGAATCGTTGAATTCACTTAGTAATACTTATAATAAATATCTCAGTTTTGACATGTATTTATCTTAAGAATAATTGCTTATTTCTAATTCAATTATATTTTGCTCACTAAGAAATAATCAATTAATAACACTCCGTGAGGTTATGCATATTAATCAAGTTATAACTAGTGACGATTAAACTGAAATATTTTCCTTGCCTGAAGTGTGCTAAAAAGTCGTAAAAACTTCGTGAGAATAATTTTACAAAAAATCAATAATCTTACCTACAACATATCCTCCGTCATAATTAAAACTAAGATAAACAAGATTACAGACTTGAAAAAATAGTTTTTACTCTACTATTTTATTCTTCAATTATTATACATTAATTTTGCTTCATGAGAATTACAAAATTAATATAACAATAACCTAGAGATAAAATAGACGGATGTGAAAATAATAATTAAGTAAAAACTATAATTCCAGCACGGTATTAAAATGTGATTAGAAAGTTTCAGGCCAAGCATGTATTAAAACTGAAATAAGTATTATAAATAATACCGAGTTTCATCAACTATCCCAACAAAAGAGATTAGTCCATTATGGAGTAAGAATAACTTTAAAAATATAAAGACTATGAAGAAAGTAGTATTTCTTCTAAAAAGTTGAAAATTACAAAAACTTAAAAGAGAGAAAGAAAGAGAAAGCAAGAGAAATCTTGCAAGTGAATTGGTGTGTATTTTCATACAAAGTTTGCTACCTATTTATAGATAAGATTCCAAGGCCAAAGTTCTTCCTAAAATGCCATATCTTAAGGTGGTGAGAACTATTTCAAAATAGCAAAGGTGAGTTGAGATTGATGACATTTTCAAAGATGCATACGTAACTTCATTTGATGAATTTTCTTCCTTTTGCACTTTTATTCTTCAGCATAAAAAATTCATGGACATGGCTATTAGTGTTATACTCGCACTATGAATAATGTAATCATCAATGGTCATTCCCTTATTTTTCTTCACTTTGAATATCTTCTTCTTCCTGCAAAGTATGTTAGAAAATATGCGAGAGATGAGTATATTTATTCATGTTTTAATTAAAATACTTAATATTTAACTATAAAAATATATAAATAAATTACATCCATCAAATTCTCCATACTTGAATCCTTGCTCGTTCTCGAGGAAAAAGAATGTTTTTGTTTAATAAAAAATTTTATTCAAAACTCATGATCTTTGTAGGATAGAAAATTTATTCAAGATAAACTTCCTTCATCATTCTCAATGCAATTATTCTTTTTACTTCACCAAATTCTTTACCTTATTTCTGAATTTTGACTTGATCAACAAGAACTTGCAGTCTTCTCCCCTTGAATCTTTCAAAATTGATAAAGTTATGATAATGTATTCAGTAAGTATCATAGTCTTGTCCATAGGCTTTCTCGTCATGTTCATCTCCACTAATATAGATTCAATACTGACTTTCAAATTTTTTTAGGACTTTTCATGACTTGTAATGTTGGGCTTCAGACTGGTAGGATAAGGATATTTGATAGTGACTATTCTTCTTCCAGCTTGGAGCTTACATTTCTTAAAATTTTCTCCATTTGGTAATACCTCTTTTTTCATCATTTTTTTTTTCTTTTTGCTATCTCACATATATTCATATATTCACATATTCACAATATTACTTCTTTTTGCAATATTTCTTTCTTTTGGTGATGTTTAATTTTTGCTCATTCAAAGCTGGAAGAAATAATAACTCTTTTTTTATATATATATGTAAACCATGTATACATATATCATATATATCTTCTTCTTCTTTTTGGTAATATATCATGGTGTAGAAAAAAAAATATATGATTAAGGCTCAAAGAATGGTTCGAAAAGGTAAAATGTGTATATTTGGATAAAAAATTGAGAGGCTTGAATTGTGTATCAAAGAAGGCCTAATTTCATTTTTCAAAAATCAGTATCATCCATTATTTCGCCTTGAAGAACATTTAGAGCAAGTTCTAGCCAAGTTTATTGATTCTACATTCTTTGTGATCATAATTTTTCTCAATTCCAAATATTCTCTGAGTTGAAGATGTTTGCTCTTGCTTTCACAAAGTCAAAATCATAGACATGAAAAAACATATGGTGAATATAAAAAAAATAATATTAAACATAGTGAAAAAATTATATTGTTAATTAAATATGGTAACTTTTAAGTAAAATTTAGTATTTATCGGCTACATCTAGTGTTTTACGGTCATTTTTTATGCTTCCCAGTTAGATCTGATATTTTTCCAGCTAGATCTGATGTTTTTTTCTTTCATATTTGTACTTTTTTGTATCTCATTGTATCTATCTGTATCTAATTCTTTATGGACTGTATCTAGCCGTTTCAAGATTGTTTTTGCACTGTTTCTAATTTTATGCACTGCTTATGCACTATATCTAATTGTTTCTACACTATTTTTATATTTCTACACTATTTCTATCTATTTCAGCAATGTTTCTGCACCGTTTCAGACTGTTTCAACATCGTTTCAGACTGTTTCTGCATTGTTTCATATTGTTTCTGCACTGTTTCAGACTATTTCTTATTGTTTCTAACTGTTTCAGCAGACTTGGGCGGCGGCAGTGCTAGTCTAGCGGCGGGAGTGGGGCCACTAGGCGGCATGGGGGGCGACATGAAGGGAGGGATGTGGGGTGGAGGCTAGAGTTTTTCTTTTCTAATTGTTTGTAGCAACTTGTATATTAAAAATAATGTTATGTTTTGTAATATGAAAAATATTGCTATTTTTTTATAAATAAGGCTTTAAAGTTGTATATGAGTGCAATTAATCCATTTTTAAAAGAGCTTGGTTCAAAGGCCTAATACATAATCAGGCCCAGTCACGGCACAATTTCATAGAAGTAGGATTACATGCTTAAAGGAGCTGATGCAATTTCGTGCATAACTAAAGCATAAGTAAATTTACAGTCTGAGCATGCAAATTCACAGAAGCTACAATTTTTTATATACGAGTGTGTCCTTTTCACTTATACCTTTCCACAAAATACACTACAATCGACACCACAATAATTATTATCTTTTTGTACATTAAAAAAAACTCCTTCCGTCCCATTTTATGTGACATACTTTCCTTGTTGGTCGTTCCCAAAGAGAATGACATATTTATATAGTTAGTAACAATTCAACGTTATGAAATGATTCACAACTAAACAAATTTTTTGTGCTTTGTCTTAAACCACAAGTTTCAAAAGTCTTTCTTATTTCTTAAACTCTGTGTAAGTCAAAACACCTCACATAAATTGAGACGGAGAGGGTATCAAATAAATGGCTTAGCATCTTTCACAAACAATGTCGTTGATGTCTGTTAGGAGAAGAAACTCTATATTCTTAAATACGTTCACCACATTATAATTTCCTTCTTTATGCTGCCTCTTTAAATTTGTACATTAGTTTGCTTCCCTTCAAATATGTTATTCCCTCCATTCCAAAGAGGATGATGCAACTTCTTTACTAGCTTTTAGTGGTAAGGAAACAACCTTGAATAACTTTAAATGGGTTAAAATTTGATGTCGAGGGTTTATTGAAAGAGCTTCCTTATCCTGCTCAAGGTAAGGATAAGGTCTTGGTCTACGTACACATCATCCTATCCATATTTTATTTATGTGATAATAATAGATATGTTGTTGATTTAAAACGTGATGGGGAGGTCTGGTAGCTTTTAGAGTATATTTGCTCCATTTCGTTATAGCGATGTTATATTTGAGATCAAAATCAAACAATGATATAATTGATCTATTGATTTGTTTCCAATAGTTCATGTGTAAATTTAGTCCTTTTTCCAGAAAAAATAAACAAAAATAAGCCAAAGTAAAAGGATAAGCCAATCAGAAATGGAGCAATGACCGAAGGGTGACAAACTCTACAGTACACACCAAACAAAATCTGCATGTGTGCTACGTGTACGAAATGAATCAAATCCAACCTATCCACACTTAAACTAAAAATATAAAGATAAATAAATAACCAAGAACAAGTGATTAATTGGACAAGGACAAGTATCATGTCCATTGTCCAATTATGTTAAGTTTGGATTTGGTGAAATTCCATTTAAACTTGAAGTTGGCCACTTTTACTAGTACATTTCATTAGTGGCCATGACCAATTTAGACCCCATTTCTTTCTTTATTTCAACACACACACTGTTTGTTCCATAAAGCTAGTCTTGTTTTCACCTGATAAAACAGCTCTCTTTAATTTGTATTTCTACACCGAATGAGGGGGCCATTATGTTTTAATTCTTGTTATTGTTGTTATTCCTTTAAATATTTTTACATTTACCTTACACATTAACCATGGCCTTATCTTCTACTTGCTTCTGTCACTCCAAATTTTCATTCAAGGTATGTTCTTTCTGCTTTTTTCTTTTTTGGTTTTGTTAATGTTGATAGCTTGTAATATGTAACATGGTCACTGAAGATTCATACAGTCGACCCAACTAGTTTAGGATTCAGACATAGACATTCTTGTGGATAACTTGTAGTAGTGTGTTAATTGGAAGCATTTCTAAATTCTTCATTCTTGTTAAGAATGAATGTAGTCATATATCTTGTATTATACATTGGTAGCTTAATCTCACTTTTAAGAGTAGTTAAAATGTTAGTAAAGATTTCAGACAGATACTGTTGAACAACTAAGCAATCATAACCAGAGAAGTTACATTAACTTTTCTTGTTTTGAAATATTTTTGTAATTTGGGACATTACATAGAGGCTTCAGTTAGGCTTAGTGAATTGAATGTCGGTCACTAGAGAAGGTTCAACTGAACTCACTGCTTTCGGTTTGAACCCTATAAACATATGAAAGAAAATTAAAATGTCGTATATACAATGAATAACACACAGTCATTCTGAATTCAATGACTCTAAATTCTGGATTTGATTCTAGACATAGGGAATTGGGGTTCAACACAGCTTCTAGAGATTAATCTTTGCTTGGTAATGAAAAGAAAGAAATGGGGTTTTCCTACTTACTTAACACTAGCAAATTTGTATGTACATTGAAATGTCAACCCTTGTGAACGATTTTACAATAAGAAGTAATCAATCTTTACTATTTCTTGTAGACAAGCTGTTGGGCACCTGCTTTAACACCAGATATCCTACATAATTTAAGGAGGAACCAGTCTGCCTCCTCTGCACTTAAAACAATAACCCTTGACCATTTAAGTCGACACGTTTGGAAACGGGGAACCAAACATGGCAATGGGTGGAGTTTTATGGGAGGATCAAGAGTAGTGCTTCAGCCAAACCACCAAAATATTCCACAAAGAAAAAGCAGCAGGGTTTCTGCTATGTGTAATCTTTCCCTCTCATGCTTCTTTAATTTTATCATTTATATTTAGTTCCCCATTCATGCTTTGCTACATTGGTTTTTTCTTTTTGGATAATACTGAGGAAGCAGCTTATATTCGATCTAGAATCTGTTTATTTGTCTTAATTTAAAGTCATCACAGAATAATGTGCTTTAGGTACTTTTTCCAAAAAAAAAAAAAACAACAACAACAACAACAAATATGATGTGCTTTTGGTAATTATGACACCTCCCAGCCAATGCATCTGGTATAAGAATTAAGATTGAATCGTGATGAGGAAGATAATACTTTCAGCTAGACAAACCAATCTACTTTCACAAATTAACAAGTGAGGAATAGATGTAATAGCTTTTGGTTTGCAGCTCCTGCTTAAGACTGGTGGGAAGAATTGTATAACCTGTTTCCGCTCTCTCTTATGAATGTCAGAGACATCGACTTGCGGAATTCAGGCATGATGAGTACTACACATGTTCTCCTTCGTCACTATTTGTAAGTTAGGAACTATAAGTAAATGCAACAGATCTTTTAGCTAAACGGCTAATCTACCTCAATGTGTAAGTTTTTGCATTTGCTGTGGTATAGTGAAGAACAAGATCACTGATAGTGCAAAGAAAATTCAATATGGCTGCAGCCAGTATATTGCACTTTGTACAGACTTCCTGAAGTAAATTGGTCTGACTACTAGTTGGGTGGAAAAGCAAACTAATTAGTACTTATATTTAGATTTTACCTCAAGAGACATTGTTCCCGTATTGGATATTCAATTTGAGATTTTGGCAATGTATGTACAAATACATATTTGTGAAGTTTCTTATATTTACTTTCTTTGCAAATGTTTTGGTAGTGTCTACTCAGATTTCTGGTACAACTGATGCTTTATTTTTACAGGGTTGCCTAGTTCTCAAATAGCCAGTTGTGTTTTTACGCTGGGAACGGCAGCTGTTCTTCCGTTTTATACCCTCATGGTTGTAGCACCTAAAGCTGAACTTGTAAGTTATCTCAATGAAACGTTTTGTTTTTTCATTTTCTCGATATTAATATACTACTATCAGCTTAGAAAGCTCTTGGTCCAAGTTATCTTTCATTATGTCATGCCTAAAAGTAGAACTGCTGGAGCATGATGTGTTGATTTGTCATATTTTTGCAAGATACTGTTTTAGGCCTAAGAGCATACAAATTCTAGATTACAAAGGCTGAAAATAATTTTCTTATTTCCAAGATATATTGTAATGAAGGCATAATCAAATATTTAATGCAGACCAGAAAATTGATGGAAAGCACCATACCATATGTTGCACTTGGACTTCTCTACGCATATCTATTATATCTCTCTTGGACGCCAGATACAATTCGGCTGATGTTTGCTAGTAAATACTGGCTTCCAGAGGTTTGTGTTTGTGCTGAAGTACATGACAGTTGTTATATTGTGTGCTGATTCTGTGGTTTGGTTATTGACATTTCATTCTGTTCAGCTGCCCGGTATAGCAAAGATGTTCTCCAGTGAGATGACATTAGCGTCTGCATGGATTCACCTCTTGGCTGTAGACCTTTTTGCTGCAAGGTTTCTCTCACTCTCTCTCTTACACACACACACACACACACAAAAAGCCACCTGGCTGTGTTTTGTTTGTGTGGTCAAAACATCTCCTAAACCTCCTCGCCATTCCCAAAACTTAGCAACTGCAGTTTGAATTGTTGTAGAAGTAGCTTATGTTCCAGACTGACGCACTATTCTGATGCTGCTTTTATTTGAAACAGGCAGGTTTATCATGATGGTTTGCAAAACTATATTGAAACGCGCCATTCTGTGTCTCTTTGCTTGCTATTTTGCCCCATAGGAATTGTTATTCATCTCCTCACCAAATCTTTATTAAGTAGTGCAGGAAGAACAGAGCCTAGAATTCATTGACAAAGGATTTAACCATTTTTTACTACTTTCAGCTAATGTAACTATGAATAAAATATACTTTTCATGCAACACAAAAAATGTGCAAGTTGTATCATTGAATTGTCTCTTCTTCTGCATTTTCGGAATAACTTATATTACTGACAGTATAAAAAATTTGCCACTGCAAAAAGATAAGGGTTATTTTACTTATAGTGAGAGGTCATAAACCATGTTATGTTATCAATTCAGTTTGCTTTAAAATGACCTGGGAGTAGCAAAAATTTTATACTGTCAACTCTTTAAAAACACCTATTATGGGAGCTGAGTGCCCGTCTTCCCTACTGGTTTCAAGCTAAATGCATTCTGGATAAGCAGTATATCGCATTCTTCGCTCAGAAAAGGAAAAAATTGCAGAAAAAGGAAACTCTTTAAATTAAATCATAAAATATGGAAAGGTACTTTAACTCTGTACAAATATTTCGCGAACCCTGTTGCTCATATAGATCAAAGTCATAAAATAAGCTCAATGTATACACAAAATGGCAACAATCATGGGGATCAGGCACGGGAACATTTCTGCTTGTTATATTCATGAGGCGCTTTCCACGAAACCAGGCACTTCGTGGCTTGGGCATAACATGGAAAATACTGAAAAATACTGGCCAATTACCATGGCACAACAAGGAGTACAAAAAATTCTCCTCATTTGCATCACTATCACGAGTCAACTATGATTCCTTTGGCACCTGGACAAACAAAAATAATTAATTTCCTTGCTGCTTCTTGTAACCAGGATTTGAAGTTTATTACTGCTTACTGTAGGTTAATAATTCTCAAGAGGCAAAGCAAAGTCCCACCAAAACATTTTTTTAATCATAGATTCTGTAGCTTAGCAAACACTTTGTACTAGTCAAGAGAATTCGCTTTAACTTAATCGGCTAAGAATCTACAAAATGTTAACTTATGCAAAAGCAGATTCCTAGTGACTATCTTTCATAAAGAGATATAGAAACAGCTAAACAAAGTTAAAGAGAAATTAACTAATTAATTTCTTTGGAAAATGGTTGCTCACATCAAGTAGGAAGTGGGGACATTTCAGTTTGATCGTCCAAGATGCCATTGGATAGGCTAGAGCCTTGGAAAGAATCCTTCCTTGCACGATCCAAGGACGTAGCTTCATATATGCCTACAAAATATAGAAGTGAGGTCAACTACAAACCATTAAACAACTGAGATCTTGTAAAATATCACGAAATAACATATGTTGATTTGACAAAAGAAATTAACAACCAAAAGTAACTATAAAATAACATAAACTATTGTGGGGTTTGGCAGAACATCTCAACATAAAAGGTAAATGATTAATCAACTTCAAGTCTTCAAATCATTTGCCAAGACTATGCCACACGTACACCTGTTCTGAGTTATCACCCTAGAGAAGTTTTTAAGTATGTACGTTATGAGAAACAAATTAGAAGACACTACAAAAGATACTTGTTATCATAGGAGGTCAAACTCAATTTTCAATGAATCAATGCCAAGTGGATGCATATTTTGAGAAGCAAGATTGGGACAGATGAAATATTACACGCATCTAAGTTGAAGCTCAACTGTTGGGATAGTCATATTAAATGCAGTTATACACTCCATCCTGAACTCTAGGTGTCCAGTTACAAGCTTTTGCGAGTGCTTATAGTCGGTCCACCTTGAACACTAATACTAGACTATTAGCCTGCATGTATCTTTCTTAGGAATGAAGACCTACTTACCAGATGTCTGGAAAGAATTAAACATTCAAAAAATGCTTCTTAGTCCTTTAGGTGGTGGTAATGTCCATCTTCAGCACATTCTTCAACTTCCCTATATGCCTATTCTACTGCCGAGAAATCTGAGGCAAAAAACCCTTATTATTTGTTCTCCCAAATTGACATACTTTTTGTAGAAACATTTTCTGTTAAATTACTAATTTTTCTTCTTATGGTGATCGTGTCTTATCATTTGGAATGAGAGTTACTTGGACCTACACTCTAGTTTAAATAAAAATAAGGCCTCCTCTTCTCTTTAAAGTGAGATATCTCGTAGCTCCCCCATCATTGAGTCTGTTATTAGATCTGTTTGACCTTGATGAAGTCAGCAAGCTATAGACATATTGACCGTTATACCCATTTAAGTAATATATGTTCAATGAGTTAAATTTTTTATTATTCATCACAAGAACCCAAGCTTTTTTTGTTAAACCGAGAAATCTTTCAGGGTCGCTGGCCCACAATCCGAAACTCGATGGATATCGGCCCAATCCCTCTATCCTTCTTCACTTAAATACCTGGTTTCTTGTCCGCAGCATGGACCCGTGATGTGTGCCTACCTCACACATCATGCATTGTGCTCCTACCACTAGACCAAAGCCATAGGGCCTAGGGCCACAACACCCACATTTTAACTAGCCAATAATGAAGGACCAATCCAGCATTTTGACTTGCAGTCCCTCATTCCCATTTTATATGACGGTGTTTGACTGAGCACGAAGTTTACCCTCTATATAACAAAGGCAAATTACACGTGAACAGTATTCCCAATGTGTTGTTTATATTGTTCCAGTATATATTTTTCAGATGTTAAATTCAACTATGCAAGTTAGACCATGACACATACTCAAAAGGAGGCGTCTTCTCTCTTTTTTTTCTTCTTTTTTTTCCTGCTGAAAACCTGAAACAACAACAATCTTTCGCCTATGGCAGACACTTCACGAAAAATGAACCTTTTCCCTTTCCAATTCTTCAAGCTCAAGTTTACCTAAAAGATATGGCAGTACTTTACAGCAGAACTATCTGAAGTTTTCATGGTTAGTTAATTTCCAATCACCTAATAACAAAGACCTATCCCCTAGCAGGCAAGCAGAGTGGTAGTCATGTTGCCATTCAAAGATAAAATCTTTGAGCAAGCTCAACCAGCTTGAAAACTTAAAAACTACCTTTGAGTACTCAGTATAATTTGAACACAAACAGGAAACACAATGTTGTATGTTATTGTCCTTAAAAGTGAGGACTGAGGTCACATTAGTATAGCCCACGTAGGCTATAAATGTCCTATTTCTTCCCCAAATACCACAGACTATCCTCTTGCTCTATAAAAGTCGAAGAAATATAACTGTGTCAACTTAATAACACATGCTCAAAGAAACCAAGAAGACAGCAGCTGGTGATATACTAATCCAGAAGGCACAGTTCACATTCACGCAAGGATAACAAAGTTAAATGGCTATAGCACTTATAATTCACATCACTGCGCAGAGCTGCTTACGGTACTTCAATTTCTAGATTATCCAACTTCCTAGCAGTAAGAGAAGAAATCTTTTTTTGTGCAAAGCAAAGGCATTCATCATTCTTCTTTTTCTTTTTTCTTTTTTTTTGTTGATAATCACATATGTTATCCATTTATTTAACATGTTAAGAGAAGACCAAAATGGCATGATTAAGGTCAAAGAACTTATTCATGCTCTGACAATTCATCACTCGACAGAATAGGTTAGCAAAGCAATCAATCATAAAGAAATATTTATGCAGGAACAAATTAGAAAAGTTGAAACAAAAATAGAAGAACAGAAAAGAAGAATTAGAAAAGCTTGCATCATACCGATCCCCAGGATGGCGGCACAAACAAGAAAGCCAAGTAAAGAGAAGTCCATTTTATACACAATCTCCATGACAATGATGCATCCTCCCGCAGCCATTAAGTGCCTTGGAGAAGAGAAAACCATATGCAACCTACAAATGGGCAACAATGTTGATTTCTATATGAGACCCTGGACTTGCAGCTCAAGTGAAGGAATCAAATCAAATATGGATTATACAAGAGAAGTAACAACAAGAGAAAGCAAACACTTCTCATAATATGAAGAACTATCTAGCATAATCCAAGACATAACAAAGACTACAAGACATGCCTATCTTACTTGAGCAGTATCTAAGACAATGAAAGCAATAAATTAAATAACTGGTAACAGAGGAACTCATTTACTCAAAAAAAAAAAAAATCTTACCATGACTTAAAATGTTAAGATGGATAAATGAAACACAAGCAGAAAAGAGGAAAACCGAGAAGTCATGAAGCACTGTTTACAGTCAATTGCCAGTAATGGATGTACACCACCAAGATTAAAGTTATGGCTAAGAAACACATATTCATACTCCTCGCACAGATAGGGACCTCCAGACAAAATCGGAATACAGTAATAATAAGGTGATCTCAGATGAGGATCAGATAGAACTTGCTATAGCATCATTTAAGTATTAGTAAATCAAATGATCTCACAAGGATCAGAGATAGATCACAAAATGTTACCTCTCCTCTGCAATGCTATCAATGTAAAATATCAAAATCATCCCAAACAAGATGGTGCTTGAAAAAGCCCACGCAGAAAACGGCAACTCTACATTGTCTGATCCCTGAATATCTCCGTACAAAAGGGAAAGCAATTTAAAAGAAAAGAAGAAAATGAAGAAAGAAATGAAAAAACAAAAAAAAGGAAAAAGAAAGAATAGACTTAGGGAACACCCTTGGTGCAGGGAGGACCTAATGTTCCCAAATTATATTCAAAATTTCAAAACAGAAGAGTCTTAACAACATAGCCACCAAAGGTATCAAACTGTACTCACTATAATCATGTCCCACATGGCGACAGGAAACAAGAAGCACGTCGCAGAAGTAAGGGTTATGGCATGGAGTCGCCTCTTCAGTTGGTTCTGCGCAAATGAAATGGGAAGTATTCAAAGGTAGCTTTTAGTTCCTCCTTTGAGTACCAGAGGCCATAAAGTCAAATGAACGAAATAGCTTGATGAAACTGTACAAACCTTAAGTGATACCCGCCTGGCAATCACCCTCCGAAGTGCTGATAAGATCCCAGCGAGAATGGGAACTAGCATTTCCATCATTCCTACTACCTGTTCTGTTCGTGTCTCATCATCAAAGCCATTGCTAAATGGTAACTGTTTGTTAAGTTTGTTGCTAGAAGAGTATGCTAGCGAGAAGCAGGCAAGGAAATTGAAGAACAGAATGCTAATGTAGAATTGAGTTGTCTAAAGTGAATAGTCCAATATAGAAAGGATATGAAATGGTGAATATGTAGCCATTGCCCATCCTTGTGATAAAAAGTAGAAAGATGCCAGCATCGCAAGGAGTCCACCAACCTGATGATGGAGAAAATAACGGATTATCAGCGAAGAAAATGCAAGCTAATGTTGAGAGTTTTCAATTGCTTCTCTGCTAAATGAGTGCGAGAAATTTCAATTGCTTAGTACCAGTTCCAAGGCTTTCTAATACTTAAAATGAACAAGGTCCTTAGTAAAGATGAAAAGCAAATCCAAAGTCAAGATGGGGCAAGATCCATATATTATCAAGAGGTATGCCAATATAAGTGACAAGGTCACTACCACAGGAAGGACAAAGTTCTAACAAGAATGCAATAATGCTCAAGCAATCTGTATATGTAGGTGACCTACAGAGTCTGAGAGTCTTACAAATACTAATAAGATGTTAACATATCCTTAACTAAACTATACAATTATACCCGCAAAGGCAGCCGAATAGTCTACGTGTCTCAAGTCTCAACATATACTTTCTCAATTAATCATAGCAAGTAGGATATCTAGCGTAACAACACCAATACAACGTAAAGTAAAGAGACATTGCACAAAGGCTAAAGCATTTCAAAATATTCAAACAATAAAACTTGGATGTATTCAAGTTTCTGTGCAAACCTTGGAGTTGTAGTGCCTCCAAAGCTCAACCAGATATGGAAGAAGTATTATTTTTTTTATAAGGAGATATGGAAGAATTATAATTCGTCTAAGCTAAGAATTAAGCAATTTTGTCGACTTAGTTAAAGAATTTTCCTTAGCGTATACAAGTTTGAAAAGAACTTATGTTTCCTAGTGTAAGTCCAACATGAAGATACACAATAGATTTAGAAGAGACAAATCAATCAACCACAAGTGGGAATTACGTCACATCAAAAGTATGCGGATTTCAAAGCAAATAGGTAAGTACAGCATTCAAAATAAGATGAATACCTTCTTCCAAACGTGGCCCCTCCTACCATAGAGTACCCCAGATAATACTCCTAGAACGGCACCTGAATACTCGCCCAGTATGGCCCTGATTGCATAAGTATTGTTTATAGCAACTGGAGGTACTAGATAATTAATAGAAGAGAACACAAATTTGGATAGATGGCCAAAGCTGAAATTCATGCATAGACAGCCACAAGGGAAAGACTTAGTGATGACATGCCAAAGAACTTGCTTACAAAAATAACTTATCATGCGGTTATGCAGTGTACACAAACAGGATATTCAGGAAATTAGTGCCAGTTACCAAGACCCATGCAAATTATTTAATGTAAATTTTGAAAGTAATCAGTTGGCAGTCTCTCTACGATGATTGGACCCTTCTATTTATGGCGACCGATGCCCTTCTCTAGCCTTTAAATTTCTCGTAATTGTTCTGCCAATTCTAAGCAACTCAGATTATGTTTTAGAAATTTACAACACTACATTTCTTTTCATAACTGAGAATACATTCATTTTAATGTGTAATGCACGAAACACTTTCTCTGTTGTGCAAAAAGTCCACCTTTTTGCTTTTGGTATCCACTATTCCAGCAAGACTTGGCTACTTCTATGTTTCCTAACAGGCAGATGTAAGTTGGTTTCCCACTTTGAGTTGAGAAGCATGCTTACTGTAAAGAGTGTAAGTTATATGTTATCTAGATTTATACATGTCTAAGTTCATTGTTCTTAAGGAAACTTATAGGAAATTATATAGGATACCTCAAGATATACTATATTTAGATATAGAATAACTTACCTGTCTTATTGGCTAGAGAAGGATTACCTACCATATTGTATGCTGTCAAAGATAAATATAGAAGGATCTCCTCTTGTACATTGTTATTCAACCAAAAATATAACAAGTAGTTTTCCTTTTTCACAAGAAAGTATATCAAAACCCGAACGCCTTACAAAGTCCTGAAATTTTACTAGTCCTGAGCATTTGTCAGGTTAGCCACAAGTGCATCATGACATGACGATGAGATCAAAAGTTACTTCTTTCATATTCAATACTAGTATTCTCTTTCAATAGTAATATTACTGATGTCAGGTTCAAACAAACTACTAAAAGAGAACAAAACATATCTTCCACTATTACTATCCGAGGAAGACTTCACCAAAATAACATACTCTAGATGATTGGAACATTATCAACTTACTTTGTTTAAAAATGTGAACTCTTCCTTTAGTCAGCTTTGGCTACATTCTGTTAGTCTTACAACCCAAGAGGCCCTAATTCTCCGTGTTCAATCCATTGTATCTATCTTAGTTCTTGATGTGATAGAAGTGTTATCCTATGTTGTTCACAATTGCATGCCAATGCAGCATATACAAAAATGACCATAACAGGCAAAATGGTCTCCACTTTGGCTGAACTGTTTCAATGAATCTCAAAAGAACGAAACAGGTCAATTTTTTCCTTTTTCTTTTTAATAGGTAAATAACAGCAGGTTTTAACATATACTAAACTGAAATACAATCGATCAATAATTTCAGTGGCTACACTGGCACAGACTGGTTGTTTTAAACAGACTCTCAAGCTATAGCAATATTCATCAGGATTTGTTACATTGGTCAAAAGCTGCTCTTAATACCATCTGGAAAGTCAACCTTCTCAACAAAAAGGCCACGAGGAAAAAGCAAAGCTTGGCAGGGCAAACCACAAAATTCAGGCTGCGGAGGAGCAACTACAGATACATTTGATTAACCAAGTTTTCTTTTAAACGCAAAAATGGTTCCTTAATAGCAAACAAAGAGAAGGGAAGGATTTATGGCAGGCATAGGCTCGCCAATTGGATGCATGAGTGATGCATCTTTCTGAATGATCAGGGTCCCATTTCTCAAAATAGTGACGCATACAAGACCACTTGAAAGAGAACAAGCAATAGCTAGTAATCGAAAAGCTGAATTCAAGACAGGAAAAAGAGGGATGGTAAAAAATCACTCAACCTTGAACTTACCGAACAGGACCACAAGATTTCAGGCCCTTTCCCCACAAGATGAAGTAAAGAGCAGTTATTAAACCATTTACAACTGAAGGTACCACCTGTTCGAAGAAAGATTATCAGCCAAAAATCAAAGACTACTAACTATTAAACATTTATTGAAGGTAGAAAAGTAGCTCTACTCAACCTGTGTATTAGAAAGCGGCCTGCCCTTCCAAGGCTTTTGGGCTACTAAAAACCAGACGCATGATGGAACAAGACAGCAGAACATAAAAAGAACAACTGAAGCCCCCGTCTGAGACAAATAGCGGTACATAGAGTAAACTGACCATATTCTCATAAAATTTCCAACAAAATGGATTATCTGCAAGGGGGTTTGCCTACATTGAGAAAAGTCTATCAGTAATAGCCTCTGAGGCAGCATAGATGTATTTAATTGTCAGCTTTTGGAGAAACTTGACCCTTGTATATGATGTAGATGCAATACTAGAAACTGTTAGCGAGCTGCACAGCTTGTAGATTTACCTTTGTGGCACTGGCTTAGTGCAAGTTTAATTATCTATAAGATTATCTCATACCTATAAAAGAAATAGCTTCTGACCCAGGCCTCACAGAACAAAAGGTAAAACTTCACATATGAATCAAAAATATGGTGATAAGTCCATTTTTTTCCACCATCTCAACTGAAAAGTAAACAATGATAACTCACATGAGACTGTTTTTAAAACTTACTATCACCAAATTTTATGAGCTCACTACTTATATCATGACATGATTAGCCATAAATGCTTCTGCCTATACACAGAACAGCAGAATTTTGACAAGTGACAATTTGCCAAGAAACCAAAAGGAGAACACACCAGAGAAGAAAACGTATGATCAGCTCAATAATATGCTGAAATAAAAGGTAGTAATGTAGTATAGAAGTTAGAAGATGCTCTCTCTCTCTCTTTTTCCCTCCCTCCTATCTCTCTCCCCGTTCTTGAATAAAACGACAGTATATTTAGTATGAAAAAGTTTGCATCTATGAACACATAATATTACTGGAAGTCATCAGCTTGGCCAATTTTAGTAGGCAGCACCAAATTTCACCTGCTGTGAGCAGGAAGTACAGAAAGAGCTCTCACTCCAGCACTTTTTACTTATGATACGGCATTTTTTGACTCTATCGGCTGACGAAAATAAAGGCCCTTTTTAGTTATGACATAAAGAAAATATTTTCTAGCTGAAAATATTTCATGGTGCTTGAAACCAAAAATTATTAAAATTTTATACTTGAGGGGAACAAATCACAAAATAAGAGGAAAAACTGCAATGTTTCATAGGCTTAAGTCAATTTCTGATCCATTTTAGATATTACTATTGTCAACATATAACCACTGTTTCTGCTCTTCCCTTAATCCTACTAATATCAATAAACTATTATGCACCATCCCAACCCCTACCATCTACTATTATCATATTTTACCGTCTTTATGCGCAACCAAACAAGATAACTCCTCGTAAATAAATGATAATACACTAAACATGATCATTATGCACATGTGTTTTGTCGTCTCCAACAACAACTATACCTCCATCCCAAGCAAGTTGAAGTCATTTATACGAATCATCACTGACCATGTTTCATCATATAAGCTCATTTCATATCATCATGATACCAAATAGAAAAAAAAAAATTGTGGAAAATTAGTTTGATACATATATTGTCATACCCAGAATGACCCCACAAGTGGAGTATGGGGAGGATGAGGTGTACGCAGACCTCGCCCCTAACTCGAGTGAGGTTCGAGTGAGGTAAAGAGGCTGTCTCTGAAAGACAATACTAATATTACTACCACTACTAAAATTCTCTGCTATTATTACCAACTAGTAGATATCACCTATACGAATCTATTTCGTCCACTGTGCCTTATTTTTAGCTAAGTCTGCACTAATTCTCAGGAAATGTAGGTCCTTCGAGACAACTTCCTAAAAAAGATAGTAATAATTAGGTCTACCTCGTACCCTTCTAACACCTTCACTCACCATAATTTCACACTTCCGGGCCGGTGTATCAACATGTTAAATTATTATTCAGTTAATATAAGGCAGAAATTGAACAATGTAACAACACATTTTAAACGAATAAAGCAATAATTTAAAATGATATCTTGAAATACCTAATGTTAGCTCGATTTTCAGGAAGTGGCTTAGGGGACATCATTTTAATGAAAATGAAGTGAGTTTAGTGGTGAATGCACAAGTCCATGAAAGCTTTGATCTCGGAGCAAAGAGACCTTCCAGGATCTGTTCACGTACAGCTTTGGGCTGAATGATTCTCGACTTTGATTTTAGCCTATTTTTATATTTATTTAAATGTTGGTCGTTTTATTGAACTTCAAGACTAAAGGTTTTTTGTAGTTAGAAAGCTGCTTATGCCTTCAGTTTTGTAGTTAAGATCCCGAATTTCGAAATTAGTGGCTAAAAGCTAAATATACTTTTTAAAAATTGGCTAATAGAGTGGCTAAGATTAGCTCATTCTTCACATACCGTAAAAATTTCGCCCAACAGCCACTTTTAATACTAATATTTGGTTTGAGACCATTATTTTCTTTGGTCTTACACTAGAGGCCATTTTTGGGCCTTTTACTAAGTAAACATTGACTTAAGTTCTGATCATTGACTGAAGTTCAGTCCATACGGTCCCTGGACTGAAGTTCCATCTTTAAGGACTGAACTTCTGTCCATATGGCCCTGGACTGAAGTTCAATCTTAAGGACTGAACTTCAGTCAACATGGCCCTGGACTGAAGTTCTGTCTTTAAGGAGTGAACTTCAATCCATATGGCCCTGGACTAAAGTTCAATCTTTAAGGACTGAACTTCAATACGGCCTCTGGACTGAAGTTCTATCTTTTAAGCAAAAGTGGCTACAAACTAAATATTTTGATATTAGTGGCCTGTACCCAAAGACCAGTGGCAAAAGTGGCCTTTCGTGCACTTTCCCCGCACATACCTCATTATTGGATCTCGTAAAAGTTAGTAAATTTACATAAATAGGAAACTACCGGAGACTCGTCACACATTTGGCTCCATTAAAAAATTTCCTCGTCGGATCTTTCTATTAGCAAGACTTAGTAATCGTCCGGAGTTTCCTAACAGGAGCTAAAATTGTAAGATTTTTCTGGCTAAAGCCAAAATAGTAATAGCGGTGGCAAATTCTATTTATTTTGCACAAAAACTATACGTAGCCACTTTTTAGGCTACCGAATGAGAAATTATCAAGCTTTTATAAAAGGGGTTTTACATAGATATACAAATATATACCCTTATATTACAAAAAAATATTGATATTTTTCAAATTACAAGAGATAGCAATACTTTTTCTAGCACATTTCACACAATCAAGACACTTCTTACTGCTACAAACGCATTTCTCTTGTGAGGGAGACACCTAGCCAGCCCATACCCACTGATTCGACCCGTAGAAATTGAAATACCGGTTGAAGTAGCCGTACATTATTCGAACGAACTCCGATAACTAATGGCAAATCCGCCACCGCCAAACGCCATATCGTAAGCATGTATCACATTCTGCTCGAAGCTCTCAGAGTTTTCGCTGATGTAGTACATTTTCCGGTGGTCGTACTCTGCTAACACAGTGACTAAGTTGTCTGTAAAGAAGACGGTCTCATCAGCGCCCATCACGAACCATCTCACGTTTGGTAACTTGACCCGGTGTATCAGAATTCCGATCATCGCCCATCACGGATAATTCTCATCAACGGCCATGATTGTTTACAATCACAGTGTCCAGGCCTGCTCCTTTTCTTCAACTTTATTTCCCAAATTGGGTTCTGTGAAAAGTAAAAATAAAGAAAGATTAGTACTTTCTTCCCAATTTTATCAAGCTGGAATTTATTTAAATATGAACCAATCAGTGGCGTAGCCAGAAATTCTTTTAAGGGTGTTCAAGTTTCAAAAAAATCTTTCAAAAGGTACAAGATGAGATTTGATCCCAAGTTGTTTAGATATATTTGACCACCCTACACCACTAAGCTAGCACTATTAGTTATGACAAGGGTGTTCAAAATGTAATATTTAGTCATAAATAGTTAAATTTAATCCACGTATACAGTATAATTTTTCGGCGAAGGGTGGTCACCTGACCACCCTGGCCACCATGTGGCTCCGCCACTGGAACCAATAGGATCTTTAAAATATTAGGAGTGATGTAACTAGTTTACTGAGTTTGCAGAAAAATAATATATGAAGAGAAAGAGAGAGAGAGAGTATTATACTTTATTACTACTAGTGTACAAGAAAAAGAAAGAAAGTAGCTTCGGATGGTCCATTTCGCCGCAACATAGCTCCTTTTTTGGACGTTTCTTTCCGCAGATACCAAATTGATAAAACTTCTAACAAAATTTAAGCTGAGATATAGCAATATACAGTTAGGTAAAATTAGATAGGAATAAAATAATGTATATACAGCGAGATACACACAGTCTAAAATAGCTTGTGAAAAAAGTTTGAAATAAAATGTAAAAAATAATATAAAACAATGCAAAAAAAATATATATATATGAAATAGTTTAGGAACAGTGAGAAACAACGCACAAACAAGATGAAACAAATGCTAAAACAGTCTAGAAACAGCTAGATACAGTCTAGAAATAGTTAGATACGGTGCAAAACCACTTGAAACGATGCTGAATCTGCGTAGATATAGTGAGATACAGTTTGATACGGAACAAAAATAGTGAAGAGATAGTAAGATACAACGTTGAAACAGTCTGAAACAGCTAGTGAAAAAGTCCGTAGCAAAATGTAAAAAATAATGTGAAACAACGTAAAAAAATTGAAATAGTTTAGAAACAGTGAGAAACAATGCACAAACAGGATGAAATAAATGCTAAAACAGTTTAGAAATAGATACGAGGTCGTTGGTAGTTGAGATGCGATGTGGTTGGTAGTTGAGATACGATGTGGTTGGTAGGCGAGATACGGTTAGATACGAGGTGGTTTGCAGTTGAAATACCATGAGATACGATGTGGTTGGTAGGCGAGATACGGTTAGATACGAAGTGGTTGGTAGTTGAGATACGATGAAATACGATATGGTTGGTAGGCGAGATACGGTTAGATACAAGGTAGTTGGTAGTTGAGAATTGAGATACAATGAGATACGATGTGGTGGTAGGCGACATACAGCTAGATATGAGGTAGTTAGTAGTTGAGATACAATGAGATATGAGGTGATTGGTAGTTGAGATACAATGAGATACGATGTGGTTGGTATGCGAGATACAGTTAGATATGAGATGGTTGGGAGTTGAGATATACAGTTAGATACGAGGTGGCTGGTAGTTGAGATACAATGAGATACGAGGTGGTTTGTAGTTGAGATACAATGAGATACGATGTGGTTGGTAGGCGAGATATGGTTCGATACGAGGTGGTTGGTAGTTGAGATACGATGTGGTTGGTAGGCGGCATACGATTAGATACGAGATGGTTGGTAGTTGAGATACAGTGAGATACAATGAGATACGATGTGGTTGGTAGGCGAGATATGGTTAGATACGAGGTGGTTGGTAGTTGAGATACGATGTGGTTGGTAGGCGACATACGATTAGATACGAGATGGTTGGTAGTTGAGATACAGTGAGATACAATGAGATATGATGTGGTTGGTACGTGAGATACGATTAGATACGAGGTGGTTGGTAGTTGAGATACAATGAGATACAACAAGATATGATGTGGTTGGTAGTTGAGATACAATGAGATACGGTGTGGTTGGTAGGCGAGATATGGTTAGATACGAGGTGATTGGTAATTGAGATACGAGGTAGTTGGTAGTTGAGAAACATCGAGATACAGTGAGATACAACGTGATACAGTGAGGATGGGATGAGGAAAAGTGAAATTGGGGGAAATGTGAGGAATAAAAGTGAAATTGGGAAAATGGTGGGAGGAAAAGTGAAATAAGAAAAAATGGGAGGAGCAAAAGTGATAGTGGGAGAAATCGGGGGAAGGATGTAAGGATTTGGTATGTTATGGAAAAATATTGTTATGTTTTTGCTATGTTTGTAATTAACTTCTCATTTCCTCTATAATGGGTAATTTTACTAAAATATTGCTATGTTTAGTAAATACTCCTAACTTCTAAAACTTGTACTTTTATGTAAAAATTCCTTTATAAAATTATAAAACAATAGTCACAACTTAAAATACATAAAGAAATAGATAAATAGCAATGAAAATTCAGGAAAATTTCTTAGGATTTTGAATAAAATTCCATGAAATGTTGGAAAATTTTTTGAAACTTAGTTTAAAATTACATGATTTTTTAAGGACAACAAAATGTGAAGTTCTAGGAACTTCGATAACTATAAATTTTAGTACATTTACGGCAGGTTAGTTAAAAAAAAATTTTTCTAAAAAAAAATTCCTGAAGCTTTAATGACTATTCTTTAAAAAACTTTCCTGTTTTTAAATTGTGACTATTTTTTAAAAACTTTGTAACGTTGGTTAATGAATTTGCTTTGCAACCCCAAATATTATTTCCTCTAATTATTAATTAATGAATTTGTTTTTCATCACAATCACCCCCTTTTAGCTAACTTCTTTACCTGATTTCAGTAATTTTTAATATTCGTACAAACAACTCCTATTGTGCATTTTATCTGTTAGATTGAAAAACAGTTAAAATGATCTGATTGTATTCAATTAAGTTCAAATTTTTATTAATTTATTCAAATTATTCCATTTTTCTGAATTTATATAGCACGCTTTCCTTTTCATCTGTTCAAATATAGGCCGATACATGATTTGAATTTTATAGGTTCTAAATTTTAGGATAACGATCTTAAGTGCTAGTAACTGAATTCTCAAACTTAAGTTTTGTATAAATTTAATTTCAATACAGATATATTGTCTACGCCACACTTACTGATGCTGTCGAACCACACTTCATTCTCTACCTCCGCCCCTGATCCATTTGAAAAGAAACAATCCTTATTTGACAATTATTAAATACTTAGCCCTTTTTGTACTTTACCCTTTTTGGCATGTTGAGTGCTAGTGCTAACAACTTTTTCATTATTCTAATCCTATCTTGCTTGATTTTCTCTTTTCTTCTAACTATCATAATTTTGTATCGCGAAATTAATATATATTTTCTTAAATTTTGTGTCGAGTCAAACTCTCTATATTGAGACGAAGAGAGTAAAAGCATCATTTGTTGCACTTAATGAAAGTTTGAATCTGAGTGGTTCAGACTTCAGACCTCAGATCATTAAGTTTTTTTATTTATTAAGATTTAACCACTTAGTGGCTCTTACTAGATGTGTATAATTAAAATCTTGACTAAAGTCTTAATACCATTCACCCCTCCATATATTACACAAGTAACCACCATTGCGCTACCACAATCGGTAACCACAGCCGCTGCCAACCACAACCGCCATCACCGGTCCACCACTACTGTTATCTACCACCACCAGCCACCACTATCCATCAACAACAACCACTAACCACCTCTACCATCATAACCTATTGCTACAACCACCAACCACTAACTATTACTACCACACCAATCACCTCCACTATCACAACTATCGGCACCTCTACCACTACCAACTCCTTAACCATAACCACCATATTCCACTAATTACAGGTGGCTACCACCACGTCTACTACCGACCACCTCCACCATCACAGTGACCACCACCACTACCTATCACTGTCGTTATCATTGTCATTAGCACAATAATTACCACCACCGCCAACCAATATTAACCACCTCCACAAACAAAACTATCTTCACTACCAAGCACCACCACCATCATTACCTACCACCGTCAATACTGCTAGTCACTACCAACAACCACATCTACCATCAAACCACCACATCATACCACCAACACCAATACTACAACTGTTAACAATCACTACTATCAGATACCATCGTTATAACACCACAATCTACCACCTTACAATCTAATATCTCGTGGAAATAATAGTTAAAGTATTAAACTATTTTATATTATATATAAACTTAATAAAGAATAAATATAAATTATAAAACAATGGTTAATCAATCCGTATTTAGAACTTAAAAACCACATCTTAATTCAGATTCAGATTTGTTAATCTAATAGAACTCAGACTCAACTAGAACCAATAAGAGATACAATGATGTATAATTGTACCAATAAAGAAAATCAAAAAAATCCCAGGTGATAAACTGTGAGAGAGGAAAGGGTAACCAGGAGAGCAGTTGAAGATTCTACTGAGAAAGACAATGGCTACACTCTGTACTTTAATTCATCCCAAAGTACCTAAAACAAGATTAACAACAAGAATTCATGCTGTCCTAACAAGTGATTACAAAATGAAGGTTCCTTATGAACTGAAACAAGGACAATCCCGTTTATTTCACAAACTCCCAACTGGGCTAAATATGGAAGTTCTGTTCCAAGAAGGACAGAAACTGCAAAAAACTGAAAACCCACCTTTAGTATTTGTTCATGGAAGTTTTCATGCAGCTTGGTGTTGGGCTGAACATTGGTTACCTTTCTTTTCCCAACATGGTTACGATTGTTATGCACTTAGTTTGTTGGGACAGGTACTTTTATGTTTCAAGAATTGGTTATAGTGAAAAAAGACTCTTGCTTTATCAATTGTAGTTGCATTTTGTGCTTTATTGCTTGTGGATTTAACTTTGTGATTTAGTGTGTTTGACTACATGTTTGTGTGCCGAGGGTCTATCGAAAACAACATCAAGGTAGGGGTAAGGTATGGGCATGTATGTTGTTGACTACACGTTTGTTAGCACCACAAGAGAATGGTTTACACTTACTTTTTACATAATATATGGACTAAGCACCCGGGCTTTGGTCTAGTAGTAAGAATGCAACTTGCGATGTGTGGGTTAAGTGGTCGTCACGGGTTAGACTATTGCCTTTGACAGAAAGCCTGGTATTTAAATGGAAAATGGTAGAGTAGGCCCACTATCCATCAAATTCCGAATCGTGTATCACTAGCCCTTGGAAATTTCTCAGTTATAAAAATAAGTCCACTATTTTAGTATGCAAGCGAAAGGAAGGTAGCCGTAGGAACTATAGTTGCTACTGCAGTTACATGGATAAAAAGGTGTAGAATAAGATTATAATCTTGATAATTAGATCTCATGGTAATTCAGCTATTGAATAGTATTTAAAACACATCTGACTTGGTTTTCTAAATTATGACGAATTGAATCAAAAGAAAGGTCCCGAAACCTTAAATATGATAATTTTTTGCTCAAGAAAGATAAGGCTTTCATATATTTGCCAGCTCTAGGTCTGTTAGAGAAAAGTTTCATCATGATATTTGGATAGCCAGAGATGTATGTTATATCTGAAACTTTCTTTTTAGGCAGTAGGTTAACAGAGAGGCTTAATTTCTTGTTAATATGTTGTTGATGTGGTTGTAACATATATACTTTATTCTTTTGATATTACTCAAAAGTTAAATATACTTCCACCTTCTTGACATTGCCAGGGAGAAAGTGATTCACCTGCCGCTGCAGTTGCAGGAACCCTCCAGGTATTTTACATTTCTCTCAGTTTAGAGATTCTAGTGGAGTGTCACTTGGAAGTAGGAAATTGGTAGAGCAATGAGCTTGAGCTGAGCTGACATACTCATTCATGTTTCGTTTAGTTCATTGCATAAATGGTTTACAGCACTGCTAATTCTGTACTGTGGTGCTTTCAGTAGACACATGCGGGTGATATTGCTGACTTCATCCATAAAGAGATCAAGTTGCCACCAGTCTTGCTTGGACATTCATTTGGAGGGCTTATCGTTCAGTATTACATTGCAAATATCAGAAGTGAAGCAGTAAAAGGTAATCATGCTTTCTTTATTGTTTGCCAAACTAAGGCATACTACATTTAAGAATTACCTGTCAGCTCATAGATTTGTTCCAATGCAAGTTATTCCTGTTATGGACTCAAGTTCTTCAAAAGGAAGTGGCCCACTCAGGATATTAAGGATGGGGGTCTTGTTCTAATACGAGTCTTTCTATACTTTGGAGCTTTGGTTTGGTACATTTGGTGGTCAGGCATTATTTGGTCAAACTGTTTACCTGAAATGTTATTGGCTAAGCCTAAAACAAGATGAAAATAGAACCAGAAGGTTGTTGCTACCTGTCTCTTTTAATTAGGAGATCCGTTTAAGAACAATCCAGGTAATTCCTCTGTGGAAATTTGTCTGAGTTGTAATTATACTGAATAACTGATTGTGAGATACTTTCCAAACCAAGACAGAGTTGCATGTTTGTCGTAATGAATTTCACTTCTTCAAGAAAGCAGGATATTAGAGTGAATTCAGATCATAGGATTCCTTCCTACTCTGTGTGAAAGAGTGGTGGAACTGCTTTCTTGCCCTGAAGAAAGAAAGTAGTCGTGTCAGTATGTGGACTTCACTTCATACTTCTAGGATTTTCTAATATATTTCATGCTCAATACGAGATTATGCTCTTTATGTACTTAAGCAGAGAAACTTTATTGTAAGACCTGTACGATGTCATAGCAAAATTCCCTTTCAACATATTAAAAAGGTCATTTATAAAAATAAAGAAAAAAGATAAGAAAGAATATAAATAGGTCATTCTCTAAGCAGCACTTGGGCCTGACTTAAGCACATGGTTACAAATGATTCACAAAGTTGACCCGACTATTTTGTGATTGAGGTGTAGCTGATTAATAGAGCACTTCGTACCCAAGACACCATATCTCTTAGCTTTACAATTTACTCTCATTGGGTTGCATAGCTTTGTGCAGTGCTATCACCCTCTTGGTACCCACATTAATTCACTTCATTAGAGTTTGAGTGACCATTAATGTGTGACATTGTAGACCTAAGTTTTCTGGTCCCTGAAGTATCATTTAAGGTGCTTACTCTTCTTGTATAAAGCGCACACAACTCTCCCTGGTTATTGAAAGCCAAGTTAAACTCTCAATCTGTTTCTTGGACATCTCATTCAGAACAAATCCATAAGTTCCTTAAAGGTGGTTATTTTTACTCAAAATGGAATTTTTTTCTTTTTGGTGCTGCAGGATCTGATCTGGAACTCCCCAATCTTGCTGGAGCTGTGCTCGTTTGCTCAGTACCGCCTTCGGGTAATAGGTGACTTCCTGTACCGTGTAAAGCTTGTGTGCTGAACAATATTTTTTTTCACTCAATAATTTGTCTCCTTTTTATTTTATTCAGTGGTTTAGTGTGGCGATATCTCTTCTCCAAGCCTCTAGCTGCTTTCAAGGTTTGTCTATTTAGGTTAAAATAGATGGCATACACACTTAGCTACAAACTATCAAAGTTAATTGCCTTTGCTAGCATTTACAAGGCATACAGATGTATTGAAGCCACTTGGTCCTTCTTTCCTTTTGTAAAATTTTCTACTGTACTATCGATGGTAAAATCAGTAAGTGGTTATATCCTCATTAAGAGACGAAATGTCTGCATTTTTCTTTTTCTTAAGTATGCATTCTTGTGATTTTCAAATTGGTGAATTTGAAGCTTTGGGCAGGTAACTCGGAGCCTGGCAGCCAAAGCTTTTCAAACTTCTTTACCTCTTTGTAAAGAAACATTTTTCTCAGAAGAAATGGAGGATCAGCTGGTCGTGCGGTCAGTTAGTGAGAACTGAGATTGTTATTATTAGTTTGGAATATCAAATGAAAGAAGAAAATGAAAATGACTTACAATAGAGGAATACCTTTTCCTATATAATACATATATACGTTTCGCTGACATAGTTTCTGGAGTGAGTTTGAAGATGTCTATTTGTAACAACTGGATAGTCAATAGAGTTGCAAAAAAAGTTAGTACTAGTTATTTGAACATGTTACCCATTTGTGTTATTCCTACCACTTTGCCAAATATCAGTCACTTGACCTTAACGTGTTCCTGGTTGAATTGTAAAGACCTGGTAACTAATGCATATGCTAGGCTACTATCGGCTTTGAGGATTTCAACAATCTATTATTGGGCATTTTCCTAAGAGGATATCCAATTCAAATAGTAAATTGATTTTATGTGAACATTTTGCTCTATGTAGTTCGTCGATCATGTTAGTAATTGTTTGAATCTCAATCTTGAGAGTTTAGCTTTATTCCTCTCAATAGATGGTCTTGCTATACATCTCATTTCAAACATTATGTGTGTTGGCATAATACCTTCATTAGATGGACAACATATTCAACATTGTCTCTTACGGCAACATTTGCCCTTTTTTTTTCTCCATTTCAGTTACCAACAGCTAATGACTGAAAGCTCAAAGATGCCTTTGTTTGATCTAAGAAAGCTCAATGCATCTCTTCCTGTCCCTCGCCTCGAGGATCCTGCATTTAAAGTACTTGTAGTCGGTGCAAAGGATGATTTCATTGTGGTAAGTTTTAGGAAAATTGTTTAACTCCAATTTGTTAATAACTGCTGTGAATATCATGCTTTTAAAAACTTTTCTGAGAGCTACCGAAAGTAACAGATGGTGATTTCTCAGGACATGGAGGGACTCAATGAAACAGGAAGATTTTATGGTGTTCCCCCAGTGTGTATTGAAGGAGTTGCCCATGATATGATGTTAGATTGCTCATGGACAAGGGGTGCAGAATCGATTCTATCATGGTTAAACGGCTTAAATAAAACCGGGACCAAATAATGACGAAAAAGTATCTGTGTTACTGTCCAAATAATGCTGGGAACCAAATGCATTTCAAGAAACTAACGAAACAGAAACAATAGGTTTTGTATGAACATGAAAATTACTCTTAGAAAATTATTAGTCAGGGATGAACAAGTATGACCACAATTTTACAAATCAGGATCTGAGAGTCGAGACCAGCAATGTTTGATTTGATGTTACTACTCATCAGTGTTAACCAGTGACATATGCAAGATTGTGTAAGCAGTGTCGATAGCTTGTATGTGGATTTGAGCACTATTTCTTCTCCTAAGTTTGTTTATTTTGCACTTCAACTGATGCTATTGATACACAATATATTATGATGCGCTGTGATACTTGTTTACGTTAATAGCATGGCTTTCATGAAATGATATATTTCTTAATTTTGGATCTTGCGAAGTATTAGCAGATAATACTCAAATTTGTATTACTTGAAAAAAGTCATCCTAGGAAAAGAAAACAAGGCGCACAAATGCCGCATTTGATGCTAAAAAGCATTTAAGGGGTTAAAATCTCAATCTGCTTTGGTGCTATAATACAGAAGCTCATTACTGTTTATACTCCCTGCTATAAGTTATAGTTGTGATATGTGGTGGATAAAATAGTATGGTATTGCTGAATATTGGACGAAAGATCGTATTTTGATGAATTGTGTTCCACCTGAAATCCGTAAAGATGGAGAAATCTTGATGTACTACTCTTTTGGCGAACAACTACTTTCTTACAAACCAAAAGAGAAGATGGGAAGTCAGTGTTTACAACTGCAGCTGCTTACGTTACTAAATACATTCAAGACTATCATGGACCATGGGGTGTTTAGTGGATATTTTCTGTGAAGTGATATGACATCTCTTGTTAAAAGGGTGTTTCAGGCACTGGCATCAACAATGGCAAAGGATCCTTAAACCAAACACGCATTTAAAATGAACATAAGAATATGCTTTGAATTTGGAGACTCAAGAGTCATTACCAATGCCCTTCTCCCAGTCCACAGTCTTTAGTACAAATCTATTTCTTGCGTTTGCACTTTTCTCATCCTTAACATCACTGTTTTCGTAAAGCTGATACTAGACCATTGAAAAGATAGCCAAAGTAGAGCAAAATTTCCAACCTTGCAACGATTATTTCTTTACTTACAAGATTACATCAATAAAAGCGGTTATATACCTGCACATGCTAATATTACAGTGTGGAGCAGCCAATATAACACAGATTCACTATCTAAGGCACACTAGTGGCTATATTATTATTCATCAAAAAATCTGCTGTTAACTCCTGCTCTATACAAGTGCAAACCAGAGGAGGTTGCAATCGTAATATTGGTATTTGCAGGTGCAAATAAGACATCACCTTCAGCAACAACCTCTTCAGCTGATACAGTCATTGTTCCCTCTCCCCCCATGACCACAAAGATGGATGGACCAGGAGAAGAAGGGAAGACAACAGTTGATTGTTCGGGAAGAATGCAACGATCCACCTCAAATTCATCAAAAGGAGGGAGGTACCTCATTGTGTACGGATTGATCTTCATACCATGCAGAATTTCAGGGTAACACTGTATAGAAAACACTATGTTAGATCATAGATCAAGAGGTACAGAATGCCATGTAACCTGCATGTTAGGTAGTCTTACCAAACATCTAGCCTGCCTTCCATAACTAATAAAATTTACCTCCTAGAGCTTACTGGGCAATATTCTAAATGTTGCAGAATAATTTCCACAAGTACTTGTTAGATTAGACTTTTATGCCTCAATGAAAGTAACAAGTGATTTGAACATGAATCTTGAACTATCTTGGTGGATATTGGCTCCTTATAGTATGCTCAATCTTAAGGATTTTCACCTTAACTTCAGTCTCAACTATATGATAAAAGGTTAATCAAACACGGGGAATCTAAGAGCGTCATTAATAGTAACTTTGACTAGGTACCTGTCTATATGTGAGCATTGAACAGAGAGTTTTAACATCCCGGTGCTTGGGAGTTAGGCCAGCGCGCACCACATTGTCGGAGGTTGCCATGCATTCGACACACTCCCCATATATATATGCATGAGGTTCATTTGCCCCTAAATATAAAGCTTCACCAGGATTGAGCTTCACATAATTAAACAAGAATGCAGCTAAAACACCAACATCAGCTGGATACTGCTTTTCAAGTCTTAGGATCAGTTCTTCTTTGTCCGTCAGCTCCCTTGCCTAAAAGATCAAAGTGTAATCAACTTCAATAAAAAAGCAGTTCCAGATATGCCCAAGAAGGACAATATGTGGTTAAGCTCCAAGAGATCATCTGCATAAGAACATCTTATGTGTCCACAGCTTAAAGCAGAACACTAGAATACATAGTTTACATGTGCAAGCCTTGCCAAGAGGACAGAACTTGATGCAGATGGAGTCAATACCTGAATGTGACAAAAGTTTCTTGTATTTCGTCTTAAAGGATCCAAGTATAGCATGAAATACAAGAAATTTAAACCACCACCAAAGCCAACAGTATAATTACACGTGAGGTAGCCATAGAGGAAATTTAACAACAAATGCAATTAAATATAGGCTATGCCAAATTCAGTTTTCAGCTCATCCCAGCTTAAACGAGAATGAGGCATAAAAGTCTAATCTGAAGATGTACATTTTTTCTAATGTTTTCTGTTGTTTCGGATTCACCTTAATATGTTGAGAAAGGAGAGTAGGAAGACACGGAGAGGGACTGCTGTGACATAGGTGGGCCAGCTCAAGTGTAACCACATATGTATCCCTTGGTTCTTTCCTTCTTTAGATTTACTAACAGAGTGGGATGTGCAGTACATAAGGGTGTGGTCAAGTGATCTATGAAGTGGGTGAAGACCATGGGACACCAGAGTTCACCTGCCAACTGAGACAAAAAAAGGCTATCTGATTTCTTCTCATTTGCCAAAACTTTGTTGTACAGTGTTACCCGATACTTGTGTTTTTGTGAGGTGATCTCTTTATTCAACCAATATTCTTTGAAGCTACTCTTCCAGTTCTCTTCTTACCTGTTCAATTAATAGGAAACAGGGGCTGCCCCACATCTATTTCACAAAGCGATGTAGATGATCTGAATTACATACTAATCTGATAGCCGACTTTCCTCAAGGATAAGCCGAGCATGGAAGTGTTATAAGAGAAATAGGCACGACATTCTGTTAGGGTATAAGAAAACAAAAAGTACTCTGAGGATAGGACCAGAAGTCACCCTAAAAACAGAAGAATTTATTGCTTAGGTGGAAATCGAACTGTTAAGGAGAAGTTCGTTTCTCAAAATCACATTCTGCCAGAATACAAAAATCACCACATAAATATCCAAATGCAATCAGGCGGCGGATTGCTATTGTGTCTTTAGATTGGGAGACGGATAGAAAAGTGTGTAATAAGACACAAACGATCGACCAAGCAATGAAGAGCATAAGTTTCCAGAACCAAAAAATACTGCCACATGAATGAGACACTACCATCTAGAAACACTGAGAGAGTTGAATCAGAACAGAAGAGTACAAAAAAATCTTGAACTCGCATATAATCACGGGGTAATTAGGCTTTACCTTATTTTTAATATTCAAACGACTAATCAGCTTGGCAAGCACTTCTGTGATCACATCCTTGCTAGCCGACATCATCTCCGTAAATAATTTTCTGAGCATTAATTTAACTTTTTCCTCTCCATCATCCTCGTTCAAGTCTAATACTCGTTGTGCAGGGGCATTACCAACTACTTCAACAATCTCAGGCACCGTCTGAACAACCACTTTAAGCTCCTGCAGAAAAAGCCATCAAATTCACATCAAGTTTTTTTGTTTTTAATTTTTCAAACAGACATGGAAGTCTCTTCTCAACTATCTCAAGCCAAAAAGCTAGGCTTTTGCTAGTCAACACATCAAGCATATGATTAAGTATATTAAGTACACCAGTGCCAGGCCACACTTCTAGATCTTTATAGACATGCTCCTACCAAAATATGCAGTAAAGATGATATAACATGAAGAGAAGAATAGAACATATACATGTTAATTAATATACACATGTTCTAACTAAAGCAACCAGTAAGTAGTCTTTTATTTAGAGAGGACAAAAGAAGCTGACTGGGACCTTCTCCATTACTTTATTCCTTCCAGTTGTTGGATAAAACAACAAGGTCCAGTAAACTAATACTTAAAAAGGAAAAGGCAAATAAAACAAGCTTTAAAGATTTAAAAATTTTACACCATTTTTTATCAACTCAGACAGCTCTACAGTCAACTTAGAGCCCCCACCATGCTATCAGAATGACTAGTTTTCCCAATAAGTTGGAGCCTGATAAATAATCACATTCCAACATGAGAACTGAGAAGCCAGTCATATCACAGCCAAATGATCTTATAATCATTACGGCACCAAAGCCACTAGAGTTCACCAATATTACTACATTCTAAACAATAAAATAGTACACCTAGCACAACAAAATATACAGACAAAACCACAAACAAGTACCTCAAGACTTGTGAAGCCACACAAGGCCTCGAATTCAGTTAACGCCAAAGCCATCTCAGGCTTGTGATTGTCATCCTTGTAAACAAGTGGCTGCTCCTTATGCAGAACAGTGGCTAAATCCTTGTCTGGATGGGCTTGTATAGACAAAGCTTTTGCAACAGAGAGTACCTATAACACAAACCCCTAATTGATCAATAGCAGAAAAAAATTGATTCTTTCTCTATTCCAAATATCAAAAACCACAATTATTATTTTGCATTTTTTTTATAACTGAGAAATCCCCGAGGGCCATAGGCACACTGCTCTTTGGTGGATACTAGGCCTAACCCTCTACCCCGTTCCACTTAATAACAAGGCTTTAGCGTGTGCACCTAACGCACATATCACAAGCAGACACTTACCACGAGAACAAAGCCCTAACCACTTTGTTTTTTTTTTTTTTTTTTTTTTTTTTTGCATTACTGTATTGATAATCGTAATAAATATCAAAACTTTGAGCAAATTAAAACAACAGTTTTCGTGAGGGGTTCAAACCTGTGACGTGCTTCTAACTCAGACATCACAAACAGACTCTTACCACTAGACCAAAGCCTTCAAAACCTTTCTTTTTATGTTTAATTGCATTATTATATTGAAATCACAATAAAAATGAAAACTTTGAGAAAATTAAAAGCCAACCTTGAACAAAAAGGGAAGGTGGGTACCCCACTTGTGAAGAACAGTTGGACCAAGAACACTAGGGTTCTTTTCAATCCAATCTTTCAAACTTAACTTATCTTTTTGTCCACCACCATTAGCAAATCCATTATTCTCACTTCTTATTACTCCTTGTTCCTTCACATATGATGGACCAGACTCATGAGTCCCCATCCAAAATTCAGCATAAGGCTCGTTTTCATCAATCTTGCTCCCAGTATTAAGCCTATATAATTTTGCAACACAAGATTCATTACATGGTCTGCCCCAATCATAATTCTTGACACAACCCATTAACCTTATTAACCCTTTATTCTTAAACCCCTCTTCCATTGTTGTTGTAATTTTAGACATAGGAGTAGTAGTAGTAGTAGTTTCAGCCTCCATGGAAAGAGAAAAGGAGAAGTAAAAGTATGTAAAGAAAAGAGGAAGTTATTGTAGAACAAGAAGTAGACAATGTGTGAAATTTAAGGTTGCTTATAGTTTCCATTCGAAAAAGGAAAGAGGGGGGGTTTTGTGTACTTGTTGAAGGAAAGAAAGTTGGACTAGGATTGGACAAAAGGCAAGTGACGATGGATTAGGAGGGGTTATCGTATAGATTTTGGGGTCACAGGTTGGGTACAGTAGTACTGTTTAACTTCAGATTATAGAAGAATCCGAAAAAGGGAAAATTCCATAAGTTTGCTGAAGAGTCACGCACGGCGCTATGATCTCATGGAACCAATTGGGTCGGTGGGGTTTATCGTGTTAGTTCTAGCATGTGGTCAGCAGTTGCAGACTAGTACATCTACTTATTTTTTGCTTTTCTAGGGACGTGGTCCAAATACTTAGGAAACGTCATCTACACAACGGGATCCACGATTTAAAAGGGATTTATCTGATTTATTAGTACTCACATATGGTATGTGTTTGGTATAATGAAACTGTTGTACACTAAACTTTCTATAGCAAAAAAACAAACATTATGTATGTCAAGGGTCGCCTTTGTGATGCCTTTGGCGTAAGCCGTGATTCTGCACCACAGGCAGACCGGACGAATGTCAATCGCTTGATTGATTGAGTGTCAGCCGTGAGCTAGACGAATGTCAGCTGTGCGTCGGATGAGTGTCAGACGCGTGCGCTAGACTAGTGCTAGCAAGGTGCTGGAGGAGCGTCACTCGTAATTATGATGATCTTCCGAGGGCTATATCTCTTTCCAAGAATATAGGGATATGATAACTTCTTGGAAGTGGGAAGGAAGTCAAGAGGAATCTCTAGGAACAAACAACGCCTCATTGGATATGAGAGTTGAGAGAAAAGCCATTGAATGATTGTCGAGACAAACGATATCAACTACTAAGACATTGGTTTTTTCTTTTAAGAGCATATATGACGGGGCATACATGGTAACAGTCTGCCAGCCCTCCCTGTGGACGTTGTTAGGACGTCGCACAAAGTGAGCTGCCTTGAGAAAGAACCTCAAAGGCCTGCCTGGATATCTCAGAGGAGTGTCTAAGTTATCCATACGAGTCAGGCGACTCTATGGACGAGGTGTGGCAAGAGGGCCAGCGTTGGGCACACAACGGGCAGCAGAGACTTGACGTGAGGAATGACTAAGCCATGCGGACTGTTTTTGGGAAGGATAAAGGCCTCTGCGCCAATTGAGTGCTCGAAGAGCTATCAAGAGGCTCGTGTATTGACTTGTGAGCATGGCTTCGGTTCAGTCTTGCAAACAAGGGTTCATTGGCCTAGATGTGCAGACGTGGAAAGACGCTGCATTACTTAGGATGGAGGCATGATGCGAGGGCTACACTTGCGATTGTTAGGAAACATTAGAAGGTATACGTTGAAAGACGCAAATGACAAGGGCCAAGAGCTTAAGATCTGTCTTACTAGAGCGAAGCACAACCAAGTGCCAGGGCACAAGGCGAGTGTCGAGCTTGAGGATTGCACTGCATGCATAAGCTTAGTGCTCAGTGAGGGACCGACATGTCCTTAGCCAACACTGGGTGTGCGCATACTGAAGGTTTCGCTTATGAGATGCGTACAAGGGAGAAACCTTTGAACGGCACAGTTAAAACTAAGCCGCTGAGACAAGCTTCCTAGAAACCTAGTAACCTCGTAGTTATGAAGGAGTACAAGCGCCGTATGGACTATTTGGGTGCCGATGTCATTAAGGGGGAGTAGACCCATGACATGTATAAGAAGCAAGCTAGCCACGGGATTAGAAACAAGCTAAGGCAAAAACTACCGACAAGTATTACACCATATTTTCCAGATTAATTGGTCTTCTTTTTTTTTTTTATCCCAAAATAATTATTAATTTACAATATCAATGCTAAATTATCTTATTTTGTTATTATTGTCCTTGTTATGGAAGAGTTAAAAAGAGTTGAGTTATTCTTGTCACCTATAAGTCTATAACAATGAAATAAATATGGTAATTACGTAAAGTGTGTGTGCAACTGTGCATATATATAATAGTTAATGTTGCTCCTGTTTGGACATAGAATTTGGGAGCTTTTTGGTAAAAATAAATTCACATTTTTATTTGTTTATAGAATTTGTCAATTCTCAAAAGTTAGTTGAGACTAGTTTTTTGGAGTTTTTCGGAAATTTTTTGTTGCCCACTCACAGAAGAACTCCACTGGTTTCTTCAAATGAAATGAATATCCAAACACAACATCAAATTTTAAAGAATATTTTTCAACTCAACTTCAAAAACTCAATGTTTCACATTTCAACCAAACCTATGTCCAAACGGTAGCTTAATGTACATTAAAGTAATAAATTGGAATCTTATAATGTGACAAATTTATATTTTGACTTTCTTAAATTTTAAATACCGTGATACATACTTATCTTTAATAAAAATGTTCATCATGACATCATTTTGCTCAATGTACGTAAATCCGCCCCTACTTTGGACATTACTTCATAACAGCTGTGACAAGCTAATATATCTGTATATGGTCATGATTTATTGCTGCTGTCATCTGGTCTAATTTATTACTCCGTCAACAAGGGAAAAAGAATGACTAATTGGAAAAACAGCAGATCTTATTTCCAAATACTCAGGAAACGTCATGCTTAATGCTTAAACACGGGATCCACGATTTAAAGGGATATATCTGATTTGATTTGTGGGGACAATAAGAAAAATTAGTTCTGATTTAAAATTTGTTACCATTACATTATTAATGTAGTCTTCTTATAATTAATGAAGCCACGAATAAAGAAAAGAAACACCGCACAAAGAATTCCGCATTCACACATGCTCTATAGAGGAATCACATTCTAAAGGGTATGATGTACGCAGCTTACCGTAATGCAAAAAATCAATAATTATTTTCATAGCTTAAACTCATGACCTAAATTACACGAAAACATTGTATTACCAATAAATGATGTGGAGTTAAATAACAGAAGTCGTAATTTATATTGTCATATTGGACTATGTTTTTGGAGCATTATTTGGGTTGATCTATGGCATAAGAATATGTACGAATTGTGCCTGAAAATGCAGAATGACTATAACGTGCCTAAAAATGCAGAGTGCAGGATCGATCAATCAACTTGGTCTTGAACACTGGACTAGAAGGAGGTCTCATCCAATACTAAAAATCAACTTCCTTAATTTTTCTAATATCGTTTTAAACATGCATAATTTAATGAATGACACCACTTTGCTAAATGTAAATTCGTCCATGGTATTGGGTATACTTGATGACACAAAACGTGTGTACTAAACACCCGGTCCAATATATTACTCCGTCAACAAAGGAAATAAGAATGACTAATTGGAAAGCAGCATCTAGAAGTTCATGAAATCCTACCCTATATTATTTGACCTGGGATGCTCAATTCAATTTCTGACTGGAAACAGAATCGTCTTAGAAAATCACGTGACATCAAATGCTTCTTGTGTTAACATAAAACAATGTGCCTCTTGGGATTTGAGAAGGTGAAATTGCCTAGGTGAGAAAACGATAAGGAAAATGGTTGGCTAAGTTGGCATCATGCATCTTAATGCTCGTACTTGTTGATGGATAGGCATAGGAGTAGTAGGATTTGGTTTTCAAGTGGAGCATTTGATGAATTCGGCTTGAAAATGACCTAACATGTCGTGTTTCCAAGACCAGCAGTTGTATTGGAAAGATTGGATTTCCTTTACCTTCACTAGCTGGGGTACTACGTACTCCCTCCATACCAGAAAATAGAGGTTGACCTTATTAAATATCAATTTATCTTTGAAAAAGTAAGAGAGAGAAAATTTGAATAGTAAAAACGTTTAAAAGTATGTAGGGCCCAACAAGAATAAAATAGAGATGGTGCATTAAATAGTTGCCAAATAAAAAAAGGTGTCACTTATTTTTGGACAAACAAAAAAGTAAATGGTGCCACATAAATTGGGACGGATGGGGTAACTGAAATTCGGGCCAGAAAGTTTGGTTATCTTATAACAGTGTACATCAAAAATGAAGTAGATTGGAAACTCATTATTTCAGTTTACGTAGATAGATTTTAAATTAATAAATATTCTGTATAAGTTATTATAGCACATAATCATTAACTTCGGTAAAAATTGGTGCAAACTCCATATATACACACATAAAATCAACTACATAAAAAACACGAATGGATGGTAGTGTGAACTCCCCAATAGAATTTAAAAAAAAAAAAATAAAGCTCTCCAAGATAAATATTTGAGTCACTTTAGAACTAAACTTTTAGATTTTCTTTTTCAAGTTTAGAATAATAATTTATTACATACTTATATTCGACAAATATGTAACAACTGCAAGTGGCACAGTTCTTGATCATGATAGACTAGTTTCTCATTCCATAGCGAATTGGAATGTGAATTAGTGAATTATATCTGCTTTGGTACATCATCTACTTTTATCTCTATCTTGACTTACAAAATTTTGTATATGCCTTATAAAGTATAGAATAAATTCTTGACTATTATCTTTATCATGTTTGATTCCCATTTTTCTTGTGATCATTTTCTTCCAAATGATGCGAAAATGGTAGACCTTTACAGAATATATATAGATATTATTAGTCGTACAACTTTAAGATGTTCTTCGTCTAGTGGATTTATAATTATATAATCGCAATCCATTTTCGGAGTCGTAGTACACGGGCTGATGGAATAACAAAAAGAAAAATTCGTTTTAGCACAATCTATTTTATATTTTTTTTCATTGATAATTATTAAAGATTCCTTCTAAATTGTAGCATTACCAGTTTGATTCTTAAGAATACTAGTGCTGAATTAGTATTATATATATGTACAAGGAGTTGATTAAAGATATACTACTACAACTTAATTTTCTTTTCTAACGACTTGTTATTTTAATACTTGCTAGTATTAAATTCCTATCTAACGCATTTTTATTGTTTATACTAATAAATGTTAATTAATTGGTTTACAAATATAATTAGGTGCAACAACCTAATATCTTCTATAAGTACCTTGTTTTTATCCAATTTTAAGGAAGTGTAATGCAAATATAATTAGGTGGCACCAACTTAATATTCTATATGTGACTATAGCCTATATGTACCTTGATGTCTCCACAGAGAGTGGAGAGCCTGGAGACGTGAATTAAAGGATTTCTTAAAGATTGCAAATTCACTGAAGTTAAAAGCTTCCTGCTGGATATTGTCTTTGTTCAAATTAAAATTAGTACTTACATATCAGTACATCTAAATGAAAAACGTTTCAGGACAATATGTTACCCGCAACCCCTAAATCGTTTTGTTGATAATACAAAAATTAATAATCCTAGCATGAAAACCCCGTCAAGATAATAGAGGGAATGGATTAGCTATATAAAGAAAAAGATAATAACTACATAACTAATGCATCATTTCATTTCTAATATAAATAATACATGATTAAGCTATGCAAGAATCTATGTGTTAAACAATGAATGTGATCAAATATTAGTAATATAGCAATTAAACTATTTAAAAACAAAAAGTACTCATTTTAGAATTAGTAATAATAATATCATGTATTACAATTTCTTAAACATTAATATCACCACATAACATTTATTTATAGTTCACCACATAATAAGAATTCTGCATAACTAAACTAGGCCAAACGACCCAAAAGTTTTGTTTGCTACCTCTCAGTCTCAACTCCTAACCCCAATATATCCGTGTTTAATTTGTTTTCGATATGAGTAGATTCGCCTAAGATATTGGGAAAATTTAATGAAAGAAATAGTAATTAACACATCCAGATATTCCCTTGTAACCCTTTGAATTGCAAATATTAATTAACTTGACTAATAATCCTTTCGTAATTAGATGGACCTCTTGACCAATGCATTAAGGTAGCGTCATTAAGGAATCAAACATGACATGTTGATTAGTTTACATATCTACAAGATTCAAAGTGGATATGGTCTTCATTTGACCAGCAATATGCTGACCAAATAGATAGAGCATCTAATTCTAAAATCTAGAAGTAGTTTGTTTGTTTGTTTTCCTTAACTGCACAATAACTTGTTTGGTGAGGTTCCACACAAATTAAAAGTAGTTGACATCTACATCTTATCCTAAATGAGTTAATGATTTTCAATATTCTAAGTAGGCATTTTGGCCATATAAGACTCAAAAAAATATTTTGAAAAGTGTTTTTGAAGTTGAATTAATAAATAATATCTAAAGTTTGAAGTTATGTTATATGCATTTAACTTGAAAAAAAAATAAAGTTTTGTGATTAGAGAAATATTTTCTATTTGACAAACTTGAAAAGTGATCAGTTCTACTTTTTGATTTTTCAAAAGTCATTTTTCAGAAAAATTTAAGAAAATAAAATTAAGTTTTATGATTACACAAGTTTGCAACTGCACTTTCAAAATGCATGTTGGCATATTGCCATACTCGACTGTTCCTCCGTTGTTGTTTAGTGTTTACTACTAGTAATTTTTTTTTCCTAATAGATCCAAAATAAAAATTTGGTCATCTTTTAATTCATTCATACGTATAAATTTTGTATTACGAACATTTTAAAGTTGTATTGGTATAAATTGTCCAAATACGTTATCAAGTGTCCGAATACTTGGCATGATTCGATGGACAAGTTAAGACAAAGCACCTTCAAATGATAGGGATACTGCACAACGGTAAACAAAGAGGGATCGACCTTCCGGAATAACAAACGGACACTAACAACTCCGTGCAGTCTATATGGACACATGAGCAGATAATTTCTCAAGCTCAACCAACCCCACTATTCTCGGAGTGAAATCTATCACGTCCAACGACTTTATCCTAAATGAGTTAATGATTTTCAATATTCTAAGTAGGCGTTTTGGCCATATAAGACTCAAAAAAATATTTTGAAAAAGTGTTTTTGAAGTTGAATTAATAAATAACATCTAAAGTTTGAAGTTATGTTATATGCATTTAACTTGAAAAAAAAATAAAGTTTTGTGATTAGAGAAATATTTTTCTATTTGACAAACTTGAAAAGTGATCAGTTCTACTTTTTGATTTTTCAAAAGTCATTTTTCAGAAAAATTTAAGAAAATAAAATTAAGTTTTATGATTACACAAGTTTGCAACTAGAGTAAAAAATTTTTGTTATAGTTAGGGGCTGTTTTTCTCCTCCTTCTCTCTAAAACTCCCTCTCTCTTCTTTAGCTACACCAGCTTCATTAACCTTCTTTATACATGAACCTAGACATTAATGATTCCCCTACAGGAATTCATGCTATTGAGCCAAAACCGCCTGACATTCCTTTAAAATCTTTTACTCAAAATCTTCCAGAGGCTGACAAGCCATCCTATATCGAAAAGGTCTTAACTTCCATTAATTCACCAAGTTCCAAGATTACTCCTATTTTGTATAATCCGCTGTCAAGTCCTACCATGCAAAACACAGATAGTATGGAGGATAACTTACTTGATCATATTTCCTTGTCACAGGATGACAAACAGCGCATTTATGCTCCATGGCTAAATTCAGTGATTATTAAACTACTGGGAAAACGATTACATCATCAATACTTATATGAGAAGTTGAAATCAATGTGGCAACTTTCGGAAGAATTTCCCTTAATCGATCTAGGGGAAGATTTTTATGTGGCAAAATTTAATAAATGTGACAGTCTGCATAAAGTTCTTACTGATGGTCCCTGGTTTGTAAATGGGTTCTTCTTGTCAATTCGATGCTGGGAGCCAAATTTTGTAGCTACCGAAGCTAAGTTACTGTCAACAGCTATATGGATACGTCTGCCAAACTTACCTACAGAATTTTTCGATGAAGGTATTCTGAGAAAAATTGGCTCATCCTTAGGTAAATTACTTAAGGTTGATTTTAAGACATCCACAGCAATAAGGGCCAGATATGCGCGCATTTGTATTGAAGTCCTTGTTGATACCCCCGTAAGAAGTCACATATTTCTTGAAAATCATAAACAAAGAATTGCTTATGAAGGAGAAAACATCCTGTGTAAGGTATGTGGTCGATTAAGTCATCTTCAGGAAAACTGTGCTTATGCATATAATGAAAGGGAGGTTAAAACCTCTTCTGATAATCCTCCTTTACCTCAACTTAAAATGAAAACAAAAGAAGGAGAAGAAGAATGGCAAACAGTAACCTTCCCAAAAAAGAAAAAGAAAAGTATTCAGTATAATCTAAACCATAATGTCATTCATTCAAGAAAGACTGAACAACTTCCATCCTCGAAGCATGCCAAGACGGATCTCACAGGTAAGTTTTCCAACTTAGTAGTCTCTAATAAAAAAAATTTCAAAAAAAAAGAAAGTAGTAGTACTAATTACTCTCCTATTAATCCTAATAGTTTTAATCCTCTAAGTTTTTCTACTCAAACAATATCAAATGAATCAGTGGCAATTAACGCTCAGCTGTCCCCACAAGAATTGAACAAAAATGTGTCGATACAATCTATTCTTGGTCAAACTCCGGTTAATAATAGTAAGACTCATCCTAATACTAGTAAATCTAAAAGGGTCCCACCTGAGTATAACAAACAAACACTAAAAGACGAAAATACACTACCCAACTATACTACTCCTAGTACTCCCACCCCAGTCATTGAGTCTCCACGTCAAAAACCTAATAACTACACGGATATTGCCATGCAAGAACAATCTCTTACAACAAGTAAGACTCCTGACATTGACACTTCTGCCTCGGCTGTTCCCATGCAAACCTATTCAAACACGCTACTCTCTCTTGACCAAAATCATCATCATAACCCTAAATCTTCTTATATCCCTACTCCACCTTCTGAGTCTATAATTCAAAACACTTTAAATGACAAACCAAAGCTCAGTCACACGAGCAGTGGAACGTTTCCAAGTTCAAAAGCTACTGGCGAAACATCGAAGGAGAACACTAAGGAAAATGAATCCAAATTTCCAAACTTTCCCTCCCCCTCCTCCTCCGATGACACAACCACTAATATTTACAGTTCCACCTTCTCAAAATCGAGTACCTCAGTCATGGCTAGAATCAACTATGTGGGGACAAGCTCTATCAATTCCAATTGTGATCTTTGGTCAACAGGCTCATGTGGTCATTCAAGACCCAATGTATCTTGCTCTAGTTGTAAGCGAAGGGATGCACATGTCGATGCAGAATTATATGAATGCAACGTGGCCACATCTTATGAATGGAATGAATCAAATGGATTTTGCTCTGGACGACCTCCCTTTCTTTCCTCCTCGTGTGGTGCCACCACAAATGCCGATATATACAGCATGGGATTTGGCACACAACCAGCCACTACAAGTGCAGCAGCTAGTGAACAATTTGGGAAATCATTTCCCATCAACGGCTCAGAATGGGATACCACAACAAGTTCCACCAGTCCCAATGGATATCCCACCTCCACCAGCTCCCCCTCCCTCTCCGGAGCACCATCACAATCAACTCGCACAAGAGGACGTAGACAGGAGGGAACCACTAGAACAACAAATCGCATTAAGAGGGAGGGAGAGTCGAACGGAATTTCTAAACCTAAAAGAAATAGCAATATTTCTATTCAAAGAAAGACAAGACAAGAAGGTAATTTTCACGACTCATCACTCACTTTTCAAATGCTCCTTGGATGTGAGGGCTCCCGCCAACAGGCTAGTGGGAAAATATGCTGTGATACTAAACCCAACCCTAAGGGTTAGTTCAGAGGATGATGGTATGATACTGGAAAACCCTAATTTAAGCATGAATAGACAACTTAATCTTATTGTTTGGAATGTAAGGGGTGCGAATAATCTAGAATTCAGGAGACACTTTGATATTATTTTAGAAGTTTATAGGCCAGCAGTGGTGGCACTGCTTGAGACTAAAATGGAGGACCACCATGATCTTAGGGTTCGTTTTGATTTTACTAATTATGTTGAGGTCCCAAGTGTGGGTCGTTCTGGTGGTATTGTTTTACTTTGGAAAAGTGATTTGGTTTCTTTTACTGATGTTCATATAAATGGTAATGAAGTGCATGCAATGATAAAGGTACACAACTCTGCTCTTAATTTCCCTTGGCTTTTTTCTACTGTTTATGCTAGTACTAATAGTTCTAACCGTAATCTACTTTGGAAAACCCTAGCTACAATACATGATAATTATAAGGGCCCATGGCTAGTGAGTGGGGACTTTAACCAAATCCTAAAACAATCTGACAAATATGGTGGTAATCCTATAAACCAAAAGAATGCTAATACTTTGTGGAATTGTATTAATTATTGCAAATTGATTGACTTAGGGTTTAAGGGGCCAAGGTTCACTTGGTCAAATCATTGTAAAACTACTTCTAGTCTCATTTTGGAAAGGTTGGATAGATGCTTAGCTAACAATGAATGGGTCACTAGTTTTCCTAATGCCTCCATAGTTCATCTGCCTAAGACTTACTCTGACCATCACCCTATGCTTATTAGCCTTAATAAAAGATGTCCTGCGAGTACCAATAAGCCTTTTAGGTTAGAAACTATGTGGATGTCTCATCCTGATTTCAAAGAGATAACTAGAATGACCTGGAAGGACAGAAGTTTTCAAGAAGCCTCTAAACTCTTTGAGGAACAGCTTCTATCCTGGAATAAAGATGTCTTTGGCAATATTTTTAAAAACAAAAGGAGAATTCTTGCTAGACTTAATGGGATTCAATCTTCAGTTAATTATCCTACTAGTGCATTCCTGAGGAACCTTGAGACCAATTTAATAAATGAACTCAATATTATTCTGAGAAATGAGGAGGAATTTTGGAGACTAAAGTCTAGAATAAACTGGTTAAACTCAGGTGATGCCAATACAAAATTCTTTCAAGTCTCTACCCTAAATAGGAGAAGAAGGAATTCTATTACTCATTTTCAGGATGGAAATGGTAATCTTATTTTTGATCAACAAGCTATTTTAAGACATGTTTTGGGATACTACAGCACTGTCTATTCTACGAATCATGAGTCCAGTCCTTGCGCCCCAGTATCTCAAAATAATAGCTGGTACTTGAGGACTGATCTCTCTGGTCTTGATAAACCTCTTAGAAACTTTGAAATCAAGCAAGCTGTTTTCTCCTTTAAACCTTTTAAAGCCCCTGGACCGGATGGTCTTCATCCTTTCCTTTTTCAGAAATATTGGAATATTCTTGAGGAACCTGTTAACTCCTTTTGTCATCAAGTGTTCTCATCTTCTAGCATTCCGGATTTTGCCAATACAACATACCTATGTTTAATCCCAAAATTTAAGAATGCAGTTCACTTGCAAAATTTTCGTCCAATTGGTCTTTGTAACACAATCTATAAAGTCATTACCAAGATAATAGCTAATAGAATAAAACCTTTCTTAGATACCCTTATCAGTCCCTGTCAAACTAGCTTCCTTAGAAATAGAAGGGCCTCTGATAATGCTATTATCATCCAGCAAATTGTTAGTAAATTTTCTAAAATGAAGGTTCCAAAGGGGAGATGCTTATTAAAATAGACTTGGAGAAGGCGTTTGATAGAATTGAGTGGTCTTTTATCCATAAAATGCTTCTATTTTTTAAATTCCCCCCGAATATTACCAGACTAATTTTATCTTGTATCACTACTTCCTCTATCTCAGTTTTAGTTAATGGTGAGAAAACCCCTTTTTTCACCCCCTCTAGAGGTATAAGGCAGGGTGATCCTATGTCTCCGTATATCTTTATCTTATGCCTAGAGCTTCTCTCTATTTATATAAATCATAATGTAGACCTGGCCCTTTGGAACCCTATTAAATTATCCCCTAAAGGCCCAGAAATCTCCCATCTTCTCTTTGCGGATGATCTCACCTTTATGGCCAGAGCAAATGAGAAAACTGTCCTGGCTATTAAATCAACATTGGAGTTATTTTGCGATCTCTCAGGAGAGAAAGTCAACAACGCAAAATCTAGAATTCTATTTTCTAACAATACTAGCCCTTCTCTTGCAAATCATCTAGGATCCCTTCTTAATATTAATATTAAGAAATCTTTTGGAAAATATCTTGGTTTCCCAATTCTCAATCGCTCTCCTAGGCATAGGGATTATCAATTTCTCATCGATAATTTACAATCGAAACTTGCAAATTGGAAACTAAACTTTCTTAATCTGGCTGGTAGGACTACTCTCATAAAGTCAACCCTTAATACCATTTCTAATCACATTATGCAGTACCATATGCTTCCTGTAAAGACTCTTTGTCAGGTTGATAAAATTCAGAGAGACTTCCTATGGGGATCTACTAGGCACAATAGGAGACTTCACCTCCTATCATGGAAAATGGTGACTAAACCAAGAGATCAGGGAGGCCTTTCGATTGTTCGAGCTAAAACTAAAAATCATGCTATTATCTCTTCCTTCACTTGGAGGTTTCTAACAAACCATTCGTCCCTTTGGGCAACTACTCTTCGAAATAGATATTTAGATAACAACTTAAAGTCCCCATCTTTCATCTGGAAGAACATTTCTAGGAGTCTGGATTTCTGCAATGCTAATACTTTCTGGATAATTGGTAATGGTTGTCACACGTCCCTCTGGTACCATAATTGGCTTCCTAATAACAACACTCTTAGAAGTCAGTTTATCGGCCCCCTTACTTGTCATGAATCAATTGCTCCTGTTGCCTCTCTTATACAAGATAATAGTAGGCCTCATTTAGGATTGTCCTTTGAGATTCCTCCTGAAGTAAAACTCCAAATCCAGATGACCCTATCTTCCTCTATTAGGGATAATAAAGATTATCCGATTTGGAAAGCCACCAGCAATGGTTTATTTAAGTTAAGTTCGACCTATAATCTGATAGATAAGGTTCCCAACTTTAACAAAGATTTTAACTGGATATGGAACCTGAAAACAATCAATAAAATTAAATTCTTCCTGTGGCAATGTCATCACAACCGTCTTCCTACCCGTTCTTATCTTAACAAGATTGATATGAATATTGATTGTAACTGTCCTATTTGTAAAAACGTAAGTGAAACCACGTTCCATATTTTTATCCAATGTCCCATTGCTCAATCTTTTTGGGCTACTACCCCTTATAATTTTACTATCAATGAATCTGCTACTTGGTTGGATACTTTGAGAGAGCTCTCTTTTAGAACGGTTACTAAATACTCTACCTGGATAGACTATTTTCCTTTCGCATTATGGAATCTATGGGTAAATAGGAACTTTAATAATATTAATAATCAATCAAAGCATCTCTCCCACCAATTGGTTAATTCTAGATTGATGGAATTTCTTTTCCTAACTTCGAAAGATATCAGACAAAATGAAGAAAGGAGAATTCTTATAGGATGGAAACCACCAGAAATGAGTACTTTTAAGCTTAATATAGATGGGGCCTTCAATCATATTACCAAAACTGCCAGCATTGGGGGGATTATTAGAAACTGGAAAGGCCATTGGGTGTTAGGATTTCATAAAAAAGTCACTGCACTGAATGCTACCCATGTGAAAATTCTAGCCCTATGCTATGGTCTTACTCTGATTACTGATCAACACCTTGTCCCTATAGTGGTAGAAACTGATTCTACGGATGTGATTAATTTGTTACAACTTCTCACCCATCTTATAAACCTATTATTCAAAAATGCAGGTTAGTGATGCTCCAGCTGAAAATGCCAACGATCCAGCATAATCTTCGGCAGGGCAACAAAGTGGCTCATCTTCTTGCCAAGGGAGCTCCTGGACAGTCCAACGAAGCCACTCATTATCATTATGCCAAACCTCCAAATTTTGTGCATCATGCTTACATGGAGGATCTACGGGAAAAATCTTTTGCTACTACTATATCGGAAGCTAGTTTTAATCAATTAGCTAAGTTAGGTTGTGCTTATGGATTAACATCCACATCTGGTTTTAATTGTGCTAGTAATTCAGACCATACGGGAACTCTTACTAGTAGTATGGTCTCTTTATGTAACCCAACTTAATTTTATTTGATGTTATGTCGTACTTACCAAAAAAAAAAAAAAACAAGTTTGCAACTGCACTTTCAAAATGCATGTTGGCATATTGCCAAACTCGACTGTTCCTCCGTTGTTGTTTAGTGTTTACTACTAGTAATTTTTTTTCCTAGTAGATCCAAAATAAAAATTTGGTCATCTTTTAATTCATTCATACGTATAAATTTTGTATTACGAACATTTTAAAGTTGTATTGGTATAAATTGTCCAAATACGTTATCAAGTGTCCGAATACTTGGCATGATTCGATGGACAAGTTAAGACAAAGCACCTTCAAATGATAGGGATACTGCACAACGGTAAACAAAGAGGGATCGACCTTCCGGAATAACAACGGACACTAACAACTCCGTGCAGTCTATATGGACACATGAGCAGATAATTTCTCAAGCTCAACCAACCCCACTATTCTCGGAGTGAAATCTATCACGTCCAACGACTTTATCTGTCTACTACGAGACGTGAAGGAATGAAAAGTTATAATCTGTTAGGATTCTACATTTATAAATACTCAATCTCCCCTTATTTATATCCCCTAGTCAATCTTAATAACATATTACTCTCAACATGCCATTTCGTTAAGCTTGACTACATGTATTACTTGTCACTTTCTTTGTTGTTGTTATTGCTATATGAAGCCATATATTGCCAAATCAATAAGATTATCTTTACTCTTGCATTAATTTATTCCTTTATTTCATTATTGTCAATTGTATACTTGATTATTTTCTTATTTTTTATAATCAACCATTTATAAGTTAATTATTTATTTATTTGCCTAATCACGTATAAACAATATCAATGATACCATAAGATCTTGATATAACAGTTTGTTTGTGGCGTAACAAATACAAATTTAATTGGTAACCTAAAATATTAAATATAGGGTACAATTTGGCGTCCACTATGGGGTCCATATAATTTTTTTATTTCAAGATTTTTAGCTTTTCAACGTGCTTAATATCTTTATTTCCATTTGGAATGGCAGATCAATCAGCCCAGCTTCCTACCGAAAATATAGTTACTAAAGTCGCTCCAAAGATCGCTGATGCAGCCACTGGTGAGACGCAGTAGTCTACCTGCTTGCCAATTCACTCGTGGCACAATACTCCGGCTGACTCAAGGAGAAATTTGCCTGCGAGCGCATGAAGAAACGGAAAGGGTGTGGTCGAAGCGGGATCAGTTCCTAGGAGGCACCCTTATGGAATTCATAAAAAGAGCGACTCGTCTAGTAGTCTCTGAGTTGGTCTTCGAATCGTAAGTCTCAGCCCATTCCCGACTTGCCTCGCTATTGAGTTGGCCTTTCTACTTGACTAAGTAGTATTCCGCTCGTGCAGTGGATGTGTTGGCTTTCTCTTTAATTTTTTGAACAAGAGGTTGTGAATAGAAAAGTTAGTGTTACGTTACAAGCTTTATCTGAAAACCTCAATCGTGAGTCTCATGCGCCTCCATTGATTCCGTCAGGAGGCACTCCAAGAAAAGTGATTCCGAGGGGACGGGTACTGCTGTTGCTGCAGCATGAATCAGAGGTTTAAGTCAAGAAAATGCGCCCTTTGAATCGGATTCCAGGCACACACAAGAGGTTGAAAACTGTAGATATTACCAAGTATCCACAACAACCATATACGGCAAGCGTTGCCCCAATACCTATCTGGAAAAAGTTTAAAGAACCCAAATCTCGCCAAGTATGATGAAACAACTGATCCCATAAGGCTTATCCAAATGTCAATCACAGCAACCAAAGCCTTCAAGCAGTCCAACTCCCACATCCGAAGAGACCCCACAGCTAGAGGAGCAGGAATACTCAAAGATTGTGGCTTGCATTAGGGAGCCCAAAAAATAGAAAGCCAAAGACTCAACAATCCAGGAATTGGATGCAGTGCGCCTTTTCAGAGACTTTTTGAAAGAAAGGTGTATGTGGGTTCGGAACTCGACTCTGAATCCAGAGGTATAATTATTTATTTTTTAAAGATAAACTCAAATTATTTATCTTAGTCTCATGTTGACATGGCAGAGATAGATCAGGAGATAGCAACTCACAAGCTTAACATAGATCCCTTATTACCCTTCGGATAAGCACAAAAAGAGGAAGAATGTAGGGTTCACGAAGAATGCCAATGATGAAGAAAACTTAAAAGTGGAGGATGTGTATAGATTACATTGATCTAAACAAGGCGTGTTCGAAAGATTCATTCTCATTACCGCATATCGATTAACTCATTGATGCAACAGTTGTGCATGAAGTCTTGAGTTTTTTGAACGCTTATTCGGGGTTAGGGTGTGTAATTATATTTTCGAAAAAAGTTAACGTACCAAAATATGAATTTTACCCTTTTAAAAGCACAAAAATTAAGGAAATTATATCAAACACTTTCTTTAAAGTACTTCTCTTTCATTATATATCCAACAATTTAAAAAATTCTAGCTAATACTATTTTTAGAATTTAATACCATATTTTATAATTTATTTTAAAAAATATATCTTTCATAATTTCAATACGATCTCCTTAATCAATGTGCATTAGATATCTTTAACCCTTGAAATTTCTATTTTCAAATCTCATTAAAATATGAATTCTATTCAATAACTCACAAATTATCCTACAAAAACCTTTCAAATCCTGTAACCTCCCCAAGTCTTTCTCTTTACCATTTTACATTTGGCGTAAAGTTATGTATACATATGTTATAATCGATATACATTATTGTTATAATAGAAATGTTAATATTATATGTTTAGTAAATTGTATGTACACAATCGGATCGTGTATATTACCTTTATTTAATTATATTAATCTTTTTTTACAATTAAATATTTTTTGTTACTATGTTCTTTTCTTGAGATAGTATCATGCAATTGTTGCTTACCAAGTAAAAATTGAAATGATCAAAAAAATTCGAGATAAAAAAACGACTTTGTTTGGTTTGATTTGATTTATAGATTTAAAAACCAATATAACTGATTTGTTTTGATAAATGACCAAAAATCAAACTAAACCGACCTATTTTCACCCCTAGATATAGCAATTGAATCACCTTGAGAAGAAGAAACATTCTAATAAAGTGGTATAAGGAGTTCAAGAAGTGCTTTAGATACATGCTCAAATCTTAGGTATTATACTTTTGAATTACCTAGTAAAAATCTTGATTTTGTCTTTGGCTAATTGAGTTCCGACGCTTAAGGAAAAAATAACAACATACCCAATGTGATTTGGTGAGAGGGTGAGGTGTTTGTAGACTGTACCCAATGTGATTTGGCTTTGTAAAATTCTGGAGGAATTCTGCCACAATCCCAACAACAACATAGTGGGAGGCTTAAATTTCTCGAGGACAATGTATCCACTATCAAAACTGGTCGAAATCCTCCCTGCAATAATTTTCTACACTCTTTATATACGCGGCAAAAATCAGGCACGACAGTACTTATTCATATAGTAAACAAAAAAAGTTATCTCCATTTTGTAAGTAAATGAGGCTATATTGACCTCACCTTGTACATCCATAAAACATAACTTCAGGTGCAAAATATTTAATAATCAAAACAATTCGACCGTACTTATTTATTTAGTGAGCCAAAAAATTATGTATATTTTTCAAATAACTGAGGTCAGATCATTCTCACTTCGCTCATCCACAAAAATACACATGAAAACATAAAATCAGGAAAATCCGTTCGCAGTTATTCATACAGTGAGTCAATCTCTATTTATTTTAAAAATAAATGAGGCCAAATCTTCCTCACATCTCTCATTCACAAAAAATATATATGAAACATAAAATCAGGACAATCCGCCCGTACTTATCATATATTAACCCAAAATACTCTATTCATTTTACAAATAAATGATGTTAATTCATTATCACTTTCTTGGTACTCATCGAAAAAATAGAATATTTGGGGGATGGGGGAGGGAAAGTTCGGAGCCAAACGATGTCGTATTAGATATAGGCTTGGATTGATTATCAATTAAATTATTATGATTAAGAGTCTGATCTTGGATTTGTTGTGATGAATATAGAATTGTATCAGCCGCGACTGCAGCTTCTTGAACGTACCATTGAAAATCCCTTCAGATAAGCTTTTATTCATCATATTTGATAATGACATGGCAAAAGATGAATTTAAATCGCGAGATAATCGGATCATAGTGGCGATGAAAAAAGTGATCAGTGATTCCAATAAAGATACGAGTAAGCCGGTGTCGCCACCGGTGGAGCAAACGTGGCCGCTGCGGTGTGGAAAATGCATGTGCTAATGTGGCGGAGAAGAAGAGCAAGTTGATGGATTCAAGTGTGCTAAAAATATTTAATACAACAGAAAAGTTGCTCAAAATTTTAATGGGATACTAAGCTAGCGTTTGGAATAGATTTGATTGTAACTTGAAACAATGAGTTTTTGAAGTTGAGTTGAAAATATTTTTTGAAACTTAAAGTTGTGTTTGGACATACATTTTACTAGAAAAAAAAAGTTAAAATTTTATGAGTATTTTTCCAAAAAATTTTCAAAAACTATTCTCAAACAGTTTTTTGTTACAATCGGAAAGGATTGTTAGCTGAAAGTGAACTAAAGGGAAGTAAGCTAAGAGAAAATAAGAGCAAAAGTTAATTGTTCATTCATAACTTTTCCATTTGGGCATGTTTACACTTATAAAGCAATGATACTAAAACTTAACCAATAACAGATCGCCACATCAACTTACTAGTATAGACACCTAATACTCTAGCTTAGCTAACCATAACATAACTAACTTATGCACTTCTCTCTTGTAACATTGCCCCTCCCATCAAAATTTTCCTTGTCCTCAAGGAAATAAAGAAGGAAATCTGCTATGCATGCGTGCATAATCTTCCCATGTAGCTTGATTAGTCGCAACATCTTTCCATTGTACCAGCACTTGAGGTATAGCCTTGCTGCCCCTTTGAATCAATCTTCTGTCTAGAATTCCTAAAGGCTCTGCACAGTGTGGACTAGAGGGATCAATAACTGGAGGGTGTGTGATAGAGGAAGGAAGTTGAAGGCAAGGTTTTAACTGAGAAACATGGAAGGTAGGGTGCAATTGGACTTGAGCAGGAAGGTCCAATTTATAAGCCACAGGACCTATCTTTTGGACGATCTGATAGGGGCCATAGAACTTAGCAGAAAGCTTGGTGAAGTGATGATTTGAAAGAGTAAGCTGCCTGTATGGTTGAATTTTCAAGTATACCCAGTCTCATTCATTAAAAACTCTATCAGACCTATGTTGATTGGGATGCACTGTCATCCTGTGTTAAGCCCTTTGTAAATGAAATTTCAACATCTCCATTTTAAACTCTCTTGAAAGTAGAGTTCTATCCACCTCTTCTAACACAGCATCACCAGACATGTATGGCAAGTGAATGGGAGGAGGCTGACCATACAAGGCTTCATAAGGAGAAGTCTGTATAGCAGAATGGAAAGTGGTATTATACCACCATTCAGCCAAGGGCAAGTAACAAAACCAATCCTTGGGAGTGTCTGAACAATAGCATCTCAAATAAGTCTCTAAAGTTCTATTCACGACTTCGGTCTGACCATCTGACTGGGGATGATAAGCCGTAGAAGTACTGAGTGTAACCCCATTGGTTGAAAACAATTCTTGCCACACTTTGCTGACAAATACAGGATCTCTATCACTGACTATGTTTTCAGGCATTCCATGCAACTTGTATATATGATCTAAGTAGAGCTGGGCAATGTCCAAAGCAGTATAAGGATGTTTGACACCCAAAAAGTGAGCATATTTTGTGAGTCTGTCAACCACAACCCAAATCACTGATTTTCCTTTGGAAGTAGGTAATCCTTCAATGAAGTCCATACTAATGCTCGACCAAGCCATAGAGGGAATAGCTAATGGCTGTAATAGCCCCGGGTAAGCTGCATGGTCAGTTTTGCTTCTTTGGCAAGGGTCGCATCGCTTTATGTGAGCAACGATGTCATCCCTCATGTTTTTCCAGTAAAACAAAGTAGACAACCTTTTGTAAGTATTATCAACTCCAGAATGGCCCCCGTTAGGCAAGTCATGCCATCGTTGGATTAATTGAGTTCTTAGTTGAGGATCAGAACCAATTACCAACCTACCAAATTTTCTTAACTGATGGTTAAAGTATGTATACCCCTTGTGCTCGCCACCAGCTGCTTGTACTTGAGTTATCACTGATTGAACACCAGGATCTGTCTCCCAACTCTTGATGATTTCCTGAAGCAATTCTTGACCAGCTGGTGAAAGAATCAGCATTGAGAGCTCACCTAAATTAACCCTGGATAGAGCATCTGCAGCTTTATTTTCTCTCCCCTTTTTATATTCAATCTCAAAATTGAATTGCATAAGCTTGGTAATCCATTTCAGCTGGGTGCCTGTATGTAATTTCTGATCCAAAAGGAACTTGAGAGCCTTCTGGTCAGTTCTTACAATAAAAGGTCGACCAATGAGGTATTGCGACCACTTGGTAACAGCTAGCACAAGGGCAAACAATTCCTTGTCATATACCGACAAAGCCTGATGCCTAAGAGACAAACCTTTACTCATGAAAGCAATAGGGTGGTTGGATTGCATTAACACAACACCCACACCTAAATTGCTGGCATCAGCTTCCACAACAAAGGGAATAGAACTATCCGACAAGGCAAGGACAGGGGCTGAAATAAGTGCGTCTTTTAATTGCTCAAATGCAGTAGTAGCTTTGGTTGACCACTGGAAGCTGTCTTTTTTTAAAAGATCTGTGAGAGGTTTACTGATTCCCCCATAACCTCTTATGAACCGCCTGTAATAACCAGCCAACCCCAAAAAGCCTCGAAGCTATTTGATATTAGTAGGAACAGGCCACTCCTTTACGGCTAAAATTTTGCTTGGATCTGTGGAAACACCATTCGCAGATATATAATGACCCAAGTATTCGATGCTAGCCACTCCAAATGAACATTTAGACTTCCTGGCAAAGAGTTGATGTTGTAGAAGGATATCAAAAGTGAGACTGAGGTGTACAAGATGATCGTCAGCTGTCTTACTGAAAACTAAAATATCATAAAAAAAAACCAGGATGAACCTCCTCAAATAAGCCTTGAACACATGATTCATCAGGCTTTGAAAACTAGAAGGGGCATTGGTAAGCCCAAAGGGCATCACCAAGTACTCAAAATGGCCAGAATGTGTTCGAAATGCAGTCTTGTGAATATCAGTTGGAGCCATCCGAATCTGATGGTATCCTGATCTAAGATCAATTTTAGAAAAGATTTTTGATCCGCCAAGTTCATCCAAAAGCTCCTCTATGACTGGAATAGGGAACTTATCTTTAATGGTAGTCTTGTTAAGGGCCCTATAATCGACACAAAGCCTCCAAGAACCATCTTTTTTACTTACTAAAACCACCGGGGAAGCATATGGACTTGAACTAGGCTGGATAATGCCTTGATCAAGCATGTTTTGAACAAGTTCCTCAATGATGTCCTTATGCATTGAAGAGTACCTATAGGGTCTTACATTGACGGGTTTGGAATGATCTTCCAAAGGAATTTTGTGATAAAAAATACCCCGTGATGCAGGTAATGTGGTTGGCTCCTCAAAAAGCTGTTGATAGTCTTCAGTGAGTTGTGCTATAGCTGCTGGAATCTTTGGCATGTCTGCTTCTTTGATAACATCTTTGGTCTGGATTGGCATCACCTTGATCATGAACAATTGGGCCCCTTGGTGTTCCATACTTTGTAAGGAACTAGCATTGACAGTTTGCAGCCTACCAGCTCCTACACCCTGTAACACCACCTTTTGACCTTGATAAATAAACTCCATTCTCAGATCCTTCAGATTGAGCTTGATATCACCTAGTGGTAGCAACCACTGAACACCCAACACCATGTCACAAGTTCCCAAGGGTAGCAACATAAAGTCGGCAGAAAAAGCATTACCCTGAAGTAACCAGGGAAAATTTTTGCACATCTCTGTGGACTGAATTGAACTCCCATCAGCGACACTTATGGCCTGTGGTGAACACTGTTGAATAGCACACCCCAACGCCGTAGCCACATTGACATCTATAAAATTGTGAGTACTCTCGGTGTCAATAAGAATACTAAGAGGCCTCTTCTTGCTATAACCCGTAACTCTGAAGGTCTGGTAACCAGTTACACCATTTAAAGCATGCAAAGATATTTCACAAGCTTCTACAGGTCCTTTATTGGCTACTGTAGTAGGGTCAGTGGTTTCTGATGCTTCCTCCTCCACTTCTAACAAGTATATCTGCCTGGGAACCTTGCATTTATGCCCAAAGACATATTTCTCATCACAATAATAACAAAGTCCATGGAGCTTCTTAGCGTCTAATTCAGCAGTAGTTAATCGTCTTCCTCTACTCTTCAGGGGATCAACTTTGGATGGATTAGGAGTGGAAGTAGGATGTTTATAGGTGGGTGTATAAGTTGTGGATCTAAAAGGGGTGGAAGGTGTAAGTACAGTAGCTTTATCCTTAAAAGAGGATTCATATATCCTCGCTAATTGATACGCTTGAGGTAAAGAAAATGGTTTGTGAGCTTTAACATCACCACACAATTCAGACTTTAAACCATTACAAAAGCAACTAATAGCATACTCCAAAGGCAAAACTAATCGGTTCATAATTTTGTCAAAAGCATCTTGATACTCACTAACAGTCTCTGTTTGTTTTAAATTGCAAATTTCAGCCATAGGGTCTTCTATATCAACACCAAAGCGATCAACTATAGCATACAAATATTCTTCCCACGAGGGGTAAGGCAGATGCGCTCTGCTTTTCAGATAAGCTTGGTGCCACTTTAATGCCGTGTCCTCAAAATGAATCGCAGCCACCTTAATGTGATGGTGAGGAGGGATTTCATCAATTGAAAAAAATTGTTCGACCTTGTAGAGCCAGGAGCGAACATCTTTGCCGTTAAAACGTGAAAAATCAAGCTTAGTGAAGCGAGTATAGTTACCTGCAGCAGGCATATAAGTGGAACTCGGAGCTTGATACTGTGATTGAAAGTGAGGAATCTGTAGAGGAGATTGACGATATGGAGCAGAATTACTCAATCCCAGTGGTGTATGAAGGTTGTACCCAGGAGTTCCTATCGATGTGGTTGTGAAAAATTGAGGCCTAGTAAATCCTAAGCCTTCAGTAACCCCTCCGTTTACAGGAGATTAAAATTGAGCTGCGGACGCGCCGGAAACACCCATAGAAGTATGGATCTGAGGACCAGCAACCCAAGAAGGCCCAACTGAAGAAGAAGAGTGGAGACCCGATCCACTGCGAAAATGGATTCCCGTTGGTCCTTCAGTCGGTGAGTATAGATCACTCCTGGTGCTCGATCACTGTGGTAGCTTGTTGCTATCGTCTTTGGGTAAGTCATGATTAGACCCACGAATTTCCTTAAGAACGAGCTCATGATTTGCCTCAAGTCGATCTTGTCTGCAAGAGAAATTTGCCAGCTCAGCTGTTAATTTTTCAATGCTATGTTGCAAGGTCTTAACAGTCTCATCCATGACTAACACAGATCCACCGGAGCGGCGGCTCTGATACCAAGTGTTACAATTGGAAAGGATTGTTAGCTGAAAGTGAACTAAAGGGAAGTAAGCTAAGAGAAAATAAGAGCAAAAGTTAATTGTTCATTCATAACTTTTTCATTTGGGCATGTTTACACTTATAAAGCAATGGTACTAAAACTTAACCAATAACAGATCGCCACATCAACTTACTAGTATAGACACCTAATACTCTAGCTTAGCTAACCATAACATAACTAACTTATGCACTTCTCTCTTGTAACATTTTTGGAAATATAAACATTTGGCTTCCAAAATTTGGATATGTAAATAAACATGATTTTAAATATCATTTGAAAAAAAACTCTCAAGTTTTATAAATAAATTGGGCTAAGATTTTGAGAGGCACAAGTCGAAAAAAACAGAATAGGAAAAACTGAACCAAATCCAAAACCTTAGGGGCCTTAAAGGAATAAGAAGGAAGTATGGGGTATCATATGAACAGTATAAAAACATTAGGGTTCAAACTAAACATCACGAGCATTTTCAAAACCAAGGGTTTTGCGCCGCCACTTTTCAAATTGTGAGTAGTCAACAATGGCGGAAACAATAAGCAGAGTACTCCGTGACGGAGCTTTTGAAGGAGAACATGCTCCTGCTTTAACTATTAAAGATACTATCGACACACCTCTCGGTTCGTTCGTATTCAATCATATGCTTATTCAACTCACTTCCTACATTCTCGCCGCTAAATCACAGTCTCGGTTAGTTTCAGTTCTCCGTAAACTTGATTAATTATTGTTAAATTTTAAAAAAATGTTTTTTTGATGTGTTTGTTGATTTATTGTTAATCTAGAGGTGTTGTGATTGTTGCTTTATCTCGGCCTCCGTCATACTATGCTGAATTGTTGAAGAGTAAAGGAATCGATGTTTCTTCGTCGAGTAAATGGTTAGTATTTTCCGTGTTTTGTAAATTTTGCACCCTCGGTTCCTGAGAGTATTTGATTGAACACGAAGTTTTGGTCTAAAATAAGGCTAATAAATATTTGTATGGCTATAAATCATTTCATTAAGATGTAAAACGAAATATTTAAAGTTAAGTTGCTTTTGAATATAGAAATGTGACATTTTTTTCGGACAAATTAAAAAGGAAAATGTGTCACATAAATTAGGATAGAGGGAGTACATTTTCGTTATGAGATTTGTGTACTGAAATTTGGCGAATAAAATAGGATAAGAGTTTTGGATTGCTATTCGGATCCTCTTGGATGGAAAAGCAAGTTGATGGAGAGAGGAATTTTGAAAAATCCATATGAAGAAAGCTTATTGAAAACTAGTTTATGCAAAAATTTGAAAGACTCGGATAAGGTGCTGTCTTCGATTATTGAACTAGGAAAAGGTATGGTTTTGCGAATTTTTGTTTTATGTAGATGTGGAAAGTATAAGTATGAAATTTATGTATTTTGAACTGAGTTTTATTTGTTCAAATGGTTGCAGAAATGGTGGAGGGAAAAGAAAGATTTGCAGTTGCCATAGACTCGGTAATGCTACTTAATTCTCAATTTTGTTTCAGTGTTTTCTATGTCAAGAGCCTTCGTCATTGATTAGGAATGATCCGTTTGAATGTCTTTTGAAAACTGTAGTTTGTGGTGGAGATATACAGTGAGCACTAGATAGTAGAGCAGCCAAAACTAGTTTATGCCAGTTGGTGTTTGATGGAAATTTCTCCAATGGAGTAAATCTTTGTAGAAATGTTTGGTTTTGCATTCACATATAGGTTTTCTTCTGTTAGTTCTGCAAAATGGGTACTTAGGCAAAATGCACTTGCACCTTTGGTTATCCGTTTCTCCAGAAATGCCTTCGTTGGGTTGGGGTAACAAAACAATAAGTAGTTTTCTCCAGGACTCACTCTTTGAGAGCGAGATCCCAGCTGAGATGGAGCTAGGGGCACAGCTAGAAGTTCCTGAATGTTTGCCTCAACATCTGAAGATTAAAGGGCGGCACAGAAAAGGAACCACCCCTGCTTCTTCAAGAAAGCTTTGCTTGTTAGGTAGGGCCTACTCACTCAGACAATGCTCCGAACATGAAACATCCAGTTCTGCCTCCTTCTGCCAAGTTGAGTCACATGCAGCATGTCGGCAAGCTCGGAGGGGCCACATGTGAAACTTGCACATGTGGTTCTGCCTGGGGACCCCAGTATGCGATACTAATTTGTGTATGGTCCCACAATTTGGGTGAGTTTCGTGGGGCAGATACGGTCCGATATAACACATAAACATCAGTCACATAGAAGACATGACAGTGAGCAGCCCCTAACTACTATTGTAACCTATACTTTGTAAGCATGCCATTGGTCCTGCTGAGCGTGACAGAACTGCTTGTACATGTTCATTAGGAAACTTACTTGACTCTTGGTGTTGTTGCTTTGCTTTCCAATTACAAGCTGGGAAAGTGCTCTGCTCGCCCTTTTAGTGAATGCACACTTTAGTATTAAGGACCATGAGGTCTCAGGTTCAAATCCTAGTGGAGACAAAAGCACTAGGTCTTTCTTCCCATCTATCCAAGCCTTGGTGGGTAGAGTTACCTGATACCTGATGCTGGTGGGAGGTGGCAGATATCCAGTGGAATTAGTCGAGGTGCGCGTAAGCTGGCCCGGACACCACCGTTATAAAAAAATGGTACTTTTACATAGGACACTTCTTAAGTTCTCTGTTTCAACTACTTCAGTGGTGCATCCATTATTAAATCGAGAAATTACACTCTTTTGGTAAAGTTGGCTAACCTTGCTACCCCCCCACCCCCTCCCCCCTCTCTTTCCCCTCCCTCCCTCTCTCGAGAGTTAACTTTTTTTTTTTTTTTTTGATATAGAGAGTTAACTAACCCAGCTACCCTCTCTAGTCATCTTGATTGGCTTTTAAAAGGCGTAAATACATCGAGATCCTTTGACAAATAAACTGTTCAGTGATTTAAAACTCGTTTATTTATTAACACAAATATCCTCATATTGTGTGGTAAATTGATCTTCTGGTTAAGTGTTTTCAAATGTTTCATCTGAAATGCTAATGCAAAGTTTTCAGCCACCAAAAGGTAAAATGTATTCCAACAAAACAAGAAATGCTGCAATTTAAACCTTGAAACCATCATGTGTATGATGTTTTTTTTTAAAAAAAAAATGAAATTAACCAAATTTTATTAATATAAAGGCTCAAAAGCGCCCGTATACAAGGAGTATACCAAAAAAACAAAATGTAGAAACCTCACAACACAAAGTAGTTTTCGGCGAAAACACCCAATCCTCTATGCTAACAGGAATCTCATGGGTGCACCAAAAAGAAATGAGGGTTAAAAGGCTATTTCTAATCTGTACCAAGTCCCTCTCTGTACCCTTAAAAGCCCTCATTTTTCTCTCCCTCCAAATGGTTCACATAAGTGCTAGAGGAACAAAATACCACACACGACTTCTTCTCTTCCTCCTCCAAAACCTCCAGCGTAACATTACAATATTCACTTCAAAAAAGCTATATTTATGTGATTGGAAGTCGACATAGTTGCCTCAGTTGATTGATGACAGGATCTTAGCAGTGAGTCAACCATTTAAATGCTTTAACTTTACAATAGAATGTAGATGCTAAGTATGTGCAGTATATTTATCATGAAAAAATGAAGAAGTGAACTGCTTTAAACTTCAATTCTATTCTGAAAGACGCGAACTGAATTCTGAAGCAAGTCTTGGCCATGCTTAACACTTGCATACTTAGAAATTCATTGATATCAGTTTGAACATTTGCATGAGTGTTCAGTTTGACACAGCAAATCTCTTTCTTCTCCTTTTGTTTCCTCCACTTCTCTATTTATGTCATGTTAACTGACTAATTCCTTTTCAGGTAAGTGAGATGCTGAGACATTCACCTATCCCTTCCATTGCGAGAATGCTAAGTTACCTTCGCAGTCATGGTATGCACAGTTGCTTGTTATCCATCATATATTGTAGCTTAGTGATGAATTATCTGTGGTTCATATCATATGCCAGGCAGCTTTGAAATCAAAAGTTGCTGTTGGTTTCCATCTTTTATAAACTCCTCTTCACGATTTATATAACCTAAATAACTAGATTTTCCTACGGATAGATTCATATTGCTTGTTCTACATCTTCCATATTTGAGCGCCAAAAATTTCCTTAACCTATATGTGTGCAGTTTCCTTGTCGCAGTAAGTTTTAGGAGATTTAATGCTGCCTTCGTAATTTCTTTCTGATTTAGATGTGTTGCCTCTGCTATCTACAGCAAATTAGATTGTTCTTATCACTGGCTGCTTTAAGTTTATATGTTTATTATTCTTAATCGATTGGTCCTTCATTTTCACTTATTAAGCATAAACTCAACGTATAACACATCCAGAAAGTTGAAGAATTTAAATTGCAAGCTTTACTAATACTGTCTAAAGATTTTAAACTGCCCATGTGGATGAACTTCCTCTGGTTAAAGGATGGGTGCTCAATGGGCTAGGTGGCATCAGCCTTGGAACCACTGAATATAAGTTTGCATATTGACATTATTCTCTGTTGCAATTTCTTTTTGTGACAAAAATGTACGAGGGATCAATTCATTGACCCGTATCTTCTGTCTGGATTTGTAACAGAACTCTAGTTCTGTTAGGTGCATCTAAGGTAGTCGTTTCATTTGTTTAGCTGACCTTTGGGAAAGGCTCAATGTCCTAATCAGCAATTCGTTACTTATCCTTAGAGTTTTAGATGTTGAAGATCAACACCTCTGAGATATTACTGTATGCACTAAAAAAATCAGAGAACCAAAGTCTTGGAAAGGCTAGTCCTCTTATTTTATGGGGTTTTTACTTGTTTTATTTGAGAACTAGATAAGGGTAGACATTCTTCAAAAAATAAGATTTTGAACCATCAGCTTAACTTTAAGGATGACCAAACTAATTTTATGCTGACACGAACTTGTTAAGTATTAAGGAGGAGAAATTTGAGAATAAGAGAATTCCTCAAAGGGATGTCTTTTTCGCATTTTTGGCAATCTAATTTGTCTTTATCTACATTAAGAGAATTGGTTAAAGTAATTTATTTGCTTGCAGACCAGGTTTCATGTATATTTTGCTTGTTGCATGTGGACCTTCATGATGCCAAGGTTGCTGCCACTCTTGAATATTTGTCCACTATGCATGCTGATGTGGAACCAATAGTTCCAAGAGCAAACCGACAGGGAGGCACCTCAGAGAACCTCCCTATTGTGGAGCAGTGCTTAAGAAGGGGGAAGTTTCATGTACGCTTCAAACGTAGAAATGGACGTGTTAGAGTGATGGTAAACTTCTTTCCCCGAGGAGACAAGAAAAGAAAAGTAAAGTTAGTACTCCCTCTGTTTCAGCTTATGTGAACCGATTTGATTAGCTACGGAGTTTAAGGAAGAAATGAAGACTTTTTTAAACTTGTGGTCTTAAACATGCCATACCATTTTTGTGACCGTTAAGCTTCTCATTAACGGTAAAACTGGAAGTTTAAGTGGAATGGTTTTCCAAAAATAGAAAGTTGTCATCTAAAAAGGAAATAGGCTCATAAGTTGCTACAAAGGGAGTATTATGTTTCTAATTAAGATAGCATGAGCATGTCACCTTATGCTTTTGAAAATCTTATTCTTAGAGGGAAGAGCTTTATGTAGAGGAATCAGGCATCAAATTTGCAGAAGTATCATCTGAAGATGGACTGACTGCTCAAAGTCTTGTTCCTAAGGTGAGTCTTTTTGCAGTTCTAGCATCACATTTTCTTCTTCCCCCACTCTTGAATGATGGAAGCGTACAGCTGCAGAATGGCTCCTGCTGCAATACATGCAAAGATTGTGGGAGGAATTGGGAATTGGATATTGAACATCTTTCTTATGAACACTTTTTGTAATAGGTGCAATTCAATTTAGAGCTGTCAGAGAAGGAGCGACTAGACCGCGCGAAAGTCGTACTCCCTTTTGAGCATCAAGGTATGCAAGAACCTTGAATGTAGTTGGTTGTTGTAGATTCAGTCTTCTGCTGTAGAGATAAAAAGTTTGAACTCAGCCTGCATACATACATGTTATTTCCTGTAGTTTCATTTTTCTTTCAATTTGGAAGTGAAAACTATTGTTTTGCTTTGCTCAGGAACTGGTAAACCCATTCAAATCTATGATGGTCGCAAATCCCTTAATGAGAGCGAAAGTGAGCAGAAACAAGCTTCAGTTGAGGAACCACAGACAACTGAGGATTCTGGCAGGGGTGAAATAATATATTTTCGAGATTCAGATGATGAGATGCCAGACTCGGATGAGGACCCTGATGATGATTTGGACATTTGATTGTGTATTAACACTAGTCCACTTTTCAAACATCAGAATACCAGATTCATAAGATGAAGGTTTTTGCGACCACCTTACAAACTAAACTATGCCAAAAGATCAGGCTGCCGTGGTCCATGTTCCAAATCTGTGCTGGCAGGATACTTAGACATATCAGTCCACTGGAAGACTATTGACCTCACTAATTTTGTAGGTCCACTAGCATGGCGTGCTGATTTGTAGGTTCAATTGATACCCTGTAAGTATTTAACCGTAGTTTATCATTAAGTAGCATTTACCGAGTTACGGGTGGGGTCTTTCGAGAATTTGTACAAGAGGTAGACTGAACCAATTAACCAATTGTAAGGTGTGGTTTGTTTAGGGGTTCTGATTGGACAACTGGTGAGATAAATTCGGGGTAATCTTGCTCGTATCTATAGGCAACAGCATTGTAACTTCTATTACTGCAATTTAGTTTATTACATATGTTCTCTGAAGTTATTGGTGTTTGCTTCTCTATCCATCTCAATAACATGCTCTCTTTGCATATTAAGTAGTATCTAGTAATCCAGTGTTGGACCTAAATTTGAAAGTTGATTGGTCTGCTTTCCCAACACTAACTTGAGATGAAAACTGGCCCAAAGGAAATGATGAAAAATTATTGTCAGTTATCAGTTGGTTCGACTCTTTGGAAGTGAAATGCAATAATCATTTTGGAAAAATGGAAGAATATTTAGATAGAACATAGAACAAGTTCCTGGTAGAATAGGGAGAGGATACAGGGAAAAAAAAAGAGGTTAAAACACATAAATCACTGATATGAATAGGCATGAGTATTAATACAACCCCGTCATTTCTTTCTCTGCCAGTCCTGTATATGGAGCTATGATTTCTTGATTTCATAACATGTTGCTGAAGGACTTTTTGCTTCATTCTGGTTGTATGCGTTTGGTTGATGGCTGGTAAGTTATAGCCCCCTAATCCACTGTGTACTCTTTAGCATCTTTTTTGAACTCGTCTAAGGTCCAGCTCCTTATACAAAAATTACATGTAGGGAAAAAAAAAATGAGTGAAGGGTGCCCACTGATGATAAGAGTGCACCACTGGACAGGAAAGAATGTCGCATCTAAGGTCAGTGTTCTGGATACTATACAACAGCCGTTAAACAAATAAAAAGAACGATAAGACAACAACATTGCTCTGGCATGTTGTAAGGACCTTAAACCCATCTGAATGAACCTAAACGATGAAAAGAATCGGGTTCAGAGGAAAAAACATACAAAAAGCTGTATGATGCACAGAAATCTAACTCCTTTGATCCAGAAGAAGAATAAAACAATGTAAGTCACTGATTTTAGCAAAACGAATATAGCAAGCTTTTTCATAGCATCACTTCCATGTTTCTGTACTTATTACACTTGGAAGGTATAACTCAAACCTTTTCTTTTTTAATTAATTCAATCAATAACACAGTACAATTTAACAGAACTAAAAGTTAGTATTCTGCTAAATCAATCAAGGCTTGATACCACAATTTGGTATTAAACAACCGCCAGCAATGGTGTGCTTTCAAATGTTAATTGTGCTAGCAGCAGCGTAAGCCACGATGCCAAGCTATGCTGCACAACCAAAATGCCAATCCACCATGGGTTGGCAAAAACTTTTTAAAAAAGAAAAAAAAAAATTAAGGCTTGATAAAAAACCTATCAAACAGAACTGATAAGACTATAGAGACGAGAACCTCAAGAATGTAGGAAGAAGAAATTACCTCAAGACAAAAAGACAAGGCCAAGATACATAGCTCCACAAAGAAATACAAACGATATCACCCCCCTGCAAAATCATCTTGAGTAAACGAATGTATGACCACAAATGATGAGAAAATCAGATCCTCTTTAAAAGTATAACTAACCAGAGAACTCCCCAAAAAATACCAGCACAACAGCATGGACAAAGCTCAGCAAACTTCTCAGCATCACTGGTGTTCACTCTCCGAGATATTAAATCATCATAGATATCTGCACTGTCATATTTTGTTAGACCATATCACTCCTCAAATGGAGAATTCTTATTTCACAAAGAGAAAGAATAGGGCGTACCATATACTGAAAACAAACTATTCATAACACCTGCACTAAATGAGGGAACCCTTATGAGCAACACAACAGAACTGAAGGGAGAAAGAGAGGAAGGAAGAAGTTAAGCACATACCTATGAAGAGTATTACATAACGAAGCATACGAACTTCAGTTTGTATTTGCAGAACCCAAATCCCACCAATAAAAATGATAAATCCTGGAAGATCCAGTCTGTTGGGATCAATGACTAACATAAAAATGCAGTAGTATGTCTAGTACTAAAACTTATCAGGATCGTGAATGTACAAACCAATGCAAAGCCCTCGAAGTGTCCACTGTTCAAGAAAGTAAAGCAATTTAGACTATGATTTTTTTTCCCTCCTTTTGATAAGTAAAAAGTAAAGCTTTTAAAGACTTAATTATCTGCAGTCATTGTACAACATATAAATGCAAGTTTTCTTTACTTAGTTTCATACATTTTTAGCTAGGAAGAGCACGATAAATAAAGCGGCAATGAAACAGCCGGAAGCTATCATTGCAGTGAGAACTTTTGTCGATGCAAGTATGAGAACCATTCCCCAAAACGACGAACCAAGATCTATAGGCAAAAGAAGAAGCACAACAATAATCAGTTAAAAGAAAAGGTTGCCAGCACTAAAGTAAGCAAAGAAAATTATAGTAGATGACTTGAAATGCATAACTAATTGGAACTTAAAAGAAGATACTTCATTTTGTCTTTTTGGAAATGAAATGGCCAAGCACTTGAAAATATATTGTAAAATGTTTCAAGGCAGGCAATTACATCCAGCAGGCAGGATCAGCCAGGCAACACCTCCACGGGTTTGTGTCACTCCCCCCTCATTGGCATGAACTTTTATGCCCACCACCTGTATAAGTAAACCAGAAAAAGTGTCATTCAGAATATAAAGACTAATGTACCAAATATATATATATATATATATATATATATATTACTTATACTGAACTTGTATTGATCTGGGGAACCAATTCTGTATGTAACAATCTAGCAAGAAGCACCACTCAAACCATGCCTTATCATTCTCCACAAGCTACATGGCACCACAGTATAAGGTAATTCATTTTTCCCATTTACACTTTTGGTGTAAAGAGAGAAGCTCTTGTTGTATAAATAGTTTAGGTTCACTTGACAATGCTATGGTTAATCCATGTCATTACATCTATACATATTTTTCATATCATCTAGGAGCCTTCTTGACAAATATTATTTCTAATTTATCGAAAAAATTACCGGGGATTAATAGCACAAGTTCAGCTTCTCTGTCAACTGTACCTCTAGCATCATCAACAAGTACGTGAAGTTGTGAAAGAGTTCTCTTTCTCCTCATGGATGAATATGCTATAGAGTAAATTTAATATGCTAATTCATGGATGAATGAACTGAAGAAAGCTATAGAAGGTTCAATAGCACTAGTTCTTTGATAGAGTGTTTGAAGAACAAATTCCTTTGTCCCAGCAGAACTCTATTTTCCTTAGTGATTATCCCAAAATCATGTGCACCTCTCTCAAGATAAAGTTTCTATAACATAGGATGTACCATAGATAATTACTAGCTCTGTCTCATATTAATAGCCCAAATTTTACCTTTAAATCTCATAGTTTTTTGTTTTTGAATCTTATTGATCCTACAACAATGAGCTGGTAGGATTTCAATCATAATATTTTTCTCTAAACTTCTAATTAGTAATTATTAAGTCTTGTAAAGTAGATAGGACTTCTTGACAAATTCTGGAACTCGACAATTTCTGCGAGATTAACACTAAAAGGGCTACTCAAAATAAGAAGTTGTAAACTTCATGTGTTACTGTCTGTGTCTGTATCAAATAGCACATGCTCAAACAAAGACACGAACAAGAAGCAAATCAGGAAAGGTCAAATTCATCTACAATCACCCTGTTGGAAATTTTGAGTCTTGGTTCAACTTGAATTATGCAACAGTTTTCAAGTGAATATTAATACGTGATGCAAATTAAGTCTCACTTTAGAGTTTCTGAAATAACTCGCATCTCAAATTTCTGTCTAAACATGAAAGAGCAAAACGATTAACCAAATCCTACTAAATTGCAATGCAATTACATTGAAGTGAAGCTGAAAATTGTCACTTAGTAGAATGGAATTGGATTGATAGCCAGCTAGTATATACAAAATGATATTCAAAAATCATTTGCATCTACAGTGTTCATGAAAAGGATACTTACCTCACCACATGTCAGCTTACAAGCAATTGCGTGGCTTAATTCATGAAGAAACACAGTAATGAGCTTGAAAGGTGTTATGATAAATGTTCTCCATAACTGTTTCAATGGTTAACAGAAACAAAGTACATTAAGATGAAAGTTTTGAAGGAATAAGCAAAGAATAAATATATGGAAACAAAGCAAATCTTGTCAATTATTTGCACATGAAATGGTATTGCATGTTTGAATGTGTGGCATCTAGTCTTACTCCTAAGAAAACCGGCAAAGACTCAAAATACCAGATGATGTGCATGATCAAATATATATATCAAGTTCTCTTCAACTGGAGATTATCAACTCAAAGTTATTATGGAGTAACATGTATTGTTGTCACATCGATCAGATGCAGTGTTAAACCATATAGAGGAAATTCTGCTTTGAAATAAATTAATAGTAGCAATCGAAAAGCTTAGCCACATTGCTCAATTTCCCTAGATGTAGCAAAGAACTATGGGTATGTGATTTCACAACTGTTGGATTGCATAGAGTGTTCATAAAACGCAGCGGAAGACAAAAGCAATTCTAGATAAACTAATCACAGCATGTGTGATTAAGTTTCCAAATTTAGAAGTATTCAACTTGTGTTATAAGATTCTGAGCCCTAATGAACGTGCTCACGTCACACATCATACGTCAGACAATTGAAACTCCTATACTAAAGAAATCCATGAAGCTAAATTATAGCCATCACAAATGTACTATGATTAATTAGATAAACAAAACGACTGCAGAAGGTAGCAACATTTTCTATGAAAGTAAAGCATTGATTACATAATGTTGAAAACATAATTCAGTATACAAAAGCGTACTCTTTCTTAGCCATAGTATATAACAGTATAGTCTAACTTTTCTAATGAGATTGTCACACAATTCAATATAAAAACAAAAAAAGATTGTGGGTACAAGTCTCGTTACAACATAGCATAATTAAAAAAACATCAAGTTACGCACGAAACATGTTGAAGACATAATTAACATGACATAATTTAAGTACGTAATAGTATATACTAAAGAGAAGTAGCTAGAGAGAGAAATAAGGGTACGATAAAAATGAAGATGGTGTAGACACCAATGGTGGCAAGAAATATGACTTGATCGTGATTACAACAATTCCTAATCTCCCAATTCGGATTCATTTTTCTCTTTTTGTTATATATATTTCGGATTGGAGAGGGGGTGGAGCTCCTCCTCCTCCTACTGGCAATCGAATTTCTGGCTTTACACCAGCAGAGCTTTGTTGTCACATTTTTAGTTGGTTTTTTCTGTTGGTGCAGCAACAACACCCTTGGATGGTTGTTATGTTATACGACAATAACACCATGTTTGGATGGTTGTCTATAATACTCCTACCACATTGTACTAGCAATTTAAATAATGAACTTATTAATATTGCAAAATCAAAGTAGTGTAGGAATGAAGTTAGTAGTGTAAAAGATAAAAATACAATTATTTAAATAATAAATAAGGAAAGGATGAGAAAAGTTAAGGTAATATGCGATCACACTAAATTAATCATTATATAAGATGACAGTTTTGCCATTAGTAGCACGAATTTAACAATACAAATACAATACAACAAAAATTATGGTTAATTCAAAATACACCTCTCATGATGCAACCCAAATTGCATCGACACCTACACTTGGTTTGGAAGTCAAGGCATGGATGATATGAGCTCGGGAGACGACTTGAAGACAATGCATTGGAGCTCAATCAAAGAGGAAACAGGGCAGGAAACAGGGGAGCAAAACAGGGCAAGACAGGGCAGCACTTTCTGAGCTTACTGCCTGACGAAGAGGAATTGCTCTTCGCAATCGCGTGCACACCTTCGCGATCGCGAAGAGACTTTGCTTGTTCTTCGCCTTCGCGTCACACTCCGCGCGATCGCGCGCCGCTGCAAGAGAGTGCCCTGCGCGATCGCTATTCCATTCACGCGATCGCGATGCTTGTCTGATGGGCAGCGGACCAGAAACTTGACAAACCATGTAATGGGGTGCTATGAATACACCCCTTATTCATTTATTGCTGATTACACAACCTTGAATGTAGAATGATGAATTTCTTGAGTGAATCTCAATGAAGAACCCGTGAGCGGGCATGACGAGAGCCGAGTGTCTCTTGAGGGTAATTGCGTAGTATAGGTGATCCTTGACTTCACCCGGGGTATATCGATACAAGTTCCTCGGTGCTACTTAGGTAAACGTTTCAAGCCTCGTCTTGCTTTATATCTCGATATTGTTATCGATATCGCCTATCTTGTTTTAGCTTCCGCATTTTCGTATCGTTTCTTGCTTCCGCTTAGTTTCCATTGCATCAGTTGGTATCAGATCACAGCTAGGCTTCGTTCTTACGAATCCTCGGTCTTGTTCTTGTTATTGTTGTCATTGTGTTGTTTGTTGTTCTTATTTGGAAGAAAAATAAAAAATCCAAAAGCTTGAAAATCACAAAAAAATTGCTAGAAATCGTTGGTTGTTGCGATTTTGTTGGTTTTAATTATCGGGGATTGTTTGTTTACGCATTCTTGACAATTGGGTACCAGCAAAACACGTTTTGGAGTTGTAAACCAAAATCTTCAAATTGAGATCTCAAATTTTAAAATTCACAAAAATTGCTAGAACTTGTTCGATGTTATGATTTCTTGATTGTTTGTTATCGGGGATTGTTCCTTATTGTTTTCCCGTCGTTTTGATACCTCCATTACATCATTTGGAGTAGCGGAGTGAAAATCGAAGTTTTAGAATCTTGAAGTTCTTGAAAACTTTTGAAGAACTTACTCCAAATTCTTGAAACAAGTTGTTTGATGATTGTTTGTTTTGGATGAACCATTGGGAATTGTTTACTTCAGTTGAAACACCATTTGGAAGCTTGAAAAACTGAAAAACAAGTTGAATTGGGGTTGTTTGCTTGCCAAAACTGAAGTTTACAGTCGGGGTTCTGGTTCTGGAACGCAGGCCTGCGCGATCGCGCCCTGCTTCACGCGTTCGCGACACCTTGCCCTTTAAGTCATCGCGATCGCGCCTTACCTCACGCGATCGCGAAGGGTTTCCATTTCCAAAAAATCCTGAATTGGGACAGATTGTTCGCAAAGCTGTCGTAGCAGTTTCCGACCACCAAAACTCCCATAGCATCATTAAATATGGTGAGTTTCTAGATCACCCACCAAGATTTATCCAATTTCGAATCCGTTTAGTGACGATTCGATCTTTGAACATTTGATCGCGTCACTTCCGATTAGTACTGGGTAACACTCCTACCTAATTAGTACTAATCCATTGTGCTAATAGGATACTCGTGCCTCGAAGGAGAGTAGAGCTCAAAGAAGAGTCGTAGTACATTTTTGGCTCAAGTGCTCACTTATAAAGCCGTTCGCCCATCGAGTCCCATCAATTCCACTCACCCCGAAGAGTATTTGGTTCTTGTGACTTGAGTGGTTATTGAGGTGGTTGTTCAACTACGAGGAAACCTTTGAGGTCAAGCTTGAGTGATCCTACAACCCACTAAATCGAGTGTACCCGAGTGACATTCCAAAGGTGAGGGAGCGAGTGAGGGTTTTTACTCTAACCTCTTTCTCTTGTTTTTACTTTTTGTAGGTACATGGCCGGAGATGTATACGATACCGTTGAGGTCCCGGTAAGCACTTTGGCCTACCTTTTGGCCGAGGTGAGATCCATAAGTTCGAGGTTTGATAACCTCAAAGAGGAATGGACCCCGAGTGTCCAAAGGGGTACCGAAGGAGGTACTAGCGATGAAATGTTGGGCATTCCCCAACCGTTGGGCATTCCCCAAAAAGTGGGCACTCCCCCACAACTTGGGCATTCCCCAAGGTAATGGTGAGCAAGATGATGAGCTTAAAACGACACTTGTGGTGCGGAGGAGTTTGGGTGCCATGAGTCTTGCAGAGTTGGAGCATGTGCAAAGAGAGAATCTCTTCCATGCTAGGTGTCGTGTGATGGGGCAAGTGTGCTCAATGATCATTGATTCGGGAAGTTGTGCTAACATAGTGAGTGAGACTTTGATTTCCCAATTGCAATTGCCTACTATAACGCATCCACATCTCTACCGGTTACAATGGTTGAGTGAGTGCGGAGAGTTGAGGGTGGTGAAGCAAGCTTTGTGTTGAGGTTGGCATTGGAAATTACCGAGATAAGGTAATGTTCGATGTAGTCCCTGTGCAATCTTGCCATCTCTTGTTTGGAAGGCCATGGCAATATGATCGGAGCGTAGTACATGACGGTAGGACCAAATCTTACACGGTCTTGCATGGTTCTAGGAAGTATGTACTCAAGCCCTTGATGCCAAAGCAAGTAAGTAATGACTATAGGATTATGAGGGAGTTGAAGGAAGCCGCTAAGGCCAAGTTACCCATGAAACTTGAGCCCGGAACCAACAATCTTATGGTCATGCCCTTGCGAGTTGAGAGTGAAGCATCACCCGGATCTACAATGGGCCTTGAGCGAAAAATGAAAGAAGTGAGGGAAGAGTAAATATCGAGTGAGAGTGAGGACACCTTTTGTTCTAACCATGTTCTATCTCCTTCTCCTTCTATTTGTTTTGGCTTATGTGTAGGTACTCTTGGAGGCGAGCTAGTGGAGCCTCAACCGGTTGGTAAGAAAGAAAGACAAGGGAATGGAGCCCTACATTGTGAGTTTCATGAAGGAGGATTTGAACATGACACTTCAAGCGATGTGAGTACTCACGGGAGCTACTCAAAAGTAAGTGTTTCTCTACCTTCTTATGAACATGATCCTTTCTTGTCTTGTGAAGACTCAATGCTAGTTGGTACTTGTAATGCCTTTGATGAAATTACAACAAGCGTAGAGTCGATTAGTCAACTTGTGTGTGCATATAGACCACTAGTTGAGAGTGTTGATGAGCCACATCAAGATGTGAGCTCGATAGTCAATGAACCTCTCGTTAGTGAAAATGTAGTAGCTGACCTTGGTTGTGACCCTTGTTATGACACCCCGCCCATATTCGATAAAGGGGAAGATGAGTTATGTGACTCTACCCTTGTTGATATAATTGATTTTGGTGGCTTTGTGTGTCGTAGTAAGGATGAAAGTGACCTTGAGGAGTCTAAATTGCATGAGTTGGACAAGGTTGTCTATGATGACTCCTCAAGTGGGGGTGAAAATTCTAGTCTTGATACTATGCCTTTGTTTGACGATGAAATTGGAGGTGAGGAGGAATCTCTTAGTGTGAGTATGAGAGCTCTTAAGAAGGGGAGTGAGGTAATTGCTTCTAATTGTGATTCGACTTACTTTGTCTATCCCATCCCACATGTCAACCACACTTTGAGAATTGAGCATACCAAAACCATTGTGCCGCAATGTGAAAGTAATGCATTGAAGGTTTGGTATGTTGATCATGAGCTTAGGGGTCATAGGGACTTTGATTGCTTAATCTTGAATGTTCCATGTCCTATTGGTCTCTTTGCTTGTCATGTTTGTGAGTGCTTGTCACTATGGAGCCAAGAACTTGTTGTCTCCTTTGGAGACATAAGCTTTTTGATTTGTATTGATACTTGGTTGTACCATAAGAGTGTGTTTTCCCACACTTGTTGCACTAACCTACTCTGGTAGTAGGAGTTTTTGTTTTGTTTGCCTTTTGATGTAGGTGATGCTACCTTGGAGGAGGACGCCTTAATTTCGAGGACGAAATCTTCTCAAGAAGGGGAGGATGATGCAACCCAAATTGCATCGACACCTTCACTTGGTATGAGCTCGGGAGAATACTTGAAGACAATGCATTGGAGCTCAATGAAAGAGGAAACAGGGCAGGAAACAGGGGTGCAAAACAGGGCAAGACAGGGCAGCACTTTCTGAGCTTATTGCCTGACGAAGAGGAATTGCTCTTCACGATCGCGTGCACACCTTCGCGATCGCGAAGAGACTTTGCTTGTTCTTCGCCTTCGCGCCACACTCCGCGCGATCGCGCGCCCCTGCAAGAGAGTGCCCTGCGCGATCGCTATTCCATTCACGCGATCGCGATGCTTGTCTGATGGGCAGCGGACCAGAAACTTGACAAACCATGTAATGGAGTGCTATAAATACACCCCTCATTCATTTATTGCTGATTACACAACCTTGAATGTAGAATGATGAATTTCTTGAGTGAATCTCAATGAAGAACCCGTGAGCGGGCATGATTTCACTTGGTCGAATCCAAGTTGAACATCGAAACCTCTTTGATCATTCTATTTGCGAGAGCCGAGTGTCTCTTGAGGGTAGTTGCGTAGTATAGGTGATCCTTGACTTCACCCGGGGTCTATCGAGACAAGTTCCTCGGTGCTACTTAGGAAAACGTTTCAAGCCTCGTCTTGCTTTATATCTCGATATCGTTATCGATATCGCCTATCTTGGTTTAGCTTCCGCATTTTCGTATCATTTCTTGCTTCCGCGTAGTTTCCATTGCATCATCTCAAGTTTGGCTAGAGCCTGTTTGACCGAGCTGTCTAAAATTGCTTATTTTGAATAGTACTTTTTTCAAAAATACTATTCAAAATAAGTACTTTTAAAGAATAAGCAGGGAGGACTTAGGCAGGGAGATCCCATGTCCCCCTCTATATTTGTGCTAATCGTGGAATACCTGAATAGATGTCTATGATCTCTAAGGAATATTCCAGACTATAACTTTCACCCAGATGCCAAAAGCTAGGGATCACTAACCTATGCTTTGTAGATGACCTGCTGAAGTTTGCCACCGATGACCTCCAATCAGTCCTTCTGCTAAAAAACAAGTTCTTACTGTTCTCTGAAACTTTTGGCCTTAAGGCGAACTTGAGCAAAAGTCAAGTGTACTTTGGTGGAGTGGATGCTGAGTTGAAGGAGAGAGTTTTGGAATTGATGGGATATGAAGCTGGGACCCTACCCTTCAAATACCTGGGAGTGCATCTATCAACTAAAAGATTAACTGTGGGATCACATATAAAGCTCATCTTGGATGGAAAGAAGCCTCTCCTATGCTAATCAGGGCTGTTTAATTTGGAGTTCAGGCTTATTGGCCACAATTGATAAGCCACAATTGTTTTTGCTGCCTCAAAAAGTAATTAAACTCATGGAAGCAGCTTGTAGAAGTTACTTATGGACTGGTACAACTACTATCTCTAAGAGGGCCCTAGTGGCATGAGACAAAATTTGCTTGCCTAAGGGAGCAGGAGGTATGAATATCCTCAACTTGAAGATATGGAATCAAACAGCTATATGTAAACTGCTTTGGGCCCTAAGCCAACAAAAGGAAAAGTTGTGAATGATATGGATACATGCATACTACATTAAAAGGAGGGACCTAACCACTATGACTATATCTGCTCAGGCCTCTTGGATGGTCGGGAAAATTTTCAGCATGAGGAAGTTCTGACAACATATTAAAAGTGCTGAAAAGACAGGGAAGAACAATTTACTACGCATTAAACATGTCTAAAAAAAGTTAAGAGGAGAAGTGCAAAATGTCCCTTGGAGAAACTTGATTTGCCACAATGCAGCACCACCTAAACAAATATTCATCTTGTGGCTGACATTACTTGGTAGACTGAGGACAAAAGATAGGTTGCTTAGCTGGGGAATACAAGTTGCAGGAGATGCGTGTTTTGTAGCTGTCAGCTTGAGACTATACAACACCTCTTCTTCGAATGCACCTACTCCAGGGCTGTTTGGCAAGATATACTCCACTGGTTGAATTGGCACATACCTGTATTGCAGTGAGAAGATGAAAGGCAGTGGGTACAACACCGGCCTAAGGGAAAAAGCCACAAAGCATCTTGCTGAAAGCTTGTTTGCTGCAGTTATCTATAAGACGTGGATTGAGAGGAACGCCAGGATTTATCATAATAGGAACAGAACAGAAGAATAAGTGATACAAGAAGTAAAACTGTCCATCTCTATTAGAGTTCGAAATAATAGTAGAGTTTTTGATTATGTCTATACTTTGTAGTTATATTCGTGTGATGTAATCTGGCACTTTGATAGGTTATGAATTAGGTAGTCAGGTTAGTTTCTTGAGAGGGAAGATGCCTGGAAGGCAGCTCCCTGGTTCTGTAAAATTCTCTCTTGGTAATTAATCAAATAATTTTAATTTCCCAAAAAAAAAAAGAAAAATAATACGCAGTTTGTGTTCGACAAACCTATTTGAGAAGCGCTTTTTTGAACAAGTTGTGTTTAGATAAATGTGCCCTAGAAATGGGCCTTACGCGGCGCAAATCCGGATTAGTCGGGGCTCCAATGAGGGCACCGGACACCGAGTGGAAAATAAAAAATAAATTTTTTTTCCAAAACTAGCTCCTCAAAGCAAAAAAATTACAAATGAGGTGCCATATTTCATTTATAGCACCCCCTTATTTTAAAATTACATAACATAGCACCCCATTTGAACTCCCCCTCAAAATAAAAAATCCTAGGTGCCACTCCCCCACCCTTCCCCGCCACTGACCTGCCGCCAGCAACCTAGCCACCGATGGCGCCATAGCCGGCCAGCGGTGGCCGGTGGCTAAAAAATTAAAAATTTACCTGATCTCATCGAATTGCTTATTTTATTGGTGGATTTGTTTAAATAATTATTTTTTGATAATTTTATACACCTAAATCTATCAAAATAATAAATTATGCATGTAAATACATAGAAAAATATGTATGCAACAAGGAAAATACAAAAGTATACATAAAAAATATAAATTTTATACAAACATCCATAAATAGTACACAAATATAAAATTTATATAATTTTATTCATTGTTCATACATGCATATACAACTTTATACAAATTTACAGAAGTGCATAGAATATGTTTATTCACTATATATACACACATATACAGATTTATACATTGTTATAACGTTTACAGAAGTGTATAAACTTGTATAAAAATGTATTAAGTTGTATAAACTCGCAAAAATGATTCTATACAGTGTTTTGGGCAGCTTCTACACAAAAACTTAACAAATATACAAGATTTGTATAGTTTTATATAAGAAAAACACTAGATTTAAACATTAGAAAAAAGTTTTAACAAAAATTAGTAGATCTCACCGGATACATTATGAAAAATGTTTAGAAAAAAGAAGAAAGATGATAAACAAACCCCTCACCGGAGTTTTGACCGAAATATACTACGAAAAATTGACATTGTTATTTAAAAAGTAAAAAAAAAAGAAAAAGAAGAAGATGATGAAACAGCGGTGGTTGTGGCGGCGATGACGGCAGCGACGATATTGGCTTGGAGGAGAGGGAATGTAAGTGAGGCAGTGGTAGAATGAGTGGGGGGAGGGGGCAGCGGTGGTGATATTTTAAGGGGGAAGAGAAGAGAGGAAAAATGGGAAGGAGGGAAAGAGAAGAGAGGAAAAACAGGGGCTAGCATATTTTTTCCCTTTAAATAGGGGGTGCTATGAGTGAAAGGAAAAATAAAAAAGAGGGAGGGGTGCTAGGTCGGATAAATGGGTAAAATATGAGTCTTTTTTGGTAATTTTCATAGAATAGATGACTTTTCATGTAATTGTCCCAAAAAAAAAATTCTTTACAGAAAGTGCTTTTGACCGTCAAATTATGAGAAAATGACAATATTGAGATTCAGCTTGCAATAAATATTATTCAAACATAAAAAAATTAAATAGTTTTTATGAAAGACTTAATTTAACTTTTTTATTTACATTTAGTTTAAGGGTAAAATATAAAATAAAATATGTAATAATTTTTAATCCATAGGAATAAAATTAAACCCAAAGAGGAAAGCGGAGAACAACTTAATTTAGATTTGAGAGATATATTGGTTAAAATAATTAAAAATAGTATCATAAATAAATAATTTTGGTAAGAATATTTTTATCTTGAAAAATTAATAAACTACTTATGTTCTACTTCTGGAGAGAAGCAGAAATGTGCAGCTTCTCCCCAACAGCAAAGAAAAAATATTTCTACTTCTTTTCAAAAGAACTTTTGGCCAAACACCTTAAACTTGGCCAAACAAACTATTAGTAGCACTAACATTCCTTGTGGTTTATGATATTACCTAATTTTTGTTATTTTAATTAATATTTTGTAACCATTCTTTTAATACTATCTTTAAATTAAGAAATTATAACATGACTATTTTGCCTTTTTTAAACCTATCGTGTCAAGGGCAACTCGATACACAAAGCATCTCATTCACCAAGTTTCGGAAAAATGCCGCAGTCCAAAGAAGGTGTGATATTCGTCACCTTTAAGTCACACAAGAACAATTTTATCTTGATACAAGGCTCCCAACCTCTTGTGCTCAAGCTGTAATTAACTTTATAAGTAAACACAAAAATATTTACGCATTTAAATCCAATTCCCACCACAACTTAACCAAAAGAGGTTTTGCATGGAGAGTATTTTCTGACCTTCCTTCTCTGTAGAGAAAAAGCAAAACCCTAAAAAAGACTTAACAAGAAAAGAAAAAAAATGTCGAATGAAGAGAAAAACCTGGACGTTTCCTCTATTGCACTGCCACCGTCATCGCCACCATGGATCGAGCTTCCGCGGGACATTATGATAGACATTCTGCAGCGGCTGGGAACAAAAGAGATACTAGAGAATGCACAAAGAGTTTGTAGTACGTGGTGGAAGGTTTGCCAGGACCCTACTATGTGGCATGTTGTTGACTTGATAAATGATTACAAAAATTTCGAAATACCTTACGTAATGGACAGGATATGTAGGATGATAGTGGATCGTAGCCATGGCCAGTTACGTGAACTTAGCATCGAGAATATTGGTGGCAATGACTTGCTCAACTACATTGCTGAGAGGTACTATACTAAGTACTAGTACTTTTATATTGTCATATAACTAAAATTCTGATAGTGTACTTGAATGGGCTTAAGACATGGTCAATATGTGATTGTAGAGATTTGTAGAGAACCTCTAGTACTTCCTCAGTGATAGTGTTTAACTGGACATGGAGTTCAAGAAACTAAGACTTTTAAAATTTGCGGTCTAAAACAAGTGATAAGAATTTATATGACTAGAATCTCATCAAGGGTAATTGGGAGGTTTAAAGTTAGTTGTTAGGGTACTAAATATTAAAAGTCTCGTTACTTTTGGAACTAACTAAAAAAAGAAAGAGTCACATGAATTGCGACAAAGTGAGTATTAAAGAACCCCAGCCCGCATTAGCGAGCATTATAATGAAATGGGTCCAAATGAAGCGGAATGGGTTGTGCGGGTTCATATAGCCAATTCAAATTAAATTGGGATTGAGGGACAGTTGTTGTTGACTGAAGAAGAATTTGGGCGAGGTGATTACACTGGACATGACTTACCTCCATATTAGATGACCATAGATACACTACTAGAATTTATTGATATTCCGAGGGACTGTTTGGAGAGGGAATTCCTTCTCCAAAATAACTTTCACTCGCCCGAACGAATAAAATAAAAAAGTTGACACCGGCTTGGGAATTCCCTCGCCAAACTGCAGGACAAAATTTTCTCTCTCCTCCCTCTCCAATCAGGAAAGAGAAAGTTATAATTTTTACTGCTTTTATTGGAGAGGGAATTTCCTCTCCAATCAGGAAAGAGAAAATAAAAATACTCAGATCTGCCAAGTAATTGGCGGGGGACTCCCCTCTCCATGTGATAAATAAAAACTACTTCTTTCCTTGCCAAAACACACACAGCACGCACAACTCTCTTTCTCCCCCAAACATACGCACACCTCTCTTCTCCCCCAAACAAAATCCCTTTCCCCATTGTTGCCCGTCTCCAACTCGGCCCTCTCCCCGTCGATTTTAATTTTTTTGCCGTTCAACCCATTGCAAGCCCATCCCCATTACGGTAAATATTTTTATTACACTTTTTTATGCTTCTATGATTGTTATTGTTATGAAATCCTATAATGAATTAGTTTATCACATAAATTCGTGAAATAATATTGTGGATGAATGCTTGGGAATTGTTAGCATTATTGTGATTTGAGAAAGAAATATAATTAGGAAGTTATTGTAGTTGTAAAATAATTTGGAATTAGTTGTTTAGCCTTATTTAAAAAAATTTAGAAATACTTGTTTAGCCTTAGTTTAACCTTAAAAAAGTAATTTGGAAATATAAAGTCTTAGAAAATTATTGAATAATTTTTAGTATTACTATCCCTCAAATTTGAATGATATGAAAATAGTTGTAATTGAAAAATTCAATTGTGCATAATAGTGGTTGATTTGTGTTAGTTGGTATAAAACATTTGCGTACACTTGTTTAATTGTTCGGATTAGATTGATTGTGGTATTTAGAATGTTTTGAGTGCTTTGGTGATTTGAATGCGCAGGTATATATGCATATATATGTTGTTTTTGCTATATATGATGTTGTTGCTGTGCTGCTTCTGTGCTGCTGCATATATGTTGTTTTTGCTATTGTTGTTGTGCTGCTTTTGTATGGTTACTGATTTTTGCGTTTCAGGACACTATATTTGGAGAGGGAATTCCCTCTCCAATTGCCTTTTTAAAAATATTTTTAATGAAATTGGAGAGGGAATTCCCTAGCAAAGTGAAATAAAAATATTTAATTTTTACACTTGGAGAGGGAATTCCCTCTCCAATTCCCTAGCCAAAACTGAATAAACAAATATATTTCACACTTGGAGAAGGAATTCCTTCGCCAAGTTGAAGAAAATATTTTTCTCTCTCCTGCATTTGGAGAGGGAAGTCCTTAGCTGTATATTATCTGACACAATAAGAAAATTGGACTGACACAACAGCTTGAGAAGGAATTCCCTCGCCAAAAATGCTCTGCTACGAGCCGTATTCCGAGGGACCACTTGCTAGGGAATTCCCTCTCCATCACGCGTTTGGAGAGGGAAGTCCCTCTCCATTCTCCCTCGTTAAAACATTGATTTCTAGTAGTGATAGGAAAGTGTGTAAGTTGAGAACTAGAGTTGCATGTTACTCCCTCCGGTCCACTTTATAAGATATTTTGACCTATTTTTCTTGGTTCGCAATATTTTATATTTTCATAAATCAAGAAGGTTTTTTCTAATGTGACTCTTGCTAATAAATGACTTAAAACATAATTCTGATTAATAATAGTTTGGATAATGACGAATATATATGGTCAATTACATTGCTAATTAATGCTAAAAAAGGTAATTTCCTTAATATACGTGAAAACAGCCAAAAAATCTTATAAAATGGACCGGATGGAGTAGAAAATAGTCAAGCGAACTCTATCATAGCAGCGCAAGTATTATTCTTAGATATACTATTCTATCTTATTATTTGTCTTTATTGTTGGCATTTTCAGTTTACCTTGGTTAGCTTTAATTTGTTCAGTATCTTCTTTACCATAGTATTTTCTTATCTTGTTTTTTTCTCTAGCTTGTTTTCAAAAATATTCTTCTTTACCCGAGGATATATTGGAAACAACCTTTCCATCTTGATTTTTGGATAAGATATGCGTACATCTCATCCTCCCACACCTACTTGTGAAATAATACTGAGTAGTTGTTGGTGGGCAGCTGTTGTTATGATGGTTGTATCTAGACATTAAATTTTTTTGAAGTACATGAGGAACTGTAATGCACCTTTATAGTAAAACGATAATTATAAAGATAAGGCTTGAACTCTCCAAATAGTAATACTGTCAAACAATTTGTGATATAGGAGTCCTTTATGTTTCTCTTCATCTTTGGTGCTTAATAATTCCTTTCCCATGCTTTTCTAGCTAAATTCTTATATATATAGGTCCATGTTATAGTAGTGGTTTCACAACATACTTCCTTAGAGTTGCTATGGCTGTTCTTTTCCTTGTGGCGTTCTTGTAGTTTTTCATTTATTTCTGTTGCTACCTCGAAATAGGAGCACTCTTAAAGTGATCAATTTGTTACACTTTCTAACAGATCAAGTCAGCTCAGACATCTCCGACTTGTCAAGCTTTATAATCAAATAGCTGGAGATTTGGCTGCAGCTGCCAAGAACTTTTCATTGTTGGAGGAGTTGCACCTTTACTTCACCATCATTACTAAAGACGATATAGAAGTTGTTGGTCGGTCTTGCCCTCTGCTCAAGTCATTTGTATTGAGTGTCAGTTCACCTTATGTTGTTCGACCACAGTTTCCAGACAATGATCAAGCTCTAGCTATTGCCAGAAGTATGCCTGAATTGCGGAAACTTGCACTTATTGACAATGCCTTGACAAATGAAGGACTGGAAGCCATTCTTGATGGCTGTCAACACCTTGAATTGCTTGACTTGCGCTTCTGCTGTCATGTCAATCTTGTCGGGGATTTGGGAAGAAGATGTTATCAACAGATTGTAGATGTAAATTATCCTGGTTATTATCCAGTTGATTCCCAAGTTTCCCATCAACGGGCTTTTGATGATTACTACCAATCTTGGTTCTTTGATAGCGATGAAGATGATGGGGACTATCGCGATGAATATGATAATTTGGACTATCGTGAGTACGAGAGTGAATTCGATGATGAAATTTTCTGGTGGTAAGAACATAAATAGTAGAAGCATTATGTTGTTGTATCTTTGATCTTTTGTTTTTTGGGTTCATAGCTGTGGAAGAAGACAAAATGGTTGTTTCAGAACAATGGTGGTTGCATTGGCTTGCAAGTATTCGCTTAGTAGATGAAGTGAAGTTTTAGGGGTAAAGTTCATTTGATATCTGTAACTTCTTAGACCATATTATTCGAATTTAGAGTAACTACTAATTGGACATGATTGTTTGAGAACTAGATCCAGACACCTCTGCTATATATATTTGAAGTCGATCTATTTTTCTATGCAAAGTTATTAATGATTTTTTTATAATCTATTTCTTCATTCTAAATTGATAAAATAGCTAATCCATTTAATCTCTTAAGTTTTTCATAACCAGATTGATATTTTCTAGTAGACATACTCATCTTCCAATAAATAATATAAAAAGATACTCTCTCCGTTCCAAAATGATTGTCATAGTTCGGATTTCGAGAGTCAAATGAGTTCATTTTGACTGTCAATTTAAACATATAATCTTTAAGTTTTTTGTAACGATGTTTATATATTTAGAAACTACATAAAAAGTACTATAAGTCACAATAATTAATAGTTCAAAATATTTAAAAGACATGAAAATATTACGGTCAAAGTTAAACTTGCCATTTTGGAACGGAGGGAGTACTATATACGTATGAAATAACAATATCAAAAAAAAAAAATTAGATGAGAAATAATAAAAACAAAGAAAGATAGAACTTGATTCAAAAATATATAACTTGATATACAGATTAAATTGTATGCTGGATTATACTTGTGGTAAGGCTTGAAATCTTGAAATAAAACAAACAAAATCAATATGATAAGCTCCAAATGATGATCTTTAGCTATTTCAGGATAGGGACTTGAATTGAGGAATAAAGTATAAAAGATGATTGTAATGTATACGTTACTTTGCTGTAAAAATGTTGTAAGAAAAATTAAACTTTAAATTAAAAATTGTACTCGTTAATTATTATTTTGACTTTAATAGGACTTTTTCCATTTCCAAAAATATACTAATAACGTTAAATAATCAATGAATCACTAACCACTATTTCTTTTTTTACCATGACTTAAATTTTTAGCGTCATTTACTTAGAAATAGCCCCCATCATCACGTTATCAAAATTAAAATTGCTTTTCCCAGGTAATGTACTTTAAATGGGGCCTCCATCATCTTAGTCAAAAAGAATTTTATTTTTTATTCAATTCCTATGCAGGGCCGGCTTAACTATAAAGCCACTAAGGCAATGGCTTGGGGTCCCAACTTTTTGGGGCCCCATTTTTTTAATCTGAACATGTACTCCTATATACATTATTTAAAGAAAATCGTAATGTATTACATTTGAGAAAAACTTTTGGAAAGAAAGTGCCATAACATTTTTGAAGGTATGAAAATATTTTTGGTTCAATCATAAACTTTTGAGATCATTAGATAATGAGAATTGTACAAAATACTATCTTAACCTTGAATTTTCTTTACCAAATAGTAATAGTTATTATGATATTGATAGGTAGACTTATTTTTAGAAGTGCTACCAGCAATACACGAGAAAAAGAAATTATCTAATCGAAATACTCAATCAAATAAAAAGACAAGATCTTTTCCAAATATAGATATTGCTTATAGACTAATATTAATAGTTTATGTAATTGTTGCCTCAACCGAAAGAAGTTTTTCAAAACTAAAATTGATAAAATCTTATTTAAGATCAACATTTGTCAAGACAGATGGAATGTAATAGCTATATCATCAATTGAAAATGAATTATTAGAAAATATCAACTATAAAACAGCAATCAATGATTTCGCATCTAAAAAAATAGAAAAGTATACTTTAAATAAAAATATATACGGCGGTGTTTCATTTTTTTTAAAAAAAAAAACAAAATAGGGCCTCTCTGTAAATTTGACTTTAGACCCCCATTTTTATTGAGACGGCCCTGTTCCTATGTATTGAGCTATTTTACTTTATAATTTTTTTAACTTATATAAGTACTACTCTCAATATATACAAGGTGAGATAGAAAATGAGGCCTCCTCCTTCTCTTTTTTGATTATTTTATCAACTATGCTCTCAGCGTGTAAAAACTTGACATACCAGATATTGTGGTATGTACTCAATTGCAAAATATTTTCGCTGACAAAAGGGGAAAGAGTTTTATTAGTGACTTGGGACAGATAGGTGAATACAATAACAAGTCACAACTCCACAATCCATGATCAAGGCCTGCTATTGAAAGTTGTGTCAGTGAGGGAAGCTGAAGAGAGATTACCAGAATTGATGACCCTTTTGTCTTTGCCATGTCCGTCTCATTATAATTTGGTTCAAAGTTTTGTTTTGAGATCTGCAGCTCACTTCTTCTATGAAAGTAATTATGGTTTTCTTTCAAAATGGAGATATGCTATGCTTTAAGGTTGTGTTCCATTTATGTTAGTTATTTGGGTTATTGGATCATGGGTCGCCCATGTGGTTTGGCTCAACCCAATACTTGACCCAATTAAATTCAAAATAAGTGAGAGTGGTTAAGAGAAGTTACCACTCTACCCTACAACTCCTTTCTTATGCGTTATGTGAGTAGTGGTGGGGCCCTCTCACTTCTTCAGATAAAAAGGAGAAAAACTGAACGTGAAACTTCACTTCTTCTTGAACAGAGAAAAGAAAACTCTCTAATTTTTCTCCCAACAAAAGAAACACATAAGAGATACTTAGTTTGTGGAAACCTACCTTGTTTCCTAGTGATTCAAGGTTTGACTTGGGGCAATTTCTTGATAGTAGATTCAACTTCCGTTGTGGTGTTAACAGGTACACAACTTTTGTCCCTGTTACCGTTATTAATTTCTAACAATTGGTATCCGAGCCAGGTTGTTTGTCCTAGTCGTTGGATACTTGAATACTTCCATGAAAAGTACCGTACATATGTAAATAAAGTTTCTAATTGCTAGTTATTACAATTTATGTTTCGGTGTCTTTATCATGGAACCTTATTCTGGAAAAAGAATGGAAGTACCTATGTTATGTTTAACTATAGTTAAAATACTAACAAAAGAGAATTAGAATTTGAAGGACACAATTGATTCGAATGTTGACCATCTTGTTGGTTTAAGTCTAAAAAACGTACTGCATTTTAGATCATGTGAATCATATATCTAATTTTCGGCATGATACATATATTTTTTTTTGATTGTACTCGTTTAGGGCTTTCCGTTGATATATTATTCATCAAAAACGGATTTAAAACGAGTAAGATACGAATTTTTGAAGTTATGCTGAAAATTGTGACAGTTTTATGAAAAACTGCGTTCTGTAATTTGATTTCTGCAAATTACTGGTGTAGAATTAAAATATGGGTTATATATTTTCAGAATCTACTCGTCACAAGCTTTCCGTTGATATATTATATGATGATAAACAGATTTAAAATGAGTGAGATATGAAGTATTGAAATTCTGCCTATAAATGTGTTTCTCTTCGAATGACTTCGTAATAGCCAAACTATTATAATGGTATATAACCCTTACATGCAATCTTCTACAAGTAAATGTGGCATATGTTGTCACATTGAATGGTATGTCCATTCTTATTGTTTCATTGTTCCTATTTCAGACATGGCTGAACAGGGACAAGCTCGACTTGCTCCAAGTGGGAGTGGTATTGGAAATCGAGCAAGAGGACAACGTAGAAGAGTACGTCGTCGTATGACATATTCCCGAGGACGTGAAGTCATAAGGAATGATGTTTCCAGGACGATGCAAAATGTGCTAAGGGATGCAAGGGCTATACGAAGGGAAAGAGAAAAGAAATTTAGAGAGCTTAGGGCTTCACTAGCTGATCAAATTGAACATTATCAGTTTACTCGAGATGCACTAATTGATGCTATTGGCAAAATTGAACTTTATGATTGGGAAGCCTTAGCAATTTTAGTAGATTCACTTGGAGAACCTTTAGGTAGTATTTTAACTGACATTTATCACAAGGTTTGGCCAAGTGAACCTTTTTGAGTTTATATTCTTAAATTTGAAGCCGAGTGGGAGAATCGTCTCTACAACTACTTGTAATTTTTTTATTAATGAAACTTTGTTATTTGTTTGCAAGATTTCATTTTTTTTATTTGCTTATTTATATGTGTGGCAATTAAAATAAGTATGACATGAAATTAAAAATCTTGACGAAATACACACTATGAGAAATGATTTTATAAAATATTAGTTAAGCATTTAGTTGTAGATGATGAATGAAAATATAGTAACCTTTCGATTCTATAGTAAGTGTAAAATTAATATTTTATTTAATTGATTTGCCTAAGTGTGTATATCACATGCGAGAATGATAAGTAATAAAAACACTTACATTATTGTTTCATTTAACAGACTATGGCATAAAAAACTATCATTGCTGACTTAAACAAGGGTGACAAACTAAACGGCGAAAATTATGATATTTGGAGCCGTAAGATATGGTATGTGCTGGAAGAGCAAGATGCTCTAGAAGCTATTAACCATGTCATGGTTTGCCCAGAGGAGGGTAACACTGCCCAACATAGGAGGGATCTTGAGGCTTACAGTTCTTGGAAAAAGAAAGATGCCACTGCACGTGGAATCATTGTAAGCTGTTGTGGATGATTTCATTCACGAATGTGAACAATTCCCTACTGCTCATGCCATGTGGGCACATTTGAGAGAAACATATGGGGGTACTACTGTGACCCGCCTTAGACAGCTGACTATCAAATTTGACACTTACAAGAAGCGTCATGATCACAGTATCAAATAACACCTTAGGGTGATGTCAAATATGATAGCTCAACTCAAAAGTGCTGGTCATATTCTCTCTGATGAGCAACAGATTCAGGCAGTGATCCGGTCTCTCCCTAACAATTGGGAACATCTGAAAGTAAACTTGACCCACAATGACAGCATCAAAACTTTTGGTGATGTTGCTCGCCATGTTGAGCTTGAAGATGAGCGGCTTGGTGCTGCAAAAGCTATACCCACTGCCTATGTGGCAGAATCAAGTGGTAAAAAGGCTTCAGGATTCAAGCACAAAAATAACTGGAAAGGCGGAAAGGGCAAGGAGACTGGTGAAGGACCCTCACAGAAACGAAACAAACAAAACCCTAAGAAGGGAAAACGGTTCTTTAAGAAGAAAGACAAGAGCAAGATGAAATGCTACAACTGTCAAGTGCCGGGACACTTTGCTCGTGAATGCACTGAGCCGAAAAAGGTAGCATTTCAAAACGCATCTCTAAGTGCTACATTTGTTTCTAGCACAGTTTTATTAACTGAATCTTATCCTGTGTGGATTGTAGACGCAGGGGCCACCGACCATGTGACCCGTGATCGAGAAGCATTTGTGGAGTACCGTCGATTTCCATCTGGATCAAGGTGGATATATGTAGGAAACAATGCGAAGGTTGAAGTCAAAGGTCTTGGCACTTGCAGGATTGACTTGTGTGGTGGTCGTATTTTGATATTGTATGACGTCCTATATGCTCCAGAAATTCGACGGAACTTAATATCTGTGTCTGTCCTTCTTAATTTAGGTTTCTGTTTGAACTTTAGTCGCAATCTTGTGAGAATTACTCAAGACAATGTTTTTTATGGTTCTGGACATCTTTACGATGGTTTCTTTGTATTAAGTTGTAATCCTTCTACTTATGACTATTATGTGGACCGTTGTGTTATGGCATGTTTTTCTAGTAATAGCGATGTTGACATTATTACATGGCATGCTAGATTAGGTCACATTGGACAAGATCGAATGAATAGATTGGTTAAGGAAGGACACTTGAGTTCTTTCTCAAAAGTTGAAATGCCAACTTGTGAACAATGTCTTGCCGGAAAGATTCCACGTAAACCTTTTGGGAAGGCTAAGAGAGCTGACTTCCCATTGCAATTAGTCCATTCAGATATCTGTGGTCCAATGAACGTGAAGGCAAGATCTGGTGCCTTGTATTTCATTACGTTTATTGATGATTTCACGCGTTTTGGTTATGTTTATTTGATTTCTCACAAATCTGAAGCACTTGAGTGTTTCAAAAGATACTTGAATGAAGTTAAGAATCAATTAGACAGGAGTATTAAAACTCTAAGAACTGATAGAGGGCGTGAATATCTATCAAGACAATTTATTGACTTGTGTAATGAAAAAGGAATCACTAGACCATTAACTATTCCTTATACACCTCAGCAAAATGGTGTAGCAGAAAGGAGGAATAGAACTCTATTGGATATGACAAGGTCAATGATGGCACAAGCTAATTTACCTATCTCTTTTTGGGGAGATGCATTATTAACAGCGACCTATATATTAAATAGAGTGCCTTCTAAGTCAGTTCTTTCCACTCCTTATGAGCTATGGACCGGCCAGAAACCAAACTTGGATTATTTACGACCTTGGGGTTGTGCTGCATTCATAAAAGATTCTTTTAACAAGTTTGGTAAACTGTGTCCTAAAGGCAAGAAATGTATCTTTATAAGATACTCAGAACACTCCAAAGGGTATGTGTTTATTGGTGAAATTGAGGATGGAAGTGTTACTGAAATTGAATCATGAGATTTCATATTTTTAGAAAATGATTTTCCTAAGAAGGGTGAAGTACATGATAGAGAGCCTCTTTATGAAATGTTGAACTCAGATGGTCAGCAAGTGTCTTCTGACACATTTGATGATCTAATTGATCAAGAATATGGTGCTGATCCGAGTGGGAGCTTTTCAATATAAGATCCTTCTTGTGAATCTGATTTTCAATTAAGAAAGAGTACCAGGAAAGGTATACCTAAACGTACTTATGATATAGAGGATTACGTTTTCCTGGTATCGGCATCGAAAGTGAATGAGCCAAACTCCATTGCCGAGGCTTTATCAAGCCCTGAAAAGGATGAATGGATGAAAGCAATGAAAGAGGAGTTAGAGTCCATGAGAACCAACAAAGTCTGGGACTTAGTTGATCTTCCGCATGAGCGTAAAGCAATTAAGAATAAATGGGTTCTTAAAATTAAACGTAAAGCGGATGGATCAATAGAAATGTATAAAGCACGGCTGGTAGCAAAAGACTTCACTTAGCAAGTGGGAATTGATTATGAGGATACTTTTCACCAGTTGTGAAGTTTACCTCAATTCGCTTACTTCTAGCTATTGTTGCGCGTTTAGATCTAGAATTACATCAAATGGACGTGAAGACAGCTTTTCTCAATGGAGAATTGAATGAGGAAATCTACATGGAACAACCTGTAGGTTTCATCGTTAAGGGCCAAGAAATAAGATCTGTAAATTGAAAAGATCTATTTATGGTCTAAAGCAGTCTTCAAGGCAATGGTACTTAAGATTTCATAAAGAAATGGTCTCATATGATTTTACTATATTTGATGAAGACCATTGCATTTATGTTAAAAGGTCCACTGATATGTTTGTAATTCTTTCTCTTTACGTGGATGATATATTGATGGCTGGAAATAATTTGGAGTATCTAAAGATTATCAAGTCATGGCTTTCAAAGTCATTTGACATGAAAGATATGGGTGAAGTAGGCTATATCCTAGGAGTTAAGATCCAAAGAAACCGTTCCAAGAAATTATTGAGTCTGTCTCAAGAAACATATATAAAGAAAATTCTGGAACGCTTTCGGATGAGTGAGTGCAAACCCATGGATACTCCTGTAGCGAAAGGTGAAGCTTTATGTCTTGAAATGTGTCCACAGACTCAGAGAGAAAAGGAAGAAATGTCTCGAGTTCCATACTCAAGTGCTATCGGGAGCTTAATGTACGCTATGTTGTGTACTCGCCTTGATATTTGTTATGCCGTAGGTCTAGTTAGCAGGTATCAATCCAATCCTGGAAGAGACCATTGGAAAGCGGTGAAGAGGATTTTTCGATACCTGAAAGGGACTGCAGACTATTCACTATGCTATGGTGGATCTGATTTGATGTTGAGAGGTTATACAGATGCCGATTGGGCTGGTGACTTGGATGAAAGAAAGTCAACATCTGGATATGCTTTTTTACTTAATGGTGGAGCCATTTCATGGAAAAGTAAGAAACAAACTTGTATTGCTCTTTCGACTATGGAAGCTGAGTTTGTAGCTTATACATATGCAGTACAAGAAGCTGTTTGGTTGAAGAGATTCTTTGAGCATCTAGATATTGCAAAGAATCCTCAAGGATCGATAATTTTATATTGGGATAGTCAGGCAGCTATTGATTTTATAAAAGATCCTAAGCATCATGAAAAGACCAAACACATTGACATCAAGTATAAGTACTTGAGAAACATAGTTGCAAGTTGTGAAGTTCCAATACAATACATGCCTACGCTGAAAATGATAGCTGATCCTTTTACAAAGGCAATATCTAGAGACCAGTTTGAGAAACATGTTAAGGCTCTAGGTTTGCGTAGGATATGACTAGTTTTATGTATTGTAAAAGGATTTGAATGTTATACTCAATAATATATATATATATATATATATATATATATATATATATATTATTGAGTTTGTATTAAATCTTATGTGCATGTGATAGAATTTATTTGTGAGAAAGTGTGTCGAACAAGTCGCGAGATCGGCTCTCTCATACGAGCGATCGCCTTTGACGTCGAGGAACGTGCAGAGATGAGACCAATTGAATTTTGATTTGAACAAGGTCATGTAAAAAGTTTAAATGGTCGGTCTTGATTAGAGTTTGGACTTATAGATTCAAACATCCTATATGACTTGTTTCGAAAGCCAGATATGAGTTTTTTCAGAAGATTGGATTTGAGGATTATTTGAAGAAAAAAAAACTCGGGTTAGACATTTTAGAAGAGTCTAGACCAAGATCTGTACGGTGTTTATATATATATATATATTTAGAAATGAGACACACGCACCAAATTAGGCAAGAACACTGTAGCACGTGTTTCATACCACGTGTGCTGATCGACCAATAGGGTAATGGAAGAATGGATCCCTGCTTCTTCATTGTGTGAGACCCTAAGAAAAATCAATTTGATTTTTCATTAGAATACCCTTTGACCTTTTACTGTTTCTTGAAGTACCAATTTGTGTTGCTACTTTAGCATGTTACTAATAGCCACGAGTGATTCGGCAATGCGGTGCATGTCTAGGAAAGCAGCTGATTTGGGATGAATAGATTCAAGTAGAAAGGGAAGACAATTATAAATAATTTATAACTTAACTTGTATTCACAGGTCGACCATTACATTTACCACGAGGGCTTCAAGTGTAATTGTGATACAAAGTTAAATAGGAACTCGAGTTCGCCTCAATCAAGGTTGAGGGATCAGATAAGCAGCTACTGGAGTAGTGTATTATGTCTGGGGTATTGCGAGTAATAATATCCTCATGTTAATTGTGAATTCTTTCCGTATGTGATTGAATTCCTACATGGAGCTATTGCACAACCTTAGTAGGTATGGCTCTTGAAGATGCTCGCAGGTCGCACGAACTATTTGTCTGTATGAATTATATGTGTAATTGATATGGTACTGGTTTGGATCCAGTCCACCATGTGCGAAGTGGGAGATGTTAGTTATTTGGGTTATTGGATCATGGGTCGCCCATGTGGTCTGGCCTAACCCAATACTTGACCCAATTAAATTCAGATAAGTGAGAGTGGTTAAGAGAAGTTACCACTCTCCCCTACAACTCCTTTCTTATGCGTTATGTGAGTAGTGGTGGGGCCCTCTCACTTCTTCAGATAAAAAGGAGAAATACTGAACGTGAAACTTCACTTCTTCTTGAACAGAGAAAAGAAAACTCTCTAATTTTTCTCCCAACAAAAGAAACACATAAGAGATACTTAGTTTGTGGAAACCTACCTTGTTTTCTAGTGATTCAAGGTTTGACTTGGGGCAATTTCTTGATAGTAGATTCAACTTCCGCTGTGGTGTTAACAGGTACACAACTTTTTTTCCCTGTTACCGTTATTAATTTCTAACAATTTATGTCTTGAGATCATTTGTATTTTGCAGATAAGTTGAACCTTTTAATGTATTGCACATCATCAGGAAAATGTGCATACTAGTATGAGTTTATCAATGAAAGACTGCATATTTAGTTTTTTCTGTAAGTGTTTCCTCTCTCTAAACTTTGGGTGCAGAGCTTAGCCAGTATCTATATTAGTGGGTAGTATAATAAGTAGACGAACAAGCTAGTCACAAAGACCACCTTTTATTTATTTTTCTTAAAAGGATAAGACGACTTGTGGCCACCATGCAGCTACAGCAGAAATAGGCACAAAATATGTAGAGATCAAACTATCTGTAAATCACTTGCTTTAACTTTTATAAATTGACAATAAAAGACATTTTTTTTATTGAGCTAGGGTTGAAATATCTCAATAATATTTAGAGAGTAAACTATTACTTGACAATCATGAATCATAAATTAAAGTTATGTCAAGCTTTGGATGATATTAAATCATATCATGTATAGCTTTGGGTAATAGCACTTCATGTTATGTTTCATAGCTTTGAATAATTATAATTCATGTCATGTTTCATAGCTAGAATGAATAAGAATTCTCCAAAATAAAAGTTGCTATATTCGGAGGAGCATATCAGACGATGCTAATTGCGAAATGCTTACATGTGCAAATGAAGAAACTTTTTGGTTGGGAGTGTTACCTTTTTTAATAGGAGAGAAGAGTATATTTGTTTAACCCTTTGCTCCCTATCATTTTTATTATCCTCCTTATCTTAAATAGTCGTCTCAAATTATTTGTCCATTTAAGAGTTCAAGGCAAAATTAATAATTTTTTTCTCATTTTTTTGGTAAATAAATAAATTTTATTTAAATACCAAAATCATTACAAAGCATTACTCACTATATCTGATCACTGTGCCTGACTAAATCTAATCCAGGCAGTAAGGCAACATTACATCCAATCAAACTAAGCTAAATAACTAGTCCTAACAGAATAGTTAATTTTTATTGAAGAGTGAGTAATATATAGTGGATAAAATAATAAAAAAAGGCCTCATCATTAATGTTCTATTTAAAGGACGTGCAAAAACAAAGACGATAAATAAAATGATATGTTAGTTAATTTTTATTGAAGAGTACTGAGTAATATAGTGGGTAAAACAATAAAAAAAAAACCTCATAATTAATGTTCTTTTAAAGGACGTGTAAAAGCAAAGACGATAAATAAAATGATATAGAGGGAGTAGTTGGGAATTACAGTAAATGGAAAGAAATAGCCAAAATGCAGGGTGAGATGCTTTTCTTTTAACTAACTTAAAATATAAACAAAATACTCTCAATTTTTTAACAAATATGCGTCTTGACAAGGCTTGTTTCACATTACCATACGTGAAAGACCAGGTCTACAGTGTGTTCTGCGCTAGGTTCTGATACCAAAAAGGGGGTCAACCAACTCACATTTAAGTGTGTAACAATTTTAATTTTCCTTTCTCCTTTGTTCATTTTCTAGGAATCATGAACTATATATATATATATATATATATATATTTGGTAATTATAAAATTTTATTAATCACCATTTTGAACATTACATAGCCTAGCCAACTTAATCTCAGCATAGCTACCTTACTTTGAACTCTTTAATGACTGAAAAACTATCTAGGAAAACTATCTAGCCTAACTACAACATCAAACTAGCTAGAATTTAAACTGATTAAGCATTTGGACTTGCCTTCCTTTGGCTCTTGAACAGCACAATACAACAACACTCTTTGCTACACTTGCCACATCTCTTTCAATTTTCTCAAAGATCCTCATGTTCCTTTCATTCCAGATTGCATAAATTACTTCTGCATAAGCCATTCTAACAATAAGAACTCCTGTTGCTTTGCCTCTTGCCTGCTTTGCAACTCATGCACTCAATTGTTCCAGCTGTGAGCTTGCCAGCCTTGCCATTGCAACCAGTTGGCTATTTTACTCCATATCTCTCTAGCGTATTTTCATTCAGCAAACAAGTGATTCCTTGTCTCTTCAATGCTCTTACACAGACAACATTCCATTTACTTATCTGTCTGTAGTCAGTAGCTTACCCTGAAGGCATAGCCACATAATGAACTTAGCTTTGGGCCTTGCTTCATTCTTGAACATAAGACATTTCCAATCGACCTTCCCCTGATCCCCAAGTATCTGATAGTATAATTGAATTATGATGCTTCTGTTTGGCTTGAAGCTTGTGTATCCAACATTATACTCATTCCCAGCTCCCAGTATCTTTCTCACCATCCATGCTGCTTGGCTTGGCACTTTGATATTCCCGAGAGATTGGTTCTTGATGTAGTAATCATGGATCCACTTAATCCATAGCTTGTCTTGTTTGAGGCTTAATTCCCAGAATTGTTTGGATATTGCAGCTCTATTCCAGAGCCTCAGGTTTGTTATCTTTAGGCCACCTGCTGCTCTAGGTTGGCACATCTTGTCCCAGGCTACTAGGCTCTTTCTTGTGATTGAGCTTGTCCCTGACCATATAAAACTTCTGCAATGAGCTTCTATCAGCTTGATCATTTTTATGGGTAGCACAAACAATTGTGCCCAATAAGCCTGGATGCAAAATACTACAGTGTTACACTTTATGCACCTCCTTAAGACACTAGAAAGGGGGGGGGGAGGTTGAATAGTGTCCTTCGATTTTCGTTACAAGAACCTTGTTCTCCTGGCGAAGAACCTAGTTCTCAGATTATCTCTTCTACTGCCTGGAACACTAAACCATACAAAACCATACACATAAGAACACAAGGATTTTTACGTGGAAAAAACTCCTTGCTCAAGGGAGAAAAAAACCACGACCCACACTCTGGGATTTTAGAACCGAATCCACTAACACAAAGAGCAATGTTTCTGATTACAAACTCTGTAACCAAGGGGCTACACTCTAGACTCAGATTACTACTCAAAGCTAAACTCTAGCTTCTCAGTAATTACACAAAAGTTCACCTAATACATGCGCTTCTGAATAAGCCAATAGGTAAAACTATGAATGCTCGAATTAAAGACAACTTGCAACTTGACGAACCTAGACAGAATATCTAGACTCGATACACTGCATGCACTCAAGTTGTCTTCTCCAGTTTACTCACGTAGAAAGATGCTAGATCGCCTTTGTATGCTCTCAATTCTCCGTTTGTGAATAACTGATTTCGGCTGGGTCTTGAAACCCTAGTTGAGTTCTACAAGGAATCCTTTTAATTAAGGCAAGTCAGGATTCCCAGTAACTCCTTTCCTTGTTGAAGTCCAACTCCTTTTCACACTTCGAAGACACAGCCTGGACACAGCTTCTTTTAGTCTGACTAGGATGCATATTCAATCACGCGCCACTACTCCTAGTTCCGCAGAGATTTGCAACCCGTAATCTTTTCGATCACATGTGCCCTTCATTCTAAGGACTAGGTCCTTAGTGAGAACCTCTGAGTCCTTCTCATTTGTCATACTTCAAAACCAGCTCTCAACAAATTCCCCCTTTTTGATGATGACAAACAAATGTTGCCCAAGAACCTGAGTAGACATAAATACCAACAAACAACAAAAGATAACAAGTAGAAAAGAAACAGATGATGAATTAGGTCACAAACACTCCAACATTTCCTTCTTTCTTCCCCCTTTTGGCATCATCGAAAGGATTCGAATCCCTGCACGAACTTGTCAGTGAAACTCAGTCTAAAGCATAAGGCAACAAGTCAGTAATAATAGCACACATAAGCAAGAGTAAGGGCCCAATCAAAACCAATTACTGAAGCATGAAACATTCATAAGCATAAGAAAATTTAAAATCATCATCCAGGTTGTGTTATCAGCACAACCCCAGTATGAAGTACACAACAGAATAAATTGTCTTAAACATCCAACCACATGTGATCAGGAGAGCATAGGAGGGGTAGACAACAAGTAGAGAGAAGAGGATAGAACAAAATAGGATAGGATAGGAGGACTCAAAGCTAAACGTTGAAGTTTTTGACAAGTGCCTCAAGTTGCTTCGTATTCTTGGCCCTTTCCATCAATAACTCGGCCTCATACTTGTGGCAGTCTATTTTCAAACGATCAATTTCTTGATCCTTCAACTTCAGCTGTCTGTGGAGCTTTGTGTTTTCTTCATTTACCTCAAGGACATGCGTCTCCAGCCCCTTCACAGCATCAATGGCCTCTTCAGGTCCATAGTCCTCACTCTCCTCCTCCTCCTGCTCTTGCTTGGCCTGCATGGTCTCTTTGAAGCTCTGCTTTCTTTGAAGAAGTCACAATTTTTCAGCACATTAATTCCAAACATTTGGTGAATGGTTGGCTTCTTCCCAGCTTCTAAAGGGACCCCAAAGTGCTCAAGTTCCTGCTGAATGATGTAGGAATGCACAAGGGAGTGTGGCTTCTGCTCTGTGTCAGCAATTCTTTTGATGTGTCTAATTATCAGCCCAGGCAAATTAATTTTCACCCCCTTGTCCATCAGATCCATGTATGTCAGGTCCAAAGCACTGGCCTCGCAGTTCCTCTCTCCTCTTGGTAGAAGAAACCTGTGCACAAACTCAAACAACAGTTGATGTGCAGGTTCCATTTCCTTCTTGTCTACCTTCCTCTCCTTTCTCAACTTGGGTTTCTTTGAGAACTTCTTGACAACATCTAGAGGAGTGACTCCATCAGTCCTCTTTGGCAATTTGAGCTTAATATACCTGCAATAACCTTCAGCAGGTATGTCAAGAATCACCCCAAGCTCAGGTCTCCCAAATTCTATCTCCACTCCTTTCACAGTTATGAACACCCTCCTAGCATTGACTCTGCAATTTGTATAGAATTCTCTGATCTCATCAGCATACAACTTTCTATCCTTGTTGCCAAACAACCCCAACCAGCCCTGGTGACCAATCATTCTGAGCAATGGCTTCATATGAAACTCTTTCTCATCATGCAGGATGCTGCCAGGCAACACCTGATGTTTAGAGAAAAAAGCCACTCTGTCAGCTTCATCCTCACTTCCTCTTCTCCTTCTTCTTGTCTCAGCTTCACTGTCTGTATCAGAGCCACTTGGCTCTGCATAACTCCCAGCATCATCATCACTTTCCTCCTGGGTTTTCTCAACTCTTCTTTCTTCCTCCTTCTTCCTTGCTTCTCTATCTCTTACATTTGTCATAGTTTTCTCCAACCTCATAACTTTCTCTAGTTTTTGTTTTAAAACAGACCTGGTTCCAACTCTCCTGGCTACAGGTTCATATCCAACCTTGTCATCACTTTCATCACAAGCTTCATCAACCTGTCTTGTCTTCAGCACTGGTTTTCCCCCTTTCACTAACCTCCTTCTTTTCTCAAGCTCCACTATATTTTCTTTCAGAAACACAACTTCCTCTTCCTCTTCCTCCCCTGCTAATTTTTCATCTTCTTCACCAAACTTCCTTTTTCTCTTTGGTTCTTCAGCCACCTTGGGAGTTTCTTTTGATTCAGTCTTTTCTAACACTGTCTCATTCTTTCCTTCTTCCTCAGAATCTGTCCAATCTATATCTGCACCATCAGCCTCAGTGGAATTTGGGCAAGCAACAGGCTCTTGCACTAAATTCTCTTGGACTTCAACAGATCCAAGTCCTCCAACAGCTGGACTTTCTGGCACAGATTCTTCCCTATTTATTTCAACCCTATCATCCTCCTTGAATTTTTCTATTACCTTTTCTGCAACATTCAAGTTTTCACCAGACTCAACAACCACAGGCACCTGTAAGCCTTTCCTAAGTTCATCTCCTACACAGTCACGCTCTGCCTCACGTGGGTTCCCCCTATCTATTTGTTCATCATGCTCAACACCTATTATTTTGTCTAGCCCTGTAACTAGGGTTTCAGTTTCTGCAATTCCAGGGCTGTTTATGTCTACTGAAACAACGGGCGTAAATGAGATAGGAGCGGAGATTACCTCATGTAGTGATTGTGATGAACTTTGTGCAATGGGTGTAGTGGGAGTCGTCCTTAATCTCAACTTCTTTACCAGCTTCTTGTCCCCTTTTTGAAGAAATTTTGCGCGAGCCTTTGCAATCCTTTGGCAAAGTGTAGATGGTGGTGGTTTTTCAGACATTTTGACACGTTTTTTATGTGTTGCCACAGAGATAGACGAATTTTCTGGTTTTAGGGTTTTGAGAGAGAATTTTGATTTTGTGAAGAATGAGTGGGTGAATGGTAAAGGTTGGGAAAATATGGTTAACAGGGAAGGGGTTTCGGTGATTTGACAATGTCTAGGGAAGGAAAAGTAGTAATGATAAAAAGGAGAAAAACAGCTTTTTGAATTCTTCGAAAACCGGGAAGAGTTAGAGTTTTGACGGTTATGGACTTATTTGATATATCCCTTTTTAAGTAATGGGGTCCAATACATCAATTTAAAATTTTACCCGAAAAGGAATGTGCTCCTATAATTTAGGACAGTTATAAGAACATGGAGGATCCACGTGTGATTGACAATTCAATTCAGTTGTGACTTTTATCATGTAGGGTAGTGTGAGTGTACCTGGACATGATTCCTCATGCTTTGACTGGTTCCTTCTTAGTATATAGTAGGTTCTTCATGGGATCACATTATTCTTACCTGGTATTAAAAACTAAACAAGTGTACTAATAAAAGTACCATGTTAGACTGAATATTAATGACAAAATTCAGATATAGACAATCGAATACTTTACTAACCAATCATCGAGGATTTTCCTGCTGGATCATCCGTGTATTTTGGTCATCCCTAATTCCAACCTGTTCCTCTCAAACTTCACCTTGTTCAAAGCTTTAGTAAATATGTCAGCAATTTGATCCTCAGTCTTGCACGAGTTCATAGTGATTAGACCTTTTTCCACATTATCTCTCAAGAAGTGGTGTCTAATATCAATGTGCTTGGTTCTTTTATGTTGGACTGGGTTCTTGGCAATGTTCACTGCACTAGTATTGTCACAGAAAATTGACACAGCACCAAACTTGATGCCGAAGTCCTCTAGTTGTTGTTTGATCCACAGCAATCGTGAACAGCATAATGCAGCTGCCACATACTCGGCTTCAGTAGTTGATAAGGCAACCGAGTTTTGCTTCTTTGTAGCCCAAGAGATCAAACAAGGACCCAGAAAGTGTGCCATTCCTGAAGTGCTTTTTCTGTCCACCAAGTGACCTGCATAGTCTACATCAGCAAAACCAATTAGTTCAAAAGTACCTCCTCTTGGGTACCAGAGACAAAGGTCCTGAGTTTCTTTCAAATATCTCAGGATCCTCTTCACAGCTGTCAAATGTGACTCCTTGGGTTTGGACTAAAATCTGGCACACAGTCCTACACTGTATACAATGCCAGGTCGACTGGCTGTGAGATAAATGAGTGATCCTATGAATCCTCTATATTTTGTCTCGTCTGTTGAAGGACCGAGTTCATCTATATCCAGCTTTGTCCCTGGTGCAATGGGAGTAGTAATTTCTTTTGCTCCTTCCATATCAAACTTCTTCAGTAGTTCCTTGACATACTTCTGCTGGTGAATCATAGTTCCTTCAGGCATTTGCTTTATTTGTAATCCAAGGAAGAAATTTAGTTCTCCCATCATGCTCATTTCAAACTCACTTCCCATCAGATCAGCAAAGCCTTTGCATAGTCCCTCATCAGTGGCTCCAAAAATAATATCATCGACATACACTTGAACCACCAATAGGTCCTTTCCTTTCTTTTTGAGAAACAGTGTGTTGTCAATCTTTCCTCTTGAGAACCCATTCTTCAATAGAAATCCTGAAAGTCTTTCATACCAGGCTCTAGGGGATTGCTTCAGTCCATACAGAGCCTTGTCCAGTTTGTAAACATGATCAGGGAATTCATCATTCACGAAACCTGGTGGCTGTATAACATAGACTTCTTCATTCAGGTATCCGTTTAAAAAGGCACTCTTCACATCCATCTGGTATAGTGGGAACTCCATGTATGTAGCAAAAGCAATTAGCATTCTGATAGCCTCCATCCTTGCCACAGGTGCAAAGGTCTCATCGTAGTCAATTCCTTCTTCCTGACTATAGCCTTGCACTACTAGTCTTGCTTTGTTTCTTGTCACCATACCATGCTCATCTAGTTTGTTCCTGAATACCCATTTGGTTCCGATTATTGATCTGTCCTTCGGCTTAGGAACTAGATGCCATACTTTGCTTCTTTCAAATTGATGCAATTCCTCCTGCATAGCTAGAATCCAATCTGGGTCTTCTAGAGCCTCTTTTACGTTCTTTGGTTCCAGTGATGAGAGGAACGCAAGAAATTCTTCAAGGCTGACCTGGTCATGATTCCTGTATCCAGTTCTGATAAGACATTCTCCAAAAGATGAGATCTTTGGTGTTTCCATGGCCTGAGTTTGATATGACTGGAAGAACTTGCGTTATCATCCTGGTGAGTTTCTTGTTGACTTGATGGATCATCAGCTTCATCAGCAGTTCCCCCTATCAGATTTACTCCTTGTTCCAATGCACTTGGACCTTCTCCTGATGTCTCCTTGTCTTCAGAGTCTTCCAGTTCATTCACACCTTCTTCCCTGCTAAGGCCAATTTCTTGATCATCTGTCTCACATTCCTCCAGTGCCCTGTCTGATTCATCAAAGACAACATGCATACTTTCTTCTACTGTTTGTGTCCTTTTATTAAACACTTTGTATGCCTTGCTTTGGGTCGAATAGCCAAGAAATATTGCCTCATCACTCCTAGCATCGAACTTTTCCAGGAGTTCTTTTCCATTGTTGTGAACAAAACATTTGCACCCAAAAGGTCTTAGATGAGCAATGTTTGGCTTTCTACCCCTGAGTAGCTCATATGGGGTCTTGTCAAGACTTGCTCTGATTGAACATCTGTTTAGCAAGTAGCATGCAGTATTTATAGCCTCAGCCCAAAAATTTCTTGCGAGACCACTTGATAATAGCATAGTTCTGGCCATATCTTCCAGAGATCTGTTCTTTCTCTCTACCACTCCATTTTGTTGGGGAGTTCTTGGAGCGGAGAATTTATGATCTATGTTGTTCCTTGCACAATACTCAGAGAATTTTGAGTTTTCAAACTCATTTCCATGATCAGATCTGATGCTAATGAGTTCAAGATTTAGCCTCTTCTGAACTACACCAGCCCAGTCTTTAAAGCTGTCAAAAGCTTCATCTTTAGTTGCCAAGAACAAAGTCCATGTGTAACAATCACGAACACGAATCTCTTTCCTCGTCTACTTCTGACTCTCATAGGTCAATACAGATCCATATGCAACAGTTTCAGTGGTTTTGATGTACTTACCACCTTCTTGGACTTAAAGGATGATCTCACATGCTTTCCCTTTACACACGCATCACACATCTTAATGTTTTCAAATCTCTTACTTGGCAATCCACGAACCAGTTCCTTTGATACGAGCTTGTTCAGTTGTGAGAGACTTGCATGTCCCATTCTTTTGTGCCACAGCTGAGAGTCACTCTCTTGTACATTTAGACAGGTTAGGTTGTTTTCAGGTAATGACTTCAGCGATGCTTTGTATACGTTGTTCACCCTTTTTCCTTCCATTACAATTTCTCCACTCTGTAGGTTCTTCACAATGCATCCTACATATGAGAACTTCACTTCATTTCCTCTGTCACATAGTTGGGAGATACTCAACAGATTGTGTCTAAGGCCATCAACACAATAAACATTCTCAATGGCATGATCTAGAGTTCTCTCAATCTTTCCAATTCCAACTATTTGACCACTTTTTCCTCCTCCGAAGGCCACACTGCCTCCTTGAAATGCTGCGAGTGAGAGAAAGTTTCTTCTATCTCCTGTCATGTGCCTCGAACAACCACTGTCAAGAATCCAGCTTGGGTTGTTCTCCCTCACTCCAGCCTGCAAAACAGATTAGGGGTTAGCCCTAGGAACCCAGACAAGCTTGGGTCCCTTCTTACTAGAAAATGGGTAAATCAAGTCCTGTCTAGCCCATTTAGGTAAAAAACTTTTTTTGTTTTTAGCCTTTGCCTTGCTTACGTGTATGCACTTTTGTTTGATATGACCTGTTTCACCACAAAAAGTACATAGCATGTTGCAGGGTAACCCTACGTACTTGCTTTTAGGGTTATATGGAGGCAGTGGTTTCTTGAATCCTAATCCTTGTTTTCCTCTGTTTTGATTCTCAAGAACCCAGTTCATTGCCTCTGATGATTTGTTCCACTTAGTTAACTTGGTAAGCTCAAATTGTGATTTTTCAACCTTTTGACTTAGGACCTTGTTCTTCTCAGTTTCTTGATACAGAATTTCATTTGCTCTTTTTAATTCATTTTCCAAAAAGGTTTGAACTTCACTTATTATTTGCTTACCATTTACACTTTCTTTTAACTGATTGCATTCCAGTTCAAGCTCAGTGATTTTAGAGTTTGACACTAGAGTCTGTCCTTTCAAAGTGGCATTGACTTCTTCTAGTTCAATGTTCTGTTCTAGGAGACTCTTGTGCTTAGTTCTAAGATTACTTAATTCTTCTGCTATTTTATCCTTTTCAAGCTTCTCCTTTTCATAACCCTCAATCAGGTAGCAGTGATTAAGATTAGATTTTCAGAAGAGTATGTGTGCAAGGTTTCTTTTAGTTCAGATAGACATACCTCTGCAGAGTGGGCATCTTTAGTTCCATCTGTTGCCATAAGAGCTGAGTCCTTCTTTCGAACATCATCTGAGTACACCTCTTTCAGCCTTTCCCATACTTCCTTGGCCGACTTACACTCAGAAATTTTAGCAAGCACATCATAGGTAAGTCCTCTTTTCAGGTACCATTCAGCTTTGGAGTTTGCCTGTAGCCAGTCTAGGTCTTGGGGATCCAGTTCTTCCACCTTCTTTGGTACTAGGACACCATTTGCAGCCCTCTTCACAGGGACATGAGGTCCTCTTTTCACAATTAACCATAGACTATAGTCTGCGGCTTGCAAGAAGGTCTTCATCTATTTCTTCCAGTTCCTATAGTGAGTTCCGTTAAACACAGGGGGTTTAGACGGATCTCTTCCTCCTCTCAACTCTCGAAGATCTTCTTCATCGAAACTACTTTCTGACATACCCATTAGTGCCAGTGGCGAGTCATCTCCAGAATCTTTTTTATGGTCAGATTCACTGTCAGTAGGTCCCCATGTAGCATAGAATGCCTCCTTCTTCTTTCTTCTTTCTGCTATGAAGTTTGGAGGTCGTCTTGACTTCCTTTTATCTTTATCAGCTTCCCTTGGTGTCTCCTTCTCCTTTTCCTTGGATGCTCTATTTTTCATCCATTCTATTTCCCACATAGGACAATCTACTACAGCATGATCCTTTTTGAAACATATGAAGCACCCTGAGTAGTCAGGACTGTTAACTATGTTCTTCCTGCTAGAACCCTCCTTTCCACCTCTCTTGAATCCCTTGAACCTTCCCAGATTTAGCTTCTGTCTTAAGGCACTCACCATTGCCGCTTCAACTGATTGAAGATCAACATACTCATCAATTTCTTCAGTTGCTTCAAGAGCAAGGGTCTTGTCATTCTTTACAGATGGCTTAGCCTTTGAGTCCTTCATCATCTCATGAGTCTTCAAGCTTCCAACTAGTTCTTCAAGTTTAATTGATCTCAGAGGTTTGGATTCAATGATGGCAGTCATCTTGGGTTCCCATGCTTCAGGCAGCACATTCAGGACTTTATCGACCATCTCTATTTCAGGCAATTCCATATCCAGGGATCTCATTTCATTAGTGATGATAGTCAACCTTGTCATCATGTCCTGAATCGATTCTTTCTCACCCATGGTGAAAAGTTCAAATTGCCTTTTCAACATTCTTCGTTTGGAATCCTTCACTTCTGTGGTTCCTTCATGCGCAACCTGCAACGCATCCCATATTTCCTTGGCCGTCTTATAAGATGATACACGATTGAACTCTTCAGGACCAAGACCACAAATGACCAGTCTTTTGGCTTTGTGATTCTTTTCAATCATCTTATAGTCCGTTTCGTTGAACTCCTCTTTCGGTTTAGGTTCTTGCTTAGCAGCATCTCCTTCACCTACTACTTTGGTGGGGATCAAATTTCCTTCAGAGACTATCAGCCAGAGTTGATAATCTTCAGCACATATGTAGTTCTCCATCCTGTTTTTCCACCAAGCATAGTATTGCCCGTTGAACTGTGGGGGCCTCTGAATTGACTGACATTCAGTGATGGTAGGTGGTGCACTCATTTTGATCCTTCTTAAGGTGTTAACCTCTTACAAGAAGACCTGCTCTGATACCACTTGTTACACTTTATGCACCTCCTTAAGACACTAGAAGGGGGGGTTGAATAGTGTCCTCCGATTTTCGTTACAAGAACCTTGTTCTCCTGGCGAAGAACCTAGTTCTCAGATTATCTCTTCTACTGCCTGGAACACTAAACCATACAAAACCATACACACAAGAACACAAGGATTTTTACGTGGAAAAAACTCCTTGCTCAAGAGAGAAAAAACCACGACCCACACTCTGGGATTTTAGAACTGAATCGACTAACACAAGAGCAATGTTTCTGATTACAAACTCTGTAACCAAGGGGCTACACTCTAGACCCAGATTACTACTCAAAGCTAAACTCTAGCTTCTCAGTAATTACACAAAAGTTCACCTAATACATGCGCTTCTGAATAAGCCAATAGGTAAAACTATGAATGCTCGAATTAAAGACAACTTGCAACTTGACGAACCTATACAGAATATCTAGACTCGATACACAGCATGCACTCAAGTTTGTCTTCTCCAGTTTACTCACGTAGAAAGATGCTAGATCGCCTTTGTATGCTCTCAACTCTCCGTTTGTGAATAACTGATTTCGGCTGCCCCTCCTACTTGCATATATATGGGTCTTGAAACCCTAGTTGAGTTCTACAAGGAATCCTTTTAATTAAGGCAAGTCAGGATTCCCAGTAACTCCTTTCCTTGTTGAAGTCCAACTCCTTTTCACACTTTGAAGACACAGCCTGGACACAGCTTCTTTTAGTCTGACTAGGATGCATATTCAATCACGCGCCACTACTCCTAGTTCCGCAGGGATTTGCAACCCGTAATCTTTTCGATCACATGTGCCCTTCATTCTAAGGACTAGGTCCTTAGTGAGAACCTCTGAGTCCTTCTCGTTTGTCATACTTCAAAACCAGCTCTCAACATACAGTTTGGACTAGTTGGACCCTGCCTGCATATGACAGCTTCTTAGTTGTCTATGAGGTGATTCTTGACACTATCTTGTTGATCAAAGATTGCCATTGGACCATTGTAAGCTTCTTAGTGGATAAAAGAATGCCCAGATACTTGAAAGGTAGCTCACTTTCTGTGTATCCCAGAGTCTGTAAGATTCTTATTTTTTCTACTTATTTTACTCCTTCAAAATACACTGCACTCTTGCCCAGGTTTGCCTGCAGCCCAGAAGCTTTAGAGAACTTTAAGAATCCTTTGTGCAATCTAGATACTGCTACACTATCTGCTCTAGCAAATAACAATAAGTCATCAGCAAAACTAAGGTGAGTAATGCCCAGCTTAACACACCTAGGATGACTTTTGAATTCTTTATCTTTTCTCAGTCCATGAAGGATTCTGCTCGGATACTCCATTGCCACTGCAAACAAAAATGGAGATATTGGATCTCCTTACCTGAGCCCTCTGGCTGCTTCAAATGGAACAATGGGTTCACCATTAACTAGTACAGTATAGCTTACAGTTTTAGTGCACTGCATCACCCACCCTGTGAACTTTGCTGGGAATCTAAGCCCTTCCATTACCTGCTCCAGATACACACATTCTACTGAATCATAAGCTTTTTGCATATCCACCTTGGTGAGATATGCTTTCTTGTATATGCCTTAACCAATTCATGAGCTAAGATCACATTATCTCTTATTTTTCCACCAAGAACAAAACCAGCTTGAGCCTCATTAATCACAGAGGCTATGACTTGTTGTATCCTATTCGCAAGCACTTTGGAAATGAGCTTATATAGGACAGTGCAATAGGATATAGGTCTGAATTCCTTAACTGTTTCAGGACACATAGTCTTTGGTAGCAGGGTGATTGAAGTACAGTTTATATCTTTATTCATTCCCCCGGTGTTAAAAAACTGTTTAACTGCTTGTAACACTTCTTCATGAACTATATTTATTATGCGCATATTTTCTTCATGAACTATATTTATTATGCGCATATTTTCTCCAAAAACATTGTCAACAAATTTCAAGTAGTTAGGAGCAATGACATACTAAGGACCCGTTTGTCCATAAAAAAAATTTTTATTTTTTTTCAAAAACTCATTTGTCCATAAAAAGTTGTCAGTTTTTGAAACTTTTTTAAAAATATTTTTTGAAAAAACCACTTTTTCAGTTTTTTTGAAAAATTCTACTCACAACATTTTAACTTTTATTCAAGTAAAATTCATGTCCAAACACAAGTTCAATTTCCAAATACATTTTTTCAACTCAACTTCAAAAACTCTTTTTCAAAAATTTTTTGGTATTTATGACCAAGCGGCTACTAAAATAGATTAAATTGCATTGATAATATAAAAATAATTTATAATCGATCCGGTTATCTTCATCTGCAAGTCGTCAAGAATCTTTTTTAGTCTCCTTTCAAGTTCCATGCATGCCTCTTACTTTCTCACGACTCATCATCTTTTCTCCTGCCTTTCGGTGCATCCTCATTTCTTCACTTTTGTTCTTCTACATTACTTTTCGTGTAGCAAATTTGAATACCATTGAAGAGTTTCCACATTTCCCTAGTAAGTAATTAAATTAATCAAACTTCTTTTCCAATGCATTGGTCAGTTTGACGGTTGGGTCTATATTCTGGTCTTCATAGTTAGGTTTGGACTTTTCAAACTTTCCTAGTCCTGTCTTTAGTTAGAGCTTTTACTCACATGGTCCCTTAAATTTAATGATAGGTTTATTTTGTCCTTAGGGGCGGTCTGGTATGCTGTATAAAGGTGAGCAATCCCTGTATAAAAATCAGTATTAAGTTTTATAGTGTTTGGTTGGAATTTTCCAATCCAAAAAGTTAATCCTTGTATTATTTTATACACCAAATTCAGTACAAACTTATACAGGATAGAGCCTGGCATAATAATACAGGTATTACTAATACCTGTTTTAATACCCACAAAGACAAAACTACCCATGATTCAACACATTCCATCTTCTTCTCAAACTGCAAACCCAACAAAGTTAGAGCAAGCAGGTGGAGAAATATACTACAAGAAATTCTGAAAAAAGAAAATAGTTAAAAAATTATGCAATTAAAAACTCATAGATCCGATTCAAATTTACACTGAATCGAGTTGACGAGTTTGACTTTTCGAACTAAAATTCTGAGCATAAGACAAAGTTGTAGTATTTCTTTTTGGCTAATATATCTTTTTTCTTACCCAACTTATACCAGGAAGGATGTAGGTATAATTTGTAGCTAGCAAGCATCAGTTTGAAATCTATAGAAGAACAGTTCCTCCACGTATGGGTTTCATTACCATGTTTGCTCAGAAAATAGTAGAGGATATAATTGTCAATTCTAGTTTATTTAGTAAAAATGAAGATATAATTTAATTATTCCAATTATATACCATTTTTAATACAATGTACCAAACACGAGATAAAAACATTTTATGCATAACTAATCCATATATTACTAATCCACGTATAATTTGCTTTCCTACCAAACGACCCCATTGTATTACTTTAAGCGTATATGGTCATTTAAGTTTGTAAAGTTAAAACGCTTTTAACCCAACTGAGGGGCATTGAAAACGGGCTAATCATACTAGCAAAATGCGACGTGTTAGAGAACATATTAATTACTAGTTCTAAGTGGTCTATTTGGGAATCTTTTTAGCTAGACTAAAAGTGATACTTTGAAAACTTAAAGGATCGTTTGCTCAAAATTATACAAGATATGGATTAAAATAAACTTGCCCCGTACTTAAGGTACCATTTGGCGTCTCTTTAATTATGACCTATATATATACACTATATATGTTTGGAGAACTTGGTTCAAATTCTTTACGGTAAGACATCAAGTTTTAGAGGAAACTATGGCAATTGAGCTATTTTCAAATGATTCTAGTGGCATAATGACCCCTCGAATCTCTTTTTCTCATGACATTGCTCAAATAAACACCGTTCCTGTGGAACAATATATTCAATCAAATTCATCCTCTTCTACTATTGGTTTTGATTTTTGTGTGTCTCATCAAAGCTTTGATCTTGAACCCTCGTCAGCTGATGAACTGTTCTTTGATGGAAAAATTCTTCCCATCGAAATGAAGAGACAAAATACAAATCCAACTTTTCCATCCAACAAGGCGAAATTAAAACAAGTAGCGAAAAGTCATAAGTTGGTCACTGCCAATAACACAAGCTTTAAGAATGAAAATTTGATAGAAACAAAGACGGAGTCGATTCTTGAATTATCATCATCATCTTCTTCTTCTTCTTCTTCTATTTCATCAGAGGATCAAAAGCAGAACAACTCAAAGTCATTTTGGAAAATCAAGCGTAGTAGCAGTTTGAATTGTGGGAGTAATTATGCAAGAAGCTTATGTCCTTTGACATTACTATCTCGAAGTAATTCAACTCCAAGTGTGAAGCGCTCGAAGGATAGTTCAAGCAACAAGCAGCATTCCCAAAAAATATCTACTGGTTATTATCAAAAACCTCCATTGAAGAAAGTTCCAAGTAATCCATACAGCAATGGGATTAAAATCAACTCAGTATTAAATGTCCCTCCAGCAAGTTTGTTTGGTTTGAGCTCTATCTTTTCCAGTGGCAAAGAAAAGAACAAGAAGTGATTAATATTGTACCTTATCTTAAATTTTATGACTCAGGTATAGTTTGAAGGGTTGGTGAAGGTGCTCTTTAATTAGTTTTCCTTTAAATTAACATGACTTATGAGTAGTGTCCGAATTAGAATCTAGTACATAATAGGTTCTGCATTGAGAAAGTTGATTTTGAAAGTATTTGTTTTTTATTGCAACAAGATTTAAGTTATCTATACTGACTATATATATGAATAACTGATAAAATCGGGCACCGAGATCCCACACACTCGGTCACACAACAAACTCGGGTGCTCGTCACACAGGCGCACACACACAAGGGTGCCCACATAAGTTTGGACCTAACTCACACTCCCAAAAGCTAGCTCAAAGGGTGGAGGATTGTCCAAAGCTTATATGGGCATCTTGCCCTCTCTTTTCCGCCGATGTGGGACACATTCCCACACCACAAAACACTTCAACACCCCCCGCACGGCCAACCATACCCACATGGGTGGCCCGTGGACCACGTGCTCAAAGGGGGGCCAGGGTCTTTCCCTTGCTCTGATACCATGATAAAACCGGGCACCGAAATCCCACACACCCGGTCACACAACAAACTCGGGCGCCCGTCACACGGGCACCCACAACACACAAGGGCGCCCACATAAGCTTGGACCTAACTCACACCCCAAAAGCTAGCTCAAAGGGTGGAGGATTCCACCGATGTGGGACACATTCCCACAGCACAACACACTTCTACAAACTCTAATCATTAGTGTGCAAATTAACATGTTATTTACCATTTATCTAAGTTACTACTAAATAATTGTGATTTATGAAAGTAGAATTACCAATGACTTAATTGTATAAATATTTTTTATACTATTAATACATTCTAAAATTAAGAGCTGTTTGGCCAAGCATCTAGGGATTCAGACGTACTTATATTTTTCAAAAAGTGCTTATTTTAAAATTTTAGGGTGTTTGGCCAAGCTTCTAGGAAAAAATAAGTGCTTTTGAATGGCAGCAAAAGCTGGCTTCTTGCAAAAATAAGTGATTTTGATTATTCGTGACAAGAATATCCATTTCAAACTTCTATATTTAATTAAATGAATATTGTTATATATCCATTTTCGTAATTTGATAATTTTTTTAAATACTGGTCAAACATAAATTAATAACAAAAATACTTCTAAAATATTTGACAAACACAAATTGTTTATCCTGCAAACCACTTCTTTAAAAAGTATTTTTGATAAAAAATACTTCTCAAAATAAGTTGATTTTGGCAGTTTGGCCAAACCGGCTCTAAAACTTTGTAGACGTATGTAGATATGTTTAATTCATTTCATGCCACATGCTTTTATGGGAGACGGGGGTCAAGGACAGGTAATATTTGCTATCATAGTCTGTCCCGTTCTCTACTTTTATTTTGTTTTTGCGCGTTTGGCTGTTTACACATGCTAAAATTCTTTGTACTTCTAATTTGGTTCCTTGCTTTTAATTCTTCCTATTCTGTCAAAGACTTGCGACAAAAGTACTTGTAGTTGGTTGTTTTTGACTTATTCTGAATACTTAATTGTTTCTGCTCAAAGATTGATGAAAGAAGAATTACATGCGTTTACTTTTAATTTTGTTTGCCTTTCGACAATAGTAATGGGAGTACCTTTAAGGCGTTCTTTGATCTTTATATATAGCCCGTTTGGTTTACATCTCCACAAAATGCAACACAAATGCTCTCTAAAAATATTGTTTTTAATAACTAATGGTTAGTGCAGAATTCATGACGATTGGAGGCATGTAAAGATAATTACATGTGTTGCTCCCAACGCACACGCAAGTATACGTGGTTGACAAGTAATAAAGTGATAAGTAGAGTATCGTTCCCATGAGGACTATTCAGATTGGACTTCTAACAAACATTTTCTTAATAATTATTCAGTCAAACAATGGGGCAAACTTTGGTTCTAAACAATATTAATGGGACGGTCCAGGGTCAGAGCTACGAACAATCCAGTTGAGTTTTCCAGTTGATTCTACTCCTTGATTTCCTAGATTGCTAACTATAGGTTAAGTGTACCCGTGAAAACCTTTCGATTCTTCACGGTCTATGCAGGCTACTCCAATCCCTATATGTCTATGGGTTGAATCACGTGCACGCATTAACGAATTCTGTGATTAGTTAAGCTAGGCGAGCAAGTATATGTCTATCCTACTCACAAATTGGTTCCCCAATGCCCAGGTTCACAATCTAGCCCTACTCTTTCTTATTGCGTTCATAAATTCCCTCTTTCAAGTTCAATCTAAGAACCATAGATAATGCCTAATTATCGGGCCCTAATAATTAAACAAGTGTAATCAAGAAAGAATAAATAATCCGTTATGGGATTCAATATGTGGAATTCAATATTCAAACCTCAACCTTCATGATTCGCTCTAACCCTAGAACGAAGAATTTAGCCACGCATACTCATAATCACAAGACAATGATTTGATGAAATAAAGATGAAATAATTAATAGATGAAAAAATAGGAATTAAACTCTTGTTCAATGAAGTATGGTGCTCAACAATTGCTCCAAAGTCTGAACTTTTTTCTCAAAAACTAGGTAGAAGAGTATTTATAATGTTTACAAAAGCCTAGCAATTAGTTAGGCCTAAGCCTAGACGAAATAGGACTTCCAAAATCGCTCCAGGGGCGCTATAGCTGGCGCCCCGCGCCTCAAAACGCGCGCAACCAAGCAGAGTCCGTCGAATCTCGCACGTAACGGCCACGCCCCGGGCCATAAAACGCGGAAGAAAGTGGGCGCTATAGTGGGCGCGGCGCGCCTCAAACCGCGCCAGGCCAATTTCAGCTTTTCTTCGTCCGCAACTTGCGTCGCGTCGTGCATTCGTGTGCTCGATCCAATCCTCAATCCAATTTCAGCCTTTTCTTGCTCGGTCATGCTCTTTAAAGCTTCAATTGCACTTCATAACAACCTACAATCATACGACATAAAACCAGTGCAAAATCACATTCATCAACTAGAAAACGTGCGAATAAAGTATCCAAACGCGAGGAAATATTAAGGAAATATAGGCATAAAATTCAAAACATCACCACCCCCACACTTGAACATTTGCTCGCCCTCGAGCAATTACAAATAACTTCCAAACCTAGGTAGAACAGGTATGCCTATGACTATGGTTGATACCGACCATTGAACGAGTGCACACATGACTACTATGGGTCTAACAAACATGCCAACAATATAACAAATTCAAATGCACAAACTCGACTCATTGCAACCATGCTTCCACAAAGTCACATCTATCTACTCCAAGAAGCCACGACTTCACCTACCTCATGCAAACCATGTGCCCTCACCAAACAATGAAGCAAGAGAGTGTCCCCCAAATATCACACACAACAATGAATATCAAGAATAGAACGGGGACAATAGCATAGAAAGAATTCACTCACTCTCATGAAAAGCTCACATGTCACACATGATGCACCATAAGCTTGCCCGTAGTGTAGGACTCCACTAATGTAGGCTCACTCCAATCGGGATTAACTAGGACTTTAAAGGGTTGTAATGTAGGCTAAGGGGCTGGTAGGATAAATATAGGTAATAGTGACTACCTCCCTAAGCACTTTAATACATCACATTCAATTTAAGCACATATCTCATCAAAGCCACCCAATTCACCACCCAACAAATTTTTCCTTCACACACCTTTTTCAACAAAGTAGTAATTTTTCTTTTAAGCACAACACTAGCAAGGATGGATATCCATAGTAGTCATCTGTGCACTCGTTCAATAGTCGGTATCAACCATAGTCATAGGCAGACCTGTTCTACCTAGGTTGGGAAGTTAGTTGTGACTTGCTCGAGGGCGAGCAAAGGTTCAAGTGTGGGGTGGTGATGTTTGGCATTTTATGTCTATATTTCCTTAATATTTCCTCACGTTTGAGTACTTTATTCGCGCGTTTTCTAGTTAATGAATGTGATTTTGCACTGATTTTATGTCGTATGATTGTAGGTTGTTATGAAGTGCAATTGGAGCTTTAAATAGCATGATCGAGCAAGAAAAGATTGGATTTTGATTGAGGACTGGATTGAGCACACGAAGGCATGACACGACGCGAGCTGCGGAGCAAGGCAATGCAAAATATGCCTGGCGCTTTGAGTGGCACCGGGCGCCCCCAAAAGCGTCCAGCCTTCTGGCGCTTTGAGTGGCGCGGGGCGCCCAAAAAGCGCCCAAGTTTCGACGGGTTCTGCGTGGGTTGGCGCGTTCGGAGGCGCGGGGCGCCAGCTACAGCGCCCCTGGAGCGTTTTTGGACTTCCTATTTCGTCTAGGCTTAGGTGTAACTTATTACTAGGCCTTTGTAAACCCTATAAATACTCTTTTACTTCGTTTATGATAGGAGTTCAGACTTTGGAGCAAGTTTTGGAGGAGAGGGGAGGAGCCCTAGATGTCTTCTAAACAAGTTCTTTCTCTCTTTCTCTTATTCTTCTCTTTAATTCTATAGTTTGTTCGTTCTAGGATTAGAGCAATTACATGAAGGTTGATGTTTGAAAGTTGATTTCTATATATTGATTTACCATTACAGATTGTTTATTCTTTCTTGAGCCTAATTGTTTGGTTATTGAGGCCTGATAATTGAACACTATCTATGGTTTACAAGTTGAACTCGAAAGAGAGAACTTGTAAACGCAAATAAGAAAGAATAGGGCTTGATTGCGAACCTGAGCATCAAGAAATCGATTTGCGGGTAGGATAGACATATACTTGCTCGCCTAGCTTAACTAAACACAGAATTTGTTAATGCGTGCACTTGATTCAACCCATAGACATATAGGGATTGGAGTAGCCTGCATAGACCGTGAAGAATCGAAAGGTTTTCACGGGTACACTTAACCTGTAGTTAGCAATCTAGGAAATCAAGGAGTAGAATCAACTGGAAAACTCAACTGGATTGTTCGTAGCTCTGACCCTGGACCATTTCTCCATTATTGATAACGATTATTGACTTCAATTACTTGTTTTTAATTATTTCCTTTAGTTAGTAACTTTCACAACCATCATTGAAAAGATCCCTGAATAGTCTTTAAGAAATTGTTTGCTAGGATTCAGTCTGAATAGTCCTCGTGGGAATGATACTCTACTTATCACTTTATTACTTGTCGACCACGTATATTTGCGTGTGCGTTGGGAGCAACACTTGTGAATCCAGTTTAGGGCTTGTACAAGTTGGACATATATTATGCACAAAGCCCTTGTGATTTTCTAGTGAATGAATGTGTTGGTACAATAAAATCTTGTAGTAGTAGTACATTGCGCAAAGGCGCAGATTTGGAATTTCCAAAGTACCGGTTCCAATACATGGGAATAAGCAGGGGAGAGGGTTGGAGGTAGAAATCAATAATCATTGTTAAGATGCAATAATGTACTACTACAAATTGAGAGAGTACTATATTTTGCCTATTTATGCCTATTCGAATTCTTTCGTCTAGCTAGTAGTACATACTTCTTTATCTGCTTGGGTTTCTCTATCTCTCCTTCAGGATAGTGACTCTCATTTTTCCTTTTTATTTGATCTAAAATCCTTTGCATTTGCTTATAAAGTAGTGCCCTCAGGAATGTGCATGGCGGTTCAAGTGTTTTTACCTTCTGAATCTCAGGGGCTCCCAAGTGTTATGGCAGGGTTTGTTCTCAAATCCTTGATATTTCCTCTCTACTTGTTTTTACTTTCGTAATCAAGTTTCCGTGTTTCTTTGTATACTCCAAATTCCTGAATGCAGTTCCATTAGATTATACTCCCTCCGTCCCACTTTGTTTGTCATAATTTTCTTATTAGTTCGTCACAAACAGATTCTGGCAACAATTCAACTCTAAAGTTACCTTTTGACTCATTTATATCTATACATATATCCATAGGACCATGGCTTATTTTAGACCACAAATTTCAAAATTATTTATTTCTTTATTAAATTTTGTGTCAAGTCAAACTATGACAAATAAATTGGGACGGAGGGAGTACCTACTCTTGACACTCCAAAAAAGAGTTCAAAGCTACAATGGAGTATATGACAATGCTCAAAATCTGAAGCTGCAATCATGCTTCTTTGATAATTCAGAACTGAAGTGATTCTGAAGCACACATGTTGATTTAACTTTGATGATTGACATGCCTGCAGTGCGATGAATCTTCTATCTACTTCGAGATGACTGATCTGGACTTCATTATTTCTGTGGTGTGCTTCTAAACCCTCTTGCAGCTTCTTCCTGCTCTCAGTCAAAGGCAATATTGCACTCTGACTCAATCTCCTAGGCGACCACTCTCACTCCATTTTACTAGAATTTACGATTGTACTTTAGAACATTCATCATTGAGAAAATGTATTTCACTGGACACACACAAGTAGCCCCTCACACAAGTTAAATAGCCAGAAAGCAAACTTTTCCCAGAATTTACTTCTGACGTACATAGAATATCTCTCTCTCTCTCTCTCGCATTTTGGGGCGGTGGGCGTGGGGCTCTGGAGTTGATATTCAAATAGATGATGAAATAGCTATGAAAGTCACTCTTCTCAAAGGAACCCTTTGTGGTGTCTGAAATAAGTTCTTACCAATCCAGTGGGATTGACAAAACTTGCACGACTCGCAGCTGCTTCCTTTTGGCGCTCTAGCTTGGCTGAACCCTTTAGGGACTAGTTTAAACTTAGTGCAACATTCCCAATATGGCCAACAGGGTTCTACAGACCATGCTCCCTTCCCCAACAGATTTACCCTGTCTTGGGGCGTCTGACGCCACATCCGGTATACCAGCAATGTTCGAAGTTTTTAAAATTTAATCAATTAATGCAAACATCATGCATAGAAAGTTTTCCCTCTTATCTAAGAATTGTGAACTTGAATGAAAAATGATATAAAGATCTTCAGTACTTAACCGCAAGATAATTTAAAACCTCAGAGTATGATTTCTGTACAACACTTTAAATATGATGATTGATCACATAGTATGATCATATTACTTTATTCATCTCTCTGACTGAGAAGACAACTTATATAACTGGTTATTCTTTCTCCATAGAACTTTTGTTAAAAAATGATATGCATGTATTTCATCAATTGATGCTTACTTTCCAAAACTAGATTCAAATACATATGCCTACAGGTACGAGGATGGATCCATTGCTTGGTGGGACTTACCATTGACTTCAGTGAAGTTTCATTCAGAACCAGGCACATCATTCTACCAACTACCATACACAAAGCACTTCATAGTGCACCTTTCCTAGCTCTATTTTCTTTCTTAAAACATGGATGAAAGATGTCTTGTTTTCTCCCTGAAGTTTTAAGCTTATGCGTGCATACATCATGCAAATGTGGCCTTTCTGGAGCTTCTGATGAGAAAATTTTGATGTTTACATTGGACCATTCTACGGTAACTCCAACTTAATCTTTAATTGCAAGATAAGTATGGTTGGATGGTGTTGTTAACATACATGTATTTTTCACATAAGCGCTTCTCTTATAGCAAGAAAATGGTATTGTCTTAGTTGATGATCCATATTTATGCCCCTTATCAATTAAAAGAATTATCCATATATGTCATATGGTTGTTTTCAACTGATGCTGAAGAGAGTGTGCCTTAATGCCATGATGAAAATTTGGTTCTCAATTGAACCTCATTATCCACATGCATTGACAAGTTTATCTATTCTTTGAGCTGCTGATCCTTTATGATATGAGTTAGATTATGGATATGTATAGTTTTCCTATTGCAGTGTATACTGTCAAGCCAAAGAAAAATATCATCCCCACTTGGAATACATCTCTGCCGTTTGCAGAGCTAATAATTACTATGAATTGTGGACCTAAAATGGAGGCTTCATTTGTACAACTTTTTTGTTTGTATTTTTTTATTTCATTTGCAGGTCTATTATCTCGTGAATGTAACTGCTTAATATTTTCTGTAAAATAGGGTTCTTGTTTAGTCATGAAAGAAATTGAACTGGAGAGACCTGGCATAGCTGGAACTTCAATCCGGCCATACGGAAAAATTGCAGCAACTGCTGGTTGGGATCACAGGTAGGTAGGTATCTCAGAGACTTTCAAGCTGTTTGAATTTGTGTACATTGTGTTTAAGTGTAGATAACTGTAGTAGAAGTGATAACTTCCTGTAAGGCATTAGGGAACATGAATTAAACTGTAAACTTGTTCATTGAGGTCATCCAGTGCTAAGCATGTAGGTCATATATTTAAGTATCATCAAACATTGGCTGATTCATTTATCTTCAATTTTCAGGGTTATGATTTACAATTATCGCAAAGGAAAACCTTTGGCTATTTTGAAATATCATCAGGCCACGGTATGCTATCCCCTTTTTGTTTTGTTGAGTTTTTGTCCCCTTAAAACAATTATCAAACTGACTTCACATGGTATATATTCGCGCAATTCTACATGACACTCCTTCCCTGCACAATTTGTTTTTACAGTGCAATGCTGTTTCATTCTCTGCTGACAGTAAATTACTGGCTTCTTCATCTGAAGATACGATTGTGGCTCTCTGGGAACTTTATCCTCCAAGAACATGATATCGTATAGTTAGTCTTCTCCTAAGTTATTCTCTTGAAACAGAGGTAGAGCCAAGATTTGAACTTATAGGTTCAGAATGTCATTGAACCCTGTTGGGTTTGGAAGGAAGGTAAATTGGTGTGAATGGGAAATGAAATAAATATTAATATTTGATATTAATATTTGATATGGAGCCGGTTTCGTAACGAAATTAAAAAGTGGACTATTTAAGCAAATATTCCAAAGGTGGGCTGCTGTAACATTATTCCAAATGAAAGGGTGCTTTCATTGAACAGCCACTTTGAAGGCTGCCTTTTATGAACAGCTACTTCACCAATGAAAAGGTACCTTCTGAATGAACAGCCACCTTGAAGGCTGCCTTTCATGAACAGCCATTTCACCAAAAGACACCTTCATGCCTTTTCACTCCAAATCTTGTGGCTATAAATAGAGAGGCATTTTGCCTCATTTTAATCATCCAAAAATTTCATACTCTCTCTCTCATTACCTTTTGCATTTGTTTTCAAAACAAAAGTAAGTTCTGAGTCAGTGTGATTTGCTACCATTATTTGAGTTCGCTGTTCACTGTGATTTGAATTACCGCTATCACAGTGAGGATAATTCCATTCTATCCTGGGAGAAATTAATCCACAAACTTTGGGTAACTGTGAGGGGATTAGATTTCTTAAGGACAGGCAGTGTATACTGCTGGCTTGGAATTTTTCTACTTCATCTATTTTTGTTTTGGTCATTATCGAAAGTGCAGACATATAACAATCCCTAACAATCTTAAGAAATCTAATTTGTATTTTGGTCTGCTAATCGATAATAGGCTGTTTGTGGAGACTAAAATCTGAAAAGATTTTCTACTCTAAATTTAATATTCCGTTTTTTGAAGATTTAAATACTTCAACAGGTTATTAAAATTATTGTGTGTTTAATCCGTTCAGAAGATTAAAAACTTCCGGATTATTAAAATATTTATATTATTATTTGCAGTTTGAAGATATAAAAACTTCACTGTATAATAAATCGGTTTGAAGATTAAACTCTTCACCATGGTATTAAAAGTCGGTTTGAAGATTAAACTCTTCACTGTACTTTTAATGTTGGCTTGAAGTTTAAAAACTTCGCCGATGTATTACACGGTTTGAAGATTTAAAAATTCATCGATGTATAAAAACGACTTTGAAGATTAAAAACTTCGTCGTTATACAAAATCGGCTTTGAAGATTAAAAACTTCAGCGGTTAATAGGATATGGTGGTGTCCGACTCGTAAGACGTGTGAGAAATATTTTTTGATTGTTTTTGGAAGATTAAGAATAATAGAATCTGATAAGATGTGTTGGATCAATTCTTAAATAAATCAAAAATTTGGAAATATTGATGTCATGTTGTTTGGAGAATGATTTATGAAGAAGAATTCTAAAATATACTCCAACAAAAAGACATTAGTCGAGAAATAGAAATGGAATGATGAAATCTTTCAAATCCGATCAGTGTGATGAATTTTGGATTCATTGGGACTTGGAAATGTATAACCAATGCAACGTGATTGCTTGATTGATGTTAAATAAAAGGGTCAAAGAGTGATGACAAACGACGAGCACATTAAACACAAATGTGGATTACAAATTTCGAATAAGAATCTACTTACTAATTCTTAGTGTGAATTCCAAAGTTGACTTTGGAAATTAATGAACCATTAAGTTGACTATGTGGGTGTCGTGTGATGCTTCCAAATGTTGATGCGAATCGTAAGTGATTCTTTGCATCTTTAGTTATTGCAAAGTTTGGATGAAGTTGAATTATTTACTTTCAATTCTTTTTGTCCATAATATGCGTTCAATCTGTTGATTGTTCGAAATGTTAAACTTTGTGCCCTTACATGGAGAAATATCTCAACTAGAAGAGAGCAATGTTTACTCTTAATAGAGTTGCAGATGAAGGGAGAGAGCATATGATGAGAATCATTATCTTCTTTGATTCCATGAAAGTCATTAGTCATTGGAATTATTCCAACGGGATCTGCTCACTTGACAAGTAAATTTTCATGAGTGTTTTGTAATGCATGACTGAAGTACCATCACTTTAAATAGATCTCAGAAGAAGCCATCATAGACAATAGAAATTTTATGATTGTTCGGGTTTCAACGAAATTTAGTCTTGGCGAAGTTACTTTGCTATTATAATAGAAAATGGTTCATGAAATATTTGAAATGTGGGGGCGTTTGGCTCATGCATGATCAAACCAATGCTTGGTTTGATGTCCACATTATTTATAAAACTAGATATTAGTTTTAAACCACACCTATTCTTAGTGGATATTGACCTAGCAGTTTGTGAATTCATAACTAGTGCTATTTTGAAGCAACTAGTTGATGAAACTGCCTATTAGTGCTTTTACAGAAAGCTGGTTGTATTTCTTTTTATGAAAAGGTGTCACTAAAAGTTTGTGATTGTTTCATGAAAAGATGTGTCGGTTGAAAGATAACGTTTGTATAGACATGCCAGATGCATTAATACATTGGTCTATAAAGCGGTAAATCAACTATTAGTATTAGTGATAAAATCCATATCAAGTTGGATTTATGCGGTGAACCAACCAAATGATAACTATAAAATCCATATTGATTTGGATTTGTATAATGATTGAAGGTTCTATAATTTAGGCATCAAGTAAATAGCAACGCAGAAATGGTTGAGAGATATATTAAATATTAAAATGTTGTGGCCACAACTGATGCAACCATTTCCAGCTATTGATAGTGATGCTAGAACAAACAGTGGAAAAATTGAAGGGCACCAAAATTTTGGAAGATATTCAATTTTGGCTCTAGCCGTTGACAGCGGTTTGCATACATTACAATAGTCAAGCGTCAATAGGAAGGGTTGGGAGCAATATGTACAACGGGAAATCGTTACATATAACGAAGAAATAAAACCATTTGACAACTACTCTCTTGGGGATTATCAATATTGACATTGAAGGTCAAGTGATAATATGTCGGATCCGCTAACAAAAGGCTAACTAGAGAGGTAGTAGAGGTCATCGAAGAGAATGGGACTATAGCCGAGGACAAGTCGTCATGGCGGTAACTCTACCTAGAAGACTGTAGATCCCAAGATCTAGGTTCAAGGAGATCAAACAAAGTTGTGTACGACCGCTCCAACATTGTCAAACAACTCAACCCATCCTCTTAATAAGACAATGTTTAGTACCAAGGATAAAACGTTAAAGACGTTTTTTTAATGATTATCTAAGTTTGATACGGGGTTTGTCAAACAGTGTAGATCTACGGGATTACACGTTTAGAAATCACCTATGTGAGTGTGAAGTGGAAGCCGCTTCAAGGAGAATTCTGTAAGGCCAATTCTCTACGCACTCATGAACCAGGCGATGTTCATGGCTTAAACGAACACAACAATGAGAACCAAAAATGGTCAAGGATTAATTGTGTGACATATGTTGTCTAGGTATACACCAAAGTTCGACGGTTCAAAGATATCAAATCTACCGATTGACCGAGTATATCCGATATATGTTCACTACGGAAAGTTCAAAGGGAAACCCACTTATCCAGATGCGATTAATTCTTACTCGCAAATCACATAGTTTTCTGCATGTTTTCTTCATATAGCCATTCCCCATTCATGTGGGGGATTGTTGGGTTTGGAAGGAAGGTAAATTGGTGTGAATGGGAAATGAAATAAATATTAATATTTGATATGGAGCCGGTTTCGTAACGAAATTAAAAAGTGGACTATTTAAGCAAATATTCCAAAGGTGGGCTGCTGTAACATTATTCCAAATGAAAGGGTGCTTTCATTGAACAGCCACTTTGAAGGCTGCCTTTTATGAACAGCTACTTCACCAATGAAAAGGTACCTTTTGAATGAACAGCCACCTTGAAGGCTGCCTTTCATGAACAGCCATTTCACCAAAAGACACCTTCATGCCTTTTCACTCCAAATCTTGTGGCTATAAATAGAGAGGCATTTTGCCTCATTTTAATCATCCAAAAATTTCATACTCTCTCTCTCATTACCTTTTGCATTTGTTTTCAAAACAAAAGTAAGTTCTGAGTCAGTGTGATTTGCTACCATTATTTGAGTTCGCTGTTCACTGTGATTTGAATTACCGCTATCACAGTGAGGATAATTCCATTCTATCCTGGGAGAAATTAATCCACAAACCTTGGGTAACTGTGAGGGGATTAGATTTCTTAAGGACAGGCAGTGTATACTGCTGGCTTGGAATTTTTCTACTTCATCTATTTTTGTTTTGGTCATTATCTGTAAGGCCAATTCTCTACGCACTCATGAACCAGGCGATGTTCATGGCTGAAACGAACACAACAATGAGAATCAAAAATGGTCAAGGATTAATTGTGTGACATATGTTGTCTAGGTATACACCAAAGTTCGACGGTTCAAAGATATCAAATCTACCGATTGACCGAGTATATCCGATATATGTTCACTACGGAAAGTTCAAAGGGAAACCCACTTATCCAGATGCAATTAATTCTTACTTGCAAATCACATAGTTTTCTGCATGTTTTCTTCATATAGCCATTCCCCATTCATGTGGGGGATTGTTGGATTTGGAAGGAAGGTAAAGTGGTGTGAATGGGAAATGAAATAAATATTAATATTTTATATTAATATTTGATATGGAGCCGTTTCGTAACGAAATTAAAAAGTGGACTATTTATGCAAATATTCCAAAGGTGGGCTGCTGTAAAGTTATTCCAAATGAAAGGGTGCTTTCATTGAACAGCCACTTTGAAGGCTGGCTTTCATGAACAGCTACTTCACCAATGAAAAGGTGCCTTTTCATTGAACAGCCACCTTGAAGGCTGCCTTTCATGAACAGCCATTTCACCAAAAGACACCTTCATGCCTTTTCACTCCAAATCTTGTGGCTATAAATAGAGAGGCATTTTGCCTCATTTTGATAGTCCAAAAATTTCATACTCTCTCTCTCATTATTTTTTGCATTTGTTTTCAAAACAAAAAGTAAGTTCTGAGTCAGTGTGATTTGCTACCATTATTTGAGTTCGCTGTTCACTGTGATTTGAATTACCGCTATCACAGTGAGGATAATTCCATTCTATCCTGGGAGAAATTAATCCACAAACCTTGGGTAACTGTGAGGGGATTAGATTTCTTAAGGACAGGCAGTGTATACTGTTGGCTTGGAATTTTTCTACTTCATCTTATTTCTGTTTTGGTCATTATCGAAAGTGCAGACATATAACAATCTCTAACAAACCCACTGACTGTGAGTTACTGGATTCGAAATTTAACATTTGTACCTATTTAAACATGGTGTTGTGATGAGCCTGTGACTGCAATTGCAATGAATTGATTATCAAGATAAATCGATAATTTTACATATTTAATTATGTTTTTAACAAACGGTGTCATGTACAAATTTTTATGTCGTTATTATACAAAAGAATAATTTTATAATGGTCAAGAGTGAGAACTAAAACTGTGAGAAGTTTTATCACTTTTGTCAATTGAAGTATATGATTATTTCATTTAAAAATATAAACTGTACATATTATATGATTTTTTTAAGCTAAATATAAAGTTTGGACCAAAGTTATTAGGTTCTGCCGAACCACAGAATCACCCCTGATTATCATTGACAAGTCTCTCAGTTTATTCCAGTATCCTCCATACAAGTTTGTATAGTCATGGACAATGAAAAAAGAATACATTCATGGACAATGAAAAAATAAAACAGCCATGGACAATGAAAAAAGTGTTTTAAAACATTAATCTTAGTTAAGGGTTGTGTATACATGATGATTCCCGGATATAGATTATAGAAAAACAACTTGAATTTCCACTTAGATATATTTTAAAAAAATGTTTTTCCGAGACACATGTTCGTAAAAATCATTTTTCCTACTTTATCAAGAGAAAAATCATATTTCTTATTTTATGAGCTATGATTCGAGTTAAGTTAGACTAAGAGCCCGTTTGGGTGAGCTTATTATAAGTAGCTTATAAATCATAAGTTGCTTGTAAATCATTTTTGAGAAGTTAGCACTTTTGGCTTATTTTAAGCACAAAAATACTTATAAGCTCATCAATGAGCTACTCCCTCCGTCCCATTTTAGTTGTCGCTTTAAGTTTTTTCACGCCCATTAAAAAAGTCATTAAATAGGATGTTTATTTTCCTATTTTATCCCTATTTAATGTTTCACCATTAACTTTTTCTGAGAATTTTTTTAATTATTAGGGGTATAGTTGGAAAGAACTAATCAATTTAACCTTGAAATGCTAAAGTGACAACTAATTTGGGACAAACACATTTTGCTAAAGTGACAACTAATTTGGGACGGAGGGAGTATGAGTAGTACTTTTGTGCTTTTAAGCTACTTTTAAGCAGGACTTTTTGTTAAATGGCCCATTTAAGTCTTGAATCGAATTAAAAGGGTCACAAGTTTTTTTTTTTTTTTTGGTGAAATGGCCTACTCTTTTAATTAGATAAGAAGTCTATAATTTAGTTGTGATTTAAGGTTTAATTAATTACTAAAGATTGTTTAAATCTTTAAAATTTATAAAGAGGCCCAAAAAAACAAATGTTAAAAAATCTAAAAATAAAAAATAAATAAAAAATAGCTTCTTCTAACGTTGCTCCTACTTCTAGCTCTTGTGCTTCTTTAAATCTTCTCCATTTTCTTCCTCTTTCATGCTTCTATTTCACATGATTGTAAGTTAGTAGAGTTCCAAATCTCAATCTTTTTTTGGTTTATTTCAACCTTACTAAATTTTGAAAATTTTAGTATTAGAATTTAAGTTAGTTCGATTGAGGTCCATTTGGAGTAGCATTAACCTGGGTTTGTATTCTAACCCTGTATCAAGACTATTAATTAAAGGTATGTGAAAAAAAATTCTCTTCATTAGAGTTATCTTGCCAGTGGAATTTTGTCTGTGATGGATAGATCGATCATCGGTCCGACCTGTTATCAATCAATCTTCTCTATTATTCGATAGCTGACCGATTATAATAACGAACTTATCGCTCCGACAGATATATCATTGCTCTTTTTATTTTGATTTCTATGTTTGCAATATTATTTTATCGTACTAGTTTTTGATAATGTTATACTGCCTCTGTCCCATTTTGTTTGTCATACTTTCCTTATTTGTCCGTCCCAAAAAGATTGTCGTATTTCTAAATTTGGCAATAATTCAACTCTAAAGTTACTTTTTGACTCATTTATAGCCACACAAATATTCATGGCTTATTTTAGACCACAAGTTTCAAAAGTCTTCCTTACTTTATTAAACTTTGTGCCAAGTCAAACTACGACAAACAAATTGGGACGGAGGGAGTATTACTTATTGTGGGTACACAAGCATGACAAAAGTTGTCTTGTTTATATACGAAGGTGCTTTCACACAAATATAGAGGTCGATCGATGCCATATCCGGCCGATCGATGTCATATCCGGCCGATCGAAACAATTCTCGTAGCAAACCGATAACATATTTATCGGACATATCCTTAATTTTTTAGGTTCTATACAAGATCGATTACATATCGATCGGACAGATCATTAATATATCGGTGATTTATGAGCGAGTTCTTGATTTTACATTCTACATAATTAAAATCAAGAAATAATATTACAAGTTCAAGAGATTTTTGGAATGAAAAGTAAGAAAATGAATATTTGAATTTTGTGTACATATGAAGGTGCTTTCACGCAAACATAGTTTGTATTCTAGTATGTCCTCTTATTATTTCATATCGAATGATCAAGCCAATAATTTTATGAAATTTTCACTAAATTCACTCATTATACATCAATATTTAACATAATACAAAAAAAATTATTAAACTTATAATGAATAAAGCGATAGGGGCCGATCGATGCGATATCCGGCCGATTGAAACAATTGTCGTAGCAGATCGATAACATATTTATCGGATAGATCCTTAATTTGTCAAGTTCTATGCGAGACCAATTACATATCGATCGGACAGATCACTAATATATCGGTTATTTATGAGCGAGTTCTTGATTATACATTCTACATAATTAAAAGTAAGGAATAATATTACAAGTTCTAAGAGATTTTTGGAATGAAAAGCAAGAAAATGAATATTTAAATTTTGTGTACATATGAAGATGCTTTCACGCAAACATAGTTTGTATTCTAGTATGTCCTCTTATTATTTCATATCGAATGATCACGCCAATAATTTTGTCAAATTTTTACTAAAGTCATTCCTTATATATCAATATTTAACATAATGTGAAAAATCATTATTAAACTTATAATGAATAAGGCGATAGCGGCCGATCGATGCCACATTTGGCCGATCGAAATAATTGTCGTAGCAGACCGATAACATATTTATCGGATAGATCCTTAATTTTTCAAGTTCTATACGAGACCAATTACATATCGTTCGGACAGATCACTAATATATCGGTTATTTATGAGCGAGTTTTACTCCTTATACATCAATATTTAACATAATAACAATATTTATTATTAATTTTTTAGTGAAGAAGGCGATAGAGGTCGATCGATGCCACATACGGCCAATCGAAACAACTATCATAACAGACCGAGAAGATCTTTGTCGGACAAATTATTAATTTATCAGGTTCTATGCAAGACCAATCAAATATCGGTTGGACAGATCATTAATATATCAGTGATTTATAAAATTGTCACTAAATTCACTTCTTATACATAATGAAATTTCATTATTAAACTTATAACGAATAAGGCGATAGAGGATGATGGAGCCATATCTGGCCGATCGAGATAATTGTTGTAACAAACCAGTTACATATCGATCAGATAGATCATTAATTTGTCAGGTTTTGCATAACGCCGAAAAAATACCGATCGGACAGATCATTAATCTGACGACAACAATAAGTGAATCAAATCATCTAATCATAAAATGGACACTATTTTCATAGAGATAAAATAGAAATACCATGAAATTGTCAATAGAGACAGAACATAAGTACCATAACAACTTATAACAAAAAGATAAAACTAGAAGACAGATTGGCAATTGATCGGACATATAGGTGCTCTGTCTGACAGGTCCAAAAGATATCCTAACAAAAAATTATCTATCAGCAGTAGTATTTTTTTTCTTTGTCAAAGTCTTCAAATTATTAGTTCCAATTAGACTACTTTTTTTTTGTCTAATACTCGATCTAATTTTTTTTTTTTTGCCTCATCTTCATCATATAAAGCCTCGGCAGTGGGAACCTTTCCATAATTTAGCCCAGTAATTATAGCAAGCTCCTTCTTACCAAATCGAATTGGCTTACCATCAATTATGAACCAAAGCTCTTTATCTTTTGAGCTTACAACACGCCGTTGTAACATAAAGTGTGCGACTTGACCATAAAAAATTTTGTTCCAATTCTGTAGGTCCACTTTGAAGAAACAACCAAAGCAGCTTTTTTTTTTTAATTTGATCAAACACATTTGATGTGTCCATATAATATTTGATATCTTTAACAACATCCCACCGTGACATGATACTCACAAGTGCATCAAAGTTGTCCCCATCATCCAACTCTTTACGCAAACCATAGTGTGACGGGTCTATCGACATTTCACATTCTGGTACCAATAATATGTTGTTCTCAGAGGACTCACTCTCATCACCAAATTCCTCGGAAGATGCATCTCTATCACCACCAGATTCCTCGGAAGATGCACCCCCTTCACTAGATGTCTTAGAAGACTCATCATCATCCCTAGATGCCTCAGAAGTCTCATCTTTATCATTAAAAGTATCATGCTCCTGAGGATAAATATAAAAAAGGCAATATCAATTAAACGAACAACAAAACGGAGATTGCTCTCAGATTTTTTAATGGACAAATTATAAATTGATCAGACCAATTATAAATCTGTCTATTCTAATTTAAGAAAAGAAACAAATTAACTGGATGGCAGGCATTATGAGTCCAATTTATGATCAATTTATTATTTGTCATTTAATTTATTTTAACAAAAAATTATTTTTTAAAAAAAGTAAGGAGAAACTGAAAAATATCATAGACAATGTGAGCAATTTAAGATGAAATGATGCGAATAAATTAACTATTAACACGAGCAAATTAAGGGAAAACGTGCAAAAGTAAGCCAGTAAATATCAAGAAATCCCTAAAATATTAATCGAGCATATGATAAAAATATGAAACACAACATATGGCTAATTAGGTGGACCTGATTCTCATCGAGCTCGATATTGTCATCAAGTTCTTTTGAATCCATATTGTTTGGCTTCAAGAATTCTTCAAAATGCCAAGATTAAACCTACAAAATGTTACCTATACTAAAAAAGAAAATCAGTAACTTAAGTAGAACTTGAGTAATAGACTTGAAAAAAAGATCCCATAATTGGAGAAAAAATTGAAGAAGGAAATAAAGAAATACCAGTACTTTGGTTGAGGGATTTTGTTGATGAAAAAGGGAGAGGGAATCTAATGTTGTATGAATTAGAATTAGAACTAGATTTTATATAATTTAAAGTTTTACAATTTGACCCAATACTTTTTACTATGTTAATTAGAACCTAGCTTCAACTAACCCTTCTTTTTTGTTTATTAAGTAGTTTTTCTTTATCTTTTTTATAAGAAAAATAGGAGAAGGACATTTTGTTAAAAAAACACTTGAGTAGGTCTCTCAGCCAAATTTTCTCCTTTTAAGCTTACCCAAACGGGCTCTAAGATTCATCTCTTATCATGGCCTAAAATGCGAGGTCCGTTTCTCACTTCTCAAGCTGAGGTGTAAATGACTGTGTTAAAATCAGATTTAGACTATATCAATTAAAGTTATATTTATGTGGTTCAAAAGCAAGACGTTATATCAATATTTGCAAATATCTTTTAGGCTTGATCTAGGTTAAGGTTAGAAACTCTGTGTTTAGCGAATGTCGTGAGTAAGCAAATGCCCTGAGATTAACAAGCAAGATAAATACTACTCTAATAAATAATTAAAGAACAAGAGTAATGTTATTGATTGTGGATCCAAGGTATCCAAGAGAAAGCTTGATGCCTCACTTCTAGCTAGAAGTAAAGTAATGTGATATTTAATGAATCATGCATGTTTATAAGTGTGGAATAAGATGTATTTATAGTACATATTTTAACTTTAGAGGCTCCCTATACATTCTTGGGTACGTGTCCCCTTTCGAATAAGGTTTTGTTCCTTTGTGAAAGATGGACGTTGATGTTAGTGTACGATCGTCGAATATTCCTCATACACATGTACTTGCCCAGTGTCCTCTTGAGTACTTTTGGTAGGGATCCAAAGTTAGATGAAGTTTGTGTCCAATGGTTGGTTAGTTTTGTGAAGGGTCAAGGGCCGAGATCTATGAGGTTTCCGCCGCTTTGACAATTCTAGTTTATCCATATATTGTATTTTCATTTTTGGTAGTAATCTTCATCTTCTCAAGCGTCACTTTGAGTTCATCTCTATTTATTGTCATGTGGCTGCCTACATAGCTTATTATCCAATATAGTAAATGAAATATTTACTGGATGCCCACGTCAGTTCAGGAGTGGTTTTTTATCTCCTTGACGTTGAGTTAGACTATTAATTAGTACTCCCTCCATCTCAAATTATTTGTCCTCTTCACTTTTACATACCCCTTAATAATCATTAATGAGGGGGAATTATTGACTATTTTACTCTCAGGGGCGGAGTTAGGTGGTGCTAAGGTTGGTCAGGCGAACAACCTTCGCCGGAAAATTATACTGTGTATATAGGTCAAGTATTATAAGATAACAGATATATACTTATCAATGAACAACCTGAACACAAATGGTAAGGTAGTTCAGCTGGCGTTAGCTCTGTGGGAAATATTCAAGTGAGTGGGTTTGAATCTCCGCTGAAGCAAAGCTTTATATATTTTGTTTCCACTAATTCTGGACTGTTGTGTGGCGGGCCTATTCTACAGATTAGAATTTCTTGGCCCACATTTTCTAAACAATAACTTAGTTTGCCAACTAAATATATGGCCCACCTCATACCTACACAATTGACTTTTTCACATAATAAACAAAAGCTAGCCTAGCCCTCTGAAGTCTGAAACGAAACCCAAAAAAATAGGGAAAAAAATATATATAGCCACCAATATAGCACAATAACAATGTACCTAGATATCTCAAATATATAAATCACCATCTCCTTGTATACTTAATTTATATTTTACATATATTTTGGATTTGCCTAATATTCGTGATTTTTGTAGTCTTGATATCTTTTTTATGCAACAAATATTAATGATGTATAAAATATAATTTGGGTGAAAATTGTAAAAATATTTTAATTGTACTATATTTATTTGATTTTAATAGTATACATTCACTATAAGTTGGATATGCTCAGTACAATTATTATGACTAAAATATATTCGTCATATATATTTATTATACAACAAATATGAATAATGTATAAATAAATAAATAAATATACACACACTGATTATAAGTATGTTGTGCATTCTTTGAGACTAAAACAAATAAAGTTAGAGAAATAAACCAATTAGCAACTTATTTAGAAAATTTGTGTTAGTAAAGTTAAGAAAAAAGTTATTCGTTACATTAAAAATTTGAATAGTTCAATAAAGATATGATAGAAACATAATGAGAGAGAAACTTCCACATATGGTTTGTATTATTTCCTAAAATGTAGGCTTAAGTTAGGGATTGATTTAATAAAATTAAATATATATAAAGTAGACATAAACAAAATAAATGGCTAGAAAAAGAAAGTAATATAAAAGTATGTTTAAAGAAAGTTTTAAAGTATTGTGGATGGTCACATTGGGTAAAAATCTCAAAAAAATACATAAACTTTTTCACAAAGCCAAATCTCCATACTCCATAGTTAGGTGTTTTAAAACTATCTTTTTTGCTGCCTATTTCTTAAAAGTTACTATTTCTAATCTCTTTTTTTTTTTTTTTTTTGTGCTAGCAAATTAATACATAATCTTTGTATTGTCTTGTTTTAATTGATAGCTTTTGTATATGTGGGGCTTTATTAGTTGAGAATGTGGGTATGAGTTAAATTATATTAAATAATATTTATATTGTTGTTTGTGCATTTGTTTATGTGTTACTATTGCTATCTCTTTTTTATTCGCAAAAATAGTGTTAAAATAAAATTAAAAAATCATTGGCATATTATATTGCATTTTGTTTTACTTGTAATAACTCAATGCCTTTGATTGTTATTATTCCAGTTTAAAGCGTCAATGAACTTGAGGAAATACTTTAGTAAAGTTCCAAAAAAAAGTGTGGAGCCTCAAAATCAACATAACCAAGAAGAAAATGTAGGTCACTCAAATATACCATCACATTCTTCTCAGGGACAAGAAATTGATTTAAATGCTTTAAAGGCTGATCCAGCTGAACGAACTCCAATTTTGGATTATCATCCAAATCATCATGATGAAATAAGGAGGGCATACCTTCAAAAAGGTCCTTGTCAACCTCGGAATCATGACTTCCCTCAATCTGGCTTTTCTGGAGCGAAGCGTCGTTTTGTTTCTGAATGGTTTGATGAGTATCGTGATTGATTGGAGTATAGTGTTAGTACAGATGCAGTCTATTGCTTGCCTTGTTATTTATTTAAAAGTGAAAGTACACATCAAGGTGGAGGTGATGTATTTTCAGCTAAAGGATTTAAGAATTGGCATAGAAAGGATATCATAAGAAACAATGTTGGTGGACCTAATAGTGTTCACAATCAAGCAAAGAGAAATTGCGAAGCTTTAATATGTCAACAACAATCAATCCATGTTGCTTTTGACAAACAATCCGACCAAGTTAAGAAGGAATATTTGATTCGCCTAAATGCTTCAATTGATGTGGCCAGACTGCTTTTGAATCAGGGATTGGCATTTCGGGGTCATGATGAAAGTGCATCATCATTAAATAGGGGAAATTTTATTGAAGTTCTTTCATGGTACAGAGATAGATGTGAAAAGATCAGACCTTTTGTGTTAGAAAATGCTCCTCAAAATAATAAGATGACTTCTCCAGACATTCAAAAAGAAATTATGACTGCATGTAAGATAGAAACCATTAAAGCTATAAAAGAAGATCTAGGTGGTGATTACTTTGCTCTATTAGTTGATGAATCTTTTGACGTTTCACGTAAAGAGAAAATGGCTATTGTTCTACGCTATGTTGATAAAAATGGATTTGTGATGGAAGCGTTCATCGGATTTGTTCATGTCCAAAATACTAGTGCAGCATCTCTAAAGAAAATAATTGTTGACATACTTGCTCATCATTCATTAAGTTTATCTTATGTACGTGGGCAATGTTGTGATGGGGCAAGCAATATGCAAGGTAATACCAATGGTCTTAAAATGTTGATTAGACAAGAAAGTAGATCGGCTCATTCTATTCATTGTTTTGCGCATCAGCTTCAACTTACTCTTGTTGCGGTTTCTAAAAAATGTGTCCAAGTGGGAGAACTTGTACTATTGGTTTCAAGTATTTTGAATTTGTTTGGAGCTTCTTATAAACGTATGGATGAGTTTCGAGAATCTCAAAAAGAAAAGCTTCGCAATGCATTAGATATGGGAGAACTTGAAACAGGTAGAGGCTTGAATCAAGAACTCGGTCTTGCCAGAGCTGGTGATACTCGTTGAGGATCTCACTACAAGTCCTTTGCAAACTTTATTGCTTCATTTGACACTATTGTTGAAGTACTTGACACTCTTGTTGACAAGGGAACTTCAGAGGAAAGTGCTAAGGCATCGGGATATCTTAGAGATTGTAAAAAATTTGGGGTTGTATTCTTGTTGCATTTGATGAAAGGTGTCTTGGGAATCACAAATGATCTCAATGTATCACTACAAAAAAAAGAGCAGGATATTGCAAATGCCATGGTACTTGTTGGAACAGCAAAGAAAAGGCTTAAAGAGTTGAGAGAAGATGGATGGGATTCACTTATTGCAAAGGTAGAGGCATTTTGTCTCAAACATGACATTCTAGTTCCTAATTTTGATGAGCTTTATGTTAACTCTGGAAGATCACACCGTAAAGCTGTTGAACATGATCATACTATTTTACATCATTACCGTATGGAAGTGTTTCATAATATTATCGATTGGCAGCTTCAAGAACTTAATGAGCGTTTCAATGAGGTGACAAGTGATTTACTTCAAGGAGTAGCTTGCTTGAATCCAGTTAATTCATTTTCTAGTTTTGACATTAGGAAGATATTGAGAATGGCTGAACTATATCTTGATGATTTTGATGATTTTAGCATGGGTGTACTTGAGAGTCAGCTTCATAATTACATCGCGGATGTTCGTGATAGTGATATTGAGAAGAAGTTCTTCAACTTAGGTGGACTTGGGGAACTTTCAAGAACACTAGTTCAGACAAAGAAGAACTTTACTTATCCTCTTGTATTTCGCTTCGTAAAACTTGCTTTGCTTCTGCCAGTTGCCACTGTCACCGTTGAAAGAGCTTTTTCAGCAATGAAGTTTATCAAGAATGACTTGCAAAATCGAATGGATGATGAACTTTTAGACGGTTGTATAGTGTCTTATGTCGAAAGAAAAGTATTTCGTACTATTTTTAATGAGTCTATTGTAAAAACATTCCAAAAGATAAAAGATCTTCGTGTACGATTGTGACAATACATATTTGAATTATGCTATTACAAGTAGAATTTCTTGTGTTAAGTTATTTTATGTTTGTTTGATTTATAAAGTAATAATTTTATTGCACATACTTTTATGGTTTAGCTAAATATTACGTAGCTTGATAGAAATATCGGTGTTCCCATTCTTCGAAGGAAAAATTATTTACTCTTTTAAAGTTTGAACAACCTCGACGAGAATCCTGGCTACGCCACTGTTTACTCTTATTTAATCTTCATTAGTATTTGAACAATTATAATATTAACCAAAAAGTGGGATCTTTGTGGTCTTCAAGACATTTACGACAATGGGTAAAATGAGAAAAAAATGAGAAGTTTTATATTGAAATTCTAACTGGACAAATATTTTGAGACGACCACTTTTAAAAAGGACAAATAATTTGAGACGAAGCGATTATTTATCAAAGGTAATCAGAAAAGAACTTGACGAAAACTGAGTAATGTTATTAACCATCATGGCAAAATAGCATTTAATGTCAGCTGATTAGAATAGAAAGAGAACTATAATTACAAACAATTAGTGGGAATCTAATCATACTAGTCCTATAAAACGTTAGTTAGGGACCCAAAAATGATGTGTTATTCAGATACTATTAACGTAAGAGTGGAGTGGACAACAACATAGTTGAAGGAGAAGAAATATCCTTGGTCCGGTAAATCATTGCCGGTACTTGTACATTCACGTGTCGGTAATTTACCCCTAGGCCAATGTTAAATTCTCTCGACTACTAAATTTATAGTTACACTCGCTATATTAAGCTGCCATGTGGTCCTAGTATTCCATATACAAGGAGAGTGTGACACACGGACTATGTAGCGCGTACTTAGAATATTGTAGTAAATGTTTTTTCAAATTCTACGTTGCTAATTTCCATGTCACGACAGCATAGAATAGCAGACAGACGTAGACCCGACGGTACTATTCATTCAATAAAGAAAGGCTAATACTAGATGGTGATCATATATTAAAAAAGAAGAATCTTCCATATTTACAGTTCAGCTTTTTCATCAATATTCACACATACAACTAAATTAGTAGGTTTGACCATTACAACTAAGGTTGTATCATCCACTCTTGTCATTGTTTGGTATGTGGTATATAATTAATTAATCTTGATATAAAAAGTTCGAAGATTTTATTCTTTATTTGGTTTACAAATTCAAATCAGTATTATTTAATTTCAATAAAAACTTATCCACAATTTGGGGCAGATTCAAGAGGGAAGTTATGATTGCAATCTGGGGGGCTGTGGTATACCATACGTGGAGAGCTGGGAACTGGAAAAATTTTCCAGGGATAACTGTAAATAGCAGTTTATTTTAGAACAGATTCAGAGTGAACTTAGGGATAGATTAGAACTCGTGAGGCATTCAAAAAGGGCTTGGGGGAGTAGTACTTTGATACAACAGCTATGTAACTAGTCTTGGGTCTGGTTCATAAGGCCTTGCTCCTGGCTAAAGGCTAGCAGCTTGGTGCTCTGTAGATTGTATTAATTTGTTCGTTCATGGTAATAGATTCACAGTTATTACCAAAAAATTTATCCACAATTTGTTGGATGAATCAATATCAAAGACCACATGATTTTAACTTATCCCAGTATTAAATTATCATTGTGTAACTAATTTCAGTATAACTTATCATTGTACCAAACGACTCCTTAAGGTATTAATTTTGAGCTTTATAAATAGTGTCATCTTTTATAATGCAACTTCTTCAAGTAATCCGATTTAGAGCCCGTTTGGGTGAGCTTAAAAGTGACTTATAAGCTTATAAGCCCATTAATATATGTTTGGTAACCTCAAAATTTTTGGACTTATAAGCCATAAGTTGCTTAAAAGCCACTTTTTGAGAAGTTAGGAAATCCTAACTTCTCAAAAAGTGGCTTTTAAGCCACTTTTTGACTTATAAGCCACTTAAAATAAGCTGCTTTTAAGCCCACCCAAACAGGCTCTTAATCATACCACAAAGAACTCATCAAGTTAAAAACATAAATTTTCCTTAGTGTACATACTACCTTCATATAATATAGGGAGTACATGAAACAGAGATGTTGAGCGGGTAAAGTCTGTTTACTCTCCCCACACTCTACATATTGAATAACACGACTGTATTGTTGGTTGGTTAGTATAAAACTGAGATGACCCGAAAGCGTCACCATAACCTCATAAAGTTACAATAAAAACCTCATATAGTTTGTTTTAAGGTTTAAGAATTAAGGAAACATTACACATAAACTATTCACAGGGTTCATGAAACCACTTCTAATTATTATCATATTAAAAAATAGAGTACTTCACATATTTAACTATAACAAAATGTTGAGCATATATAACTAAGCATTGAACCAAGATGTTGGGTGTCATAACATTTTGACCAATCCTACAGTAAGCGTGGGGTTGCTCAGTTTGTCCCATTCCTTTGTTATGTTATCCTACACAACAAACCTTTGTCCCATTTCCCTTAACACACTGCACACTTCACACTTCACTCTGTAAAAAGGAAAGAAGAGCCGTTTTCACCAGCACAGCTTTTATCAGCTAAGAAGAACAGAAACAGAAGTTTTCACTTTCTTGGGGTTCCTCATATATCTGCTAAACAAAAGAAAAGTTTTTTCTTCTTAGGTTGCGTGAGTTTGCATGTGTAGTCTACTTATATACAAAATCATTATGCTTTTTTGACTGAGAACCCCTTTTCTTTATTTCCTTTTTTATGTACTATACTCAGTTTTAGCTGTTTCTTGAACAGTAGTACATTTGTGTGTAAGTAAAAGACATACTCTACTTGGTATTTCTTGTTGGTCTTTTCTTGTTTCTGTCTTTCTTTGTTTTAGACTTATTTCTTGGTATTACTGTTCTTTTGCTATTTTCTTGTTTATGGTATTTTTGCTTTAGTCGAGGTAGAGTAAGGTTGCCATACAACTCATTCTCCCCGACCCCACTTGTAGTATTACACTGGATATGTTATTGTCGTCGTTGCTATATTTTCTGCATAAAAATGTGAGCTTTATTATGCTTGGGGGGAAAGAGGGACCAGTGGGGTTATTTAGATTAATGTGAAGATAATGTTTTTGGGAAGCCAAAGTAGGTGAATCACATTTCAGCATAGTGTGTGTGAAAAGTGTGAGAAAAAAGGTGAAAATAATTCAAGATTGGATTTTGAAAGGATAAGGTTTAGTTTAACTAGAGAAATGAATGATAGTGTAGCTATAACAGCATCATCATTGGCCATTACTGAGAAAAAGCCTCAAAGACCTGGTGGTTGTGTGGGCATTTTCTTTCAGCTCTTTGATTGGAACCGTAGATTTGCTAAGAAGAAACTGTTTCCAAAGAAACTTCTCTCACCAGGTTAGCTACTACATTGTACTCATTTTCAGCCATTGTATTTACTTTCTTGTGGGTAATTTTGTTTCTCTAGGCTTAATTGGTTCTTTGTTTTGTGTTGCATTGTTATAGCTAGATTGAAACAAGTTTCTAAGAAGTTTGGAGGAGATGAGAAACAACCAAAACTTCGATTGGTACTCGTTTCTTGAACAATTTATTGCCACATTTAGTTTTTTGCTTTTTGTAGTTTTAGTTGTAAGGCTTGACAACAAAGTTCTCAGTATTGTTTTTTGGTTCTTGTATGAATAATGTAGATTGCTGATGAGAACTGTGGGGGTTTTCCAAATGCAAAGAACAATGGGAATACCAGTACTCATTCGGAGAGTAAGCGTGAAATGCGAGCTCCAAGTTTGGTTGCTAGGCTCATGGGTTTGGAAGCAATGCCTGCAGGACAATGTGGTAAGCAGAAAATAGTTAGAACTTCTGAGATTGGGAGTAATAAGGCAGGAAACCTTTGTGCTCGGCCTGGCGGTGCTGATAGTGAAGATAAAAATTTTGACAAGGCTGAAATAAAGCGTGAATTGAGGCCTCAAAAGCTTCAGAAGATAGGGTTGAGTGAGAGTCGTTCGGTTAGCAGATTTAGTGCTGAAGCATTACAGTTGAAGACTGTATTGTCAAGGCCAAGAAAACATCAGGCTAAATTGGTTTCCCCAGTAAAAAGTCCTAGAAATGTCTCTAGTAGAAATGCATCTAGGTTGATTGGAGCTGCAACTAGGATTTTGGAGCCGGGGTTGCAAAAAAGTAGGACAAAATGTGCTCTCACTTATTCAGATGCAGGCTGCCAAAATCCTAGATATTTGTCTCCCTTGGAAGCAAAGGCAGATTTTGCACCACACCATTTGGAAGGTTCTAATTCCTATGTGAATTCAAAGGCTTTTAAAGGAACATCTGTATCTTCATGTAAAAATTGTGGTTATTCGCTTCATATTAAGAATGATGCACCAAATGTGGAAGAACACCCATCCTCAGTTTCGCTCCCCGACTCTAGTTACTCTGCATCTTCTTGTCAAGGTCCAGGAAGAAATATGCCAAGGTTGCCTGTTTTCGGCACCCATGATCAAAGAGATAGAGTTTCTGAGGGCTCGTCCTCAGATGCCACCGCAGAAATAGATGATGTATCATACTGTGCAGAACTCATATTGGGCAAAAGACCTATTAGGAGAAGTCGAAGAGAGGGGCATGTCACACACCAAGGGAGCGATGTGAAGAAGGATGTATCATCTGTCACTCATGTCCACAAGATTCAAAAGCAAAATCAAACATCTCAGAGTAGGGAGAGAGGTCTTATGAAGTCGAAGCCAAGTACTCTGCTGAGCAACAAAGTTGTAGCAGCTACGGAATATATGAATGAGACCAAAAATTTTGTTGCACAGAACAGAAGGCTAAGTGCTTCTACCCAATTGAAGATGCCAGTCACAGCCAACAGCTGCAAGTTTGAGGCTGAAAGGAAACCTTATTCAAGGAGATGTGATTCCCTCTCTCCAGTGCGGAAGAAGAGACTGATGAATAATGTCTCTAGATCGGGTGAAATTTCTGCTTTTACGAATGCGAAATTGGGAAGAGAATCAAATCCATATTCCGACAAGAAGATTGGAAAAGATGCTGTCTTTCCTAATTGTTTGGTTGATAGGCACTCCACTGAACCAAAGTTTCCGTGTCTGCGAGAGAGTGATGCACTCAATGGTAGTTCTGAGGGAAGAAATGTTGTTTCCTTTACATTTAACTCTGCAATGAAGCAGAAGTCTGGCATTCATGGAGAAGTCACAAAAAGGAAGTCTCAGGATGGCTCCAGTTTTGATGCTACTCCAGAGAGATCCTTCTTTAAACCAAGTGATGCAAAAATGTGCTTGCAGAAACCTATTCCTTTGAAAGGGGACATTTTAGGAGCACTTTTGGAGCAAAAGTTAAAGGAATTGACTAGTCAAGAAGAAGAATTTGCAGAAGGGGGTGCAGCACCGAGAAAGAGCACTGCTATGATCCTTCAGGAGCTAATAGCAGCATTTACTGCAGAAAGGCAATATCCGGAAAATTCACCTGTTAGACCGAGCAGAAGAGAAGATTCGTGTGATTATACTGGCGTGTCCTCCAGAAATACTTGCATGAATTTCCAGGTTAGCGTTGTTTAAATGTTAACTACCTGAAGTTGCAACAGAAATGTTACACGATCTCTTAGAAATATTTTTCTTCCCAATCTGGAGCGACATAAATACCTAAAATGGTGTCTTAGAGGGTAAACAGCTATGGACTTGTGAATAATTTATCATACACTGTGTCATTATGTTGTACTAAAACAATGTTTGGTGCCAGTACAGTCAAGATTACTCATTCAGTACACCATAAAGGACCCTTCTTTTTGGTTTAGGAATTAGAGCCAATAGTTAGCTAACAACATAGAAAGACTAGATCAAGCAAAACCAGGTAAACTGTGAGTCCATGCTATATTTCATGATTGATTGAATGACTAATTTGACTTTAGCTGAGTGGGTGAATTGCTCTTTGCCAATGAGAGGACTTGGCAACATTAACACGTCCTGATTGAGAGTACCATATTAGCACTCATCTATTAAATTATTCTGGTGGTTTTCCCGATCATGTGCTCATGCATACAAAGAACCACTAGCTTGCTTTATTTTAGTATCATTGGATTGAATCAGATGTATACTTCATCTTTCCCTGATTAATTGCTTATAAGGAGGAACGTTGCACTTTCAAGAAATATCTTCTTTCCCATGCATTCTCTTGTTTTTTATGAGAAATGAGACGGACACATTCTGCAGACACTGTTTAACTCCTTTTGGCTTCTTAATAAATGCGAAACACAGGTAATCATGGAACTGTTTAATAGTAGTATCCAGTAAATTGCATTTTAGGATGTAAATTATTTTTACCTTCTTATTTAATGCATAGAAGGCAGTATATCAGTGTTTCCTTTAAGGTCATGATTGCAAGTTAGGCACTAGATGTATGATAAAATTATTAGCTGCTGCCTCATAAATTCAACAGCCAATTACAGAAAACCTTTTTGCTTGTCATCAAGAGAGTAACACATTTGAGAAGTCCTTTTCTTCTTTCCTTATTCTGCCAGGAGTGTTAGTGAAAGGTTTTGTTATTGCATTTTGCCACTAATCGTCATTTTCCATTTTTTCCCTTAAAAAATAGCTTCTTCCTTAATTGTCATGTACATGAATATTTATTAATGCACTTGCTCAGTTTTAGACATATTACTAATGTTAATAATTAGGAAGGTACTAATATGGTAAGAACCCGTTCCTTATGTATATAAGAAATCTAGAATTCATATAATAATTGTGTATAGGAATGGTTCGCAATTACTTTCCTTTCCTATTTAGGAGTGCTTGCAAATTTCCTTTCCTTTTTGGGTTACTTGTAAAAATTATATAACCCCAACATCTCTTCTTTTATCATTCTTTACATGGCCGAATCTTATTGTTGCTTTCGAATTTGTGCTCAGGCCACACCAAAATTGGCAACAGAATCAGCTGGAAATTCACTTGAAATGGATCATCGTAGTCCTGGATGTGTCCTTGAAGCTACCTTTTCAAATGACAGCTACCTCTCCAGCAGTCCCGGTAGTAGCTCAAGTATGGACCTTGTTCAAATTTTACTATTTGCAACCTTTCTTTCTCACTAGAAATAGAACGCTTTTGATTTGGATTTCTTTCGTCCAAGCTTCTAATATATATATGCCTGTTGCCTCCAGAGGACAAATTGCTTGCTGAATCTGTGGACTCTATCCACGATGAACAGCTCTTTCCAGAACGTGATAGAGATCTTTCAGACTGTGCAACCTCATTATCCACCGGCAGGAGTTGCGGAGCACTGATCACAGACCACGTCAACAACATTTCTGCTGTGCTAAGCAAGATTGATCAGTTAAAAGGAAGCAAACTCAGCCACGCAAAAGAGGTTGTTTTAAATGCAGAACTCATATTTGGAACTACACCTCAACTGGCTCTAGCTGTAGATGAGGGGTTTTCTGTGCGCCATTTTCTCCTCAATGAACTTGAAATGCTATCAAGTCTTCTATGGATGAGTTTTGGTCAGTTGCTTGGCTGTAACGACCCAAAACAGATGAATCAGCTTAAGGGATTTGCCTTCGATTGTGTAATAGAGTACCTAGACACGAAATTTGGTCGATACTCTAATTCTGGTTTCAGAACCTGGACTAAACAACCATCAAGTATGAGTAGAGAGATTCTGATAGCTGATATTATTGAAGAGGTCAAACTGTGGACTGAATTTGTTGGTTTGATCCCCGACGAGCTTATAGAATGGGATATGAGCCATTCTTTGGGTAAATGGACGGATTTTGAGATTGAAGCATTCGAGTGTGGCACGGAAGTTGATAGGCATATACTCCAAGTTTTAGTAGATGAAGTTGTTTTAGACCTCTATGGTTCCCGTTAAATTCAGATGGAACTGTTTGTAGCTCCTTCAATAGTTTGCAGTAGCCTATCTGTGCTTTCATGTGATAACTCGCTTCAATAATTTCAAGCAAAGTAATTCTGTACAAATCAATAGATTCTGCAACTGATTCTATTTATTGGTTGCTTTTACATTTATGAATGACATTTAAAAACAGTCCCTCTGGAAACATCCAATTAAATTAGAATGATACAGAGAAGATTAACATTATGCGCCATGCTAGAATGACGAACAAAATGAGGAATGGTTGAAATTTTTTCAACTTATCAAACAGACAAATATAAGTAGCATCTAAGAACAACTTGAAGGCAAAGCTATAAGTGTACAAACTGCAGACATGCTTCTTCATGAATTTTTGCCCCTTAGTTTTCTGGGAGGGACTCTGGAAACACATTAAATTGATTGAATCACTAGAAAAAACAATCTATTATTCAGCAGAAAATCCACAAACTAAATACTTTCTGTAATTTCCAGTAGTTTACAGTGAATCAATCTGATTCAAACCCATTGCACTATACAACTCTAACAAGCCATTTATGAAAAAACCAATCATCCCAAAAACAAAAAACCAATCTTTCAATCAAATCAAATGTAAAAATCAAAGAATCAAACCCCCTAAGATAAAAGAATTCAGCTGCTTTATAGTAAAATAGAAATAAAACTATTCCCGAAAATGAAGTCCTCTTTGGTAGGTAACGCTTTAGCTCTTATAGTGGGACTTTCCGGTGCAAATCCGAATTACCAACGACAAAACCAAGAAAAGGTAAATATTACTATCCCCCAACCCCACCACCTCAATCTTCAAGACTCATAACTGTCTATATCCAAGAATAGTCTTTCCAGCAATCCTGGTACTAGTTCTTGTAACTCTATTTTCACCATTAATTGAACTTCTAGCCACAGAAGCCAATCCTTTCAATTCATCAACATTTGCATAACTTTTCCTAGCCATTAACAAACCTCTCTTTTCACCTGAATTCACTGATTTACTACCTCCAAGATTCCCAACAACTCCATATAACTTGCCACTTTTTGTAGGTGGTGGGGTAGCTGACTTCTCCTTCAAACTTGGCAACATACTTGGTGGAGGCTTTCTATTTTCTTTTCTCAATGCTGATGAAAAATCAGGCACTGATTGTGCCAATATTGATGACCCTTTATTCCTTTTAGGTGGTGTTACAAAGTTCCCTTGAAACTTGACTTGTTTTCTTGGTGGTGTTAGTACAAAATCCTCTTCTTGTTTCATGTTCTTGATTCTTAGTTTTTGTTCTCTAAGATCAGCATATGCTTTGTAATTTGGACCTCTTTCCATGCTAAAAGAATAATCAGTTGTGAGTTGCAGAAACTGAGGTTGTTCAAGATTTGATGAGAATTGTGAGAGGATTAAGGATTTAGGATCAAGTGCTGTGTAAAGTGATTGAAGTGTTTGTGTTTGTAACAAAGATTGATCACTTGTCCCTGACATGGTTGATGAGTGAATGGAGTTTAAGGTGAGTTTCTTGGATTTGATGAGATTTTTGTTGTTTTGAAAAAGGATTTGGTTGAGTTTCTAACGGTCTAATAAAAGAAGGCAATAGGAGTTTGTTGTTATGTTTTTTCTACTTTTTCTCCTGACTTTTGGTTTTACTATTCTAACGTTCGTATTGAAAAAGGTGGATCCAAACTCCAAAGTCCAAGTAAAGTGAAATCTTTTTTAGGATTTGGGAGCTGTAGAGCATATTTTGGATTGTATGAATCAAAGGGTAAAAATTAAGCATATATTAATGAGGATTAACGTTGGTATCCTATGTGAAATGTCGACGAAAATGTTGAAGGTATTGCCGTTTTAAAGAAAAGGACCTTTTCTTCGCATAATAACTTTGCAAATTGGACGGCAATTTGTCAACATTACACGTGGATAAACCAATATTACAACATTCTTTACTCCCTCACTACCATTTAGTTGTTACAATTATTATAAATCCTTGAACCAAAATATTTGTCATTTAAAAAAATCAAGATGAAAATTTACCATCTTTTCCCACTATACATCTTGTATTAATAATTCTTGAAGAGTACACATCTCATTTTTGAGCCTGTTATTCAAAATACCAAGGCTATATTAGTAAAATTACTCTACTTATTTATGACTTCTTAAGTAGCGTGTAAATAGCAAATCTGACAACTAGAATGGATCGGAGGGAGTAGTCACATAGAGTGATCATCTAACTGACTCACTCATTACTTTCTATATTTCCTATCATTGTCTTTCATATCATAGTATCATAATGATAGGAATTGAGTTTAAATTGAGAAACATGATCTATACAGACTTATATAATCGACATCAACTTGTTCGGATTGAGACGTTATTGTTGTTGTTGCTTCTTTCACACTATTGATTGTCTTAGAACATTATACATAAAATTTTAAGAAGCTCAGTGTTCTCAAGAGAAAATTGTGATGGAAAAAGTAAAGAGAATTCCAAACTTGAGATACAGAATTACATTTGTGATCTCGTATATTTCGCGGCTCTTCTCCGACATCTTACTGAGAGTGGATACTGACTATCAACAATATACTTTGCTCTCTTTCCTCTATTTTTTGTTTTGCTTAGTGTTTATCATTTCAACTATTTTAACTTACTCTAATTGTATTTATCAGTGCCCCTTCCTCGATCGATCATTCCATTGTAGAATTTGCGCTTTATAAGCACTTGTTGTAGGGTATCTCCATCACTGGCTGTATGTATATATGCTTTCACAGAACTCAAACATCCAGTTTCAGAAAACACCTCAACACTAAGATGTGTCTACGAAACCAGCAAAGGTCAAGCTGTCAATAAGCCATTCTGTTTGTGGCTAGATAGTCAGGAAGCTGCTTCACCTGTTACACTAACACAAGCTCTGGATTCTTATCATCCATTGATACAGGTTCGCACGAGTTAACATTCAACCACAAGGTCAGTGGCAAGAGATTTTGGTTACAGTCTCGCAAGGTTAATAGTTCACATTATGCAATAATCAAAAGATCTATCATTGTAAGAGAAGCGAAATCTAAGAATTACGTATAAGCTGAAGCTACACATTTCTAACATGTCCTACTACAAATTAGCAAATGGTAAGAGGGATAAATGAAACTCTATACTACAAGTGTATTTTTTTTTCGGTTTTTTAAATAACTCGATTCTACAAGTTTTTACAAATGCCATGCCAGCATGAATCTATAAGCATTAGACAGTGTGCTCAAACTTATAACTGGACTCCCAGTCCGATGCTCGACTAGGTAGACTGAATCATCACGTATAGTTGTGGCCTTCCATACATTTCATTCTACCTTCATTTCATCAAACTTTGTGATACTTGTATTTCTGCCCTATGTTAAATCTTGAGATTCTAGTGCCAAATCCTTCCAATACTACTGTCCTGACAGCCTCAACCCCTTGCTCAAGAGCTGCATCCACCTGCTCATGTACATGGCAACAGAGATGAAAAGCTATTGTCAAAGAGGAGTTAACATTCTTTTCCTTTGTTTCGCTTTCACTTTTTGTCGTTTACAATGAGGGGAGTGACAGAGGTAATGAAAGGTAGGGGAGAAACCGATTCTAAGATCCTTGCAATTTTTCATATGCATCATATCAGGGGAAAGAGTAAGACAGCGAGACAGCGCCACCTTGTTCCGACTTCTGATGACTATTTCACAAGAAGAAACAAATATTGCACGGACAAAAAAAAAGGACTACATGGGGCTACCATGAATAATGAAAGCCAAAATGGACAGCTTGACCCATTCATGGATGAAATAAGACGAAGAGTACTTTGACGAGTATCAAGCAACACTTCTTTTTTTTCCTTCTGGAGAGAGTAAATAAGCTCAAGTACCTGTTTCCGCTCTGTATCACTGAATTTCTGTAAAAGAAACGCCTTCATGTCCATAGTTCCAGGTGGATTTCCAATGCCTACATAAACAGATGAAATGCTTTTGAGCTTGGGATTTTATAGAAGCAGTTTACTGGCATATAAATACACCTCTTGGTATAAATGTGACTATGCTTTCACAACAAATGAATAGCACTCAGAAGAAACCTATGCAAAATCGTGGAAATTCACGGCGACCATCCAAATGCTCCATCACACTTTTCACACTGCAAAATGAATAATCAATTAAAACCTGAATGAATATGAGTTCGTGGAAAACTTATGCATCAGACAGATTCAAATATTGCACAGGGTACAGCATATGTTAAGCCTGTGTCGTATAGATTTGATTACTAAAAGACAATACCCGTTATGGTGGCCATGCCCTCCTTTTGGCTGAAGCCTCAAAACACCATTTGGTAAGCTCATCTCATCATAAACCTACAATGATGAGTATGAAATTGTACTTTAAATGGAAATGGATATCTGGAACCACATATATATCACTGTGACATTCACCCTCAGTAAATATTAGCTTCTACAACAATCTCAGATTATAGTTTTACGAGAAATCATACCAGAAGGATGTGACGCAGTGGCACCTGATAATATGCAGCAAGTGGTCCAACCTAGTAAGATACAAAGAAGTAAGATCTGAATTAGTCCATATTTACCAAAGAGGGGCCCAACCAAAAAAAAGAAAAAAGAGCAGGAGAGAAAGAAAGAGATTTTTGTTCAGAAGAAGAGGGAACCATAAAAGATGCAAACATTTAGAAAATTATACCATTAATGTGAGAACTAAAGGGAAAAGAAGAAGGAAACAACTGACGGATATAACGGGGAAGGTACTTGTAGTCTGTAGATGACAAACTAAGTAACAACCAGAAATCTTTTATCTGTAGCATCTATATTATCACATATCATACATGAAATTGTAATGAATCACTGCAACAATATTCTCTAGTTCATATTTTTAACTTTTGTTTGGTAGCCAAACAAATGACATAACTTAATTCAACCTTGTTTGTCATCCGAATGACTAACTTACACAACGCAAAATGAAGTCCCAAAAGTTCTACAACACGCGTGGAGAAGAATTGATAAGATAAGAAAACCCCAGCCTCACTCCAGTCAGTTACATATGTCAGCCACAAGAAAGCAAAATAAATTAAATAATCAAAGAGAAAGTAGAACTCAGTTGCTCCTGAGTCCCTGCGATTTGGCTAAGCTGTGGAATACTGTATTTTGAGTAAATTATGACGCCAGCTTTGATTTTTCATTCTAAGGCCAATACTTCAAATAACCAACTAGTCTAACAAAGTTCAGTAAATTGAGCATTAACATGTCTTCATTAGTAGCATATTCAATAACATTATTACATGTCCCTACAACATTTCTAGCCTAATAGAGGCTAAAAATGTGAAAGAGAGTGAGTGTATCCTTTCAGAAGGAACCCTTAATATGTCTACTCAAACAGTATATCTACTCTTGTCCACGTATATGCTTTGTAGTTTATCCAGTGATATGCAGCAGGTCAAGTCAAAAGATACAGATCAAATTATCCTATGCAGGGGTCATTATATTGCAGATAGTAGCTGGTTATGAGGAGATGAAGGTCCACCAACCATTCGTATTATAAAATTTAGATAATTGATCAAAGATTCTAAGAGGTAGATGCACAATTTTAAGGGACAAATTTCAGTGGAAGTAGAAGCTGACTTAAGAAGAGACATTGATAAGTAGGCTTTCATAAATAACCTGTATACGAGGCAGAATAAAAGCACTAACTGAAAATTGAAGGTGGCATGATATTACTTGTTAGCATCGGTGACGATGTAAGTTAGCAACACCGGTATCATATTCTCATTATGAGAAGAAAAACTAAAAGTAGCCTCTTGACAATGTGCAAACACAGAGCTGATATTAGCAACTGCACATATCAATTGAAACAATACAGAATCCATATACTTAATCCAAACAAAAAAGAATATTTGAAACGTCCAAATTCCCACCATGGTACTGAATGCAATCATTTTTCAAAGAACTAGTGATTATGAAATTTTTGCAGTCACACTGATAAACTAAACATCAATAGCTGCAGGGTACATACCGATTCTCCACTGAAATTCATGTAGGACTGAGGCTTTGCCAGTACCACAGGTACCTCCCCTATAGAACCTGTACCGAACAAATAAAAAAGTATCTGTCACAGCTCGCAAATGGTGAGTGTAACACTCATTAAGGCAAGTAGGTGTAGAATAATCACCTATCCCCAACAAAGCCTTCGACTGTATTGTATTCAACACTATCCCCTCCGCTTGAGAAACTCGATCAATCATTTCGAAACCAACCTATTTAACAAAACCCCATGAGATTAAAAACAACAAAAATGCATCATTAAAGGAAAATTAAAACAACTAGTCAAGCACAACAACAAATACACCTCAGTCCCAAACAAGTTGGAGGCTGCTATATAAGTCCTCATCGACCAGAAAAAGAAAAAGGCAGTCAAGCACAACAACAAATAAGTAGTAGTCCTGAACAAGCTGGAGTCGGCTATATGAATCCTCAACGACCATGTTAGTCCAGTTAAACTCATCGTGTGCCAATACTAAACAAAACAAAAACAGTAAAATCAAAAGAGAGGGTGTTGGCTATTGCTTACATTGTGTCGAGTACCATGATATTTATTCCCAGGATTTCCTAAACCAACAATTAACCAAGGAGTGTACTCAACTTTAACCCCACTAGGTTCTTGAACTGAAGCTGACACTCTAAGCCTTGTGCTAACTATTGGTCTTTGATAACAAGGGATTCTTGAATATGATATATTGCAACTTTTTGGGGCAGATATTGCATGCAACATTGACCTGAAAAATAACATTTAAAATTGATAAAAAGCATTCATGGGTATGCCTCTGAAAATAGGAAGTACAATTAAATGTAGTAGAATTGAAAAAAAAAAAAAAATCATAACTTGGGAAAGAAAAGAAAAAAAAAACATATGAATTTTTTAACATACCTTAGGTGAATTATGTAATAGATGAAGAAGGGGCAATAAAAGTTAATAGCTTTATAGTAAGATTTGAAGAATTAAGGATTGGAGCTGCTGAACAAGAACAACTGCTTGGACAGAGTGGTTCTTTCTATGGATAGAACTGATGTTTGCTTATAAATTTTAGTAGAGTACTACTTAAATTGATTAAATTAATTTTACTTTTTTGAAATATCTGAAAATTTTTACAAGCTTAGTTGAGGGTTTCTGGGGTTTAGAGCCTGTTTGGGGTAAGCTTAAAAGCACATAAATGCTTTTTGAGTATTTGGTAATTTAAAAAACAATGTGTTTATAAGCACTTTTGTGGAGTAAAAGACATAAATAATACCTTATGTATTGGGGTAGGTTCATTTCTATCCTTTAACTATAGCATTGGACAAAGACAGTCCTTTATGTTTCTAAAAAGTGGTCAGTTTCAGTCCTAGACTAAAAGTGGGGTCCTTATTGACAGAAAATGGTACAAATAAGTGAAAACTAACAAAATGTTTTAGACTTAAACAAACTAAAGAAGGATATCAGATCTTCATAGTGGCTCTCCATTAAGCCTCCACTCAATCTCTTAGCTTTTGTCACAAAAACCAATCTTCTATATCATGTCATTCGTCAATTGCTTACATACCAACTATGTTAATTAGGAGACTCACATTGCTTTTCTGGGTAATGTTTACTGAATAATGCAGATTGAAGCTTCCATTTTCTTTATTAGATTGTTTTATTTTTTCTATTTTGTACATCAAAGAAGGAAGATTGTAATGCTTGCTACAACCTATATGCCCTAATTTCGTACTCGTGTATACCTTTTATCTTGTATACCTTTTATCTTGTTACTTTCTTCAGCTTATTCAAAGTATATTGAAGATTCCATTCATTTTTTATACAAAAACTAAGGATTAAAAGTTAAAACTTGAATTGGCTTTCCATTTGATATTTACTTTATTAATATTAACATAAACTCATATCTCTTATTTCGTTCCAAGTACAAAGAGGAGTTGAAGAATATAATTCTCTATCAATCCGAAAAAGTATTGCTATTAGCTGCAAATTCAGTGGCAAATTCGATCCAAATTATGATTTGTGCAGGTGTCATTTGGTTTTATTTTTCTTGATATTGTTGTCCAGTTTTAGTGCAAGTTGTCTACTTTAATTTCCTTGATCATTTCAGATTTAGTTACATATGGAAAGGTGATACTTTTTTGATGTGGTTGCTTAGTTTTAAGTCTCGCTGGTGTTTCTGGATGTTGTTGCTCTTTTTTCTTATTGTTGGAAGTTGGAATAATAGTAACTCGTGCTTCTGATGTTGATAATGCAATTTTTTTGTGCATTAATATTGCTATTTTCTGGGGTGGTTGCTTAGAAAGGAACTTTTAACCTCGTTTCATGCACCTTTACTTATTATTAGTTTTCATGTTAGTTTTCTTATTTTTCCATCAGCATTTTGACTTATTTTTGGCTTAGGACTAAAACTGACCACTTTTAGAAATATAAAGGATTGTCTTTGTCCAGTGCAATAGTTAAAGGACATAAATGAACCTACCCCAATACTTAAGGTACTATTTATGTCTTTTTCTTCATTTTTGTGCTTAAAATAAGCCAAAAGTGAGAAGTTGAGAAATTCTAACTTTTCAAAAGTAGCTTATAATAATAAGCCCACCCAAACAGGCTCTTAATAGTTACTTGGTTTTTTTCTTTTTTCCTTTTTACTTGTGTTATTTCTTATGCCTTTTCCTTAATAAATTTATTTTTTATTAATAATATTCATGATATGCAATGATGACTGCCTATCAATAAGCTAAATGATCATTTGCTAAGTTACCACCATCTTTTACGCGACAATATAGTAACTTACTGTTGTAAAAGGAACCTAACTGCACATAAATGATTACTTTCTGAAATAATTAAGTGAATTAAATAGGGATTTTTACACATATATACAACCCTACACCCCTATATTACAAAAAAAATAGCAACACTATACAAATTACACCATATAGCAATATTTTTTCTAGCAATAATGTAAAAAATTTCAAAATTTCTAAAACTCAATCAAATGCAACCTAACAAAATTCCAAAGTCAACCCCATCACTAAGGACCTTTCTCCTCTGTTTCTCCAATTCCAATTCCAAATCCACAAAAACCCAGTAACACACTGACAAAACCCATTTCAATAACTCTCCAAATCATCTTATTTCAACTTCAACGATGTTGCTGCAAACTATTTTGATGTCCATCAGAGCAACAATTGCCGCCGTCAACATCCCATTATTTCATCAGAGTTTACCATCTCCATGGGCTAACCTAGTCGCGGTGGTGGCTACGCAGAAGCTACTCGCCATAACTAACTGTACCTAGTAATGGAGCACGGGAATTCTTCAACTATTGCTCGAAGTTGATTAGTGGTTTTGTCAGCTCATCTCGTCGCCGATTCCTCTTCATCTGCCACTATTTTAGAATTTCCACTTATCTGCTGACGTTTCACTGGCGAAAGCAAGTGCTCTGGTTGGATCGACCATCTGTTTGGAGATTGGTTTTATTTGTTCGAAATCGATTTCTGATTTTTCAATTCCCTTGTTCTGAAATGGGGTTGACCCTACTGATTTGTTATTCAATTAATCATGGCTTGGCTGAAAATTGCTCAATTTGTCCATTGATAATTCATTGTAAATTGTATTTGTACGTGTATTTGTTTTTGTTGGTGTATGGGTATGTGTGCGTAATCACCTAATTTTGGCACGAAAATTCAAAATAGCTTGAAATTTCTCGAAAATTGTCGAGCTAATATTTTAGGATTTTCGCCGAATTTTTTCTAGAATTTCAGTCTTTTATTTTAGCTAAACTTAAATGAAAAAAATTAATGAAAATACTTGTTATGTGTTTAATTGTGATTATATATTTAATTGATGTAATGTTGCAATTTGTGTAGTTCTAATTCCAGTTTAATGTTTATGCTTTAATTTGTTTGGACCTTTTAGTGGCCATTTCTGAATGAAAAAAAAAAGCAACTAGCCTAGTCGTGCAACCCATCAGCCCATATCGTCCAGCCCACCTCTGCTCTTGACCCGGCCTACCTCCTCAATTATATAAATCAAAACTTTGCCATTTTTGGCATTTTTTCCCCCCAGAAATCAGAACACCAAATGAACTATGCCCTAATTTAGACCCATCGGAATCCACCGTGGACCGTCGATGACCACTGCCTCCGGCCAAACAATTTACTTTTCCAGAACCACTATGACCTCCTCTCTTCATTTGCGGAATCAATTTCACCAAAAACTTAGCCGTACGTCGTAGATCGGAACTTCAAATGTCGCCGGTGAGTTTTTTTTCATTTTTTGGGTGATTTTACATGGCTACACACAGTCTCTCTCTTCTCTTTCCATTCTCTTCTTCTTCTTCTAGCTGAAACGGCCCCAAATGGGATCGTTTCCGTTAGAAGAAAAAGGGAAACGGATCTGAATGGTAACAAGAGGGTCGGGGGCTGTTCGTTTGGGTGTTAAATAAACGGGAGGGTGCTGTAATGGTGTTTGGAGTTTTGAAAAATGGTGATGATGATATAATGATGGGGTTTGCGATGATTCAGTTTTTGTTTGTGAATTGTTGGCCTCGACGAGTTGTTTGGCTATGGCGTCGACGCTGAATTTGGCACAAGGGTGAAGCTTGTCGATAAAGCAGTAGTGGTGGTGCTGCGATGTTGATTGATTGGGTGTGATGAAACTGTAACAGTGGCGTGACGATACTATGACATTTTGGGGCTGTGATGATTTGTTTTCGTGCATTGGGGCTGTGGTATTAAAGCCGAGGGGATGCAATAAGGCTGATCCGAGGGTATTTAGGCTTTGAGCTATGGTGATGATGTGGTTGATGGCTTAATAGTGGAGGTATTGTTGAACGTGGGGGAGTTATGTTGTTTCGTTTAGATACTACTGGAGGTGATGCTGATAATGTGAGAAGGCAACGGGTGTGTGGAGAGGCTGCAGGAGCGAAGCAGTATCGATGTTGGTATTGAAGCTGATCTGAGGCTGCAAAGATTGAGCAGTAGGCAAACTAGTGAGGCTGCTATGATGTTGTCGATCGAACACGGTAGAGTAGTGTTTGGTGCTAAAAGCTTGGCTTTGTGGAGGCAGAAGCTTTGGCATAGGCGAGACAGTACCATGGTGTTTGTGATGAGTTTGGCTTGGCTGAGGCCGTGTCATAGCTGTGGCGATGGTTTTGCTTAGGCTAGTATAATTTTGGCGACTCAGCGGTGAAGATCCGAGGGAGCGAGGCAGGGGCTGGGTTTGACTCGAACAAGCAGTTTTGGCGCTCGGACGTGATGGTACTTGCTTTATGTTTTCCTTTCTCATGTAGTCAATGTTTAGCCTAGTAAATAGTCATAGTTTAGTCTTAAACTTGTGAATAGAAATTTGTATGTTCATGATTTGACTTTGAGTTAATATGAATGGCTATGTTCATCTCGTGTGCTTTACTGTTGATTGAGGTCTCTGTATGTGAGTATCGGCGTGTGTATGCATGTGTGTCGGCTTAATTGTAAAATGGGTTGAACTGGATATTTTCTCATTATCAAGTATGAATCTTGTCGTGTTTATATTATGGTAAGTTGAATGCCCTCTTGTGTTTAGCTCTGATTAAGTGTTTAGCGTAGTCTGGTTATTGATAAACGAGCAACCATGAATCGTATATTGGTTGGCGTTGTGAATTTGAGTCAGTGAAGCATAGGATGCCAAATGACTTGCTAGTCTGTTTGTTTAAAGATTTAGTTTGGTGTAATTTATTAGATTGTCTAAAATGGTTAAAGTCTACTGTCTGATCATTGGTTTTTGTAAGTTGTGGAGTTTAGAGTCCTTTCAGTTTAGTCTTTAGGATTTAATATGGGATTTGAGTCTTAGTTAGAATTAGTTTGTGGTTTATTGAGTTAAAATTTCAGCTTTCTTTATATGTCAAATAGTCAAAAGGAAGTACATGGGGCAGCACATAAATAGGCTTTTCCAGCCATATTTTGTTGCCTAGTGAAATCATGCTTGCTTTCAATTAATGTTTTGGGGCCTTGTATCAAAGGGTAGCTTTCATCCTTGTATACACTCCATCCTTTTTTTAACCTATATAAAGGCTTTGTTTCTTTCACTTTAAGGCTGATCTGATCTCTACACACAGAGAACACACCAACAGAGACTCACCAAGAGGTAAAAGAAGAAAAAATTTAGAAAGTTCTAAGTTTGAAGCTTTGAAGTTTAAAAAGAGAGGTTGTTCTTGTCACTGGGTTTGCTGGTTTGCCACTGGTTTTGCTGTAGCTTTTCCATTGATGTTTGCTTGAGGGAAATCTACACTAGGTAATTTTCCTAAGCTTGCCTTTATATTGTATGTATTATGTTCATGTTTAAAGTCTGAATAGTTGCAAGAATTGCTAGCCCAAAGAGCTGTTTGTTCTCTACTTTGCTTACACTTTATGGATCTGTACGTTTTCTGTTGATGTTTGAGCAACTATATGTTTAAAATAGACATCTGCACGTTAAGTAAAGTTTAGATTATTTTGATGTCTTGGTTTCAAAATCAGTCACGTGTGAAGCAATGAGAATCGACCATGTAATTTGTTAAACCGAGCCAACTTGTTTAATTTGGTTAAACTTGAAATAAAAGTAAAATAGGACATTCTGTGCAAACAGTGTTTGAAATAGGACTTGAGGTGCAAAAAATCTGTTGGAGAGGTATAAATCAAAATAGCGAAACGATCTTTCTTTTTTTGCAGTGACAAACTTTTGCAAATTTTTCTGGGCCATGACAAACTTTGCAAATTTCATCCGTATTGTATGGTTTAATTTGGACTTTAAGCTAAGAACACAAATCATTAAGTTAGACTAAGCTGACGTTTTCTTTTTCACAAATACTTTATCTTTTAACTTGCATAACAAATTTTGAAAAAAAAAAAAAAACTAGCATAACAAGTTTAAATATCAAATCAAGTGTAACAAAATAAAAGGCAAAGTGCAATAACTTTTTATTTTAGATAAGTGCAACTCGGATAGGCAAGTCAATAGGTTGCACGTAACATTATTTAATTTGATTGTTCGTTGAAATTCAATTAAGTCAAGAGATTTCGAACGGGTGAAGTGCCTGTGCGATTTGATTGGCTTAAGTCGGAAGATTTCGTTCGGGTGAAGTGCTCGCGCGATTATATCCTGATACGAGTTTCATTTGAACACAAAAAAAAAAAAAAAAAAAAAAATTACAAATCAAAAGCGTAATAAAAACAAAGGCAAATATAACAAACAACTTCAAAGAGTCGAAATGCGCCAATAAAAGCAACTGTGCTTGTCACAGGACTCGGGGGTGCCTAACACCTTCCCGCGAGTCAACCGAGATCCTTACCCAGAACTCTGACGCAGACCATTTACGAGTCATAGGTGCTCTAGGTACACCACTTTGGTGACTTGGCACACCTTTAACTTGTCAAGTGGCGACTCCAAAAATCTCTTAATAACTCGTGTACCTATTAACACCGTCACAGACCTTTTAATAAATTAGTTTTTCTTTTTAAGTTGAAAAAAGGGTCGTGACAGCTTGGCGACTCCGCTGGGGAAGAAAGTGAAAACTGAGAGTCTCAGGCTTTAAAATTTGTCGCTTTCGGCTTTTGAATATTGTTTGCATATGTTGCCTTGAGTGTTATTGCTTTGATATGTTTGAACTATATATACACAACTGTCTTCTCTCGTACACCTCTGAGTCTTCTGAAACACTGCACACATGCACGCCAGTTTCGCTTCGGCGTCTGGAATTTCTGTGGTGTCTCAGGACACAAAAAGTTAACCCTTCTTAGAAGGAGGTGCGTTGAGTTAGGCCGTTAGACGTTGTCGACCGGTACCCCCGAGGCACTTCCAAATTGCTGAACCACTAGATCATAAACCCAATAAGCCACCTAGAGTTGAACCTGTGCTTTTGTCTAGGCCTATTTATCTGCATGCCATTAGACTTAGTGAGGTGCGGTACACTGGTACCGCATTTGTCTATGCTGACTCCCTCATGTCAGGATGGGCCCGCGTCCCCAAAAGACACATTATGAGCATATAATGCGTTACATTTGTTCTAGTCTAAGGGTTGTTATGTTGCCCGATCACCGAGGGGCGAGAGCCAAATTTTTTTTTTAAAAAAAAAGAAGATGATAGAAAAATTGGGTTTAGTCCCGTGTTTCGAAATATTTTTTGTTTAGTTGTCGTTTTACGCCGTTATAATGGCAAATTTTTTCAAGAACTCCTAGAGTCTAATTTTGTGTCCGGGTTTGGTCTCAGGTATTAGAAAATAATTTGTCATAGTTTTGCGCCGTTATAATGGCGAAATTTTGGGATCCTTTTGTGTTTGAGTCTGTGTCCAAATCAAGTCCATTATTTTTTTAAAAGTAATTTATCGGGGGTTTTACGCCGTCATAATGGCCAATTTTTATAAACCAATTTTGCGTCTAATTCGTGTAATATTTTGTGTCGGTTTGTCGTCTTAATTGCCAGATTTTATAAATACTCTAAGATTCTTTTTCGAATTAGATCAAAGAGTTTGTTTCAAAAAAAAAAAAATTGTGTCCGTGTTTGTATTGTCGTAATGTCCGATTTTGGAGTCACCTTTTGGATAAGAAAAAATAGTTTGTTTCATAATCCGTCCTTAAGTTCCGTTTCGAATCCGCGGTTGAGTCTTAATTTTTCATTAAAAAAAATTTTGTTTTAGGGACCTGCTTTATTTTGTTTTATTTAAGGTCAAGTCAGAATACGGTTGTTGAATTGCAATTATCTGAATGGTGTTTGCATCGATCCTCGTGGAATAATTTGACTCCGCTAAAAGTCGAGTCTCATTATTTTCACCGTCCGGCTGTACCCACCCAATGTGTCAGTTTGTATATATTTTTTACTCGTGCATCACGTTAAGCAGTTTATTGAGTCTGTTTCGTGTGGTTTGTTTAAATTATGTTTGTTTAGTCAAAGAAGAAAAGAAAAAAAATCATCCAAGTTGGTCCTTGTTTGGAATTACGCGTCGCTGTGATTTGCGTCCTGATTTTGTCTAACGCAACATGTAGAAATATTTTGGGAATACTATCGGTACACGTGGCTTGCGCCGCGAACTATTTCGGGATGACGCATAACAACCATAGGCTTGCAATATGTGATTTCTTTGTGCTAACCCGGGTTGTTACCCATTAGTTTCGAAGTTTGTGCTATTTAACAGGCGCTCTAAGATTGGTTCTGATCAACACTTGAGGAGGCAGAATGAGAGGTCAACCAGGGAGGTCAAAATATGAAATAGTTGATAGCGGATACAGGTCATGTCATTACTATGGGAACAGTCCCACCAGATTGTCTGTCCATTGCCTTGTTGAATGTTTCACAAGGTCCAAAGGTTGAAGAAATGAGAAATGACATAATTTGTCGTTGGATCTGAGGCACGTCTTTGGCATCAACATGGTGCAAATTGGTGAAGGGCTCAGCAATACATAAGTCCAAAAAATCGGTCCTGACGAGCAACTGTGCGACCGAGAATCATTGTAGCTTGTTTTGTTATCCTTTCTATGTACTTGGTTATTTGAGGGTTGTAATCCAAGTGTATTATTTGCTCATTTTGATATTCAAACCCATATATCTCAAAAAAAAAAAAGGAGCGAGATCCAATTCTTGTCTCTAGATTCTGTTTTTTGTCTCTCTGAATTTTGTCTTCTTTTATTTTTGTGATGGTCGGCCTTAATAACATGACATACATGCGGGGTTTACTTCTAGATCTAAACACGTGGTCCGACATATTGTCTCAATGAACCATCAGAATTGTGAGGACAAGGGAGTGAAATAAGTTGGGAATTAATCAATAGTCATCCGATAAGGGAGATCGGCGAGAAGTTCAAAATCGTGCACGGTCGCTTCGGCCGAATTTGAAATACCAGTTTTGAGAACCATCGTTGAAGTAGAGGTCGAGGACACGTGTGGATCAATCTAGGTCAATTCATTGAATCATTATTTGTGCGAGGCATTCTCAGGTCGGGATGACGAACGGCTTTCGTTTCTTCTACCCAAACACTATATCTTTTGTCAGTCCTTTTGTTGTTTTCTCTGGCCTGCCCTCCTTTGGAATCAATTTAATGTGATTAAAGAAAAGAAAAGAAAAAAAATCAAAAGAAAACAAAACAAAATCTACCTCAATGGTAGAGCTACGTCTGACATGATTCCTCTCAAAAGGATACGTAGGCAACCATTCGGGTGCAGTCATAACAGGGGAAAGTTCATTTTTTTCCCTATTCCTCGTTGACGCAAAAACTTGCCTCCAAGTTTGCGGCCAATGTCAAAAGAAATTCAAATCCCCAATGTATGCTAAACTGGGGCAGAAGTTTGTTTTTATTTTATTTTTAAAAAAAAATAAAATAAAATAAAAACAAACTTCTATATTTTTGTACCATCTATTCATATGTTTCATGAGATATCAGTCTCGAAATCGAGGAAGAAACTCAAAGCGACCCAGTTTATCCTAAACTGGGGCAGAAGTTTAGTTTTTTTTTTTTTTTTAAAAAAAAAAGAAAGAAAGAAAGAGAAGAAAGTCAATATCATTTTTCTTTCATTGTGTTCATCTCGGGGGATAGTCTCAATATCCCTTATATTTGCATATCAGAAAATTCAAAAGATAATTCCTCGGGTTTTCAATAAATTGGGGCCTTAGTTAGTTATTATTTTAAAAAAGAAATGATTCCAAGGGTTGTAATATTTTACCAAGTCGTTTCATGAGATGCTTTCATACCGCTCTTCAAATCAAAAAAAATAATAATAATAAAAGAGTAAAAGAAAAAAAAGAAAAAAAAAAAGGGAAGGAGTCCCCAATTTAGGCTTTGGTTTATTTTTTCAAAAGCGGTGATTTCAAATCTTGTAATATTCATCTGATCGTCTCATGGGATGTTTCTGAGCTTTTATATTGAACCCCTTTCTTTATAGCCTAACCAAATCCAATGTTATAGTCCAAATAAAGACCCTTCTGACCGATCATTGAGAATGTCAAGCCGAGTAGGGTATCAAGGGATAAGTTCCACGCTGTAAAGTCGCATTCTTATAAGCCGACAATCGCATTTGGGAGCTGGGAGCACCAAGGTCATTAAGGAGAAATTCTCTGAGGAATAAAGATAAAGGCAAAAATTGAAGAAAGAAAGAAAGAAAAGACGGGGTCGGGCAGCAAGGAAAGATCAGAGGTCGATTGGGAAAGAGCGAAAAAATGAAAAAAAAGAGAGAGAAAAAATGAAGTCTTGTCAGTGAAAACCTGAAAAGGGGGTGCAAGGCAATTGTGAGTTAAAAGAACAAAGAGAGAGGCTAGTTAGTGAAAACCTCGAGGGGCACTACTAGTCGAATGAGGGTCGTTAGATTTACCATCAAGCAAGATTGGAAAAATGGGAGCAAAATCAGGGATAGACTATGTGAGCGGATTAAGAGTTGATTCCAAAATACATGTCATGTTAATAAGGTCGTCGTCTTTTCAGTCCTTTACCTCTCCCGTAAGGGATGTCATTTTTTCATCTTTTGATTGGAAGCTTTTTCGTTTCCATCATTTTTTCTTACTTTAGTTCGTTTCATTTTCTCCAACATCAAACGAGCAAAGAAAGTCTTGCAAAACTTGTTACAGTTTCATAGTTTTACTAAAGCAAGTCAGGACCAACCTTGATAATTGGAGCCCAATGTTTCACATCGGCATAAGGATTGACACACCAAAGAGTGTACCATGAAAGAGATCATCAAAGTATATGCAGATTTCAAGATGTAGTTACATTTCAAATCAAAGCCTGCCGAGCAGCAATTTCAAGCTTTCAATAGTCAAAGCCCGCTGGAGCGGAAATTTCAAGTTTCAACAATTCCAGCATTGCATGTCAAAGCCCGTCAAAGCAATAATTTCAACTTTCAAGTTAAAGCCCACCCGAGCGGCAATTTCAAGTTTCAAAGATCCACTGGATTAGTTGGAGCTTCAGACCAGTTCATCAGCTTGTGGAGAATGAGGGAGTAGTTTAGAGAAGTCGAGGCACCCACCTGGAGAATGAGAGAGTAGTTTAGAGAAAGTCGAGGCACCCACCTGGAGAATGAGAGAGTAGTTTAGAGAAAGTCGAGACACCCACTTGGAGAATGAGGGAGTAGTTTAGAGAAAGTCGAGGCACCCACCTAGAGAATGAGGGAGTAATTTGGAAAGTCGAGGCACCCACCTGGAGAATGAGGGAGTAGTTTAGAGAAGTCGAGGTACCCACCTGGAGAATGAGGGAGTAGTTTAGAGAAAGTCGAGGCACCCACCTGGAGAATGAGGGAGTAGTTTAGAGAAAGTCGAGGCACCCACCTGGAGAATGAGGGAGTAGTTTAGAGAAAGTCGAGGCACCCACCTGGAGAATGAGGGAGTAGTTTTGAGAAAGTCAAGGCACCCATTTGGAGAATGAGGGAATAGTTTAGAGAAAGTCGAGGCACCCCCTGGAGAATGAGGGAGTAATTTGGAAAGTCGAGGCACCCATTTGGAGAATGAGGGAGTAGTTTAGAGAAGTCGAGGCACCCACCTGGAGAATGAGGGAGTAGTTTAGAGAAAGTCGAGGCACCCACCTGGAGAATGAGGGAATACATTTGAAGAAGGCTAGGCGCCCACCTGAAGAACGAGTGAGTCTATTTCTGTAAAGAAGCAAGACCCATCAGAGTGATGGTTTTCAATTCAGCAAGAACAAGACCCATCAGAGAGATGGTTTTAATTTTTCAGCAAAAACAAGACCCATCAGGTTGATGATTTTTAATTTCCAGCATAAGCAAGACCCATCAGAGTGATGGTTTCTAATTTTCAACAAGAAAGCAAGACCCACCAGAGTGGTGGTTCCAGTTTTATCTTTCAAGTCAAAGCCCGTCAAAGCGGCAATTTTATTCAAGTCAAAGCCCGTCAAAGCGGCAATTTCATTCAAGTCAAAGTCCGTCAAAGCGGAAATTTCAATTTCATTCAAGTCAAAGTCCGTCAAAGCGCCAATTTCATTCAAGTCAAAGTCCGTCAAAGCGGCAATTTCATTCAAGTCAAAGTCCGTCAAAGCGGAAATTTCAATTTTCAAGTCAAAGTCCGTCAAAGCGGCAATTTCATTCAAGTGAAAGCCCGTCAAAGCGGCAATTTTACTTTCAAGTCAAAGGCCGTCAAAGAGGCAGTTTCAACTTTAGAGGCAATGCCCGCCCGAGCGACAATTTCAAGTTTTCAAGACTACTTTGGTAGTGGGAGCTTAGGGTCAGTTTATCAGCTTGGGAAGCATGAAGAAGTTAGCTTAGGAATTATAATTTTACATTTCAAATATTGTATTTTCATTTTTCCTTTGTAAAGCAATGACCATCAGCCAGCTAGCCAGCGACCATCAGCCAGCTAGCCAGCGACAGTGACCAGTAGCAACAACTCTAGTGTGTCAAAGTGTCTTGTGTCAGTCCGGATAAGTCTAGGAGCGTCGAGTCAATCCCAGTTAGTTCTGAAAGTGTCTAGAGTTAGTCTGTGTATGTCTAGAGAGTGCTTAGTGTTAGTCTAGAAGAGTCCAGTGTCTGTCTAAATGCGGTAGTCCCAGCTATCGCACGTGAGGAACTACACTGAATTGATTCCTTAGTCCGGGAATATGTAGGTAGCCTTGTTCTTGGTTAGAACCGAAAAGTCAGGGTACGGTCACCATTTTGCATGTTTTTTGCTAGAACCAACAAGCTAAAATTAGTTGTCGATTACGTCTTTGTCCGAAAACTCTTCGATGTTCCCGAACAAAGAGGGGCAGTGTGTATGTGACTTTTTTTTATATGCATAGGTGTATTTTGCTGAAACCATTTGAAACGGCTTCTGAAACAGTTTGAAATGGCGCTAAAACGGGCTGAAACGACACTGAAACAGTCTGAAATGGTGCTGATACAGAGAGATACAATTAGATATGGTGCAAAAACAGTTTGATACAGTGTTAAACACAACCTGAAACGGTGCAGAATTAGTTTTATACAGTAGTACAGGACTCAACCCGAAACAGTGCAGAAAAAGTAAGAAATGATGTTGAAACAGTTTGAAATGGTGCAGAAATAGTTAGATACGGTGCTGCATAAATAGTTGAAACAGTGCAGATGCAGTTAGATACGGTGCTGCAGAAACAGTTGAAACGGTGCAGAAACAGTTAGATACGGTGCAGAAACAGTTGATACGGTGCATAAACAGTTAGATACAGTGCAGAAATAGTGAAGTTCAACGAGATACATAGAGGATGGATGAGGAAAAGTAAAATTGGAGAAAATGAGAGGAGTAAAAGTGAAATTGGGGGGAAATGGTGGGAGGAAAAGTGAAATAGGGGGAAATGGGAGGAGCAAAAGTGATAGTGGAGGAAATAGAAGGAAGAATGCAAGGGTTTGGTATGTTATGGGAAAAATTATTGCTATATTTTTGCTATGTTTGTAATTATCTTGTGTTTTCCTCTATATAGGGTAATTTTACTAAAATGTTGCTATGTTTGGCAATTAAGCTCTAAAACTTGTACTTTTATGTAAAAAATCCAATTAAATATATTTTATTTCATGTTCAACTACTTTGTTCATTTAGAAGTTATGACAATTTTTGAGGTACTTTTCAAAAATTTCATGTATTCCAATTGTAAGACTGACTATAATATCAATAAACAACCCTAAAAGTGGCTATTCTGTCGAAAAGCCGCACAAGAACTGGCTATATCTGAATAAAAAACCTTATAAGTGGCTATTTGATTCACGAGCTATACATAAAATGATTACTTGTTAAATTGGTAACCCTAAAAGTGGCTATGTAAATTCTAACCATATATCAACTTACGTCTAAATTTAAGCACACAAGACTGCAGGTCTCATGATGCGGTCTATATGTAGCGCCGTAGGAGTGTTCATGGGTCGGGTTGGGTCGGTTTTCCTCTAAAAGATATCCAAACCAATTAATTCGGGTTTTCAAATACTTAAACCACAACCAAACCAATTAAATCGGTTTTGCACTTGTTCGATTTTTGTCAGTTATGTCGGTTATTTCAGGGTGTTCGATTTTTTGTCGATTTTTTTTCTCACTAAATTTGTAACAAACACTTCCAATGATCAAACACATATTCGAGCGACTATATTCCATCATGACACATCCGCACCAAGTACACTCTATAAAAGAATAAACTATTTATGTAATCAAGAGCTATATATGTAGCTTCATCCAAAAATTAATTAAGCATTTTACCATTTCAATTAATTTAATCAAACTTCTTATAATGATTTTTTTTCGTGTTTGAAAAATTGAAAGATATCATTTGTCAAGATATCTTGTTGATATTGAATAAACCGACAATAGAATACTACAATACAAGTTATTTTTAACATACAATAGATTGTTTGACTTGTCAAAATAAAGACTAGAATGCAAACTAAAATACAAAATACAAAAATTATATAAAAAGATGAGGAACTAAACTAAAATTCAAAAGAGAAAAAAAAAATTAACATATGGTGTAAATTCATAAAAAAAAAACACATAAGTATATGTCTAATTATAATTTTTAAATACTATTTATATAGTCGGTTTGGTCCGATTTTTTCGGTTATTTTTTGTTTAAAACCAAAACCAAACCAAATTATATGGGTTTTTTAAATTAAAAATCAAAATCAAATCAAATCTAAAGAATATCGATTTTTTCTTTCGATTTGAGTCGATTTTCGATTTGGTGCGGTTTTTCAGTTTCCCGTGAACACCCCTATATGTAGGTAGTACTAATACATCATAATATCTTTGTGATTATAAATATTTGAAGCTTATGATATTAAACAAGTCATAACATTTTTTAATAAATTTTTTGTTCGAGCTATCCCACATTGAGCTCCAAGCAGACTAGAGAATTAAATACAATATGACACGGTGGCATTTTGTTTTATTCATGGGCCATTAAAATGACAATACAATCAAAATCTAAGCGAGTGGTAGGTTAGGACGACTAACCCATCAATGAAGATTAGTAATAAAGAAGAACATAATAAATGAAAGAAATAATGTACTCATTTTTAAGATTGTAGTAATAAATTGGATGGCATATATATTTCAAGAATTTTCAAGTATCTTCATAAAGATTTAAGTATTTTTCAATTATGTAAGTACTATACAAAGCTAAAACTTTATTTTATGTTATATACTATTATAAACTTCATAAATACATATAACTTGGTGATATTGAGGGAACAACTAGGATAATGACTTCTCCTCGCTTATGGGCTGGCCTCGCTCGGTCCAACCCTACAGGCTGACGGTCAAAGTGAGGCTTGGTTTAATGACTTCTCCTCTTAAATAAGTTGAAGTGATTGTAGCTCAACCCTACTTAAATAATGGGCTGGGTTGGACCGACCACATTAGTCAAGTCCATTTCGATGGCATTGCTCGTCGAATTCCTCACTTTCAACTCTTATTTTGGTGTTTGAATTTATCTAAGGTGTCATGTGCACCTCATATGTAGAAGCTTGCTTTAATACTATATTAGTTACAATCAAAGTCCATAATATTAGCTATGAAACTTTTTTTTCCCTGCTTCTATGGGAGGCGTTTGATGATTTTAAAGAACTTGTTATCATAATTAAATATTTTTCACAAAATATTAACCAACCAAACATGAAAATATTGAAAAATATGTTCTGACTTCGTACATACAAACCTTTAAAAGTGAAAACGAAAAATAAAGTAAATTATTTTATGTATTAAAAAACATACTTTATTTCAAGAAGGATTATTAAAGATCGAGTCTGTTATTTTCGAAAAAGGGTCCAAAATACCCCCCGAACTATTAAAAATAGAGCAATTATGCCATTTGTTTGAAAAGTGGTACAAAATTGTTCTTGCCGTTAGCAAAGTGGCTCAAATTTGCCCTTTCCACTCAGAATCCACCTCAACTTCAAACTCACATAAAATAACATTTTTGTTGCTGACTTGGAAATTGTAAAAACATTTCTCCATGAGAAAAAACAAAGTAGTCCTTCTTTCGTTTCCCTTGCACCCTTTTTTTGTTTTCAATTAAACCTATGGAAAAAATCAAAAGTCAAATTTGAATAACAAATAATAATTATAGTATTCAGTGCGAAGACCAATTTCTATTACAGCATTGGTCGTTCTGTACAATACGACAACCTTTGCTTTCTAAACTACTAGTACAAAATCATTTGAATTTTGGATCGATTTAGTATTGATTGTTGTTACATTTGTCCGGTAGATGCTCAAATTATGATTCTTAAACATTGGCAACTTTTGATTTTGAAAGGGAAAAAACTAGATATGAAGCCTTTTCAAGAGACCCTCGGGAAAAAACGACTACGATTGAAAAAGCTTTAGCCCGAGTATGACTGAAGAGCTCCACTACAACTCTTCTTTCACTCATTTTTATTCTCTCTTGTCCTGTCTCATCTCTCCTCTTCTATTCATTTAGAAAAAATCATGTTCAAGCATGTTTGGTGTATTGCAGAGATGCGGCGGTGAAGTCAAGTTTATTGGTGGAGATGGAGAAAAATAAAAAGACGTTTTGTCATTGGGCTTTAACACGGAGAAGGAGATTTTTCTTTTAAATTTTATGTAAATTCATTAAAGAACAGAATGCTCCACATATGGTACACGAATAAGGACGTTACATATCAAAGTCTTTCCCGTATACTTTTGAAAGCTAATATGCTTGAGAGCTCTAGTTAAGCTATAGAAGTACAGCATAATCCATCCGCCCAAGTTTGTCGATTGAACATACTCGTGTTGGTTTTCAAAAATAAGGGGAGGACCTTTTGTCATAGAGAAGACTTTTGTCCACCTAGATTTCCAAATCAACAATAAAAATATTATTTTTATGTGAGAGATAATCTGAAGTGGATTCTGTTAATGGAGAAGGTCAAATGTGAGCCACGTTGCTAAACGACAAGGGTAATTTTGTGCCCGTTTTCAAACGAGGGGTATAATTGCTTCATTTCCAATAGTTTAAGGGTATTTTTTTTTATCTATTTCCGTTTTAAAATGGAAGGAATATAACAGAGCCTTGCTAATCTTGTAGTGTACATGTGGCTAGTCCTACATACCCGTGCGTGGTCCAGCCATGAGGTGGACAGGGGCCCAGACGGTCACATTAAAATTGCAACAAATGTCACGTGTGATGAATCAGCATTGCCCAGAGAACAGTGCGTCTAATCCACGTCACGCACGGCCCGCGACATCTCCTACGCCACCAAAATCTAATCTGAAATCCACCTACATTATATCCATAAACCCCTTTTCTATTTTCCTTTTTCCTTTTTCCTTAATTCCTTTCCCCCATAATAATTCCTCATAAAAGTGACATCAATCATATGCTACTTTTAATTGAGCTCTTAACTACTGATACTATATAACTTAAATATGATATCTTAACTACAAATTTAATTGCAATTTTCGATAAAAACACCAAATTAATAAATACTCATGATATGTGCTTTAGTATAATACAATTTATCGGTAAAAATTGTATTTACATCAAGTCAATAATAACAAGATATGTGTATTGTATATCTACACTAATACCTTAATCATGGTTAAATAATGTGAATTTTCTCTTTGCCACTATAATTCTGTAAGAAATGTTATAAATGCCTATTATAATTGTAATTAAAAATAAAAAAACTAAGGGAATAACAGAAAAAGGAGTTGAAATCTTCACCAACTTGGTTGTTAACTACACTAAAACAGAGTATTATGTAAATCAATTCATCGGATTTCCCAACGCTTACTCTAATCTCAATTACAACTCACATTAAATCAATGCTCAATAATTCAACTTACAAACACTAAAATCTGCTCTGAATTTCACTTTCTCTCATCAACTTCACCATTTCCACGGTACAAATTCCAATTTTCAATTTATAGCCATTTCCTTTTTGATATTTCTAATTATGTACCAATTGTGTATTGATTTATTACTTTTGTTGACTTTTTGAATGACAGGTAAATATATAAAAGGCTATCAAAAATGCAAGCTTCAACATTTTCAGTTAAAGGAAACATAGGATTTGGAATTCAAAATCAAAGGATATTGAGTAAGAGGAATATAGGTTTCTGGATGATGCCAGAGAGAAGTAGTAGTAATAGTAATTGTTTTGGAATTAGTATGGATTCTGCTTCTTCTATGGGAATTGGACTTACCCGTGCTAGAAAAACTGTTCAAGGTGTCTTCGGTTCGTCTGCAAAAGCCAGATCACACATAGTTCGAGCTTCTGGTACGTGTCACACGTCTCGTTTTTCGTGTTTTAATTACTGGATCAAATGTTTACTTTGATAATTTTTTAGTTGTGTACTTTTACTGTAAAGAAATTTTTACACTATCAGGTCAGTCAGAATGATTTTGACAGGTAATCATTATTAAAAAGTGAGATTTTGATCTTGATTGATAAGACTGTTTACCTGATACAACATGTAAATGTGACTTGATGCTAATGGTGTATATAATGTAACTGCAATTACGTAGGATTCATATGGAAAGAGGCCTAGTTATTGATTGATTGATTGATGGATTTTTTGCGGTCACACCCTCAACTTCCTGCACTGTTTTCTGTGGAATTATGAAACTCATTGTGTCGAAATGAAACTATGACTATCTGATATCATTTCTAGAGTATGCCCCTGAGCATTGCTGTGTAAAACTTATTGTGCTAAATTGTTTTCTTTAACGAGTTTAAGGCCATAGTGATGGTGTTATTTGACCTGGTCTTATCATCTCATTTGAGGGCCCGTACAATTCGGTCTATTGGCACCTTATAGGGGTTTAATGGTCTATTCTATTGGACTATGAGGCAATTGTTGCTGTCTTCATGTACAGATCTGTTTGTGACACATTAGCTCCGTTTCTGGTTATACTTGCGAAGGAGCATTATGATTCTGGTATTTTGCCAACTTAAGGTGGCTAAGAAACTGTTCACTGGGATTTTTGGTTCCCTTTAATCTGCCTAAACAGTATATGACCACATTTGTGATTTGGTGGAGGGGTAGGGATGGGGAGACTGACAGTGGATATTAGTTGGGTGCACGGTTGCTATGGTACTGCACTACTGGCATTGTGGTTCGGGTTAGTTTTTAATGAGAATGGTCAACTGTAGAAATTGATGGCTTGCAATTGCCTGACTGGTGGATTGCAGGAATGACGTAGGGAGAGGTGTTGTCACATTTGGTGAATGGTTATAATCCATGGGCGATTGTTAAAGTTTCTCCGTTCTCTCTTACTTCTTCTTAGTTTTGGATCTCATTTCCTGAAGCAACCAAAGCATGTTGGTGAAGCAAACTTCACTTTTTCACCTAAGTTTTCTGTTCAAGCAGATTGTGTTTAGGTTTCATTTTGAAAAACCAAATACTTTTCGTTGTTTTGTCATGTGAATTATGCATCAGCAGAGGATGCTCTTCTAGACATGATATTAAAACAGCATTTTTCTGTAACCTGGCTGCCTCTTTTTGAATATGATAACAGCAAAGGTCATGCATGATGAGCCATGAAACTCACTAACGATCATGTTTGCTGCATGTCAGGAGAGGATATTGAGGATGCAACACCTCTCAAAGTTCAAGGGCAATCATCCGCATCAGTACTGCCCTATGTGGGTGTAGCTTGTTTAGGAGCAATTTTATTTGGGTATCACCTAGGGTATGGCATTATATGATAGAAAAACATCTCTGCCTGTGCCATTGTTCCATTTACTTTTCTTGATTAAAAAAATGATTGGAAAACATGCCTTTACTGGTATCTCATCTTACATATGTTATCATAGTTTTCACTCCATCAATATGTTGATGAATATCCTGGGTAAGGGTGTCCACTAGTCTGGTTTGTTTTACACACTAGTCAGATTAGATTGTGAATGCTGGTTATACACAAACCATGACCAAAAAAAGTAAAATCATTAAATCATTATGGTTTAGTTAGTTGGTCTTGGGTGCCAGTTCAGCTGTTTGATTTTATAGGCAAAAGAAATTGTTGATTCTCCATTTTGTTTTTGTTATTCTCGTGAGCCAAACTCAAAGGTCTATTTGCAATTTACATTTAGCATTCCACTTTTTGAACTCTTCTCCACTCATACAACTACAACGACCTATTAAATATGGTTTGAAGTCAGGTTTGAGTTGAAGTTCTATTTCATATAACTAAGAACGGGCCCCAAAAATGAGTTAAATCTTCAGGGCCCCGTTACAACATACCGAAAAGATGGAAGGTTAATGATAAAAAATGTTAATAAAGTTGAATACAATACTAGGGAGCCACACAAAAGCGAATTTGGGCAGTTGTTATGCTTATAGGGGAGTTTGTCTTCAACCATATTGGAAAGTGCAGAAAAAGATGAATTGGCTCGGTTTTGATTGGCTGTCTGCAAAATTTAGGACCAGACTGGACCAACATTTTTAGTTCAGGCTTTCTCTAGTCATGTTGGACCAAGACATGCAATTTATACATGTAACTTCTGGTTACTATTGTGCTATTTAGTTCCTTAATAACTGCTTATTTTCTGGTTCAGGGTGGTGAATGGTGCCCTTGAGTATCTAGCTAAGGATCTTGGAATTGCCGAGAACACTGTTATACAAGGCAAGTTTGATTGAATGTTTTTATAATATGAAATACAATTTATAAATGGACTACTGTCCTATTCTACAAATTCCGAAGATGTGGAAAGTCTTAGCTTCTTTAAGAAGCCTTTACTCTGTCACAGACTCAATGTTTTGGCTGTATTAGGGCAAAAAGTTATTTGGGAGCCTTGTTCAGATGTCCTATTACTTACGATTTACTAACTCTGGTTTATTAGCTAGATTTTGAATTTCCAAATTTTATTTGATTGTATTTGATTAGGATGGATTGTTAGCTCAACTCTTGCTGGTGCCACTGTTGGTTCATTTACTGGGGGAAGTCTGGCTGATAAATTTGGCCGAACAAAGACATTTATATTGGATGCAATTCCACTTGCAGTTGGTGCGTTTCTAAGGTATGTACCTTGCCATCATCAAGGCTGTAATGTCTGACCATTACCATTTATACAAGTCTCTGATATGATGTCAAAACTTCCAGTACCACTGCCCAGAGTGTGCAGGCGATGATCATAGGACGCTTACTTGTTGGAATTGGCATTGGCATCTCATCTGCTATTGTGCCCCTTTACATATCTGAGGTGTATATCTTACCTGAAGTTACAGCTTTTTGACACCATTTCAATGGTTTTACTTTCATTACCATAGCATCATGACAAAACTTTCGGTCTTAGATCTCACCCACAGAAATTCGCGGTACACTTGGAACTGTCAATCAGCTATTCATTTGCATTGGAATTCTTGTTGCACTAGTGGCTGGATTGCCTTTGTCTGGAAATCCTTTGTGGTAATTCCTCATTACTTGTGTTCACAGCAGAAAACACTTTAGAGATTCACAATTTTTAAATGATTGGTACATGAAATCATACATAAGCCTCCCAAAATATTTGGGGAGAAGAAGATTCCAACAGATGGCATGAATGGATCTATCTGGACCTGATTAGTCCAGAACCAATAGATACCCTTTTTTCAAATGAATAACCAATAGGGTATCCATTTGGTGGTACTAATACAAGTATGTAGATATCGCATATTCTACTTCCATATTTCAAGAAGTATATGTCTATCGTCTGCCAATTGAATGACTCATTTCCTATTCATGTTTCTATTTGTTTTTCATATCTTCCTTGTTCATAAAAGATTAAGTTTCTATTTGTGGTCTCCGGACTTCAGAACTCTAATGAGCATGGATTTGCTAACCTCTGCTGTTCTGATGGTTCATGTTGATTAAATTTTAGGGTTAATGTTAAGTTCATTAAGTTACTTGTTTCCCAATTTATATGTCAGGTGGAGAACGATGTTTGGTATAGCACTTATTCCATCTGTTTTACTTGCGTTAGGAATGGCATTTTCTCCGGAAAGTCCTCGGTGGCTCTATCAGGTTTATGATGAGAACTTTCTTTTCTTGGTTGAAATCTTCATTATGGATATCCTATCTACTGCTACAATCTATGTCAGAGACTTTATATGTTACTTAATCTATCAACATCTATGTGGCAGCAAGGGAGAATTTCTGAAGCTGAGACATCTATTAAAAGGCTATATGGTAAAGAAAGAGTTGCTGAAGTTATGGGCGACTTGGCTGCAGCTTCTCAGGGTTCTTCTGAACCAGATGCTGGGTGGCTTGATCTTTTTAGTAGCCGTTACTGGAAAGGTATTTCTTTGACCATTCAGCAATTGGAGATAATGTTGATGATGTTTGACTGATCAGCATCTGGAACTCAGATCTTTATATCCTTAGGTTTAATCCTGATTCCTGTCATAGTGATTAAGAACGAACTCAAATTTCTGTACATATTGTCAGATTGTTAACCTCTGGCCTTTTGGCTGTTACCTGCACCAGCGTTATTAGGAACCTTCAGACAGCGTGTGTAGGTCTGTCTTCTCCAATACAGCAAAACATTTTTTTTTTTGCTCGAGTTCCAAAACCTTGATAATAACTGAAGCACAGGTTTTAGCCTCACACGTGTGTCCTTTCTACCCCTTAATCATTTTGTTGTTGTCTTTGGGTCCAAATATGTAAAATACTGGACCTAAATTCTGCTGCTTCCTCATTTTTCTGACCTTCATAATTTCTTGGTTGGAAGAAAAGAGTTACTGACGAGTGATTTTGTCTCCAGACAATTAAAGCCTGTGTGGTTTGTGCACGTATGTGTACATTTTCCACCTGTTTGTTCTTAATGTGCCATCATCAGTCTAGGTCACTCATTCCGTCATTCCAAATGTATTTAATATATTGAGCTCCTGTTATTGTGTGATATACTGTACCATCAGAATGAGACAATTGTACCCACCAAAATGGTCTAACTGTTGTCATTTCAGTTGTTAGCGTTGGTGCAGCTTTATTCTTGTTCCAGCAGTTTGCTGGGATAAATGCTGTTGTCTATTATTCCACTTCAGTGTTCCGAAGTGTTGGAATTTCATCTGATGTTGCAGCCAGTGCTTTGGTTGGAGCAGCAAATGTCTTTGGTTAGTCTTCTCCTCATAGATTTTGAGAACATCTGTGGCTCAAGTATAGGGTATCTTCTTAAAATTTGGTAATACTCATCCAGGGACAATGGTGGCATCCACTTTGATGGACAAGCAAGGAAGGAAGAGTCTCTTGCTCATAAGCTTTACTGGAATGGTATGTCGTTCTTACTTCTTAGTCCTTGATGGAATTTACTGTGTGAAAACATATGACATACTTGGGGCTGAACTTAATTCATCCTTTAATATGTGATATATTTGCTTTTGTTGTTTCATGTAATCTATTTGATGGTTTTGGTAGCATTTGGATACAAACATGCATACATATACATGTGAAAAAACAGAAAATCTTCACCGGGAAAGAAAGAAGAAAAATTTATGCTTGTTGAAAGACCTTGCTCTAACCTATCTCTAGCACTAGCTATGTCATACTCAATGCATTAAGTACAGATTGGCAATAAATCTCATTGTTTGAATTAAAGTGACAAGTAAAGCGTTCTTTGAATCATATAATCATTATATGGTGTGTAAGAAGCTACAGAATGTAAATCTCAATTTATATTCATAATTAAAATTGATGTTCTTGGCTAAAAACCTGTGTCCTCTCTTAGAACTATCGCTTTGCTTGTGACTGTTTGGAAGTAGCTGTTTGATTAGAAAAGAAAAGATAGCAACTGGTTACAAAACCAAAAGCAGCAAAATTGCTGCTTTGAGAAGACGATTCTCATAACACATAACCAGTCCTTCCAAAAGCAAATGCAATATCCTAACACACTCATCGTTCACAAGGAACTGTTTTCTAATCCACACATTAATAGTCATGGAATTCAGTTATTCTCTTGGTGAGTCTGTCTTCTAAGACGATAACATGAAAACTTGGAATCATAACTATAATTGTCCCACGGAGATACTTCAAAAATGAAGCTCTCTGCCAGATAGCTTGCGAGACTTTTATAGTCTTATCCTAATCATCCTTTGCGGCTAACTCATGCTTTTGCATCTAATTATGAATGCTAAGATGGTTCCCTGTAGCTGCAACATGCATGCATAAGCTGAGGGACGTGGCACTTTTATCCCCCTGATTTTTGGCATGATTCTGATTTGTTCTGTTTTAGCTTTATCTTATCCTTTCTAATTCTCATCACATTCTTTTCTCACAGGCTGCATCGATGATGTTGCTTTCCTTGTCATTAACTTGGAAGGTCCTGGCACCATATTCTGGCACACTAGCTGTTCTTGGTACTGTCCTGTAAGTATCATGTGGTCCCCTGCAACTAAATCATTATGCTTTTTCCATTGAAGCAATTTCTTCTGTTTTTAGGCAGCTGGTGTTTTCTTTTATCAATGCAAATGAGATGTACATATATTTCTTGTTACCTTCTTCTGCAGCTATGTATTGTCCTTTTCACTTGGTGCTGGTCCGGTGCCTGCTCTTCTACTTCCGGAGATATTTGCTTCCAGAATTAGGGCAAAAGCGGTGTCTCTGTCTATGGGGATGCATTGGGTGAGTTGCTACTTGGAAACCTTAGTACCCTGTTTATGCTACTAAAGATGTTAGAATTACTAATTCCGTTTCTTACAGAAGAAAGGTTATGACTACTAAAAACATATAATTCATGATATTCTATGATTAGCTGGAAGCAAACTTTTACGCCAAAGTCCTAACATAACAATAAGCCGAAATGTGTGCTGTCAGAACTACAGAAGTATTCTTGAATGTCTTCTGTGCACATTTTCAATGCCACACCGCTCGGGTAATATGACATGCCAGGGTGTTTAGGGGAATGTTCAATTGATTGAAGCACCAAGCATAGTTGTCCCTTGGCTCTCTGATTTTTAATGTTTTTGTTGTTTACTACGTTTGTTTAAGAAGTATCTTTTGCTTTTGAGTCTGTAGGGCTTCTATCTAGTGGTAAGAAAGCAACTCATGATGTGTGGGTTAGGTATCTCTTCATATATCATTGATTGTCAAATTCAAAGGATTTCGTTTCTGGTTTTCCTAATGCCCCAAATTGACCGGGTCATTTCTGCAAATGAAATCTAATTGCCTTTCCTGGTGGTCGGCGTAACACTAATGACATAGGTCGATATGCTAATGGTTGTTTACTAGGATGATCACACGACATGGGCTTAAACCCTACTGCAAACAAAAGCCCAATAGGTAAGTGGAAAAGGGCCCATATCCACTGATTTCCCAACAATACCCCACTGGCCCTCCAGGATATTTCAGTTATAAACCAAAAAAAAAGTACTTTTTGCCTTTGTTATTTGCCCAACATCAGCTGTAGGAAGATAAATATAAGAAAGTAGGAATTGATTGTTGCCCTTCACTTTGCTGGTATTTGCAGCACTGTAAGATTAGTAGAAGGCTTTGTTCTATGTCTATTTTCTGTTCTATAAAACAGCTAACATCATCTTTCTCCTTGGACAGATATCAAACTTCTTTATTGGCCTGTACTTCTTGAGCGTTGTTACTAAATTTGGAATCAGTACAGTGTACTTGGGATTTGCATCCGTTTGTCTTCTTGCCGTCATGTATATAGCTGGTAATGTTGTGGAGACAAAGGGGCGGTCACTGGAGGACATAGAGCGTGAGCTAAGTCCAGCAATTTGAGTGGTGCCATTTGCACAGCTGAGAAGTAACTTCTGCTTCCACTATCCAGTGGTCTGGATTTTGAAAAGGCCTCTTTCCAACGGGAATCTGTTGCAAGACTGGAGTTGTTACCCCTGTGGCCTGCTTTATCTTCTTGTACCTAGGCGTCTTCAATGGTGTGACATTGTAACAACATGCAACTGGTTTAGAAGATGATTATCCACGTATAAATGAGTATTTCGGAACTCTCTCTGAAAGTCTTTCAGTGTTGAATGATCCATTTTATCTGTGTCACTTTAGCCAAAAGAATTTGATCCGATATACTTGACAGTCAAATAATCCTTATGACTAATGCTATTAGTAAATGATTTTTCATAGGTGTGTCAAAACCTTATTTGACAGATAAGAAGTAACAGAGGGAGCGTTTGACTATAGCGAAGCTTAGGTATGCAAGATGAGTAGCTGAGTATTTTCGAAATCCATGACCAAGCTAAGTTTTAGCTTTTGGCCGTTTACGACTTAAAAGGAAGCGTCATGATGTATTTACTTGACGAGAGAGTTGGAAGAAGACTTTGAGAAAATCAAGTACTAATCACTCTTCATCTATTCTTAAGAATTGGTTATCCTTTTCATAGCTAAATCAGAAAAAGCAAGGTAATTTTCACAAATGGTCATACAGCTATAGGTTTTTTTTTTTTTCCATTAAGTCACACAACTTTGTATCCTCACATAAAAGTCACTCTACTATTCCCTCGATAACACAATAGTCACCATGGCCGGAAAATGTAACGTCCAGTGGTCTTTTTGTATTTTTCTTTTTCCACCTTTTTTAAACAGAAAAACATTGAAAAATAAATAAATAAATGGAGATTCACCAATACACTCTTATCTAGACTAATTTTTTTTCTTCACTTCTTTATATGAAGATAAATTTTAGAATTTAAAAAATATTGTGTTTTCAAGAGAAGAAATTTTTTTTAGTTCTCAAACTAATCAAACTAAATGTTATTAACGTATTTTTTTAGTTTGTTACTTTAGGTGTTGATTTTCTTAAATATATATTTTTTCTTAACATGAAGTATATATACATGATGCTTTTACTTTTCTTTTTTAAAAAAAGTAATTTTAGTGTACAAATACACTAATGTAAGAGATAATTGTTTTACTTATAAAAATATTTTGAAGTAATTGTCATGCTTACTTATATAGAATGATTTAAAAGGAGATTGTTTATATGGCTTCTGAAAATGAATCAAATTAAATAAAAAATTTACTATAACAATTTGTTTCATTAATTTTAAACCTAGATTTACCTCTTCTTTTGAAAATAGAAGAATCTTAGAAGTTATTGTCGTTATATTGATTTGTATTTAAATTATATATATTAATAATAGTGAAAATAAAAAATATATATTCTAAAATCTATCATGATAAAGTTAAAAAAAATAACTAAGAGTTTATAGGTAAGTCTTAATTTTTCATTTCTTTAATAGTTATTTGTTGTGCCAAAAAAAAAAAGGTTAAAAAAAGAACAAAATACAAAAAGTCCACCGGAAGTTATATTTTCCGGCCATTGTGACTTTTGTGCTATCAAGGGAACAGTAGAGTGACTTTTAGGTAAGGAAACAAAATTGTATGACTTTGGTGAAGAAAACTTATAGTTGTGTGAGCATTTGTGAAAATTACCCGAAAAGGCAAAAACAAGTCACGATCAGACCTACAAACCCAGTGATACAAGTTGTGGCTTGAGAAGCTGGTACATTCTTATTACCCTGCTGTGAAAACAGATGGAAGATTAGTGACTATATCCTTCGAGAAACCCTTCAACTGATCCAGTTAGCCAGGAAAAATTGGGAGTCCTGGTTCATGGTCCTTACTAGAAAGCCCAATAAGGAAGCACATTAGAAGGTGCCTTCACCTTTCCTTCATAGATAGTTGCTAGTAATTTTCCTTGTCGTATTCTGCATCAGAAGTTAAAACCACAGAAGTTAAAACCAAAGAATGTCGATCACTAACCAAATTGGTTAAAGAAATACCAGATAACGAACTCAACCCTAACCTATAACTAAGATTCTTCGAGGCTGGATAATCTATCAAATGCTAATCAATTGTAAGAGGGCTAGTGCTCTGAAACTCAGAACTATCATTTAGCCTGATTTAAGAAGAGAGGGTTGTCCGTTCAGACAAACCTGTTTTGAGAGCATAAGAGGTCTTGACAATGAACTCCTTGCCATTAGCTGAATTGCCAAGACTATCTGATTTTTCTTTTTCTTTTTTGCATGTAAAATATTATTGCTAACAAATAAACACTTGTGCATTTACAAGTAAAAGGGCTAAGCGCCTACGAATCAAATTACAGGGAGCGAAGGCTTAGTTCCCATTTCCTCAAAAACCTAGGGACCAATATACATCTTGACACTGTCTGCCTGGGTGTACCAGTTAGATAATTTAGTGATACATCATCTAATATCATAATAGATCAATTATGACCTCTCGACCAGAGACACTCCCCTCAATGAATAACAGCTTGAAGACTCCAGAAGCTAATATCTCTACATATTGGATTTCCTTTCCCATCTCTCCTTGGTATCAAGCCTACAGTTGGTCAAATATGCACAAATCATAAGAACATGAAGTATCAAATAGCAGAAACAAAGAAACATAACCAACCAAACGCAGCACTAGGTAACATACTGTTAAATTTGCTTAGGCATTAAATCTAATGGTTCGTTCTAAAAGTAACAATTGCAAACACTTGGAAGGATCATACCCCCAATGCAACTTCTGCCGCTTTTTTGACAGTGTGTGTTCTGCTAAGTTGTCTTCTTGTGAGGGTGAAAGGTCCTTCGTATTACTTATGGACAAAGTAACTCTCGGGTCTTCAACTGTTTTAACTGATTTTTCATCCAAGCGTTCCTTGAATTTGGCATTGGTATCTGTAACATGATACTTTTCAGTGTCATCAAGAGTTCCTGAAAATTTCTCATCATCACAATATTAACTATAGAAAACTACTAAAAGGGCAGCCCGGTGCACAAAACATCCCGCGTTTACGCAGGGTCCGGGAAAGGGCCCCATCCCAAGGGGTGTGATGTACGCAGCCTAACCTAATGCAAGTATTAGTGGCTGTTTCCAAGGCTTGAACCCATGACCTATAGGTCAGACGAAGACAACTTTACCAGTTGCTCCCAGGCTCCCCTTCCAACTATAGAAAACTACTCTTAAGTAGAAAATAATAAAAAAGGAAAACAAGATTGTTGAAAATGTAAACATAGTGCAGAGGAATCTAACTGCAAACCTTTTGATTTATTCTTGATCTTCGATTTTGCTTTTATTTTTAAGCGCCTTCGGTGCAACTCCTGACAAATGCAAAGCACGTGATCTTTAAAGATCAAGCCAGTCAAACTAAGATAAAAGAACCTGAATAACTATGCACACATATCTCTACATCCAAACGTCATATGTTCAATAACATTGTCCCTATTGTGTAGCTCAGCAAACCAGTTTGCAATCTCTCCTTGTTAGGACATTCATTCAATGTTGTCACTAACCTTTACCTTCGTATATAAAGTTTTGATGTTCTCCTCTTTCAGAGCGATTTTCTCATCTTTTAACTATGTATCCACCTAAAAAATCCAAAACCACTAGTCCTTACCCCACTACTTAGAGAAAATGTTCAAGGGACCATAAATTGGAACATTAATATATGTTGATACACATAGAGGACTTATAGCTCATATATTATGAAATAGTCCGGAATTGTTTAATTGCAAGTCACATAAAAGGAGGTAAGTCAGATGCCCTCCTATCAAATATCAATTGTAGCTTTTACAGCATAAACTCGATGTATTTCGACTTGTACCTCATGCTTCAGATACTACTGTATTAAGGAAACGGGTATACTGCACATCTCACATAAAGGAGTGAACAAGCAACACTGATAGCTCTGCATCCTTTTTTATAGCTACAAACAAGAAAAGAGACCTCCAATATCGCTACTTACAAATTCCTCTAGTCCTACAAATTCAGCCGATATATATGTCGTTCCAAGGATCTATGGGTACTTGCTACAGCATAGACGCACAAATAACATCAACCTACAATGATAATAATGAGAAATTATCAATTCACCAAACCAGAAGTTTTTTCTCTATTTGGGATATAACCAAAAGCAAAAAAGTTCCTTGCAAAGAACAAAAAGTAATATTTTTTGCAACTCCACTTTTTTTTTCCCCAGTTTTGCAACTCCACTTGAAAACTGTGAATTTGTTACACTTCATATCTGGAAATAAATGAAGAAAGTGCCTCAGGCAGTGGCGGAGCTAGGCATAAGCAACCCCCTCCATCGAATAATTGTATTGCGCAAATAAAATAAAAACAAGATTTTTTGGTAAAATACACACTATTAGACCCCATTGATACAAATTTTTTTTAAATAAAATGGTCGAGGGGTTCAAAAATTACTTTAGGTCATAAGTTCAAATCCTAAACAGGACATTCTAATATTTCTGCCACTGGCCTCAGGAGTTTATGTATTATCGACAAATCATACACATTAATCTCCAATATAGCTTGGAATACCCACCAGAGGGCAAGCCAGTATTTAAAGTGTATGGGTTCAGGGTTCTAGTTTTTTTAAGTCGTGGAGTTCTAAATTAATAACACATTGTACATATTATATGAATTTCTTACGACAGGGTTTAGACTAAGCTACGAGGTTCAGCTAAACCCCCTTGTACTACTCTAGCTCTGCTCTTAAAATCACCATATACCAATACCTCCGCTGGTGAGAGGTAGCATGTATTTTGTACAATAGTTAAGGTGCTCGCAAGCTGATCCAGATACCACTGTCATTAAAAGTCTAGCATTGAAAAATTCTTGATTTTTCCTTGGGCATTCAATTCAATCGACTACGCCTCAATTCCAAACAAATTATCTTGTTTATACGGATCCTCTAAATCCATATCCCTTTATTTAGGCCAATTTCATTCAATTAAACTAGCATGAATTACATTACAAATAATTATTTTTCCTCAGAGAAACAATTAAATGGAGCTAATTTTGAGCATTAACATTGCAAATAATAATGAAGATTATGACATACTAATGGAGAAAGCTAAAAGTTTAGGTGGCAGAAAAGAATACTTGAAACTTGGAAATCTGGGCCGGGCTTAGGCCCTTTTTGGGAGTGAAATTGGGCTGTAAGGCTGGTGAAGATGCTATGGCAGCTTCTCTCCTTTCATCGTCTTCTTCCATTGCAGTGCTGATCCAGGTGAAGACCCGGCTATGACCCGTTTCGCCCCGTGTCGATTTATTGTGAATTTTAGGTCAGATAGCCACTTTATTAATCACCACCATTTGCACAAGTTTAGATGACTAGCCACGTCCACTCAAAACTTAGTTCTTTTTTCTTGAATTTATGTTCACAATCTTAGGAAAAATTCTAAAGTTCGAAATGGAAATTTTAATTTCTAGTATTTTGTCTTGAGATTATGAACTGATATTCATGAAATAAACTTGAGCAAAGTTATAGCTATTCTTTTACAATTTTACAGATATTAAGTATTCATCGTTCAACACTCTAAAAAGTGGCTATTTTCGATACTACCCGATTTAATCAGGCTTTTGGGTCAATAAGTAATGGCTTAAGTGCACGAAAGGCCATTTTTGCCATTGGTCTTTGGGCACAGGCCACTAATACCAAAATATTTAGTTTGTGGCCACTTTTACTTAAAGAAATAGAACTTCAGTCCAGAGGCCGGATTGAAGTTCAGTCCTTAAAGATTGAACTTCAATCCACGGCCATATGGACTGAAGTTCAGTCCAGTCCTTAAGATGGAACTTCAGTCCATGGCCATATGGACTGAAAGTTCAGTCCTTAAGAGATGGAACTTCAGTCCAGGGGCCGTATGGACTGAACTTCAGTCAACTATCAGAACTTAAGTCAACATTTATTTAGTAAAGGCCCAAAAGTGGCCTCTAGTGTAAGACCAAAGAAAATAGTAGCCTCAAACTAAATACCAGTGTTAAAAAAGGCTGCTGGGCGAAATTTTTATATAAGTAATGGACCTCGAGACCCAAGATTTGAACTTTAGGTTTTTTACACTATGTATCCATAAAATTCAAAGTATTTATAAGCTATACCCATTAAAAATTATATTATCCATGAAATTAAAAGTATTTAACCAACCTATTCATTTATTACTGTATACTAAGGGTGGCTAACGGGCCGGTCGCGATCGGACCGGGTCAGATTTGGGCCGGAAACCGGCTCGGACCGGTTGAGACCGGACCAATACTCCTAATGGTCCCCCGACCCCGGTTCTGAAACGGCGTGTAAAAAAAAATCGGATGGACCGGTTAAAAAATGGACTGGAACGGTCCAAAAAAAATAGAAAATGTCAGATTTTTCAGTCGTTAACTAGCCGTTGGCAACGGCTCTTTTGACCCCCTAGTTGTTGTCCAACGGCCAAAAAGGGCCATTTTCACCCCCTCTACCCCTCCTAACTATTTTTTTCCTATAAATACTCCCATTATTTCATCATATTTTTCACACAAATCTTCCAATTCTCTCAAATTTTCTACAATATTGTTATTATTCTACTTTTTTTTTTTTTTTAGCGAATATCACTAAGCTATAAGCTTAGTGACAAATTTTATTAATAATAATGAAATCCAAAAAAACAGAGTCTTTACAAACTATTAAATAAAACAAACGACATGTAGAAATTATTAAATAATGTAACACTAGCACATCCTATATACTTGTAATTGAATCACATTTCCCCAATTGGGTTGAGCATTATAAAATGCTAATACCACCAATTTGGGTTATGTTTTCCAATTACCAAGCATTTAACAATCCTTGTGCTAGTTAGTACTAATAAGCCATTACAAATCACGTGTGTAGAAGTTACTTTAATGGTCTTGTAAAATGCGTCAACTTGTGTATCAGTATGTAGCAACTTCTTCAACACTGTTGGAATGAAACGAATGCAGGACCCAAAAGCACGCACAAGCAGCTGGACCATTTGAATGTGCTTCATCAATGAAGAATAAATACTCCCCAATACATCCTCCATCCCCACCATACATATAACGGCGTACAAAGCTGCTACCAGAGTATTATGAACTGACAACGGCCTAGCATCTTCAGTGGACGAAATGCAGGCACTGTGACCAAGAGTATTCCAACGGCCAAATAACACAAGGAGCAAAACACTCCAGAAGCAGCAACTGGAAAGGAACGCACCTGCGCACAACCCATGTCGTGAAGAATCTGAAATGACGAGAAACAGACCATCCTTCGTAACTCCAAGAAAAACTGGAACAAACAGGTTCAATGACCTGTGACATACAACACTGTATTGAACTTGATAATTATTCCCAGGCCAAAAAAATCGCAAAGCAATGCACATACAATACTGTACATAACATTGCAGCACAAAGAGAAAGTCCTGGGAGAAAATGAGACAAAAACAAGCTTCCTTCCACCTGTATACCCTGCAAAATGAACAAACAATGTTAATTAAAAAACCAAGCTCCTCCTCATCTTGACCCAGCTGCTCCATGCTTCATTAATTTAGCTCGATACGTAGGAAGTTGCGTCTTGTCCCAATTCAAAATCCTCCTCCCATTGACACTTAAATCTGTGAAGCGAAAGAATTCTACAACCTCCTCATCATATGCCAAATTAGCCAAGTAGTCTGCCAACCTATTCCCTTCACGAAACACATGAACAAACGTGAAATCGCCTCTACTTCTCATCTCCACTATTTCATCAATTATTTCAGCTATACTCCAAGCAACATCCCAAATACCTTCGATAATATTTTTTAGGAGCAGAGAGTCCGTTTCAATAATAATAGGTGAAGTAACATTTTGTAAACAATACTTCATCGCTTCTCGAATTGCATATGCCTCCGCCCTCACGTTCGACCCTTCCCCTATCAATTGAGCCTTAGCATACACCAAATTTTCTTCATGGTTTCGCAAACAAAACCCAAATGAACTCAGTCCAGGATTCCCTCTACTCGTTCCATCTGTATTACATTTAATAGAACCCATGTCAGGATGCCTCCAAACCACTTTGATATATTTAAATCGCGGCCTAAAATCTTCAAAAAACTTAACTAGCAAGGGCCATTCTTGAGGAGCAGATTGCATACCTGGAAAGCGAAGCACCAAAAACTTATGCAAGTTCCAATTTACCTCGTGTATAACACGCTGAAAAGAGACACTTCCACCATGCGCCAATGTGTTGCGCCTTTTCCATAGTTCCCAAAAAACAAACGCTGGAAAAGCTCGACAAAGCAATCTAAGTCGTGGACGATGTCTACACTTCCAAAACTTGTTAATTACATGTAAAAACCTCCAATCTTGGATCACGAACCCCATTGCATTTGCATAGTACGACCACACATTTTTTGCCATAGAACTCGTAATAAATACATGATCACGAGTTTCCTCTTTTGGTTGCAGACAACACCAACAACGGGATGGGATATTAAAACCAATACGCTTCAACTCATCATCCAATGGAAGCTTATGTTTCCACGCACGCCATAGTACAAACGCAACCTTAAAGGGAATACCTTTCAACCATATCAATTTATAAACATCATTTACAGTACCCTTACCCCTCAAGTAATGATATGCACTGCTCACTGTAAATTGCCCATTGGAATTAAGTTCCCACGAAGCCTTATCCCTTGGTAGCAAGACATTCCCTGGCTGAATATTATCAATAACATGCTGCGCCAATTCATCAGGTAGCGCCTCATACAACAGCTGCTGATTCCACCCATTTGCATTGTAGAAATCCTTCACCACATTCAATTCTTCCTTTATGTAAAACCTGCGAGGTACAACAAAATACAACGCGCCTAAACGCGACCAATTATCATACCAAAAATGTGAAGACCCTCGCTTTACATGCCAAATAATCACATGATCAACCATTTGCCTGACACGTAACATTTTTTGCCAAATAGGAGAGCCATTAGTATACGGCACAATAGAGTAATGCAATTTTTTGCAATACTTATTAGCCATAAAAGTGTTATTCCTGCAACCAAATAAATCAGAAAAGACAACAAACAGAAGTATATTATCAGTTGTTATGGGACAATCCCGAGCCCACAATTTACTTGTATCTCCTTAAGAAATCTAACCCCCTCACAGTTGCCCAAGGTTCACGGGTTAATTTCTCCCAGGATGGAACGGGATAACAGTTCTACGGTAGCGGCACTTCAAACAGTAGAACACTGCGAACTCAAAGAAAACGGAGCAAATCACACGACTTACTAAGACTTACTTAGTATGCAGAAAAGAGAGGAATGCAGTAAGAAGTTTTGTATTTCTGTGTTTCAGTGTGTTGAAATGTTGAAGACTGACCAGTTTATATAGCCATGGGAAATGGAAGGAAGAGTCACCACTAATGGCCACTAACACCACTAACACTGCCACTAATGGCACCTGAATTCATTGCCACTAATGGCTGAATTCACTAAATGTCAGTAATGAATTGTCCACTAATGAGAAAACGTGGGAGAGTGGGAGAACGTGGAGGAATAACTACTCTGGATTAATCAGATTAATCCATTCACATTTCTGTTACACAAACAGATTAAATATTAAATATTAATAATAAAAAATATTAATTAATTAATATTTTTAGTTTTTGTTGGTCCAAAAAATTAAGTCAATCAATTGACCGAAATCCGAAATCCGAAATCTGAAGCCGAAGCCGAGACGAGCGAGCGACGACGACGGCGCGAGGCTTCCCTTCTTCTCAACCCTTTTAAGAGCTAAGAGAAGTGAATTTGTATTTAAACCCAACAAAAGTCTTTTCCTCTACCATTATGGGAGAATGTGCATTTCCTTACTAAAAGGAACCTTTTCACCTTCCCACCCATTTCCCATTCACACTCTATTTATTCCAAAATCCCAACAAAAAGTACCCTACAGAGATGTTTTAGTCCTAAAGTTCCACCATAATTTTGCAAAAAGAGCATTCGCAACATCATACAAGGACTTAAATCCAACACCTCCCTCAGCTAGGGGTTTACACAAAGTAGCCCATGAAGCCCAATGCCTCCTTGAATGCTCCTCAGAATTATTCCAGAAAAAATTAGCAAATATTTTATGAACTTGATCAATAACACTATTTGGAGGATTGGTTGCAGACAAAAGATGAATAGGCATACTTTGTAGGACATGCATAATTAAAACAGCCCTACCTCCATAAGACAACATCTTTGACTTCCAGGATTGCAACTTCTTCCTAATCTTTGACACCAGATCATCAAACTGAGCCTTATTTCTTCTTTTGTGTGTAACAGGACACCCTAAATAAGTAAAAGGAAAAGTACCTCTTTGAATTTGAGAAATATACTCCACCCTATCAACAATGTCCTGCCGCACCCTGTGATACAAATAGACAGCACTCTTTTCTTTGTTAATCCTCTGGCCACTGGCACCCTCATAAGCATCCAACACCCCCATAATCAGCCGCAGGGAGGTAGTATCTGCCGAAGAAAATAAAATAATATCATCTGCATATGCTAAGTGATTGATAGGAGGACTCCACTTAGGCATAGCAAATTCTTTAAACATAGCATTTTGGTGTAAAGCATTCAGGGCCCTGGACAACACCTCAGCTGAGAGAATAAATAAAGTAGGAGACAAAGGGTCCCCTTGCTTCAAACCCCTGGAAGAATTAAAAAAACCATGCGGCTGGCCATTAAAAAGAATAGAATAGCAATTGTTAGATAAAAGCCTCCAAACCATATCAATGCATCTTTCACCAAATCCCATCTTCCTAAGAACTTTAGACAAGAACAGCCAGGACACCCGATCATAGGCCTTCATCATGTCAAGTTTGATGACAACATTGGCCTCTTTGGCTCTTTTTCTAATATCAGCAATAATCTCCTGAGCCAGCAGCACATTCTCAACAATACTCCTTCCCCTAACAAAACCAGCCTGCGTAGGGGATATCAAATCAGGTAACAACTCAACTAACATGTCGTGTAAGACCCTGGAAATCACTTTGTTTGAGAAATTACTCAAACTAATAGGCCGGAGATCAGAAAAAGTAGCAACATTAGGCTTCTTGGGGAGGAGCACTAAATTTGTATGAGATACAAATCTAGGAATTTCATGTCCCACAAAAAAAAGCCTGCACCATACTAGTAAGATCAGCAGCTATGACATCCCAACAGACTTGATAAAACCTCCTTGTAAAGCCATCAGGACCTGAAGCACTGTCACCATTCAGGCCAAAAACTGCAGTCTTCACCTCTTCCATAGAAGGAATTTTCTCAATAGCAAGATTCTGCTCATCACTAACCATTTCAGGGACATGTAACAGTAAATCAAAATTCAAAATCCTGACCATCATTAGCAAATTGTTGTTGAAAAAACCCCACAGCTTCAGCAGCCATATCATCTTCAGCATTTAGCCAGTTTCCAAGCCTATCCTGGATTCTATGAATTTTGAGCTTCTTCCTCCTGCCTTGTACCTGAGCATGAAAAAACTTAGTATTTCTATCACCGTCTTTGAACCACTGAAAACCTGCTTTTTGCTTCCAAAATTCTTTTTCAAAATGCAACACCTTTTTCAATTCAACTTCAGCTTTCTTCAATTGCTCTCTATGATATGCATCAGGTGCCTCTTCCAGCTTAAGCTCATGAGCCTTAATGATATCTTCAAGTGAAGCAATTTGCTGAAAAATATTACCAAAGGTGGACTTGCTCCAACTTGACAGAGCCTGCTTCACTTTCTTCAGTTTCCTTTGGAAAATAATGAATGGATCCCCTACACAATCACACACCCAATTATCCTTCACAACCTGCAAAAAGGAGTCATTCTCAACCCAGAAATTAAGAAACCTGAAGGATTTAATAATATTAGCCGCATCAGTAGAGCATTTAATCAGCAAAGGAGAGTGATCAGATCCAGTCCTGGCAAGGTGTTCAATGTCAATCTTAGGAAAGATTTCCATGAACTCCTGATTAGCAAAACATCTATCAAGCCTCTTCAGCATAAACTGATTCTCAATTCTTCCATTCCACCAAGTATAAATAGAGCCAGTGTAGCCTAAGTCAGTCAACCCACAAGCGGCAATGGTAGCAGCAAAGTCATCAACTTCTGGAGTTAAAACTGGACGACCCCCATATTTTTCTTCTTCAGAAAGAATGACATTAAAATCACCTCCAATCAGCCACGGCTTCACCATAGTAGAAGACAAGAATTGCAAAGAATCCCACAATTCTAATCGCTCTGCCCTGTCACATTTGGCATAAACCAAAGTAATGAAAAATTCCTGATTTTGAACAATATGGTGCAATTTCAAAGTCAATTACTGCTCCTGATCATCAACCACAGTCACACCATAATCATCCCCAATAAAAGCCCAAATCTGTCCATTGACATTCGTAAAAGACCAGTGCATTCCCAATCTCATGCCATAATATTGGACTCTACAGGGATCCTGAAAAGGTTCAAGCAACCCTATAAAATCAAAATGATGGTGCCTATGTAAAGTATTTAACCTTGTGAACGCCTCCTGCGTATTAACTGATCGGATATTCCAAATCAAAGCTTTATTCATCATTAAACTTTTGATTTAGAACTCCGGATAGGTTGTATCCTGGAAATAATTCCAGGCTCTTTCTTAGGACGTCTGACTCCCTTCTTTGGTGCATCTCTAGGTGAGAGATCACCCTCCCTGGCCGTTTGTTGAAAATTGTGGGCTGTAGATTCTTCCTCTTCATCTTCATAACCAGTCTCAGCTTCAACATCATCTTGTAAAATAATCTGCTTACTTGGAGTATGACGCTGCTGCCTAAGTAATATATCCTTGCCATCACTAAATTCTAAAGGATTCAGCAATTCCTTTTCATCCTCTGTGAAATTATCTTTAGAGAAGATCCCAGGTTGGACCAAGTTAGAGTCTGAAGTATTTAAAGGAACGTGAATTCCAACAGAAGTAGGCGTAGGATATAACGGGTCAAAGGCAGGCTTAATCGGGGAAGAATTAGGATTTGTAATGAGCTTTTTCAAGGTATCAAGTGGGATTAAATTTGGATAAGGAGAATATGCAGATCCCACAGCTTGGTTCAAGAGTTTATTAACATCTGCATTTAATATGTTCAAACACCCAGCTCCTATATTTAATGCAGACACAGACTTCAATACATCCTTTTCCAAAAAGGAATCTGCTCCTACACTATCTCCCTCAGCTTTAAGACCAGCTGACGCCTTAATCTCCCCATGCACAATTAACGCAACATTCAAGTCTTCTGCATAGTTACTCACACCCTCAGCTGCATTCACACCTGGTTTTGTACTTAATAAGTTCATCCCCAAAGCTTTAATATCTGTTGTCTCTGGCACATTTACAGTTGAACCAGAACCTATTTTTGAACCTTTAGCTTTAATGGCCGCTGAACTTGTACCATTAACAGCCTCTACAACACACATGCCTGCTTCTTTAATTGCATCAGACACCCCAGATTTACGTTCACCCTCAGCTAGTAAAAACAGATCCTCCTTTTGCAAACCTGGCACCACGACTGCCTCATCGACAATAAATACTCCACGAGAACGAAGCATATCCTTGTCCAACACCCCAGTTCCCCCAGCTTTAATGCGAGAGTCTTTTTTGTCATTTTTAATAACACCTCGTACACCTTCAAAATCTTTGTCCTGGACATCCTTACCTCCAGCTTTAAAACCACCTGCTACTAAATTCACCCCACCTTTATAGACCTGCTCATGTACCCTAGACGTCGGAGTAATAACTGGAACACCTAACTCCTTGTCCAACTGTGTTTTTGTTATCTGCACATCACCCAATCCTTCTTGACCTGGCAAAACAACATCATCCACAATTTCCAAGGCTGCAAAAGCATTGGAATTACGTTGGTGAATTTGTTCACGATCCTCCTGCTTTTGACCCACAACTCCTTTCTTTTTGTTCACAACTTGCCACTCACGATTTACATTACTCTTCCTCGCAACACCCTGATTCTTTGTCTGCTTTCCTTCTAATATATCATTAGGTTTAGTGTTGCTAGGGCCTGCCTCCCCAACAACTTTCCCACTCGTCAACACTCTAGAAACTGGAGGTAAATTACCATTATCATCTTGCCTTGGCACTTGATCATTCCTGTCCTTGTAGAGGTCTGGGTGTAACACACGACATTCATTGTCGTCATGTCCTTGTAAACAACAAGACGAGCAATATTTTGGCAAATAATCATACATAATTTTTATGCACTTGGAGTGTTTAATGCTTGCATCATCATCAACTTCTACAATGTCAATTTCATGTGGCAAATCTCCCAATAAATCTATCTCTACCTTGACTCGTGCACAACTTGGACGAGTGTGGTTAATTGTAGCTGCATCCAAATGCAAGGATTTCAACTAATTATTATTCTACTTTGACTATTTGTTAAAAGTTTATAATTTGACTACTTTATCAAGTTTTAATTGGAGTTTCTATCAAAGTTATATTTGGCTATTTGGTGAAGTTTTCAAATATCAAGTATTGGGTCAATTGGAGGCGCTACTTGGTTGAAATATCAATTTGGCTATTTTTGCAATTTTCGATTATCAAGTATTCAACTAATTAATTGAAGTGAAGGCTCAAGTTTCAACTTCACCTCAATTATACAGTTATATTTGGTTGGCCGTTCCTACTTTCTACTCTTTTATAAATTTTTTTGTCATATATTTATTTTATTTGTTATTATTATGTCTCAAAGAGATTCAATTAGAACTAGTAGTGGGGGGGGGGGGGGGGCACGTGGTCGTAGGAAAAATAGGGGTAAAGAAATTATTGGTAGTTCTAATCAGTTCACTCACATAGATGATTCTCAATATTTAGATGATTCTCAATATTATCATGATGTTAGCGCTAATAATATACTTGATCATGAAATGTTAGAAACACGATATGGGAATCAAAGCGGGGGTTTAATTTAGAAGAAACACCTGAATTTCAAGCTAGTCCACCTGAAGTTCAGTCTGACTTGCTTTCTGTACCTCCTACTAGAATACCGGTTAAACGTAAGGATAGATCTGAGGTGTGAAAATTTGCAACAAAGAATGTTGAATCGCAGACGGCCGTATGTGGGTTTTGTGAAAAAGTGTGGGTTTTTAAAATTGGGAGTAGTGATGGTGAGACGGATAAAATTAGGACCCACTTAAAAAAAGAAACATCTTGAAGAATGGTCAATACGGCCGGGTGTTATATATTTAGGGACCGAACATGGGAGAGTAGCGCATGATGAATCTTCGGGTACCCAAACAAAAATTAACCAAACAACAGGAGGGCTTCTTACTTATGATAAACAAAAGGATAGGGAAGTTATTGCTAAACTAGTTGTCGTCGAGGGTTTACCTTATAGTTTTCCTTCTTGTACTGGTTTTGTTCGTTATGTTCAGTCTATATATAATCACTCTTTTAAAGGTTTTCCTAGAACTACTGTTAAAAATGATATTATTAAATTTAAGAACAAATATCATGATTATGTACGATATTTATTTGATAACTTTGACGCTAGAGTATGTCTTACTACGGATATGGTTCGTTCTACTAATGGATGTGATTATATTACTGTTACTGTTCATTGGATAGATCCTGATTGGGTATTTCAAAAACGTATTATTGCTTATAAGGTTGTTGATGAACCACACACGGGAAATTCTATTTGTAATAAAGTTTCATCAATTTTTTCGTACGTACTGTTTAATTAACAAAGTTTTTAGTACTACGGTAGATAATGCTACAAACAACACATTTGCACTTAAGAACTTGAAACCTATTTTGAACCTCCTTTTTGATGAATTTTTTCATGTTAGGTGTGCATGTCATATTTAAAACTTAGTAGTAAAAATATGGTCTTGATTTGTTTAACGACATTATCAAAAAGGTGAAAATAGCTATTACTTATATTTTTAGAAATAAAAACCAAGACAGAAGAAGAGAATGGGAAAGAAAATGTATAGAATTAGGAATGCCAACTAAGAGAGTCCCAAAGGAAGTTTGTACTAGGTGGAACACTTTATATGAAGCATTGAATGTCGCTTACGATTATAGAGTGATTATTTCTCAAATGTATAATAAACATTTTATGGAAGTCTATCACCTTATAGAGGACGATTGGCAACTTGTTCAACATCTTCTTCAGTTTTTCCAAAAATTTTATGAAGCTACTTTAGAATTTTTCGGAAAATATTATCCAACTACTCCTACCATGTTATATTGTATAGCTGGAATATCAGAATTACTGAAAGTATATAAGCAATATGAAGTTTATAAAGCGGCTATAGAGGCTATGATTGAAAAATTTAGAAAATATTTTTTTTCCAATTCCTCTTCTTTTTTACATTGCTTCTTTGTTGCATCCTGCTTTTTAAAATTAAGTTAACTGAACGACTTGTTAGAGAAATATATGCAAATTTAGACATTACTCCTACTGAAATTGCTACTAACGGATATCCAAGAGTAGAAGATGCTATTGCTAAAGTTTATGCAGATACCGTGGCTATTTTTGCAAAGTACAGATCCTGGGCAGACACTGCTACACCAACAGAACCAATACAATCCACCGGGCAAAGTTCTTCTCAAATGGGCAGAACACATGCATGGATGAGCACTTTTGGGGGACTTGATTAAAAGTTGCTTTCAGAACAGGACGAGTACGAGGAGGAATACAACGAGTTCCAAGTGTATTTAATTCAATATCCGAAGAAACTTACAAACTTTGGAACTCATCATTTGTTGGGTTATTGGAAGAATCAAGAATCGCAATTTCCAATTCTTTCAAAAATGGCTCAGGATATATTAACGATTCAAGCTTCATCAGTTGCATCGGAAAGCGCTTTTAGCCAAGGAAGATTATCACAGATATTCGTTGAAGGAAGAGACAATGGAGACAAGAGTTTAATTCAGGGATTGGATCAGAGCAAGGCAAAGAAACTTTGGTCTACCAGAACTTTCTGAGAAAAAAGGCAAAGCATATCTCGATCAAATTTTGGGCGAGTGAACAAGTGAAAAAGGGAGTCAAACCGGCAATAAAGAAGAAGATGATGATGATGAAGAAGAAGAAGAACCAGAAGGAGATGATGAACAAGAACAACAACGGTCAGTTCCTAAAGAAAAGTCTACGACTATCATCAAGAAACTAGCTAATATGTTTAAAAGAATGTAATTTTCTAAATCAGAATTTTGAAACTACAAGTTTGAAAGTTTAGCTATTGTAGTATGTATTGCACTACTTATGTCTTAAACAATTCAATAAAATTGCTCCAAGTCTTGAAATTCCATCACAACTATTGTCTTCATATATTTTATTTTAAATTTATAGTTTGCGCAAAAATACTACAATTAATTACTAGTTTGTAAATTAGTTCAAATTTTATTTTTATAAAATTAATTCAATAATTAATTCAAAGTTTGAACTTTGAACTTTGAATCATCACTTCAAAATTTTCATTAATTCAAAGTTTAAAAAAATACTACAAGTTTTTAATTCTAAGTTTAAACTTTAAACATTGAAATAAATAAACATCCCAAATATATGTACAAACTTGATAATATTTTGTTGTTATATTTTTCAAATTATCCATCACTTTAAATAAAACGCAAAGGAAAAACAAAAACAAAATACACTTGGCGACTGCCGGACCGGACCGGGCCGACAGTTTGAATGGGCCAATAGCTCTCTTTCAAATATAGCCATCGGCCAACGACAAAAAATGACTACATTTGCCTACCACCCCCTAAACACCCCCCATACAGCCAATCTATTTTTATCTATATATGCCATATTATTTCATCATTATATCACACAATTCACCACTTTCTATTAATTTATCTCTCAAATTACTCTCAAAGGTTATTTTCTAAATTTCTTCCAAAGTTCAAACAATTATAATGGCTGAAAATAAAGCTCCCGCTGCTTCCGGTCCTAGTGAAACAAGACTTGCGGAACGAAGATATCGTTCTGTAGTGTGGCAAATTATTATAAAAGATACTGAAACTCAGAAAGCTAAATGTAGCCTCTGTAAGACAGAATGACAAAGTTAAACTGGTGAGAACGGTGGAGGGACGGAAAAGTTTAGGAAGCACTTAGAAAAACATCATAAGACCGAATGGGATAGAGTAAAATGCTTTAATCCGCGTGATTGAGAAGATGGTTAAGGGAATATCTATGTCATTTCAATTATGTTTTTTCGAATTTCTAGTTTATTTAGTATTTTTGTAATTTTCAAATTCTAGTTTGTTTTTGTCATTTCAATTATGTATTTCCCGAATTTTCAATAAATTGTGTGAATTTTTTTTTCAAATCACGTTTGTTTAGTATTTAGTTATTTACTTTACATTAATAAATTTAAAAATATAATTTACCTAATTATTTTGTTTCATTAAAAAATATAATTTACATAATTATTACAAATGGTGTTTACTTTCATTAATAAATTGTTATGTTTTTCAATTTTCGACTTTATTTGCCTAAAGAAAAAAAACTAAAAAAAAAATATAAAACCGTTAAACCGGACCGACCGACTTAACGGTCGCCGGAACCGGTCTTGACCCGGCTCCAACATTTTTAACCGGATGAGACCGGACCGATTAGACCGGGTTTTTAATGGCTTTGAATTTTTTTTGCCCGGACCGGAACCGATTGCCGGTCCCGGACCGGACCGGAACCGATTGCCGGTCCCGGACCGGACCGGACCAGACCGTTAGCCGCCCTTACTGTATAGCTTTGTTATATCTTATGGGTGTATAACTTTAAGGTATACTAAATAATAGGAGTAGTATACAAGTCTAGATATGGGTGTATACTGTATAAATAATAGTATACAAGTCTAGATGAGTAGGAGATGTAAATAGTTTAAGAGTAGGGCTTGTAAATATGAAACTTATGGATAGAGATGAGTAAATATTTTAATTTTAATGGATATTTTCGTAAACCTCCTTGTACTTTCCAGTTTTGAACCCAGTGGTCTTCTGATGCGACACTAACATTTTTATTCCCCCATAAGAGAACTAATTCACTTATAGTCCCAAGTCGTCAAAATTTCTCGGGGCTCCTGGCAAATTGGCGGCCACGCAAAGAACTCTCTGTTCTTAGATCTCGGCGACCCACCAAGAGTTCTGCTAACTTGAAGCTAAAAGTTAGAGAATTACGGGGGACAAAACAGTGAGATGGCGCTTGAAGTATCTTATTTCTGTAAATCTCCTCGTACTTTTGGGGGAAAATTGCATACACAGCTAGTACTTTACTGGATTGCTAATTAAAATGTTGCTAACATTTACAATGTATTTAAAAATTTAGTCACACTATGGCCATTCGTTGTTATAGGGATTTTTGTATAAGTAACAGTAAGGCTGAAGACATGTTTGCAAATTTAGCTATCATGGGAAAATCCAAGTTGAGGGGAGGCTAGACAGGTTGCATTACCACAATGCAAACAACTTAGATATCGGGGGGTTCTTGTTTCAAGATAATGGAATGATAAAGGAAGATGTTATTCGACGATTTAAAATCGGGTGGTTCAAATAAAGAAGTGCTATAGGGGTGGTATGTGATAGACAAATACTTATCAAAATGAATGGTAAGTACTAGGACATAATAGTTATAAGACAGATAATATTGTATGGTAGTGAATGTTAGGCCACTAAAGTTCAACCACACAAAGATGAATGTGGTAGAGAAGCGAATGCTAAAATGAATGTACGGTCCCACAAGATTAGATAAGATTGAAAATGATCATATTCGATAGAAGGTGCAAGCAACACTCATAGAGGACAAGATGAAAGAACGTCGCTTGAGATTACGTCCTGCATTGACCTACGGCAATCTGATCTTGCTTCATGTTACTGTGCGAATATCCTTGTTCATCTTCTTATACTGACTTTGTGCTAGGTTAGCATTTTACTTGAGTATCATTATCTTTCCAACAAGAAGAAAACAACTTAAGGGAGAAAAAGGGAAAGGACAAAAATTATTTGTTTTAACATTTGGACGTGAGGGGTCGTTAAAAATAGCTGGTTCTGTTAGTTTGTTTAGACAGACTAAAACTGACAAGTTTTTGCAAAGTTAAAGGACTAAAACTGCTCCACTGTATATTTAAAGGACAATTTTTGATCAACCCCTAAAGTTAAAAGACAATTTATGCCATTTGCTCTACAAAGAACCACTGTTGTTTAAAGTCGCTCCTATGTTAGATCTTATTCAATCTAATAAATTATTTGCATTCATCAAATATTGATAAACCAAGAAGAATCTGATGTCTCGTCATAAAAGGGGAGCTTACTCTAATGCACATGTGCAAAATATTTGATATACATATGATGCACTATAATGGTCCAACTTTTTTGTCCTCCCTGAGTCAGCTTGTTGGCGCACCATATAATATGGCAAAGGCCAATGGGGCACGACAAATGCGGGACATGACTGGCCAAACTCTTAATGAGACGGGTTAGAAGTAGATGCGGAGCCAATATTTAAAGTTTAGGGGTTCATGCTTCTAATTTTTTTAAATTACGAAGTTCTAAATTAAAAATTTGTATAGATTATATAAAAAAAAATTAAGATAAATAGAGGGTTTGAACCAACCCGGGCTCGGCCGAACCCCCTATTACTACACTAGCTCAGCCCCTGGGTAGAAGAACATTATTCAAGGTAAGACAGACGAGGCAAACCTTGCGGGCATCGTCGCAGCTCAGAAGCATCAAGTTCATCGAATTCAATATGTTCAATGCGTGACAAAGATATAAAATGAGTTAAAGTTACCAGCAGAGCTTTTATTTATTATACTTTTTATTAAACATCAGTATATTTGAATCAATAATTTAAAAAATAAAATGAGTTAAAGTTACCAGCAGAGCTTTTGCTACTTGAAATGTCAGCCCCTTTGGAAGAATTCATTTCAAAACTTATAAGTGATATCATTACATCAAATGATTTGTGAACGTTTTGAACGTGTTCCCTTTGAGAAGTGTTGTTCTTTATGCGCCCATTATCATTTTTTTTTTTTTTTTTTTTTTGGGGTAGAACATTATCATTCTTTCTTATTTCTGTCTTTTGTGACTTTTCGAGTCATCCGTCAATATCTTATGCATATTGACAAAAGATACACTGATTTTCATAAAAGTTGTCCACATAGTTTCGGGACACACATTATCTATGGATGGTAGTGCTGTCAAAATGGGCCGGCCCGACCCAGCCCGACCCAGCCCACGTGGGTTTTGTAATTTTTCGGGCCAGGCCGGGCCGGCCGACAATTCACACGGGCCATTAAATTATTAGCCCAACCCAGCCCTATGTGGGCTGCAGGCCGGGCCGGGCTAGCCTACCATTATTTATTATTTATTATTTCTTAATAATATTAGTTTGATTTTTGAATTTTTAATAATAGTAGTAAAAATTTCGCCAGCAGCCACTTTTAACACTGGTATTTAGTTTGAGGCCACTATTTTCTTTGGTCTTACACTAGAGGCCACTTTTGGGTCTTTACTAAATAAATGTTGACTTAAGTTCTGATAGTTGACTGAAGTTCAGTCCATACGGCCCCTGGACTGAAGTTTCATCTCTTAAGGACTGAACTTTCAGTCCATATGGCCATGGACTGAACTTCAGTCCATGATTTGGCCATGGACTTAACTTCAGTCCATGGCCATGGACTGAACTTCAGTCCATGATATGGCCATGGACTGAACTTCAGTCCATGGCCATGGACTGAAGTTCCATCTTAAGGACTGGACTGAAATTCAGTCCATATGGCCGTGGATTGAAGTTCAATCTTTAAGGACTGAACTTCAATCCGGCCTCTGGACTGAAGTTCTATCTCTTTAAGCAAAAGTGGCCACAAACTAAATGTTTTGGTATTAGTGGCCTGTGCCTAAAGACCAGTGGCAAAAGTGGTCTTTCGTGCACTTAGCCCATAATAGTATATACTAGATGTAAACCAAATATTACCATGATATCCAGCTGAACAATTCTTATAAAGGAGATAATATAACAAGCAAAAATATAGTACAAACTTTGGTGTCAAAAAGTATCCAATGCGAACTTAAAATTTATTTCAATTGTCATTAGTTAAAAGAGAATCTTAATTTCATAAAATTCCTGAAGCAATTTCAGATATCATAAACTGTTGTTAACACAATATAATCAGAAAAAAATTTACAAACTTTGATAAGTCACCACACACATTTGGTAAATTGTTATTCTCCAAGAACCCGTATTCCAAATAACATTAAAACGAAAACATAAAAAGATACCAATAATATAATATTTGTCAAAATATAAATACTGAAAAATCGCAACGTAATATTCAAAACTAGAAGCTATGTTTCATTATTTTTAGACTGGTCCTTATTTTATTATTTAAATTATTTTATTTAATTAAGCCCACGGGCCGGCCCAGCCCAGCCTCACCCAAGCCTCACGGGCCGTGGGCTTGCGTGGATCGGGCTAAAAAGCCTCAGTGTTTCGTGGGCTAAAAAAATCTTAGCCCAACCCTATTAAATTACGGGTCAGGCCGGGCCAGCCCAGCGGGCCAAGCCCATATTGACGGCTCTAATGGATGGTATTCTATGTAGTGAGGTTGCATAATTGAAGAAGATGTGGTGTGTTTTGCAATGAACGGTACTGTCCCATTTTGTTTGTCATACTTTCCTTATTAGTCTGTCCCAAAAAGATTGGCATACTTCTATATTTGGTAATAATTCAACTCTAAAGTTACTTTTTGACTCATTTATAACCACACAAATATTCATAGCTTATTTTAGACCACAAGTTTCAAAAGTCTTCCTTACTTTATTAAATTTTGTGCCAAGTCAAACTATGACAAACAAATAGGGACGGAGGGAGTATTATGTTCAAATGATGAAAAATTTTCTACTAAATCAATGAAAACTTGAGACTTTTGCTTTGAAAATCTTTTAGAGTTAGAAGGAGCTCTAACAAAGCGGGACTTCGGAAGAATAGTTAAGTTAAAAGAAAATAAAATAGAGTAGCACAGTGGGAAAAAAATCTTAAATTGGGTGGAGGGACGGGTTGTGTGGGGGGTGCAAAGATGTAAATAAAAGAAAATGTTAAATGAGACAAGGTAGGACAAGGAGAGTTAAAAGTTAAAATTATGACGAGTTAGGACTCACGTTGCCAGTTAAGCTCCTTCGCTCCATTTACCTTAGGTTCATGTGTGCGATGGATTCGATAAAAAGACTTCTAATTACGACCATGCATTATGGTAAGATGTATAAGATTTTTTCACTTTCAATAATAGTTTTGAGGTTCGATCATTGAGAATAAAAAGTTTTTCTGTAGAAAAGATTCTTTCTTAATTAGTAGACTCCTAATCTTGATTAGGTAAGTAATTCCCAACCTCTCACATGAATGATATGAGAAGAAAAAAAATACTCAAAAGAGGAAAACCAAGATAGGAAAACAATAATCGAATCCGTCATTTTCTCAATAATAGAATAAGTAATGCCTACGTTTATATTTTCATTTCTTGGTAGAACTATTTAACATTGCAAGTGGTCCACGTTGGCAAACATACTGTTTGTGTTCGTAGCACAGATGGGGATGCAAGTTAAATATGTGGCCAAATATAAGACAACCACCAAATCATAAGGGGATATTCATTTGGCTTTGGGTGTTTGGGAGTGTTTGACAAGTTTTAGAACAACAACATTTACTTCTCTCTCTCTTTTTTTTCTTTTCTTAATATCTCATCAAAATACCTTTCTGTCCCTAAAGATTCTCAATATCCGACTATTTTACAATACGTCAATTTGCTTTACACAGAGTGAAATAACATAAATCAGGTTAGTGGACTCTAAATATCAAACTAATTTTTTAATATCATATGGCTAAACCGATAGCAGTGTCAACATGACAAAGTCACTAAGGTTTCGACAAGCATTACAATTTATGTTCTAACCTTTTGGTACTGTTTCTACATAATGAATGCGCCTTAACCACTTTACCAAAACTTTGCTCGTACATCTCTATCAAGCTCTATCAGCATAGGAAGAGTAGAAGGACCAAATAGTTGATCAATTACACAATCAAAGTCAAATCGGTTTACACTTCTTGTCATGCCTAGTAAATTGACCATGTCACGTGAATACCAATATATAAATTTTCTTATTTTTTATAAAGAAACAATTTGATGGACAGACATACAGACTTATTCAGTTTTCAGTGAGAAGTGACTCATTATGAAATCGTTTCAGGATCTACAGATCTAGAATGTTCGTAGTGTAACAATCCTTTATTTTTATCTTGGCCGTTCATTCATCTACCCAAGTCAACTTTAGATTTTATCTTTAAAAAAAAAAGTCGTAAATAGGGTTTTTGCATTTAATACATATAGGATCTCGAAAATTTTCTGGACACATTTATCAACATGTTACTTAGAAAACAAATGAATGTCGATGGATCCGTGAACTATGGACGTGAAATAAAAAGAGGTGAACATTGATTTGAACAGAATTTGGTTGAAGTTTAATACTTAATAAAATTAGAAGTAGAAGTAGAAGTTAGAAATAAAATTCGCATATCAGTAAGACCTTTTTATAGTACGTGATGTTTGTCCAAAAATTTTCTTGATCGAGATATTGTAAAGAATATTGATACTTTTTTTTTTTTTTATGTCCAACCTTTTACTAACAATTTTCCACTAAATAATAGGTGTATTGGGTAGAAATTTACCAAGCCTCGGCGTTGGAGCTTGGGGAATGGTTTGGTTGGATTTCTTAGAAACGATCCCTCGAAGAAGCTCAGTCGGTCTAGCCTCGGACGAGAAATGGATCTTGGCTACAAGTTACCACTCGACGCAATTAAGGTATAACCGTCATGAGGCATGTGGGTTACCCCTCAGTAGAGGTTGTTTCTTCGGTGGATAGAGTTTCACCTTTTGTAACTCTTGACCGTTACCTGCACATTTAATAGGATAATCATGGGCCAGCCATGATCAGAACGTGGAGTAATGACTATTGAATGTGTTTATTGCTCTTCTTACTCTTGTAAACTATAAATAGTCATGGAGAAATTATGTAAAGGCATCTAGAAATATATGAAAAACACTTATTTCTTGTCTCTTAACAGCTGTTCAATTCTCTTTACTAAATTTCTTGTTATTTTACGGCTTTGATACAAATAATTGCTAGTTAACCCAAAACAAATTCGATTTATTGTCCTAATTAGATGTAGGCCAACACAAATTGGCGCCGTCTGTGGGGAATTAGCAATAATATTTGTTCCGAAGTCATGCATTTAGCTTACACATTATCTCTGTCAATTTCATCAAATGACGAACAACACTTATCGTACAGGCACAACAACAGGGGCACAGTCTCCTAAAAGGGTTGTGGGCGTCATAACTGGCGGATCGGAGGTGAATGGTGTCAATTTTGCTACTACGAAGAAATCCACCAAACTATCAGTCATCATGGAAAGAAGGACTCACGCCAGTGGGTCGGAGAATGAAATAATCTTCGAAGAGAAAAATTGCGATGGGATGATGTTTCTCTGTCATGATGCTCTAGTAATCATGTTGAGAATTAATGATTGTGATGTCAAGCGAGTCTTGATCGAACCTAGAAGCTCGATAAATATCATTAATTATGGAGCTATTAAGAAAATGTGGTTGGAGGACCTCGTTGTCCCGAAGGCAATCATACTGACAAGGTTCAACAACTCCACAGAAAAGATACTAGGGGAAATCACCCTCACTACAACTGTCGAAGGAGTTGATAAGAAAATCGTTTTTTCAAGTGATGGCCGAAAATATGGCTTACAATGCTATCCTTGGGAGACCTTGGATTCATGAGATGGAAGCCGTTCCATCTACCTTGCACCAAGTTGTTAAATTCCCATGTATGGGGAATTCGAGCCATCCGAGGTGAGCAGCGAATAGCTCAGGAATGCTACTCAGTTGTTACGAAAAGTGGAATCGCCACGACTGGGCCATAATTGCAATTAATCGGCTCGAAGCATGATGATGAGGAGGGGTCAGCTCTTGAAGTAAGCTCTCAAGGAGAAATAGAGAAGGCTCCGACGTTCATACAAGAGCCTCGGAAGCAAAAGGCTGAGGACTTCATCATCGACGAGTTGGAATCTTATGCTCTATCAGAGGAATTTTTAGAAAAAAAGGTGTTTGTAAGCTCGGAGCTGGATACCGAGTCAAAGAAAGCTCTCATTGAGTTGCTGAAAGCAAATGATGACTGCTTCGCCTAGTCTTATACGGACATGGTAGGGATTGACCCAGAGATAATGACACATAAGTTGAATGTGGATCCCAACCACCCCTCGGTGAAACAAAAGAAGAGGCAGCATGCTGGTGTGAAGAAGAAGGCAATTCAAGATGAGACAAAGAGGCTGCTCGATAACGACTTCATCAGGGAGGTGAAATATCTCGATTGGCTCGCCAATGTGGTGGTGGTGCCAAACAAAAATGGCAAGTGGAGGATGTGTGTTGATTACATCGACTTGAATAAAGCTTGTACAAAGGATTCATATCCTTTACCTCAAATAGATAGGTTGATAGACTCCACGGCTGGACACAAACTGTTGACCTTTTTAGATGCATATTCGGGGTATAATCAAGTTCTAATAGAGCTAAGCAATGAAAATAAACTTCTTTCATCACTGATGGAGGAACATATTGTTACAAGGTTGTAATCACCTAATTTTGGCACCAAAATTTATAAATTGCTCAAAATAGTCGTATTAGATTATAAGGATGTTGGTCGAATTTTTCTTAAAATTTTTAATCTTTTGTTTTAACTAAATTTGTCAGTAATCGTGGAAGAAAATTAAAAAAAAAAATTATTAGTACGTGCGTAATTGTAATTCTATGTTTAATTGTGATGTTAGCGCAGACTATGTGATTTTATGTTGATTAATTTAGTATGTAGTGCCTTTTAAATGGCCATTTGTAAGAAAACAGTAGCCCAAAACACAAGTCCACAAGCCCAAGTTTCAATCCAGCCCACTAGCCCAAAAGTCCTATGTATATAAGTTATTTTTCCACCTCATTTTCATTTTACACCCCCAAAGTCACATGGACTTGGCCAAGCCTTGGCCGAAAATCCCTCAGTCGCAGGAATTCCCCCCCCCCCCCCACCGCGGAACCACCGCACTGCCGCCGGCGGCCACCACCTTCGGTGGCCGGAAAAAATACAAAAATATACCAATCGAAAGATCTCAGCCCCCTCTTTCCATTTCTGCTATTGTTTTCTTCAAAAAGTGGACCGTTTGGAGTAGATCGACGGTCAAAGACTCGGTCAAAGCACAATTCCGGCCGCCTTGACTTTTTTCCGGTGAGTTTTTCGTTCTTTTCTCTTCTCCTTACTTCCCCCTCTCACCCCCATATCCCGTTTTCCCAAAAACCCCCATCGCTTTGCCCGTTTCTTTTTTCTTTCCCCTGTCCGTTTCTGTTTTCCTTTTCTTCTTCTTATTTTGTTCTTTTTTTCCCTTTTTTGTCATGTTGTTTGAGGATGATGTCGAGAGGCTATGATGTTGTGATTTGGGGGCTGTGATGGTAATTTTTTTAATATTGAGGCAGTGTACGAGACCGGGGCGGGGCTGTTTCTAGTTGTTGACAAGGCTGTGATGCTAATGGCATCAGTTTTGGAAAAGCAGCGATAGTGAAACTGTTACGATGGCGTGATGAGGTGACGCAGTTTGGCGGGCTGTTTCATGGAAGCTATAGTTATGGTTTGATGACTGTTTTGGCTCGTATTGATAGGGATTCAAGGCTGAGTTGTTGGTCACTTTTGGTTGTATAACGATACCCTGGCATTGATGTAACAATGGTGGCTGCCTCAATGGAGCAGCGTCGCTCGCGGACGAAGGCACAAAGCAAGGCAGTAGGCTTTGGTGCAGCGGTTTAGCTTGGCGGTTAGAACCTTAGTCTTTCTCTCTTTTTAATTATTTTTGTCTTTGTTCTGATTAGGATAGTAATCGCGCACACACGTGTCTATGAATTATACATGTATATGTGAATCAATGCAAAGTGGCATCTTCTGTTTTTGCTCAACAAGCAGTAGTATCAGGTTCAAATGTTTGGTTTGTTTGGGCATGAAAATCCCCTATATTTAGCTCTGACCAAGCATGGTATGTTTTGAGTTTGAAATTCGTCTTAGTTCCCTGCGTGCTTGGCTTCCATTTGTGTGAGTCTGTAGTCTATTTTGAATTATGGTAAGAATATTTTAAGCTGTTCCATTCAGAGTTTTTTGTTGCCTGTTTGTCATGCTAATTTTGTAAAGAAATTATAACTACGTTGAGAGGTTGACACGGGTGGTGTGTGAATTGTTTCCAATATGTGAAGTTTAAACATCCAAAATATGGAACCGAGTTGAGTAATTGTCTTAGTTTCCTTGTTAATTTGTTTCGAGCAATCGTCTGTTTTAACAAGTATGTATCATCCATTTTGAAGATTTAGTTTATTTTAAGTTTGAATCTGGACTCGCTTGCTAAGAGTTTCACAAGTCTAGGGTCTTTCGACCACCTTGAGACTTCTAGGAAGGGGTAAAAGTTTAGTTTTAAGGAGGTTCAACAGTATGTGAAGTTTCTGGGAACTTCAGTGTGTTCTTGAATTTGTTAGGAGTAGGGTTTGTTGGTTTTTGGTTAGTCTTTGTGTTGAAATCAGCATGTAGTTGTGCAGATTTTCAAGTAGGATTTTTCAGGCTTTAGCTTGCAGCAAGTAGGGCCACTGGACCCCTTTAGGACGGACAATAGAGTGGCTGCACTGTTGAAGTAGTGTGGCTGTCTACTGTTGTACTATGCTGAAATTGAGAGATTTTTGTCTAGTGTACTCAAGTGTGTAGGGGTGTGGGCTTGTACCTTTTGTACAAGTCCACACTCCAACCTTTCTCTTATATTTTTTCAGCTATAAAAGGGGGCATTTATTACCCTCTTTTGACACCACCTACCGGCTGAAAATACAACCAACAATCAGTTGAAATTACACTTGAATTGAGAGAAAATACTTGAAAAAAAAAATAGTAAGTTGGAGGGATAGATTTAGAACCAAAAAGCCTTCATACCTAAGGTATTTTAGAGCATAAATCTAAGCTTTTAAGGGTTAAATAGAGGGTAAAAGAAAGCTGTTGTTGTTGCTGAGCTTGCTATGTTTTAATGGTTTGTTGCTGATGATTTCTATTGTTGATTTTGGGCTCCACTCTTGTTTTCGGGAGGTGTTCTTTGTAATTCTTGGGAAGATTTTAACTCATTAGGTAAACTCTCTAAACTCATCTTTTTATATGCTGCAAGCAGCTATTCATACTTATAATATGACCTGTTTAATGCCCTGAATGATAGTGAAAGCATGTCCAAAATGACACCTATATTGTACGTTTCTGTTCATATCTTTGTTTGCCTTGTGGATGTTAATGCTATATCAATAAGTTTGAGCCCAGGTCCCTAAGCCCACCATTGTGTTTGCCTGGTTTAAGAAGATAGAAGTTGCAAATTATACGCATAACACTCTTCTCATGGGCTGGTTTAAAAAATCAGATCTGTTACTGATGTAATTAAGCTTTAAAAACTGGTTAGATATGAAAGTTATGCCAATTCAGGCTGTTTCATGACATCTTTTGTTTAATAAAGATTAGAAGTGGCTAAATACGAATGTATAGGCAAAACTAGGATATGGAATGCAATCTCCTCTTTGAAGAAAACGATACTAACGTCCAAACAGGAACAGACACGAGATTTGCCAATTACTCCACTTTTAAGGTTGGCTCTTAAGTTAAGGCCACAAGTTTTAATAAGAGTGGGCCATTGGATAAAATCATGTATGTTAAAAGGCTTATTTATTTCATTTGTGAATCACTAATGTTTATTTATTTATATTCTTTGTATCAAATGTAAAAGATTATCAAATCGAAGAGACAATACGATTAGGCAAACTTATAGGAATGAGAAGACTCATGCAATTAGGCACAAACGATAGGTATGATTTGCATCTAATTATTAGGCTAAAAGAAAACTAAATTGAGTTAAATCAATTTTAAATTAATTATTTCGAAAAATTAAATAAACTCTTTTAAAGATAGACCAGTCCTTTGTGAGGTTGGAAATGTGCAATACGTTTTATTTATTTATGAAACAAAGTGTAAATTCGTCCAGTCCTCCGTGAGGCTGGATAAGAATAACGCTTTTAATTTTCTTAAATCAAAGTATCATATTCAAATTAACGACATTAATATAATAACCATATTTTAATAAATTAAAATTGCGACAATAAAGCAACTGTGCTTGGCACAGGACTCGAGGATGCCTAATACCTTCCCGAGAGTCAACTGAGAACCTTACCCGAATCTCTAACGCAGACCATTAGACGAGTCATAGGTGTTCCAAGGTACCTTTTGGTGACTTGGCACACCTTAAACTATGTCAAGTGGCGACTCTGAAAAATCTCTAAATAATTTTGTACCTTTTTGAACACCAGCCACGAGCCTTTAAATAATAAACCGCAACCCCTCAGTGCAATAAATTTTTAGGGCGTGACAAAGGTGATGCCCTTTGGTCTAAAAAATACTGGGGCAACTTATCAAAGGTTGGTATATCGGATGTTCAAAGATTATATCGGTAAAATAATGTAGGCCTATATAGATGACATCCTAGTAAAATCAATTCGATTGGAGGATAACTTGAACCACCTGAGGGAAGCTTTTGCGATTTTGAGGCAATATTGCATGAAACTAAACCCTGAAACGTGTGCTTTTAGGGTCGACTTAGGTAAGTTATTAGGATTTATTGTCTCTGAATGAGGCATCGAAGCAAACCCTGATAAAATCAAGGCTACACAAGAGATCCCCAAGGAATAGACGAGCCCAAAATAAGTTCAGCATTTGACCGGCCAGCTTGCCGCTCTAAGTAGATTTATCTCGAGGTCATCCGAGCGATGCCACATATTCTTTTATGTTTTGAAAAAGAACACTACCTCTGAATGGACTTTCCGAATGTAGAGAAGCATTGAAGGAGCTAAAGCATTATTTGGAAAACGCACCATTACTCGCTAAACCAAAGGACATGAAGACGCTACTAGTGTATTTAGCTGTCTCCGAGGTGGCAGTCAATGTAGTTTTAGTTCGAGAAGAGGATGTAAAGCATCAACCAATATATTATATCAGCAAGACTCTTCTCGACGCTGAAACAAGGTACCCTCGCTTAGAGAAATTAGCACTTGCATTAATTATGACATCTCGTAAGTTTTGCCCTTATTTTCAATGCCATCTCATAGCTGTAGTCACAACATTCCCCTTGAGAACAATATTACATAAGTCTGAACTGTCGGGGAGATTATCTAAATGGGCAGTTGAGTTAAGTGAGTATGACATTGTATATCAGCCTCGAACTGCCATAAAATCTCAAGTGTTGGCAGATTTCTTAGCCGATTTTAGTGCCAGGATACTATTAAAACCAAACCAAATAAAATTAAAACTATCGATTTGGTTATTGTCGGTTTAGTTTGGTTAATCAGTTTTTGACAAACAAAATAGCAATGAACGTAAGAAAAATAATAAAGATAACTATTCTTAAATAAGAATGATAAAGATGACCATAAATATTTTTTACTTGCTTGAAATGCTCATATACGTAATAGAAAGGAAATTTTAGTAATTCAACAATCACTAGAAATTGTGTATCATGTTTTGCCTATCATTAAGAGAAATAAAATACTATAAAATAAATTTATTTGCTGCTAGTCAGGCCATCTGCCAAGTTTTTTCTTATTAGTGATATTACTCTATCCTGGGCAATAGCATATCATGTTCATATATAAGTCGGGCGGAGTGCACCAAAGGCCACTTTTGGCAGTGGTCTTTAGTTTGAAGCCACTTTTTTTATTGGTTTTACATGAGAGGCCACTTTTTGGAACTTCAATTTTTTGGGTTGAACTTCACACAAGTTCAGCCCATAAGGATTGAAGTTCAACTTCAGCCCACAAGGGTTGAAGTTTACACATCTATACCTAAAAGTTCAGCCCTTACAGATTGAAGTTGAAACTTCATAATTTAGGTCATGAAGTTTAACCCACAAGGTTTGAACTTCAGTCCACAATGATTGAAGTTCCAAAAAGTGGCCTCTCATGTAAGACCATTAAAAAAAACGGCTTCAAACTAAATACCAGTGACAAAAGTGGCATGTGGGTGAAAAATTTACATATAAGTCGAAGTGGTAATTACAAGGAAATTTTACAGTCTATAGACTTTTTAAAGTATTAATTAAATAAAATAGATACATTTTAACTTATTTGTGGTATTTAGACCTTTAGTCATATGTAGGTTTCTTTTTGTAGCCATTTTCAAAATCAGTTTAAGTCCCTTAACTGTGCCTATTTTTATGGGAAGATGTGACTTTCTGTTGGACTCTATTTATTAGTAGTTATTAATCTGTATTAACTACGTTGTAACTCTTCAATTTCCTCCTATTTTTATGCGACGAATATGCATCTTAAACATTCGTAAGCCAGTACCATTAGGTTTGAAATATATATATCAGCTATGAAATAAATATTCATTAGGTATTCTGTATCTGCATATCAGCTTGTTGTAACTAGTGGGTGGTATAAAATATATATCATATATGAAATAGATATTCATTAGATTTTCTGTATCTGCATATTAGCTTGTTGTAACTAGAGAGTGGTATAAAATATATATCAGATATGAAATAAATATTCATTAGGTATTCTGTATCTGCATATCAGCTTGATGTAACTAGAATTTGTATTCATCAATCCATTCTCCTTCATATTGAATCAAAACCTTAATTGGTGACATATTCTGATGATATTCACGCAATATAATGTTCAACATGGATGTTGATTTCTCTTGAATGTGTTTTCCAATTACTCTGCTAATATCACTGTATATATGGATATATATAGTGGGTAAGATTCTTCAATACGTGCATTGTGGGATTCCTGATTTTACGCATACTGGGATTCCTGATTTTAGCAGATTTTCGGCTGCTGAGATTTAAGGGAATCAGCGCTAGTTTTTAGGAGATATTCACGCAGATTCTTTAGATGTTAGGATATCCATGTACATATTATTTAGCATCAAATTTGGTTAGCCATTGATGTATGTTAAATATGTCTATTAAACAGTAGGGCTATGTAAGATACTGGGTTAGTTATGAAATTTTCCCTAATTACAATTGATCCACAATTTTATGCAAGTAAAGTTCTAACTGAGAGCCTCTAATTACTGGCGAACAAGAGTGATTATACTAAATCATAAGTAATACAAAGTTGTGAGAACCTTGTTTACTAATCACCTTTATTTTTACTCAGTTGTTGCCTTGTTAGATTCTTGTTGTGCTTAAGAACACAGTTAGTTAAGTCCAATTCATTTACTCTACTATAAGTTTGTTGAAAAGATATAATAAACTTAAAATTAAACTGTATAAAATTTAATATATATTAGTTCGGTTCAGTTATTTTTTCGATTATTTTTTATTAAACTAAAACCAAAACCAAATATTACTGATTATTAAAAATTAAATACCAAACCAAATCAAAACTAATAAAATATTAATTATTTTAATCGATTTGATTTGGATCGATTTTTAAACAAATCCTATTTGATGTAGAAGTCATTGTAGATAAGTAATTCAGGTTAGGTGTAAGTACCCTAGATTTACAGCTACATTGAGAATCTAAGGTTTTATTGTCAAAGCCACACACGTGTTTTAATAAGTCCAAAAAGGAATCTTATTCCATTATATACCTACCACATTATTTGTCACAACCCCCTCTCTCTTATCACTCTCATCACTCCCACATTGCTTCTTCCGGCGGATCACCCTCGCCGGAGCCGGTCAAAACCCGACCCGACCCATTTTCCCAGATATGGATGACTACTCGAATTTGTTCTTGGAAGAGACATCTTTTTACAATAGGATAGTCTTGGGTGCATTATTGCCAGAATCATGGTGGGGTCCACTTCCTCATATGCTTCAAGGTTGGCTACGTAATTACATTGGTGGGGTCCTCCTTTACTTTATCTCTGGTGCACTTTGGTGTCTCTACATCTATCACTTGAAACGCAATGTCTATATTCCTAAAGGTATTTTGTTTTTCTTGTTTTTTGAAGTTCTTTTTATATTAACGTCCTGGACGCTGTGTGAACGCTGGATGCTTTGTGCACTGAATGTTCTTTTTGCGAATAAGTGATGTTGGTTTTATGTAGATTTGTCTTTTTTGTTTCTGTTTTAAATAATGGTGGTGCTAAGGCCAGTTTGCACGAACATCGACTATGTAGATTTCTTTTTATGTTTTATGTGAGAATGCTTTTGGTGAGGGGTAAGAGTAAGTATACAGTCAATAAATTACACATGCATTCACATCTTATGTTGGTCTAGTTGGGATACATAGGTTATACACTGATTATATACATTGTATACGGAAAAAAGGGCTATTTTTTGTTTAAGCGGCGTAATCACTGTCAGGCAGTGTAAAAATCCCTAGTTTCAAATTGTGCGCTACTTGCCCTCGGGGATTTAGCAGTTTACCTAGATTAATTAATGATTCCTTTAAGTTCTAAACATGTCTATCAATTTATCCATGAACGTAATGATTCCATGTATTTTATGCTTTCATAAAATAGTGTTAAATCTTGCTTCATATTTATTTGGTGAAAAGGAGAAACTATGGGCTCATGAACATTTTTACTGCAGATGCCATCCCTTCAAACAAAGCAATGCTCTTGCAAATATCAGTTGCCATGAAGGCTATGCCGTGGTACTGTATGCTTCCATCCGTTTCTGAGTACATGATTGAAAATGGATGGACAAAATGTTTTGCAAGAATAAGTGATGTTGGATGGCTTTCCTACATCATCTATGCGGCTGTTTATCTTGTAATAGTGGAATTTGGGATCTATTGGATGCATAGGGAGTTGCATGACATAAAACCTCTGTACAAATATCTTCATGCTACTCATCATATTTACAACAAGCAGAACACACTTTCTCCGTTTGCTGGTAAGCTCTCAAGTCTAGTCATCTCAGAATAGTGGCTTACTGCAATAACTTCTTGGTGGTCCTTTTCTTTGGTTAGAGAGTTTGGCTGAAGTGGCCGGTTAGACTCATTTTACCAGGACTACCATCAGTCTCTCACGAAGGATACTTGAAATGAAATTAAGTCTATGGTAATAAAATAAATCATTGGAATTTCGTCTCTCGCCTTTGACTTGTTTGTGTATGAATCGAGTTTACTCCAGAAGCATGGAAAAGTTTATGGTCAACAAAATTTTCTTTTCGTTTCATTTTCGAATTTTTTTTTTCTTCAATCATATCATGATTTCAAGAAAAACTCCAATCCATACCAATAACCCCATTCAACAAATCCTAAAAGAAGAAAAGGAAAAAAATTTAAGCAAATTTCTCAAAGTGTTCGGCTAAAAGAGGATTCCAATGTTTCCACCACAAAGAGAACTAATGAGACTTGTGTTGGCCCTTAACAGCTCTACTGTTTCATCTAGTCTATCAGCAGAACAACCTCTAATCCCATGCACAGCTGCATAACACCTCCCAATCTTTTCTGTTTTCACATGCGCACTCACTAATTTACACCAAACTCAGTCCCACTCTCTTTATTGTATAAATACACATTGTTCCATGCACACCTACTTTGTCTTTCTTTTTCTAAGTGATGAAAGCTTGTAGTTTCCTTTATTTCATTCGGTAAAAAAGATCTCCAACTTGTTTGGAATTGAGGCATAGTTGTTGTGTGGTAAAAAAGATAAAGAAAAACCGATAATGATCCCGCATATATTAAAGGGAATATTTTTTTTGTTCTTCCAAACAAGTTTTCCACTAGAATACCTACATGCATCTAAGAAATTACTTCATCAAATACTCCCTCCGTCCCATTTTAGTTGTCACTTTTAGCCTTTTCACGTCCATTAAGAAAACCATTAAAATGGTGTATATTTTACTATGTTACCCCTATTTAATGTTTGGCTATTAGCTTTTTTGGAGAAATTTTTGTAATTATTAAGGGTATAGTTGGAAAGAACTAATATATTTTGTCTTGAAATCCTAAAGCGTCAACTAATTTGGGACAAATAAATCTTGCTAAAACGTCAACTAATTTGGGACGGAGGGAGTATTAAAATCTTTTCTTTTCCCCTTTTTGGCCTAGATTTTCCTTCCTCCTCTCTAATTGAGTTACAGAGTCTAAATGCCTAGTTCTGTAGATCAAACATTACGAAGTTGCAGCTGCTTTGTCTTTTGTAACCATGATATTATTTCTGACCTTCTGAACCTTTTTTTCTCGTAAGCTTCAACTCTTCACAATGCATATTAGTTCCAGGAAAATTGTTTGCTAAATCGTCTCAGTATTGCAAGCTAACTGATTAATGGTGTCCAGTTATTCAACCATTCATTTATGTGTCACTTTCGTGTTGTAATTTTCTGATATTCACAAGCTAATTTGACCTCTCAATGTTAAAGCTTCTTTATGGTGCATGTGGCCATAGTTCTGTTATGAGAGCTTCATAATGATCTAACGTGTTCTAACATGTTCTGCTACCCAGGATTGGCATTCCACCCATTGGATGGGATTCTACAGGCAGTGCCACATGTTATAGCTCTATTCCTCGTGCCAATGCATTTCACAACACACATAGCACTTATATTCCTGGAAGCCCTATGGACTGCTAATATTCATGACTGCATACATGGGAAGGTGTGGCCTGTAATGGGTGCTGGCTACCATACCATTCACCATACAACCTACCGCCATAATTATGGTCACTACACAATATGGATGGATTGGATGTTTGGAACTCTTCGTGATCCTCTTGAAGAGGATGCCAAGAAAATGTGATGTACACGATTCGCGCATCCAAGGATGGTCCTTTCTGTTCATTGTCCTAGTTGTTAGGCTGCTTGTGGGATGTTAGAATTTGTCTCGTGTGTTTCCATTGTTGATGGATGTAATTTTTATTGCTAGTAGTTGTTCAAGTTGTAGACTGAAAACATCTGCTTTATATCTAGTGGTCTGGATTTTGGAATGGCCTCTTCCCTGTGGAGTCTAGTGGGAGTCTGCGAGACTGGAGTTGTATTATCACCGGTTAGCCTTATGCTTGGTGTTCTTGTACTTAGGCATGTTGTAAAAGAATAATCTGTTTACAATTATGCAGTTTCACCAATTAGTAAGAAAAAAACAAAAATAAAGTTCTTGTATTTATGCTTTCATAAATTAGTGTTAAATCTTGCTTCATATTTTCTCCTGTGATGTTCGTTTGGTGAAAGGAGAAAGTATGGGCTCATGAACATTTTTACTGCAGATGACATCCCTTCAAACAAAGCAATGCTCTTGCAAATATCAGTTTGCATGAACCCTATGCCGTGGTACTGTATGCTCCCATCCCTTTCTAAGTAGATGATTGAAAATGGATGGACAAAATATGTTTTGCAAGAATAAGTGTCGTCTGTGCCGCTGTTTATCTTGTAATAGGGAACTACTGGATGCATAGGGAGTTGCATGACATAATACCTCTGTACAAATATCTCAGTGTTATCATATTTATAACAAGCAAAACACACTTTCTCCATGCGCTGGTAAGCTTTCAAGTCCAGTCATCTCATGATAGTGGCTTATTGCGATAACTAAGTTGCAGCAGTTTCGTCATTTGTAACCAAGCATCAACTCTTGCATTTTGCAATGTATGTTCATTCCAGAAATTTGGTGGCTAATTTGTCTTAATGTTATTGCAAGCTAACTGATTAATGGTGTCCAATTATTCAAAATTCATTATGTATCACTTCCGTGTAGTAATTTCTGATATCCTCTCAGTAGCTAATTTGATAGCTTCTTTGATGGTGTTTGTGGCTATGCTTCTATACTAAGATGATCAACATGTTCTGCTACATACAGGATTGGCATTCCACCCATTGGATGGAATACTGCTGGCAGTATGTTGTAGCTCTATTTCTTGTATTTGACGACACACATAGCACTCATATATTCCTGGAAGCCCTATGGACTGCTAATATACATGGGAATGTGTGGCCTGTACTAGGTGCTGGTTACCATACGAGATACCGTGGATTGGATGTTTGGAACTCTTCGTGATCCTCTTGAAGAGGATGCCAAGATAATATAATGTACACCATTTGAAAGCAAGGATGTTCCTTGCTGTTCATTGTCCTAGTTGTTAGGCTGCCCCTGGGATATCAGAATTTGTCTCGTGTGTTTCCATCATCTATGGATGTAAACATTGGTAGTAGATTCTGCTGTACATTTAATAACATAAAATCAGCAGGGAAGAGAAAATAAAAACATGCCACTTTGGAGCACACAATTATAAGAATATAATTCTCGGTTATATAATTTATGCTGCTGATTACACGACATACACTGCTGCTCTGATTCTTATCTAACATTGGTTTGCTTGTAAAAACAGATTCTATTGCTAGTAACCAAACATTAATTAAAATAACATACAATGGTACATAACTTAAATTTGAATATGCAGAAATTGTAAAAAGAAAGTTAGGAAAAAGTGAAAATATACACTACAAGTATTCGATTGTGTTGTATTCGTCATATGTACCTCTCGGTCTATCAGAGTTTCCACCGTTATCTTTCGTCTTTAATTAGCGGATTTTCACAGTAGAAGAATTGATCTGATAACGTTGAAGCGATGTATGAGTATGTTTGAAACTTTTACGTAATCGTTTAGGGGGTATATTTAGACCTTTTCACTTGATTAGGTGATTAACTTTAAATTGTAACAAATTATATATATATATATATATATATATATATATATATATATATATATATATATATATATAAATCAATTTCATAGTTTATGTGTAAGTCATATCTTTTATTTTCTAGGGACACTTACAAAAATACCCACAAAACCTAAAATAATTACAGTTACTACCCACTACTTTCAAATATTACCCGACCTACCCACTAAATTATTTACCCACTCTACCCACCCATATTTGTATACCATAGTTTATGCAGTATACCATAAAAATATATACCTATAAGGCATAACAAAAGTATACAGTAATAAATATCCCTCCAGACTTGTATACCATAATTTATGCAGTATACTTTAAAGATATAGTACATGCATAACAAAGGTATACATAAATGAGTAGGTTGGGTAAATACTTTTAGTTTTATGGGTAGTATAATTTGTAATGTGTATGGCTTGTTAGTACTTTAAATTTTATGGGTATAGAGTATAAAAATCCCTATTTTCTACCTGGCAAATGTCATCTATCAATTGTTAATGCCTTAATCGAATGGGCATATGAGAAGAAAGATAATGATAAGGGCTCGCATACTTAAATATAAAAATATCTAATACCTCATAGTTAAATTTGAAAATTTTCCCAAAAAAGTAGTATGAAATAATATTACTACAATACTACTGCCTCTGTCCCATTTTATTTGTCATACTTTCCTTATTTGTCCGTCCCAAAAAGATTGTCGTATTTCTAAATTTGACAATAATTCAACTCTAAAGTTACTTTTTGACTCATTTATAGCCACACAAATATTCATGGCTTATTTTAGACCACAAGTTTTAAAAGTCTTCCTTAGTTTATTAAACTTTGTGCCAAGTCAAACTATGACAAACAAATTGGGACGGAGGGAGTATGTCACGGGTATTTAAAGTAAACTTTGAATCAAAATATAGAAGTGCCAAATGTGTGGAGGACAGGAAAATTTTACTTACAAGATTTTATATGACATTTGATCTCTCTATCATAAAAGTGAAATTCAATGTAAAGCAATTGCAGATGACTCTACTATTGAAAAACTAGAGTTAGCAACTTGCTATCAACATATCCATGTCTACTACTAGTATTTTCTTTCTCACTCCCAATTCAAACACCCTTTATCTCCATTCCAATTTCATTACCAACCCCAATACAATTCTTTATTCCAAACCATTTAATTCTAAACTTGCCACCTTTTCCTCAAAATCCTCTAACCATAATAATCCCACCAAAAATGTACAAAAATGCAATCTTGAATTTGAAAATCAACCCGGTATGATTCCACAAGTCGAGTCTCGGGAGGATGAGGTGCATATGGACCTTGCTCCTACCTCGAGTGAGTTAGAGAGGCTGTTTCCGATAGACACTCGACCAAGTTCAGTAATTAAGGGACCTACTGCTCCATGGATGAAGGGTCCTCTTTTAGTTGAACCCAATCAAGTTTTGGACTTATCAAAATCAAGAAAGAAAAAAGATTCAAACTTTGCTAAATCCCAAGTCCCAAGTGATGAACTTTCTGGTAAAGTTAGTGGAGGTAGAGGTAAAAAAGCAATGAAAATGATTTATCAAGGGATTGATAAACTTCAAGAAAATCAAAGTTGGGATTTTACAAATGTGGAAAGTGATGTTAAAGTTGAGTTTCAGTTCCCACCAGGTTCTTTAGCTCAATGGAGAAATGTAAAGGGCAGCACGGCGCATGAAGCATCCCGTGTTCAAGCAGGGTCCGGGGAAGGATCGCACCTGAAGGGGCGTGATGAAAAAGTGGAACTTGATATATTATCAAGAGAGAGTGAGGGAAGAGGGAATAGAAATATGCCATGGGAAAGAGAGGAGAGAATTGTGTATAGGAGAATGAAGAAAGAGAAATTTTTGACAGCTGCCGAGTCGAATCTTGATGTAATGTTGCTTGAGAGATTGAGGAGTGAGGCTGCAAGGATTGAGAAGTGGGTCAAGGTTAAGAAAGCAGGAGTTACCCCAGCTGTGATTGATCAAATCCACTTGATTTGGAAGAATAATGAACTTGTGATGCTCAAATTCGACCTGCCTTTATGTCGTAATATGGACAGGGCTCGAGAAATTACCGAGGTTGGTCTAAAACAGTATCTTATCTTTGATTATATTAGTCAGACCTCTCCATAATGGTGGCGTCGTTTGTCTGGAAAATTTTAGCTGCTATAGTGAGGTGTTAATATAAAAAAACTTGTAATATAACATATGATGAGTAATCGGTTCAAAGAAAACTAAGCTGTTATAGAAAGGTTTGACTATATGTCCCAAAATAGTGTTCTATGTTTTATGCTTCATAGGATGAAAAGAACTTTAGGAACTTATAAATTGTGATGTTAATGCACATGTCTTCTTATCCTGCTAGTAATGAATTTGCATGTTTGAGATATTAGTAGTATTTAGTTGCAGCGTGATATCATTATCAAGCTAATATCTGTCGTCAAGAATTTCTCGTGCTAATTCAACCTTTCGAACTGTTTCTGTGTCAGGGAAACTGCTCTTACTCTCTATGTTGACTGTTGAGCATGATAGAATATTTGACCTTCCGGGAGCCCCACTTTATGTTTCTTTAATGCTCTATTGTGTCTGAAAAACCAGAATAGTTCCTAAAGAATTCTAACATGATTTATAAAAGTTTTTGATCATTAGTCTGGAAGTTGGTTTGTTAATCTTCTTTCCTATTTGATAGGACTATTAGTTATTCTTTATGTACTGCAGATGAAGAGTGGAGGTTTAGTTGTTTGGAGTAAGAAAAATGCTCTGGTTGTTTATAGAGGATGTGATTATACTTTCAGATGGAAGGATCACCCGGAACTACGTCATGATTTTCTATATAGTCAACAAAGCGCTTCATCTTCTGAGAGTTTAAAAGAGAGAAGTGCTGTCTCGCCATTGAACTCGAGTGCAAGCAGTGTAGATGAAATGATGAGTGGCGAAAACTCAGAAGAAGATAGCCTAGCAGTAAATGGGTCACTCTATGAGAGAGAAGGTAATAGATTATTGGATGACTTAGGACCTCGTTATGTTGATTGGTGGTGGCCAAAGCCTTTGCCTGTAGATGCAGATCAGCTTCCTGAAGTGGTTCCTGGATTTATGCCACCATTTAGACTTTGTGCACCTCGTTCAAGCTCAAAGCTGACAGATGATGAACTTACACACTTTAGAAAGCTCGCTCATTCTTTGCCAACTCATTTTGTCCTCGGTAAGTTTCTTCTCTTGATGATGCATAGCTTGTGCAGCTGAATTGCTCTTCATGAATACTATTTAGTATATGTTTGCTGCTTGTGTATATCCTGGGTTGTTATACAGTCTCTCTACAATTGGATATACCTTGGACTTGAGTCATCTTTATCATTGACAAATTTCCTGTTATGTATTTGTAGTTGCTTGTTGTATGACGTTTGCTATTTGTGATATTTATGCCATTATATGATTATATCCAGAGAAAAATTACCAGCAGTTCATTAGCAATGATATATGCTTCTTCCAAGGCTGACAGACATCTAAAAAGTGGACGCATAATTAACAAACTAAATTACGAAAGTGGTTTGCTTTCGACAAAGAAAACATGATATTTGCTTCGGAATTTTGACAGTACTTTGCTGTTTGCAAGTTTTACGTTTATTTTGCATTTGGTGCCTTGGACTGTAAGGTACTCCTCTTATCCATAGAATTGGCACTTCCACATATGAGGGTGGGTCAAAAGAATTATCTTTGCGTAAAGACTTATTGAGATATTCTTTTATAGGTAATTTCAATGTAAGAGTTTGTGACTTCGGATAGCTTTAATGTAGTTCCTAGGTTTTTGTTTTATCTTTTATTTCATGAACTCAGTTTTTCCCAAATTCCGATCAAATTGATCCAAGGAAGAAACAAAATGATCAAATTTGCATGGAGATGGTAGATAAATTTGTCAAAAGAATCTTCCTATTTGAACCTCCTAATGTTAAAGAGAACGCAAGTCGGATCCAACCTTTCCACTCTCTAGAACACTATACATGTTCACTCTCAACTATAGCTAGGTCTTTGGTGCATATGGATAAGGAATCAGCAAATGTACTTGTTTGGATTGTGGATGATTTTATGAAAGTTTTGAGTACTCATTTTGATGCATAGGTTATGCACCTTGTGCAACCCTTACCTATATTTGTCCTGTTTAAGATTGTAATAATTTATTCCATGACACTACATGAAGGGAGAAACAGAAAACTGCAAGGCTTGGCTGCAGCAATCGTAAAGTTGTGGGAGAAATGTCATATAGCAAAGATAGCTTTGAAGTGGGGAATTCCAAATACAAACAATGAGCTAATGGCAAATGAGCTGAAGGTAAGCTTGGTCAGAACAACCTTATTTTTTCTTAGTCAATCGCGGTGAACTTCTTGAGCAATGGATGAGTCTGTTCTAATAATTCTTGTTTTTGTTTTTTTATAACCGGGAAATCCCCGAGGGCCGGTGACGCATGGTTCAAAACTAAGTGGATAATAGGCCCACCCTTCTACCCTTTTCCACTTAAATATCAGGCTTTGTTGCAGTGGGATTCGAATCTTTAATGTGCGCCTAACCCACACATTAAAAAGTCTGTTCTAATTGTTCTTCTATTAGCAAGCTTTTGTCTTTTCATATTCTGTTTAAGTAAGCTACGTTTTTTTTTTTTCTGCAGTATCTTACTGGAGGAGTCCTTATATTGCGGAATAAGTTCTTTATAATCCTATATAGAGGCAAGGATTTTCTTCCTCCTCAAGTTGCCAGCCTTGTAGCTGAGAGGGAAGTGGATCTCACAAGATGTCAGCTTGAGGAAGAAGCTGCACGATCCAAAGCAATTGAAATCCTTCCAATCACTACTAAAGAATCAATGAGCAGTAGTAGCATCGGGACTTTATCAGAATTCCAGACAATTGCAGAAATTACAGAACCTGGAAAGGAGAAATCTGAGATTGAAGTTCAATTAGTGGCTGAAAAGGAGAGATTAGAAAAGGAACTGAGAAATCAGCAGCATAGCCTTTACATTGTAAGATATGAGCTACTCTCTTTTCCAATTTCAGTGTTTTAAGCAGCAAATGAGAGATGCTTTCTAACTCGATTGTGCAGCTCAATAAGAAGATTGAAAAATCATCTATAGAATTGGGAAAGTTAAATGCTTCATGGAAACCTGCCGAACAGGATGGAGATAAAGAAATCTTAACACAAGAAGAGAGACATTCTCTTAGGCAGATAGGATTGAAGATGGACAGAAGTTTAGTGCTTGGTGAGCAAACTTTCGCTATACTATCCCTCTTCTCTTTCTTGGTCAAGTTATGAGAACTATAGCTGAGTTGCGACTTGCGTCTGAAAATTCCAGAGTCTTCTACAGATAAATTCTCCATTTTCTACCATGATTCTGAATTTTTTTCTATGAGTACACATCTGAGATAGTCCACCTCAAAATCTACTTTTTCAAATGGACTTCAGGGAGACGCGGTGTGTTTGACGGTGTTGTAGCCGGTCTCCATCAGCATTGGAAGCACAGGGAAGTTGTTAAGGTGATCACAATGCAAAAAATCTTATCTCAGATCATGCATACTGCAAAGCTCCTGGAGACAGAAAGTGGAGGAATACTGGTTTCTGTTGACAAACTCAAAGAAGGCCATGCTATATTAATTTATCGGGGAAAGAACTACAGACGCCCGGAATTAGTGCCTCAAAATCTTCTAAACAAAAGACAAGCTTTACATCGGTCCCTTGAAATGCAGAGACTTGGAGTGAGTCTTTTGTGTCTTATGGCTAGGTTGTTTAGTCCTCTGGTTTGTGACTCTAAAATCCTGGATCTAAGATTTATTTTGTTCTTTGTCAGTCACTGAAGTTTTATGCAAATCAAATGGAGCAGGCAATTTCTGATCTTAAGTGCAAGTTGGTAAATAATTTATTGATGAAGTTCCTCTTTGTCTACAAGCTTATCAGCTGGTGGCTTTTGCCTTTCATCGTCTTAAATTATCCAGTTTTCTTCGGTGAAATTTGATGGATAATTTCTTTTACAGGAAGAATATACAGTAGAAATTGGTCAAATGGGGGAGATGTAAAAGCTTATGGCGGATAACTACTCTTGCTCATGATCTCTGTCTTGATACGGCCTACATACATCAGCACGATGCCACAAAGTGAGTTCAGCCATTGGCTAGCTGAGTATTATGGGGGAATAAAGACTATTGCTTTATACTTGTTAAATTATGAAGTGGAAAATATGTGCATCTTGGGATTTCTCTTTTGGGATCACTTTGCACCTTGGAGAATCATTCAACTTCACGATTCACCTTGATGTGACATAGCAGAGTTTCAGGTATTTTATTCTCAATGACCTTATAAAGATGCACGGTCAAATATCCAGAAATTATAGTTGATATTTTGCTTCAATTCTAGACGGGTGGTGTCGCTCCAAACGCACACGCAAGTATACGCGGTCGATCAAGTAATGAAGTGATAAGAAAGTATCGTTCCCACAAGGACTATCGATTAACTATTAAATAGACAAACTTTAATTCAAATATTGTTCAAAAGAGTTCAACCAAATTTCGAGTGTTTTTAATTAAAATTAAAACTAAAACTAATTAACCAAAAGTAATTGAAGTAAGCATGGGAGGCTGTATGCGCTGCTTCTTCCTTGTTCTTGTATCAATCAAACTCCAATTTCCTTCATTTTGTTCCTAAAACATTCAAACATCTCAAGTTAGCATTTCACCTCAAACCAATCATTGTTGGGCACATCATACCATGAAAACAAAACAAAAGCTATAAGAAATCAACGCCGAAACGTAAGATATACGCCCAACATCAACACCCCACACTTAGACTTTGTTCGTCCCCGAACAAACAAACCCAACACACTTGTAATCAATAGATCTCATCCAACCAACTCAAGAACTTTAAGGAAGCGCATCTATGAAATAGGTTCATACCAACAATTAGCCACCAAACATACAAGCACACAACTTCCCCATATTTACACACCAACTTACTCACGATATGCGCGCTCGCTCAAGATTAGGGCCTAATAAAAGTTCCAACCTCTCATAATCCATGGGTGGGGTATCATGACTTGTAATTGTATTTTTACTGCTTTTATTTTAATTTTTAGATTAGTGGCATAATCCTTGGGTTTTCTTCAAGCCACGGTTCTTTCCCGAGGATGCATTTTGTTTTGAACCGGGTGTATTTTAAAAAGAAAAAAAAAAATTAAAAATACAATTTTTTTTTTAGGAAATAGGAGTAGCTAAGTGGTGAAGCTTTCTCTGTGAATTGTTTGATGCTATCATATTTAGTCCTTTGCATGCAAGTTGAACTTCCCTAGAGATTTTTGGTGTGAGTTATGTATTGGATTGATAGTTAGTCTTGTTAGGGATTCTTCGGCTCAGGTTTCTGACTCTGAGTGCTAACTGAATAGCATGACTTGTCTCGCTTGTTTTTCTTAGGAGTTGGAATTGTTCCATCTTAGTAGTTCATATGCCATGAGTGGTGAGGTGCTTGTATTTCTTCTCGTGCTTGCATTATTGGTCTAGAACTTGCCTCGCATGTGTTCAAAGCGAAATCCTAGGTTTGCTCTAGTCGGGAGATGATACATGCGTTTCTTTGATAAGCCTTTCTTTTGCAGTCTTGATTAGCCTACCCGTTCATATATATATCCCTAGTAACCCCTTTTTTGAGCCTATTAGCCTTTTTGTTGGCACCTACATTACAAGCCTATTCATTTTGTTCTCAATTACCTTCTTTTTGAACCCTTACTCTTTAGAGCACTTTAATTGAAAAATACTCTTGTTTGTGGAGTTGTGGTTGGAGAAATTTGGTGGCTTTTGAGTGGAGTCAATGAGGAAAAAAAATTATGGTATTTTGAGGAAAAGTACATTGGCAAGGTTGAGAAAAAAAATTTGAAAAAGAAAAGAAAAAAATTGAACTGAAAAGAGAAAAATAAAGAAAACAAAAGAGGAAGAGTTCTCAATCCTTGCTAGTGTTGTGCAAGATTAAAGAAAATACTTAAAGTGAGAGGGAAGTTTTTTTTGGTTGATGTTCGGATGGTAGCTTGGTTGGTTTTGTGAAGGGTTGAGCTGTAAAAAAAATTGAAAATGATGTACTAAAGTGCTTAGGGAGGTAGTCACTATTTTAACTATATATATCATACCCGTCATTTAGCCTATATTACAATCCTTAAAGTCCCAGTTAATCCCGAATGGGAGCGAGCCTACATTAGTGGAGTCCTACACTGCGGGCAAGCCTATGGTATCAGTGTGTGGCGCTTGAATTTCTTTGTGAGTGTGAGCGAATTCTTTCTATTTGAACGTCCCTTAGAATTCATTTGATATGTTTTTGTATGATTGGGACTAGACTTTGATTGGTGAGGGCGCATGGATTATGAGAGGTTGGAGCTTTTATTAGGCCCTAATCTTGAGCGAGCGGGCATATCATGAGTAAGTTGGTGTGAGGAGTCATTTCTTGAGGCTTGGATGTTGCTACTTGATTGCTTTGATAATCCTTGTTTTCTAAATGTGTGGTGCGTAAATATGGGGAAGTTGTGTGTTTGTATGTTTGGTGGCTAATTGTTGGTATGAACCTATTTTATAGATGCGCTTCCTTAAAGTTCTTGAGTTGGTTGGATGAGATCTATTGATTACAAGTGTGTTGGGGTTTGTTTGTTCGGGGACGAACAAAGTCTAAGTGTGGGGTGTTGATATTGGGCGTATATCTTACGTTTCGGCGTCGATTTCTTATTGGTTTTGTTTTGTTTTTATGGTATTATGTGCCCAACAATGATTGGTTTGAGGTGAAATACTAACTTGAGGTGTTTGAATGTTTTAGGAACAAAATGAAGGAAATTGGAGCTTGATTGATACAAGAACAAGGAAGAAGCAACGCATACAGCCTCCCATGTTTGGCATGCTCGACTATATGGCTTGGGAAGAGTGAAAAGTTGAAGAAATCAAAGACTAGCCGCGCATATAGCCATGAGCGCGAGGCATGCTCGGTTGTACGCGCTAAAAAACAGTCCAGAGCAGCTTGGAAAGGCTAATTGCGTGGGCCAGTTAGAGTATTCCGTATTTAAACCCTTGTAAACATATTTTTTAGGGGGGATTACGTACTTTTGGAGGCGAGAACGATAGTAGAGGCTAGAGCATTAAAGATTCATCACTTGAGTTGTAAATCTTCTTTCCTCTTGATTGTTTCATGACTTTTGGATTATTTTGTGAGAAAGCTATCTTGTCTATGAGTAGCTAAACTCTATTATTCTAGGGTTATGGGTTAACCATGAAAGTTGTACTCTGATGTTGATTGAAATCCATTAAATTTATCAAATTGAGTTGTTTATTTAATTCTGCTCTGAATTACTTGATTTCCTGGTCAGTTGTTAAGTACTATCCATAAACCTAAGGTTGAACTCGAAAGTGGGAACCGAAGGTTGCAATAGAATTAAATAGAGCGTGTTCCTGAACCTGGGCATCAGGGAATGGTTTCGCGGTTAGGATAGAAATATACCTAATAGTCACGCTTAGTCACTCTACAGGAGAAGCACATGAATTCTTGTTGACTCTAATTCCATAGGCATATAGGCGTTAAGTTAATTTGAGTAGGCGAGCAGGGTGTCGAAAGAGTTCTGTGAGTATAATCAACCCTGTGATTAGCAACTTAGATAAATTGAGTTAGTTCAATTAGTGGATGAGTGCAACTGGGTTGGTGAACGTCCCATAATCCTGGAATATTTCCTCTCACTGATATCTAAAACTCTTGAATTGTCTTGCATTCAATTTTTACTTCAATTACTTTTGGTTAATTAGTTTTAATTAAAAACACTCGAAATTTGGTTGAACTCTCTTGAACAATATTTAAATTAAAGTTTGTCTAGTTAATAGTTAATCGATAGTCCTTGTGGGAACAATACTTTCTTATCACTTTATTACTTGATCGACCGCGCATACATGCGTGTGCGTTTGGAGCGATGTAATTCAATTGGGCGGGATTGAGAGTTTTGCTGGCGTTGTAAATGGAATGGAACACCTCGTTCCTCCTTTGCCCCAGGACTGCACCAATAGCGACATCGCTAGCATCACACATTAATTCAAATGGTGCAGTTCAATCGGGAGCCACTATTATTGGTGCAGACACCAATTTCTCTTTCAGCTCGTTAAAGGCCCTCAGACAGGTCTCATCGAACACAAATGTTGCTTCTTTCTCAAGTAACCTGCACAAAGGAGTAGAAATTTTAGAAAAATCTTTAATAAACATCCTATAGAAGCCAGCATGTCCGAGCAAACTTCGGACTCCCTTCACAGAGATAATTTTTCAACCTCCTCCATCTTCGCCTTGTCAACCTCAATTCTAGCACTGGACACCTTGTGTCCCAAAACTATACCTTCACGAACCATGAAATGGCATTTTTTCCAGTTTAAAACAAGGTTAGTTTTTTCACACCTAGCAAGCACTAGACCAAGATTAGTTAGACAAGCATCAAAAGAGGAACCAAAGACAGAAAAATCATCCATAAACACTTCGACAAACTTTTCCACCATATCAGTGAAAATAGTCATCATACACTTTTGAAAATTCGCAGGTGCATTACGTAGCCTGAATGGCATCCTCCTATAGGCATAGGTACCGTAAGGGCATGTAAAAGTAGTTTTCTCCTGGTCTTCGGGAGCAATCCATATCTGGTTATAGCCAAAATAACCGTCAAGGAAAAAGTAATACTCTTGACCAACTAGTCTATCTTAACATCTGATCAATAAAGGGAAGAGGAAAGTGGTCCTTCCGAGTGGCTTTATTCAATTTTTTATAATCAATGCACACCCTCCACCCCGTAATAGTTCTTGTAGGGATAAGTTCATTATTCTCATTTTTCACCACTGTCATCCCTCCTTTTTTAGGGGAAATATTGCACTGGACTTACCCATTTACTGTCTGAATGCTCTTGTAGCACTCTCAAGAGCTTTTCTACCTGCAGGTCAGATAACAGGGAAAAAATAATCACATGTAAAGTGTCAGACTGTCCCAAATAAACATAAGGAAGATGAGCAGGTAAAGGTTTGACCTCAAGTTTGGGCGTCTCTTCAATAGATGGCTTGGGTGGTGGCCCTAGCGGTCTATCCAGAGGCTCAAACTTGGGAAATCCCATAATATAGTCACAAGAGCAGTCTAAAAGCTGCAACATCTCCTCTACATCAGCATCTTCACTAGTTTCTTCTCCCAGCATCAGTGTTCGCTGCAAATCATGATTAACATAATCAGCTGGATCACTCGACTTCTCCTCCGGGTCACTCAATGTGATCATGGACAACTATTCATGATGGTTAGGCATTTTTAGAGACTTGTGCACATTAAAAACTGTTTTTTGATCATCCACCTTCATTGTCATTTTTCCCTCTCGGACACAGATCACAGCATCACCAGTGGCTAAGAAAGGCCGTCCCAAGATGATAAGAACTTCCTTATCTGCCTCATAATCCAGGATGACAAAATCAGTGGACAAAATAAATTGACCAATTTGAACCAATACGTCCTCAATCACCCCTTCAGGATAAGTAGTGGACCGATCAACCAACTAAAGTGAGACCGTTGTTGGCTTTAGAGTACCGAGACCCAGTTGGTTACATACAGACAATGTCATAAGATTTATGCTCGCCCCTAGATCACACAGGGCTCGACCAACTGCTATGTTGCCAACATGAATAAGGATGGTGAAACTACCTGGATTCTTCAACTTCTGTGGGAGTTTGTTCTGAATCCTGGATGTGCACTCTTTAGTAACTGTCACAGTTTCAAATTCATTGAGTTTCCTCTTTGATGACACTATGTCTTTGATGTACTTGGCATACTTTGGAATTCCTCAGAGCACGTCTACCAATGGAATATTGATACTAGTCTGACTGAGTATGCCCAAGATCTTTGTGACTGCGGGATCCTGCAGATTCTTTTGCAACCTTCGAGGGAAAGGAGGTGGTGGTTTAGCAGCAATCACTGCCTCTTGCTTTTATACCTCCTCCTCGACTTCGACTATTGGCTCAGCTTCTTTTTCTTTGTCAGAGCGTGACTGCTTTGGCTTCTTTGACAATTCTTCCAGCTATCTCTCATTTCTTAATGAAACTGGTTGCACCTGTTCCTTGAGATTGGGATCAGTATTGCTTGGCAATGCACCAAGTGGCCTTGTATTTTGATTGCTAGCTAGCTGTCCTAATTGTTTTTCTGAAGAGCGAATGGCACTGTCCTGGTTCTGCTGGAGAGTTGTAATTTTCTGATTAAGATCAACAGCCAGTTGTTGTATCATTGCCTCTATTTTTGACGTTTCAGGCTGTTTCTGCTGCGATGGATTCTGCACTTGCTGAGTATTACCTTGAGGTTGTCTGCTGCCTTGCCTGCCTTGATTACCGCCCCACGAGAAATTATGGTGGTTATGAAAGTTAGGCGGGTAAGTGTTGCCATACCGAGCATTTTGGTTGAAGCCCCTGCTCTGCTGACCCACGTAATATGCAGACTCCGGGTTGTCCGGACAAATATTACCTATATGATCAGCTCCACCACACACATTACAGAATGAAATTGCTTGCACTTGTTGAACCTGGGTGGAGCCCGTGGCTTGCTTACCTGGACTAGTACGACATCAAGTTTCTGCTTAACTGAGTGCTGCATTGCTGCCATTTCAGCTCTCATAGCTGTCAGTACATCCACTTCCATCTTTCCACCTAACTTGAGATTTTTGCCTCTGCCTGAGTCACCTTGATAATGCTGATTCCCTTATGAAATTTTGTTAAGAATGATCTCTAGCTCATCATAATGCTTCTCTAGACTTGGTTCACCACAATAAGCATCCAGCAAGATTTTACATTGCGATTGGAGTCCCTCAACAAAAATATGTCCCAATACCTTTTTTGATTGGCCATGGTGTGGGCAGCTTCTCAACAATGCCTTGAACCTTTTCCATGCTTCACCTATCTCCTCTGATGAACTCTGACTGAATGACACTCTCACCTCTGATCTTTGCAGTCTTGCCCGATGGAAAGAACTTGATCAAAAACTTCCTTGCCACTTCATCCCAAGAGTTAATGGAGTTAGGTGGTTGGATCAAGAGCCACTTCTTTGCTTCACCCATCAAAGTGAATGGGAACATAGTCAGCCGTATATATTCATCCGACACATCAACATATTTGTAAGTGTCACTGATCTCCAAAAAATTCTGCATGTGCTGCTGAGGATCTTCATGTGATAAGCCCGCGAACTGACCATTAGTCTGGAAGAGTCGGATCATACTCTCTTTCAGCTCAAATTTACCAGTAATGGTGGGCCTCACAATAGCTTTGACCATGTTATCAAGAGTGGGTTTGGCCACGTCCAGTATGGCGTGGTTTTGATTTTCAGCCATCTCTGCAGGTTCAGAAATAAGGGCTTTCTCTAGCTTTGCTTTGAGTCTGGCCTCCTTCCTTAGCCTGTGAAACAGTCTTTCGGGTTCAGGTTGAAAAGTGTAGAGTTTATCACAACTCTTGCTCGTTCGCATTCAAGCCAAAACCTGAAACACCCACAGACAATTAAAACAAAAATTAATCTTGAACAAATAACAAATAAAAGCTAATCTAGAAACTAATTAAATCTAGTCCCCGGCAACGGCGCCAAGAACTTGTCGCTCCAAACGCACACGCAAATATACGCGGTCGATCAAGTAATAAAGTGATAAGAAAGTATCGTTCCCACAAGGACTATCGATTAACTATTAACTAGACAAACTTTAATTTAAATATTGTTCAAGAGAGTTCAACCAAATTTCGAGTGTTTTTAATTAAAACTAATTAACCAAAAGTAATTGAAGTAAAAATTGAATGCAAGACAATTCAAGAGTTTTAGATATCAGTGAGAGGAAATATTCCAGGATTATGGGACGTTCACCAATCCAGTTGCACTCATCCACTAATTGAACTAACTCAATTTATCTAAGTTGCTAATCAAAGGGTTGATTATACTCACAGAACTCTTTCGACACCGTGCTCGCCTACTCAAGTTAACTTAATGCCTATATGTCTATGGAATTAGAGTCAACAAGAATGCATGTGCTTCTCCTGTAGAGTGATTAAGCGTGACTGTTAGGTATATGTCTATCCTAACCGTGAAATCATTCCCTGATGCCCAGGTTCATGAACACACTCTATTTAATTCTATTGCAACCTTCGGTTCCTACTTTCAAGTTCAACCTTAAGTTCATGGATAGTACTTAACAACTGGCCAGGAAATCAAGTAATTCAGAGCAGAATTGAATAAACAACTCAATTTGATAAATTTAATGGATTTCAATCAACTTCAGAGTACAACTTTCATGGTTAACCCATAACCCTAGTATAATAAAGTTTAGCTACTCATAGACAAAATAGCTTTCTCACAAAATTATCCAAAAGTCATGAAACAATCAAGAGGAAAGAAGATTTACAACTCAAGTGATGAATCTTTAATGCTCTAGCATCTACTATCGTTCTTGCCTCCAAAAGTACGTAATCCCCCTCTAAAAAATATGTTTACAAGGGTTTAAATACGGAATACTCTAAGTGGCCCACGCTATTAGCCTTTCCAAGCTTCTCTAGGATTGTTTTCCGGCGTATACAGCCAAGCATGCCTCGCGCTCATGGCTGTATGCGTTGTTAGTCTTTGATTTCTTCAACTTTTCACTCTTCCCAGGCCATACAGCCAAGCATGGGAGGCTGTATGCGCGGCATCTTCCTTGTTCTTGTATCAATCAAGCTCCAATTTCCTTCATTTTGTTCCTAAAACATTCAAACACCTCAAGTTAGCATTTCACTTCAAACCAATCATTGTTGGGCACATAATACCATGAAAACAAAACAAAAGCCATAAGAAATCGATACCGAAACGTAAGATGTACGCCCAACATCAGACGGTTTACTGCACACATAGATTTTATCGACTTGTTAACATTTCAAACCAGTACCAAAGCTTTCTTTAAAGGGAATGGTTTAACACATGCATCGTAATTCTTTCCACTCATAAGCTAAATATATCCAGATTTGCCCATGGCTGTTGATGACCCAAGACATCCTGGCTGAACCCTGCAATATATGCTTGGATTTGGCAAGTCCTGTCAGAAATATGGAGTTTGAATTTTAACTTATGTTCTTTTCAGGATAAATTACACTAAGCACCACCTGAAAAAATCTTGTTTCAGTAACTTTTTTTTATAAGTTTACTCTAGTAACTTTTCATACGTTAACATAAACAAGTAGGGGCCTTCTGTTGTCACCAAACTGGAAATCATTTCATGAATTTTGTGGTACCGTAAATTATTACTCCAACTAGATAATTTTTATGAAGTAAATATCCATTTGAAGAATGGACTTAGGGGATAGGATAAAGATAAATTGCATATCGAGAATGCAAAAGCCACATCTAGACTTGAAGAGGTGTTGGTCTGCTAAAACTTATGCCTTTTATGAGGTTAAGGTATGATTGCTGAGTTAAGTTTCCAACTTTTTGTTCTGAGAGTCTGAGATCAATGATGTCAGTTGCTTTAGAATCCCAAAAATGAGTAGAAGATCCAAGGTTTAAAGAAAATACTACATATTCTCGCACCATGCGTGAATAATGCAATTCAATGATAAGATGCCAAGTAATACACCTTCTTCACAAAGGCGAGAATTGATATGTCATTCATCATGAATCCTTAAGAAGTTTTTGATGCTCGCAAAGTGAGATTCTGTAGAATACTACTGTAGGACCAATTTGGCAAGCAAAGTGTGTTGAAACAATCTCCAGTGATCCAAGATTTCACTACCGTCTTAGTCCTTTATCCCGTCGTATTGCTGTGTCAAGTGTGTAATTCAATAAATGTACTCAGCATTTCTCGCCGTCTTTCCTGTTACTCTCATTCTATCTGCAAGTTTATGTCCTCAACAAGCTCAAGGTGCTTCGTTATGAGTTTTAATTGCTCTTAATGGTATATCATTTTTGTGATCAAATTCTTTAGAATTCTCAACCAAGGTGTAGTTCTCTTATCCGTGTCTTGTGTTGCAGAATGACGATGGACTTGCAGAAGATCATTGGATTAACAGAGTAATATTGCTAATATTACTGCATAGGAAAATTTGAACATACCGGTTCTTGTTGCATGATCTGGTAAGGTTTAAGATTATTTTGATTTAGTTCCAAATTTCAGACCTCAAGCTCAAATCTCATGATCTGTATTACAGGAATATAACTGTTGAAGCATTTGGTAGGCTGACCTCTGCACTTGAAAGCAATAAAAACAGATATTTGGCTGAGGGAGAAGATGAATATATTATAGGGATTTGTTCCCTACAGGTAACATTAGCTCTGCTGATTTTTCAAGGAACTGTTCCTCCTCTTGTGGCAGCAACTTTGCTATATTCTGCAGACATGTTTCATAGTCAAGGGAGGCTCAGCCCTTAGGCCAATAAAGCTATTGCTTTAGGCTCTAAAATTGTTCCTTACAAAAATATCTAATTCGAATAATTTTGGAGTACTTATTAATGATAATTAATTCCTTATTGAGTGAAAATTAATTGAGCCAATTCTTTTTGCTACTTTGGCTTTGTAAAGTTTCTTCTTTCAATTTCACAACCCGCTTCAAGCTAATTAAATTGAGACACGTTCCAGAGTAGAATACGAAGTGATAACAAGTTTGCATCAATTAATTACTGGGATCAATCTTTTTTACTGTGAAGAATTATTGGTTCTAGAACTGAACCTCCTTTCCTAGGTTGTTGTGGATGTTGATGCAAATGACTCTGAGATGGATTTTGTTGGAGAAAACAAGACAGGTTTTGGTGCAATTTGTATGGAGTGAATACTTCCCTCCAGCATTTCTACTGCCTTCTCAATTGCTGGTCGATCTGAAGGCTTGGTCTGAATGCACCACAATCCAACTAAAATCATCTTCCTTGCCATTTCTTCATCATCTTCATTCATAATACCTTGTAGACTTAGGTCCTTCCCCACCTCAAGATGTTCATAGATCCAATGTGGAAAGTATACTTCACTAGTTTGTCTCACTTCAACATTGTTTCTCACTCCAACCATCTCAAGAACAAGCATTCCGTAGCTATAGACATCTGATTTATGAGAGACATGTCCGAATGCTCTAGAGAACACTTCTGGAGCAATGTATCCAGCAGTTCCTCTGGCGCCCAACATTGATAAAATACTCTCCTTTCGGTCGCACAATCTAGAGAGGCCAAAGTCAGATATCTTGGGGCAGAAATCTTGGTCCAAGAGAATGTTATGAGGTTTTATGTCAAAGTGCACTATTCTTGTGTTGCAACCTCTGTGCAAATATTCCAAACCTCTAGCAATCCCAACTGCAATTCTGTACAATGTTTTCCATTCCAAGGGACAAGTTGTGCCAGATGGTCCATTGTTGAGAAACTTGTCTAAAGAACCATTAGACACATATTCATAGATTAATGCTCTCCTATTCCTTTGGTAACAAAATCCCAAAAGCCCTACTATATTAACATGGGAAGTTCTACTTATACTGGCTACCTCATTTATATATTCTTCACCGTCACCATTAGTGTTTGTCAGGACCTTTACCGCTACTTCACGTCCGTCAGGTAGCTTTCCTTTGTATACTTGACCAAATCCTCCCTGTCCTATTTTATGGCTGAATGAGTTTGTTATTTTCTTTAGATTCGAATAGTTGTGTAACTTTGGAGCAAGAGATCCATAGGTTCTCATAAATTCTTCAATGTTGCAATCTTCTGTTTCAGTCTTCCAGCAGATCAGTTGCTTAGTACATGAACGTCGACACCTGAGGTAATAGATCACTGAAACTGATAGCAGGACCGTGATAACAACTGAGCCAACTGCATATAGATAAGGGTGATAGTTCAAGTGTGGCAAGTACAAAATGCCGAAAAAGGATGGAGAGAATGACACAAAGCTACTTTACCTATTGCAAGTTTCTTGAAAATGCTAAACCTTTTTCTTGAACCTGCAAGAGGAACCAAAATTTGTGAACTTATGATACATTTCATGGCTGAAAACATCAAGTCTTGCCAGAGAGTACAACTACAAAGGACTATCATGAATGAACAACCTGGAAGAACCGTGTCACCATTTCAAAATGGTCTAAAAGGTGTATTCCTTCACAGAAACCGCAAAAAGAAATATGACGTGAAAGTTGGGTCGAGAAAACAGAGCAGAAAAGGGTGAAAGAGAACTACAAGGCAATTAGTGAATGACTGGTCATTCCCAATCGTTAAGAGTCACCATGAACATTTGCTTTCTCGTGTCACGAGAGTTCAAGGACTTGGACACCACGACCATTTAATGAACTTGCTCGATCTTTGTTAGTCCATGATGAAAGACCAAACGGGAAACAAGAATCTGTTGAACATGCTTTGCAAGGAAATGGTTTCTAAAAAAGAAAGATGAAAAATGTGGCTTCATCAAGGAGGCACCGCACATAAATGAGCTAGAGTAAGAACCAAGAAACAAGTTGGCCACAGGTTTATGAAGTCACTAGACCAAGTCGTGGATGTCTTCACCAAGCCATTACTTATCAAATTATTCCAAAATGTTCCTGAAGTGACGAATGTAGTTTAAACGCGGGCGTTGGATATAATAAACTAGATAAGTATATGAATTTTCTTAGTTCATGTATTAGAAAATTGATATGAGGTGGTCTTATTTATGAGAAATATAGTAAAGTAAATAATTAAATGAAGGCATATATAAGTACTATATGTCAGAAGAATACATATAAATATAGGAAGGCGGATCTATAATTTTAAGTTTATAGGTTCTGCACCATTATCATTCTTGCTTATTGGGTTCTAAATAGAATTTTATACAAATTAAATGGTGCTTTTTTAACACAAATATGTAGGGTTTACACCAAAATTACTGAGTTCGGGTTCTATTGAACCCGTAGACGGGCCTCTACGTCCGCCCTTGTTTTACCTAGGATCTATAGCTATTTTATTCAGCCAAGATGGGATAAGTAAAGAAGGATGTTTTCTCTAGCAATTTGTCTTGGTTTTAGAGCCAATGGTCTTTATTGTTGAAGATTCTAAAAAAAAGGGAACTTCATATTGAAATTAATGTGAAATCTCTCCAACATGCTTAATGGAATATCTAGATCAAAAAGATTGAATATGAGAATGTCGCACTAGAGAAGCACCAGATAAACATGAATGTGAAATCTCGCCAAGATTTCAAAAGTTGTTTAGCTTTTGAAATACTTTTTTGAGTTCAAGGAACCCAGGGGAATTGAAGTATCAACCCAAACAAAACAGTTGCTTGCTTGCTTATCAACGCTAAGTAAATAAATTAATTAAGAGGCAGACCTATGTGGTGAGACCCATTGACGTTGGCAAAAGTTCTATGTGTATGTATAAATACCTCAAAATTGGATAATATAAATTACTAGGCACTGGGAGTAATTGGCATATTGATGCTAAATTCAATGGTGTCCTGCCGTGCTCAAATTCTTGGTCCGCCTCTCGCTAAGTTCATTTACCTAAGTTCCTTGGTAAATGAACATATCGTATGTATCAATGCTATATGACCTTAAACACTCAAACTAATCCATAGGTTATCGTAAATCACGAGAGAATGAGAGGGAAAAAATTACCGCCAACGTTGCAGTCATTTGGATGTGTACCAGTCTCACAATGGCAAGCAAAAGCTCCAGAATCTTGATTTGATCCACATCTTCCACCTGAACTAACGCACCGTTCGCACGTAGAACCAATATTTTCAATCCACTGAACTGAAAAGCCACCAGCTATGGCAGTTTTCAGAACTTCCACAGAAGGTCTAGTAACTAATGCTACAGTATTCGTTTGATTGACCCTAGCTATTATTTCACTCTGGCATCTTACCCCAGCGAAGTCGAAGTTTGTGTTGATCATTGTGTAAATACCAAATATGTTGCTAGTGCAAGTGAACACATATGGAACAGTTGGTATTTGTGAACTAGTGGTGCAGCCAAAATACAAAGTAATATTTTGGTCATTGGAGATATAGTTGAAAAGGCTAAAATCCAAGGAGGCATTCTTAGGATCTTGCAAACAAAGATTACTTTGTAGATCATTTCTAGCCACGGTTAGGATTCGACTTTGATTGTTGATCATTATCACTTTGTATGTTGTTGATTCAAAAGCAATATTTGGGATATCACGTTCACATTTGATCTCAAAATTTGGAGTTGGATGACCACAGTACTCTGGTCTATTTTCTCCCCAAAAAGGATAGTTTATATCGATGTTGCCACACCTAGATGGCTCACCACACTTTGTGAATTGCTGGATATCTTGGCAGAGTGATATGGGCATATGGAGAAGGAATAGAATGATAAACTGGAAAACAGTTGAAGGGAAATGTGATTGCATCATTTTACAGGAAACTCTACTCAATCCTCTTTCCTTATTTTTTTCCTGCCATCAAACTGCTATACCACCTCGTCAAATTAGTACAGTGCATGTTCATATCAATCAAGAAAACTGCTAGGAAACATCTTTCTACAAACTTTAATAATTATAGTCAATGCATGCACGTACCATTGACTCTTGGCACATATAAAATATTGACTTGGTTTACTTTTCTGAAGTTGGAGCAAATCCTGTCTTGCTATGATAACAACGTATTTTTGTTCAAAAGTCTTAACGTAAGGGGTCGCTTGGTTGATGGTTTGGTACTAAAATTAATTGCAACATAAAATGACGCATAAAAAGAACACATCCTTTGGTTGGCCACAAGAAAATTTTTGTTGATTGTCAGTATTAAATAATACATGCACTAAATTATGCAAGAAATTATGTGTTATTTTATGCATGGTGGATGCGGGATGAGAATACATATATAAGCAACTTTTAAGGACAAAAAATCCCTTAAGAAAGCAAGCAAGTAGTTCTTCTATAATAATATAATCCCTTAATTATTAGTCACCACATAACAATTCCTTCATTATTAATCACTGCATAACAATCACTTTCATTATTAGTTACTCCATAAAAAATACTTTCATTATTATTCACCACATAAACAATTGTTCATAACTATAATGTGAATTAAACGACCCCTAATTGGTGCATCTGATTCTGAGCTTAAGCTGGGTGATTAGTGATAATTATAGGCAAGAATGGCACCATCTCCTTTTCTTTTTGGTAAAGGAGATGCGCTAACCAATTTGGGTGCACCTCTACTTCCACTAGGTACTGTAACCTCCCACTACTATAAATATCGACAACCCAATGGTTGATTAGCTAGAACCTACTCTGTTTGCTTTTGTTCGGGTTTGAATCCTAATCTCTCGTAATTTTTCACCCTAGTTAATTGATGGTTTGATGCATCCTTGGGTGCTAGAACAGCTATAACCATAAAACGAATTTGCTAAAGGAGATATCCTTTGAAAATAAGATTATACCACATCAAAAGCGTTCCGTAGTTGTCATTTTCTCTTCAGGTTGTTACTCAAAATGACTCGTTCAAATATTTAGATAGACGCAACGAAAAGAGAGTGGCTTCGACTAACTTATACAACTTTTTTACGCGGAGTGAACCAACTATTTCGAGTACAATGATTCCATCAGTATCCAAATCAGATATAAGAGTAGACACCTCTAGCTGTTCCTGTGGCTCCAAGAATCAACAAAATACACTATTCTCTTTCGACATACAAGCAAGCCAAAATCTTGAAATCTGCTAATAGACGTGACGTTTCATGTCCAATTAGACAACTCCCGTGTAATCCCATTGCAACCTCATAAGGATATTCATGACCTTGAGCAAATTCCAATCACATACCATACAGCTGAAGGAGAATAGAAAAATAAGACATCTAAATTTGAAACAATACTGACGACAGTAATTAAGAAACCACAGGTAATGTCCAAGAATATTCAGAGGACTTGTACGAAAACATGGAACAAACTTCCACAGCCAACAATTACACACAGGTGATGATGAATATATCGTTAAGAATTTACAAGTATGGAAGCACATGTGAGTAAAAAACTACAAGCTTTTCGTGTTAAAATATCACGTTTGATTATACAGGGGAAAAGGGGATGCATAATTTAGTTTATTTTTTACTCCTGATGACACGGATAACTCAACCATTTACAGCTACAATCACACTCACAGTAACTGGAGTTACATCTCATTCCTTGTTGCATTAACAGGCACATGCTACATTCTTAGATGAGTTACTGGTGGTTAATCAAAGGCATTTTACCTTTGTATTCAGAAATTTTACCACACTAGGCCCTTTCTTCTCCTAAATCTGTCAACGCGATCTGTGCTCATCCGAGACTTCTCGGGTTTGTTGGACTTCTTAGTCTTTTCAAGTCGACTGTCCAAACTGTTCCTTGAAACTTCAGGAAGATCAGGTTTCACGTCCAATGTGTCTGTGGCACCATTTTCAGCAGGTTTATTCTGGTTGTCAGACTCTATGGATGCTTTCTGGGTGCCATTAGTTGCAGGCTTTGGTTTGCCAAGACCCATAACAAATTTTTTTAGATGTTTGATGTATTCCGGGTAAAGTTCAAGATTGCAATGCCCTCCTCCATTTATCCACAAAGGTTCATATTTTTCCTTGGATAGCTCCCAAAGCTGTTTTCCGTGGGAGCAATCAACAACTTCATCTGTTGTTCCCTGTACATGGAAATGTTAACCCCATGAGTAATATATTTAAAGTGATGGGAAGGCTTGCAGGAAAAGTTACTAATATATTTAAAGTTACATGGAAATGTTAACCCCATGAGTAATATATTTAAAGTGATGGGAAGGCTTGCAGGAAAAGTTACTAATGGTTATCTTAGGAGTGCATAGGCAAAAGGTTTTTCAGATAATAAGTTCCATTTTGCTGGAGGGGGCAGCAGCAGCTGATCCTTACAGTCAACAGAAGTTACAAACATATTGGAATGTGAAAAGTACGGCCCTGCAAACAACTTATCGCATCAGCAGCGTTAACTGAAGTTAGAGTACATTGATCCCCCTCCAAAAGAAAACCCCAATATAATATTCTTAATCAATGAGGTTGTTCACATTTCCAACATGTAAAAGTTCTTCAGGACTTTCTATTGCAAACTCTATATACATGACAAATGCTCCTACTAGATCCGTTTTGGCAGTACCCACATGAGAACCTCAAGAACATTGTGGTCAATTGACTGAGAGTCTTCTATGCATTCAGAAACGAACTATATTTATTCTTGAACTCACATGAAAGGCCAGAGCTTGGTGAGGTACAAAAGCGGAAAGGGTCTATAGTAATTGTATTCACAATAAAATAGTAGGTGCCCCACCACCTTCCCCAAGACCCAGATCCACTGCAAGGTCATTGTAAATAGACTTGTTAGAGTGGGTAATAGTCCCACATTGGTTAAGGGAATGGATTGTGGTCTCTTCATATGGTATTGGGCAATCCTCACCTCATGAGCTCGCTTATGGAGTTGAGTTTAGCCCAAGGGACATCTTTTACAAGACTGAAAGAGAACTAAAATTATGGAATATAAGGAGTTTTGAAAAGGAGAACGGAATACTTACATGAATGACCAAAACGGGACAATTCACTGCACCAATCTTGTCAACATTCTGAAATAAATTGGAGTAACCAAATCAGATGTTAGATGTGGAGATGAAGAAAAATGTTGATAACCATCGAGTGTATTTTACCTTGTAGATGTCAAACCAATATGTCCGCTTGACAGGGTATAAAACTCGTACACCAGACAGTATTGGACTATGCAAAACAACACCTCGTAAATGGGGCACTCGCGATGCAAGATCAACAGTCGGGCCACTGCCAACAGATTGACCATAGAGTATTAGCTGTTCATCTTTGACCCCATATTGCTCCTTTAGGCATTTATATACTGCATCAATGTCCGCGTACGTATTACATTCAGATGGCTGCTTCAGAGAAAGGATGATTTCATCACATTTTAAGTAACAGTGAACACTTGACAGAGAATAAACCCATATGAAACCTAGAGCATTTTCTTGAACAGGCATTGAATGAGAAATGCAAGATGTTGAACTGAAACTTCTAATAGATCTATGCACGGTGCCATACAAATTTGTCAATAATATTAAGCAAAAAATCAGACATATAGAACGAAAAAGATCAAGTTGAATTGAATTTTGTTGTTCCATTTTTGGTGCAAGGAAAAATATGTAAACAAAGCAGAATCACTCTTAGAAGTCTTAGAATCACTGTGAGATGCACAGTCGATAATGTTGCTGTTTTTTGAAGCTTGTAAATATGGACTTCAGCACTTATTGGTGCTGATTTATTAATATACTGTTACCTTTCTAATTTTTTTTTTTTTTTTTTTTTTTTAAAAAACAGGGGTTGAATGCCCAAATCGACATTCTAGTTAAAATTCCACATGCCCAACACCACGTACCATGGTTGACAGCATCTAAACTTAAGGAATGAGGTGAAAACCAAGGAAGTTATTCAATTTTGGGACACACAAATATGTTCTATGAATGCACAATGGTGAAACCTTCATGGTCCTAGCTCTTCCAGCATAGTCTGAACTTTGGTAAGGCTTATGTCTTTAACCTTATCATATGATGTAGATGGTAAGAGATTAATACAAGCCATTTTCATTACTACACCTTGAGCATTCCTTTCTAGGAACAAAGAACACTTTTAGTCTTTTACCATCTCAGGAATAACAAAATTAACAGTTAAGGAGAAAAGCATGGTAGGGACCCAGATAATTTCTCCAGACCACCTGTGTAAGCTAGTTTGGTTCTAAAACGTGCTTCAACTTGTGGTTGTTATGACAAAGGAGACTAAGCTAACGGTTGGGCAAAATTTGAGGTGGTTGCTACCCAAAAAAAAAGGGAAATATGTAGCAGAAGTGTTCTTGTATATTTCTATGTGCAAAAAGGAAAACCATTGTCCATACTGTTATTCCTACATCACCAAATCCCTAATTGAAATCCAAAATTAAACTGACTTTCTCTCAAATAAATGAAAACCATCTTTAGTAAAAGGTTACAGCTAAACTCCAACTTTATGGTTGGGAAATAACTATTTTCCATTAGTAGCATCAGTTGGAGGCTATAATATCACCATATATCTTTGTCCAGACTGCCAGTGACAAATTATTGGAGCAAATATAGAGGAAAATTAAACTGTTTCTAACATTAGGTTGCGCTTCAGAGAATCTTAGGAATTGAAGCTTAAGATCATGTAGCAGCATGCTAATGATTTAATGATGCCTACAGGAGATGTGATATAAAATTGACATAATCCATGTTTTATACAAAATTTAATATAAGAAATCTAGAGGTAATGTTCTTTATCTTTTTGGCAAATAAGATATCTAGAGAAAGTGTGCAATCCAAAAACTAAAGAAAGACATCCTTCAATCTCTACATGAATTGCGGAGAATTTAGCAAAGATGATATGCCTACATATAAATCAACACAAACATAAGGGACGACGTTGAAGACCGACTTACACCATATATTAGCAATCATCTTCCCTGAAACTTTAATCAAGTCCAAAAAGGTACCATCACACTTCCATTAAAAAATACAATTGCAAGTTCTAGAGCTTGTAGATAGAGCGAGTTTTCGTGACAGATGTCAAAATTTGTCCTACTAATCATACTATTCAACAAGTGACAAACTGAAACAGGTAAAGGCAATAAGCCTTTTCTCTTTCTTTTCCCTGCTTTGTTCAAGAACAGTGAGAATAAGAAACTGCCTAGAACAATCAATCAAGGAAGCAGGAATCTAACCTTTCCACTTGACTGTCCATATCCAGAGTAATCATACCTAAACAAGAAACCATATAAGTCAGTCGAGTCTGAGAAATCCTACTATTTAGTTTCCCACGTGGAAAGTTTAGAATTGAAGCACAAGAAAAGTTTTGTTTGAAAAAATAGGGGGGGGGGGGGGGGGGGGGCATAATATGATGAAAATAACATTTTAATGATATGATCAGGGAAACCCTGTGGCCCTGCATATTCAAGATTCTATGCAAAGAGCATCAACACTGATCACAACAACAACAACGACGACTCAACCCAAAGCTAGTTGGGGTTGGTGGTAAAAATCCTCAATATCATAAATGCTCTGTTTGGATCCATAATATTTCATAATCCATACTCAAAAGATTATCTAACACTAAGGGATTATTCAATATACTCTAGGAGCTACAGCGCACCTTAGACAGATTTTCAACTTTTATTGTTTTCTATCTTTTGCTTGATCTGAAACATCAAATGCACCAAAAAATGTACAAAATGAAAAGATATCACTAATATCTGAAAAAGTGCGTTCCACTCCTTCAAACAATCTTCTATTTATTCCTTCGCATATCATCCACACAACACAAATAGAGCTACTTCCTGTGCTCATCCTCTTCCTTCTCCTTCTGAACAAATTCCTAGTAGCATTCTTTAACAGCTCATGGCGCCAATTCCAGATATCTCCATACCTAAGTTACTCGGACTCGGGTACGGGTATCCGACACGGGTACGGATCTAGAGGTCGGATTCGGCAAAATCTAAATTTAGAGATTCGAGGATATGGATCCGCATACGGATACGGGTGCGGGGATCTGTCTAAAAATTTTCAAAATTCTAAAAATAAAGTCATAATTCTTAATTTCGATTCTTCCTAGAGAAGTCCTCTTCCCCAATATCTCTGCTTTTCTCTATTAAGTCGTCTTCCCAAAAGTTACCCTCAAAACATTAAATCAGAAATTCGAGAATGTCGACAAAAGATGAAAAAGAGACAAAAGACTATAAATTTCTGCATAATTTTGAAGGTATCTCATTTCCAATATCTATCTTGAGAGTCTATTTGTCAAAAAAAATCTTCAACTTTCTGTGGATTTTGGTCAAAGTTTCCATTTTTATTTGACCATATCCGGTGTGAATCCCATGTCCTATCCGACACGGGTACGGCGGCAATTTTGAAGAGTCCGAGTAACTTAGCTCCATACTCACCATAATCTAACTGCAGTTGACAACAAATTGTTAACATCCCCCGCCACGTTCTTGCTCAAGAAGCTACAAACTGCTATAACTTATTTTTCTCCTGCTTATCAAAAAACAAATTGTCCTCCTCAAATTCTCTGATGTTAGGATGACTCCTCGTGTTGTCCAAGCAAAGAAAGACTTCGGGACCATTTCCTCGATGCTCTAGGAACCTACATTAAAGTGTGAGAAAAACCGCAATATCCTTCTCAAATAATTTACTATAGGAAGACTTAAAAGTGAACACATAGCCTTGCAGCCCGTTCGCTTTCCAACTTTTGCTGTCTCTGAACAAAATTCTAGTAATTCCAACAAACTGTTGCGCTCTTCCATCTCCCAAACTTGTAGATTTCCTGACACTTAGATAGCATAAGTTCCACCCACTGTCCTTTGCTGACTTAGACAAACCTGGGCAACTGTTGTTTGCTGCTTGCTGGAGACTCTAAAATGGAGGAATAGCTTCACATAAAAAGGCGTTGCCACACCATTTCTGTTCCAGAAGATGATCTAGCTCCATTGATTAACTTTTAAACTTACAATTCCCTAGAAATCATACAACCCTTTTATTATACTCATAGAAGTCGATGTAATCACGGTGGAGTTGGTTCTCCATAGAGCTCCACAATGGTCAATAATGTCACTCGTCCATGAGGCTAGATGCTCCACATGCATTTGCCTAGTTAAGCTATATTGAATATCCTCAAGTCCTTAACCCTAATCACCCACCTTCATAGAGGATGTTGCTGGTGCCCAGTTTGGAAAAATGGTACTTTCTTATCTGCCCTCATATTCCAGAATACAATTTGAACACAGTTATACAAAGGAGAGAGATAGCAAGTTCAACTGATAGACATCTCATGTTGTGGAAAATCTATCTGAACTCCACAATCTCCAAGTAAAACAAAGATATTATGGCATCATGGAGTTAAGCAACAATGACCACTAAGTCATCAAATAAACCTAAGGATCACCACTATCGTTGACACAATTGCACATGCATGTATGTACCTATGAATTTATAAATCAACCATGGCTTTAGATGGAAACTTTAGTGCACTATATCTCCCTCAAATTTGTATCTCCATGGTAAAGTGAGTATCATTTCCTTAGAAGTCAAATTTCCGTTTTCCTTTGATAGGTACAAGTTGGATTAATTTGCAGTAGAAAGCCTCCAAGTATGTCTTTATACAACCCCCCATACCATTTTAAGTGCAATAGCTCACGTAGAAGAGCCTAAATTGAACTTTTAATTGAAGTAGGACACTGATTGGTCAGTTAATACTTAAAAGATTATAAAACTTGATCAAAAACTACATCAAACATCTTGTGACATTGATATTGTCACTACCATTTACAATATACAACTCCCTCCGTTTCAATACATGTCTTACTTTCTTTTCTAGACTGTTTCAAAAAGAATGCCTCTTTCTATAATTTTACTGAACTTTTTAATTTCAACAATCTCATGTTACCCTTAATGACACTCTATTATGGGAATAACATAGCATGTTTAGACCACAAGATTAAAAGAGTATTTTTGGTGTGCAAGTGTTATACACACTTTTAGTTTAAGAGGACATAACTTAAAAATCTTTGGTACATTCTTAAACTCCATACCTAATCAAACTAAGATACATAAATTAAAAGGGAGGTCGAAAGTATAGAAGGGAACATGTCTTTGATTCTTACCAAGTATGTTGCATAAGTTGTAACAGGAAAGAGAGTAGCGATACACAGAAACACATATGCTAAAACATTCACCTGTTTTATAAATTTATTCATGAATTTGAGAGGCACACCACAACCTATCAACCCATCAACATGCAAATGGCAATAGGTCAAATTATATAGAAGATAGGAAATGGACGTGAATTTCTCAGTATAGAAGGAAGTTATTAGGAAAAGCCAAATAAAGCTGCTTTCTTGAATTCGACTTCCAGATCTCTACCTTGGCTTGCTTCTAATATACTACTTGATTATCAAATTAGTTCTCTACCTTGTAATCATGTTACAGCATGGCATCAAATTTGGGAAAAGTCACTACACAAAAATAGTATACATATACCATTGTCACCTTATAGGAGAGGTCAATGCATATAGACTAAAGCCGCGTTTCAGAGTAGGAGTTTGACAGTGTGTCACACACGATCAATTAAAACAAACAACTTCCTCTAACTTTCTCCATTTCAGTTATGTCTAAACAAAAATTCATAATTTATCGAATTGACTAAGATGCCTTATTTCTACTCAATTAAATGTCTTGACTCCACCAAGTAAGTCTTTTTTATCATATGCAGATAATTTCTATTTTATAAGGTACTATGTATTATTGAACAAAAAGAAACCATTACCAAGAAGGTTCCGGAATTACAAACAAAATAGCATCCGACTTCTAACGTCTAACAATAATTCCAAGTTCCAATCTTTAACTCATTTTTATTCAGGAAAAGTGAACCCTATTTATTTTTTAGTCTGTTCCAAAGAGACAGGGACCATCTATATATAAATTTGGAAATAATTACTAACTTATGCAACATAAGTTTCAAAAGTTTGATAGTCGCACAAATGCTATGACATATACTTATATACAACAACACGAGCTACAAAAGTCTTATTTTTTGTTAAACTCAATGTAAAGTCAAATAAGTTCACATAAACTGAAACAGAATTTACCCGATGAGATTGACCCGAAGGCGGAGGCTCAATTCGACGAAGAGCTCAAACATTTGACCCAAATCAGCTGCATTTCCATGTGAGTATAGCAACGTAGCTGATGCCTTTGGATGTTTCACATGAACGGCCACGATTTCATTTCCTCGCCGTGTACGGAGCTTCAATACGTCTACTTCTTCCCTCCTACCTACTACTTCCGGTATGCTTAACTTAGCTCCGCCGTCGGAAACCACCGTGTACGACGGCGGAGTAGGTGGGAAGAAAGCGAATTTAGCTGCTATGGAAGAAGTCACTCCCCCCATTTTTTATACTAGTACTACACCAATCATAAAGTGACTAGCTTTTCTGCTTTTTATGGCGGCGCGTGGAGGTTGTTGACGGCGGCACGTGAGGTAAAAGGTGGCGCGTGGGGAATTTGAAAGAATTTTGGGGGAGGTATATTATTGTAGGACGTGGGAGTTTTGGGATTATATTTGTTGTTTTTACAAAGTGTGTGACATGTTGATGATATAAGACTAGAATATAAAGTTATAACTATAGGTGTCATAGAATATACTTTACTACATTCTCTCCAAAAAAATGATAAAGCTGGAATTTTGGGGGGAAAAATGACAACCTATTCGAACAAGAATATACTTAGCGCGGATTTAAGTTATATATATTAATTATTTAAAGAATTTATGATATTTAACTTGTTATAACCTGTGGTCGCTCTATTTTCAAAATAGAATTATCATATTAGACTTTTTATAGAAAATTATATTATTTTATCGTACATTAATTTAATTCGATTGTGTAAGAAAATTATACTCAAGTGCATAGAAGTTAAAATTTTTATTCGTGATAACTGATTTGGATTAGAATTTGCTCAACCATTGCACAATGCAACATAGGACTATTGTTTTCTTCTTAGTTTTAAATATCATTCAAGAGGAGAACTTAAAAGCAACTTTGTTTGATATGTAACTTATTTCATACAAATTTCAAATTTTAAAAAGTATAAATTGATCATATCTTATCTTCAACTAATTGTAAGAAGATCTATAAGGGGATGAGGGGAAAAAATCATTCTAAACCAAAGGTCTTGATTTTAAATCTTAACGGGATAGAAAAAATTTCTACTTATAAAAATTAATTAGTCGACCAATAAACTAGAATTCAGAATGCCTAAAGAATAAAAAGCTACTTCAAGGCGCCTAACACATTGTGAAAAAAGGTGTACCGACCAATGTTGACGAGAATATCGTCATCTCCCAAATATTATATGTTCCTCACGTTATGTGCACATCATAGACTTGTTTGCAGCTGGCTAAGACGAAAAAGAATTAGAAATGTTGATAGTTTTTAGGGAAAAGGCTTCTTTTTTATTTTAAAAAAAGGGAGTGTTATTCTTGACAATGTACAAAAGGATCAAAACTAAATAATGCATCTAAGGTTGTGATTGTTGACAATGTTTGAACCGAAATTATGAGATATGTGCCTCAAGTTGGTATATACTGCCAAAGAGAAAAAGGTTGGTACCATAAAAGTCGTTTCTTCTTTCTTGTTTTTGATTTTGCACAAAGAGCTAATGTATGTATGTGAAAGCATTATTAAATTGGAGAGCATCAATTATCAAGATTGTCTGTTGAGGTCATAAAGAATGAGAGAGACTTAATGGAACACGTCAAAATAATCCTATTCAACTTTTTCTTTCTCAATTTTTGGATTGAAGTAACATTTCATCATTTTGAAGTTGTATGGAATAGTCAATTCAAAGTAAAAAAGAAGTTCATAAATTACCTTTTTGCTCTGCATAATGTTTTAATCTTTTGAATCAGATTGAAAGTAGTTTTTCCCTTATGGTGCAGTTAAGATGATATTCTAATGGACAAGAGAACTAAGAAACATCCTTTTATATATAGATTTAGTGCCCCAAATGATTGAAAAGGAGGAATGCAATCTTCTCCGCGAAGAAACACTACACGGCGCAACTTATCATTCTTTTCTTTTACAGTATTTAATTTAATTTATATACACACCGATTATTCGTATCAACTTGTTGTCCGGACTTATAATCTTTCGACTTTACCCACCAAAACTTGATTAAATAAAAAATGAATCACTTATTATTTGTCTGCTATAATTTGAACCCTGATTTTCATTATTTTTTACTAATTAAATTAAAAGCTAGGTCACATCATTTCATAGTCTTGCCGTTTATTTCCTATTTGACATTGCTTCTCCAAAGTCAAAAGTAGTTTTTCACCAAAAAAAAAATACTACCTTTATTAGAATTAGCCATAGCAATCAAGTCCTTTCGCCAGCTACGGAAAAATCAAAAGAACAATATTTAACTACTCTTTTAAAGTAATTTTGAAAAACGAACATGATCAGGACAATGTTACATGAATCAAATTATAACGATTTCTTTATTTTTTAAGAGTAGAATCTCCTAGAATATCTGACAAGCTACTATTCTATAAAGTTGTAGCACTTAAATAATACCCACATGAGAATTATGAATGCGACTCAGTTTAAAATAATTTGCGAGGGAATATACAAAGATTTAGGTAAAGAGAAATGAAAGAAGAGGTTTAGGGAAAGGGAAAGTTAAGGATAAGGCAAAGGAGAATAGGCAATGATGGGGAAAGTAATGGACCACCACAATCACTCCATATACATATGCACAAAAATAATGCGCATACAATCAGTGGCCTTCCATACCTAAACTTTTCCCTACATTTTCACTTGGTCGATAGTTGATGTCATTCTTCAACTGATATATAAAGTTTCTTTTTTTTTCTTTTTTATAACTGTTTGCATACACCTTAACAATACCACAAAGTACATGCCAAGTAACTCTTCCTACCAGGGTCTAATCAGATGGAAAGGATGATGTCTCTACTATGAAGTAAACCCTGGTCTGATCCCATAATTTTCAATCACTTCATTGACCGCAAGACCACACCCTTGGGTGCTAATATATGGAGTTTGTCACCAAGCTTCACCACTCATAACCTGAACTTTTAATGAGCAGAATATGATCCCAGCAAGCAGTAGTCACGCATTATTCCCAAAGCTGATATTCTATTTGGTTAGAGTTTCCAATATCCATGTTAGGAGGGAACCTATCATACACAAGGCTACATCAAATCAAGTTACAAGTTGCAAAATTACAAGAAAGGGGGAATGTCAGTGACTTTGCTTCATAACACGAGATACCCTCTCGAAAAACACTGGACACATACTTGGGCTGAACATAAGCATATCCCTCATCCACTCGGGGGCCACTCTCTCAAAAGTCCCTAGTGACAAGACCCGGTACACCAATTCTGGTTCTTTAGATGAATTCTTTATCCACGTCAAACTAAACGAATATCCTGCACCAACCAAAACAATGACCTTCAGATTTTACCAACAGCAGCAGCTGCCACCAATGAAGAGATTATATTTGACTGACTAGGCATGCTTCACTTAGCAAAGAACAGAACGAGGAGGAAAGCACCACTGAGCTCAATAGCAATGGTATATGACTTCCAATATGCATCAAACTAGAGTAATTAGGCAAGTTGTTTATATAGAGGTTCACCAATCAACACCCCCCTGCAGTCGGTAAAACCACTGAAATTAAACTTAGGTGGTATTTGGTTATTTCGAGAAGGCTTTCCGCAAGATTTTTTTTTTTCAATAATTGTTTTCAATCCAAACACCAAGAAGGACAAAAAATAAGTTTTTGCAGGTTTAGAAATGAAACTAAGGATGAAATAATCAGATAATTTCTTATAGACCATCTAGGTTCTGATTGTTAGGTAGCACTTCTCCAAGTTTCAAATGACTAAATTTTATTCATTGAGGTTGTTCACATTATCTTGATCAGGACGAATTAAGATTAATATCCAGCAAGCATTGCATAGTAATGAATTATTCCTAATTTTGTTATTTATACAACTTCAAAATTTAGTTTCCATATAATTGAAAAAAGATAAAACGAAGCAACACAGGAAACGGAAAAAAAAAAAAAAAAAAACAAGTACAAAAAATTACAAGTTTAGGCCAAATAAGACTCAAGTCATCCAATAGGGCAAATTTACTATGACAAAAATTTGAAAAAACACCTGTACAAAATTCAGCAAGGATTATCACATATATGCATCTTAGACAATGGAAAGGAAGTGGAAAGGAAGAAAAGGGACCCTTAAAAGGAGAAAACGAAAAGACAAAGGAAGCAAGATCCTAGACTACAGAATTCATCCAGAAATTACCACTTGACTCATGAAGCGCTGATATGGATAATTCTTCACCTTCCATAACAGTGGAGAATTTCATCCCAACTATCGATTGAACGAGGTCGTGGAAGATGCAGCCACCTAAAATATCCCATGCAAATAATTACATAAAAGAGAAGACCGCAGACTAAACTGATAACTAATAGAGTAGCTGGGACAACCTGAAATGTCAACGTTTCGGCTACAGCAAGCAGGCTGGAGAGGTCTAGTTGGTACTTCTGCAAGGGGAGACACAGTAACTGTGTCTTGTACGTTCAGCAAAGAATGCCTACTACGCTTCCTGGTTGTTTTTAAGGTTGAACCATCCAATGCATCTGAAAGAGAATCACCGACACTAATCATTTCTCTGTTTTCCCCTTTATCATTATTAGTACGGAGATGGGATCCCTCCGGATCAAGCTGTTGAAGCTTCTGAATTTGGTCGATAAGTTCTGTATCTGCATCATTGGAAATATCTAGTTAACTATCTGGATTTCAGACATTTACTTAAAAGGAGAGGCACAATGCAAATATTTGCCTACAAAAACTTACAACAAAAAGCAAAACAATCATCAGAAGCACCAAAATCTCCACATAAATGCAAAAGGTAGCAGCCTTGAGGCAAAGATCCGCAACACTCTAACTTATGCATAGAGACTTTGGTAGAGTGTCCCGCAGTGGTTGAGGGAATGAGCTGTAGTGTTTCCGTACTGTGGTAGAGTTAGGTTCAAGGCCCCCTTTTCTGAATATGGTATCAAAACCAGATTCATCTGTTGTTTGGTTTCCAATGGACACCATGTCACCTCTCATGAACTAGAGTTTCAGGTTATGTTAGGTTCAAGGTCTTAACATACTTGATAACCTATTTTGACAGGGATCGAGTCAACTGTAAACTCACAAAACCACAAGATTGGCCTTTTAACCTAACATTCTAAACTAATAATGATGTTGGAGGACTATCCACTTTTGGTACTATAGTTGGTATGTTATTGATAGCAACTCCTAGATACCACCAACACGGCCTTTTACCCTAATATCCTAAAAGAACAACTGCTCCACTTTTTTTGTGATATTGGTGATGTCAAGGCCAGCTTATGCGCACCACAATTTTCTCACAAGAAAAAGAGCAATGTTTTCTTATTGTTGACCAGTTCAACAACTGTTAAACATGCCAAAGCCAGTCTGCAACCCCTGAACCTTAATTATATCCAGTTGAGACTTAGAAATCCTATGTTTTCTGTTTAAGCACATAATTTAGCTTTACTAGCATACACAAAACTTCAACTCATCCAGGTATCATGATCTGCTACAGAAAAAAGGTAACGCAAAAATAAAGGACTGTAATAGTCAAGAAATATCCTAAATGATCTTGACCCTATCTCTGTTTCTTGATTTACAAATTTCATTGTGTTAATTTATGACGTGATCTTCGTTCTAATTACAGAATATAGAAGCAAACAAGAGGTCAAACAACATTTTCTCAATTCGATGCAGAGCCATATACTTTTCAAAGAATATGATTTAAATAAAAGACACAGTTGAAACATTTATTAATACGTAGAAAGAAGACAGACAAAGCTATCAAAGTTAGAAAGAATTTTTGATGCAATAAACATCCATGTGGCTACACCAATTGCTAAGACTGTCAAGCAAGTATTGAAGCTTCACTTCTCTTTCCAACTGGATTTGGTTTCCAAATGACATTTAAGAAAAAGAACCATAGTGAGCCTTATTTATTTTGCAATTTGAAGATGTCTGCACTATTAAGATCTCTTGTAGAATTTTATGCTTCAGTAACAATAACAAGAAATGGAACCATCTACTTGAAGTCACCAATATTTTCTTCAACTTTATTGGCTTAAACTATAACCACAAGTCAAATAAATGTAAAGCAGTAATATTCTCCCCAGCTGTCTAGCAGAAAAGATATATGGGACTGCAAACATGATAAACTTCCATTACAAATCTATCAATTTTATCCTTACTCTTTTGGTTCTCTTCCATTAAAAGCTTTTGATACTGAACCAACTCTTCATCTTTGGAAGCCCTGCAGCCAGGTTAAGTACACATAGTCATTTTTTCATTAATATTTTTTTCAATTGAATAAGCCTTTCTCAAGAGTGCATACCTCATTGATGCCATTTCAGTCCTCAAGTCGTTGACTTGTTCGCGTAGTCTGTCATACTCACTTCTCAAGTATTCAATCATTTCATCAGAAGCTGGAAGAAAAAACAAAGCTTCATGACGCCAAACCTTCAACCAAGTTTAAGTCTCAATGTAATTAAAGATGGGTAAACTATGAGTTCTCCACGTATAGCTTTCATCAGGATATTAAACATGCATAGTATTTGGAAAAAAATTAAAGAAGTTACTACTCCCAGGGAGCAAGGTGCTGCTTGAATTCACCTATATCTAAATGGGTAAAAACACATGAGAAAAAGGAAGACTAAAAAAGATACAGAAACTCCTTAGTTAATGGGGGTTCGTTTGGTCAAGGGGAATCAAATCTTATCACAAGGTGGTTTTGGTCAGGGGGGATCAAATCTTATCACAAGGTGGTTATCTCATACTCCTCCCATTCCAATTTATGTGGCAACATTTTCTTTTAAATTCGTTCCAAAGAGAATGACAACTTTCTTTTTAAATTTGGAAACAATTTAAGTTAACCTTCCCATTTTACCATTAATGACAAGCTTTTATAACCACACAAATGTTAAACTAAACATTTAGTTTCAAAAGTCTTACAGTCGTACAAATGTTATGTTATATTTTAGTCAACAAATTTCAAAAGCCTTCCTTTCTTTCTTAAATTCTGTACCGAGTCAAACCGTGTCACCTAAATATCGTACCGGTGGGAGTAACAAATAGCAATTGAAATTCAGAACCAACATCAACAGTAAAAGAATGGTGCAATCATAGAGGTTTACTTCATTCCGTATTTCAAATCAAACTACTTTCCCGAAAAAAAAGATATAATCTTCGAATAAGCAAAATGCAAAACAGCTATAAAAGAAAAAGGCAAATTTCGACTATTTATTTAGTAATTATTACTAATACATAGCAAGGTAGCATAAACGTACCAGTAACATAACTCATAAATTTTACTTCCTGTTCCCGATTCACCGCCTCCATGGCCGTGTCTTTTTCTTTCTACCAAAAAATATCCTAAAATCAGACTCTAGCAAAACCACTGCTAGTGTAAAAAGCAGCTCAAAAATAACTGAAAAATTAAATTTAAAAAAAAAAATCAAATACCTTGAGCTTACTGTACTTGCTGTAGAGCTTGGTATAAAGTGCATCCATCTAAAATTAAACAAAAAAGGAAGGATTTTTTTAGAAAATTGAAGAAATGAAATTGTATTTTTAATAAACCCTAATAACTTGTAGAATTCAAATATAAACAAGTAGAAGTTGAATTATAGGAACAATACCTTGGGTGAAGAAGGTGACATCAAGAAGCTGGGGGACTAAAATGGAAGTTTTTGGTTAAAATGAGGGATTTGGAAAGCAAATGTTTGGCGGGAGATATGTGGAAATTTTCAAAATGGAGGATTTTGTGTTGGTACCAGATTTATTTGAAGCAGATGTTACTATTTAGGGCTTTTGGGTCGGGCTGGTGATCGGGTCATATAGGATGTAATAACCCAATATTTTGGGAGAATTGCATAACTATGGCACCATTATGGTGGTTTAGCAGAAATGATGTATGTTTTGTTTATTGAATAATTTTCGGATGGAAGTAGCTTTATGAATCTTATAAATAACGCACAGTATTCATTTCCTTCCTTTTCTTTGCCTGATAGTACTGTTAGGCAGCACTTGCCTCACTCCTTCACACGTTCTATCCGTTAAATACCTTGAAAAGTTGGCTAAGCAACACTCGAATATCCTAGTTAATTTTCTTAAAGTCTAGCCTAGGTAATATTTGCTCCCGACCGCCTTCCTTCTTTCCCCAATTGATACGGATTAAATGAAATAAGGATTGAAAGAAAGAGGGAAGAGAGATGTTGTAGTTACTTAGTTAGATGACGTGGCAGTGGGTTACAAGAAGTAGTTACAAGTTAGTTAAAAGATTCCATTTGACAGCTAAGTGGTAGTTGAGAATTAGCTTTAGGATTAGCTTTATAAATACTTGTAATCTCTGTATAAGGGAATTCATTCATTAGATACCAAAACTCAATTACATTCTTCTCTCTGAATTGTTCTCGATTAATCCTGATTCCTGAACCATTCGACCCCTTCTCGAAAATACCCAATTTTCCTGGAGGTTACTGCATTCTTGTCTAATTTGTATCAATTTGGTATCAGAGCTACGCGATTCTTGGCCAGTAATCCACCATGCCGACTTAAACCAGGACCTCTATAGAGGTTAAAGAACTTAAGGAAGCCATGGAAGCCATGTTCACGAAGCTTTGTAAAAGACAGGAGGAACTGGAGCTTCAATACAAACAAGTCACTGTGAATCTCATGGAAAAGATGGAGATGAACTTCAGAAGTTTTAATAACTCACAACCCTCATCATCACACCAACAAAATTTGGAAATAGATTAGGGTACTATTACTAGACCCAATAATCAAGGAGGATATTTCACTAGATTGTCAAAGCTGGAATTTCCAAAATTCAATGGGGTAGATCTGAAAATTTGGTTATATAAAGTGGACCAATTCGTCTCTATTAATGATATGCCGGATGATCAGAAGGTCAGAATTGTTGTGATTCACTTGGAAGGAGAGGCTATTCAATGGCACCAGGCTTTCATGAGAGCAAGGAGACAACAGATTCTTCCTTCTTGGGAGGAGTATGTACTGGCATTGCATAGGAGGTTTGGAAATGCTTATGATGACCCCATGGCTAATTTGATGAACCTGAGGCAAACAAGCAGTGTTAGTGAATATCAATCAGCCTTTGACAAGGGTAAATCTATCTACTTCTGATGCTATTAGCTGTTTCATTAATGGTTTAAGACCAGAATACAAATTAGATGTTAAGTCTTTGTGACCTAAAGATTTGCAAGAAGCTTATGAGCTAGCTAGGTTGCAAGAAGGTTCTTTCCATAATAAGAATAGATATCAAAGAAACACTCAGTTTCAGACCAATAAGGGAAAGACTACAGATAATAGACTAGCTGGTCCTAGCCAATTCAGTAGCAAGACAAGAAGAACCTTGACTCCTGAGGAACTAGATGCAAAAAGAGCTAACAAACAGTGTTTCTTCTGTGATGAGAAGTATGTCTATGGCCATAAGTGTAAAAATGCTAAACAGGTGTATGCCTTGGTAATAGATGATGAGGAACAATTAGTGGACTGTCATGAAGAGGAAATTATGGAGTATACAGAAAGAGAGGTTCCCTCTATCTCATTGCAAGCACTAACAGGATCAAAAGGGTACCAGACTCTTAGGGTAACTGGATATCATGAGAAGAGACCACTGCATATTCTCATTGGCAGTGGTAGTACCCACAATTTCTTGGATGAAGAAACTGCACTTAAGTTGGGCTGTGAGTTGGTGCGAACAAGCTCACATTCAGTGAGTGTAGCTGATGGTAGAGTATTACAAATCTCTAAGATGTGTAAGAATTTCTCATGGTTGCTGCAGGGAACCACTTTTATTACTGATCTGTACATCATTCCACTAGGATCTTGTGATATGGTTCTGGGAATTCAATGGCTACCAAGTCTAGGTGACATCAAGTTTAACTTTGAAAAATTGATAATGGAGTTCCAGTACAAGGGCAAGAGACGTGTATTGAGGGGAGCACTTAATAAGGTGAAGTCAGTGTCATCAAAAGGGTTGAGTGAGGCTGTTGACAATCATAGTCTCTTGTTTATGTTGCAGTTACATGAGGAACAAGAAGAGGAGTTGCATATGTACTCGGTTCAATTAGCAAAAAGTAGTGTGGTTCAGCCTGAGATTTCTAACTTGTTACAGAGCTATAGCAGTATATTTGTTATTCCTGAATCACTACCTCCTCATAGGGGGCCCTTTGACCATCAGATTCCATTGCAACCTGGAACACAACCAATAAGTAAGAGGTCATATAGATATCCAACTATGAAGAAAGATATTATAAAGAAATTGGTGCAAGATATGTTACAGCAATGGGTTATACAAGATAGCGACAGCCCTTATGCCTCTCCTGTGGTTCTGGTAGGGAAGAAAGATGGGAGTTGGAGACTGTGTGTGGACTTCAGAGATTTGAACAAAAGTACTATCAAAGATAAATTTCCTATTCCAATAGTAGAAGACCTACTAGATGAATTATGAGGGTCAGTTATCTTTTCAAAAATAGATTTGAGGGCAGGTTACCACCAACTGAGAATGGCTGCTGGGGATGTGCACAAAACAGCCTTCAAAACACATGCTGGTCACTATGAATTTCTGGTAATGCTCTTTGGCCTTACTAATGCACCATCTTCATTCCAAAGTTTAATGAATCATGTCTTCCAACTTTACTTGAGAAAATTTGTGTTAGTCTTCTTTGATGACATCCTCATATATAGTAAGAGTTTGGCTGATCATCTTTCCCATTTGAAAGCTGTTTTTGATCTTATGGTGCAACATAAATTGTATACAAAAGACTCTAAGTGTGCATTTGGAGTTGATCTTATATAATACTTAGGTCATTTTATATCTCCAAAAGGGGTTTCTACTGACCCTAAGAAAATGGAAGCCGTCAAGACCTGGCCTCAACCTACCAATATCAAGCAGCTCAGGGGGTTCTTGGGTTTAACAGGGTATTATAGAAGGTTTGTAAAAGGGTATGGGGGTGATCAACAAGCCCTTAACTGAATTGTTGAAGAAGGATGGTTTTATATGGTCTGATGTTGCTACTGAAGCCTTTGAAAAACTGAAGAGAGCTATGACTAGTGCATCTGTTTTAGCTCTACCTAATTACTCAAAAAAATTTGTGGTGGAAACTTATGCGAGTCAGCTAGGTATTGGAGCAGTACTATCTCAAGAAGGGCATCGCTTTGCTTTTATCAGCAGACCATTACCCATGAGGCATCTATCCTATTCAGTTTATGAGAAGGAGCTACTTGCACTTGTGTTTGCAGTGACTAAATGGTCACAATATTTGATAGGCAGACCTTTTGTTGTCAAGACAGATCACAAGGCACTTAAGTATTTGTTGCAGCAACAACTTCACACTGATGTGCAAATGTCCTGGATTGCTAAACTGCTACCCTTTGATTTTGAAATAGAATATAGGAAGGGTGTTGACAATGGTGCAGTTGATGCATTATCAAGAATACAAGGTTCAGAACTGTTAGCTTTGGCTCTATCAACTCACTCCACGAACCTGTTTTCACTCATCACAGATAGTTGGGATAAGGATCCAGACTTGTTAAGTATTATCCAAATGTTGCAGCAAAACACTTACCACAAAGGGTATACCTGGGTAAACAATCAGTTAAGGAAGAACTCCAAGTTAGTTGTTGGCAATGTGGGAGATTTGAGGAAGCAGCTTATCACTAATTGGCATTCTACCCCTCAAGGTGGCCATTCAGGAGTTGAAGCTACAACTAGAAGGCTGCAGTCATTGTTCTATTGGAAAGGTATGAGGAAGGATATCAGAAATTTCATTAAGAAGTGTGATGTGTGCCAGAGGTACAAAACTGATTCTGCAGCTTACCCAGGACTGCTTCAGCCCTTGCCCATTCCTCCTACTCTATGGTCTGATGTCAGCTTAGATTTCATTGAAGGACTGCCATCGTCCCAAGGGAAACAAGTCATCTTGGTGGTAGTGGATAGGTTGAGCAAGTATGCTCACTTCTTAGCATTGGCTCATCCTTATACAACTCAAAAAGTAGCTCGACTCTACCTTGATCAAGTGTTCAGATTACATGGGTTACCTGAGAGGTTGGTTAGTGACAGATCCGACCCAATTTTTGTTAGTTAATTTTGGCAAGAGTTATTCTCTATACAGGGAGTACTTCACACTTCCACTGCATACCATCCCCAATCTGATGGCCAAACGGAAGTGGTAAATAGGTGTTTGGAGACCTATTGAGGTGTTTTGTTTGTTGACATTCCTAGTCAGTGGTCTAAGTACTTGGCCTTGGCCGAATGGTGGTATAACACCACTTTTCACAGTGCTATTCAGACTACACCTTATGAAGCCTTGTATGGGCATGCTCCACCTATTCACCTTCCTTACATATAACGGGAATCTGCTCTACCAGAGGTTGATGAGGCATTACCAGACAGGGAAAATAAGCTTGATTTACTGAAGTTTCATCTTCAGAGAGCTCAACATAGGATGCAATTGATTGCTAACAAGAGAAGAACTGACAGAGAATTTTTTGTAGGTGACTGGGTTTATGTAAAATTGCAGCCTTATAGGCAAGTCACTCTAAGCGAGCAGCCTTTTCACAAACTAGCTGCCAAATACTATGGGCCTTACCAGGTTGTACAGAAGATTGGTAAGGTTGCCTATAAGCTGTTGTTACCAGATGCTGTGCAAATCCACCCCACCTTTCATGTCTCTCAACTGAAGCAGTGCCTACAAGTCCCTACTAACATTACTCATCCACCTGTAATTGACTTGGCCAGCCCCTTCTGTGCAGTTCCTGAAGCTATATTAGCAAGACGTATGGTGAAGAAGGGTAACAAGGGAGTCCCACAAGTGCTTGTGAAGTGGTCTGGTTTAGATTCAGCTGCAGCTACATGGGAATTTTCTAATTCATTAAAAGTCAGGTTTCCTGCTTTTGACCCTTGAGGTCAAGGGTCTTTTGAAGATGAGGGTATTGATATGGATTAAATAAAATAAGGATTGCAAGAAAGAAGGAAGAGAGCTGTTGTAGTTAGTTAGTTAGATGACGTGGCAGTGGGTTACAAGAAGTAGTTACAAGTTAGTTAAAAAGATTCTATTTGACAGCTAAGTGGTAGTTGAGAATTCGCTTTAGCATTAACTTTATAAATACTTGTAATCTCTGTATAAGGGAATTCATTCATTAGATACCAAGGGTCTTTTGAAGATGAGGGTATTGATATGGATTAAATAAAATAAGGATTGCAAGAAAGAAGGAAGAGAGCTGTTGTAGTTAGTTAGTTAGTTAGTTAGATGACGTGGCAGTGGGTTACAAGAAGTAGTTACAAGTTAGTTAAAAAGATTCTATTTGACAGCTAAGTGGTAGTTGAGAATTCGCTTTAGCATTAACTTTATAAATACTTGTAATCTCTGTATAAGGGAATTCATTCATTAGATACCAAAACTCAATTACATACTTCTCTCTGAATTGTTCTCGATTAATCCTGATTCCTGAACCATTCGACCCCTTCTCGAAAATACCCAATTTTCCTTGAGGTTACTGCATTCTTGTCTAATTTGTATCAACTCTCAGCTAATCTCCTTAAAGTCTAGCCTATGTAGTACAACCGTCAACCCCCTCCCTCAATCTTCCTATGTGGTGCTTACCACGAATCCTTCTTCAATTCTCCCAGCTAATTGGCTTGAAGTATTGACTAGGTATCACTTGTCCTCACCCTTTCCTCTAACCTCCCAAATAATTTAAATATACCTTAGCAGCACTAGCCCTCGACCTCCTCCCACATTCTCATAGCTAATTGCCTTGAGTCTTGTATAGGCAACACTTCAAACAAAATAAGGAAGGAACGAAAACGGGTGCCTTTTTGCTGAACCCATGAAAAACGGGGACAAAACTCTCATAATCAGTCAAAATTGGGGACTTGAGTGAGAGTTTTTTGCAATTTTTTTGGGCGGCGTGCACAAATAGCTGCTTTTCCAAGTGCCCTTACACTTTTAGGCACTTAAGAGCGTACCTTTGCGGTGGGTAGCAGGTTTGGTGGGGTTGAAGTTTAAAGTTTAAGCTAAGTTAAGCTAACTTGAACCCTTTGGTCTGACGTTCAAATTTGGTATAGTTTTTTTTTTTTTTTAATGCTCAACTTCAAACCAAAATATTTGAATTTGATTTGAAGTTGAACTTAACTTCACACATTAGTTTGATTGGTTCATTTTAGACAAAATCAAATTGTACTAATGAACTTCACACCATGGGTGTTGAGCTTTAACTCTGATGGTCTGGAAGTATGTGGCCATACTTGTAAATAATTTTTAAAAGATGGATTAAACTAAATAACATGGATAAAACTGGCTGCCTAATCAAACTTTTACGTTATTTTTGAAACTTTTGACGCGAAATTTTGGCCTAGTAGCCACTTTTTAAAGGCTTTGAATGAGGAATAGTTAACACTTGCAAAGTTGCAGAAAATTATCCACGGCTTAAAAAACGGACTTGATTTTTGATGAATAGCTACCGAGAACGAGTTTGGAAGGACGTGTTATAATTAGCTTGGTGTAATTAGGATAGTACTTATATAGCTTATTAATTATATAATATAGCAATTACGAAGATTTTTTGTTACCTGCAATGTAATTACAAACATATTGTATGGTTGCACAAGGATAGTTACATAGTTTAGTGTTCTTAAGTTTTAATATAAAAGTTAATTAACTATCAAAAAATATAAACGTTAACTATCAAAGCAAATTTAAAGAAATGAGCACATTTGCACTCAATCTTGAGCGATTGAGCACTTTAAAAATGGGCTTTAAAAATTGAGCATCTATACATTTAATGAATTCGAAATTACAAAAATATCATCGCACCTTTTACATTTAATGAAGCTGTAATTATAAAAATGCACCACTCCCTACAGACCAGAAATCATGCCTATTAGTAGGGGTATCAACGGTTCGATTCGGTCGGTTTTTTCATGAAATTTATATCATACCAATTTTTCGGTTACTCTATTATGCATAACTAAAATAGGACTTTTCAAAACCGTCCCATTCATGTCGGTTTTCTTTCGGTTTCGGTTCGTTTCGGTTAATTTTTGGTAAATTTTTTTAGAATTCTGTGATAGAGTCGTACTTTTATTAGATTGTGCCATTTTTAATGTAAAATATCTATAAATTTAATATAACACATAAAATATAATTTAAGATAATATTTGAATAAATATGGCTCTTCAATGGTTGTAACTAATATTTAAGTACTCGACATATTTTCGTTCTCCAGTACCGAGCTACAAGTGATTGTCACTCTCTATAAAGTAGATAATAGAACATGATACCATATCCACGACTTTGGTAAAATTTATTTATAAGACAATTAATCAAAAAAATATTATTCTATAGTGATATTATAAAATCAATGAAGCAAAGACAAAAGAATTCTAAATAACACGAGTTGACAAATATTGATTAAATATAACTCAAGAACTAGAATAATAAAATATTAAGTATATGCTAAGAGAAATTTAAACAAGTAGAAAAATATTTGATATCTTGGTCACGTAGTAGCTTGATATATGCTCAAGTTTATTAGTTGTACCAATTGATTTAGTTTCAACGGGATTATATGAGTGCGGATGAGTTTGGTAGTTTACACTTTCGGTGCTAATTAGTATATGCAACGTTGTGTTTCCATCACCTCAAGATCCAAAACTATACTGGTCGATTTCTGTTCGATCACAGTCATCGGTTTTGGTTTTATGAAGAGACATTAGTTGACTTCGGAGTCGTTGTGATCGGGAAAGAAATGGTTTCGTACACTTTCATGATCGATTATGTGCTCATCGCGATCGGATATTTTCGAAGACAGCCCTCCAATGGATAACACAGTTGTCCTTATCCCAAATTTATCGGAATGAATTTAGCGGATTCAGAGGAAGTGGGTTGCAACGTGCAACTATTGGAAGAGAAACGTGAGTGTGTGAAATTCTTCTAGGGTTGAAACTCTTCATCATTTTCAACCTATAAATAGGTCTTTGTGCTCTAATTTGAGGACACGATTATTGACACATCTAAAGCAGCACTATTCTCAAATCTTTATTCAGCCACCCAATTATTTTTGCTTTGTTCTTTCAACATACATAGAATTATTGTCGCCATTAGCACAATCCTTGTACCAAATTCAGCCGTGGCTTGGTTCAAACGTGGAAGAAGGATCATCTCTTTCATTTGAAGCACCATCCTTCGGCTCTTCAATACAATAAGCTTTTACCGCTTTAATTATTTCTGTCGATTGCTTGTTTTAGTTGATACTTGCTTTATTTATCATTTGATTCATTCATTATCTCACTACTCTCAATCTTATCGATTTGTTGTCGTCATTCCGATCGCATAATCTAGTTCGTCAATCTGCTAATTGTTAAGTTATCTCGAATACATTATAGTCGTTTACTTTATCATATTATTCGATTAAATAAATTCGTATCGCATTCGTTTGCTATTATATTACGTTCGATCATCATCGTATTCATCATCATCGCTGAATCTGTTGTTGTCATCGTAATTAATCGAAACCGTGCATCTAATCAAGACGGAATCATCTTATCGTAATTTGTCTTTTTGCTATTTACTTCGAATCAGCCTGTTCATACTTGCCTTCGAACTACCTATTTGAACTTGACATCGTTAAAATTATATCTGACATCGAATTTGCATCCTTGACATCGATATACTACTCGTTTTTGAATTAAACCGCTAAAGTTCAATTGTTTTACGAACGTAAGCTGCTTATCAATCAGATCGAATTAAGATATAAACGGTCGCCTTAGACTCAACTAAATATAAATTTAATTGTAAAACCTGATACATTTTTAGGAAATACAAATTGGCGTCCACCGTGGGGTCTAGGCAATCGATTTATTCCAAAATTTGAATAGTTGTGATACTACTTACGTTTGTTTCCTCGTCTTGAAATGGCAGATGAACGTAACACCCTCGCTGCCGCTCTGAACGGTCAACAACAGCTCAATCCCAATGATGGGGTTCCAGTTCCGACCAACGTTGAAGCGGTCGATGAGTCTACCAATCGCGAGCAGGATCTAACTCACGACGACGTTCCTGCTGGTTCACAGTTGAACGCACCCCGAGGACATCGAGCGGGTAAGGAGCCCGTGGTCGAAACTGAGTCAGGAGATGCAAATGCGTCATTAATGGCGTATTTGAAAAAACACGACGCTCAGTTCGAAATGATACAGGAGCAACTAAGGGTTTTATCTAATTCTATCGGAAATAGAACGCCCACCCTACCGATCACACGCCCAGCAAGCATTCCGACTTCGGTTCCTCAGGGCACCGTAACAGGGGGACTTGCAGCGGAGGTCGGATCTGGGGGATCGGGTACGGCCGCGGTAGCTATGGGAGCTCTGGCCTCGGTTACAGCAGAAGTAAGAATGTTAGCGACGATGCAAACTCTGTTGAATGAAACAGTGGACAAAAAATTCGGTGAGATAAAATCATTTATGGAAAAATTGCCAGGTGTCCCAAAGTTAAAGGACGAGGTCGCTAAGAAGTCGATCTCAAAGCGCCCGTTCCCAGCGAGTGCAGCACCGATGCCAATTCCTAAAACTTTCAAGTTACCAGAAAGTTTGAGGTACGATGGGACCACAGATCCAAGGGATCATATCGATATGTTTTCGGTTGCAGTTCAGGCGAACGATTTAACTTCGGAAGAAATTAATTCGGTCAGCCTTAAAAAGTTTTGTGAGACATTGAATGGAGCAGCATTGAAATGGTATTTGCAATTGCCTGAAAATGAGATATTGAATTTCGATGACATGTCAGCAAAGTTTATTCGATCACATACCGGAGCAAAAAAGATAGCACCAAGGGTGGAAGACATATTGAATGTTAGGCAGCGACTTGGGGAGACCATTAAGCAATTTGTGAAGCGATTCAACGACGAAAAGATTCATATCCCGAATCTCGAAGGGTGGGCTTGCTTAACCTTTGCTAACAATCTGCGCACTGATTCGATTGAGGCATGGAAGTTGAAAGATCGTCTCAGAGAGATTGATGCATGAACATTCGAAGTGCTATATCGGGAATGCGAGCCGCGGATTAGGGCTGAGGAGGAAGAGTTGCAGCTAGTCCGAAATAGTTACCACTATGATCGACCTCCACCACGGAGAGTTGAGAAAGACAGGTGAAACTACAGGGACCAGCGATGGGAGCCCTACAGTTTCCCTCGAATGGGGAACAACAACCACGAAGCTGGTGGTTCGAAGAATCAATCGAAGAAAGGGCGGTCGAACACATCATCAGCTCCGAAAGATCGACCACTCCCCCTAAAGGTGACGGAATACAATTTTTGCATATCAACACCAAACTTGGTGAATCACTTGAAGGGGATGAGTGAGAAGGTTGTAAAATTTCCAGGTCGCATAAAAACAAATCCAAATACAAGGGATGAAAATCTATGGTGTGCATTTCACCATGACTTCGGCCATACAACGGAGGATTGTAAGGCGTTGAGATACGAAGTGGCCAGCCTACTGCAGAAGGGGCACCTGGTCGAATTATTGACTGACAGAGGACGAAATAATTTTAATAAGAAGAAAGATGACAAGCCGCCAAAACCCCCTGCTCCTAAGAAGACGGTAAATGTCATTACCGGAGGAGATGGCTTCTGTGGAGTAACTTACACTACCAAGAAATATGCAAAGGTCTCATTTACACGAGACAAGCGAACACGAGATGATATGAATGACGAGATCGTGTTCAGAGATTTTGATTTCGATGACAGAATTCATCCCCATCACGACACACTTGTAGTCACGATGAGGATCGACGACGCTGATGTGAAAAGGGCGTTGGTCGACGCTGGTAGTTCGGTCAACATCATACATGCAAGGGTAGTTGAACAGCTGCAGTTGAGCGACAAGATCGTACCTCGCTCAACAGTATTGTCGGGCTTCAACAATTCGAGTAAAGTGACCGTTGGAGAAATCATAATTAAGACTTATGCAGAAGGTGTTGAGAATGAGACATCATTTCAAGTAATGAAAGGCGAAATGGCGTACAATGTGATATTGGGTCGACCGTGGATTCACGCTATGGGAGCAGTCCCTTCGACCCTACATCATGTCGTAAAATTCCCTACCCCATGGGGGATTCGTGAAATCAGAGGCGAACAACAGGCTTCGCGAGAATGTTACTCAGTAACTGTTAAGGATGGCTTTCGATTGTAGCAATCACAGTTGGTGGGACCCGTGGCCGGAAGCTTCACTTCAGTTCCGTCGTGTGCCTCAACGCAGCTACCGGAATTCGAAGTCGAAGGCGACTTCGCACAGGTTTCACCATACAAGCTAGTGGGACCCGTGATCGGAAGCTTCACTTCGGTTCCGTTGTGCGCCTCAACGCAGCTAACGGATTCCGAAGTCGAAGGCGACTTCGCACAGGTTCCACCATGTGTTAGAGAATCGTATAAACAAAAAGCTGGAGACTCTACGATAGAAGTCTTGGAAGAAGTAATATTATTCAATGATAAGTCTGATCGGAAAGTCTATGTAGGAGCGGAATTGGATCCCGAAGTAAAATAAACAATCATATCCTTCCTCAAGGATAATTCTGATTGTTTTGCTTGGTCCCATGCAGATATGGTTGGGATCGAATCCAAAGGTCGCCACACACAAGTTAAATGTCGACCCAAAACATCGGCCGGTGAAACAAAAGAAACAGCCAAATGGGGGATTCCGAAGGAAAGTGATCAACGACGAGGTAGAAAAGTTGCTAACGAATGGGTTCATTAAGGAGGTCAAATATCCTGAGTGGCTTGCAAACGCAGTAGTTGTGCCAAAGAAAAACAGAAAGTGGAGAGTATGCGTCGATTATACCGACCTCAATAAAGCCTGTCCAAAATATTCATTCCCGTTCGCTCACATCGATAGACTGATCGATTCAACGGCAGGACACGAAATATTGAGCTTCTTGGATGCCTATTCAGGCTATAATCAAATTTCGATGGACCCATTGGATCGGGAGAAGACGTCTTTCATCACGGACATGGGGACTTATTGCTACACAGTCATGCCCTTCGGCCTTAAAAACGCTGGCGCTACTTACCAGCGTTTGGTCACTACTATGTTCAAATATTTGATCGGAAAAACCATGGAAGTATATATCGATGACATGCTGGTCAAGTCTCTTGAAAAAGAAAATCATCTAAGTCATTTGGAGGAGACTTTCACGATACTGAGGCGTTTCAACATGAGATTGAATCCGGAGAAATGTGCGTTCGGAGTTGGATCCGGCAAGTTTTTGGGGTTCATCGTATCGCAAAGAGGAATAGAGGCCAACCCAGACAAGATCAAAGCAATTGAAAGCATTCCCGAAGACTTAACAACGGTGAAGGAAGTTCAACAGCTGACTGGTCGAGTAGCCTATCTCAGCAGGTTCATCTCGAGGTCATCGGAATGATGTCACAAGTTCTTTTCGGTGCTGAAAAAGAACAAAAGCTTTGAATGGACACCAGAATGCAAAAAGGCCCTCAGAGAACTGAAGCTGTACCTTTCAAATGCTCCGCTCCTATCAAAACCGATCGAAGGAGAAATGCTGCTGAATTACTTGGCTGTCTCCGATATCGCTGTAAGCGCTGTCCTCGTCCGCGAGGACAGAGGTAATCAATTTCCTATTTATTATGTTAGTAAAACACTTTTAGATGCAGAAACAAGATATCCGCACCTAGAAAAATTAGTACTAGCACTAGTCACTGCTGCACGGAAATTAAGACCTTATTTCCAATGTCATTAAATATCAGTCGTAGCCACTTTTCCATTGCAAAATATTTTACATCGGCCAGACCTCTCTGGTCGATTAATGAAATGGGCGGTCGAGCTGAGCGAGTACGATATTACTTATCAGCCTCGCACCGCCATAAAATCTCAAGTGATAGCTGATTTTGTAGCAGATTTTAGCGCTAATATCGTCCCGGAGGCAAAAAAAGAAGAATTGATGATGAGGGATCCCGATCTTTACCGATGGAGCTTCAAACGTGAAAGGGACTGGTCTCGGAATCTTATTAATAGCACCTACCGGTGAAAAGCTCAGGTACGCAATCAAGCTACATGCAAAAACTAACAACGAGGCCGAATATGAGGCCTTCGCTGCAGGTTTAAAGATTGCAAAAGACCTGAAGGTCGTACGACTAGACATCAAAAGTGACTCTCAATTGGTGGTAAATCAAATCCAAGGCGATTTCTGTGTTCGAGATCCCAGGATGCAGCAGTTGCTTGAAAAAGTGCAAAATCTCCTTATATTTTTCCAAGAATGGAAAATTGCTCAGATACCAAGGGAGGACAACATCGAAGCAGATGCTTTAGCCAACCTCGGATCTGCAGCGGTCATCGACGGCAAAATCGATGAAACAGTGGTCCACCTGTTCGAATCACCACTCTGTCGGAGCATTAAAGAGGTAAACAATGTTAACCACACTTGGGATTGGAGAAACAAATACTTGTCTTATTTGCAGGCAGGAACCCTTCCCGATGACAAAAAATCTGCCTGATCACTCAAAGCTAAAGCGGCGAGATATTGTCTCTTAGAAAACCAGCTCTACAGACGGATGTTCAGCGGCCCTTTAGCGAAGTGTGTGGGCCCAGATGGGACAAACTATGTGCTGAAAGAAATCCATGAAGGCGAGTGCGGCAATCACTCCGGTAGCAAGTCGTTGGTTCGAAAGATCCTAAGAGCTGGATATTATTGGCCAACGATCGCAGATGATGCCAAAGAATTCGTCTGCAAATGCGAAAAGTGTCAACGATTCGGCAACCTCATACATCAACAGGCAGAGCCACTTCATTCGGTCACGTCACCGTGGCCATTCATGAAGTGGGGAATGGATTTGGTCGGGCCGCTTCCAACAGCGCACGGCGGGGTAAAATTTATTTTAATTCTTACTGATTATTTTTTTAAATGGGTAGAAACAATTGCCTTAGCTAAGATTCGTGAGCAAGAAGTCATTAAATTTATTCATCAAAATATTATCTGTCGTTTTGGGATCCCGAAAGAGATCACATGCGATAACGGTAAACAGTTTGTAGGAAGACAGATCACTGCCTTCTTTGAAAAATGGGGGATCAAGCGAATTGCCTCAACACCTTATCACCCCAGTGCAAATGGACAGGCTGAATCTTCCAACAAAACAATAATCGAGTATCTGAAGAAAAGGATGGATGACTCAAAGGGCAACTGGCCTAACGAACTCCCCGGAGAGCTGTGGGCTCACCGAACAACGGTGAAACACAGCACCGGAGAAACACCGTTCTCACTTGTCTATGGAGCAGAAGCACTGATACCGGTGGAAGTGGGAGAACCTAGTCTTCGGTTCGCCCATTCCACCGAAGAAGCAAACAGAGAGGCCATGTTGATAGATTTGAACTTGATCGAAGCAAAAAGGGACATGGCATTTGTTCAAATACAAGCGCAGAAACAGAGGGCAGAAAACTACCTCAACAAAAAAATCAGGTATCGATCTTTTAATGTAGGTGATTATGTGCTGAGGATCAGAAGACCGAAAAATGATGAGCCAAACGAAGGTAAGCTAGGAGCAAATTGGGAGGGACCCTATCGGGTCAAAGCAGTAATCGGGAGAGGATCATACCAACTCGAAACAATGGACTCCAAGCCGGTTGACTTCAATTGGAATATCACACAATTGAAGAAGTACTACTTTTGAGATTCTACGGTATCATCAACTCTCATCTTTTAATCTCGCAAAATTTCAAATTTTCCTCCATCGGAAAGAATTATTTGATTAATTGTTTGATACTAACATTCTTAGATGATAGGCATAGTTGGAATCGAATGATGTCGAACATCACCCACGAAAACATGAGCTCTAAACACTCCGATCGGGGTCCAAGTCTGACGAACATTCTAACGTGGTCTTCATCTATAACGGTTTCTCGGTTTTTGTGTCAATGACTCCGTTTCAGGACCAGTGTTCAACCACTCATCATTCATGCTCAAACACTGGGTGGGGGGGGGGGGAGATGGAGTTAGCACGATTGTCATCAACTGATAATGGGGACTGCCCAAGAACCGGAAGCTTCCCATCGGAAGAAGGAACGAGACCAATTGGAAACAATACCGGGGACTCGTCTAGAATTCGACCAAAGTTCCTACGTTCACTCGAACTGGGGACTCGTTCAAAATTCGATCAAAGCTCTTACGTTCACTCAAACTGGGGACTCGTTCAAAATTCGATCGAAGTTCTTACGATTCACTCGAACTGGGGACTCGCTCGAATTGGAGATTTGGCTATCGGATGTTTCGAACTTTACCAATTTCATTTTAAAGTCAAAAATGTCTATCTATGTAAGCGATCCGTTAGCGATCAAAAGTTTGTGCCTTTAAACGGCCACATCCTGTAATCGATCAAAACATACGATCCAAAATGTATTTAAAGCCCGTTAGCGGCTCATTTCAATAACATGCAACACTGGTTACATTTTCAACTTTTCACATTCGTCCGACTCAAGTGACTAGTTCAAATGTTAGCGAATTTTACAATTCCAAGCGAATTTTACAATTCCAAGTTTTTCACCAAGTGTTCATTTTTAATTCCGAACTCATGAAAATATTAGAAGAGTGCACTAAATGGAGATGAGACGTCATCTATCATTACGCACTAAGACATTGGGCCCCAATCATCTCTTTCGACGATTGTCGTTGAACATCACAATTTTCGAAAGAATAAAATCATCTTCGGAAAAAATAGTACAACAATGAAAGGGATCTAATTTCATTCATATTAATCTTATATGTACATAGCCAGTCATACGAATGCATTACATCAGCTTTCAAAAAACGACTAAAGTAACAAGTCGAAAACAACCACAGATCATTCACCATCAGAGCCTTCATCGGAGGAACTCTCTGGGAGGCCAATTTCTTCACGAGTTAACCGCACAATGGCAACAGCTTCGCTCAACTCGGCAGGAACGTTGACATCTCGATCCAACATTTCCCTAAGGACATCGCGCCTTGACTCTGCGAGGATAAGATCCTTCTTCTTTTCAAACTCTTCCTCGAGGTCACGCCTTAGGTTGGTGGATTCCTTGTGAAACAACGCGTTCCGCTCCGACAAGCTATCAGCTTGAACCATTAGGTCTTCGTTACTTTTACGAAGAACGCTCAACTCTTCGAATTGGTCAGCCAACTCATTGTTCTTGCTCTCCAAGACAGAAGTGAGTTCGGCTATCTTCAGATCAGAATTGGCTTCGTGATCGCTCAACTGTTCGTTCAAAGCCCTGATCTGAGATTCCAGCTCCGTTTGGCGAAGAGCATGCTCATTCGTACTCTTATCAAAATTGGCCAAAAGTTCAGCATACTTGGCCTCTGCAGCTTTCAGCTTCCGATGCAGGTCCTCTCCAGCCGAAGTAAGATGAATAATCTACTCATTCAAAACTTTAGCTCCATCCTGAAGCTGGTGGATCTGATCGGCAGTCTCGATCGCCATTATGCAGTTCTGAAAACAAATTACATTTGAAGTACATAAAAATCGATGCAAAACAAGAAAGGAAAATTTTTATAAGTATGGAGTTTACCCTGAGAGCACTAAAAGAAATCTGAGAAGGTAGACTCAGATCTGAATGCGTATTCCATCGAGCTTGCTCCATCGGGCCAATGACATCGAATAAATAGTCTGCCAATCTCTTTGGGCACCTTAGCAAATCAACATTGGGTGGCACCTCTACCGTCAGCGTCCTGCCACCCCTCTTTTCGGATTCGCCCAAAGCAGCAAAGGCAGCAGCTTCTTCGCCCCGAGGAAGAGGCACGATAGGTTCAGCATGATCCGTACCAAAAAAACGACGATCCCGTTTCTTCATCGTATTTAGACTTCGTCGTCGATATTGGCCGATCCAAAGCTGGCATCTTTCCTTTAGCTGGATCCCTTTCCTCGAGCTCACGGTCAAAGGCCTCGATCATCTCTCCTTGGTTTTCATGAGCAACGCCTAAAGAAACAAGAGCACCTTCTCTACTGGGCAAACCCCCTGAGCCCGAATTTACCTCTTCGGCTACAGGGGAAAGTTGATAGTCATCCACGGAGAGATCTCCCTGTTCAGCCACCTTCAATTGGATGGCTGTCTCTTGGAGTCTCTCTTTGATTGGCTTCGTAGGACGCCTCACCAATCAGTCAGATCCCGATTCGTCCCCGGTCTCTTCTCCCTCGATGTCGATGACCGAGGTCGTTCCTTCGGCGGCTTTCGCCGCTGCGATCGCTGAACTTGTCCCAGCGATCACATCCTCTATGGTCTGGGGTGCGTCCGATGAGTTACGCCCTTGCCCTTTTTCAACCACCACTATCTTGGGCAAGTATTTGTTCCTCAACTCTTGGAACGATTTCTTCTTCTTCTTCGGCGGAGGAGCGTCATCGGCTTTCTCTCCGCCCTCAGGCTCAGCCTCTTCGTCACTTGGCTCACCTCCAGCACCGGTGATGCCTGAGGAAACATTTTTCAAGTAACAAAAGGCGTCAACGAAACAAAAATCATAGATACAAGGATAGTACAAAATTTACCATGATTCTTAGCTTTGAGTTTCTTCAAAGCTGCGACCGGTTTCCAAGCTCGCTTGTCATTGGTCGTCTTAGCAAGTACCCTTATCAGCCATGGTATAATATCGGCAACTTGATCGAAGACAACCGCATCAGCTGAAAAATTTGGAAGAATTTTGAGATTTGAAGATCTTAAATTCATTCAAAAAGAAAGAAAACAAACGAACGGGCGCTTACAGGTTCGATTCCAGACGCTTAGTAGCAGCTCCTTTTCAGGGTCGGTTAGCTGCTTCATAGGAATAAAGACAAAACATTGATCCCATCCTCGGAGATCGTCATCGTTGTCGGATATCAAGGCCCGTTAACCTCGTTTGGCCAAGTTTACTACTCCTCCTTTGTAAACTCGAGGAGAGTAGATGTTGAGAATATGGCGAAGTGTCAGCTCCACTTCTGCCTCCGCTGCGATGAATCGCATAATTATTATCGTTCTCCATATGATCGGAGAAAGCTGTCCAAGGCAAACATTGTACATCCTGCAAAATTCCTCGATCACGTTATCGACCGGGAGAGAAAATCCGATCGTAAAAGGATAAGTCAGCACCACTGAGTGATCCTCGACGTGAGTCGCTAACGTTGATTTTCTTGGAGGACACATCACGTCGATGTCACCCACTTTCCAACCACATTCCTCTCGAACCCGTGGAATCGATTCCGGCGTGATCGCACAGTAAACTGAATCGATTGGAATATTCTTCTTCTTCCCTTGCTCCGCTTCACTTTGAACACTGATTTTGCAATCGTTCTCATAAGTGAATTTCTTTGGAAGAATTTCCGACCACAACTTCTTGGGACCATAGTCCTTCACCTTCCTTTCCTTCCGCTTTTTTCCCTTCTTATCTGCTGAAGGGCCAACATTGGTGGGAGTTTGCTCCACCACCGCGCCGGACTGCAGTGGAGCCGTGGCGGCAACTGCCGTAGTGGAAGTAGTATCAGCGTCAACTACGTTTTGAGAGGAGGTAGACATTATCAAAGCACGAATCTGATTAGTGTAAAACAAAGTTTTTAGAAAATCTGGAGCAAAAGTGGCAAGAATTAACAAGCTGAGTAACAAATTCCTGGGGTTTGCTTAAGAAATTGGAGAAGTTTTTCAAGAGTTTTGGAGAAATTTTTCAGAAGTTGTAAAGTGTGTTTTGAAGAAGGTATTTATAAGGCAAAGGTCATCATTGCCTTGGGAACCGCTGAGAAATTGCTGCCCGCACGATGTCTGACACGTGTGACAGTGGGAAGTTGAGGCGACGTTTGACGTTTCAAAATGGAGGGACACGAGTGCTCCACGTGTTTTCCCGCCAAGAATTCAAGCCACTTGCCAAGTTTTCACGAACACACGACTTAGCAAGTGGGGGGACTATCTGTACTGGTCGATTTCTGTTCGATCACAGTCATCGGTTTTGGTTTTATGAAGAGACATTAGTTGACTTCGAAGTCGTTGTGATCGGGAAAGAAATGGTTTCGTACACTTCCATGATCGATTATGTGCTCATCGCGATCGGATATTTTCGAAGACAGCCCTCCAATGGATAACGCAGTTGTCCTTATCCCAAATTTATCGGAACGAATTTAGCGGATTTAGAGGAAGTGGGTTGAAACGTGCAACTATTGGAAGAGAAACGTGAGTGTGTGAAATTCTTCTAGGGTTGAAACTCTTCATCATTTTCAACCTATAAATAGGTCTTTGTGCTCTAATTTGAGGACACGATTATTGACACATCTAAAGCAGCACTATTCTCAAATCTTTATTCAGCCACCCAATTATTTTTGCTTTGTTCTTTCAACATACATAGAATTATTGTCGCCATTAGCACAATCCTTGTACCAAATTCAGCCGTGGCTTGGTTCAAACGTGGAAGAAGGATCATCTCTTTCATTTGAAGCACCATCCTTCGGCTCTTCAATACAATAAGCTTTTACCGCTTTAATTATTTCTGTCGATTGCTTGTTTTAGTTGATACTTGCTTTATTTATCGTTTGATTCATTCATTATCTCACTACTCTCAATCTTATCGATTTGTTGTCGTCATTCCGATCGCATAATCTAGTTCGTCAATCTGCTAATTGTTAAGTTATCTCAAATACATTATAGTCGTTTACTTTATCATATTATTCGATCAAGTAAATTCGTATCGCATTCGTTTGCTACCATATTACGTTCGATCATCATCGTATTCATCATCATCGCTGAATTGTTGTTGTCATCGTAATTAATCGAAACCGTGCATCTAATCAAGACGGAATCATCTTATCGTAATTTGTCTATTTGCTATTTACTTCGAATCAGCCTGTTCACTGGTTAATCATCAATTGAGCATATTATAAACATTATAGATTTATATTAAAAACGCCTAATCTTGATATAAAGGATGGCTTGTGCCATAATAAATATAAATTTAATTGTTAAACCTAAACATAAATATTAAGGAATACAATAACAACTCAACAACACTTATTCATATGTTAGCCAAACAACTCTATCCATTTTACAAATAAGTGACACCAAATCTTCCTCCACTTAGGATAAGTTTTTCTATTTACTACATGATGAGTTGTAGTACTGCTACTCACATTATCTGTTGAAATACTAATTAGTATGGTACTAATTATGACTGTTTAATTCCAACATGATTTCCATAGGCCCAGTAGCTATGTGGAGGATAAGGTTGCTGCATACGGGAAATCTATTGGAGTAGAGATGGTCGGGGGCATCAGGACAGCTCCTCCGGTTGATGAAGAGATGATCTTTGCCCAATTCACCTACTCCACGCTGAAAGGAAACAATTGGGAAGAGATTTTAAAGTGTTCAAATTTTCAATATCATGAAAAAGGTGTTAAAAAATGCAACATCAAGTACCAAGGTGCTCAATTCGCCAAAAAAAAAAAAAAAAAAAAAAACAACTATCCAAAACTAGTAAGTTTTCTTTTTAGATGATTAAAGTAAATAAGTCGGACATTGGAACTGAAACTATAACATATTTTCATAATTTAAAAATATGATTAATATGACGATCTTATGTCAAATTTCAATCGGACAACAACAACAGTAACAACATACTCAGTATCATTCCACAAGTGGAGTACAGTTTGAGAAGGGTGAGATGTACACTGGCTTTACCCCACCAAAGTGAAAATGCTGTTTTTGATAGACCTCGACTAGAAAAATAAATCTGAAACACGACTCTTAAGTATAGAAAATAGTAGTCTATAATCTCATTCCAAAAACGAAAATCAAGTTTAATGATGTCACTAATAGTAGACAGTTAGTTGAGGGTTTATAATTTATAAAATTAAGAGACATGCATGTGAAATAAAAGAACAAAGAAAATAAAAGGAAAAAAATAAATATATGAAGTTACGAAGTCATATGAAAGTTAGAAGTAAAGGTTGAGAATGAGAAGAAAATATATGGAACATGAATAATGTGAAAGTAATTTAGGAAAGTAACCTTGCAATTACACAATGTAATTACCACAAGTTCATGCATTCCCCTCTAATGAACTGATTCTGGTGTTTCTCTTTCAAAAGAACCCATCAAAAAGTCAATTCTCAATTACGGCCCCTTTGAGAATTGGAGAGTAGAAATTCGCCTCTTTAATTAGACAAGCATGCCAAAATTTTTAATTACACCCAATTATGCGCAGATCCAATTCAAATGTGGCTTTGCGAACAATCTGAAAGATAAAGAAAAATTTCCTACTATGATCTAAATCACATACATTTATACAATTAGTATATGTCATTCTATACACGTTGTATGTCTATTATATCTCCAATTGTATATACGATGATACATAAGACCTATAGTAGACATACGATGGATATACATGTGACATACATTTCTTTTCACCTTCAACCACCGCCAAAAAACCATCTTATAACCACCATCATAACCACAAAAAATCTGGAGCTGCTGCCGAAGAAGCTAAAATAAAAGGAAAAGAAAAGAAATAAAAGCAGTGGCTATCAAATCATGCACGACTATATCCTTTTAAAGGGACTAAGCGGTCATGACAAATATAGCTCGGTACGTAAATTTCTGAGGTTTAATCCCACATAAAACACTCCAGTTGCTAATCTATCTAAATTACCTATTCAATTATCTTGGAAAGGTTTTATCTTTAAGTGGGTTTGTAGTCAATGACTAAGTAACAAGAAACTAAATAGCAAAGTAAAGGAATAAGATTAATTCAAGGTTTTAAAAAGTTTAAGATTGATCAACCTAACTCCTACTCATGTAATAGAATAATGCATTAACGAATTCAACTTGTTTCTTTCTATTGAACTATTACTCCAAATTCACAACTATTAACTTTTGCATGATGATTGCAATGTCCACTAGCTATTTACAAGTAATTAATGAAGATATGTAGGACTCCAATTATGGTCCACAATAGGATCAGTTGTCACAATTCACCTTTTTGACAACCTAAGTAATGCCTTTATTTTAGGTTGAAATTTTGCTAAGTATTTAACCCTAACATATAGATGAACAAAAATAAAGGGCAAAATCAATTGGGAGCTCTACCAATCAACAACATACAAATCATAAACACTCAGATAGGAAGATCAAACAAGTTTCATCAATCAATACAATTATTCATAACATATAAGTATTTCAACCAACCCTAGAATTAGTGATTTAGCCACATATAGTCATGTTTTAAGACAAGAAATAACTATAAGCATACAAAATCACAATAAGAGGTTGATGGATGAAGTAGAGCCTTGAATCTTGATCTCCTCTTTTCCTTGCTTAATTTGGATGTTAATTATGCCAAAAGTCTCGTCCAATTTAGTTTAATGATGTATTTAGTATTGAAACCGATGTAGGACGAAAGTACCCTGGTAAAATCCGTGCAAAACTTGGTTCGAGCCAAAACAGACCGTGCATGTAGCACGCAATTCCATCTTTCAGGATTTTTCTGTGATGCCTCACTCCACATGACCATATGTCATGCTACATGTTGTGTGCCTTCTTTATTTTCTGCAGTTTTTTCTTTCCTTCGTCCGGCCTTTGTTCACACGACCTTCAGGCTTCTACTCAGACTTCAAAGCCTATAATTTCAATCAATATGCTTCAGAAACACTTCATATGATCAATGCAATCCCTACAAAATTAAACACACCAAATAAAAAAAATCATTCAAAGTGCTACAACATAATGCAAGTAAAAGCATAACCACGAAGTGAAAGTAGGTGAAATATAACTACATTTAGCCTCTTGTCTGATAAGTTGGCATTTTACCAATTTTGAGCCTTCCTTTATAGGAACTTTGTGTGTTTTTAAGCTAATTTCACGACCAATTCTTATGTAATGTTGCGTGATTCCAGGTGCTACTTAGTTTAAACTCTCGAGGCCGGAAACTGAGCGGAAAGAACACAAAAGAAGGCCGAGTCGAGTCGAAGTTGGAGTCGTGCGAAATGGAACAAGCTTTCAAGGACTTGTGCGGCTCAGCACAATATTGTGCGATAGCACAATGCTTAGCACAATGCTGAAAAAGACCCAATTGTGTGGTCAGCACAATATTGTGCGGTCAGCACAATTGCTCAGCACAATATTGTGCGGTCAGCACAATGCTTAGCACAATAATACAAAAACAAGCAGCAACTACCTCAAGTCTTCAAGGAATTGTGCGGCCAGCACAATCAGCCAGCACAATATTGTGCGGTCAACACAATTGGGACGGAAGAAGATTTTTGTGTAATTTTCTTAGGAGTATAAATAGGAAAGTGAGGGTTTTATTACATAACACTTACACTACATTTTACTCTATATTTTGGGCGATTTTGAGAGCCAAGTGGGAGACTTAACATCACTTTGTAAGTTTTTAATCTTGTAACTTTGAATCTTGATTCCATATATCAATTCAAACTTATGTCCAACATGATTTCATATTTTCATTACATCTTTATTACTATGATTCAAACCCTAGTTATGAGTAGCTAAACTCATAACTAGGGGTGTAATTATGCTATTGTGATAGAAAATTAATGGGTGTTGTTCTATTTCACTAACCATAACACAAGTAACAATTATCCAACTCCCCATTACAATAACATCAAAATCCCAAAATCCATGATATTTGGGATTTCTTGTCTACGTTGCTAGTTAAAGACTCGAAAGAGATTAACTAGTGTAGAATAGTGGAGTTGGCGAGGATTTGAGTTGATAGGCTATTCATATAGACTAACTCATCTAAAAGGAGTTACGCTCGGAAGAGGTCTCCTTTCCTCGGGTCATTGAGTAGTGCTTCAAGCATTCAACTAAGGCTTTGACGAGCGGGTTGTGAAAGATCTCTCCTAGGCCGGAAGGATTCTAGAGATCACGATCGGAATGCTCGACCATAATTATACTTGTGTTGGAAAAGTGAAGTAAAGACTCCCGTTGGTTGGAAATCACTATTAGTTGGTTGCACCCCTAGTCTAGTAATATCGAACAACTTACTCGTTTAATTGCCTACACTTTAGAATTAATCATAGTTTTCATCAAACAAATCATACTTCTAGGGCTCAATACTAAACCTCATTTGAATATCTATTTGCAACTCTCTCACTTGACGTGCTAGTTCCCTTGGGAAATCGACCCCGACTCACATCGGGTATTATACTTTGACGGCCGCCCTTCACTATTAATGGTGTAAGATTGAGCGTGGATCAGTATCACTATCACTAATTGTAATCACCTAATTTTGGCACACAAAATTAAAAAAATGCTCAAAATAGTCGTATTAGATTCTTAGGACGTGTCGTCAAAATTTTCTGGATTTCTAGTGTTTATTCTTAACTAAAATTGTCATTAATTAGGATGTAAAACATGAAAATTGCCAAAATTGCTTGTTATGTGTTTAATTTTCGATTCTATAGTTTAATTGTGATAGTATTGTAAAGTATATGATTAATTCTTAATTAGTTGTGTGTGAATCAACCATTTTAAATGGCCACTTATCAAAAAACTAGTAGCCCAAAACATTGGCCCAGTAGCCCATTCCATTACCCAAGCCCACACCCCCAATATATAAGCCTAAATTCCCAATTTTGCCATTTTACACAAAAACACTCAAAAATAGAGGAACCCTGGCCGAATTTCCCAACCCCGCCGGAATTCGCCTCCCACGCCGCCGGCCACCACCTCCGGTGGCCGGAAAAATACAAAAAGTATACCATCGGATAGATCTCGACCCCCCGTTCCATTTTTCAACTCGGATTCCTCAAAAGCTAAGCCGATTTTTGTAGATCGACGGTCAAAATCTCGGTCAATGTTGGAAATCCGGCCACCTTGACTTTTTCGGTGAGTTTTTGGTTCCCTTCTCTTCTCCTTACCCCCCCTCTCTCACCCCCGCATCTCATTTCCCAAATACCCCATCCCTTTACCCGTTTCCCTTTTGTTTCTTTTTCCGTTTCTATTCTTCTTTTCTTTTCTTTCCTTCTCCTTCTTATTTATTTTTTGTTTCTGTTGATGTCGTTGCTTGGGAGTTTTGTGGGGGTTTTATTTGGAGAGCTTTGTTTAAATCTTGTTGAGGTTGTGGAGGAGACGAGGGGAGGCAGCGGGCTGCCTGTCGTGTACCAAGACGAAGGGCCATTTTTTTCTGTTTATTGGCTTGTGATGAGGATGAATCCGGGACTATTTGGTTATTATTTTTGGTGAAGGCGAAGCTGATTTCAATGGTGTTTCAGTTGGAAAAAAAAACTGCATTTTTGGTGGTGATGCGTGGGCTGCATTGAAGCTGCGATGGTGGCGCCGTGGCATTTGTTTGAAAATGGAAACGCTGAGGTGATGATGAGTATGCAGCAATTAGGCGAGTTTTTCAGCCCTTGTTCTATCTTTCCTCTATATTATATATGTCGTTTTGTATTAGAAACTCATTTGGCTAGACGCTTAGCTCTAGGAAATAGTATGTTCAAATATGTTATGATTGTTGTTCTAGTTTTGTTTGAATTGAAATCGATTTTTCTCATTATTGAAAAGAAAAGGAAAAATGATGAATCTTTGTTGTTTGTTTCCCAGCTTCAAGAGTTAAATCAGTTTCTTGAACTCTCAATTCTTGTTTAGTTCAAGTGAACGTTTCAGTTCAAGCTCTATTGTTTAGTTCTCATCGAATGCAAATATTGTATTAGTTGCGTATTTCTTAGTTTCATGTGAACTTGTGCGCAATCGTTTTAGTTTTGTCAAGTGAAGATAGGTCTAGATTTGTGGTTTATTCAACTTGAACTGCATGAAGATCACTTTGTTTGTTGCCATGTCTATGAAGGACAATGAAATCATGAATTTGCTCTTTAATGAATTGGAAGCTTTGCTTGTATGTAAGTGTGAAAGTATTATGTGTGTCTTCATGAGTATTGCTAAGTATAAATCAATTTGAGTTGTTTCTTTTGCTCAAGTAATGCCAGGTTTGAACTTAGTTAGGTAGGGTATCTTATTGTTTAAAAGCAGTTTATGTGGAAGTTGTCTGTTAATCTAGGTTGGATGTGTAAGTCTTGTATTGGCTGGGAGTTCAAGTTTAGTGTAGGAGGCTATTTCATTTTTATTTTTCAGATTTTAGTTCAATATTGAAGGGGATTTTGTTTAAGCTTGAAGTAGGGTAGTTTGTCCAAGTACTTGTCCAACTTGTATTTTCAGCTTTAGGGGACAGTTTAGGTGGCTGGAAATAGTGCCCTATAGCTGCTGTACTGTCCTTGAAAGAGGCTAAAAACACTCAAGTGTAGGGGTGTGGGCTTGTACTTTTGTACAAGTCCACACTCCACCTCTTAGCCCCCACCTTTAGGCTTTGAATTTCAGCTATAAAGAGGACCATTTATTGCCCTCTTTGACACAACAACCAGCTGAAATTTAGAGAGGAAAGGAGAGCAAATACTTGAGAAAAATATTGCAAAAAATAGTAAGTTAAGAGATAGATAAAGGTGCTAAAGAGTCAAGTTATTTCTGAGTTCGGGAAGGCTGTTTTGTTTGTTGAGTTTGGAGTAAAGGGCTGCTGCGTCGTTGCTCGTTTTTGCTATTTTCCTTGGGTATTGGCTTGGAATTTTGCTCATAGGTAAACACAATCAACCTTTGTAACTATGTTGAATGTTTGGCTATAAAAATCAAAGGAGATAGCATGTTTAATGGTTGAAAAAATTCTGCTCTTATGTCTATTGGTAGTTGCTCCATGATGAATTAGTTCCTATCTCAAAGTATTAAACATAAATGAAATATGTCAAGTACTTGGTGTGTTTTCTTTTTTCATTTTGATGCAACGTATGTATGAGGGACCAAAGTAAGTAGCAGAAATTGAAGGTTTGCAATGCGTATGCTCACGTCAATTTTTATTAGAATATAAAAAAAGGAGATATAACAACTGTGCAAGAAAAGCTCACGAGTAGACTATTCCAGCAAAGCTGTTAATTTGATAAAACAGCCCACAAATTGAGAATCCCCTTAAAGACGCATTAACTGGACAGTTTTAATAAATAGTCACTATTTTGATAAACAATTCATCACATGTATATAGATATAATGTTACAACTCTGAGGGACATACCATAAGGCAGTCCAGTTTTTGCAAATAATCCAGCCCACGTCAGTATGAATGGCGCAAGTTTTCTTTTCTTTTGAGCAAATAGTCAACAAAGCAGTTTTATTTAATAAAACAGCCAGCCCACACATTTGATGAGCCAGCTCATTTGTTAATAAAATAGCCATTTTATTACGAACAACCAATTTTATGTATATGTTTTGCAATCCATATTTTCTTTCTCAAATCAATAAAGGCAAATTTGGGAGTCCCAATTTGTCACTTAATAAAGTTAGCGGTTCTATTTAAATTAAATCGATTAGGCAAATTAAATAGGAGCGAGAAAAGTTTTTTCTACGATTGAGTTTAATTATAAGTATGACTTGCGGTCTACTTATTAGGCTAAATGAAATTAGTTCTATTAAACTCATTTTGTGTTTTTAATCAATAAAAAATACGATAATTTTTGCAAATAATCTTTACGGCAGCTTATTAATGCCAACGAGCTTAACCCATTATGATTTTGGCAAACAACTCACCTTTTATTAATAGCCTCATTGAAGTTAATTAAATTCTTTTAAAATAGACCAGTCCTTTGTGAGGTTGGAAATGCGTAATATATTTTATCTATTTAGCATGAATAAAAGTGTAAATTCGTCCAGTCCTCCGTGAGGTTGGATAAGAATGATACCCTTTTTAAGTTTCTTAATCAAAGTATAAATTCAAATCAACGGCAAAAGATAACAACCATATTTAATAAATTAAAATTGCGACAATAAAGTAATTGTGCTTGGCACAGGACTCGAGGGTGCCTAATACCTTCCCGAGAGTCAACTGAGAACCTTACCCGAATCTCTAACGCAGACTATTAGACGAGTCAGAGGTGTTCCAAGGTACCCTTTGGTGACTTGGCACACCCTAAACTATGTCAAGTGGCGACTCCGAATTCTCTAGATAATTTTGTACCTTCTTGAAACACCAGTCACGAGCTTTTAAATAAATAAACTCGCACCGCGCAGTAATTTTTTTTTTTTTAGGGCGTGACACTAATTAGCAGAAATATGAAGAAATTAAGTACTTCAGCGTCGGTAATGGCAGAGATCTAAAAAGAAGCCTTGACTTATGCCAAACGGAGTACAGCTTTGCAGTGACATTATTGGTCCTCTTTATATTAGAGATTCCTGTCACAAACCGAGCATAGGGATGTGTCGGCAATCTCGCCACAGAAGATGAACTCGTGATGCTTGATCCTCCACTCCACTACCGTGCGCACACCAGAGAAAAGATAAAAACAAAAAAACTAACTGCAGAATCAGAGAAGGGAATGGAAAGGAAGGGCTGCATAGAGAGACGGGAGAGGGAGAAATTAGGATTCAAAAATTTCTTTTACCAACACTTTATATATATTGTTTTTGCTAGTTTTATTTATAGCAGATTTTAAAAATGTCACTATTTTTCCTTATAAAATTGTAGAAAAACATCTCTGTTTAGTTCCCAAATAAGATTAAAACTTAGCATATTTTTTCCATTTAATTCCTCAAATTCACCTACTAAAGGAGGGGTTGACTTTAGAAGCAAGGCCGGCCCATGTTAGATTATTCAAGATGCTGCTACAGTACGTAACAAAAGCATTCAGATTCTCGGGATTAAAGCACTATGTATTGTTCATTGTCAAATGAGTCAATGACAGATACCTTCATCAGGCAATTGCATGCCTTGGGACTCTGCTTTTGTCTAAAGCTTCAATTATTTTTGCCAAGAGATAAAGCTTACTATAAGTAGGCTAAGACTTGAATATGTTGTCTAGAACATGGAAGTGTGTATTGATGGTGCAAGGTTAATATGTTACTCCTATCTAGAAAGAATTATAAAATGATATCAACTGTGGTATTTTTTTAGTTTCCAAAGTAGATTCTATTTTAATTATGAAAAAAGTCAACATTTGAATAGTGAATCAAAAAAACTAAATAGAGTTTTGACTCCAAACTTCAAATCCTTCAATAAAATCTAAAGTCGTAATTTAAGTATGACTGGACGGGCAAACCAAGAAAAGTTTGCAGCTATAGCAAGAAGCTATATATCATTTCATGACTCGGAATCGGGCCGTAAAAAGCTGGAATTTGTACTCTCCAAAACTATATGATAAGGTATGCAGTATACACCTAAAATTAATATTTGATTTGTCCTAATTTGTTTTTAATTTATGTTTCCATCTATAAGAGCCATCACCACTAACTTTCATCTCAAATAAGCCCCAGTTTTTTTTTTGTGAAAAAATTGGTCTGTTTTGTGAAAGCCATGTAAGAGTTACATTTGTACCTTATCAAATGTTCATGACATGTTCGAACATCTTTTAATTGTTCAAGGGCATGTTTAGATTATAACGAGGATCTATATATTCATTATAGCTGATGACATTATTTATTCGGCTGCATAGGGAAGACATTATTTCGTCAAGGAGTGGTGGGAGGACATTTGCGACAAAATATGAAATGTAACAAAGAGCAAGTTTAACACAAATGGAATAATACTACAGGGCAAAATTTATACATATATTCCCTATAATCAAACTCGTTTGTCAATTGTCAAATCTCAGACAATGTGTTTAAGTTGTAAACAAAATACACTAAATAAATCATATAGGCCCCTCCCTCACCCCACTCAGCTTCGTCAAAGAGTGTAACTAACCTAAATTAAAATATGAACTAAAATGAGACAGAAGTTTAGATTATATTATCAATCAACTTTTTATCTCTTTCCCATTGGACTTTGTCGTCATGATGTATGGCAGTTTCATACCAACTTGCCCCACCAGTCACCACACGCTTTTCTGTTACCAAATCAAGCCTAAGTTTTCAATCTCAGCATCATTAAATTTCTCACACTTGACTAGAATGCACATTTAAATACTAATTTCTTGCCTTGCAGGTCAAATAACGTAACCTTTTCTTTTCCTAGTTGTTTTTATTTGGGAAAATAGCCAAATTTGTCCCTGTGGTTTGCGAAATTGGACACGGATACCCTCCGTTTAAACTTGAGTCTATGTGTGCCCTCGCCGTTTATGCTTTGGCTCAATATTACCCTCCAGTGGCCAATATTGGCCAATATTGCCCTTCATCACAGACGGAAGAAGGATTATGCTTAATTAAACTCAATTAAGTGTAATTAAGGGCATTTATGTCCCTTACATATAGCACATGGGCATATTTGAACCTCTTTCACCGGTGTAAAACCGATACACATATGAAACTGCAACAATCCAATAAAGTGTCAATTTGACTATTAATTGATAGCGCATATCCAAGTATCTCTTTCGCAGCAATGATTTCCTCTAAATACATTACAAATTTTAGATACCCTTGATGTAACATATTCAAGATTTGAAGCATGCGCTTAACTTCGACATGTCCTTTTTCCTCTTAAACTGCTTCTAACTCCAATTTATTTCCCTAGTACTAGGACTCCTCAAAATGTACACATACAAACTAGAAAATCAACCACATATTTGACACTGAAAAATTTCACATAACTTTTCAAAAACTAACCACCCTATGTAAATTACAATCAAAATTAAGAGAAATAAAGCTAACCACTTAACAAATAGTCGGCAGATATAGAATATATGTACGATTCGTGTATAATATGTTTATAGATGTGCACAATCAGCGTATAATCAATGTATATCAGTAAGGGCTGTAAACAGTAACTTTGGCTGCTATATGTGTATAGTAATCAGGTACAATAAGTGAAGAGCTCAAACAAGATGTATACAATAGTACAGATTCACAATATAAGTAGGAAAGCAAAAGTATTTCACATTTATATGCTACTTTCATCAAACAAGAACTAAAAATGCAAATGATTTAATTACCCAGTTGCTAACAGGAAGAACCTTCGTGACAATCTCATCACTAAGAGCAACAATCTGAGAATTTCCTTTTGTTTGTCCAAGCTAGCCAAAGCTTCTTGCAACTCGGCTTCCATTTTCTTCATTCCTTTAGCAATCTTTTGCTCCACTTCAAGTTGAGTTTCCTTCTTCATTTTATTCAATGCAGCGGAAATCTCAGCTCTCGCAGCTTTCATTATAGCAGCAGCTTGATCTACCAATTGTTTCACTTCACTTGAAATGTATTTTACACTGTTGAGTTTCTCTTAATCGCACCATCTCTTTTATCCATGAATTTACCTAAATCGAAGTTAGGTTCAGCTAATATGAATCCACATAGACCATGTTACTCAATTTAAGCTCAATTCATGTTATCATGATACTGCCTGTGAAATCTTGCTCACATTGCCGGTCCCAAGCCTGGGTAAAGGAGAAGGGTCGCGATAGGCCAGCAAGCCAGCGTAAAATGTTGCCAATCATGATACCTAACAAAACAAACGACAATCTTAGCTAACTCGATTGTTGCAGTTTCATATGTGTATCAGTTTTACACCGGTGAAAGAGGTTTAAATATGCCCCTGTGCTATACGTACGGGACATAAATGCCCTTAATTACACTTAATTGAGCTTAATTAAGTATAATCCTTCTTCCGTCTGTGATGAAGGGTAATATTGGCCAATATTGGCCACTGGAGGGTAATATTGAGCCAAAGCATAAACGGCGAGGGCACACATAGACTCAAGTTTAAACGGAGGGTATCCGTGTCCAATTTCGCAAACCACATGGGCAAATTTGGCCATTTTCCCTTTTTATTTCTATCATGAGTCGCGACATGGACTGTTCAAGCGCCTTATATCTGGAGGTCTAGTCATTGTTTAACTGTTAAACAATTACCAATGCATGCCTATAAACTACTATAAAGATTCTTTCTGACTCTTTAGTACTACATCTGAGCTGGAAATTAAAGTGATCAGTGTACAGTCAACAATAGCAACAAAGAACATAACTATTTGTGTGGGTGGCCAAAGTACTTAGGTTTGCAAAAACTATTTTGGAGTATTTTTTGCCACAAAAAAAAAAAAAAAAAAAAAAGAAAGAAGAAGAAAATAGAAAGTGTAAATTTTTGGGTTTCAGAAAGATTTGAAAACTAATGAAACACACTTTTTGTGCACTTCAAAAACTGGATTTGCACTCATATATTTTCTGGATGCCTATATAATGTGAAGTATGAGAAAATAATACAGACTAGTAGATTTGTTTTCAAATTTTGGTTAACAGATCTAGAGTTTGAACCAAGTACAGAGACCAGAGTACAATGTATCCACTATTTGTGTGGGACAATAAATTCGAACTTTGAATATACTAGTATCAAAAGTTTCTTTTAATACGTACATACATATTCATTGAATTGAAGACAATGCATACAATTTGACTCCTATTGTATTCATCATGTATGCAACTTCGACGAAAGTCATATTGGGTAGTTAATCATAAACTCGACAATTGTAGCAGTTCCTTCATCATTTTATTAGATTAGAGGAGCCGTTAGTGTTTTTTGAAAATCTTTTTGGCAACTCAAAAATAGAAAAGTTAACGTGGTTTTCGTAAGCTGGAAGTTGAATGATTACTCCAGCTACATTCAAATTGTTAAATCTCATGCTACACATAGCCATCATCTCCTCCATAATTCTGTGACTCTTAATTAACTCCTTTATAGGTTCAAATTACAAAGTAAGACAAATCTTCTCTTTGAAATGACAAAAGTTTGATGTTTAAACTAATATATTTTGAATATTCTTGAAATTGGTGAATTTTTGCATTCCTATGACAGTTCTCTAATCATTATACGACTACCTAGAGTGTTGGAGACAAGTTAAAAGCAAGTGACAAATCTCGTCTTTTCTCTTTCGTCCCTACGAATAATTAGAAGATAGAGTTGGGAAAGGTGTAATTCGATCTTATTTTATATTCTTTCCGTCCCAAATTAGTTGTTAGTTTAGGAGACATAGTTTGTCCAAATTAGTTGTCTCTTTAAAATTTCAAGATTAAATTTACTAGTTCTTCCCAACTATACCTTAATAATTAAAAAAATTCTCCAAAAAAGTTAATAATCAAACATTAAATAAGAGTAACATAATAAAATACACAACCTATTTAATGATGGATTTTTTACGTAAAAGTACAAGTTTTAGAGCTTAATTACCAAACATAGCAATATTTTAGTAAAATTACCCTATATAGAGGAAAACACAAGATAATTACAAACATAGCAAAAACATAGCAATATTTTCCCATAACATACCAAACCCTTACATTCTTTCTTCTATTTTCTCCACTATCACTTTTGCTCCTCCCATTTTCCCTTTTTTTTTTTACTTTTCCTACCATCATTTCCATCCAATTTCACTTTTATTCATCTCATTTTCCTCAATTTCACTTTTCCTCATCCATCCTCAATGTATCTCGTTGAATCTCACTATTTCTGGTGCAAGCAAACCCGAGGGAAAGCTAGACACAATGAAAACGCGGAAAAACAACAAGAAGTAAAAGATAGAAGCAAGACAAGACTTGCTTCGATTCGAAAGAACAGTGAGGAACTTGTCTCAAGCTCAATCGAATGAAGGTTAAGAATCACCTATACTAAGCAACAATCCTCAAGCAAGACAACGCTTCTTGCAAATTGAATGACCAAAAAGAAAATGTTCGAAACGATTCACACCGATTGACACAAGTTCTTTAAAATCCCACGTCGGGGTTTGGCTCCATCGGAGACACTTTTATAGCAACAACTATGTTCAATATTCATCAAAGACTTCATATCCACAAATGAAATGTAAATGGAATATTTATAGGCTATGCTAAGGATAAAATAGTAAATGGTCGCAGGTGACCAATAAAAACAAGCCACACAGGGCTGAGTTAATGTACGTGTCCGGCAGCCTTGACTTCGGTGCTTGGTTGCTTGCTCGAACACATTTGTCATCGGGCGCTCACTTGACTTCGAACTCGGTTCCTTGCTGCTCGGCGCCAAGAGCTGGTGTTTGGTCACTTTGTCCTCGGGCTCAAATGTGAAGATGTAGCCTTCGGTTCTTGAGCTCGGCCACTCAGCTTCGGAGTAGTTGCTTTCCTTCGGGCAAGCCAAGTGAATATAAACATCGTGCAGAAGTTTGGCTTGGCTTCGTGTTATTGGCCTCGACGGATCGAACACTTGATCAGCACGTGTTCGGGCTGCATCAATTTCTGCAGCACCGTATCTAACTGTTTCTACACCATTTCAACTGTTTCAGCACTGTTTCAAATTATTTTAGCACCGTTTCAGACCGTATCATACTGTTTCAACGCCGTTTCAGACCGTATCGGACTGTTTCAACAGTTGTTTCAGACTGTTTCAACGCTGTTTCAGACCGTATCAGACCGTTTCAATAATGACGTATTGGTAACTTGTTAGAACAAGATTAATTCATAAAAAGTTTCTTGTGGGAATAAATTATTGAACCACTGTTTTCTGCACTATCACCACAAAAAGACAAAACACATTCATAAATTGTTGAACCAATATTTTAACCATATCTGTGTGCCAAATGCATATCAGATGACTCATGGAAACAAGATACGTGGCTACTACGAAGAAATTGCAGCAGTAGTAAATGAACACAGCAACAGTAACAACGTGAATAGCAAAAAAAGAAAAAGAAAATAAAAAAATAGAAGAATGAGCAAATCGGGACAGATCTTCAAACCAAAACCACGACAAGCTGAGCAAACGAGGATCGACTTTTGCTACATAACAGTAGCGGCCTCATCACGACTCCGACACTTTCGTCGAATTTTTCAGTCACCGGTGTCGTATTTCTTCTTGTGTTCAGATTTTCCTTCGATGGTTTCCTTCTTTCCCGATCTATTGAAGGAGATCTGGGGGTAAGGTGATTGACGCTGGGATGATAGGGGGTAGGGGTAATGGCGGGGGTTGTATTTCAGCTATGGGATGAAGAGAGGTTAAAGTGAGAGATATTATAATTTGGGAAAATGAAAGTGAAATGTGTGAATTATTGTTAAATGTGCTAGGAAAAATAATGCTAAGCATTGTAATTAGAGAAATATTGCTATTTGTTTTTTTTTGCAATTAAGGGTGAAAATTTGTATATATGTGTAAAAATCTCAATAATGATTTTCTTAATGGACGTGAAAAAGCTGAAGGTGACAACTAAAATGAGCCGGAAGAGTATTTCACATTTCTCTTTTACAAACTACTCCATTCGTCCCATTTTAGTTTTCACCTTTAGTTGTTTCATACCCATTAAAATATTATTAAATAGGATGTTTATTTTATTATGTTACCTCTATTTAATGGTTGACTGTTAACTTTTTTGAGAATTATTTTAATTATTAAAGATATAATTGGTAAGAACTAATAAATCTAGTTTTGAAATCCTATATTAACAACTAATTTGGGCAAAACTTTCATTGCTAAAATAACAACTATTTGGGACTGCTGGAGTAAAAAGATAGGAGTAATAAAATAGGGAAAACCCCAAATAAATAGAAAATGAACAAAAAAGCTCGCAACAAAGCTGGCTGAGCTTTGGCTAATGACAAGAATGTGAGCTTTGCCCCACCAGTCACCACACCCTTCTCTAGTACCAAAACCAGCCTAAGTTTTCAATCTCAGCATCACTAAATTTTTCACACTTGACTAGAATACGAATTTACATACTAATTTCATGCCTTGCAGGTTTAACCTTTTTTTTCCTAGTTGCTCAAGAGTTAACTTGGTAACTCAAAAATAGAAAAGTGAACTTGGTTTTCGTAAGCTGGAAGTTGAATGATACTCCAGCTGCATTCAAATTGTTAAATCTCATGCTACATAGCCATCATGTCCTCCATAATTTTGTGACTCCCGACTCCTTTATAGGTTCAAATTACAAAGTAAGACAAAACTTCTCTTTGAATTGACAAAAGTGGATCTTTAAACTATATTTTGAATATTCTTGAAATTGATGAATTTTAGCTTTTTCTATGACACTTCTTAATTGCTATCTAGAGTGTTGGAGACTGGTTAAAAGCAAGTGCCAAATCTGGTCTTTTCCACAGGAATTAGAATGACCAAACCACAACTAAAGTAAACTCTAAAATATCCTTTTGCTCTTGGCACAAAAAGTGAAAATTTGATCTAATGTTAGTTTTACACTTCTTTTTTGCATTAATAAGAAAGCAAAATAGAACACACCCAAATGAATAGAAATCAATAAAAGAACTCGCAACTAAGTTGTCTGAGATTTGGTCTAATGACAAGAATATGAGTTACACACATATTACGAACTTTAATCTCATTCCACAATCTAATATTAATCTCACTACAAAATCTAATTTTTTAGTGGAAAATGATAAAATAATGAATTATCCATGGAAATTTAAAAATATTTTAATGAAAACTAACATATTATCCATGGAATTATGAACCATCGATAACACAGAATAAAAATAACCCATCAAGAGTGAATGAAGAATAACAATGGAACACCTATCAAGTATGGTATCCAATGTAAAACTTTTTAGATCAAAGTTTAAAACCAATGCGATTCATTATGATATAACTTGATAATTAAGTTACTAATGGAACTTCAATCTAAATACATATAAGCGGAAATAAGTTGAAAACAAAAAAAAATACTTGGAACAAAATTAAAAAGGGTTAATCTAAAATATGGAGTTAAATTTATTGTTTTCTCTAATTAATCAGATACAATATACCAAGGGAATATCTTTTAATTATACCAAGGGAATATCTTTTAATTTTCCCTTGACTGACTAGTACCTGCTTTGGAACTCGACTAATTATGATTGATTCCGGATAAAATAGCAAAATGATCTACACTACTCAGGTATGCTCACTAAAACAGGTCGCCAAGCCCTTCTCAATAACCGTTGCCGGAAAGTCGCCGACAACGGCCGTAACGACCGTATCCCTAATCTCCGAACAGCCGATGCGCCACCGTTCGCCGGCGGCAGTCCTTGTCTCGTATTCTCCGAAACACTCCGTTCGAATGATGGCGGCGATGAAACAAATAAATCCTTAAGCTTGTGACTGACTACAATTTCCTTCCCTTTCTCCGGCGAATCGCCGGGGTTTCGGCGGCGATCCGGCGAGCATATTTCCCGGCGATGAAGCCTACGGCTATTACTGCTGCTGCGGGTGAGGAACATACGGAGAGTTTTACGGCGACGGAGGTGAATAACTGGGCTTGTAGTTGGGCTTCGTGTTGGGCTTCCTGCTACTGCACATTGGGTTGCAAGGAGTTTGAATTTTTGCAAAGTAGCCATTATTGCTGTTGATCTCAGGTAATCTTGTTCAACTGTATTTGTGTTCAACAGTTTAGTGAAAATTGAAAATGAAAGTGAGTGATGAAGGGGAAAATGGAATAAGGGAATATGGACCGTCTGTTTGAGTTTTTTAAGGCATCTTTATCCCACTTTCAGCCTGCTATGCTGAGGCATCATCAATTCTGAAACGTGCCCACTTTCCTCATTAGTCTTTACTTATGTGTCCCATTGCCATTGGCTTTTTTTATTCCTCCCTTTTCATGTTTCATTTTATGTGATATAATTTTAATTTTCATTTTTTACTCCTAAAAAAATTAATGCACTTTTTTATTTGAAAGTAATATACTTTCTCTATTTAAGTTTACTTGTCCAAATTCATCAACTCTGCACTACAACCAAGACAAAATAAGAAAAATTAAACTTGACAAATCTACCCTTATTTATTATACTACCTCTGTTTAAGTTTACTTGTCCAAATTCAACTTTGCACTACAACCAAGACAAAATAAGAAAAATTAAACTTGACAAATCTACCCTTATTTATTATACTACCTCTGTTTAAGTTTACTTGTCCAAATTCAACTTTGCACTACAACCAAGACAAAATAAGAAAAATTAAACTTGACAAATCTACCCTTATTTATTATACTTTGTTGTAGTTTCCAATTAATTGGAAAGGGATTTTGAAGAATTTGACCATTTAATGTCAAGGGTAAATTAGGAAGAACATAGCTAATTTTATCTTGAATTGCTAAAAGGACAAGTAAATTAAGAATTTGACTTTGCTAAATTTGGACAAGTAAACTTAAACGGAGGGAGTAGCTTATATTTTTTTTATCACGGTGGTGTCTGGGTCAGCTTAAGCGCACCTAGACTAATTTGACCAGATACCTGCTACATTCCACCAGCAACAGTGATGAGTATCAAACGCGGAAAAGTAAAAGATAAAGAACGAGACGTAACTCGATCTCTAATCCCAAGTAGCAACGGAGAACTTGTTCCGTTACACCCCGAGAGAAGGACAAGAACACCTACGCTATGCAACTACCCTCGAGCTAACGCGAGCACGCAAGTAGAATGGTCGGAGAGGAAGAGTATTCATCTAGATCCGCTAGAAGACATACAAGTCCAAGAACAAAAGGTTTCATTCAATAATCAAGAGCCTTGCTCATGTTCATCATTCATAATCATCAATAATAAGCTAAGTGTAAAATAAGCTATGCTTGGGTATTTATAGTGTTTTCCCAAGCTTACACAAAGACGTAATTACCCTTACTAATAAGGTTCATCAAATAAGCCACGCAGGGCAAAACAGTCAAAGAAACATAAATTCAGTAGCTAGGAGGGGCGCCTGGGGCTGGGAGGGGCGCCTGGAATATGCTGAAGCCAGGCGGGGCGCCTGGATCTAGGCGGGGCGCCTGGCTTGGCCTTCAGCTAGGCTAGGCGCCTGAAACTAGGCGGGGCGCCTGGGGCTGGGAGGGGCGCCTGGAATATGCTGAAGCCAGGCGGGGCGCCTGGATCTAGGCGGGGCGCCTGGCTTGGCCTTCAGCTAGGCTAGGCGCCTGAAACTAGGCGGGGCGCCTGGGCCTTAGGCAGTGAGCTCCCTAGGCGGGGCGCCTGGGGTAGGCGGGGCGCCTAGCTCTGCTGGGTTCTCTTCCTCCTTAGGCGTGAGGCCTAGCTTGAGCACCCGGAACGGCTTCCAATCGCTTCCTTCTTCAAGGCCCTTCCTCACCAAGTGTATGTGCACTCCTTGGATCTCCTTAGCTTGGCTACGTGTGAATGGTCTTGGTGCAATTTGGGTCTCATCATCCTCCCCTTCTTGAGAAGATTTCGTCCTCGAAATTGAGGCATCATCACCCACGACCGCATCATCACCTACATCCAAAGGAACCAAGTCACAAACATTAAAAGTATTAGAAACTTGATACTCACTTGGCAAGTCGACCACATAGGCGTTGTTGTTTATCTTTGAAAGCACTTGGAATGGGCCATCGCCACGGGGTGCTAACTTCCCTTTTCTAAGGTTTGGAAACCTTTCTTTCCGGAAGTGCACCCACACATAGTCACCCTTCTTGAGTTCCACCTTCTTGCGTCCTTTGTTTTTCTTGGAAGCAACCTTAGCATAGGCTTCCTCCAAATTCTTCTTTGCCTTTGCATGGAGTTCCATCATTGCTTTTGCTCTAGCTTTACCTTCAAAATTAACAACCATTTCCCTTGGCAAAGGGGTTAGATCAAGGGGAATCAAGGGGTTAAAACCATAAACACACTCGAATGGAGTCATGCCAATCATTCTATGCACGGTTCGATTGTAGGCAAACTCCATAAGAGGTAAACGATCAATCCAAGTCCCGGCCTTACCTCGAGTCATGGCTCTAAGAAGAGCACCCAAGGTTCGGTTTACCACTTCCGTTTGCCCATCGGTTTGTGGGTGGTGGGACGTGGAGAACAAGAGCTTGGTGCCTAAAGCACCCCACAAACTTCGCCAAAAATGGCTTAGGAACTTAGTGTCCCTATCACTCACTATAGTTTGAGGCACACCATGTAGCTTCAAAACATTTTCAACAAACAAGGAAGCTACATGTTGGGCATCATCGCATTTCTTGCATGGAATGAAATGAGCCATCTTTGAGAACCTATCCACAACAACATAAATGCTATCATGGCCTCCCCTAGTCCTAGGTAATCCCATCACAAAATCCATCGAGATATCCAACCAAGGACTAGTAGGTACGGGAAGAGGGGTATACAACCCATGGGGGTGGGCTTTGGATTTAGCACGCTTGCACTCAAGGCAATTGTTGCAAAACTTTTCCACTTGCACCCCCATCTTTGGCCAATGAAATTGTTCTTTAAGAATAGCCAAAGTCTTTCTTGTGCCAAAATGTCCCATGAGTCCCCCGCAATATGCCTCTTGCACAAGCAACTCCCTCCAAGAGGACTCCGGAATGCACACTCTACCATTTTTGAAGATATAACCTTTAACCCATTGGTATTTTTCAACTCTCTCCCCCTTCTCTAGAGCGTCATGGACACTCTTTAGCTTTGGGTCATGAGCATACATCAATTTAATGCTCTCAAAACCCATGAGCTTAGAGGTGAGAGTGGTGGCTAGAGCAAACTTTCTCGAAAGCGCATCCGCCACAACATTGTCCTTCCCTTTCTTATATTGAATCACATAGGGAAAGGACTCAATGAATTCAACCCATTTGGCATGTCTCTTATTGAGCTTCTCTTGGCCTCTCAAATGCTTGAGTGACTCATGGTCACTCTTGATTACAAACTCACGAGGCCAAAGATAGTGTTGCCAATGGGCAAGGGCTCTCACAAGGGCATACAACTCCTTGTCATAAGTCGAATAATTCAAGGAGGCCCCTTTTAATTTCTCACTAAAGTAGGCGATGGGTTTGCTATCTTGCATTAGTACACCACCGATTCCCACCCCCGAGGCATCACACTCAACCTCAAATGCCTTTCCGAAGTCGGGCAATTGCAATAGTGGGGCGGTACTCAACCTACTTTTCAACTCAATGAAGGCCTTCTCTTGAGGCTCTCCCCAAACAAACGGTTGGTCTTTCTTCACCAATTCGGTGAGTGGAGCGGCAATGGAGCTAAAGTCTCTCACAAATCGCCTATAAAAGCTTGCGAGACCATGAAAGCTCCTCACTTGAGTCACGGTAGTAGGAGTAGGCCAATCACGTATGGCCTCTACCTTAGACTCATCCACCTCCACTCCTTGGGCACTCACAACAAACCCAAGAAAGACAACCTTATCCACACCAAAGGCACACTTTTTGAAATTAGCATAGAGCTTTTCGGCTCTCAAAGCATCAAGCACTTGCCTAAGGTGGTCAACATGTTCATCCATTGTCTTACTATAGATCAAGATATCATCAAAATAGACAACAACAAACTTGTTGATGAAAGACTTCAAAACATGATTCATGAGTCGCATGAAAGTGCTAGGTGCGTTGGAAAGTTCGAAGGGCATTACCAACCATTCATAGAGACCGAATTTGGTCTTGAATGCGGTTTTCCACTCATCCCCGGGTTTCATCCGGATTTGATGGTAACCGGACCTAAGGTCGATTTTGGAAAAGACACACGACCCACTCAATTCATCCAACATATCATCAAGCCGTGGAATAGGGTGACGGTACTTGACCGTTATCTTATTCACGGCTCGGCAATCAACGCACATTCTCCAAGTGCCGTCTTTCTTTGGGACAAGAATGACCGGTACGGCACAAGGACTCAAACTCTCCCTTACCAAGCCTTTGGAAAGCAAGTCATCAACTTGTTTTTGCAACTCCCTTGTATCCTCGGGATTGCTTCTATAGGCCGGCTTGTTCGGGATTTGAGAGCCCGGAATAAAGTCAATTTGATGTTCAATACCTCTCAAGGGAGGTAAACCATCGGGCATCTCATCCGGGAACATGTCCCCAAAGTTTTCCAAGACATCTTTCAAAGCACTAGGCATAGGGCTAGAAGAAAAATCACAATTAGAGTTAAGGATCATACCTTTGTGCACTAGGCATAGGAGAAACTTGGTGCCATCATTACCTTTCAAGAGCTCGCCCGGTTGCATCATGGCACACATGCCACCGGTAGATGAAGTAGGTGGGATTGCCACCATGCTTTTGGACAAAGGGCTAGTCTCAATGAGTGACTTAGCCTTTGCCACCTCCCTCAACTCCTTCATTTTCTTGTAGTCATCACTCACTTGCTTAGGAGTGAGAGGTTTAAGCACAAATCTCTTCCCTTCATGTTTGACCGTGTAAGTGTTGACACGACCATCATGCACCACTTGCCTATCGAATTGCCATGGCCTCCCTAAGAGTAGGTGGCATGCTTGCATAGGCACAACGTCAAACAAATGCTCATCAACATAACTACCCATTCTAAACTTGATCATGGCTTGTTTCATCACCTTAAGCTCTCCACATTCACTAAGCCATTGTAACCGGTAAGGTTTAGGATGCTTCATGGTAGTCAACTTCAATTGAGCCACTAGTGATTGACTCACTACATTTGCACAACTTCCGGAATCAATTATCATAGAGCAAACAACATCTTTGACCCGGCACCTAGCATGGAAAAGATTTTCCCTTTGCAAGGTTTCACTATCTTCGACAATCATAGCTCCTAGACTCCGTCTCACAACCAAGAAAGTATGAGGATCCTCCTCCTCCATCGTATCATCAAGCAAATCATTCTCCTCTACTCCCTCATCTCCCTCTACTCCCTCTACTCCCTCACCCTCCGATTCACTCTCCTTTTCATATGCTTCATTACCCACAACAATCATGGTCCTCTTTGTAGGACATTCCCTAGCAAAGTGACCATACCCCTTGCACTTGTGGCATTGCATTGAAGAAGAAGTAGGAGCATGTAGTTGAGTTTTAGAGTTACCTCCCACATTAGGTGTGTTCTTCTCAAACGGCTTCTTCACATCCTTGGTAGCGTTTGCACCACTTGTTCCACTTGCACTTGGGAACCTTGCATTTGTAGTAGGAGGCTTCCAATCCTTTGGTTTGCTTGTTGGGGTAGGAGTGCTACTCTTGTAGCGGAGGGATTTCTCCTCCTTGAGCCATTTCTCGGCCTCAATCGCATCTTCACATAGCTTGTAATGATCATCATATTTGTGGAACTTCAATTGTGAAGCTATGTCTCGGCTCAAGCCCCCTTTGAAACGGATCATGGCCGTCTCATTGTCTTCATCATCTAAGTCAAGGATCATTCGGATTTGCTCAAATTCATTGAAATATTCACCAACCGATTTGGAACCTTGCTTCAAATCATATAGACGCCTTTGTTGTTCAACCCGGTATTGGTTAGTCAAGTACTTCTCATCCATCACACGGATCAACTCTTCCCAAGTAAGATTAATAGCCATACCCGTCCTCCTTCTATTTCTCTTCACCGACTCCCACCAAGTAGAAGCAAAAGATTCAAAGGAGGATATTGCATACTTGGTTTTCTTCACATCGGGCATATCATTGGTGTCAAAGATACGCTCCATAGCCAATTTCCAACCAATGTACTCCACCGGGTCACTACTTCCTTTGAAAGAAGGAATAGTGAGCTTCACACTATTAAGATTGTTGTTGTTATCACGACCCCCTTGGAATGGCTCCGGTTGGCCCCCATAGTGATCATCATAAGCAACATAGTCCCTTCTAACATTCCTCCCTCCATAACCTAAGGGTGGCCCTCGACCTCGGCCTCTACCCCGATCCACATTTCGACCCCAATTCATAGCTCGCCTTGGTTGAAAGTGATCATCATACCCATACACATTGTCATCATAATCAACTTCCTCCCCTTCTTGAGCCTCAACAACTTGCTCAAGAGGTTGCACATTTCGGACGGGTCTTGGTAGTGGAAAGTTTCTTGGAGGATTGTCCAAGATACGGGGAATGCCCGTTCGTTCAATTCTCTCTCGGTCCTCCTTTACCCGTTGTTGATTGAGCAATTCAACAACTTGCTCCGGGGTAAAAGTAGGACTACTTGAGCCTTCACCGGTCTCAATTTGGACACTCGGGGTCCCCTTTTCAATTGGGACACTCGGGGTCCCATGTTCACCTTGGGTGCTTGAGGCACCCTTTTCAAGTGACTCAATTCGTTGAGTCATGACATCCATCTTGGCAAGAAGGCTAGCCAAGGCCTCCTTTATAAAATCTTGACCTTCGTTGGCCATTGTACCTACAAAGAAAGAAAACAAGAGTTAGTTAAAACACCTCACCCGCTCCCTCACTTGTGTTCACTCGGATCACTCTTTTGGGTGGCGGTGGATATTTCACTCAACTTGTAGTCCCAAAGCTTCACGTAGATGATTAGCAACTCCTCAACTCAACTAAACTATTCACGAGTCACGCACACTCCGGGGTGAGTGGAGTTAATGGGACTCAATGAACGCTAGGCACTTTGAAGTGAAGGACTTGAGTTAAAAGATTCTACGCTTTTCCTTAGAATTCTACTCTCCTTGCTAGGCACGAATCACTTAAGAGCAATCAAAGGGTTAGCACTATTCAAGTAGATCGGTTACTCAAAGTAGTACTAACTAGATGTTATGTTATCAAACAAAGGGAAATACCTACGAAAATCTACCCGAAACAATGCGTTCAGCACTCAGGAGGGCGCCTGAAACTCAGGTGGGGCGCCTGGATTGTGCTGTGTGCCAGGCGGGGCGCCTGGGTCTAGGCGGGGCGCCTGGGACTTAGGCAGTAGCCAAGTCAGGCGGGGCGCCTAGCTTAGGCGGGGCGCCTAGCCTGAAGCTTCTTCCAACTCGTTCCAAACTCGTTTCAAGTCGATTTTCAAGCCTCAAATCCGATGTTTTCAACTTGTTTTCACAATCCAAAGATACCCAAAGTTGTGTTTGATCTTCCTTAACAAAACCCAATCAAATTTTCAATCAAACAATCAATCAAATCAGGATTCAATCTCAAGAACTCAAGAACACAAGGGTTTATCAAAAGGGTTTCAACAAGGATTGTGATTCATCAAAGTAGGTGTTAAACATGTTCAAATCCCACAAAATTGGTACCGAATTGTTTGTATTTCAATGAAGATCAATCCCCAATAACAAGTTTTCAATCAAACATCAATCCAACCCAAGAATCAAGCCAAAATTCATCAAGAACAAGTTCTTCAAGGGTTTAAGGGGTTTTGGGGTTTCAATTTTTCAAACTTCACCAATTCCAACAATTTTGGCACTCAAGTAACGGGAATTCAATCACGATCAAGAATCCACAACACCCATATCACAAATCATCCAAATCAACAAGTTACACCAAATTTTTGTATTTTTCAATTTTTCAATTTTTTTTGTAATTTTCTCCTTTCTAATAACTTTAACAACAAGAAAACTAAAAGAAGATACTAGGCACGAAGAATCAAGGGTCGGGGGTTTGTAGAAACAAAACCCGAGCCTTGCTCTGATACCAAACTGATGAGTATCAAACGCGGAAAAGTAAAAGATAAAGAACGAGACGTAACTCGATCTCTAATCCCAAGTAGCAACGGAGAACTTGTTCCGTTACACCCCGAGAGAAGGACAAGAACACCTACGCTATGCAACTACCCTCGAGCTAACGCGAGCACGCAAGTAGAATGGTCGGAGAGGAAGAGTATTCATCTAGATCCGCTAGAAGACATACAAGTCCAAGAACAAAAGGTTTCATTCAATAATCAAGAGCCTTGCTCATGTTCATCATTCATAATCATCAATAATAAGCTAAGTGTAAAATAAGCTATGCTTGGGTATTTATAGTGTTTTCCCAAGCTTACACAAAGACGTAATTACCCTTACTAATAAGGTTCATCAAATAAGCCACGCAGGGCAAAACAGTCAAAGAAACATAAATTCAGTAGCTAGGAGGGGCGCCTGGGGCTGGGAGGGGCGCCTGGAATATGCTGAAGCCAGGCGGGGCGCCTGGATCTAGGCGGGGCGCCTGGCTTGGCCTTCAGCTAGGCTAGGCGCCTGAAACTAGGCGGGGCGCCTGGGGCTGGGAGGGGCGCCTGGAATATGCTGAAGCCAGGCGGGGCGCCTGGATCTAGGCGGGGCGCCTGGCTTGGCCTTCAGCTAGGCTAGGCGCCTGAAACTAGGCGGGGCGCCTGGGCCTTAGGCAGTGAGCTCCCTAGGCGGGGCGCCTGGGGTAGGCGGGGCGCCTAGCTCTGCTGGGTTCTCTTCCTCCTTAGGCGTGAGGCCTAGCTTGAGCACCCGGAACGGCTTCCAATCGCTTCCTTCTTCAAGGCCCTTCCTCACCAAGTGTATGTGCACTCCTTGGATCTCCTTAGCTTGGCTACGTGTGAATGGTCTTGGTGCAATTTGGGTCTCATCAAACAGGTACCAGGTAACTCTACCCACCTAAGCTTGGATAGATGAGAAGAAAGACCTAATATTTTTATCTCCGCTGAAATTTGAATTTAAGACCTCACCTTATGGTTTTTATCCCACTTTATTGATCAGTAGGCTATACCCTTGGGTGCTTCTATTGTATATTTAGAATAAAAAACAAGTCTTAAATAGACTAAACAAAAATAGTGTCACATGAGATAAATCGAGGAAGTAGCTAGTATAAAGTGCGTAAAAGTTACCATGCATAATTTTAATTTTGATGGTGAAATGATTTCTGAAGTTATCAACTTATTTAAGATCTAATTAACATTTTTATACTACTACTAATTTTTTTAATCGATTTTAATATGTTACAACATGCTATTTTACAAACTCATGCTTACAGCATGTGGCCACCTTATGTATTTCCTAAGTTTCAATTCCATATAATAAACACATTGCTTGAACTTGTTCATCCTTATTAATCCAACAAGGTAGGACCATTCTCTATCCCATGTTCGATATACATATGCATTTGATTGGACCAAGTCCTACTTACTTATCCAAGGATAGAAGGACCACACTCTGATTCTTTAATTCTAAGATACGTTAGTAATTAAATGTTACTCTATTCCCTATAGTCTATATATACTACTATAGTACGTATAAGGTCTTTGTTATCAAGAGTTTAGAGCAAGCAAGCACGATAAGATAGACCTTTAAACACTAGTTTGAATATAATTTAACTTTCAAAATTCTCCATAATTATATGTCTATGAAGTATGGAGTATAATAATCAACAGAAAACAACAGGATGATTACAGTCCCATAATTCGGCGTTAAGCCTATTGTCACCAAGACCGTAAGTTATATTATTACATTTGTTGTAACACCACAATATCTTAAAAGTTTCATGTTTTTGTTGTTCAAATTTCAATGCTTGTTATCTTGCATTTGAGATACATCCACGTGTAACATTTTTATGTACCAATCCCTTGGAATTTAAGCCACTTAATTGCCGACTTTACCGTATTTTACTGTTTAATTTTTACTAATTTCGAACGACCATGTAGGCTTGACATTATTCATGGAGTTTATGGCAAATAACCTCATATGGCATTAACACTTTAATGAAAAGATAGAGCAACCAAAATATGATGGGACGAAATTAAAGGAACAGTGTCAGCTACTGTTGTGTCTTTCTTTTCCTTCTTTCTAATTTGGTCAAATAAACATCTCTGGTTAGTCCGTTTTAACTTCCAGCAAGTGTGACACCCTAGCTAAAAATAATTCTTAGTGACAGGTTTTACAAAAAGTTTGGAACAGTTCTAATAAAATTTAAAGAATACCCCAAAGTGAAGTAATTGTAACATTTTATAGAACAAGGGAATTTTGTGATAATGAGTGTATATGCTAATGATGTTACATGCCAAGTAATCTAGAAGACAAAAGGAAACCAAAATAAGTCAGAGGATGCGGGTGTCGTTCAATGCTCGGTTAACTGCTTGAATAGTTCAAAAGAAAGAAGCTTGAATAGTTCAAGAGTTGGGTAAGTAGGTGGAATTGTGGAAATTTGAAAGCAACTCGAGGAAGACGGCAGTAGACATTCTCTTGAATTGTGGAAACTGAGGTACTCACTCATGAATTAATTGCATATCAGAAGCTAAATAAAGTAGGTGGAATTGTGGAAATTTGAAAGCAACTCGAGGAAGACGGCAGTAGACATTCTCTTGAGAGGTTATAAATTCTTTCATTCTTCTTTTGTTAGATTTCGTTGCAAAAGGAAATTTACTCGGAAGAAATTGAAACTGATGAATGGCATTCTAGGATTCGGTAAATGTAGCACTCCAGCTACAGTTGGCTTTCATGTTCTCTAGATAATAAACTTTAAGATGATAACAGATGACCGAAAGGCCAATAAAGAAACAACCTGATGAACAAAGTTGCATAAAAGTTACAACAACACATATATACCAGAATGTTGGCAGCAGCTCCATTCACTATTTACATTCCTTTAAGCGATCGCACAGCAGTAGATAATCTTCTACAGACAATATTGACTATAAACGAGAAAACTAACTGTAACCAAAAATAAGAAACATTTGTCCATGGAAGACATGGGGTTCTAATCCAACCATGACAGTAATTTCGAGTGCCAAATAGTAGTTGGTTCTTCATATAACAGTTGCAACCGACCAACCTGAACATGATATTTCGCCCACTAGAATGTGGTGTGGAGCTGTTAAATCATTTGTCGGTGGCAACTGAATCCGGTGAGGAAGGGGAGCACTTTAGAAGCCCGACTTCGTCTACCACAATGTCTAGTACCTCAGCGTTGTGTGCTTTAGCCTCTCCACTCTGGATGCCTCTCAATGTCTCAAGCACTTCTTGCATTGAAGGTCTCATATCTCTCTCTTGTTGCAGACATCGGAAAGCTAACTCAGCGACTAATGTAGTCATCCTTCTCACAGAGCTGTTTGTCGAGTATCCAAGACTTGGATCAACTAACTCATGTACTGAATGACTTTGGATCTTGTTGACAGCCATATTAGCCAGGTTGATATCATGACGGTGCCTGTTGGTATCCACAGCTTCTAATGATGAGATCAGCTCTACCAAGACCACCCCAAAACTGTAGACATCACTCTTTTCAGTGAGCTGGTAACATTGGTAGTACTCTGGATCAACATACCCTGGTGTACCCTGTGGAGCAGTAGACACATGTGTGACATTATTTGGGAACAATCTTGATAGCCCAAAATCAGCAACTTTCACATGGAAATCATTGTCTAATAGAATGTTGTTGGTTTTGACATCACGATGTATTATAACTGAGGAGTGGAGATAAGCCAGAGCATCAGCAGTTTCAATGGCTATATTCATCCGGACGGGCCAAGAGAGCAAACCAGATTTGGCTCGTTTTCCATGTAGATGATCTGCAACTGTCCCATTTGGGATGTATTCATAAACAAGCAGTAAATCTCGGCTTCGTTTAGATGTGCACCCGAACAACATCACAAGGTTCTTGTGGCGGAGCTTAGTTAAAATCTCAACTTCATTCATGAACTGCTCTACACGCTTGAAATTGTTCTCAAACAAGCGTTTGACAGCAACCACACGACCATCACGGAGCTTGCCTGATTAACATTTACTTAAAGTTGTTAGGAGGATCTCTTTCCATATAATACTTTAAATACAAGCAGGAGTTTGAAGTACATACCATAGTACACGACGCCAAAACCACCATCTCCAAGTTCTTTAGATTGATCAAAATTATCCGTGGCTTCTTCAAGTTCAGCAAAACTGAAGACATGAGCCCCAAAGTAGGAGCTTCCCCTCCCATAGTCAGCTTCAGAAGAGGGATAAGAAGGTATGCTTCTGGTAAAAGCAGTTGAAGAATTAGGAGAAGAAGTCAGGCCATTGCTTGAACTTAAAATTGGCAGGTCTTTTCTTTCTGTTTGGGCAGGTGAAGCCTGTGCTGCGATCCGCTTTCTCTTTTGTCTGCAGAAGAAGATTAGCCATGCAAAGCCCATGCCGGCAAGTACAGCACCACCTACGCTAAGGCCTGGAATTATATTGAAAGAAGAAAGTTTAGAATATTCTCAAGGCACTGACCATGTCAACTCAGTTGAACTGTAAAATTAGAACAAAGACAATACCTATTGTAAGTGACGTTTGCTTTTTGTTCCCATTATCTGCAACACATTAATAACGCTGTCAATAAAGTGATAAACAAGACAGGTATATATGAGGTGCATAAAAAATCTCCAGCTGGAATTCGGAGTGTATAACAAAACCATGGTGAGATGAAATGGAGGTATGGCAAAATAATAGATCTGAAAAGCACAAATTAGAAGGAAGAAACACATTGTCAAAGCAATACCTAGACCGGAAGAACATACAATGGAAATTTAAAAACCAATCATGATAAATACTCCTACTACTACTAGTAAAAACCATTATATTTCAGTTGTACTTCATTTTCCTTTTTTGCATTAGATCTTACAGGAGAGCAAGCGCTCATACCACACATGCAATCGGATGAGATTAGAAAGTCCCTGCTACACATTAGTAGACTACATATCAACCTGGCAATGCAATCATGTAGAAGTAGAATAAACGATGTTTCAGACAAAGAACTTACGTTTCATCAACCATAACAAATTCCACAGCATCTTAGAGTACAATAAGAAGGAAATCCATTGCTTTCCAGAATAAAAACCAAGGAAGAAGCTCAACAATGTGTTGATGGATAAGGTGGCAAAGTAAAATAGTAATATACATCGGTTTTTTTAAGGTTGTGGTGGAGTATAATACTCCTCCATCCTTATAAGGTCTCAAATTCGAGTTTTGGGAATATAGTCGCCTTTGATAAAGGGCGCTTTACTCCCATAGGTACTGCCCAACACGAATTCAGATTAGTCGGTCTCAAAGCGGGTACCTCACACCAAAGGGGAAACCAAATAAAAAACTAAATCAAACTATAGATTTCTATAATTAATAACTCCTAACTAGTAGAAGTGAAAATCAAAGGATGCACTTTGTTGTAAAGGCAATGTACAAGGCATTTCTCCACAAATACAAATTGGCTGAGCCAACCCCACATTAAATCCACAATGCCCACCAAGCCTAGTGCACCCAGAGCACAAACCATCATACGGCACATCATATTTCACACTAAAACCCTCCATCAATGCTTCCCCGAGACAAGTCTCATTGCTATAAAGCCTATTACCCACCGTTCTAAACACCGGAACAGTTACTATATATAGTAGTACAAGTTATAACTTTTAGTGATGGATCACTTGGAAGTGGACCCAACAAATAAAATGAACCAGTAAAATACGAATTCTGAGCAAAGTCCAAGGGTATGATCAGATGCGCCAATTCCGAATTTAAATTTGATGAATTTTTTAACTTTAAACTCATTTATTTTTAGATAATGGATTGAACTAGTAGTTGTTTCTTCATTTAGTGAACTTTTACATCTATAGCTATGTTCAGCATAGAAAATACTCTCCGAGTTAGGATGAACGCAAAAGTTGCATCCGCCAGTGAGTATAACTTAGCTTACTATAAAGTGAGTGAAAGTTATGGAAGGTTGGAACAATATATAACACAGTCAACCTAAGTTTAAATGTACGAAGTTACTTGATACATGTGTTAGTGAAGATAATTCGGGGATTACTTTAACAAAATATATACTCCATAAAAGTCGTTTGATTCTCCTACGCTTGGCTGCTTATGTCCCATATTACATTTCTCTGGATGTTATCGAAATTTTAGTATAATGATTTCAAATACAAGTAACTGGGTTCTTGACTTAAATTTTGTACATAACTAGTGATTTTTTAAATATAAATACATTATCCGCGAAAAACCTACTGAATTCTACCGAACCCGTGCTCAACCCTCGACATCCGCCCCTGGGCGTTATTAGTTTACTTCTATAAATTAGAATAGTCTAATTATGAGTGCCATCTCTTTGTATGATTTTCCTATCTTTTTACTTTTACCCAAGCGCCAACCAAGTTTGACATAAAAATAGAAATATATACCAAAGTTGAGTAAAATAAGAAATACAAATAAAGAAACGGATGTCCTTTGTCAATAAAATAGTTCAACGAAACAAATATATTCCTTTTGGGTAGTAGAGAATTATTATTATAATGTTTGTGGCTAATAAATCTATTTCACATGTTATTATTTTAATTTTTAGATAGACTAGACATTAAAAAATATCATACCCTATCATGGATTGGTACTGGTCAACATGAGTCGCGACTTGAAACTAAAATATCATAATATGTCAAGCACATGCATAAAGGACACATCAAATATTTGTATTAACAACCTTTTGCTTTTAACGTAAAAAAGTCAGTCCAATACAATGGAAGCAGTCATACTTGGGCGCAAGGACATCAAAGGGGATAAGATAATTGACAGGTCTCACATTAAATCGTTTACCATGAATTCAATTTTGTTTGGATTAGAAGACTACGTAGCTTTCTGAGTTTTGAGAGTTGCAAATGCTGAATTTTCTTTTCGAGAAACATGGACTTTGTAAAATGACCAAAATTAAAGTACTAGTACTAGTCAATAAAAGCCCTGGGAAAGAGTTGCGTTAGTAGCTTCTTGCCTTTTTTTTTTTTTTTTTTTGAAAGGAAAAGGAAAAAAGGAGCTGACGCCTAACACATCGAAGGAACTAGAAGAGCTAGATCTTAGAATTCAGAGTTTATTTTGGAATTTGGACGAAAGGATTTAAAGTTAACTTAAATCCATGTATTGACTATAGTGTCATCCAATTTTCACATCATACATGCAATAACATGTTATAGAAACATCTTAATTTTCAGGTTATTAGTTCTACTTATTAGGAATAGTAACCTCAATATTGTTTTAAATGGCTTAAACTTTTATATTTTACTTTATCCGTATAGTATGGACGGATTACCAAATGTATTGATCTTATAATGTATACTCTACTAGTAAAACTGCAAATTTCTGTCCAGTTTCGTTGAAATTTGCTTGTCAGAAACGCTTCGTGGATATATGTTTGACAGAAATATCTGTCGAAAATTCGTGTGATTACCGTGGCATATGACCTTAGGTCCTTAACACTAGCTAATCCATAGGTTATAGTAAATCACGAGAGAATGAGGAGGAAAACATTACCATCATTGCAATCATTTGGATGTGTACCAGTCTCACAATGGCAAGCAAAAGCTCCAGAATCTTGATTTGATCCACATCTTCCACCTGAACTAACGCACCGTTCGCACGTAGAACCAATATTTTCAATCCACTGAACTGAAAAACCACCAGATATGGCAGTTTTCAGAACATCCACAGAAGGTCTAGTAACTAATTCTACAGTATTCGTTTGATTGACCCTAGCTATTATTTTAGTCGGGCATCTTACCCCAGAGAAGTCGAAGTTTGTGTTGATCATTGTGTAAATTCCAAATATGTTGCTAGTGCAAGTGAACACATATGGAACAGTTGGTATTTGTGAACTTGTGGTGCAGCCAAAATACAAAGTAATATTTTGGTCATTGGTAATATAGTTGAAAAGGCTAAAATCCAAGGATGCATTCTTAGGATCTTCCAAACATAGATTACTTTGTAAATCATTTCTAGCCAAGGTTAGGATTCGACTTTGATTGTTGATCGTTATCACTTTGTATGTTGTTGATTCAAAAGCAATATTTGGGATGTCACGTTCACATTTGATCTCAAAATTTGGAGTTGGATGACCACAGTACTCTGGTCTGTTTCCTCCCCAGAAAGGATAATTTATAGGTATGCCGCCGCAGGTAGATAGCTCACCACACTTTTTGAATTGGTCATCTTGACATAAAATCCCAGGTATTTGGATCAAAATAAAGCTTATGGTAATGAAAAGCAAAAAGTCTAGATGGAGTTCTTGATACATTTTTTGTTTGAATAAAGGAAAAGAGCTTTGCACAAGTCTAGGAACTTCTAGTCGAAAATCAGATATAGAGGTGAGGAATTAAGGGACAGAGAAGAGGAGGAAAGAAGAGATAAGCTACAAAAGATTGGAAGATTACCAAGTTCAAATGGGAAAGATGAGATATAAATTTCAAGGATAAAGATGGAGTGCTTATTTTTGTCAATTGTTTGGTCAAAATATACCAAACAGTAGAACGATCTTTGACAAATATATAACCAATTTCGCGTATATTGTCAAGCCTGAGATAGAAGTTTCAATTGGTATTTAGTGGTAGGACTTAGGAGACTTGGCCTTGCAATCAACGTGTACTAATGACTACTATATATTAATTCAACTAATACTGTGGCTACACAAATTTTAATTATAGTAAGAGTCAAACATTTATATTTGGTCATTAGAAGACATCATCTTGAGACAAACGTGGTCATAAATTTATGAAAAAGTAGGCGCTAAAGACACATAAATTATCAGAAACATGGCTCGATAATTTATTTTTTTCTATGGTACGTTCTAACGCGTCAAGACTTTAACTACCTGAGGGATTATACTGTAAGGTCACCCAGGGAACATTTCTTCCAAATATTTGTGGAATTAGGTCGATTAACATAAAACAGAGCTACAGGTATACCGTCAAGTTATCCCATGCATTGGCCAGATTTCGCTTACATGCGATAAATGTTTACATGTACTTCGATTTCTAAAATTGAACTTAAGATGAATGACTCAAAGCTATGTCCAAAAACCAGAGATTCATGTGCTCGTTAAACATAATTTTTGTGGAAATATTTTCAGGTTAGGATATTAAAAACTATGCACATCTTGTTTCATAAAAGAAAGCTCAACATAATGTTGCTTCAGAGTTTTTGGACAGTTTGTAACAAGTACAGAATGATCTAACCTACTCCTTATATCGATAAAGGTTATAGACCATTATCGTTTTCATGCTTTCATAAACTGGCATAAAAGAGATTTGCAGGTGGAGCATATTGATCACAGTAAAGATGGATAAACGTCTCTAAACCAGAAGATAATAATTTGTTGTGGTAATTATATATGCAACAAAAATATCATCATATGTGTTCCTGAAAAAGAATAGATAATGCGGTGATATAGCACAGAATGCAAATTAGACACTGGTGCAAGAAATCACAAGAGAAATTGGACAACACTCTCAGGCTACGTAATTTCCGTGAATGAACTAATTCAACTATGACGTTACTAATAGATATCATGTGTCTTGCAAAATTTGATGATGAAAATTCATGCTAATAGTTGTTGAATTTCTTGATTTGTTTTACCCAGTCGGAGAAATCATCCATGTGAAATTAGTTAACCAACTACCACGATATTGTATTTTAGCCTTGAGTGGGAGAAAATGCTCAATGTAGAAAAAGAAAAGAAAATACTCAGCAATAGACTTTATGATCAATGGTTGGTGAGGCACACCTAATACCAACTAAAATGACAGCTATTGAATGGTAAATCTAGACTCACACAGTAGAAGTGACACATAATTTCAGAAATGAACCACTTAAAAGATTTTGGAAGCTTTACTAATCTATGAGATTAAGATCAGATCGATGAAATGTTAAATTTAATATATTGTTATTATAAAGTACTTTTACACTATCAAGTAACTTAAACACATACTATATCGTTATTGTTTATATTAACTGTGGACTGATAATTTTAAAAGAGAAGTTATTTACAAGCGGAAATGGTATTGGACTGCTAAACTAATCTACATGACTACTTCTGATATATAGTCTTCCAGAGCTAGACTGGAAATGGTAATCTTTGGGAAGGTTAGTTTACTGCCATCCTAACATTTAGAATACCGTAGAGAAAGACGAGGGCTCAAGGGTTAGGAAAGTTTGTAATCCTTGGAGGTAAGTACTCAATTTTTTGGAGAATGTACTGAAAAATGCTTCTGTTGGTGGTACTAAATACTAATCCACGTCTAAGCATCCGCGAAGGGTCCAAAGGACACGTGGCGGGGAGCGAGCTGGATCAATCTAAGTTGGGATGTTTAATTTTTATACACTGACAATATAAAGTACGTTTAAACAATAAAGTTACTTAAACTTAGTTACAGTAGAAATTCATATGAAGCTTGAATTGATACTCTCAAAAAAACATTTTCTACAAGTGGTTTGACAATACTGATTACTTGAACTTACACTCAATCTATGGATCTACATGGGTGTAACAGTGGTCCTTGTTGTCATGATCATCGAGTTAGGTAAAACTAATTAAATTAGCTAATTAGTCAATTAGTCACGGACAAACAACCTCATTGACTAAATGAACCAATAAATTGACTAAGTCAAGATTTGAGAAGCCAAATAGAGCTAGAAATAGTTCTTAGGAAACAAGAATATGTACCTGGGGATGGTCTAGTTATTGGTAATGGAGGTGAGTCTCCAAAAGCAGCAACAGAACAAGTAGCAGATTCATAAGGAGGACCAGGACAAAAGCAAGTTGGTTGGTTAAAAAAACCATCATAACCACATCTCCCTTTTGTATTAGTACACTCACTGCATGCTTTACTATCCATTTTCCATCTTATATCGAACCCTTCCTTAAGTACTTGTGACAAATTATCTGTTGAACTCAATGACCCTAGAGTAGTACCACTCAACTGAACTACTGGAACTATGACACTAGCATTACATTTCCCTGGACCTTGTGCCCCAGGCAATACATAAACATTGTCATATTTGCTATCTTTGCAACCGATAACATACATATCATGGACGTTATCCGAATCAGGACAATTGTATAGGACGGTGAAGTTAGCATAGCTAGTGGCAAAATCAAACAGGGAGTGATCCAGAGTGGTGTTAACTATATCAACAGGACAAGTTGATTCCATAATATCCTCTCTAACAATTCGTATTGTTTGAGTTGTTGGTTGTACGTTTAAAATTCGATACTTGATCTTGTTGATGATCATAGTGGTAGTACTATCTTGATTGCAGGTTAACTCAAAACCAGGATAACCACAATATGGAGGATCATTGAAATTGCGAAAAGGATAACTTAATCCGGTAATATTGCCACAGCTATATGTATTCCCACAAGTTTGGTAGAATTCATCAGGGTTACTTGATCCTTGAGGCACATGAATTAGTATCAAGAATATAAATAGAGTGAGCAAAGAGAACAAGTAAAAGCTTTGAGAATTCATGTGGGGGAGATGGGACAGTGGATATGGCTAGGGGGAGATCAAGGCAATGATTTAGTAAAGAAGTCTATGGAGTGTAGAATAGTAGGTGAAAGGAAAGCATTATAAGATGAAATAGCAAAGGAAATTTGGTGATAAAAAGGGAGTTCACTTGATGACACTATACTTTTTATATTATGAGAGTCGGGGAAAAAAGATTATGGGAATCATGGTAACGCATTGACTGAAACTAAACTGTGGAGGGAACCAAAGTATCTCTCTTAATAAAGAAAATAAAAACCTACCTAAAGTGTTGATTTTTGAGCTGAGGAAAGAAAGAAAAAACTCAACTTAGCTACTTCTTTTTTGTTTTTGAGTGTTTTTTATTTCTTATTTTTTGTTTACTTATTGGGATTAGGCAGTGAACTGTAGTAGAAGTCAATTGTAAATTACTTGGAGATTAGAAAATGATTTAAGGTTTGTTAAGCGTTTCTATCTAATTAGGACAACTATGTCATGGACTAACCAACAACCACATTTACTATAATTTGCTTATGAACAGCCTGGTTGGTGGGAGTTACTAGACTTAGACTGCTTCCTAGTCCATAGATAACTGATGTTAAGGCTTATTTGGCGAGTCTTGTGGCCAAACGTAGTACCTCATTGGATTGAAAAACAAAAAGATAGACAGAAGAGTGGGCTAATTCTTGGAGAACCTTCTTATAGTATCAAAAAGATATTAACTTTATCACTGACTAGGAGATAAATATAATATCAAAGATAACATAAAGCTGAATCAAACAAGAATAATGATAAAGATGTGATTAATTTAGCTAATGATAAAAATAAGATCAATTCTAAAAGGAAAATAACCTATGTAATAAGACAAATACTAAACATCTTCCAAAATCTTTTTAGGATGTACATACATCACCCAACAAAGAATCTCACAATCCACATATATAACAAATATTAGACATTAGGACAAAAGTTATTACTTAGAACAAAGATGGACTTACCAAAATAAACACAAAACCTACCTGATAAATTACCCAACTTCGTGGTCGCCATGCATAACATATCACTACGTTCCTTCCATAGTCACTGATTTTAAGAATGTGCCCTCCGTTATTAATGTTTTAGAAAAATACCCTCTTACGGTTTGGAGCCAACAATTCAAGTACCAATTTGCAAGTGCTGCCTTTTAGGAAGAGGCCAAGTGACAAGGCAACACTTCAAGTTATCTGAAGAATGCATAAAGAGATTGAAAGGGGCAAGTGTTGCCTAGGCAACACTTTTTCTAGGAGATGTGAGATTCAGGGGCAAGTGTTCCCTAAGAAAGATAGGTCTAAGACAAGTGCTGTCTTTTTGGCAATACTTACGACCAAGTGGTACCCAGGCAACACTTTCTTTGCGAAAATGTGAGATTCAAGGGACTTCAAGGGAAAAGTGTTGCCTAAGAAAGAGGGATCAAGGCACATTTTGGCTCCAGATCATAAAATTCATAGGGTATTTCCGTCCAAAAAGCATTTTTACAAACACTGTTATGTGGGGTCAAAAAGGCAAATCATTTCTTATGGTGTCATATTTTTGCGAATGAGCTGCTCCGATGAACATGGCCATAACATGTCCAACAAAAAATTTCACCACATATACCCCCTTATTCCTGATTATGGTTTTTTATCCCCTCTTAAGAATGGTTTAGCTAAATAGCCTCAGAGACAACACTTCAAGTTATAAATTGACAACTGCTGCCTCTTTGGGAAATATAAAGGACAATGCTGCCTGCGAAGAGATTAAAGGGGCAAGTGCTGCCGAGGCAGCACTTCAAGTTATAAATTGACAAGTGCTGCCTCTTCAGGAAATATAAAGGAGCTAGTGCTGCTTGTTAAGAGATTAAAGAGGCAAGTGCTGCCGAGGCACCACTTCAAGCTATCTAAAGAGAATATTTAAAGAGATAAAAGGTCAAGTGCTACCAAAGGGGAAGTACTTACAAGGGGAGAGCGGGATGCGAGCATCAGTATAAGATTTCGTAGGGGTATTCCTATCCGGAATTTATTCATTAAAGTTAGCGGAAGACATTCTTGCAAACCATTTTAAACGGGGACAGTTAGGCATACCATTATCGTCGGTGTCATAGTTTTGTAATTCTCCTCGTGTCCAAAGCTCCAATTTGTGTTAAACTCACATGCTTAAATACGATATGAAAGCTTCAGAAGCCATAATTAATTTCACCACATGGCTTAAAAAACGCTTGGTGTTGCCTTTCCGTCTCCACTTAATACTCAATCCGTTTCAAAATAGATGGCATGTTTCAGATTTCAAAAGTAAAACGAGTTTAACTTTGACCATAATATTTTCATATGTCTTTTAAATATTTTGAATTATTAATTATTGTGATTTATAGTACTTTTTATGTAGTTTCTAAATATATAAACGTCGTTCCAAAAAACTTAACGATTATATGTTTAAATTCACAGTCAAAATGAACTCGTTTGACTCTCGAAATCTGAAATATGCCATCCATTTTGAAACAGAGGGAGTAATATTTTAACAAAATGGCATCCATTTCATCCGGAAGCAACACTTCAAGTTATGAATCGACAAGTACTGCCTATTCAAAAGATATCAAATGGCAAGTGTTGCATGCGAGAATATGGGAAGAGATTGAAGAGCAAGTGCTGCCCAGACAACACTTCAAGTTATCTGGGAAGAGATTAAAGGACAAGTGTTGCCTATGCAATATGAGGTCAAAGTCAAGTGTTGCACTTACGAAAAAGGGAGGGCAGAATGCAGGCCTCATTATAAGATTTTTTAGGGTTATTTCTGTTCAAATTTATTCATTAAAATTAGAGGAGGTCATTTTTCGCTTAATCATTGTTAACGGGTCAAAAATGCAAATCATTACCTATGGTGTCATAGATTTGCAATTATTCCCAGACCAGGCCTTAAAAGCCCAAACACCAACGGACAAAAATTCTAACAAATAATCACATTTTAAAGAGATAATCAACAAACAACCAGTGTTGAGCTTTTACAACTGATCTCCAGGAAAAGATCTGGAGGATTTTCTCTTGTAGTCAAACTCAACCCCGGGATTTTTTCTGGAGTGTAGCATAACTCGATAGAATTTCCTGAAATTTCAAGGAATGTGGCTATTGTTCTAAAACATTGCATGCTCTGGCTATTCATTGACTTATACTTTAAAAAGTAGTTATTCCAGCTAAATTTCAGGACATTTACAACTCCATTTCGGCAGTGTGAGCCGTGAGGTATCTTAAACAGAAAACAGGACGTGTCCAACTTTAAAATTTGGTTGGAAATCCTTATCTACGCCGCTCTTACTTCACTACTTCAGTTACTGCCAAATATTGACGTAACGTTTAGCAGCCACCTCTGTTCTCCAACGCCCAACTCCCCCAATCATAAATCCATAAATGGAACTTGGGATATTGTCATTGGAGAGGATATCTTGGAGTTTTTCATTTTCCATTATATGTACTCATTTTAAAATCCGATTAATTGCAGTTGTACTAAATAATTTAAGTTTGATAGAGATCGTTTATGTGAAGATAAATGTACTTATCACCCGATTCAACTTGCGTTAAAGTAGCATTCTATTTGTTTCAATTTTATAAACACGTCATTAAGGTACCACTGGTTCGAATATCTCTCCTATACCTTTCTCCTCCTCACCCTGTTCACGTTCGTTGCACACTTGCACACGGTCCAAAAATTGGATTACAAGGTGGAAACTACCATCAAATTTGTAAAAATTATATTTGTTGCACTCAAAATCGGATTCATGATTAGAACTACGTGGGTTCGAGATGCTATTGAAACCATTCACCATTTGAGTTGACGGGTTTTAAATTCAATTTTCATACATATTTGTCTATGTAATAAATTCATAATACATATTATAGAAAGTTTAAGCCTCACGGATTGAGTTAGTGCTGAATCCAGAAGTTTCATAGTGTATACGCTCCTTGTTGCACTTGAATATGGTTTAAAAATTAGAGACATTAACCTAAATATTCATTCATCTAATCACTTAAATAAAAATTTCCGGCATATGTATAATACTATATGTATAGCCGTGTATAATTATCATACAATTTATGTATATCGGCAAGGGGATGTAAGCATTATTAGGCCGCTTATTTAGGTAAAGATCATCGTTGATAAAATCAGAACTTAAGAAGATAAAGGAAAACTTACCCGTTGGTGTAACCAAGGATGAAACTGCACCACCAGGAGAGGCATTGGTACATGAATTTGACGAAGAAGAAGATTGATCAGCACACAAGCAACTAAACTTTTTTGCATCAACATCATATCCACAACGTCCCCCAAACTTTTCACACTCTTTACATTCCATACTATTCACTTTCCATCTCAAATCAAATCCTTGTTCCAACAACTCTTTCAATTCCCTTAAATCTCCAATCATTCTTCCAGACAACAACTCCTTATTACGAACTGGTACAACTATAGTAGCATTACATGTCTCAATTCCACCAAAATCATTCTTATAACTCATCCCTTTAATTATTGGACAATTACTAAACGGTCCAGCTGAAGGTGAACTTCCAGCCCAAGGTGGACATACGTAATTAAACGTGACACTCACAAATCTCGAAGCATACTCGAATATATTGGAATTCAACGTCGTCTTGTTAAATTGATCACAAATCCCTTCTGTTAGATCATTTTTAGTGACCGTAATAATTTGAGCATCCATATTAATATCAAGGACCACATATTTTACGTTTGTAATTTGTAACATAGTGTTACCTTGCTCGTCACATTGAAGTTCAAATCCAGGGTAACCACATTCGTTTGGTCTGTCATTTCCATAGAAAGGATAAGTAATTCCAGTTATATTTCCACAGTTGAAGGACTTTCCACAGCTGGAAAACAACTGATTATCGAGTGAAGAAAGAGGAGGAATTAGATGAAGTAAGAAAAAGAGTAGTATTGTGAGAAATTGAAAGGAGAGAAGGCCTTCCATGTTGAATGACTAGAGACAAAGAGCTGCAGTGTGTACTTAACATTAACAGTATGTGTATGTGTAGAAAGAACAAATAAATGTTGGCCGAACTTATAAGTAAGATATTAATGATGGACTTAAAACAAACACGGTTTAACCTTTTAAAAATGACGGCGTAAAAAGACTATGAGGTCAACTAACAAATCATTTACTTATTATTACAAGGACCTTTTTATTGTAATAACTTAACTAGTTATCTGAAAAATAAAAGTATTCAGTCTGTTATAACGACTTAAATTACATTAGTAATGCAAAATGTTTTACGCGGTCACTTAAACCCAAACAAGAATGAGGGCATCCATTGACTACTTAAAATTGTCGAGACTAAGTAAGAAAATTCATAATGATATGATACGCTTATTTGTATATCTCAAATAACCTCTCATTTAAAAGATAAATGCACTACTCCTTCCGTTTTGCTTTAAGCGACGTTATTCGAACCGAGACGAAGTTTTTTTTTTTTTTTTAAATTAAAATTTTGAGACTTATAGTCTAAAATGAGTCATAATTATTTGTGTGACTATAAATTATTTCATAAGAGTAAGGTAAGACTTTATGCAGCTACTACATACATTGTTTCCATATATGAAAGCTGTCATTCTTATTAAATGGACTAATAGGAAAATATTGTCATATAAATTGAAACTGCGAAAGTAAATATGTGATAATTTGAAACTTCTGTTATGGGCAATGTAATATGAAGAAATGTAACTTAACTTCAACGTCCTATAGGAATTATATAGTCAAGGTTCCTTTATAGGATTGGGACCTATGGCTTTCCTAAAGATATTGAACACTTTATAGTCATGCATGGGACCAATGACTAATTAGTTGGGGAAAAAGAAAACAAAAGAACACATTTTATGACAAGAGAGACTTCTAACAAGAGAGTGAGGTAAGTAGATATTTTTGCTGAGTGGTCTATTAATTATGTAGATATTTTTCTTATACAATCAAAACTTAAATCAAATATCGAGACATGTGGGCAATATCGGTAAGTACTAGAAAAGACGCAACCAAAAAAGAAAGTGATCACTGAATATATATAAATAAGGGAGAGAAAAAATAGGTTGATGTTTGTGCTGAACCTAACATCCATAGTTTAGTATTATCTCCTATTGGAAGAACCTATCAAGCTTTTTTTTCGTGCGAGAAAATTCTAAAAAGATCATATCCTTTTGAAACTTAAGTTCAGTAGACTGGACGAAGCTATGTACATTACTTCTATAAATTTGGATTTGGCTCCTAACTATTATACCTTCTCTCCATTCCTTCAAGTGCATGTTTAGATGATTGACACTTGTCTTTTTCAAAATTTAAAGGCTGGGATTAAATTAATTTAACTAACATTCTAACTATAGTTAATGAGTTATTTTAGGTAAACTTTTTTTAACTTTGGTAAAAAATATCTCAACTCCCACAAATTTAGCCAATCATTTATGTCGTTTGTTAACACCCAATTTTGTCCCGAAATTTTAATTAATATCTAATTATTTTATAGAAGGTCAATTTTAAATTTAAAAGGGGCGAAATAATCGAGTTTTTGAAGAAAGAGGCCAAATTTGCAAAACATAAACCCAGAATAGCCTACCCATGCAACCCTTCCACTTATTAATTTTATCCAAAGGGCCAAAAAATGCAAACCTAGCCTAATCCATACCTACCTGTGCAACCCACCTCTTCTCCCCATTTTATCTTCAATTAAAGGCTAAATTCGTTCCTAATCTAAATAGTGGCCTGTTTCTGCAAACTAAATACATGTAATACATTTCACCAATTCAGTCGATCAACAAAAAATGAGAAACCCTTTCCCCCAACCCGTTTTTTCCAATTTCCCCCTAAACCCGGTTCTAATCCCCAACGGGCTTTCTCTAAGAAATTTTATCCAGTGTTTTCACGGACGGAGGCGCTGGGCGAGGCGTTTTACCTGACACCGGGCGAGGCGTAAGCCCCGAGGCGCTGGGGCGAAAGCCCCACGGATCTTAAATTTTTAAATATTTCATAAATTAATATAATTAAAATAATAAATAAAAAATCACAAATCACCAAAAAAGAGGTTAAATTATATATAAATAATAGAAAGCTCAAGAAAATTATGAAATAAGTGAAAGAAATACATAGAACTTCTTCGTCTAAACATGTTAACTAAAAAAAGTCGATCATAATTCGTAAGTACATCAATCCGCAATGGGCACAAAATAGATCAATTCGGCCTTCAAACAATTGACTAAAATTTTTAGCACATTCTAGCCTAGTTCCTAACAGCGAAAGCATCCAAACTAGCAAAAAGGATGCACTCAAATGCCATCACAATTTGGCACAAAATAGATCAACTCGGCCATCTAACAACTAACAAAAAAATTCATTTGTTCAAGCCTAGTTTCTTGACAGTGAAAGCATCCAAACTAGCAAAAAGGAGGCAATCAAATGCCATCAACGTGACCTGCAAAGAAAAGAAAAACATCAAATTTATAGCTTATTTGGCAATATTTGCAAAGATTCTTCGAAGAGAAAAAAAGATATGATTTTTACTTTCAATCGCTATCAAAGTCAACTTCATCCAAATCTACATCGTCATTCATATTACAAGTTGCCGTATTAGTCATTCTAACTTCATCAACAATCTCTACATCTTCTACTCTTTCCTCTCTTTTAACTTGTGTAGAATCTGTAGATTTTCCTCCTTGTAGATCTTAGAAGAAGAAAATTAAAGTTACTTTTTCATTATCACATCATATAGTATTCTTTTGACAACCAGAAAATTTAAGCTCTCTCATAAACGAAGTACATGTTAGATAATAATGTATACTTACTTGGAGTTTCCTGTACTCTCTGTTTTTTGCTTGATTCGCTTGTGTTTTGTACAACACCAACATCAATCGTAGTGTCATTAGTAAGGTCAGCTTCATAAGGAGTAAGTGGAACAATTTTAATAACATCAACATCAAATAAGTTCTCTTCATCAAGCCATGAAGGTTCTTCAGGAAGCACCGGATCTTCTTTTTCAGTAATCCATTCATCATCATCACCAATTTCATCAACTAGAACAGGATCAATACTTTGCATTTTTCGTTTGATGCTCCTCTCTCTTAGTCTAGTATTATATCTTACATAAACTCAACATTCGTTCCATACAATCAAATAAACCTTGTTTGATTTCAAGATTATCAATGAATGAATTTCAAATCGCAATTGTGGATTCAAATAGTACCCTGCAGCATGAAGTGGACGATGAAATTGATTACGCCATCTTTCATCTATTCTTTTCCAAATGGGACTATATTTTTTTTCATTGTTTGCACAGTTGTTAGCTATTCTTTCCTTAGACTTATTCATCAAGTAAAACATGTATCCCATGCATGGCTTCTCCTCTGAATCAACTTCCCGAAGAACACTCACTAAAGGAGTAACACTCTTCACACAGTAAGAAATATGTGGCCAAAAATTCTGATCGAATAACACTGTAGCTCTTGTTTTAATTCCTTCATGTTTCTTAGCCCAAGTAGAATTATTCCAAGCTTCGGAAGAGAACATAGAACGAAGGGCTTGTTTCTGGCTTTGGATACTTTGAAGAGTTAGATATACTGTAGCAAAACGAGTGACAGCAGGGCGAAGAAGTTCATGATTTTTCGTGAAAGATCTCATCAAATCCAACACCCAAGTATGGCCATAAATGAACTTTACCACTGCTTTTGCCTTAGCGAGTGTCTCTTGATGAATTTTTAATTTCCCTATATCTTCTAACATGAGATCAATGCAGTGCGCTGCACATAGTGTCCAATAAATATGAGAGTGAGTTTCCATTATCCTCTTTCCAGCATTCACAAAATTTGAACCATTATCACTTATGATCTGGACAACATTGTCCTTGCCAACTTCATCTATAATTTTATTCAAATGAAGCGCAAGCATTTCACCACTTTTTATTGAATCTGAAGCATCAATAGACCTAAAAAAGAAAGTACCTGCAGGGCTATTCACAAGAAAGTTAATGAAACATCTGCTTTTCCCATCCGTCCAGCTATCTGACATAATAGAACAACCATATTGCTTCCATGTTTTTTTGTGTTCCTCTAGCAGATTGTTAATGTTGGAAACTTCCTCTTTTAATATCCAAGTTCTTAACTCATGCATTGAGGGTGGCTCAAAGCCTGGCCCGTAATTTGCTACTCCTTCATACATCGGCAAATAATATGGGTCATTTGCGGCATTGAACGGAATTCCACTTGAGAAGAAAAATCGACCAATCAACTGACAAACTCTTTTGCGTTCCTGTTTTTTCCATTTAGAATTTAAAGTTGCTTGCCTAGCTTGAGCATTGACAAAATTATCTATGGGACCTCTAGGCTTTGGTGATAAAGTGTCAATAGATGCCGAGGAACCAGATTCACCAATAAAATAATTACTCCCTTTGGTAGCAGCCATGCGTATTTCTGCCAAAGTAGCCTGTCGCTTTGCTTTGCTAGTTTCCATCTCAAGTAATGCTTTTTTACATTCTTCAGCTACATCATTGGGAACATGTGGACAAGGCTTCATCCCTTTATGAGTACTTGCCAAATGTTGTTTCAGTCGGTAAATTGTGCCACTGCACTTTTGGTTACAAAATTTACACCTAAAATGCTTTTCTTCTGGATTAACAATTGCATACTTCCAAGCAAAATCCTTTTTACTGACACTTTCTCTTTCACCTTCTTCAGCTGTTGTCTGGTCCATAATTGCAACTGATTAGTGATGACTGATGATGAATAGTCTACCTGCAAAAGGAATAAGATAGCTTAAATGCAAATTCAAGATTCTAACTTTCTCGCATGTACTCCTGTGCCAGTAAACATATGACCTAGATAGTTTATGTTTCTAACTTTCAAGCTAAGCTTTGTAGTTCAACATCAGTTAATTTAATTTATGCATGATCAACAATCAATGCATCAAGTAAATAAAGATACCCGACAACTCTGCTAGTGCTACCAAAGACAAAGTAAAATTTCTTTTCCTTCATAGGCAAACCCAAAAATACAAAATATTTAACTTCACAAAATCACACCCATTAACCCATATATTAATTATTATATTTTAGAAGAGCAAGAGAAGAAAGGAATTTTGTAGCAAAAGAAGAAAAGATCAGAACAGACCTGCACTTGAATTATGATTTTTGAAGTTGATTCAAGAACTAAAGGATTCAATAGTCAAAAGTTGTTACTTGCTAGCGTAAGTCTTGACTCTTGATTCCAAAGGTCTCTGTGGAGAAGATTGAAAAGTGAACTGAAGAGTTTGTACTTTGTACTAAAATTGAATTGTAGGGCATCGTAACTTGTAAGTTTGTATTTTGTAAATAAATTTAATATTATTGTTTCGAAATTACCAGGTTGCCCTTTGACATTAAAGATTTATACAGTCAATTTTTATTCTTAATTTGAAAATTTTCAAGGGCGCACGCCTCAAAAATAAAACTCGTCCAACGCCCGGGCGTTCGCCCCAAACCTTGGGGCGTACGCTTTTCGATACTTTCACCCCCCACGGCTGCCCCAGAGCATTTTTGATTCGCCCCGCCTCGGGGCTCGCCCCGCAAACGCCTCTGAAAACACTGATTTTATCCTCAATTTCAAATCCCTGGTCCCCATCTCCAACTCATCCTTGTTCGTACCAGCCATTTTGGTACCGTTAGGGGCGAGTTTGTCATTTCGTGAAGGATTCCATTCCATTCTAAAACCCTAACCGTTCATATATAAGGAGAAGATTAGCAGCATCAGAGAGTTCACAGTGAGCAGCGGCGGTGAATGGAGAAGAGAGCAGCGGCAGAAGAGAGGGGCTTCCAAAATTTTGAGTCGTGGATGGTGAAAAGGGATCCAGCAGCCGGAAAAGGGAAGTTAAAAGAAACGACATAATATATAAAAATCCTATTTCAGTTTTAAATCCCTATCAGTGTTTTGGTTTTCGTTTTTGAAGATTTTATTGTGTCGTCGCGTCGTCATTCAAGTTGTCGACCTCGCTTGAGTCATCGTCTTGTTCGAATCGCTTTCTTCGAATCCGCGCCCTGAATCGCTGCGTTAAAATAGGTAATAATCTTAAATCCCATTTCTGTTATACTCTTCACTTATGTATTGATTTTGTGAAACATTTTGCTATCTCGCAATGTTTTCATTTCCTTTTAATCTGAACCTGTTTATAGCAAATATGTCTGAACTATTTGGTTTATGTTAGTTTAATGTCGACTTGAGCCTATTTAACTGTCTGTGAGCATGTAGTATGAGTTCACTTTAAGGTTTTGATCTTTTGACTAATTGTGTATAGATAGTAGTTTGTTTAGTTAGTCTTGCTTGTTTTGGATCTCTCTTTTGCTTGCTTAGCTTAGGTGTTTAGCTCGTATAAATATGTATAAAGATAAGGTTAGTGTAACTAATTCCTTGTCAGGTTTTCCTAGGACTTAGAAGCTGTTTAGTTAATTCTGCATAATAATATCATTGTAGTCTGGGAAATCAGTTGAGTATGGTCTAAACTTCTTCAGTGTTAGTCTAATTTCCTGGATTATTTGTGAATGAAAAGAGATAGGCAATTTCAGCATTCTCCTTGAAATTGGTTCAGGTTTTCTGTGAGCTCTGGGTCTGGTCCTTGATTCTTGTGAGTTGTGTGAGGTCTGGTTCTTAGTTTATTAGATATGAATGAGGTTTGTAAGCTGTCCAGGGGTGTGTGTTTGATCCAGTGGATATGCAGGTGAGGAGAGGGGTATGTGAGACTGTGTTGGTCGTGTAATTGCTTGACGGATTGTTGCTAGTAGTCTGGAGATGTTTCAAGGTTGATAATCATTGGGTAGTTGTTCAGGTAGTAGGAGATAAGTTGGTCCAGGGAGGGTGTTTCCTGATCTGTTTCAGTAGAGTGTAGTGGAGTAGCAAGTTGATTTCTTAGGATTGTTTGGCTTTGGTTTATCTCAGGTTTAGTGTGTGTGCCAGTGTTAGAAGAGTATGCAGGTGGGCCTGTAGTCTGACGTGAGGTAGCAGGGGTCTTGGTGGGATGCAGGGTGTTTTAAAGGAGGATTTTTTCAGGTGGTGTGAGCAGGTGTTGGGTAAAGGAGTCAGGCAGGTGTGTTTGTGAGTTTAGAAGGGGGTGGGAAGGTCTGTATGTGTGCAGAAAATGTGTGAGGGCTTGAAGGTGTATGCAGACATTCAGGGGGATAGTTGAGGATATTTAAAGGATGTGAGGATGAGAGATGGCGGTGCAGATGCTTTTGGAGGCAATTTCGATAGTTTTAGGTGGTCAGCTAGTGCTCGGAAGTTGTGCAGATTAGTTTAGGTTCCTGGAGGTTGAGGTTAGTTTGAGTTGATCCTAGGTGCTTAAGAGGGAATAGGAGTTTCAGTTGTTGGTTCTTGTAGCTTTCTTGTTGATGTGAGTTGAGTTAGCCCTTTTAGTGCAGGTTTCCCCTCAGTTCTGCCTTAGCTAATTCCTTTAAGTATCTTGTTCAACTTTTAGCTTAGTTCTTTATCTTGTCTGGTAGCTCTTGTCCTAAGTTTAAGCTCCCTCCCACTTCCTTCCATGTTTCTTGTCCAATTTTGTTTCCTAGATTTCCTTGAGTTGCTGCTTTGCTTCGTAAATGTTGATTCTCTCCTAGTTTTTTTTGGGTCAGCCTTTTAATGAATGAGTTAGCTACTCTGAAACAATTGGTTATTGGTATGCATAGTTCGCTTAAGATATGCATTTAGACTCTGACCTTTTAGTAAAATAGCACAAGTGGCATAAACAAAATATGTGTTATGTTAATCTACATTTGACTTAAGTGCGAAGTGTCTTTGTGATCATATCTAAGTTATGGTTAGCTTATTTTCATAAAACAGGGTGTTTTCTGAAAGCACTCATGTTAGCGTAATAGCTCATTCAGTGACTGATCCGCTAGTTAGAAAATACTTAAAGGTTATAGTTTAGCTCAATTGGTAACCTTTTCCTAAGAAATTAGGCTATAACAGTAGAACATCCTTGTTAAATTCGTGATTTGAATTGAGATTTATGTCTAAGCCTACAAGATTTTGGGGTTCAACATCTATGAAGTAGTAATCTGATTTCAATGGAGACATGCTTAGACTTTCCTACCTGGTTGCCCCCATTTAAATTGTCCACACTCTTTCTTGTTTCATACATATTACATATTTTCCTAATCTTTATCCCCTTTTCTCCTTGTTTGTTTGGCATGTAACACCTTGGGAACGAGCTTGGTTAAACTTAATTGGGAGGGCTCATTGGCTTGGAGTTGCATTGGGGTCAAGCTCGGGCTCAAGTTTTCAAGATCTTTAGAAACTTTAGAAATTTCAAGGCTCCCGCGAGTTAATCATCTTCCGGGTTCTACTTTTTGAAACTCAATCTCCTATATTTAGTTAGATCTTTATTATAATAATTTATTGATGTTGTAGAATAATTATGTATTTATATTTATGAATAAATATTTATTTGATTGAGATATTATCTATTTTATGGTTATTACCCTTTTAATTTAAGTCGTTATTTAATTTATTGCAAATCAGGCCATTTAAGCAAATGCATGCAAAATTTCATAAATTTTTAAAACCACGATTAGTAGATGACTATAAGAAAAGGCTTCTATCTTATTGATACGAAGTAGTTTCTTTAAAAGTCGAAATTTATAAAGAAGTTTTAATTAACTTCTAAATATCCCAAAACAACTTTGCAAAAAGTGACTTGAAATCTAAGTTCCATCTTATGGTGAGATACTCGGATTTTAAAGTTGAAATTAAGCAAGTGCCATTTATGCACTGTCACATACAAGTTGACAAAGAAATTAGGACGATTATATGACTCCTTTTTCAAAAGAAAAATGCGCTTTTATTTTACTTTATTTTATTTTGAAAATAGTTAAAGCTTTCAAATAAATTGTAAATTTTTGAAAACTTGCTAAATTTAATTAGTTGAATTAATTAATAGTTCAATTAATTATTTTTAGAAAAAGCGCATAAATAGCACTTGCAAATATTTTGGAAACCTGTCGGATTAACCGTTTTTAACGGAATTTCGAAAGTGCCTTAAAAACCTTCTTCGAAATTAACAAAACCTCTTACCTTTAAAATCTCTGAAAGAAAGACCGCCTTTTTATAAAATCGGAGTTTTGCACGCATTTGTTTATCTGGTTCCCTGTTTTTCCTTAAATTGGGTGGCGACTCCAAAAACTCCAAAAGAGTTAGTCCATCCTGTCGATATTCCTGAATTTAGCCCTTCGGGGTTAATTTTTTGGGGGTTCAACAGCATGGCGACTCTGCTGGGGAGCAATAAAGGTTTTGACCATAAAGGTTTCCAATTATTTGCAACTAGCATGCTTAATTTATTTTGCTTTATTATATCTGTTTGTTTGTGTGCCACGAAAAGCATGTCACTACACTCTTATTTGTGCACATATAAACTGGCATTCTGTTCATACTTCCCCCACTCCTGGGAACCTCTTGCATTTTCACCCCAAATATCCGTGAGGTACGCTCATGCGTACCCGCACTTTCTTCCACTAAAGAACCCTTTGACGAGTTGGTACACCGGCAGTTGTCGTGGGAGTAATTCGACTGCGAGGCCGCTTGCCACTCACCTGTTAGCCTCAATCGTTAACCCACTCTTAGACGGAGCTTTTAGGAGCATGCATGCATTTACATCTTAGTCTGGACCCGGTCCTTGGTACCGCCTCCATAGTTAGGAAACCGCCCTTACGTCAGCGGGTTCTTGAAACTTAATGACAATGCATATTATGTGTTGTGTGATAACGAGACCTCAGTCCTAGCCATGTTTTGAGCAAAATCAGATTTAGAATTTTGTCTCCCATTTTGTCTTTTAGGTCAGAAAATGGAAGAATTTAGCAGAATCTATGTGGTCATAGCAGTTCACATAGAATTTGAGATCATAGACAGAATTCCAGTTTGGGGAAAGTTAGGCAGATTTGATTGGTTTGTATTTTGGAGATGGTATGGTGTAGTGAGATCTAAAAGGCGAAGCCCCTGGTGTCTTTAAAAGGATCAGTGGGGTCCCTCTCGTGAATGGCTTTGCGTGTGTCCAGGCCTATGTTGACTGTCCAGCTTCATTCATGATAATTGAAGTATGCTTGTCGCATACTAGGAGAGTGAAGCCCCTATGTTTATAAACGACCAGTGGGGCCCCTCCTTGAAGACCAGTGCGGTCTTGGCTACCTAGGAAACTGAGAGGCTTGATTAAAGCCGAGGACCTGTGAGGAGCCCTATGAACAAGGTCCGTGAGCCTTGCAAAACCTAGGAAGCTGAGAGGCTTGTCCAAAGCCAAGGACCAGTGAGGTTTTATTAGTAAAAGGTCAATTGGAACCTTTTATGATTTGCAGTCTGGCATTGTGAAGGCAGTTGGAAATTTCACCCTGGATGTTGTAAATAATTGGGAGTTGTGTTTGGAGGAGTGTGGATGTTTACAAAAGGTGTATGGAGATTGTTTCAGGTTTTATGCATTTGGGTTTAGAATTTTGTGCAAGTGTTGTGAAGAGCATGAGCTGTGTTGGAATTTCGAGTTGATACCAACTTGTGGAAGGTAGTTGGGATAACAAAATTGCAGTGTCAAGGCGGAGAGATGATTGTTATCAATTATTGTTATTGTTGCTTACTCTAAATCTGAATTGCTCAGAACTGGCATGAACTATTTTTCGTTACCACTTGTTTGCGCGATTAGGCTTACCTCTAGCACAAAGAGGCACTTTACAGGGTAGGACACGCCCGCATTTTTATTTACGCTAAACTAATTGTGATTGCCACATGTCAAACAATGCAAAGCGCTACGCGACACGCGCTACGTGATTGTGTACAATTATGCCAATGATCTGGAAACTAACATAGTTACCTTTTTGATTTTTTCCTTTTGTTTTGATTATTTCCCAAAAGAGAGAGTTTGATTCGTGTTGACTCCCGAGTTGGTTAAGCGTCTAATCCAAAGTGAAGCAGAAAATGACTGATTTGACTAATGATCAGACTGGTATCCCTGAATCATCTAATGAGCAAGCAGTTGTTGTTCCTGACGAACAAATTACTAGAATGGCTAAGCAGATTGAATGTATGCAAGCTGAACTAGAAAGAATGAAAGGGTCGAGCCACAAAAACGTGCCAGCCGTGCTATCAACTCTGAATCCCAATGTTGAAACTGCCAATCCGAACACGCCTTTAAATTCCAGTGTCATTCATATGCTTGCACCAGTTACCAACATCCCAAATGCATTCATTAACCAGAACAACTTGCCTCACTATCAATATTTACCCGCCAAAGATACTCCTTGTCCTCCACAATCCAAAGCACCCATTGCTGTGGCTGATGCTCCTCAAAATGCCAATGATCCAAGACAAGGATATCCCAAAGCCCAGTACTATGAGCATTACCTCAATGGTAAAAACGTGGATTTCACTGACTATGTGTCACAAAGTGAAGTGCCCATAATTGTGGAAAAGCAGGGAAAGACAGTTGAGCAAAGGGAGATAATCCAAACGATGAAAATCATGCAGCAATCCATCAAGGATTTGCAAGTGTCTAGAGGGCATCAAAGTATCTCCTATCGCAATCTTTATATATACCCTGTTACTCTTCCTTCCGAGTTTAAAGTGCTAAAATTTGATATGTATGATGGTCATAGTGACCCATTTGTTCATTTGACCAAATATCTCAACCGAATGAGGGTTGCGGGAGGTAAAGAGGAACTTCTGATGGCCTTCTTCAGTCATAGTCTGGAAGGTATTGCTGCTGAATGGTTTGCAAGACAGGATATAAGCAAGTGGCGAGAGTTTGATGACATAGCCAATGATTTTACAAAGCAGTTTGAGTACAATGTCGAGATGGCTCCTGACCTTATAACCTTGTCCAATCTGAAGAAGAAACCAACAGAAACCTTTAGGGAATACGCACTGAGATGGCGAGAACAGGCTGGAAGGGTGCAACCACCAATGACTGAGAAAGACATGGTGATGTACTTCATCCGAGCCCAAAATGATTCTTATTACATGCACTTGTTCCCTATAATGGGTAAACCCTATTCTGAACTTCTTATGATGGGAGAAATGGTTGAAGAAGGGATTAAGACGGGGAGAATTGTATGTTTTTCTACAGTGAAAGCAACTACGCAAGCCATCCAGACTGGTTTGGGAAATCTAGAGGAAAAAGAGAAGGAAGTTGGCATTATTACTACCAAGAACTCATTATCCCAGCCTACTCACCAAAGTAATCCACATCCAGGCTACAATGCTCAATCCGTTTACTACCAGCAATTATTTGGCCACTAATCAGAAATTACCAATCCCCAAGTCCGCACTTTTCAAAATCGCCTAGCCGTACCAAAGCCACGCACTAATCCTGTCAAGAAGACATATAAAACCTACACACCTTTAGCGGAACCTTATAGTCAGCTTTATGAAAGGCTAAGGGCAGCTGGAGTGATTTACCCTATTGCTGATGCAACTCCTAATCCTCTTCCAAAATGGTTCGATGGAACTAAACATTGTACCTATCATTCAGGGGCTCCACGGCATGACACTGAAAATTGCCACAGTCTAAAAAATGCAGTTGAAACTCTAATCCAAGAAGGTTGGATTCAACTCATTGGGAATACACCTGCTGATAATAACCCTTTGTTAGATGATGAGTATGGCATACACTTGATATCAGTTGATGAGGCTGAAAAAGGGACCATTGTAATCCCAAAGAGCCAATCAACAAAGAAGAGCTCTCGAACTTACAAAGTCGGGAGGATCAAAAGCTTTCAACGCAGAGGACAAATCAAGACAAACCCAAACTGGGTCAGATTTTATTGAAGAAATTTTGTTGCCAAAGAAGGTAAAGTAAATCCCTAGCCAATATCAAATCAAGAACAATCAAGAGATACTACATTTGACAAGCGGCAAAATCAGTCTTTTCATTTCAATGTAATTTTCTATGTAATACGAACTACGCGTAACCTGATTCCTAGGGCTGGGATACGTAAGCAACTCACATAGAGCTCGATTACACTAGCATAGGAATCCTCTATTTCCTCTTTTATGTAATTTTGAACTACTTTTGGTCTGATTCCTAAAATGGCAACAGGATAAGTAAGCAATCCACATCGGACTCGATCAGATTTTGTAATGCTTAGGGCTTGTTTATCTTTGATGATGTAATTCCGAACTACGTATCTGGGCAGATGTGTAGGTATTCCAAGTCGGATGCGGCTTTGTACTTAGATTTCCATATTCCTCAAAAGCTTTATGTAAGCAGAACTACGCACAGTCTGATTCCCAAGGAAGGATACGTAGGCGCTCTCAACGGGCTCGACTCTATAGTATTAAAATATTTAATTTTCCTCCTAAAAGTCAACTGGGGCAAATTTTGCAAAATAAGTTGAAAATTTGAAAGATAGCAACTGCGGCAGATTTTGCAAAGCGAGTTGAAGGCGTAAAGATCATAACTGGGGCAGATTTTGCAAAAAGCTGTATTGCTTGACAAAGATAAGTTGGCGAAGTTTCGAGAGTTATTTTTGGAGATAATGCGGAGTTGCAAAGATAAAGGATGCTCAACTTGTTCAATATATGTCACCATCTGTAATACGATAGAGTTCGTTGGCCAAGTCTCAAAAGACGGATCACAAATCTAGGCAGAGTGAGAAAAAGGAAGCAGTTGCAGGATGAAGGCTCGAGTCAGCATGAATCAAACACTTCACCCTCCCTCCCAAAACTAACAATTTTTCTTTGAGTGCAGGAATTCTCAAAAGCAGCAAAATGAGGAAAATTTGCAACCATTTTGTCATACACATTGGACAATATTGCCAAAATAATCAACCGAGATTGGAAGCGTTATTTGATTCATCGCATACGCGAAACGATTTTATTTTTCCCTCTATTTTGCCCTTGCTTAATCAAAACCTTATTGCTTTATTAACAACTTTACTTTACTCTTTGCAGGAATTAAGCATTAACTTCAGTTTTACTCAAGAGCAACACTCAACCCTTTATGGCGCCACCAAATATAAGCCGGACGGCTTAAACTCTTGCTTTACATCTCCTTTATCTTTGACATTTTCCTGTTTATATGAATTTAATGAAAACTTTATTTTGCAGGCCATTTATTTTACAAGTATCAACATCAAGTCTATTGGTGACAACCGATGACATCACTTTATTGTCATTATTTACCATAGATAACCGGTGATATTATTTTGACAAAATTGTTATCAAAACTTGTCATAGACACTTGATTGAGGTATCATTGGTACCGCAGACCATCAAGGATGTTATTATCAAAGACCATGACTTTTTATATTGGATCCATCGTACACAATCGATGGTATTATTTCAATGGCCTTCTATTTTAGATTTACTGTACACAATCGGTGGTATTATTCTAATGGCCTTCTTATATTGGAATCATCGTACACAAATCGATGGTATTATTCCAATGGCTTTCTTATATTGGATCAATCCTATAATTGGTGGTTTTGTTCCAATGGCTTTTATATCAGATCGATGGTATTATTCAAATGACTTTCAATATTGGAATCATCGTATACAATCGGTGGTATTATGAAACGAACTCGGTTAGTCGTTTCGGAAGTTAGGACTCCGATTGGCGTGCCGATAATTTTAAAATATTTGTAATATCCATTAGGACCTTTTTGTAAGATTTGAGCTAAATCAAACCTCGTTTGGTAGGCATCGGAAGAAGATTTCAGTTTTTATTGACAATAAATATTAAAAAGAGATTTTCGAGCTCGGTTTTGCCGAATGAGCTCCGATTCGAAATCCGAAAGCACCGTTGGGTTCGTATGATTATTTATGACCTTTCTGAATTTCAAAAGTGAATTTCGATGTTGTTCGGCTAGTTTCCGCTAAAATGCCGAAAGTTAAATAATTTGACTTTTTCTCTTTAAATTCGCCTCTTGAATTTCGGGAGTCCGATTTGAGATCCGTCTTCGCGAGTATGTTACATATATTTTGTATAACTTACTTGAAAATTTTGGGATTATTTCGACTTTTTTAGGGTTCCATTTTAATTTTAATCATCGTAGCGAATTTATAAAAAAAAAATTAATTAAACATTAAAATTACATTGTCGGTTTGCTAAGGGATTTGATCCCTTAGCATCGGCAAAGTGAGCATACATGCAGAAACATTCAATCAACGCAGAGACAAGAAAAATTAGGAAAAGATAGAGGAAAAAAGGGAAAAAGGAGTGGAAAAATAGTGGAATTTCTACCCCAAATCTTCAGGTAATGATGTTAACTCATTATCTTAGCTTATTACGTGTGTTTGAATATCTTTTTACGGTAAAACTAGGGATATTAGACATCGCCCTAATGACGTAAATTGATAGTTTAAAGGGTCAATTGGACCCCGATGATGGAAATGATTATATATTCGTACTCAGTGAGTTATGAGCAACATATAAATATAATTTATTTAGGGTTTGGTTATGGGACTTTGAACCCTGTATATAGGCCTGGCCTGCGTATTGCGTATGCGAATAGGGTATCAGGTTCCTAACTGGATTGCCCTAAAACATAAGGAATGAAGCCTAGCTTTATTTGATATATTTTTCTGCTTATTGAATAGAAAGAGATCATTTGGCAGTTAATCCAAAGGAAAAAGCAGTGGTTGAGTAACAGGAATAGCTTTGGAATATGGTAAGTGTTTATATCCATTTCTTTGGCGGCACCTGGCCTCGTGGATTTTCTACCACGTATTCCTTACGTGTGTAGCTGCCGATAGGCGTACTCCTTACGCCTTAGCTTTGGATTTACATTGTATATTATATGTTATGTCCTATTGTTGGTATTGCATTGAGGATCTGAGCATTGTACCCTGGCTGTGAGTTGGCATCTACTTCCCGGCTGTCGACGAGAGTCCCGCGCCGGTGAAAGGTTATTATTGCATCACATCTCATTCATATGCATTATATGTCATTCATATGCATTACATTGCATATCATATTGGGTGCAGGAGTATTCCGCCCCAGGAGCAGGAGGATTCCGCTCCATTGAATCATATTGAGGGTAGGAGGATTCCGCCCTAGGAGAAGGAGTATTCCACTCTTATGTCAGATATTGAGTGCAGGAGTATTCCGCCTCAGCTTTACATTATATCGGGTGCAGGAGTATTCCGCCCCAGGAGAGTGCAGGAGTATTCCGCCTCTGGTTTATATTATATCGGGTGCAGGAGTATTCCGCCCCAGGAGCAGGAGTATTCCGCTCCATTTGGTTATCAGATTGGATTCCCCTCGAATGCAGGAGTATTCCGCTTCGGGATGGGACTACGGGCACATGTGACCCTTCGCATCATATTTCATTTTATTTCATTTCATCTCACTTCATTTCATTCCATCTCAATTCATACCATTGTGTAGACTTACGGTACATGACTACTGTTCTGCTTATATGTGCATTGTATATTTGTTGATATGTTTTTGGCACCATCCTTGGTTGAGTTTATAAGTTTCTTACGTCTTTCCGGTTGTTATCTGGCTCTGTCTTTTTATAATTTAAATAAGAGGAATTTTATTTATCTGTTTCTCCTCCCTGGCTAGCTATCCTATTCTTTGAAGTGGCTAGTCAACCCCACTTATTGAGTCCTTTTGACTCACCCTTGTTTGTTGTTTGTTTTTTGTCTATCAATTTCGTTTCGGCAGGTTCGCTCCAGGATTGAGTTCGCCACGTTGTTCAGGAGCGAAGACGACTTCAGCTGTCAGGGTGAGCCAGCTTTTATTCCGGATGGCCACCAGTTTATTGGTTATCATTTCAGTTGCATTTTGCTCCCTTCAGGAGGTATTTGTCTTCTTTTGTACTCTTAGATGTCTAGTCTGGATAGCCCTAAACCTAGTATGTTGGGTAGTAAGCTGTAATTTCTTTCGTACAGTTTAGAGGTGTCAGTATGTCTGTGTTTGTTTAGGTCTTGTGTTTATTTATGAATTGAATTATATTTATTTTCCTAATTTAATCGGTAAGGGTTCGCCCGACGGGTCTAGGGGAGGATGTCGGGTGCCCGCACGGCCTATCCGGATTCCGGGTCGTGTTAGTTGGTATCAGAGCCCGATTTAGAGACTATCCAGACCAAGACAGTGTCTAGTAGAGTCTCGCTGATGGGTACGTAGACGTCCGTACTTATCTACGAGGGGCTATGATGGCATTTAGGAAGTTTCACTTCCTTCTTTTCTGATTGTGCATCGGTCTAAGATGCAATAGTATTTTCATTAATTCGTTCGTGATAATAGTGAACCCTCGTACGACAAATTAGCAAATGGAAGGAGTTCATGACGAAGCAGTCTAGCCTGGGGTTAGCACTGACGAAGCCCCGAGAGTTTTGGTCGTGCTGGCGATCTAGTTACGGAGGTCCCAGCTGTACGAGCTCGCGATGGGCTAGGAAGCAGGGCCTTGTGATTCCCTTGGCTCTCTACGATGCTTTACGAGAATCTTAGTGACGCAGATACCGCAAGAACCTATTATTTGCTAGGCAGCTTATCAGGTTGCCGCAGATGTAGATGTTCGGTCTCAGGGAGCTCCTATTCCAGTTCTTAATATTGCCGCAGTAAAGTATGTTCCGGAGGTAGCATGTGTTGTACATCTAATTGTTCTGGTATTTTACGCGGTTGATTCTTCCGATATTCTCAAGCCATGCATCAGATAATCCTTGTGTAAGTTTTTTTTTTAAAAAAAATAAAATGATGTCAGCATATCCTTCTGGCTCTTGATTATATCGAGCTGTATGGTGTTGATTATTCTGCTTTCCAGTTTCAGGGGTCCGGCCTTGAATTGGTTGGCCGCTCTCTTATTAGCTAACTTGGTTCAATTTTTCTTCTAGGTTCGTGGAAAAGTTCCTTTTGAGTAGCGAGCGAGATGAAAAGTGTTGCCAGTTTGAGGATTGGACAGGGTAGCCTGTCGATTAGTCTGTTGGTGTTTCAGAATGTGAGATTGAATTCTATAGAATGGCTGAATATGCATTAGAACTAGTCCATGAGCCTTTCGAGAGATTCAAAGATTTATTGATGGCCTTTCTTTTTCCTTGAGATCCCAGATGGCTCGAGAGATTGAGGTCGGGATTTCATTTGATGTCATTGTTGATATTACTCAAAGGTATTAGGTATACCATAAGTTAGAGGGGGAAGAGTTAGAGCAGGAGAGCAAGAGATCTCGTGGCCCTAGTGGGCAACCATAGTACCTCATTTGGAGGTAAGAGTTCTGATTATTTTGAGAAGTCACCTACCAGGTTATCTCAGCTTGTAGAGCGTAATTCTCAAAGTGCGCAGGTAGTTCGTCAAGATCAGAGTCAGCTTTCTCTTTGTAGCTTTCAACAATCTGTCCAGCTCCCATATTCAGGGAAAAGGTGTTATCATTGTCGTGAGTCTGGCTATCCTTTGAGGAGTTTTCTCTTACGGAGCAAGTAGACAATCATCCTTCTTCTTGCCCTCAGGCACCTGCTTAGTCGCAGGAATTTCATTTAAATGTTAATCAATCAGAGAAATGCCACCATCCAATAGAGGTCGAGAGCGTGGTGGCAGTTATTCTTCAGAAGGTAATTATCAGTGTAGCGGCTTAGTTCAGCCGCAGAGGCAGTTTTATGAACTGCCAGTCTGGCAGGATGCTGAGGCATTCGATATAGTACACCCATGTATTTCTTCTTCCATTATATGTGAGTAAGATTTGATTATTCCGATCGCTCTGGACTTCGTTTATCTTACCATGGTCTCATTGGAAATTGTTTCTATTAAGAATCGATTGTGGTAGAGGGGTGAGCTTCTAATATATTCAGGGAATTTGTGAGACCTACTAGTTTATCTGATTTATATGTGAGAGATTTGGAGGTGAGTGTCAGTATTGTCTGCTTGGCATCCTGTTGTATTACTTTCTCTTGTTATGTCAAAATCAGTTTACCTCTCTTCTCGGAATTTTGTGTTGGTTGGATGATGGGATTCTAGTTCATCACCATCAGAGAGTGTCATTGTTTCTTCCAGTGTAAAGTGCTTAGTAAGTAATATTCGATCTATGTGTCCCCTCTTGGTTCGAGATTCTAGTAGAGTCATGTTATTCTATGAGCTGTCTTAGTTATAAAAGGGTATTCTGGTAGATTGTCAGAGTTTCCTTCTTATTGGGAGGTTAAATTGGCATGGATATTGTTCCATAAAACTCATTTAATATCTATCTCTTCAATTGCGATTCTTTAGCTAGCTTGACTCGTAAGTAGTCTAGCTCAGGTAGCCAAGCAAATAAAAAGATGAGCTTCCTGAAGATCTAATTATTTCTATCCTCGATCTATTTCTATTTCTTCTTCGTCCGACACTAGTGAGCTTGGGCAATGATAGCCGCTTGTGACGTTCCCTGTGTTGAGCTAGAGTACCTGTTATTGTAGCCGGGTAAGCATATTATTGTTTTGGATATCAGTTTATCCGGGTATCCATTCCAATGTATAGTATAGTGCTGGTTCTGTTTTTGCGGATCATCCAGTTTCAGGGGAAACTCTGCCGAAATTTTTATATAGAAGTACCATCCATCAGGTGGTGGTGTTTACGGCAAAGGTATGGAGTTGAGAACTTGAGAGTTACAACAGTTTGGCAACTCGAAAGGGTAGTTGGTAGCTTAGGTCTGCCTACGTTCAGCTTTTAGCAAAATCTTCATTAATCCAGCAGACTGTGTGAGGTCTATTGTATACAATCAGAGGCGTGGTTCTTTATCAAGTCTATCGTATACAATCGAAGACATTATCATTGAAGCCTACCATAAACAATTGGAGGCCTTTTATGAAGCCTATCGTAGACAATCGAAGGCGCTATTGTTATGGAGCCTACCGTAAACAATCGGGGGCCTCATTATAAAGTCTATCGTAAACAATCGAAGATGTCACTATCATTTGAAGCATACCATAAATAATTGGAAGCCTTTTTATGAAGCCTATCGTAGACAATCGAAGGCGCTATTGTTATGAATCCTACCATAGACAACTGGAGATTTGATCATGAGTCATTGTCGAAAGGCGGAATTTTTATCCTTATATTTTATTTAAGTCTACTTTACGTTTCTATGGATTGAAGTCCTTTAATATTTTATTTTCAGTCTACCAACGGCCCTGAAGTCATCTTGCCTCACAAAGCCGGATTTCTTCTAGTTGATTGGAGACGAGCTTGTCATTGGCATTGAAACCAGTATCTACAAATTTTATTCATTATCTATTTCTTAATCCATTTATTAAGTCTTATTTGCAGTTACGCGCTTACCGTTTGTCGAGTTTATTACAGGATATTAGCAGCACCGCAGCAGCATTTGGAGCATAACCGAGGAACTCTTTCTTAGCAGTGAACTGGGACAATCGTTGATATGAGCTAGACTCGTCAACGAGGATCTGAAGAATCGCACTCGAACAAGCAAGTCTATCCTAATCTTTCATTTCGGATTAGTGTGTCAGTTTGGTTTCTTTATTCGCGCAACTTTTGTTAATCGTGCGAGTCTTTGTGTCTAAGTGTCGTCGAACTACATATGGCCTGATTCTCTTTCAACCCGAGATATGTAGGCAACTCGGAAACCGGAGTTCGGCCATGTCTTAAGCCTCGCATTTTGGACCTTGAAATCAAAATCTTGGCTTTATCGTGACAAAATTGGGTTTCTCGTCAACTTTCTTTACCCTGAAAACTCTTTCATCCTTTCCGGGTAAAGAGGGGCAGCTGTTGACACCCAATTTTGTCCCGAAATTTTAATCAATATCTAATTATTTTATAGAGGGTCAATTTTAAATTTAAAAGGGGAGAAATAATCGAGTTTTTGAAGAAAGAGGCCAAATTTGCAAAACATAACCCCAGAATAGCCTACCCACGCAACCCTTCCACTTATTAATTTTATCCAAAGGGCCAAAAAATGCAAACCTATCCTAATCCCTACCTACCTGTGCAACCCACCTCTTCTCCCCATTTTATCTTCAATTAAAGGCTAAATTCGTTCCTAATCTAAATAGTGGCCTGTTTCTGCAAACTAATACATGTAATACATTTCACCAATTCAGTCGATCAACAAAAAATGAGAAACCCTTTCCCCCAACCCATTTTTTCCAATTTCCCCCTAAACCCGGTTCTAATCCCCAACGGGCTTTCTCTAAAAAATTTTATCCTCAATTTCAAATCCCTGGTCCCCATCTCCAGCTCATCCTTGTTCGTACAAGCCATTTTGGTACCGTTAGGGGCGAGTTTGTCATTTCGTGAAGGATTCCATTCCATTCTAAAACCCTAACCGTTCATATATAAGGAGAAGATTAGCAGCATCAGAGAGTTCACAGTGAGCAGTGGCGGTGAATGGAGAAGAGAGCAGCGGCAGAAGAGAGGGGCTTCCAAAATTTTGAGTCGTGGATGGTGAAAAGGGATCCAGCAGCCGGAAAAGGGAAGTTAAAAGAAACGACATAATATATAAAAATCCTATTTCAGTTTTAAATCCCTATCAGTGTTTTGGTTTTCATTTTTGAAGATTTTATTGTGTCGTCGCGTCGTCATTCAAGTTGTCGACCTCGCTCGAGTCATCGTCTTGTTCGAATCGCTTTCTTCGAATCCGCGCCCTGGATCGCTACGTTAAAATAGGTAATAATCTTAAATCCCATTTCTGTTCTGCTCTTCACTTATGTATTGATTTTGTGAAACATTTTGCTATCTCGCAATGTTTTCATTTCCTTTTAATCTGAACCTGTTTATAGCAAATATGTCTGAACTATTTGGTTTATGTTAGTTTAATGTCGACTTGAGCCTATTTAACTATCTGTGAGCATGTAGTATGAGTTCACTTTAAAATTTTGATCTTTTGACTAATTGTGTATAGATAGTAGTTTGTTTAGTTAGTCTTGCTTGTTTTGGATCTCTCTTTTGCTTGATTAGCTTAGGTGTTTAGCTCGTATAAATATGTATAAAGATAAGGTTAGTGTAACTAATTCCTTGTCATGTTTTCCTAGGACTTAGAAGCTGTTTAGTTAATTCTGCATAATAATATCATTGTAGTCCGGGAAATCAGTTGAGTATGGTCTAAAATTCTTCAGTGTTAGTCTAATTTCCTGGATTATTTGTGAATGAAAAGAGATAGGCAATTTCAGCATTCTCCTTGAAATTGGTTCAGGTTTTCTGTGAGCTCTGGGGTCTGGTCCTTGATTCTTGTGAGTTGTGTGAGGTCTGGTTCTTAGTTTATAAGATATGAATGAGGTTTGTAAGCTGTCCAGGGGTGTGTGTTTGATCCAGTGGATATGCAGGTGAGGAGAGGGTTATGTGAGACTGTGTTGGTCGTGTAATTGCTTGACGGATTGTTGCTAGTAGTCTGGAGATGTTTCAAGGTTGATAATCATTGGGTAGTTGTTCAGGTAGTAGGAGATAAGTTGGTCCAGGGAGGGTGTTTCCTGATCTGTTTCAGTAGAGTGTAGTGGAGTAGCGAGTTGATTTCTTAGGATAGTTTGGCTTTGGTTTATCTCTGGTAGGATTTCATCTGGTTATCTCAGGTTTAGTGTGTGTGCCAGTGTTAGAAGAGTATGCAGGTGGGCCTGTAGTCTGACGTGAGGTAGCAGGGGTCTTGGTGAGATGCAGGGTGTTTTAAAGGAGGATTTTTTCAGGTGGTGTGAGCAGGTGTTGGGTAAAGGAGTCAGGCAGGTGTGTTTGTGAGTTTAGAAGGGGTGGGAAGGTCTGTATGTGTGCAGAAAATGTGTGAGGGCTTGAAGGTGTATGCAGAGGTTCAGGGGGCTAGTTGAGGATGTTAAAAGAATGTGAGGATGAGAGATGGCGGTGCAGATGCTTTTGGAGGCAATTACGATAGTTTTAGGTGGTCAGCTAGTGCCCGGAAGTTGTGTAGATTAGTTTAGGTTCCTGGAGGTTGAGGTTAGTTTGAGTTGATCCTAGGTGCTTAAGAGGGAATAGGAGTTTCAGTTGTTGGTTCTTGTAGCTTTCTTGTTGATGTGAGTTGAGTTAGCCCTTTTAGTGCAGGTTTCCCCTCAGTTCTGCCTTAGCTAATTCCTTTAAGTATCTTGTTCAACTTTTAGCTTAGTTCTTTCTCTTGTCCGGTAGCTCTTGTCCTAAGTTTAAGCTCCCTCCCACTTCCTTCCATGTTTCTTGTCCAGTTTTGTTTCCTAGATTTCCTTGAGTTGCTGCTTTGCTTCGTAAATGTTGATTCTCTCCTATTTTTTTTGGGTCAGCCTCTTAATGATTGAGTTAGCTACTCTGAAACAATTGGTTATTGGTATGCATAGTTCGCTTAAGATATGCATTTAGACTCTGACCTTGTAGTAAAATGGCACAAGTGGCATAAACAAAATATGTGTTATGTTAGTCTACATTTGGCTTAAGTGCGAAGTGTCTCTGTGATCATATCTAAGTTATGGTTAGCTTATTTTTATAAAACAGGGTGTTTTCTGATAGCACTCATGTTAGCGTAATAGCTCATTCAGTGACTGATCCACTGGTTAGAAAATACTTAAAGGTTATAGTTTAGCTCAATTGGTAATCTTTTCCTAAGAAATTAGGCTATAACAGTAGAACATCCTTGTTAAATTCGTGATTTGAATTGAGATTTATGTCTAAGCCTACTAGATTTTGGGGTTTAGCATCTATGAAGTAGTAATATGATTTCCATGGAGACATGCTTAGACTTTCTTACCGGGTTGCCCCCATTTAAATTGTCCATACTCTTTCTTGTTTCATACATATTACATATTTTCCTAATCTTTATCCCATTTTCTCCTTGTTTGTTTGGCATGTAACACCTTGGGAACGAGCTTGGTTAAACTCAATTGGGAGGGCTCATTGGCTTGGAGTTGCATTGGGGTCAAGCTCGGGCTCAAGTTTTCAAGATCTTTCTTAAGTTTAGAAATTTCAAGGCTCCCGCGAGTTAATCATCTTCCGGGTTCTACTTTTTGAAACTCAATCTCCTATCTTTAGTTAGATCCTTATTATAATAATTTATTGATGTTGTAGAATAATTATGTATTTAATATTTATGAATAAATATTTATTTGATTGAGATATTATCTATTTTATGGTTATTACCCTTTTAATTTAAGTGGTTATTTAATTTATTGCAAATCAGGCCATTTAAGCAAATGCGTGCAAAATTTCATAAATTTTTAAAACCACGATTAGTAGATGACTATAAGAAAAGGCTTCTATCTTATTGATACTAAGTAGTTTCTTTAAAAGTCGAAATTTATAAAGAAGTTTTAATTAACTTCTAAATGTCCCGAAACAACTTTGCAAAAAGTGACTTGAAATCTAAGTTCCATCTTATGGTGAGATACTCAGATTTTTAAAGTTGAAATTAAGCAAGTGCCATTTATGCACTGTCACATACGAGTTGGCAAAGAAATTAGGACGATTAAATGACTCCTTTTTCAAAAGAAAAATGCGCTTTTATTTTACTTTATTTTATTTTGAAAATAGTTAAAGCTTTCAAATAAATTGTAAATTTTTTGAAAACTTGCTAAATTTAATTAGTTGAATTAATTAATATTTCAATTAATTATTTTTAGAAAAAACGCATAAATAGCACTTGCAAATATTTTGGAAATCTGTCGGATTAACCGTTTTTAACGGAATTTCGAAAGTGCCTTAAAAACCTTCTTTCGAAATTAGCAAAATCTCTTACCTTTAGAATCTCTGAAAGAAAGACTGCATTTTTATAAAAACGGAGTTTTGCACGCATTTGTTTATCTGGTTCCCTGTTTTTCCTTAAATTGGGTGGCGACTCCAAAAACTCCAAAAGTATTAGTCCATCCCGTCGATATTCATGAATTTATCCCTTCGGGGTTAATTTTTTGGGGTTCAACATCGTTCATTACTTTCATGATATATGTTTTACATTCAAACATAATAATAGTTTGATGAAATGAAATTGTACATATATTGTATCCAATTTAATTATTTTGTTATAGGTGATTGTTTCTTTGCCTTTCCTTAGAACTCATTTGATTACTTGTATTTACAACCCATCATTCTTTGGTTTAATGTTAAGAATATATCTTCAACTTAAGACTGTTTTCTATTTATATTCGAAACTATCCATTATTCTTCTTATTTTGCTGGTTATACTAAACCATAGGACTTTTCACAGATGCAACATCTATAGTTAGTAAGCAACATAACCATCAAATAAACTATCTTTGAAATTTTTAATAATATTGTCTGTTAATAGGCATAATTATTTTTAATTATAATTTGCTTTTCATCTTTTAACTATAACACTTTTTAGGCACATGATCTTATTTTATTGAGATAAATTTTATTTATATGATACTATTAAAAGAACTAGAATTAGAAACATATGTATGTCCAGAAGAAAGGACGAGAGTGTTCGTCGTTGGTATGTTGCTATGAATAAAATGAGCAAATGTACTGGAGATGCTTTGCTAGTTATTGATACTATAAGTAAAATAAGGAAAGGTACTTGAGATGCTTTGCAAATTGTTAAGGGATACAATGTAGATCTAAAATCACATGCAAAAAATGTAGTTGCAAAGAATATGTTTTGTCATGTTGGCACTTTTATTTTAGGTCTTTTGCTTTCAATGTTTATGATTTGACCATAGTAATACTCCCTCCGGTCCATATTATTTGATTTTTTGATTGTTTTCGCACAAACCAAGGAATCCACTTTTTAGCATTAATTAAAGATGCCATTTACTAAATTAACCTTCATCTCTTTCAAAATTTACTCATAGAAAATTGTGAAAGTTTTATGTGTTTAATTTATTAATAAGGGTAACTTTGAAAAGTCAAAAGAAATATCATCTTGATTTTTGAAAAAATCAAATATTTTGGACCTAAGAAAAAATACCAAAAAATCATATAAAGTGGACCGGAGAGAGTACTAGTTATTATTGCTGTACAAAACCATGCCATACAACAAAGCCTACCGCAAAGAAAGAGGAGCCTATTAGGGGTGTTCATGGTTCGGTTTAAGTCGTTCTTTTCCTTAAATGAAACCAAACCAGTTAAACCAACTTTTCAAATTCTTAGCTCATTTTTTCATCTGTTTTTTTTTTCTTCAATTTTTCGTTTTCTTTGGTATTTTGTCATTTTTGTAAATACGCGATGTACATTCCCAAGCACACATCGGCCATGTTCCAACATCACACTATCAAGTCAAGTACTATTTAAGAAAAGAAGAAAGTGTGCATATATATATATATATATATATATAATATATATATATATATATATATATATATATATATATATATATATATATAATATCAAGTTAGATATGTAGCTCCAATGAAAAAGTCTGTATGCGTTGCCTATTTAAGCATTTAACCATTTCCAAGAGACTTACTAAATTCTTACCGTGATTTACTCATGTTAAAAAAATATAAGAAATGCCTTTTACCAAAATATCTTGATATAATTGAGAATTAAACAGTGTAGATCAGAATGATTTAAAGACAAGTTAGTTTAACATAGAATAGATTGTTGAACTCATAAAAATAAAAATGAGATTGCAAATAAAAACTAGAATAAAGGCAAAGAAGTATGATTAATAGTAGGGTTAATTACATATTAGAAGATACTTTTACAAAAAATAGCAATACTATAAAAATTTTGAAATATAGCAATATGTTTTTTAAAAAAAAAACAAAAGAAAATTCTTATATATATGTAAAATGTGGAAACAAAACCTAGATCCCATTGTTACATTCCCCCGTTGCCACCCTAGGCACCCTGGCTATGCCGCCTCTCTCGGCCTCCACCGATCGTTGTGATGTGCTTTTTGGATCTAGAATGGTTTTTGAAGTCCTTGTTGAAGGATATACATTGATACATGAGGCATATACTAAAGATATAATGGGGATACACCATACGCACAATCCTTCCACATTGTATCTATTGTGTATCTCTTGAATTTCTTGTGTATCTGTATTGCATATACAATCATATATAAGAGATACAATAAAGATACATCGAAGTTATACTGAACATACAATATTTTAACATTGTATCTCTTGTATATTTTTTTATGTATCTTCATTGTATATACAGTGACTCATGGGACACACTAATGATACAACAGAGATAAACTAAATAAACAAGTGTCCACGTCAAACCACCACAATAAATACAAAACCTTCAGATCTGAGGAGGTTTTCACCAAAATCTTGTGGCAGAAGCTTAGCAAAACAACAAGAAGAAAGGAGAAGAAGAAGATAAAATGTAGATACAAAAAATCAATGTAGATACACAGAATATACCATTGAAATACAAATTAGATATAGTTGAGATACATTTTTGCAAAACTCTATGTGTAAGAGTTCTCGCAGATATTCCTATTACCAGAAACTCTACAAGAGTAAGAATGAGAAGGGGAAAAGGAAATCCTACAAGTTGGATTGCTCGTGTGTCCAAGGGACAAATCATATTTGAAATTGATGGTATGAGTTTGTCAAATACTCGGTAAGCCACTACATTAGCAACACATGCACGATATTTATCAACGAAACTTGTTAGTTCTGGTGCAACAGTTGAGAACAATGGAGACACAATTGAGATTCCATCTTGGAAAATCTAAATAAATCAGCATCGAACTCGCCGCAAAAGAACACAACAACTGGAGCAGAGGATGACCTATGCATGCCTTGAACTCGGCCGAGAGGAAGAATGCAACTAGAGAAGAGGATGGACACCAAAGTATTTTATTATTTTTTATTTTTTATTTTTATGTCGGAGGGGAGGTGGATTAGACGCTGGAGCATGGATAGCAAAGTGGGATGCACGCCAGACCTAGTAAGTGGCGGTGATGGCAAGGTCGGCGGATGAAGGGGCGACGACGGCGACGGCGACGGCGACGGCGACGACGGTGGTAAAAAAGTTAGGGTTTTTGGAAAAAAGTAGGGTAAGATAGAACATAGTGAAATTGGATGGGAGAGAGTGTTTAATTATATTTTTCCTATTTTAAAAATATTTTGTAGCATATTTTAAAATGTTGCTATGTATTCTAAAGTAAAAAAACTATCCATATGTTTTTCATTAAGATCCCTAAAAAGATTCTTACAATTAAGGAAATTAACTAGAGTGGAAATCAAATGTTTGATTTAGTTATATAATACATATAAATGTAATTTCAAATAGGTATTTATATAGCTAGTTTGGTTTAGTTTTATTCTATTATTTTTTGCTTGAGCCAAAATCAAATCAAATTTTGTCAATTTTTTAGTTTTTACAATTGAAACCAAATCAAATAATAAAAGTAAATTTTTTTTGAATCGATTTCTCGATTTCCCTTGAACACCTCAAGAGTCTACAGTGATTTTAAGGACCTTCGCTTCCAATTGCTTACAGAAAATACAAAACAATTTAAGTGGGCATCCGTGCTTGTTACTGATAAAATTTGAAAATTACCAAAAGAATAATAAAGAAATTAACCTATATAACTGCTCATCCTCTTAAACAAAAATTGCGGCTGGATGTATAATTTATGCATAATAAGTATTTTACTATGTATAAATAATGTATAATTTATGTATACTGATTGGAGAATATGAAAATGAATTAGGACAACTATTGTATAATGATCTCCGAATAATATCATAAAATTTAATGTTAGTAAGGATCACATTGTTAACGGGTTGACATTCGTGTCACATAAGTTCTCTGTTAAATTGCAAAGTCCAACTCTAAAAGGCTTGATTCATGTATTTATCAAGCGAGAAAGAGAAGGCCTCAATTTGTAGGAACTTACTATTTTTTGTGGAAGCAAAAGAAATCTCCACTCATAACTAGTGGTAGAAGTAGATTTATCCTAGCTCCCATCTAAGAGAAGGAAAAACTAATTATTGTAACAATTTTTTGTTCCTTCAAAAGGAATGAAAAAACCAGGGGCAATGTACAAATATATACAACCCTAACATCAAAATTATAAAAAATACCAACATTATTCTATTTTACAAAAAATACTAATATTTTCTTACACATTATATACAAAATCAACAAAATTAATAAATTAGGGTTCCTCCTTCTTCCTACCCCCCCACAATTGCTACCACCCCAGGCGGCGCCGCCGCCTATTCACCGCCAGCTGCTGCCGGCCGCCTAGTCACCGCCAGCTGCTGCCGGCCGCCGCCATCCACCACCGAATTTTTTTTTGTTTTTTGTTTTTGTTTTTTTTTTTTGTATTTTTGAATCTAAAAAATGAAATACACATAAATACACATATAAACATTGTTTTTTTTTTTTTTTTTTTTGTAATTAAAGTTGGAAAATACATATAAATAAAAATATATGTAAATACACAAAAAAATTGTGTTATACATACACTAAAATCTAAACACACACATACAAACACGAATCTATAGATCTAAAAATGAAACATACAAATTTATGTGTGTGACATTATTACTTGACACACACACAAAAATACATACAAAAAATACAAATAGATGCTCAGATATACACATTCATACAGTGATATACACGTACATACAATTGTGTACTGGAAAATATTACATGTATACACATACACTTGTATTTGAATGTGTATATTCAAATGCAAAAAAGAAGAAGGAGAAGCAGATCTGAATTTGTATTTACAAAATACATATGTATACATAAAAATACACACATATACACATACAAAATGAAAAAAAGAGGAGAAGATCGGAAAAGAGAGGAGCAGATCTGCTCCAGTTCGCCGCGGTGGAGCAATGCAGCGGCGGCGACCGTCGAGGGGGGTGGGGAACGGCGGTAGGGTGGGGTGGGTGGGTGGGTGGAGGAGAGGAGAGAAAGAGAGAGGGAGAAGTTAGGGTTTTGGATAGAGAGTGAAGAAAGGAAATGAAAAAATTGTATATTTTGTAAAATGTGAAAAGTGTTGGTATTTAGGGTAATTATTTAAAAGTATTAGTATTTTCTGTAATTAAGTGGTTTAGTATGTCAATTAGCATAAAAATGTCAAAATCAAAGACGATTACAAAGCCGGGGAATAGAACTAATAAACTTTTGAGAAAATTGCGCCCTATGAACATTGACAAATAATATTTACTGTTTATGAACACCTTTTATTTTTTTTTTATTTTTTATAGCCATACATATATTTTTCAAATTGTTTTCTGTATTTTTATTTACCACATAATTATGATTTATTTTATCCCTTCATTAAAGGGACTAGATGTTGATTATTAATTTAGGCCTACATTTTTTTTTCCCACCCATTTTTGGAGGATCTATAGTGTTTCCACACTTTTCCTCCAGCGTGACTCGAACCCGGGACCTACCGGTCGTGGGTAGAGGTGCTTTACCAACTGAGTATAAGTTTAAGTTTTTTTACACTATATACCCATGGTATTTAAAAGTCTTACCCATTAAAAATTACACTACCCATGAAATTTAAAATATTTACCCAACCTATCTATTTATTATTGTATACCTTTATTATGCCTTATGGGTGTATACCTTTAAGGTATACTGCATAAATAATAGTATACAAGTCTAAGATATGTGTGTATACATTTAAGATATACTACATAAATAATAGTATACAAGTCTAGATGGGTAGGCATGTAAATGGCCTTTTTGCAAAAATATGACACGGGAAGCAATGGTTTGCCTGTTTGCCCGCGCTAAGAAATGGTTTGCAAAAATGCCCCCGTTAAGATTTAATGAAAAAAGTCCGGGGCCAAGACTTCCCCTTATATTTTTTCCGCTTTTCAACACTTATCCCTTCAAATATTGGCAATAGGCAATACTTGGCGCATTTAGCCGTAAGTCTTGGCAATTGCCAAGACTTTCCATTGACCCCTGCTCGGTTTTCCAACACTTGCATGACAAGTATTGGCAATAGGCAACACTTGCTGCACTGTGTCGTAAGTCTTGGCAATTGTCAAGACTTGCCCCTTCCAGTTTTCCCTGTATTATCGCCATATAACTTGAAGTATTGGCAAAACAGTACTTGCCCTTGAAGTATAGCCAATTGCCAAGATTTACAACTTTTTTGCCTTGAAGTCTTGGCTTGCGGACTAAATAAGGGCATTTTGCTAAAACATTCCTTAGCGCGGGTAATGTTGTAAAACCACTCCTTATGGAGGGCATACGGTGAAATTTTTTACATGTAAATAGTCTGTGGATAGGGCTTGTAAATATGAAACTTATGAGTAGACGTGGGTAAATATTTTGATTTTAATGGATATTTTCGTAAACCTCCCTATAAATTTTCCTTGTTTAATGGTAATTAATTAATGAAATAATTATATTTTTCCTCACAATGTTGCCTTCTCCTCCTGCTGATGCCAAACCAGGGGCCACCATGGGTGGTTTCCATTGAAGAATAAATAAAGAAGAGATAGCTTTTTTTTAGTGATGTTCGGCATTTTATGCCTACTTTTCCTTAATATTTCCGCACATTTGAGCTTGTTTTGCACTTGTTTGGTGGCTTGTGAATGAGGTTTTACGCTGATGTTGTGTTGTTCGTATGTAGGTCGTTACGCGATACATTTGGAGCGTTTCGAAGCTTGATTGAGCATGAATTGATTGGATGATGATTGAAGATTGGATCGAGCACACAAAGGCACGACACGAGCCGAGTTTTGGAGCGGAAAAGAGCAATTTTTGGCCTAGCGCTGCAGCCTCCGCGCCGCGCAGCCTATGGCGCGAGGAGGCTGGCGCGGTTCATGGCGCGTCGCAGGGCTAAGGCACGAAGCCTGGAGGCGTGTTCTGGTCGTTTGCACGCTTTTCGGGGCGCGGGGCGCCCGTTGTAGCGCCCCTTGTGCGCGATTTTACTTCCTATTCCTTCTAGTTTTGGGTTTAACTTATTACCAAGGGTTTGGAAACATTATAAATAGTTTATTACTTAGTTTTTGTAAAGGGGGGTTCAGACTTTGGAGCAAATTTGAGAGCTCATAACATCAAGACAAGGGTTTTTCTTCCTTCCATTAATTTATTTCATCATTACTTCATTATTACATCAATTCCTTGTGTTGTTATTATGAGTATGCGTAGCTAAATCTATCGTTCTAGGGTTAGAGTATTTCATGAAGGTTGATGTTTGAAGATTGATTCCCATTAATTGAATCCCATTACGGGTTGCTTATTCTTTCTTGATTTCACTTGTGTAATTGTCAGGGCCCGATTATTATGCATTATCTATGGTTTTTAGATTGAACTCGAAAGAGGGAATTTAATTACGTAATAAGAAAGAATAGGACTAGTTTGTGAACCCGGGCATCGGGGAACCAATTTGTGAGTAGGATAGACATATACTTGCTCGCCTAGTTTAACTATTTACAGAATTCGTTAATGCATGCACGTGATTCAACCCATAGACATATAGGGATTGGAGTAGCCTGCATAGACCGTGAAGAACTGAAAGGTTTTCACGGGTACATTTAATCTGTTAGTTAGTAACCCGGGATTTAAGAAGTGGAATCAATTGGAAAACTCAACTGGATTGTTCGTAACTCTGACCCTGGACCGTCTCCTTATTACTGATAACAACCAAGTTTTGCTCCATTGCTTGAATTCACTTTTACTATTTTATTACTGCATTTAGTTAGTAAACTCATCACTATTGGAAAAGATCCCTGAATAGTTTAAATAAATTGTTTGCTAGAACTCAGTCTGCATAGTCCTCGTGGGAACGATACTCATCTTATCACTTTATTACTTGTCGGCCACGTATACTTGCGTGTGCGTTTGGGAGCAACAAGTTTTTGGCGCCGTTGCCGGGGACTAAATAATTGACTGATTTCTTTTTGAACGATTTATTATTTTCTATTCAGGTTTAATTTTTGTTTAGTTTAGTATTGTGTTACTTGTCTTATCATGGCATCTATTAATGAAAATTGGTCGAATGATGGTTGCTCAAGTTTTATTGATTCTTGTCTACTTTGTGGAGGAACCCACTTGTGGGAAAATTGTCCAACTCTTTCAACCCTGCGAGATTGGTTATGTGAATTTTCTACCACCTTTGATTGGAATTTTTGTAAATTGTGTGGTGGTCGGTGGAATGATTGTCCTAAGTGTCATGCTCCTTCCCCCAATAATTTTGGTGATGATTCTAATGATGTTTGTGAGTTTGACAGGAGCGATAAAGTGCAGGTTGTTAGCGAAACTTGGCTAATGGAGCAAGCCAAACTCTTAGAAGCTTATGGGAATTTCAGGAGTGAACTTACAAATATGACGAGGCAATTTATGGAAGAAAGGGTTGTGCTCGGGCAAGAGATCGACGAATTTGGCTTGACTATTCACGACTTGGAGGAGAATTTGAGTGATATGGTTGAGGTGTCTGAAGCTCAATTATCAGTTGTCGTGCTTAGTAGATTTGAGATAGAAGAGCTTAGAAGCCAATTTGAGGAGCAAAAAGTGGAATTCCTACCATTCGACCCAATAACAGTTGATGATGCCAAGGTTGAGGAAATTACATTAGAGTCAAGTGAAGAAATAGAAAACATCATATTTGAGGACTCTAGTGTTTGTGCAAGCGAGGGTGTCAAAAGTAATGCAACTTTAGAATTGAAGCGCATTGGGCCTCATTCCAATCATTTTTCAACATTGTGTTTGGATGGTGACATGAAAATTGAGCCACCCGAGCCTATGAAGAAACCAAGGGAGGAGGAACAAGGTGCCTATATTTTAGAGTTTGCGATGCCGAGGAGACAAAACGACATCCCTCATTTAAAGGCCAAGAAGTGCAAAATGCGACAATGGTTACTTGGTCCTTTTGTATTTTTGCCACCACCCCAATACCATAGTTGTAAACTTGAGGCAAAGTCGGGGATTCAATTCATTAGTTCAAGGTGGAGGAAAAAGTGATGAAGTTGTCTTCGTCGTGCCGCGACGTTAAATCAAGCGCTTCTTGGGAGGCAACCCAATTTGCTTGCTTTACTTTTATTTATTTTTATTATTATTTTTATGGTTGTATATTACTTTGGGTGATTCCTTGGATTGCAGGTTCATGTAATGTCGAGTTTAAGTGTGGGGTGTCCTGACCCCTACCTAATATTGATGACCTGTTGGGGGAAGTCTGAGTACCTCATACTATATGGAAGCTTGGAGGATGCTAGCACCAAGGACTAGAGTCTTCAGGGAAGTTTTCTTTACCTTGCACTTTCTTATCTTTAGCACTGAGGACATTGCTTAGTTTAAGTGTGGGGTGGGGAACTACCCTTTTATCTATTTTTGAGGTTAGGGATGCATGTACCGTAGGATTTTCCTTTGTCACTTGACTTTATTTTTTATTTGTTTCTTGCTTTAATATATGAAAAAAAAAAATTAAAAAACCAATGAAAAAAATGCCAAAAAGATTTTCCTTTTAGTTTTTATTAGTGGTACATGTCATCCACCCCGTGGTTTTTCTTATGGCCTCGTTTCTTTTCCACGGGGAGGCCTTTGAACCGGGTAGTTTTTTATTTTTAGGATTAGGATAGTTAGTTGTAGATGACCCTAGGCGAAAGACTAGGTGGAATGCTAGGTGCCTTTGATTTGTTTGATACCGGTGGACTTGAATTGATTGCATGTACTATTTGTGGTGTCCTTGGGTTTTAATTTGATGCATGCCTATGAAAAATTGGAACAACCCCCTTGAGATGCTTGAGTCCGCTTGCTTGATTTTATTGTGACCTTTGTGCATTAGTGCTTAAATTTCCACAAGTTGCATTCTAGATGCTTAGTTGAGAGTTGTTGATGGAACCTTTTTGTGTGGATTGTGTGCAATGTGTGGTGTGAGGCATGTTCTTGTTTACTCCATGTTTGCATATTAATGTCTAGAACTTGCCCCGTGTGTGTGCAAAGCGAAATCCTAGGTTTGCTCTAGTCGGGAGATGATACAAGGCCTTCTTTTACTTGCCTACCCTTACATATATACCTTGAAAAAAATTATTGTTGTGATTTCTTTGACCCTTGTTGTTGGCACCCACACCCCGAGCCTACCCATTTGTTCTAAATTGTCTCTTTTGGCCCTTTACTCCTTAAGCACTTTATTGATATTGTATTGTTATGTTGGAGTTGTGGTTGGATTTTGGGAGGTTTCTGAGTGGAACTAATAAAGGGGAATACTTGTGAAATTTGTGAAGTAGTGAAAAGCATTGGCAAGGTTGGATGAAATTGAAGATTGAAAAAATATAGCAAAGTTGAAAAGAGAAAAGAAAAAAAAATTGTGGAAAAAGAAAAAAAGAGAAAAGAATATTCATTCCTTGCTAGTGTGTGCTTAAAAAAGAAAAATGCTACTTGTGAGAAGGTGTATGTGTGATAGTTGTTGATTGGGTGGCTTGTTGAGGATTGTGCTTAAATTAATTGTGATGTATTAAAAGTGCTTAGGGAGGTAGTCACTATTACCATATGTATCCTACCCGCCCCTTAGCCTACATTACGACCTTTCTAAAGTCCTAGTTAATCCCGATTGGAGTGAGCCTACATTAGTGGAGTCCTACACTACGGGCAAGCCTATGGTACGTTGTGTGTGACATGTGAGCCTTTCATGAGAGTGAGAGAATTCATTTGTTATTGCCCCGTTCTATTCATGATATTTGTTTTTGTGTGAGATCTTTGGGGGGCACTCTCTTTCATATTGGTGAGGGCACGTGGTTTGCATGAATTCGGTGAAGTTGATGGCTTTTGATTGAGTAGATAGGTGTAATTTTGTGGGAGCATGGTTGCATTGAGTTGAGTTTGTGCATTTGGGCTATTTTGGGGTGGTTGTTCTCATATTTTTTGAGTTTGGTAAATTGTTGGCATGTTGTGGATCCATGGTAGTCATGTGCACATTGGTTCAATGGTCAGTATCAACCATAGTCATAGGCAGACCTGTTTTACCTAGGTTGGGGAGTTAGTTGTGACTTGCTCGAGGGCGAGCAAAGGTTCAAGTGTGGGGTGGTGATGTTCGGCATTTTATGCCTACTTTTCCTTAATATTTCCGCACATTTGAGCTTGTTTTGCACTTGTTTGGTGGCTTGTGAATGAGGTTTTACGCTGATGTTGTGTTGTTCGTATGTAGGTCGTTACGCGATACATTTGGAGCGTTTCGAAGCTTGATTGAGCATGAATTGATTGGATGATGATTGAAGATTGGATCGAGCACACAAAGGCACGACACGAGCCGAGTTTTGGAGCGGAAAAGAGCAATTTTTGGCCTAGCGCTGCAGCCTCCGCGCCGCGCAGCCTATGGCGCGAGGAGGCTGGCGCGGTTCATGGCGCGTCGCAGGGCTAAGGCACGAAGCCTGGAGGCGTGTTCTGGTCGTTTGCACGCTTTTCGGGGCGCGGGGCGCCCGTTGTAGCGCCCCTTGTGCGCGATTTTACTTCCTATTCCTTCTAGTTTTGGGTTTAACTTATTACCAAGGGTTTGGAAACATTATAAATAGTTTATTACTTAGTTTTTGTAAAGGGGGGTTCAGACTTTGGAGCAAATTTGAGAGCTCATAACATCAAGACAAGGGTTTTTCTTCCTTCCATTAATTTATTTCATCATTACTTCATTATTACATCAATTCCTTGTGTTGTTATTATGAGTATGCGTAGCTAAATCTATCGTTCTAGGGTTAGAGTATTTCATGAAGGTTGATGTTTGAAGATTGATTCCCATTAATTGAATCCCATTACGGGTTGCTTATTCTTTCTTGATTTCACTTGTGTAATTGTCAGGGCCCGATTATTATGCATTATCTATGGTTTTTAGATTGAACTCGAAAGAGGGAATTTAATTACGTAATAAGAAAGAATAGGACTAGTTTGTGAACCCGGGCATCGGGGAACCAATTTGTGAGTAGGATAGACATATACTTGCTCGCCTAGTTTAACTATTTACAGAATTCGTTAATGCATGCACGTGATTCAACCCATAGACATATAGGGATTGGAGTAGCCTGCATAGACCGTGAAGAACTGAAAGGTTTTCACGGGTACATTTAATCTGTTAGTTAGTAACCCGGGATTTAAGAAGTGGAATCAATTGGAAAACTCAACTGGATTGTTCGTAACTCTGACCCTGGACCGTCTCCTTATTACTGATAACAACCAAGTTTTGCTCCATTGCTTGAATTCACTTTTACTATTTTATTACTGCATTTAGTTAGTAAACTCATCACTATTGGAAAAGATCCCTGAATAGTTTAAATAAATTGTTTGCTAGAACTCAGTCTGCATAGTCCTCGTGGGAACGATACTCATCTTATCACTTTATTACTTGTCGGCCACGTATACTTGCGTGTGCGTTTGGGAGCAACATTTAGGCACTTCTCTTTGTAACTTTTACCTTTTCTATTGATCATTAGAAAAACAAACATAGCATGGAGGCTATCTTTACAAGTGCCCGTGCATGTATCTATGTTTGTAAAAGTCAACTGCCTACACTCAATTGAATCTTAACATATCTACACACAATTAAGAATAAAACATATTTCCTAAATTTAATTTTAATATTTACACGATTATATTTAATGTATATTTAGTGGATTAAATTTTCTACACCTCCTTTACGGCTTCACGTATAGCTGAGATGCTATTTCAAGATTATGAAGCCACAAGGGCACATCATGCAGTTGTAGCTTATACTTGAGATGCTATTGCAAGATCATAAAGTTCAGGATTATAAGTTCCCTCTTTTCTTTTTGTACTGCCTTCTATTGACAGCTTAATTAGATCGACCTAATTCTTCCTCAGATCTATATCACTATATTGGAAGAATGATCCGTAATAGATGCAGAGATGAACTTGTGGAAAAAATCAGTAGTCATTAACCTTGATATCTGAACTCTAACTTGCAAAGTTTTGATTCTTTTTTAACTTCTTAGAGAAACTAATTCATCAATTTCTCCTCAATTGACCAATACAAATAAGTAACGTTACTTCCAAATTGACATTTTCATTCACGTGACTTTACAAAGAATGTAGACAAGTACATAAACTTGACAACAAAATTAAAACCAAGAACTCTTGCAGAAAGATCAACACTTGATCTCAAGAGTCATGAGGCAACTTCATTAACAATTCCTTGGATTTTTCTCTCCAATGTATCTGAACATATCTGTCCCATCATGTGATAAAATGACTTGAGATCAGATAACTGTTCCATCGACATTTTCCCCATCACTTTCCTTGCCAACGCCTCTTTCTCTTCATTCATCTTCAATCTCTCCAAATAAGATGATGCATTTCTTACAGTTGCTCCCATTTGCTTTAATCTTGCCTCTTGTTGTAAACTCAATGCTGTATTAAACTGAAATAAAGTATAACATATCATCATGATTTAGTATACATAAACAATTATGTAACTTACAACGTGATTACAAGTAAATCTTAACGATAAGCATTTTAGTATATGGTAAAAATGGTAACTAACTTGATATCGCAGGTTAATAGTATGGTGTAAATACTGAGAATCATGTACCTCAAGGAATTCTGCTCCTACATCTAAGTCAGAAGTTTTAGATGGCTGCATCGTACGACCTCTTTCGTATATATCTCTAGCAAGGGAGAAGCTTCTAACTATAATTTTCCTCTTTTTCTCCATTTCCTGATTTAGCTTCAACGGTTTTTGTACTCTGGTTGAGCTGCTAAGCTTTTTCTGATATGCAACTACAGCCTTCACAAACTCCTGCCAATCACATTCAACACAGTGTAAGAATTAAAGTAACATGATACTTCTAGCCCTTAACCAATCAAAATTAGATGCATAAATGTGATAATTTCTTGTAATATGATCCACAGTAGTAGAGATTGAAGTTAGAGGTGTATCTATTATAGGTTCTGTGAACTTAACAGAATCTATTGCTTTAAGCTTAACTATGTATACATATGCAAAAAGCATTTAAGCGTATGTATATAGTAATAAAATTACATTCCTATGGATATATTGACTCTAGATTATGAACTTGCATTGAAGTGCAGATATACATACCTGATAAGCAAATGTGCATCCAGGATAATCAAATTCATCAGTATCCGAATGCCTCATTCGTTCAGGATGAAATTGAAGTCCCATAATAAACTTACCCTCAGCAGGGTTATAAGCATCTGGATCATAGAATCCTTCAATTAAACCATCTGGTGCAAATGCCATAGGGACAAACCTCTGGGCCAACTTTTTGACTCCTTGATGGTGATAACTATTGACTGAAATTTCCATATTTTCATCTATTAAAGAATCCTTGAACCAATGGTGCAATGGCGTCTTTTCAACGACCTTAATAACATGCCTATGACCATCATAGTTATCATAATCCATGTGTGTTACCCTTTGATTCTCTGGGAGGTTTCTTGATATTTCTTTCCCTATGTCTTGTAAAAGGGTGCCCCCACATGCAACATTGAGTACCTGCAGAAACATATTCAAAATTTAAACTTAATTGTTCAAGATTGTAAGTTCTTAAAACATTTTAAAAACCTTAATTCTTGGTACTTTCACATATATGATATATGTCTACGATATACGTTGAAATTAATGGATTCAATTAAATTACCTGTGAACCTCTGCATATTCCCAAGTAAGGTATGTTTCTTTCTAGACAAAGTTTAGCCAATCTGAGTTCAATGGTGTCTTTTTCTTTGTCAATTGCAGTATCGCTAGCGTGTAATCGTCGGATTTCTTCCAATTCTTCAGGGGAAAGATCAGAGAGTTCATCATTGTATAAAGAAGGGTCAATGTCTTCTCCTTCACATAGAAGAACACCATGAATTGGCTCAAAGCTGTCTAATAACATATGTACCCCTGAAACTCGTGGTACAATCACTGGAACAGCTCCATAACTTACTATAAGATCAAGATGATATTCTCCTGAGAATAACACAACATAATATTGACAATATTAGTTGATTGAATAATTGGATTGATGTTATTAGAGACTAATTAAGGTTTCAGAGAGACCATGATTTAGAATGAGTTGTTTACGTTTTCATTCTTTTTGCATATGTATACGTGGTCTAGTTAAAAACAATGAGTTACATTGAGTTGTAAACAATCTCTAAAAGCTGAAAGAAACCTTTCCAAACTTTATAATTTTTTGCAGGTAAATGTGACATAATGAAGAGAAAAAAGACAAACAAGTAACGTACCAACAAAATCAACAAATTTGTTTTTGCGAACAGTACGTCTAGAGACAATGAGGACACGAGGTAGGACTTCTGAGAGCTCGACAGCCATGACAGAACTATAACTTGTTGATTTTTTAATCAAGTACTAATGAGTATGTTAGTATCTAATTTTCAAATACAAAAGAAGATTTAAGGTATAAATATAGTGTTTGCAAATTCAATTTAGATGAAGCTGCTATTTATGTGGCGAAAAATGAGAAACACAGAATTGAATTAGTGAATGGTTTAGAGAAAATTGTGGGGTTATATAGAGAGCTTCGCCGCGTAATTGTGCATGTAACCATAAAACTGGGGTAGGTGACTTGGATGAGAGTAATAGAGTTAATCCAATATATTAAACAAATCTTGGGTTTAATGTTAAATTTAATGTTGTGTATATAACACGTGGACAAATGTACATCTGATGGAGGCACTTCTAAGACGGGTCAAAGCTGAGGAAATGCTGATGTGGTTCTGCCTGCATTTGGATAACCTTTCTCCCAAAGAGGCAAATTCTCGACACATTTAATTAAGAGACTCCAATAGTTTTTCCTAAAGAGTCAAGACACTTTTGTGGATGAGTGAAAAATACCTTATTCAATTTTGGGTTTCTCTTTCAGCCCGTCAAATTCAAGATTTCTCCAAATTGGTGTTCTTTCTGTGTTTCTGCTCATGAGGAGTCTGTATCATATCGGAACTCAGACTAATAATGAACCGAAAAATATTTTAATCAAGAATGGATAGATCATATTAATTCAACTACAACTTTAGATGGTTTCCAAACAATGTTATCCAATCGAAGTGAATTTTACATGCATCGACCTAAATTTCAAAAGCTATTTAATAAAGTGACGGCTGTTAAAAACTATACTACTCATAAGAAGATTAGAGTCTCTTTCATTAACCAATATGAGACATTCTACCATTACTTTGCATCTAAAATATTTAGAGCGTGGATAATATAACACGTTAGTTTAATATTGGGAAAATTACACTGTGTGTCAAATTAGGCACCTTTTTTTAAAAACATAGCAATATTTTGTCACTTTACCAAACGTAGCAACATTTTCAAAAATGCTACCAAACATATCACATCTAAAAAAACCCTAATCCCTTTTTTCTCTCTTCTCTCCACTCTCTCTTTCCCCGCCCCCTGCCCCCAATTATTTTTTCCGGTCAGTCATCGCCACCCCATCCCCGTCGTCGTCCCGCCTCCCCCATCCCCGTCGTTGCGCCGTCATAGCCGCTGCGACTTCATCACTGCAGATCCACGATTTCTGTGTTCTTCTAGCATCTGCTGCGTCGTCGTCGATCTAGGTTCCTCCGTCGACGACGACGCTGTGGATCTAGGTGTCACCGGATCTGTTCGATTTCTTCTCTTTTTTTTTTTAAGTTTTCCGGTGAATACAGGTTATGATGGGTGGTTTTCCAGATTAGAAATATGTATATATGTAGTGTATGGTGGCTGGTCCGGTGAGATCCGGTGGCGCAACTGCTTTGTTCAGCAGTTTTTTTTTTGTTTTTGAATTTTCCGGTGGGACACGGCGGAACCACGGTGGTTGTGGTGTATATTTGGTGTTTTGGGACTGTATGGAATGTATGCCGTGTGTATTTTCATTGTATGCCCGGTGTATGCACTGTATATACAGTGAATATACACCGGACATACAATGAATATATACTTGTCATACAATAAATATACAATCAGATTCGATTTTGTTGTTTGTGTGTATGTACGGTGAATGAACGTGCATACAATGACCATACAGTGTCTATACAGAGAATATACACATATACAATAAGTGTATGTGTGTGTATCCACCGTATTTTCACTATATATACAATGTATACATTGTCCATACACTGTTCATACAGTGAAATTACAAAAATATACACTGTCCATACACTGTCCATACATTGCGGGCGGTGGTTGATGGGCGGCGGTGGTGGCAGTGATGGGGGCTGGGGGCAGGGGATGGTAGGAGGTGGATCTAGGCTTTTATCATCCTTTTGTTTGTGTTTTGCTATGTTTTGAAAAAAAATGTTGCTATGTTTTGAAAATGAGAAAATGTTGACATTTTAGTGTAAGAAAAAATGTTAGTTTGTATAGTTTTGTGAATTGCCCTTTAATATTAGATCAACCAAAATTAGAAACGAGTCTGACACTAATAACATGTTACTGAGATGAAATTAGACTTAATTGAACTCTATAAAAGCTAAAAGTTGTTCATAAGGGGAGTGTTTTATAAGAAAACATTCGTCGAACATTCTTGCTCCTACATTTGCATTCCACTTTAGACTCTTTCAGGTCTTAAAAAGTTGTATTTAGTGAGACAAATTTGTACTAACTTCCAAACAGTAATTGGCTCTTCCTCTCCCCTGGAGTCATCTTGAAACCATGTTAGCATAATATACAAGTAGGGTCACCGCATCAATTTTTTGCTGCCCACCGCTCCAAGTATGATCTTTAACTACTTAATGCAAATTTTCCAGTTTAGTGACCAATTATGTGTGAGCCTCCACGAGAGCATAACTTATGGCTTTAACTTATTATATATAATTCCTTAGTGGGTTTTGCGTGGAACAGAAAATTAGATACAAAGCTTTGAGTAAATTATTACTTGGCAGGCGTACCCCAGGCGATATTTGATTGAAGTTTGAAGAAAATAAAAGATTGAGAAAAATATATGGAAGTTGATCAAAAACATTCTTATATAGTTCGGAGATGTTCAAAACCTCCCTTCTAATATGTTTAACTGTATTGACGTCTCCAGCTATTTTTGTTATCAGGCCTTTAAGGTGACAAGTTAAATTCTTTTGTAGTTGAAGGAGAAATACAACAACAACATGCATTTTCAACTTCTACTATAGATTAATTAAGGTAGCCTTGATATCTTCCAAAACAAATTGGAAAGCTAGCTCCTTTTTAAAAAAAAAAAAAAAAATTAAAACAAAGACGAGGTTTTGTTACTATCCTAAAATGGTGCCACAAAAGTTACAACATATGAGACCAACTCAGAATTTGGGAAGAAAATAAAAAAGATACCAACTCAGGCTCAGAGTGGATAAGATCCTACTAATATGCTAGATTTATACTTGATTCAACGTTCTTACTTCGAAAATAATGTTTCGCGTAACGTCCGCTACAACTAGAAAATTTGCGAAAAAGAGTGTATCATCCGAAATTTTCTAATGCAAATTCTGACTTCGTGGCTATGAGAAAATTTTACTTAATTTTATACTAATATTTCATTGATTTGGTATAGATATTCTTATTATTGCAGAAGAAACAAGAGCCCGTAGGTTTTGGTGGCTGTACACTATTAATTCTCCCCAATTCTTTTTTCTTTTGAACAAAAAAAAAAAAATGATTCTGCTAATAGATTGACATTATTTGAGCCACTTGAGGAAAATATAGGTGTGATCATTAAGCTTAAAACGGAATTTAAGATCCAGCAAAGGACATTTCACATTCAATAACTAAAAATATTGTCCATACATGACGCAGGTACTATACTAATACACCCGAAAAGAAAATGCAAAATCGTTTTGGTTAGCAAGTGATCATCATCTGCACCGATAGAGGAGGGAGTGCGTAATATTAGAATAGAAAAAAGGAGTAATCACTGAGCTGAAAAATAGGATGGTTTATTCATTTATCTTCTTTGATCCCACCTTTTTTGGAAACAAAAAGGAAGAAAAAAAAACACGTCACTTCCACCCAATAAAAAATAAACTATAGAGAGGCTGGCGTATTGTCAATTATTCCTCTTATTAAATCACTAAGATCCACAATATTTGATATAGCTTCCCTTCTCTACGTCGTTTTTCAAACTTCAAAATTATCTTCTAAAAAGAGGGAAACGTGTTAATTATTTTAGATTTTATACTTTGATGAATAAACTAAAGTATGTTATCTGGTATAAACAATAGCATGTGTATTCCATGAACTTATTAAAAGGAAGTATCCATATCTTTTTAATGTTACACTTTTATGTTTCTTAGCTTTTAATTTCCAAACATCACATCCGATAGATACCAATTTGGTATTAACTTATTGAGATAGTTGAAGAATTGACTAGATACAAATTATTTTACGACAACCCATGTTCCATTTATGGATATACTCTTAAAAGCTCGATAAATTCAGAGTTAATTTTTAAAATAGTCACTGAACTAATGGAAAGTATCTAAAATAGTCACATTCCTTTGATTTGGGACAAAAATATCACTCAACTTATCCAAAGTACCTTAAAAAGTCATTCTCCCAAGTTGTGGTTAAAGTTCACCAAAAAATGCTGATGTGCCATTTTATTTTAGTTCTTTTTATTAAAAATGGACCCAACAAATATTTTATTTTCTTAAATGAATATCAAATTTAATGTATTAGCCACCTCAAAATTTTACACAATAGCCAAAATTTAAAGTATTATCCACTTCAAAATTTTAGACGTTTCACCATGGTAAATCAAACTTCAAATTTTGAATATGAGTTTGTCTATGACAATTCAAGCTTCAAACCTCTCAAATTTTATTAAATTTTTAGAAATAAGAATATGCTAAGGGAAAAGATTCAACTTAAAAATAAAACCAAATTTGTTAACCAAAATGTCTAAAAGATATATCACATATGAAAACATATAAACTTTAATAATTATTATGCCAAAAAATATGTAAAAAAACTTACGATACTACATTTTTCAACTAAAGTTATTGGAGAAGATTTTAAATTCATCAGTTATAATTTCTAATTACAGTCTTTAGCATATTTGTTGTGGTACCTAATTACAAAACTACCATAATATATACTATTTCCAACACACTGATATTTTTCGATGAGCATTCCTTAAAATCAGCTTAACCGAATGCCAAATTACTAGGGAGAATACTTCTATAATCCCTTTGACCTTATGAAGTTCTTACACTTTACATAGATATATATATATATAATTAGTATATGATGCACAATTTACGGTTGAAAGAAATCAAACATATACTATTAATATGCAATAGGATATTAATATACACCAGTTATATACAAAAAACAACTATAATATAAAGACAGAGAATAAATAATCCACCAATAAATTATCTCATAAATAAATAATTTGGTACTTTTTTTAAAATTTAAAATATTTGTTGGGTTCATTTTTAATAGAAATAACTAAAATAAATATCACATCAGCATTTTCCAGTGAACTTTTAACGCGCAACTTCAGAGAATGACTTTTTAAGGTACTTTAATAAGTTGAGTGATATTTTTGTCCCAAACCAAAAGAAATTAACTTTTTTAAATACTTTACATTACAATGATCATTTTAGAAATTAACTCATTATTTCACTAGCAAGTTATGGTATACGAACATAATAAAGTGGATATATGCGATTGTTGTGGTGTATTGGCTTATGATTTGACAAAGCTATATCTGTTTCCAATATAAAATATAGAGAAACTCAGTTATCTTGCAACAAATAGAGGTATTGGGCAATTTAATTCTAGTAATTTTTAATCATGTCATATTGTCATATGTATGTCAAAGAAAAGAGTGGATTTTCTAACTCGACTTTCTTTAATTTCTTGTCTTTATTTCATTTCATCATTTTAGTATCATCATTTTTTGATATTTGTACAAGTTAGTATGCTACTCTATGTGATTATAGCTTTCTTGATTTTTGTTACTAGGTCGTATTTTTAACATGCATGTTGAGCGATGATACTTAACCTTACTCAAATGAGGTAAAATTTGACCATCCTTACTTGTACTTTATCAATTTGAGATTTTTCATTATTAATAACAAAAGAAGCCGCCATCCTTAGCTGAAAAAAAAAAAAAAATCTAGAATGTAGGTCTTGTTTAAACAGTTAAATGTTTATTTCAAATACTATCATTGATCTATATGACTTCACTTTAGTTTACATTTTTATTACCAGACATGATTAACAAAAAATAAAATAAAATAATACGTATAAATTTATTAGCCTAATGATATAAAATTAATCAATATCAACCATAATTACGTGTGTTGAAATACAACAATAAATTAGAAAAAATCTACATATTATATCCTAAGATGTATAGTTCTTCCGAAACAGATAACATTTTCTTTCAACACATTGATGACACAAAATTAAATAATACTCCAAAATTAGTCGATATCTTTAGATATTTGGTTATTACACATGCAACCAGTCAGAAGCTCTGGTCCATAGTTTTGGGTCATACGCAATATAAAGTTTTCATATGTGATTTCATGCACGTGCCTGTAGTATAATTAAGTGTATATAACTTATAATATCAAATTACTTCATAGTCGAATCTCTAGCTAGTGTGTGGTATGTAAGTATGTAGTATTTTCTTTTATTATAGAAGCATTAATAAATGTGCTTAATTCCTCCCAATGAATAAAAATCCTTTTATATTCCAGATAAGTAGCTGTTGAAACTAGACGACAACAACAACAACAACAACAACAACAACAACAACAATAATACTCATGCTAGCAACGTGGAATTAGGATACTGTTTCTGTCATTTTCTTGTAAATGCACTATATCTAGAAGTACCTTTGTATTCAATACTTATTAACTTTATATTTCGCCTCGCCATATGCGTGCCTGCTGAATTTTAAAAATAGTATTTTTCGTGCCTCAATTTAAATGTCTATATTTCTTTTTTAGTTTATCCCAAAAAGAGTGCCTCTATTCATATTTGATAATTCTTTAATTTCAAGATTTATTTTGGACCACAAGATTTAAAGGCATATGTACACATTACACACATATTTAGTTTTAAACCATATGATTTAAAAGTCTTTCTTATTTTCTTAAACTCTATGCCCAGTCAAATCGAAACATTTAAATTGGGACATATGAAGTATTGTTTATCCAAATATAATTTTAAGGCCATCAAATTGACTTTAATTATGTTAACTGCAATAGCATATGCTGCGAATCTCCTGCATTTTAGTTAACAATAAGTAATATATAAATATAATGAAATGTGAAGTGCAAGTGTGCAACTCTTGCTTGCCATGCTGAATTTTTTTATTTAATGAACTTTCCCCTGCTGATTCAATTACTTATCCACATTATCCTCTTTCATTTATATAAAGTCTCCACAAAGTATCCGAGTTAGAATACGGGAAATATATAGTTTCTTTTTTGGGTGAAGGTGGACTGTCAAGGGGAATAAAGATTGAAGAATAGATGGTCTGTCCTCTATTTAGCAGCTTGTTAATTGGATTGCTTTATTTATTATTCTGGAATTGATATTTTAGCATATATAGTTTGAGCAAAATGCATGTACCATAGTTTTAAAGAGAACGCGATATATATATATATATATATATGTATGTTTAATCCCTTCGTATAGAAGACTTTTACTTAAGCCTTAATTTTAGCTGTTAGTAGTAAGCAGTAACTAAATAGTTACCCTATTCATATCTAAACTAAATAATTAATTAATTGGTACAAGTAAATGGCAGTTTAGGATGAAGATTTGAGATTCCGACCTAAATGTAGAAAATATCTATTTTCATAATTTCTATGTGAATTAAATTATCTTAGTCATTTAACATTTTAGCATGAATTTGATTATTACTAATTTACCATATTTTATATCCCACCATTATTCACGCCTTTTTAGATAATATGTATTCCAAGCATTATTCACATGATATATAATTTATTTTAAAATTTTATATTTACAAAATAATCTTTTCCTTCACCTAGTTTTTAATCTATATTATATTCAATATTTATTTATTTAATATGTTAGTATGTATGTTGTTACTATTTGTGTATCCTTCAAATATTGACAGATTATTATTCTATATTGCACTTATGCTCCTATTATTTATAAATTATGTAGTATGTATTATCTATATTATATTTAAAATTTATTCGTTTAATATGTTAGTATGTATGTTTCTAATATTTGTCATGTATCTGTCAAATATTGACAATTTATTAATCTATATTACACTTATAATCCTATTTATAAATTATGTAGTATGTATAAGTTAAGTTAGTATATGTATTTAGTATGCATTCACTAGTGTATTCATTTGTTATTCACTTAATAATTTAGAATATAATTCCTTATTATACATCAATTAATTGTTAAATCTCTACCGATAACTTGGCGTTATCCTTGAGGAGTGATTTGTGGAGTATTCTTTCAAGGAGACTACCTAAAATAGTACTCCATCCGTTTCAAAATGGTTGTCATAGTTCGGATTTCTAGAGTCAAACGAGTTCATTTTGACCGTAATTTTAAACATATAATCTTTAAATTTTTTGTAACGATGTTTATATATTTAGAAACTACATAAAAAGTACTATAAGTCACAATAATTAATAATTTAAAATATTTAAAAGACGTATGAAAATATTGCGGTCAAAGTTAAAGTCGCTTGACTCTCGAAATCCGAACTATGACAACCATTTTTGAAACGGACGGAGTACATATTACCCATTGTGATCCTGATTTTTTGCTAGTTGGTGAGAGAAAAAATCTCCATTTTAAATGATGGCTTCCAATATTTGTGGGTTCCTGGTTTTGTGCTAAACTTTGGTGAGAGATTTTTTTTTAAATTAATTTTATACTCATTTTCTTATGGCTAGTTTATGTTAGGGCCAATTAAAAGCTATTATACTATAATGGATGGTTAATTATATTTTTTTACCCTATTAAGTATTGAAGGAAAAAAAATCCAAACAGATGATGTTTTGAAACCATCATGTTATTAACCCATTAACTAACTAACTAACAAAACAACATACTCAATATTAACCTACAAGTGGGATTGAAGGAGTGAAGTGTACGAAGATCTTACATCTACCTTGGTTAAGGTAGATATGTTGTTTTTCATTGACGATCAGCTCAAGAAAAGCATTTTGTAAATTCCAATAATTAATCCATCTGGGATGAAGAGTTATTAATCCAAGTTTGTTCAAAGAAGAAGTGTGGATCACTCATGGACTTATGCTAACATTAAGTAACAATATAGACGTTCAATCAGGGCTAGAGCTGCATGTAGCTTTTGGCTCATACTCTATGTATATGTCAAACATTTATTAAATATGTAAAAATATCAAATTTCAAACGTGGTAACTCAAATAGTCAATGGGTTAAGTGATATTTCGAACCTATACTCAAATCCGGCTTCACCTCTTCATTCAATAGAAAAGAGAAAGATAGAAAGAGAATTTGAGTAAAAATCTTACTCTAAATAAAGTGATATCAAAAGGAATTCCAAAACTAAAAACAAACTAAAAAAGAGCGAAAAGAACTTGAAAAAAGGCTTTTGACAGCTTTTTTACTTTGAGAATTTATTATAATGGTATGGCTTTTGATTATTGAAGTATATTAAAAACAGACTTAAGCAATTTTGTTCCAACTTAGGAAAGTTTCTGGGGCTTATAACCCATATGAATGCTTGGAGGATTGGGACTTATTCCTAAGCAAGCACCAATTAGGCTGGGACTTTACGCCCACCTCGCATACAAAATGCCTTTTAAACACTGATCACTTACAGGATCATCTGGAAAAGTTGGTTTTAGAGCTGTTGCATATTAAAGATGATTAATTAAGGTAAGACAAATTTACAGAAACATTACATTCACAATAAGTCATGTAAGGAGAGTTGGACTACAAATATATACGCCATACTTAATTTTTTTTTTTTCTGGTTGAACCATGCAGGTTGTTCTAGCTAATTGTCATCAACTTAGTTCCTTCTACCATGAACACAATCACGATGATGATCACAAAGCTCCAGCATCGTCGCATCTGATAATCTTTTCCCACCCCTTGAAAACTACACTTGTGCAATAAAGGCTGTAAGCATTGTTTAATTTTGTGAAGAAAGTCGGGCAGCTGTTATTGGAATTTTATGACAGCATGTGCTAATTTGGACTAAAACAGCACCAGTATGACATGATAGTGCTCCAACTTAAAGAAAAAAATTAGGACAATTTTTTTTTTTTAAAAATTTAAAGTCCATACTTGAGGTGACTATTAGCCTTTTCCTCTGGGATATGCTCCTGATCCTGCAAATGTAAGCTATCTGCGGATTGATGTGGTGTTGTGTTGAACGAACACTGATACAATCAGCAGGACAGTTATCACAAGACTGATAAATGCTTCTATTGAGTAGAGAGGTGAAAGAGTAGTCTTTTCAGAATCTATAAGTTAAGGCCAAAAGAACACAACACACCCCTAGATATGCTCCCTCTTTAAGTACAATGATCAATAGCTTGATCACATTGAAAGATTCTTTTTACCGTTCCACGTAGCTCACATCCAGGTACCACCAAATGGCTGCGGAGATGGCAGAATGAATCAGAAGACGATTTTGTCTCACCAAAGAACAACATCAAGTTGGGGCAGAATATGTACAACTTGCAAAAACTAAGATTTCCTTAATAGATGTGGGGAGCCTAGGAATTCTAGCAAAGTGTCCATGTCATTTACATTCAGTATGTCAACATCAAAAGTATTGGCATGAGATGAGTTTAAATTGGAGTAATATGGTTAGTGGGGATTTATATAGCCAACCCCAACTTGTTTGGGATTGAGGTGTAGTCGTAGGTGTTGTATGTTACCTAGAATGCCAGATAAGTACAAAGATCTAACCCTATTAACCCGCTTAAGGTCTGAGAACTGGTACAACACCACTAATCTCACTGTCTGCAGGGAAGTCCTCTAAAGGCTGAGATAATTATTGATATAAGCAACTGGAGATGTGGGCTGAGAAGATGACTATACAGAGGATGACGGTGAAGCATTGCTAATATTAGCATCTCGACCAATATCTGTATGCATGGGTAACTGGCAAAGGCGCTTAAAGTTTGGCGGTAGTTGCAAGGGTTCATGGACTATAACACCCTCGCTATCTGAGGCAAGACGTTTCCTCGTCACTTGAGAATTGTCATCTCCTTGAGACTCAGCAAGTGCAGAATTTATAGCCTTTTCCTGCGAGCAAGTTTGTTACAGTATGAACACAGACCTAAAGCTTGATTTTTTGACTTTGAATTACTATCTATGTTCAAGAGAAAAAAGAGATGAGTACATACTTGGTCTTCAAGAGTACAGTGTCCATTGTCACATTCCTTCTTAACTAGCTCTTTTGACTGTAGCACATTGTTCTTCAGGAGCGGCACTGGTGGAAACAAGTCAACAAGTTCATACTCAAACATGTACTTAAGTGCAAGCGGCCACAGCTCTTTCCTGATTAGCTTTTCGATAAAGCCTATGAAATATATATAAAACAAAAACTCAGTTGTACAAAAGAAGAGGCAGTTCATGTTAATAGGAAAAGGACAAGGTTTTGGTAGTGGACGCGAATCTTACACACCAATTGAAGTGTCAAATAATAGATCAGATGAAAAAGGCTGTAGCAACTAGCATATATTTTAGAATCTCTGTTCAAGAAGTGTCCAGGAAATGCATGTTAAATGAAAGTAATTTTTTATTCTTTTTTGCAGAACGAATAGTGTTCCGATAGTAGCCAAGGCCTTATACTCACAGACAACAAACCCCCATCGAAAAGAACATAGAACAAAAACAATGAATTTCCTAAATATGAACTTTTCTAATATATTAGCATCAAAGACCTATCAATTACTAAATATGAGAATAAACAAATCAAAACAAAGATAAGTACCTATTAAAAATAATGTCAAGTTAATTATTTTCTGTGCTCCAGATCAGAAGTTCAGAAAATTACCAAACGGCGCTACAAGGTGAGAACAGAAAAGACTATGATAGACTCAGTTTCAAATATCAAGATCCATTTAAGGGTACCATTTGTTTCTGCCAAATAACATAAAACATTAATTCGACATGTTCTCAAAGAGATGAAAACTATCAAAGAATATGTGCATATACATGAATATAGGTAAGAGGCAAAGAATGACAGAGAGCAAGAGCATACATGGGACCATATCTGATAATCCAAAGATTTTGAACAGATTAACTGCCTTCTTAGAATAATAAACATTCTTCAAGAGACCTCGAAGCTCGTGTGGGTCAAAAGAGGACCACAATTCGTAAGTAGCTAAAAGATGCAAAAAGCCTAAGACATCTGCAGGATTCATCTGTGATCTGATTAGAGTTGCTCGCCACTCAACTGCAAACACAATAGCCTCTGCTTGAATCTCAGGTCTAATTTCTGGAGAAACCTCCCTCAGTTCTTCCAACAAATCAGAGAACCTCTCCATAACTGATGGGGCATTCTTAAGCTTGCCCAAGTTTGCAGAATAACATTTACGCAATGCATCCAGAACAAGCTTTGCAGGAGATGATGTGCAATGGATAAAACTTAACGCAGAACTCGAGCATAAATTGCATTCTTGGCATCTCATTTCTACATTATTGCAAAGAGGTTCAGTTCTAGAGTGAGGCACAGATTTCTCAATTACTGTCAAGGGAGAGAAATTGTCTTTCCCTGAGAAGGAAGAAATAGAACACAATCTGAATGAACATTCAATAATAATATATACTATGCAAATAATGTCCAGTAATAGAAGACTTACCTGAAATACCAAGTACATGAAAAATCTGAGATGCAATCCCATAATGTGCTACAGTGCAGCACAAATTTTTGAGCTCATCTCTGTCAAAGGCAGATGCCAACCTGTAGGCACCTACTAGAAGCAGAAAAGCCAAGATTGCCTGATGGCTTTCTATTTCAGCTATCATCTTTGCTTTCCAGTCCAATGCAAGCTTGGTTGCTTCTAATTTAGCCTCTGGCTTAATCTCTGTTGAGAGTCTCATTAGGTGTTCTAATAAAAGGATGCAACTTTTCCTGATAATAGTCTGATCAAGTTCAGTCTCTTCTTTGCGAGGATCGAGAGGACAAAATCCTTCAAGTGCTTCCAACACAAGCATCCCTGGGTCAGATGACATTTTGAGAGCTCTAAGGATTTCAATCCACAACAACTCGTGCTCTTCGCTGTGGTCATTTAAGAAACTCTGCAAATTCTTCCCACCCATGTTCATGAGGATGAAGGCCATGGCATCAGAATGACCAAATACGCATTTGGAGGACCTTCCAGAGAACAAGTCATAGCTGAGGGCATTAGTATCTATTGGAAAAGATGGACTAGTTGATGTCATCTGTTTCAACTGAGTCTGCTGTGGCATTTGACCACTAGGGATGAAAGGTGAATTAGTTTTATCTGCCTCACGTTGCACAGGTGCATATTGAGATTGACGATTGTGATCCACAATGCACTGTACATCACAATGACTAGAGATAGCACTGACTTTGTCCACTGCTACATCGTCAATTGGATCAGTCTTCAGATTATTATTAGCAATAGTTTTCAGTTGCTTCTCCTTCTCCTCAAGCACTTTAAACTGAACTTCATTGTGTTCCTGTATCTTTTTAAGCGCCGCATCATTCAAGCTTTGCTTGCATCCTTGCTCAATTTGGAATTTCTTATTTTCTAATAGAAATCCATCTAAGCATTTGTTCATAAAAACCCCAGCTGAATCCAGTTTCTTCTCCCTAGAATAAAGTTTTTTTAAGCATTGCCTATATGCTTTTTGAACAGAATCAAGTTCTCTCTCCGTTAACCAGAGTCTCTCCTTGAACTCTGTTTCCTGTAGTTCAAGTTTCTTCTTAACTGTATCCAAACTCTTATCCTTGAGCTCAAGCTCCTTTCTGATCAAGGACAGGTTCTCCTCCTTAACTCCTAAGTCTTTCTTCATACTGTCCAAGCAATTTTCCATTATTGTAAGTTCTTTCCTCCAAGAGTCCAAGCCCCTTTGTTTAGTTTCAAGTTCCTTCCCCAATGACTCAAAGATCTTTTCCTTAAGTTGAACTTCTGCCACTTGTTGATCAAGAGTAGCTGATTTTTCGCGAATCCAACTCTGCACCTTTTTTGAGACCTGGTACTTCATAAAGTTCTCCTCCTTTTTGCTAATCTCCCTGAACCTTTTCTCCATAGACTTCCCAAGACTCTCCAGCTGCTTATGCTTTAATTGACCTTCCCTCTTAAGGTGTTCCACCATCTTCTCTCTAGAATCAAGTTCTTCTAAGCGCTGCCTATATGCTTCTTTAACAAAATCACACTCTCCCTCCCTTTGGAGTCTCTCCTTGAATGAATTTAATTGTTGCTCGTGGATTTCAAGTTTCCTCTTAACTGTATTCAGATTCTCGTCCTTGAGCTCAAGTTCCTTCCTCATTGACGACAGGACATCTTCCTTGATTGTAAGTTGAGAACCCAAGTGAGTTACCTTCCCTTCAAGTTCCTTCTTCACCGAATCGAAGTTAGTTTCCTTCTCAATTAGTTCCTTTTGAATGGAATCCAAGTTATGTTCCGTTTCTCTAAGTTTCTTCTGCAAAGAGTCTAAGTCAATTTCCTTAGCTCTTAGCTCTGCTTTCACCATGACCAAAGAATTTTCCTTCACTATGAGTTCTCTCCTCACAGAATCCAAGCCCCTTTCTTTACTTTCAAGTTCCTTCTTCGTTGAGGATAGGTGGACTTGCTTGATAGTAAGTTGAGTAGCCAAGTGAGATACCTTCGCTATGAGTTCCTTCTTCACTGATTCAAAGTTAGTTTCCTTCCCCATTAGTTTCTTTTGTCGGGAATCTAGTTTATGCTCCTTTTCTCTAAGTTCCTTATCCGAAGACTCTAAGTTAGTTTCCTTCTCCGTTAGTTTCTTTTGAATGGTATCCAGATTATGTTCCTTTTCTCTAAGTTCCTCATCCAAAGACTCTTAAGTCAGTTTCCTTCTCGGTTAGTTTCTTTTGAATGGAATCCAGATTATGTTCCTTTTCTCTAAGTTCCTCATTCAAAGATTCTAAGTCAGTTTCCTTCACCCTTAGCTCTCTTTCCACCATAACCAAAGAATTCTCCTTTTCTGTATGTTCTTTCTTTGCACAATCCAAGCTCCTTTCTTTACTCTCGAATTCCTTCTCCTTCAAGAGAAAACTCTCTTCCTTCATTTGAAATTCTTTCATTTGCTGCTCGAACTTTCTCTCTTTCAAACGAAGCAAATCTGACTCCTCCCGAACCCAACCAAGAACCGTCTTCAACTCCTTAGCACGCTCCTCAAACTCCTGCTCCTTCATAAAAATCTTTTCTTGTTCAACATTCATTTTCTCCTCAACCGATTTCACAGATTCATCAAACTCCTTCTTGGCCAAAATTAAATCTTTCCACTTACATTCCAAATCATTAATTTCCCTTTCGCGAAACGCCACAAACTCTTCTTCTTTTCCCTCAATTTCTTCCCTTCTCACTTCAACAGATTCCCTAATCAAGTCAAGTTCTTTACAACTCTCTTCCACTGATTCTTGAACTGAAGCCAAATGCTTGTCCTTAGACTCAAGTTCACTAAAGCATTCTTTAATACATTTTGTTGGTAACTCCAAATCCTCTTCAAAATTCTTCCATTCCACCATTAACATTAATAATGATTTCCTTAAACCATTCTTCATTTCCTCATTGTGTTGCATTACTTCGGATATCTTATCCAATAGTACACTCATAATTACCCTTTTAAGTATATAATCTGTTCACACTTTAAGCTAACAATAGTACTATTTGTTATTATTTATTGAAATTAAGATTTCTAAAAGAAAGGGAAATGCAATGAGTGTAAAGACTAGAAAAGAGAAAACCAACCTTAATGTGTGAAAATGAATGCATAATCCCCACGTTGATTTTGCTTATGGTTTTAGGAAAGAGTAAAGTGATGCTTTTAAAAAGGGTGAACTTATTTCTTTTTAAGTTTGTTTAAAAAAGAATAATCTCTTTTTAAATTTGAAAAGAAATATTCATTTTACTCATATCTAGATGATTTGTAGCCGTACAAATATATATAATTTATTTTAAACCATAAGTTTCAAAGTCTAAAATCTAATGGGTTCATCTAAAATTGGACGAAGGGAATAGTAATATAGGAGAAAATGGAAAACTTGTCATATTGCATGTTGTGTTTTTGGTACAGTGACAACCTAGTGTGATGTGGGTCCCACTCCAGAAACATGGGAACTAGTAGTACTAAAAAGTGTATGTAGTGGGTCTTCAAGAACCAAATTGTATACGTGAATTAGTTAAATACAAAGAAAAAATAAATTTTGAACAGAATTAGTTAAAAATGACAAAAAACTGTTCAGAATACCAAGACTATATAGTATAACGTTTGCTATGTGCATCTCTGAATGGAAAGTAACTAATTCAAGAAATTTTGTACATGTGCTAGTAGTAAAGATTGATAAAGACTATAATGTGCATCTCTGAACGCTCGTCTTATCAGTTTCCAATTATTTACCAAAACATAAATTGTTCCAATGAATTTGAAACTTCTGGTGTAAAATAAGACAAGGATGTTTGTGTGGTTGTAAATCATTTCAGTAATGACAAAACTATAATTTTAAAGTTAAATTGTTACCAAATTTAAAATGCTGTCATTCTTTTTGGAACAGACGAATAAGGAAATGCTACTACATAAATTGAAACGAAGTGAGTATAACATAAGCGATTTTATCATTTTTTAACTAATTATGATTTTACATTGCTGGCATAGTGGGGAATAAATTTGTGTGTATGAAATGTGAGTTGAAGCGAAATGCATGCCCTTCGAGTTAATATTAGTTTCTATGTATATCAAATGGCATCCATCAAAGGAGGGGCACTACAAACTTAACACATATGGCTCTATTAAAGTATTTTCTGAAAATGCAGGAATAGGTGGAGGTTTTGTAACTCATTTGGCTTTGGCAACTGAATAATGATAGATGCACCACTGTTGATGTATTATTAGTTAAATGAATGAATGACATCTTTAAGTATCAAAAACAAAACAAAAAAAAAAAAAAAATTGGATATTGGCTTTTGCAGGGTCCAAGGAGAAATCCTCCACGACTCTAAGTTGTAGTATAGGCTTTATTACAGGTTTAATGATATTTGCTATCCAATATAAATTTATCGCGTTGGGAGTCAACATCGACACTTTGGACTAAGGGTATCTAATAGTCCGGTTTTAACAGGACAGAACCGGATTCGGGCTGGAAATCGGCTCAGACTGGTCAAATCGGATCGACACGGCTTACCCTCTCCCCCGGCCCGGCTCCGATACGGTCTCCCCAATTTCGATCGGATGAAACGGTATAAAATGGACCGGAACCGGTCCAGATCAATGATTTTTCAGCCGTTAACTAGCCGTTGGCAACGGCTCTTTTGACGATCTAGCTGTTGTCCAACGGAAAAAACGGCTATTTTATCCCCTCTACCACCCCATAACCACCCCAACTATTTTTTTCCTATAAATGCCATATTATTTCATCATATTTTCACACAAATCATCCAATTCTCTCAAATTCTCTACAATATTGTTATTTTGCTACTTTGGATATTTATTAAAATTATAAATTTGGCTACTTTATCAAGTTTTAATTGGAGTTGCAATCGAAGTTTTATTTGGCTATTTGGTAAAGATTTGAATTATCTAGTATTGGGTCTAATTGGAGGCGCTACTTGCTTCAAATATCAATTTGGCAATTTGTTCAAGTTTTCAATTATCAAGTATTCAACTAATTAATTGGAGTGAAAGATCAAGTTTCAACTTTATCTCAATTGTACGGTTATATTTGGTTGGTCGTTCCTACTTACTACTCTTTTATAATATTTTGTTATATATTTATTTTTTATTTGCTATAATTTGTCTCAAAGAGGTTCTATTGGAACTAGTGGTGGAAGTCGGGCACGTGGTCGTCGGAAAATACGGGTAAAAAAATTATTGGTAGCTCTAGTCAAAATTATATAGATGATTCTCAATATTATCTTGGTATTATAGCTAATTATCCACTTGATAATTATTTGATAGAAGCACATTATGGTTATCAAACCAGGGTTAATTTTGAACAAACACCACATGGTGAATTCCAAGCTAGTCCACCTGATGTTCAGTCTGATTTGCCTCCTGTAGCTCCTACTAGAGAACCGATTAAACGAAAGAATAGATATGAGGTATGGAAATTTATGGATAAGAAACGTGAAGAATAGAGGGCCGTATGCAAACTTTGTAAAATGGATTGGGCTTTTAAAACTGGGGTAATGACGGTGAGATAGGTAAAATTAGGACACACTTAGAGAAGAAGCATCCTAAAGAATGGGCAGCGAAGGCATGGGGTATTTATTTAAGGACTGAACAAGAGGACTAGCGCATGATTAGGGTTCGGGTATACAACAACAGATTAACGCAATATCAGGTAGGCTTCTTCGTTATGATGAGAAAAAGGATAGGGAAAATATTGCAAAATTAGTTGTGGTAGAGGTTTTACCCTTTAATTTACCTTCGTATACTGGTTTTGTTCGTTATATTCAGACTACATATAATCCCTCTTATAAAGGTTTTCCAAAAACTACTGTTAGAAATGATATTGTTAAATTTAAGAACGAATATAAAGATTATTTGTTTTATTTTTTTTGATAACTTTGACAGTAGAGTATATATTACTACGAATATGGGTCGTTCTACTAATAATTACGATTATATTACAATTACTGTTAAATGGATAGATCCTGATTGAGTTTTTCAAAAACATATTATTGTGTATAAAGTTGTTGATGAACCACACATGAAATTATATTTCAAATAAAGTTTCATCAATTTGTCGTGCATACTTTAACTAACAAAGTTTTAAGTATTACGGTAGATAATGCTAAAAACAACACAGAAACACTTAGAAACTTAAAACCAATTTTGAACCCCCTCCTTTTGAGGAATTTTTTCATGTTAGATGTGCATGTCATATTTACAATTTAGTAGTAAAAGATGATCCTGACTGTTTAACCAAATTATTGAAATGGTGAAAGTAGCTATTGCTTATATTTTTAGAACAACAAGCCAAGATAGAAAAAGAGAATGGGAAAGAAAATGTGTAGAATTAGGAATACCTATTAGGAGAGTCCCTGACGAGCTCTGGGAATATAGGATTTTATGCTCGTACTCTGTCAAATTATAGTATAGTTTAAGATATCGTCCCACAGAGATTGGAACCACCTAGGCTACAAATTTATATTGTCTTTGTCACTATTTGAGAGAAATAGATTGGTGAGATGAGAATTGTTTAATAGTCCTAAAAATTTAAATAACAGTAGAGTAAATATTTTATGAATTTTTAAAGTAAATAAAAGATAATAAAGATAAAGGTTGCGATACTTTGAATCAGCAAAATAAAACTATTATAATAAAATCAAGATTTCATTATTTCTTCTCCATTTAATGACATGGTCGCTTATTTCTAATACAACCAAATCACATAAAAGTAACCAATTAATAACACCTCTTTCGGTTAATGTAGTTAATCGATTGACAGTGAAACAGAGACCTTGTTCAAAGAATGATCATTTATTTCTAATACAACCACTTCACTTAACCACAATATATTAATAGCACCACTTGCGCTTATACTATTAATTTATTGATAGTCAGTGATATTAAACAATAATTGATTAATAACACCTCTTTCGATTAGTGTAGTTAACCGGCTAAAGTAATGATTTAAACAAGAAGTATCTTAGTTGAGTACACCAAGTGAGCAAAAACCTCTTTCGATTAGCTTTTACTAAATCAATAATCTTATTTGAGTCAACTCCTCCGTGAGAATTAGAATTGAAAGAAATAAGATAAAGATTATGGTTAATCCTGGTGTATAAAGATGATAAAGAGAAAACCCCAACATAAGAATATAATAAAATCAAGACTTCCATTATAAAAACTTTATCCAGCTTCAACTAATATCCCAACCAAAGTAAATTACTCCATTATGGAAAAAAGAAAATAATATTCCTACAAAGAAGAAATAATTTATAAAACTAAAACAAAGCCAATAGAAAAACGTATTTTTATACAGAAGATGGGATATCTCACTTCTCAGCAAATGCAGGCTATTTATAGAGAAACGTGCATGTCAAAAGCTTCACCGATGCAAAGCCACTAGTGCCATTGATGGCATTTCCTTGTCATTTTTCCACTAATGCGAGCCACCGATGGCATCGGTGCCTTTTTCTTCCTTTTTCCCTCTAATATGAAGTCACTAATGCCATTGGTGGCATTTCCTTGTTATTTTCCCACTAATGCGAACCACCGATAGCATCGGTAACATTTTCTTCCTCTTTCCCAGTAATGCGAACTCACTAATGCCATTGGTGGCATTTCTTCATTCTTTTCTCACTGATGGCATCGGTGATTTTCTTTTTCTCTTTTCTTGCTTTTACGTTCTTTTCTTTCCCGGAAGACTGTTTTGTGTATTTGCACAATTTGAAGATAATACCATATATTTTATATAAAAACATAAATATATATAATAATTTGTATATCTAAAATTGTATAAAATATATAACTATCAAATACCCCCCATACTTTAATATTTGCTCGTCCTCGAGTAAAGGAAACAACATAAAGTAGCAGCTAAAAACTTTAAGAAGAATGATAATTTTCGGCAAACAAGAATCAACTAAGACCAAACTTCAAGTTCAAATGATCTTTATCCGTTCTCATCTTCACCGATTGAGAATTAAAATCACAATATTTTCTAATCCCAATGTGTCTCACCAAATGAAGAGATATGCTCATAAATCACACATTATATAATATAAAAGAATAAGGGCATAGATAGAAAAATTCTCTCTCTCTCAACAAAGAAGTATCTCTAGCTATCGAAAATTACCATAGGCTTGCATATCATGTGGATCTCCACTAATGTAGGAATCTTTGAGTTGAGATTATGTAGGACTTTTATTTTGGTTGTAATGTAGGTTTAAGAACAGGTATGATATATATTAATATGAGTGACTCGAGTCCTTATAGACACCACAATACATTGACATTCAAGTATCACTTTGTTTTTCTTTTTCTAGAACAATCAACATTCTTTATTTTCATATTTTTTTCTTTGTCAGACGCCATATCTCTCTATCTTTTCCACTTATTTTCTTTTCATGATGTAGCTATCAAAAATTCTCTTTGTAGCGCTTTTTTTTTTTCTTTTTCTTTTCATTCCTTTTTTTAATTATTATTATTTTTTTTTTGAAATGACAACATTCTCAATAACGAATAAGCTCAACAATAACCATTTTGCCGTATTCTTTCACAACTATCCCCTCATAGTTTATTTTTGCATTAAAAAATATATCCCTGATATTTTTCTTTTTGTAAGTGCCAAAAAGGGAATATGGTGAATAAATAGATGTGACAACAAAAATTAGGCTAAGAGTCAAAGTTTGGTAATCAAGAAAAATAAGGGATAATTCATTAGGTTCAACGGGGCTGACTAGGGATAAAAAATATTATGGTAGGTTAATTTTGGTCATGGTTTAGCAAGGAAGGCCTACTTTCATCTCACAACTCAAAAATTTACCTAGAATTTCGCCTCAAACCACATTCAAGGCAAGTTCTGAATTTCCAAATAAGAAAGAGAACTGATAATAACCTGACAACACAATACACTTGGGATTAGCAAAAATTATAATTTTAATCACCAATAAACAAATATTAATTTGGAATGATATTCTTATAACTCAAGAATGGTACCCAATCAAATCTATTTTTCCAAAATCTCATTCTATGAAAAATCATATTTTTAGCTTATTAATTTATTGAAAATCCTAAAAGATGTTCAGTTCAAAATATTACGACCATGGCAAAGAACTGAACAAAGAAATCCATGGAAGTATGCGAAAGAAGTTATGCTAATTTTTTTTTTATAAAAAAAATACATTAAAAAAATATTATATATACAAAGTTATATATAGTATTAAATCAATAAAAGGTATAAAAGAAAAACACACCAAAATTTGAAAACACACACATATTTACATACAAAAAAAAAAAAAAATTCTTTTACCCCCACACTTAAATATTGTCAAGTCCTCATACAAATAATTTAAATGAAAAAGGAGGTAAAGGGGGTCCCCAATTTTTTTTTATTTTTTCTCCTGGAGCTTGTGAACTCCACACCCAATTCTGAATCAATTTTTCTTTTTTGCTCCTTGGGATTATTCTCAGAGTTTACTTGGCCAAGAACATCACAAAATAATTTATTGTTTTGTACGTCCCATTCTTTCTTGGCCTTGCCTCGAGTACGCATGTAACCGTTCATGGTGATCCTTAACTCCATTTCGATTTTTCACAGGGATCGGTCCATGCAGTTTCCTGAAAATCCCCAACAACAAAATCCACAGAGTCATAGTGATCAAAAGAAAATAAAAGATGTTGGTCAAAAGGATATTCAATTGTATATGTGTAATTGACCTCGCCATCCTTATTTTCTTTCAAATTAGCTATTTTTTGTGGATAAGAAAAATGGGGTATGCACTCATCACATGTTGAATTAAATTCAACCAAATCTTTATTTTCAACCATCTCTACTTGATCAGGCTTTTCACCGTGAGTGATAGATTCTTTCTCATAAGGCTCATCTTTTTGAATTGGTTCATCTTCACAAGGTATGATTTCATTTTCGGACTCACCCCAAATATTAAAGGAGATTGCCATATTTACTAACTGATTCAATTGCACTGTTAGGTTCGTAATGGTTGTTTGGTTCTGTGTAAATTTCTCTTCATTGGTTTTCATGAAATTATACACAGTTTCTTTTAAGCTCACATTCTCCTCTTGTGATGGTTGACACGTGTTCCAATTTTCATGTGAATATTGGTTGCACTCCGGATTGTAACCATATTCATTAGAATCATTGTACCTGTGAGGACTAGAAACAATGTAAGATTCTTCATAAGATGACCCAAAGAAATAAGAGTTACCTGCATCGCATTCATGAATGAAGTGATTTCCACCGCAATATTCACAAGTAATAGACCTTCGGCTAACGTAATTAATTAGTTGTTCAAGGTCTTTGATTTTTCCAGAATTTGCATAGGTGAATGTGTTACTTGTCTGACATTCAATGCTTTGGTGGTTGTCTCCACTATAGTCACAAGTAATATCTTTATGACAATATTTTTCTACCAACTCAACAAGACTTTCACTTGGATGGTTGAAGTTCATTTTTTTTTTTTTTTGGTAAGTAAACGAATTTATTACCAAGCAGTTAACGTTCAAAATACAGTTACCAGCCTAACTACCATCTTGTACTTCCTAACAGCTCCTATTACATATTCCTTTTAACATTAACAGTAAAAATCTAGCCTAGTAAGTATCTTGCTCAGCCTGCTCCTGGTGCTTCCTCTGTAGTGTATTTCGTGTATAATTGTGCGAACAATGGAGTCTGTTTCTCTCATCAGCTGTTGAAAGACTTGCATGTTCCTTTCCTTCCACACATGGTAAATTGTTTCTGCAACTGCCATTCTATAGATTTCAGCTTCAAGCTTTTTGTTCCTAGCATGTTTCACAGCCCAGTCGACTTCAGCATTCCAGTCTAGTGCCTGCCTATGAATACCTTGCCATACCAGAATCCTTTCCCAGATGGTCTTTGATACTGGGCAAAGGAAGAAGAGGTGATCATGGGTTTCCATTTCTTTTTGACAGAGTGGGCATTGGGCACAATCCACAATATTCCATTTCATCAATCTATCTCTAGTGGCCAACCTCCTATGTAGTGCCAATAACAGGATGAAGTGCATTTTTGGGTGGATAAAGTTGTTGCAGGTCAACTTTCTCCATGGTGCCTTAGCCAGCTCCCCTCTCATAGATGTGTAAACTCTCTTTATAGAGAATAGTTCAATTCTATGCAGCTCATCCTCTTCAAGCGGCCCATCCAGGTACTTCTTTGTACTTATTATCTTCTGCACCATCCATGAAGCCTGCTTTGCTTGAACTTGCCATATAGGTTTCCCTTTAATGTAATATGTGTGCACCCACTGGACCCAGAGTCTATCTTTCTTCTTGCTGAGACACCACAACAGCTTGCATATGGCTGCCTTGTTCCATTGCTTAATGTTAATCAGATTCAGTCCTCCTGCTACTTTAGGTTGGCATAGCTTTTCCCATGACAGGAGAGCTTTTTTTGATGGAGATACTTGACCAGTCCACAAAAACTTCCTGCATATGCTTTCTACCATTTGAACAATCTTCTTAGGTAGCACAAAAATCTGAGACCAAAATGTTTGCATAGAAATTAGCATTGACTTGATTAGTTGGATCCTTCCTCCATAGGAGAGGAATTTATTGGTCCAGGATGTGATCTGATTCATCATCTTATCCAGCAAAGGCTGACATTGGCCTATTGTGAGTTTCTTTGAGCTAAGGGGTACACCAAGGTATCTAAATGGCAGCTCAGCTTTGACAAAGCCTAAGCTGCTTAATATTTCATTCTGTGTTTGCATGTCCACACCCCCAAAATAGATGGAACTCTTCTTTGTGTTAGCCTGTAGTCCTGAAGCAAGTGAGAATTCTTGGAAACCTTGGAAAAGGAGCTGGGCAGAGATAAGATCTCCTCTGTAGAACATCAGTAAATCATCAGCAAAGCTTAATTGGATTATCTTCAGTCTTTCACATCTAGGGTGAAAATTAAAGTCAGGGTTCTTGTCTAGCTGCTTGAGTCTTCTAGTCAGATATTCCATAGCAAGCACAAACAAAAAAGGTGACATAGGGTCACCTTGCCTCAGTCCTTTCCTAGCTGGGAAGGGTTTGGTAGGCTTGCCATTTACTAGAAAGGAGTAGGATACAGTTGCTACACACTGCAGAATCCACTTCACAAATCTGTCAGGAAAGCTAAGGCAGTGCAGGATCTGTTCTAGATATGGCCATTCAACAGAGTCATAGGCCTTCTTCATATCAACTTTGAGCACGCATCTGGGGGATGTACCCTTCCTGTTATATCTCTTCACTAGTTCATGACTCAGAATTATACTATAGTGATTACTCTCCCTGGCACAAATGCAGATTGGTTCCTGTCCACTAGATGGTCCATTACTGCTTGCATCCTCTTTGTGAGTACTTTGGAAATGATTTTATAGAGGGTAGTGCAGCATGATATGGGCCTGAATTCAGCAACTTTGGAGGGGTGTTTAACCTTTGGAATCAGGGTTACTGTGGTGCAATTTATGGGGGTGTACAGCTTATCAGTTGAGAAGAAGTGGAGTACAGCTGCAGTAACCTCCTCTCCAATTATTGGCCATGCCTTCTTGAAGAAGTAGGCATTCATGCCATCACATCCAGGAGCTTTCAGATCACCTATATAAAAAACTGCTGTTTTAATTTCCTCAGGAGTAACAGGTTGCATTAGGCTCAGTTGTTGCTCCCTATTGAGTTGTGCTCCATCTCTCATTATGCTTGGGTGAATTGCAGGTATTTGTTCAGCAGCTGTACCTAATAGCTTCCCATAGAATTCTAGAATCTCCTTCTCAATGTGTTCCTGTTTGTTCACAATAGTGCCATCAGCTGCAATTAGTCTGGTGATATTATTTTGGGATCTCTTGTTCTTCACATTAGCATAGAAAAAGGATGTGTTAGCATCCCCCAGCTTCAACCACTGCACCCTTGATTTCTGTCTCATCACACCCTCTTCTATGTTTGCCCATTTCTCAAGCTCCAGTTTTACTATCTTCTCAGTCAGGACTAGCTCAGGTTGCATCTTCTATCTCAGTGTGCTTTGTATTTCCTCCAGATAGGCTCTCAATATGTTCAGTTTTTTATCAATAGTGCCTCCTTCCTTTCCTGTTAAGTTCCTGAGGCCCATTTTAACCTGTTTTATCTTCTGCCAGATGATCTTCATAGGATGGCCATGTTGAGGTTGGGTCCAAGCATCAGCTACTACAGTGGGAAAGTCAGCATGATCTGCAAGGTAGTTATAGAACCTGAAAGGCTTAGGTCCTGTTGGTCTCTCTTCCTCCACTAGGATGCATAAGGGTGAATGGTCAGAACACCCTCTGTTCATTACTACCACTTCAAAGATTTCCATTTCTAGCAGCCACTGTGCATTAACAATTGCCCTGTCAATTCTTGTGCATACATGCCCATTGGACCAAGTGTAATCAGCTCCTACTGCTTTAAGTTCAGCAGACCCAGTATCAAGCATGTACTCCCTCATGTCTTTCATTTCTGACTCTGGGGGTTGCCCAGGATTCTGTCTTCACTATTCATAACAGCATTATAGTCACCCAAAGCCAGCCAGGGTCCCTGACACATTCCATTTAGTACTCTTAGCTGTGCCCATAATTCTTTCCTGTCTTCAACTGTATGCAATCCATATATAGCAGATAGATAGAACCTCTTGTTTTGTCTCCTGAGCTTGGCATCTCCATGGATACATTGGTCTGATTTATGCAGGGGGTAAATTCTACTATCTGGGGGTCCCATAGCATTAGTATCCTTCCTCTTGGGCTCTGCTGCAAGTTTGAGCACCAGTGCCAGCTAGCCTCCATTTTTTGCACTACTCTTTGCACTTTCACTTCTTCTTTTATTCTGTGCTCCAAGATAATAACTAAAGCTACTTTATTTTTCCTAAGAAATAACTTTAACTCCTTTTGCTTATAAAGCTTATTTAGGCCTCTAATATTCCAGGAGACTAAGTTCATGCTAATATCTGGTTGGGGGCCCTCTATCTCTACCCTCCTTACTCCTCAGATCCTCTCATGCATTTCCTTTCTCCCCATTTGTCTGTTGAGTAGTGGTCTCAGTCAGTGTGCTAAAAGTATTTCCCATCTACTGTGTGTTCTCTTTAGTTGATGGGCTTATGTAGCCTCTTGTGCCTGCTTTGCCTGTTACCTGCCTCCAGCTGTTAGCTGGAATAGGTTGTTGCTCTTGAGTGTCCTCTTGTCTTGACCTGTCCCCTGCACCCTGAACCTTTGGAGGCTAGCCTGCATTCTGTGTTGTCTTTGGCCCTGTAGTTACTTTAGGAGCCAATACAGTTTTGCTAACCCACCGTGTCTTCTGTTCAGTCTGCTTGGGTTTTTGGGCTTGGGATTCATTGTCCTTCTCTTGAGCTTTACACTTATGCCCCACCTGTAGACACACTTGACAATAGAGGGGCTCCCATTCATAGCTTATAGCTTGTTCAAATACCCTGCCATTTGGATCCTTTAATTTCACAGATCTTGGTAGCTCACAAGTGACATCCATTTGCACCATTAGCCTAGCATATGAGATCCTTGCTATGCTTGATGTGCATTCATCCGCATACATTGGAACCCCCAGGGCACTCCCAATTTTACTCAAGGAGCTTAAACTCCAATAGTTCAAAGGCAGATTATGTAGCCTAATCCAAAGAGGGACTGTGTGCAAGATCTCAACATCAAAATCAAAATCCGCAGTCCATAGTTTTAGGATTACTGGCTTACTAAATATAGAATATGGCCCTGAGCACATCACTGCATCCCTATCTTCTATAGAACTAAACTTGATCACAAAGTAGTCATTATTATGGTAGTACACCTTTGGTTTAGAGACAAAGTTCCATTGAGTAGCCATAAACCTATCTAGGGCAGCAAAAGTGGGGGATTCCCCTAGGACATACATGATTAGGGCACATTGCCATTTCCCTGTTTCTAGCTCAATATCTTTCTTACTTAGCTCTACAATTTTTTCACCTTCTTTCACACTCGGAGCAATGAAGCTCAGGTTCTTACCTCGCGCAGCCAGTCGATTACCAGTGAACAAGCTATTCCATTGTTTCTTCCTTGCTTCAGTGTCAGTTGGTTTGTTCACCCCTGCATCTTCTCCTTCATTTACTTCCTTGATTATCCCTATTTCAACATTTGGCGTGAGGTCAAGTTTCCTTTGTGTCTGCTTAGTATGGGCCATGTTAAGTTCAGTGAGTGCAGAGTTGGCAGCTACTGTTTGGTTATCATCTAAGCTGGATTCAGTTATTTTGTTAAATTGGGGTTGTTTTGATGAGCTTGCTTGATTTTCTCCTATAGGTTTTGGTGTTGCCATTGCGTTTGAGGTCTGAGCTAAGATTGGCCACTCCTCCAGCATACTTTCCTCCACCAGATTCTTGCTAGTACTTTGGTTGTAATTTTGTTCTATTATGTTGGATTGAGCTTCCTTCCTCGTCATTTTATTCTTCATTGTGCTCTTTGTTTTTGTTTTCTTGGCCGAGTTGCGAGGCCGGCCTCGTGCCATTTTCCGGTGGGCGCACTTTAGCAAAGCACGCTATCGTGCGCCGAGAGAAAAGTTCATTGTAAGTCAAGGTCCTTGAAGTTCATTTTCAGAACGGGTGACAAGAGTTCATATTCATATTTTTTTTAAAAAAAGAAAATTTTGTCAAGTTTTGTTTCCTAACACTTTTCAGATACTAGGAAGCAAAATACTTGAAGAAAAAAAAATCTCAAAGTAGTAATAAGACAATTAATCTGACGTAGATGCTTACCATTCCCCAGCAACGGCGCCAAAAATTTGACGAGCTCTGGGAATATAGGATTTTATGCTCGTACTCTGTCAAATTATAGTATAGTTTAAGATATCGTCCCACAGAGATTGGAACCACCTAGGCTACAAATTTATATTGTCTTTGTCACTATTTGAGAGAAATAGATTGGTAAGATGAGAATTATTTAATAGTCCTAAAAATTTAAATAACAGTAGAGTAAATATTTTATGGATTTTTAAAGTAAATAAAAGATAATAAAGATAAAGGTTGGGATACTTTGAATCAGCAAAATAAAACTATTATAATAAAATCAAGATTTCATTATTTCTTCTCCGTTTAATGATATGGTCGCTTATTTCTAATACAACCAAATCACATAAAAGTAACCGATTAATAACACCTCTTTCGGTTAATGTAGTTAATCGATTGACAGTGAAACGGAGACCTTGTTCAAAGAATGATCATTTATTTCTAATACAACCACTTCACTTAACCACAATATATTAATAGCACCACTTGTGCTTATACTATTAATTTATTGATAGTCAGTGACATTAAACAATAATTGATTAATAACACCTCTTTCGATTAGTGTAGTAAACCGGCTAAAGTAATGATTTAAACAAGAAGTATCTTAGTTGAGTACACCAAGTGAGCAAAAACCTCTTTCGATTAGCTTTTACTAAATCAATAATCTTATTTGAGTCAACTCCTCCGTGAGAATTAGAATTGAAAGAAATAAGATAAAGATTATGGTTAATCCTGGTGCATAAAGATGATAAAGAGAAAACCCCAACATAAGAATATAATAAAATCAAGACTTCCATTATAAAAATTTTATCAAGCTTCAACTAATATCCCAACCATAGTAAATTACTCCATTATGGAGAAAAGAAAATAATATTCCTACAAAGAAGAAATAATTTATAAAACTAAAACAAAGCCAATAGAAAAACGTATTTTTATACAGAAGATGGGATATCTCACTTCTCAGCAAATGCAGGCTATTTATAGAGAAACGTGCATGTCAAAAGCTTCACCGATGCAAAGCCACTAGTGCCATTGATGGCATTTCCTTGTCATTTTTCCACTAATGCGAGCCACCGATGGCATCGGTGCCTTTTTCTTCCTTTTTCCCTCTAATATGAAGTCACTAATGCCATTGGTGGTATTTCTTCATTCTTTTCTCACTGATGTGATCCACTGATGGCATCGATGACTTTTTTTTCTCTTTTCTTGCTTTTACGTTCTTTTCTTTCCCCGAAGACTGTTTTGTGTATTTGCACAATCTGAAGATAATACCATATATTATAAATAAAAACATAAATATATATAATAATTTGTATATCTAAAATTATATAAAATATATAACTATCAGTCCCACAAGAAGTTTGTACTAGATGGAACACTTTATATGTTGCATTAAATGTTGCTTATGAATATAAAGATCCAATTTCATAAATGTATAATAAGCATTTTATTGAAGCCTATCACCTTAAAGATGACGATTGGAACCTTTTTGCTCATCTCCTTCAGTTTTTAGAAATTTTTTATCACGCTACTTTAGAATTTTCTGGACAATATTATCCAACTGGTCCTATCATGTTATATTATATCACTGGAATATCAGAGCTATTGAAAGAATATAGGAAATATGAAGTATATAAAGTGGTTGTAGAGTCTATGATTGAAAGATTTAGAAAATATTTTTTCCCTATTCCTCTTCTTTTTTACATTTCTTCTGTGTTGCATCCTACTTTTAAACGTACGTTAACTGAATGACTTGTTAAAGAAATATATACAAATTTAGAAATTACTCCTACTGAAATTGCGACTAATGGATTTCCAAGTGCAGAAGAGGCGTGTTCTAAATTTTTTGCAGATATCATATTTGTTTATGAAAAGTATAGAGTTTAGGCAGACAGTGCTACACCAACTGCACAAATACAATCCACCGGTGAAAGTTCTTCTCAAATGGGCAAAAGGTCAGTGGGGATGAGCACTTTTGGCAGATTTTATGAAGCATTGCTAGAAGAACATGACGAGTACGGGGAGCAATATAACGAGTTCAAGTTTATTTACTTCAATATTCAAAGAAACTTAAAGATTTTGGAAGTCATCAATTGTTAGATTACTGGAAGCTTCAAGAACCGCAATTTCCAACTTTTGCAAAAATGGCCCGAAATATATTAACAATTAAAGCTTCATCAGTTGCATTGAAAAATACTTTTAGCCAAGGAAGATAACAAATTGGAGATCACAGATATTCGTTGAAGGAAGAGTCAACGGAGACAACCGTTTTATTGAAGGATTGGATCAGAGCCGAGCGAACAAACTTTGGACAACCAGAAGTTAATGAGAAAAAAGATAAGAAATATCTCGATCAAATTTTAAACGACCGAACAAGCGAAGGGAGTCAAACCGAAAATGACGAAGAAGAAGAAGACGAAGAATGACAAGCACCAATTCCTAAAGAAAAGCCTACGACTATCCCAAAAAATTAGCCAATATGTTTAAAATAATTTAATTTTCTAAATTAGGAATTTGAAATTACAAGTTTGAAAGTTTGCCTATGTAGTATGTACTTTGCACTACTTATGTTTTAAATAAGTATCAATAAAATTGCTCCAAGTCTTGGAATTTCATCACAACTCTTGTCTTTTTTTTTTTTTCCTTTTTTAATTCATTCTTTGCGCAAAAAATAGTACAATTAATTTACTAGTTTCTAAATTAATTCAAAGTTTGAACTTATCAACTTAATTCAAAATTTGAAATTATCAAATTAATTCAAAGTTTGAAATTATCAAATTAATTCAAAATTTGAATCTAATTTTAAAGTTTGAATTAATTCAAAGTTTGAAAAAATATTTAAAGTTTGAATTAATTCAAACTTTGAACTTTGAAATAAACTAAACTTTCCAAATATATATATAATTTTTAGTAATTTATTGTTATATTTTATAATTTAAAAATAATCCACAACTTAAAATAAAACTGTAAAAGACAAAAAAAATAATAATCGGCCAACCGGGACGAATTTTGAATAAACCCATTCGAAATATAGTCGTTGGCCAATGGCGAAAAATGAATATATTTTCCTCCCCACCCCTCCTAATGCTTGCATACCCCCCCTCCCCCCACAATCTATTTTTATCTATATATACCTTATTATTTCATCAATTATATCACAATTCATCATTTTCTATCTATTTCTCTCAAAAATTACTATCAAATACTATTTTCTAAATTTCTACCAAAAACTTATAGTGGCTAAAAATCAACCTATTGGTGATCCTTGTCAAAATCAACGCTAGGAACGACGACGTCGATCCGCAGTATGAGAATTTATTACCAAAAAAATTGAAACTCATATTGCTAAATGTAATATTTATGGGAGATAGTATCAACTTTACACTAGTGGTGGATATTTATAAAATATTTTTTTATAACTCTTCTATGTTTAAAATATTTTTTATAACTCTTCTATTTTAATTTTTTATCATTGTATTTGTCTTAAAAAATTAAAATATCATGAAAATCCGCCGAATCGGACCGGTCCGGACCGAAAAAATCGACCTAGCCGGTACCGCGGCCGGTCCTGATCCAGCACGCAATTTTTCAACTGGAAGAACCGGACCGGAATGGCCGGTTCCGGCGAGTTTCTTCCACTCCAACAGACTGGACCGGATCGAAACCGGTAAGAAAACCAGTCCCGGATCGGACAGCGCCGTTGGACAGGCCTACTTTGGACATCCTTAATAGGTTAAAGTCACCTGCACCATCTGACTCCCATGTCTTACTTTATTGTAGGTGCACTTGTACTTACTACTCCACGTGTACAGAGAGCAGAACAAAGTAGCTGATCATTTGGCACATTATGGTGTCGAATTGCAAGTAGAGAGTACTCCCAAACTTTTTGATAAACCAAAACTTTTTGTGAAGAATGTATACTTAGTAGATAATCAAAGGCTCTCTGACTACTTGTTATGTTGATTCTGTAAATTGTAAAACTATCTGACGCCCAACAATTATGTTTTGACCAATCCATAGTGCATCAGAACGGTTTCTCTTATTTTTATAATAATCCAGTAGCAGCTCCTCAGCACTCTGCCAACCACTATAATTGAGGACTTAGATAGTACTAATTGTGTCGAAAAAATCATACCACTTGTAATTATGGAAGTAAAAGGCCTACTGGTCCAAATGAAATAAGCCCAAAGAGCAACAGGCGCTAAACAAAGGACATGCCAGCTTCTTCAGCTACGACGTACAAGCCGCATGGGCGCAGGACTGATAGTCTTATTTATGTTGTTTAGCTGCCTTAGGTTTAACCTTACTTCTACCTAGGGTAAAATTAGGGCAACTGCCTTTATTTTTTTTTAAACCCAACCCCTTCCCCTCTCTCGGAACAAATAGTGGCCCTCCCACTTTTTGCTCATACAGTGTCTTGAACTCACAACCTCTTAAATGTAGGTAGATGATGCTTACCATCTGAGCAACCCTCACTTGTCGGCAACTGCCTCTTGTAATGGACCAAAGGCCTAAAAAATATTGTTGTACAAGATTTAGAATTGGGTAAAATCTATCCTATAAATACCTCATTCTCCCTTACGTAATTCACACGCTGGAATTCGACTCGAATCCTACTTCTTTATTTGGTATTAAAGCAATACAAGGCTACCTTATTTATTTTTTTTAAATATATGATGATTGCATGTTGCCTAAATACATAAATTAATTAGTTTCCTATAAATCAAGTTTTACGCAAAAATAGTTTGGCGCCAACTGATGCCTAGATAATTTCTGGTTATTCTGAAGAAACATATTAACTATGTCGCAAGACAACGATGGAGTCCCGTACGTTGCTGCCCTGGGAACAGGCGAGGCGGCCAAGGAACTCAACAGAAAGGAAGTAGATCCAAACAATGGCAAAGTGAATCTGAAGGTGGATGACGACCAAAGTGACTCTGAATCCTAATCTCTGGTGCGAAAGAGAAAAATTAGTATGAAAGACGGATTGAAACGAGCTTTGGAGAAACTCATTGAGGCACAATAACAACATTCAATACTAATGGATGACACACTGTCTAAGCGCCTGGAGGAAGCTTTTAGAAAGACAACGCCACCACCAGAATGCCCACGAGGATCAAGGCCTATAGGAAACATGCTGGATTTCGTGGAATGACGGGTTAACCTCAATGCACCGCTAGAAAGTTCTGACACTGCCAACGTCCCAACAACACCAAAGACCGCTTTCGAGGAAGATGTACTTAGACAACTGAAGGAGCAGAGTGACAGGAAGGATCAAATACCATGGGCTCCCCTAATGTTGAAGAAGATCGATAAGGACAAGTCCACCAAATAACCCTACAAATTGAGTGCCGCTCCGCTTTGCTTTGGTTCCAAAGAAGTTTCATCTACTTGACATACCCAGGTATGAAGACACTATAGGCCCGAGCAATTATGTGGTTGCCTACGTAACGACATTCAAGAGTAATAAATTTACAAAGGAGGAAATTCAGTCCGTAATGGTAAAAAAAAATTTCACTACCTTGACCAAAAGAGCTTTGATATGGTACACTCAACCCCCGAGGGGTCAATTGGATCATTTGCTTAGAAGCAATTCTGTTCGTAAAAGCGTATTAAGGTACCCAAAAGCGATAAAAAGTGATGGAAGATATCTTCCATATTTTCTTTTAGTAAATAAAAGATTTTATTACCAGGGAAATATTGTTGGTAGAATAAGTCAAAGATTGTGTTAGTTATTTAGATTTCTTTGTTTGCCTAATATTTAGGAGATTAGTTTGTTTTGTTACCTAGAATCTAGCAAGTAGTTCCTATAATCTTGTTATTTTCTGTTGCTGTAATTGCCTATAAAAGGGCTGATTATTATTAATAAATTATAGCAGGAGCAGCAGCTCATTTTGAGTCCATAAAACTATATCTTTCTTCTTCAAACACTTACTGATATTCATTTCTAAGTTTCACTTTACTTTGTTCTTGAATTTCATCAGCTGCACTAATTTTATACAGTAACTATCAGTGGTATCCGAGCTAGGTTCAAATATTTGTGAGTGAAACCCGCAAGGAGAGAGAATTGCAGCAACAACAAGAGAAAATATGGCTTCAGAAAATTTTGTGCAGGCAGCTATTCCTCGCTTTGATGGTCACTATGACCATTGGAGCATGTTGATGGAGAATTTTCTAAAATCGAAGGAGTATTCGCAAGTGGTAACATATGGAGTAGAAGAACCAGCAGCACGCATAGCAGTGTCAGCCGCACAAAGGGCTGAAATAGAAGCAGCAAAGTTGAAGGACCTTAAGGCGAAGAATTACCTTTTCCAAGCAAATGATCGCTCAATCTTGGAAACTATTCTTTCTAAAGATACTTCTACGCAGATATGGGACTCTATGAAGAAGAAATATCAAGGAACGGCAAAGGCAAAGAGGCAGCAGCTTCGAGCACTTCGCTCGGGGTTTGAACTCTTCGAATGAAATCTGGAGAGCCAGTTACGGACTATTTTTCACGGGTGATGGCAGTCGTCAACAAGATGCGGATCCACGACGACAAATCAGATGAAGTTACAATTGTTGAAAAGATTCTTCGAACTATGACACCAAAATTAAACTTTGTGGTCTGTTCTATTGAAGAATCTCATGATATTGATCTGCTTTCAATTGATGAACTACAAAGCTCTTTGTTGATCCATGAACAGAAAATTACTCAGCAAGAAAAAGAGGAGGTAGCGTTGAATGCCTCAACAGGAAATCATTCCGGAGATCGAGGGAGTAACAAAGGCAATGGTAGAGGCAGAGGAAGAGGCAGTAATGGTCGTCATGGAAATTATCAACAAGGTCAACATCAAGACAGTCAAGGTAGAGGAAAAGGACGGGGTGGCTACAACTCAAAGTCATTCGACAAGTCAAAAATTGAATGTTACAGATGCCATAAGTTCGGTCATTATAAATCAGAGTGCCGAACAAATTTGTCTAAATTGAGTAGTGAGGAAACAAATTTTGCAGAACAATAGCAAGAAGAGATATCTTTGTTGATGGTTTGCCATGCTAAGGAAGAAACTCATAAGAACTTATGGTACTTAGACACTGGTTGCAGCAATCACATGTCCGGAGATAAATCTACTTTCTCTAGTCTGGATGAGTCTTTCCGTGATAGCGTGAAGTTTGAAGACAATTCTAAAGTCTCTGTGATGGGTAAAGGAACAGTGAAGATCCCGACGAAAGAAAATTCCACACATACCATCTCTAATGTCCTTTTTGTTCCAGATTTAAGGACAAACTTTCTTAGCATGGGTCAACTTCAAGAGAAAGGGTATGAAATCTCCATAAAAAATGGAGTTTGCAGGATCAAGGATAAAGCTTTGGGTTTAGTTGCTCAAGTTAACATGACAACTAATCGCATGTTTCCTTTATATCTCCATAACACTTCTCATTCTTGCTTCACTGCAAGATTGATGGAGGAAGCTTGGCTATGGCACTTTCGATATGGGCACTTGAATTTTAATGGACTGAAGACACTTTATCAGAAGAATATGGTGTCCGGCCTTCCGAAAATTGATATTTCATCTCAAGTATGTGAGGAATGTATTGTTAGCAAACAACCTCGCAGTCTATTTTCACAAGGAAAGTCATGGAGGGCTAAGAAGAGATTGGAGCTTGTTCACTCTGATATTTGCGGGCCAATAAACCCAATTTCAAATGGAGGTAAAAGATATCTGATTACTTTCATTGATGATTATAGTAGAAAAATATGGGTTTATTTTTTGAAGCAAAAGTATGAAGCATTGCTAGCCTTCAAGAATTTTAAAGTTCTTGTTGAAAAAGAGGTTGGTATGTCCATAAAGGTTCTTCGCACAGATCGTGGTGCGGAATACAATTCACTTGATTTTGTAGCTTTTTGCGAGACACATGGAATTAAGAGACAACTCACGACAGCATACACACCACAACAAAATGGTGTTTCTGAAAGGAAGAATCGTACTATATTTAACATGGTGCGGAGTCTTTTGTTAAAAGGTTGTGTTCCGAAAAGTTTTTGGCCTGAAGCAGTTAACTGGAGTGTTCATTTGTTGAATAGAAGTCCCACACTTGCTGTTCAAAATCTTACTCCTGAAGAAGCTTGGAGTGAGCGCAAACCAAATGTTGATTATTTCAAAATTTTTGGCTGCATTGCTTACGCTCATATTCCAGATCAAAAGAGGAGTAAACTCGATGATAAAGGAGAAAAATGTGTCTTTCTTGGTGTTAGCAATCAATCAAAAGCTTACAAGCTTTATAATCCTAGCACTAAGAAAATCATCATTAGTCGTGATGTTGTCTTTGATGAAGAAAAGACATGGCCCTGGAATGAAAAAGGTATTGAACAAAGTTCAAATATTCTAGCAGATTTTGATAGTGATGACAAGAAAGGGCAGCTTAGGGAAGAAGTTGAACCGCCACCAGCAGATCCACAATCAGCTCCAGTAGAAGTTGGCAATTCATCTTCTACAACGGTAGTTACTGCAGAAAGGCCACAACGTAATAGGAGAAGACCTGCATGGATGATTGACTATGAAGTACCTATAAGTGATCAGTTTGATGACTCACTGACATATCTTGCTCTTTTTGCTGATTGTGATCCAACAAGCTTTGAAGATGCAGTCAAGGAATCAAAATGGCGTCAAGCTATGAATGATGAAATCGCAGCAATTGAAAAAATGATACTTGGGAGCTGACTGATCTTCCAGAGGGTCATAAAACGATTGGCGTTAAATAGGTATACAAGACAAAATTGAAGGAGAATGGTGAAGTGGACAAATACAAGGCTCGCTTAGTAGCTAAAGGTTACAAACAAGAGTTTGGAATTGACTACAAAGAGGTTTTTGCTCCTGTTGCGAAGCTTGCTACAATCAGATTGGTGATAGCGTTAGCAGCACAAAAGTCATGGCCTATTTTTCAATTGGATGTGAAGTCGACATTCTTGCATGGAAATTTGGAAGAACAGGTATTTGTTGATCAACCTTCTGGTTATGTGAAATATAGACATGAGCATAAAGTGTATAAGTTAAAGAAAGCTTTATATGGATTAAAACAAGCTCCACGAGCTTGGTATAGTCGCATTGATGCTTACTTTTTGAAGGAAGGTTTTAAAAAATGTCCATATGAACACACACTTTTTGTAAAATGTGAAGATGGAGGAAAAATACTAATTGCTTGTCTGTATGTGGATGATCTTATATTTACTAGAAATGATGCTGTGATGTTTGAAAATTTTAAGAAGTCTATGATGGGTGAGTTTGATATGTCTGACTTGGGATTGATGCACTTTTTCCTTGGAATTGAAGTTATTCAATCCGCTACTGGAATTTTCATATGTCAAAAGAAATATATTCGAGAAATATTGGATAGATTTCAGATGTCAGGTTGTAACCCTGTGAAGACACTAGCTGAATTTGGTTTGAAGCTTACTAAAGATCCTGAAGGGAAAAAGGTGGACAACACCTTTTACAAGCAAATTGTGGGAAGTTTGATGTACTTAACGGCAACAAGGCCTGATATTATGCTTGCTGTGAGTCTCATTAGAAGATACATGGAATGTCCAAGGGAGATACATCTTCTAGCTGCAAAGAAAATCCTTCGATACTTGAAAGGTACCATGGAATTTGGTTTATTTTACAAGAAAGGAGATCAGTCCACCTTAATTGGTTTTACAGATAGTGATTATGCTGGAGATCAAGATGATAGAAAAAAGTACTTCGGGCTATGTGTTTATGCTTGGTTCAGGGGCTGTTTCATGGTCATAAAAAAAGCAGCCTATAGTTACTTTATCGACCACCGAAGCAGAATCTGTTGCTGCAGCTTCATGTGCATGCCAAGCAAAAAGAATTCTTGTAGAACTATGTTCTATGGAGGAGGAACCTATAGCCATTTATTGTGACAACAGTTCAGCTATTAAATTTTCAAAAAATTCTGTTTTGCATGGTCGAAGTAAGCACATAGATGTAAGGTATCATTTTCTAAGAGATCTCACGGGGGATTGCGCAATTGAGTTAGTTTATTGCAGAAGTGAAGATCAGGCTGCAGACATATTCACAAAGCCTCTTAAGCTCTCCATGTTTCAAAAACTAAGAGAGTTGCTCGGTGTTTGCTCGCTGGAATGTCATGTCTGATGAAGATGGTTCAGACTTAGTAAATTGAGTATTTGCAGACTTCAGTTTACGGGAGGGAATGTTGGTAGAATAAGTCAAAGATTGTGTTAGTTATTTAGATTTCTTTGTTTGCCTAATATTTAGGAGATTAGTTTGTTTTGTTACCTAGAATCTAGCAAGTAGTTCCTATAATCTTGTTATTTTCTATTGCTGTAATTGCCTATAAAAGGGCTGATTATTATTAATAAATTATAGCAGGAGCAGCAGCTCATTTTGAGTCCATAAAACTATATCTTTCTTCTTCAAACACTTACTGATATTCATTTCTAAGTTTCACTTTACTTTGTTCTTGAATTCCATCAGCTGCACTAATTTTAAGTAACTATCAAATATAGTACAATGAAGACCCAACTTTAACAACTGAACTAACTCCCCCCACGACTCCTGCAAGACCACTAATACTAATATGAGCCAATAACTGCTAAGCTAAAGATAAAAGATATCTTCGATATTAAACAGGAGGAAGGTGAGTTGCTAAAGGATTACTTGGAAAGATTCCAAAGGATCACATGACTCTCCCGCCGGTGCTAGACAATATAGCAACTGTCGCCAAAAGCTTAAACTCCAAGGGTTCTGCAGCCACACGAGAGCTGCAGAGAAGTTTACAAGAGCATCCGGTTTAGACATTGAATGAGCTATACTATTACTATAGCCATAAGCTTGGTTACTGTATACAATTAAGCATTTAAGAAGGAACCCTTTAGTTTATCAATAGCAACTCTTCAAATTGTTGAGTTAATGTACCAGAAAGAATCACGTGGATATGAAAACAAATTGATTTATTTTTTTTTTCCGCTTGGTAATGTATCGAATTAGGCATTTAAGAAGGAATTCTTTAGTTTAACGATAGCAACTCATCAAAATTCTTGAGTTAATGTACTAAAATAATTCACTGCATATGAAAACAAATTGATTTTTTTTTTAAAGAAAAAAGGGTCAAACAATATCTAGGGTTAAATGGTCTTTCACATTTTAATTTTGAGAATTCATGCTTTTATATTATGATGATGATGATGATGATGATATATAGATTATTACTCATAAAAATAAAAAACAATAATGGCCAATGCAAAACTCCACGACATTAGAAGGAGCAAGAAGCACATAGCAACAAAGAAAATTATTGTAGCAACTTTCTAACGTATTCAACTTTCAAGAAACGATGGATGTCACTTATGTTATATACCTCAATAAAATAAACTATGCATGCTGGCACATAGAAGAACCATTGTACAACTTAAGGTGGATTTGAGGTACAGTAAAATTGAGCAAGTTACTGAATGTGTTTCAGCATCTTATCAAAGAGAGAACTAAAATTAAGCGTCACACTTCTTTGGAAAAGAAATTCAAGGCTTAAGTTGCTTAATAAATAAACCAACGGTGGAAGGCGTTCTACTTGATAAAGAAGTGTACTATGAGTGAAATATCTCCCGTAGTTGGTTTTCAACTATAGCATATTTCAAATTTGTTTCTTGCATAAATATTATTTTGATTAAAATTGCTTTAGTTACATGGGATAAGCGCTAGTATAATTTATATGTTGATATATTCGAAAGTTATTTTGACACTGGAATTGTTGATAAAAATGACATGTTTCGGAACCTTGATTTATTCAATAGCTTCTATATATTTGTGATTTGATATCTTGTCAGAAAGAAAGTACAAAACAAAGTGAGATAATTTGTTATAAAGTAAATAGTATTTTTGGGAATTAACTTAGTCGGTTCGCCATTATCTAACGTCGGGATCGTTAGGTCTGGTGCACCTTGTACTGTATTTCTCTTCTGCTAGTAGGAAATAACTAGTCGACCCTCTACAAAGGAACCCAGCTGACGGGGTAGTCAGACGGCCGTGGAAATAATTTACAGTATCAGAAAGTAAATTCGACTCTGGCTCAGGAATCTCCCACTTATATAGATATGAGCTACAAAGGTTGTAAGATTTGATCAATATTTTCAATGCAAGTACAATTGATTATTTTATTAATGCATGTTTCTTATATATGCTTGTCCCGAATAAAAACGCTATGGTTGATGTTGTCCTTTGATGTTTGGCATTTTATGCATAAATTTCCTTAATATTTCCTCACGTTTGAGTACTTTATTCGCCCGTTTTCTAGTTAATGAATGTGATTTTGTACTGACATTGTGTCGTATGTGTGTAGATTGTTATGAAGTGCAATTGGAGCTTTAAAGAGCATGATCGATCAAGAAAAGATTGGAAGTTGATTGAGGATTGGATCGAGCACACGAAGGCATGACATGAAGCGAGCTGCGGGGCAAGGAGAAGCAGAAATTGCCCAGCACTGTGAGTGGCGCGCCGCGCCCTGGCGCGTTTTTCAGCGCGGGGCGTGGCTATTGCGCGTGGATTTCGACGGGATCTGCCTAGTTGTGCGCATTTCGAGGCGCGGGGCGCCAACTATAGCGCCCCTGGAGCATTTTTGGACTTCCTATTTCGTCTAGGCTTAGGCATAACTTATTACTAGGCTTTTGTAAACACTATATATACGCTTTTACTTATTTGAAAGGAGTTCAGACTTTGGAGTAAATTGAGAGCACCATACTTCATTGAACAAGGGTTTAATTCCTATTCTTTCATCTATTAATCTATTTCATCATTATTTCATCAATTCATTGCCTTGTGATTATGAGTATGCGTAGCTAAATCTTACGTTCTAGGTTTAGAGTATTTCATGAAAGTTGATGTTGAAGATTGAATTCCATATGTTGAATCCCATAACAGATTGCTTGTTCTTCTTGATTTCACTTGTGTAATTGTCAGGGCCCGATAATTAGGCATTATCTATGGTTTTTAGATTGAACTCGAAAGACAGAATTTATGAACGCAATAAGAAAGAGTAGGGCTAGATTGTGAACCTGGGCATCGGGGAACCAATTTGTGAGTAGGATAGACATATACTTGCTCGCCTAGCTTAACAAATTACAGAATTCGTTAATGCCTGCACGTGATTCAACCCATAGACATATAGGGATTGGAGTAGCCTGCATAGACTGTGAAGAATCGAAAGATTTTCACGGGTACATTTAATCTGTTAGTTAGTAATCCGGGATTTAAGAAGTGGAATCAATTGGAAAACTCAACTGGATTGTTCGTAACTCTGACCCTGGACCGCCTCATTACTATTGTTTACAACCAACGTTTGCTCCATCGTTTGACTGAATTTCCACCATTTTAATTACCGCTCTTTAGTTACTAAAACTCTCACTATTGGAAAAAGATCCCTGAATAGTAGTTAGAAATTGTTTGTTAAGTGTCAATCTGAATAGTCCTCGTGGGAACGATACTCTACTTATCATTTACTTGTCGACCACGTATACTTGCGTGTGCGTTGGGAGCAACATCCTCACTTAGTCTGCGTGACTAACCCTTTTCCTTTCCCTACTCACAGATAAGCTAGTTGAGGCTGATACTTTGAGTCAAGGCGAGTGACAGGGCTGAGGATTGATCCAGTAAGCCCCGCATTTGCTTCACGTGGGCCATTATTTATTTCTTAATTTATTTTAGTCGTTAGTTCGTTTGAATCTAGTGTTTTGCTCCTTAGTCAGTCTTGGGATATCGTTTTGATAAAAGTTAGTGTTAAAGTACTTTATAGTTTAATTGTTATCGTGGACTAAGTGGATTTGATTTTGTTCAACTTTACTTAGACCTTGAATATGCGTAATGAGGTAGTAGTTGGTTATTAGATTGAATCTGGCTGCTTGTTAACAAATTTAAAATTTTGGTTTGTTCCCAGTACAGGAGAAACTCTGCTTAATTTTCTGCGCGAATTTGATAGGTTTGCTAGGTAGGCTTAGTCTTGTCTAACACCGATCACGGCCCTAAATAGGTAGTGACATTTATTTCTTCCTTCTTCTATCAAACACATCTATTTCTTCCTTCTTCTATCAAACCCACTTTTCATAATACGACAACGCCACTATGTAAAAAATTAGTAGTGCAAATATTAACTGGTCCATAATTACCAATCGAGAAACTCAAGCAAAAAGAATTCCATAATATATAAGAATTCATTAATCAAATCCGAGATGCTATTTATAGTGGACATTACAGAGATCATCCAATGAAAATGGTCACTATGATATTCAGTTAAGAAGAAACCTACTTTGAGTCTTCAGTACAAAACTGTGGAGTATCAAGCAATCAAGGGCTAAATTAGCAAAGGAAATGGATATAAATATCTCGATGTGAAAATAGATAGTCCACTAGAAGCTTTCAAGCTTATCAAAGAGGTGACATAAGAATGTCACTCTTTTAGGGCTATTATTGTTGAAAATTACAAATACTTTTTGAAAGCCATTAAGCCACTGTCAAACATGATGACTATGGGTATCGTAAGCGGAGAACAACAAGGTTAACACATATAAGCAAACACATCACGGTTTCAGATATAAGGATAAAGATATTTGCAAGGATTTTCTTTTCCTTGGTTAGAGTTTGTTCTGGCTTCATCATGAGGTCATTCAAGGCCACAACTGCAGGCATTAAAGATACTATTGCAAATTCTAAACAAACAACCTGGCGTAGCAGAAATTTCTCGCCTAAATGCCGCTTATATGGCTCTTTGTTTGGTAACCCTTTCTCAATCGACGATGACATTCTTAACTTTTTTTTGTTGTAATTGAGGATCGATGTGCTTAATGATGAGTGAGAGCTCCTTATAGCCAATGAAATGAAATATGTCCCTCTGTTTCTTCTTCTTTCTAAATCTTTATACTTATCTTTCAGAATCCTTTATTATAGCTAACCGTATCCGAAATCGAAGATGTTGGATGAGAATGACTCGTAAAAATTTTGTGCAGGGCCTGTTTGGTGCGCGTTAATTGATTGGTAGCCGTCAAAAACAAATTCGCTGAGAAATAGCCACCTCTGGACAAATCCCAGTATTTATACTGGGAAGCTTCAGTAAACTAACCCCAGTATAAAATACTGGGGCTTTGAACAAGTTTTGTTCAAGGCCCCAACATTTTGTTATGGGACTTTGTATAAAGCTTCAGTCCCATAACAAAATGCTGGGGCTGTGAACAAAACTTGTTCAAAGCCACATCATTTTGTTATGGGACTGAAGCTTTATATATAAAGTCTCATAGCCCATAACAAAATGCTGGGGCTGTGAACAAAACTTGCTCAAAGCCCCAGCATTTTGTTATGGGACTGAAGCTTTATATATAAAGTCCCATAACAAAATACTTGGGCTTTGAACAAGTTTTGTTCAAAGCCCAGTATTTTGTTATGTGACTAGTCTAGGGTGTTTTTTCAACGCTAATGGAGCTTAAGTGTGCGCGCGAATTTTTGGCTATTCTTCAATGAATTTTGAAACAGTAGATAGTCCCCCATAAGTGCGTCCAAAAATGGCTAGTGATCAAAATTTTCCGAATGAACTCGAAACCAAAACATGTGATTGTTTTGGATTTTACATAGTTTAAAGTGTTATATATTTCTCTCTCATAGTATCTCTACTTAGGAATAGATTATTAAATGTACACAAACAATAAATTTTATTATTTAAATGTTACCACAAACCTACAACAATATCAAACAATAATTTTCATTTTCCTATTTCATATAAAATATCCAAAAAAAAGTACTCCCTCCATTCCACAAAGATGATACAGTTCGAGTGTTGACAGTAAAACGAGTTTTTATTTAACCGCTATAATTTCATATATCTTTTACATATTTTAAATTATTAATTATTGTAATTCATAATTTTTATATAGTTCCAAATTCCAAATAAATAAATATCGTCCCAAAAATTTAATGATTTTATGTTCAAATTTACGGTCAATATTATAAAGTTTAACACTGAAAACCCAAATCATAACATTCTTTGTTAAGCGGAGGGAGTATTAAACTAGCCTTCTAAATGTTGAAACATGAAAATTGTCGATAGATACAAAAATAACTCCAAACCATCGAATAAAAAGAAATAGAAAAAACTAGGCTTAAAAGGTATATAAAGAGGCATGGCTAGCGAGAATATTTTGGCAATATCTTTCAAAAGAAAAAGAATATTCTAGCTCGGCTAAATGGAATCCAAAAATCCTCACAATACCCTACTAGTTTTTTCCTCCAAAACTTAGAATGCCATCATCTTCAATTTCAATTTAACAATATCCTGAGAGATGAAGAGGACTTCTGGAAAATGAAAGCTAGAATAAATTGGCTGGACGAGGGTGATGCTAATACTAATTTCTTTCATATCTCTACCCTCAACCGTCGTGGAACCAATAAAATTGCTTTCATCAAAGATGACAATGATATTATGCTTTTCAATCAAAATGACATTGAAATGCATATTCAAAATAATTTCCAAAATCTTTTTAAAACTGATGAAATCTTTTCCTATCGTATTCATGGAAATTCTAATGCTTGTTCCTTCACTTCTCAAGACCTCAATAGACTTAATGCCCCTATCACTAACTTTGAAATCTATTCTACGCTTAAGTCTTTTAAACCTTTCAAAGCCCAGGCCCAGACGGTCTCCAACCTTTCTTTTTTACAAAATATTGGCACATCGTAGGTCCCTCTTTTCTAAAGCAATGCCATGATATTTTTAAGTCGGGCACTATGCCACCTTATTTAAATGAAACTTACCTCTGTCTCATTCCAAAATTTGTTAATGCTAATAGCATCAAAAATTTTAGTCCCATAGGATTATGCAACACTATCTACAAAACCATCACTAAAATTATTGCTAACCGTATTAAGCCTTTCCTCAATTCTATCATTAGTCCTTGTCAAAGTAGTTTCCTCAAGAATAGAAGAGCCTCAGATAGTGCCCTTATTATTCAAGAGGATGTCAAAGCTTTCAAACACAAGAAAGGAAGGGTGACCAACATGATTCTTAAAATTGATCTTGAAAAAGCTTTTGATTGTCTTGAATGGAGTTTTATCCTCAAAACTTTAGAATATTTTCATTTTCCTGAAAATCTAATCAAGCTTATTATGTCTTGTGTTACCTCCTCTTCCATTTCCATCCTTGTAATGGAAAAAAAACAAAATTTTTTCACCCCTCAAGAGATATTCGATAAGGTGATCCGATATCCCCTTACATTTTTATTCTTTGCTTTGAAATGCTCACTAGAAATATCAATAGTGAAGTGATAGAAGGCAATTGGGATGCTATCAAGATTTCTAGAAACGGGCCAATGCTTTCTCACCTATTTTTTGATGATGACCTCACTTTTTTCTGCAAAGCTGATAGCAAAAACTGCGATTCTGTCTACCATACTCTGACCTCCTTTTGTAAGCAATCTGGTCAAAAGATAAACTACGCTAAGTCTAAAATTATTTTTTCTAACAATTGTGATCCTACAGTTAGAGACATCATTTCCTCAAGACTCAACATTAAACTCTCCCCCTCCTTTGGCAAATATTTGGGTTTTTCAATCTTTGATAAAACCCCTAAAGCTAAGGATTTTTAGTTTATCGTTGACTCTATGAACAATCGATTAACAAATTGGAAAACAAAGCTTCTCAACATGGCCGGGAGAACCACTCTTGCAAAAGCAACTCTAAATTCCCTCCCAAATCACATCATGCAACTATACAAGCTCCCCAAGAAAGTTTGCCACTCTATTGACCGTATTCAAAGAAATTTTATTTGGGGTTCTACGAATGAAAAATCTAAACTCCATCTTTTAAATTGGAATACCATAGCCCTTCCAAAATCCAAAGGAGGTTTGGGTATAATCAAGGCTGAATCTAAAAACTTAGATTTTCTTACAGGCCTGGCTTGGTGCCTCCTATCCAACCCTAACTCCCTGTGGACTAAATTGCTCATAGCGAAATATACAACTTTTGACACTCATGCAAACTCCTTGACTACTAAATTTTCCTACAAAGGTACCCAGAAAAATATCATGATAGGCCTCAACCTTTGTAAACCTGCTACCGTTGGCAAATAGGCAATGGCAAATCCATTAACTTCTGGCATACTGAATGGATTAAACATACTCCTATTCGATCCTTGATCCATGGTCCCCTTACAAGAGAAGAAGAAAACTTTTCTATTGATGACTTAAACCTTAGGGGAAAGTGGAACCTCACTCAAATATCTTTTAACTTTCATGAGGACATAAGGAGAACCATTCTAAGTTCCCATCTACCCACCCTCTCTACTACCAAAGATCAACCTTATTGGAAACTTACTAGCAATGGCTTGTTCTCCACAAAATCCATTAAGATCTGTTATTGATGGCATTCATACAGGTCCTTACAAAGATTTCTCTTGGATCTGGGCTCTTAAAACCCTAAACAAAATTAAATTCTTTCTCTGATTATGTTACCATGATAGACTCCCATCTAGAACCTATCTTCACCATATAGGCATCAATATAGATCCCAAATGTCCCTCTTGTCCTAATGAAGATGAAAGTCTTTCTCATATCTTCTTCTTCTGTAAACACGTTAAGGATATATGGTCCAATCTTCACATCAATCCAAATAACTACCTTAGCCAAACATCTCACTGGCTAGACTGGATCTATAATTCCCACGTTTCTTTTACTCATCACTACTATGATTGGAACACTTTCTTTCCTTTCCTTCTTTGAAATATTTGGACCAATCGTAACAACAATCATCACAACAACCTTTCCAATAAGGTCTCTTTTACTTTAATCCATAAGCGCACCATGGAATATAATCTTATAACTCAAAATCCCGCTATCCAATCCCTTTCCATTACTTTGAATATAAAATGGCACCCTTCCCCTAGAGGTTTCCTAAAATTAAACATCGATGGCGCTAGTAAAAGGAACAAGGGAGGAACTGGTGGTGTTATTCGTAACCACAATGGCGATTGGGTGTTAGGTTTTCATAACCATATCCATTCAACCCAAGCTGTCCATGTGGAATTCTTGACTCTCTGGCATGGCTTAAATATTATTAAGGAACATCAGCTCTATCCCATCATAATAGAGACTGATTCCTCTGAAATTGTTGCTACTCTAAAAGAAACCAACATTAATATTTGTGCTTTACTTTGTGACTGCAGAAAGCTGATGGAAACAATGGAAATGGTGGAGCTTAGACACTGCTTTAGAGAGGGAAACAAGGTGGCTGAGCAGCTAGCAAAAATGGGACTTGACATAGCCAATCTACTTCTCAATTTGTTTTTGCTGAACCCACTACTACTAATCTATTATCTCTATGTATAAATAACTCTAAAGGGTGCTTGTACCCTAGACAAATTTCTGTAGAAGCATGTAATATTTTGGCCACTCTTGGCAACTATGATGCTCAACAGATAGTTATGCCTGCTGCTAGCCTAACGTAATATATAATATATATCGTATTTTCACCAAAAAAAAAAAAAAACTATTTTTGCGCTCCCTTATTTCATTTCCTTGGTCTCTACTATGACCGGTTTTTTGCCGCCATCCTCCATCCCTGGTCGAGCATGATTTTCCTCTAATATATATTACTTTGATATGTAAATTTTATACTAGCTTATATCTCAATTCTCATATTATGGTGTTGTTGTATATCTCATATTTGTCCGTGCTCATTTGGGACTACATACAATGACGTTTGGTTAATTTTTATTTTCTCTTGGTGCAATATTTGTGGATAGTTAGTGATTAGGTTTTACTTTTATTTTAGGTACCTATATATGTTTGTTTTAGATATTAAAATGGAATACTAAAATGTAAAACTCAATACAAAAATGTAAAATGGACCGGAGTAAAGTTGAGTGACTTTTAGGTAACAAATGAAACAAAAATGACTTTGTGGTAATGAAACAATAGATCAGTGACCACCGGTGAAATTAAACTCTTAATAAAATTGGTCTCTAGACATGCCAGTAAGAAATGACATAATTATGTCAGAAGATCAAAAGAATGGCGGTCGGATATGTGAATCATTAAAAGTCTAAAAGGATGTGCAGGCAATCGTGTCAGCATCTTCCTATGTACTGCTATTCCAAAACATGTAATTAGCTCACTAAGACATTGTCCTGACTCCTGATGCATATAGTTTCTTGTAATTTTTCAATGACAAGAAACATGCTCTAAACTCGATTTCTATACTTGAGCCAAGTTGTTGGTTTTTTTTTTTTTTTTTTTTTTTTTTTTTTCAATGGAAAGATACATACTTTTAAATTTTTCCGGCTCTTCTAAGGATAAATCCCCTTGATAATTTTTCAGTTGGAATGTTTTTGTCTGATCTGATTTCTTTATAATGGTGTTATCAGCAAAAGCAATTTTCCTTTCTTTTTGAACTGAAGCGTAGTTGGTATTAACACTATCTAATTAGCGGCCATTAATAAGTATCTCTTGTTTAATTTAAGGAAGTCCTTCCATTTTGCCACATGACTATTGAAAAGTGTTGGATATACTGTTGATTTAACCATTCATTCGGTGTCATAATTAAAGGCATTATAATTTTAAGTATGAAAGTATAATGCATTGTTACCTCTTGCCAATTAATATTGTAGTCCCGAGAACACCTTTCGTTCCTTGGACTTTTGTATGGTGTTACTGATCATCTTCGTAGTGCGAATACTTTTACGGCCCAATCAGATGAAAAAATTTGTAACTTGCTAAAAAGAACACATTGTTTTGATAATTGTACATCGGTTGCCATATAAACTGAGCCTGAGATAGTTAGATAGGCATAACAAAAAAAATATAACGGTAGTAACAAAAGATACATTAGTGATATACATGTACTTCCTATTATGATTAATATTGCTTTTTGAATAGACAACGGTCTTACTATTTTTTTTGAAACCTTAACAGTTTGCGCCAAAAATAGCATCTTTATTTTAGTTAGTGTGTTGAAATTATAATTCGCATTAATAAATAGCATTAGTGTTACCAATCGATAGCAATTATTGACCAAGTAATTTAAATAACCTGTTAAAGGAGCACACATTATGATTCATGTAGACGTTTTTACGAATAAAAACCAAGAAGAACGAATAGAGAAGGCATACCAGATTGATATCGCTGAAAAAATACTATCCCAGAGGCCATCCTATACGAATAAAGAAGTTTTTACACTTGTGAATTGAATAAAACTGTTGTGTGCTGTGTGAGGATATTTTGTGGGTATAAATAAATCTGTATTGTGGATTCTTTTGGAAGGATCACGTCCCTTCATGAAAGAGTATGAGTAGGTGTTTGAAGCAGTACATTGAAGCCTACCTCTGTTGGTATTGTGCGGATGGGTTTGGTTTTAGATTTATGTATTGTTTAATTTTTCGAGTGACTTTTTTAATATTTAGAAGGGTACGTAATTTGACATTCTGACTTTTTTTTTTTTTGAGTTCACGATTTTATAGTAATAGTCCCGTCAGAACCAGAACCCTTGTGGCAGGTCCAATCAAAATAAGAGTTTCCACTTTCCAATCTCCAACTTTTTAGAGTCAAGGTAGTGTAACTCAGCAGCAACAATATGGTGATGTTTAATATACATGATATAGCCAAGATAATTTGTGCAGTGCTATGAATATAATGCGCCTATACTATTTGAGGTTTGAATACTCCTAAGCGTGGACTTAGAGCCTGTTTGGCCAAGCTGTCAAAATCAGCTTATTTTGACAAGTGCTTTTTATCAAAAGTGCTTTTCAAATAAGTGCTTTATGAGATAAACAATTTGTGTTTGGCCAAATTTTGAATAAGTGATTTTGTTATTAATTTTTGTTTGACCAATATTTGAAAATATTACCAAATTACGAAAATAAATATTAACTTGATTAAATATGGAAGTTTGATATGGGTAATCTTGTCCCAAATAATCAAAAGCACTTATTTTTTCAAGAAGCTACTTTTTCCCGCTTCTTCCTTACAGCAGAAAAACAGCTTCTGCTGCCACTCAAAAGCACTTATTTTTCTTTAGAAGCTTAGCCAAACACCCTAATATTTTAAAATAAGTGCTTTTTGAATAAAATAAGCACTTTTAGCTCTCAGAAGCTTGGCCAAACAGGCTCTTATATGTGAATCAATAAAACCACATAATACGTGTCATAGGAAGAAGATAGAAGCAAGTAAACTCAAATATAATTCTGATAAAGTAGTAAATGTTAAGCTAGTCGGATTTTTGGTATTACAATTGTTATTCCTTGTCTAAGTGAAAAAAATAATAAGTAACGGTCAATTGCTAATTACAAACAACAAAAGCGAAGAAGGTTAAAATTAAATTACTCACATCACATGAAGAACAAAAAAAAAAAAAATCAAAGAATTTTTAAATAAAGGAGATGCTTTTTCTGTTCTCTCTTCTAAGTAAATTTCTTCTTCAAACTTTCACGATTCAACAGGCAAATACTTTGTATGAGAGAACCACAAACGTCCATGTGATTCCAGAATGAAGGCCTGAACTTTGTTGTTGATGAATTGGATCGCAACAAACTCCTTCAAAATATTCTTTCTATATAACAGAATCCAACACAACTTTTCTACGTTCATATTATTGTGAGAATAAGACTAAGATAATACATTAGATGCACGTGACATATGCTTATTAACATCCGTAGTACATCATCAATTAGCAATTAATTGGGACTGTTGCTATATCATCAATTGGCATTATAGACTTTGAAATTTTAATGGAAGACAAATGGTTGATTCTTTAATTTTAAGTTTTTTGTATATAAATTGAATGGAAAAAAAGTAAAAATTTCGCCCAGCAGCTACTTTTAACACTGGTATTTAGTTTGAGGCCACTATTTTTATTGGTCTTACACTAGAGGCCACTTTTGGGCCTTTACTAAATAAATATTGACTTAAGTTCTGATAATTGACTAAACTTCAGTCCATACGGCCCCTGGACTGAAGTTCCATCTCTAAGGATAAGGACTGAACTTCAGTCCATATGGCCATGGACTGAACTTCAGTCCATATGGCCATGGACTGAAGTTCCATCTTTAAGGACTGGACTTCAGTCCATATGACCCTGGACTGAAGTTCCATCTTAAGGACTGGACTGAACTTCAGTCCATATGGCCCTGGATTGAAGTTCAATCTTTAAGGAATGAACTTCAATCCGGCCTCTGGACTGAAGTTCTATCTCTTTAAGCAAAAGTGGCCACAAACTAAATATTTTGGTATTAGTGGCCTGTGCCCAAAGACCAGTGACAAAAGTGACCTTTCGTGCACTTTCCCCCGAAAAAAATGAGGAAGTAAAGCAAAAAGGATTTTTTACATAAAAGTACAAGTTTTAGAGCTTAATTACCAAACATAGCAATATTTTAGAAAAACAACTCTATATAGAGGAAAACACAAGTTAATTACAAATATAGCAAAAACATGGCAATATTTTCCCATAACATACCAAACCCTTACATTCTTCCTCCTATTTCCTCCACTATCACTTTTGCTCCTCCCATTTCTCCCTATTTCACTTTTCCTACCACTATTTCCCCCAATTTCACTTTTATTCCTATCATTTCCCCTAATTTCACTTGTTCTTATCCCATGCTCGATGTATCTCGTTGTATCTCACCGTATCTGAACCGTTTCTGCACCGTTTTAACTGTTTCTGCAGCACCGTATCTCAGCTGTTTCTGCACCGTTTTAACCGTTTCTACAGCACCGTATCTCAAATGTTTCTGCACCGTTTCAACTGTTTCTGCAGCACCGTATCTCAACTGTTTATGCAGCACCGTATCTCAACTGTTTCTGCACTGTTTCAACTGTTTCTGCAGCACAGTATCTCAACTGTTTCTGCACCGTTTCAACTGTTTCTGCAGCACCGTATCTCAACTGTTTCTGCACCGTTTCAACTGTTTCTGCAGCACCGTATCTCAACTGTTTCTGCACCGTTTCAACTGTTTCTGCAGCACCGTATCTCAACTGTATCTACGCTGTTTCAGATTATTTCAACACCGTATCTAGCTATTTAGCGACTGTATCAAGCTGTTTCTTGACCGTTTCAGCATTATTTCATCTCATTTATGCATTGTTTCTCACTGTTTCTAAGCTATTCTTACCTTTTTAGCATTGCTTTTCACTGTTTGTGCATATCAAATTTTTAACTTGACTTGATTATTAACTAGCCATCAAACCATTACTATTTGAACACATTACAACATCATATTAATTTTTTGTTTAGCTTTTAAACGGAATCAGACCAGATAAAGTGATAAAAGGCTCTGTTTTAATCACTAAAGTTGAAGGAAATTTTTTTCAGACGGCTTTGATTTAAAGAATGCTCAAGCCGCCGGTTCTGCTCAAGCCACACAAAGATCAGATGTTAGCCATAGTTGATTTGTTCAAGTCGGTGGTAGCTGATTTCATGCGTATTCCGATCCCGACGATCGCCGTCGTGACAGGGGACACATCGGCGGCGCAGCTGATATTAGCGACGAGTGATGATTACGTAACGATGAGATCGGATAAAGGAGTTGTGTATATGAGTGAGTTAGATATTGGAATGACTTTGCCGGATTATTTCGCAACGTTGATTAGGTCGAAAGTAGGATCGGCAGCGGCGCGGCGGAGTTTAGTTTTGAAAGTGACCCAGGTGAAGGCACTCTGCGGTGGAGAAACTGGCGGCGGAGTTGGGGAAGAAGCGGTGGAATATGAAATTGTATGCTGAAATAAAATCCATGGTTCCTGAATTGTGTGGTGTTTTAGGGCTGAACTTGGTGGGGGCGGGGTGGGGGTGAAGTGGCGGCGTGGGGTTGTATCCTAGATGTTAAAGGAGAGAGTAAATTGAAAGTGAAATGTAATTTGGGGTGGGGTTGGTTTTGAGTGTGGTTAGTGGATTAGAGTTTATATTTGTGTCAGAAAAAATATTGCTATGACTTGTAATTTGACAAATATTGCTATTTTTTTGTAATTAGGGGTGTATTTTTGTATATATGTGTAAAAATCCCAAGCAAAAAAGGAAAAAAAGATAAATATGATTCTTGATTTTAGAGAGTGCCACATCACTATATATATATATATATATATATATATATACACACACACACACACACACACATTAGCAAAAAAAAAAAAAAAAAAAAAAAAATATATATATATATATATATATATATATATAATATTATTGAAAATTGCAAACACTTTCTTGAAAGCTTGGCTAGCCACTGTCAAACATGGTGACTATGGGTAACCGTAAGAGGAGAACAACACCGTTAACAATGATAAGCAAACCCATTATGGCTTCAGATAAACCGATAAAGATTTCTGTAAGTATTTGTTTTTCCTCGGCTCGGATCTGTTTTGGCTTCATTATAAGGTCATTCAGGATAATAATTGCTGGCACTAAGGATACTGATGCAATTAGTAAACAACCAACCTGGAATACCAGGAAGGTCTCGCCTAAATGCCGTTCATTGGGCTCTTCTTTTGGTGACCCTTTCTCAATCGACGATGACATTATTAACCTTTTTTTATTTAATTGAAGATCGATGTGATTAATGATGAATGGAAGCTCCTTATATACACAATGAAATATGTCTTTTTTTTTCTTCTTTCAAAATCTTTATACTTATCTTTCAGAATCCTTCTTCAATCTACACTACACTTTATTATAGCTAACTATCTCCGAAATTGAAGATATTGGATGAGAATGACTCGGAACCAACGAATGCGATTGTTTTGGATTTTTCATAGTCAAAAGTGTTGGATATCTCTTCATAGTATAATCTACTTAGAAAAGATTAGTAGATGTCCAGTAAAAGTAATTTTAAGTATATAAATGTTAGCACAAACCTACAACGATATCTACCAATAATTTGGGGAAAAAAAGTACTCAGATAATTAATTTCAAAAGATGTACTAAGGTATAGTTATAGTTTATAGTATCATAGAGGTCAGGAGAATACAAATAAAATTGAGTTGGTAAAAGAGGCTATTATTTAAAATCTACATCATTCATCAGAGCTATATTTATGCATAGACATTAAGCTTTTTGGTACTACAATTTATATTTAATAATTTTTAAAAAAAAATTGCTTCTAACAAAATGCATGTCAGAATCTATTACTTGGTAATTTATACTTGTCAATCGGGCCGGGCTAGTCCGGTGTCAGACCGGACCGGTTCATTATAAACGGTCCGGAACAAGAAGGAAGCGGGTTGCAGGCCGAGCCGGGCTTAAGAAAAAAAACCGTTAGTCCGTACCAGTACAAGATCGGTCTTTGGCCCACCAGTAGACCGGGACCGGATCGATTTTTTAATAAAAAATTTATACTATATGTCGAAGAAAATTAAGACATGCTTTGTCAAGAATCATACAAAATCTAATGTAGCATTTAGTCCCTTTTAAAATCCCTCAATATGCAGCAGTATCAAAGATATTTTTATCTTCATTAGGTACAACGAATGAACATATTCATTTACTATTTTTTTCATTGCTAAGCAACGTTCAATAAGTTACACCAAGTAGTAGAAATCAAGAATATATATAAATTAAGTATTTTATACAACTAATCTTCTTGGTTGTAAGAGAAATTGAGAGTCTCAATTTCTCACTCTTGAGTTGTAGTATTAAAGTTGTATCTATTTGACTAGGCATACTATCGTAATGATGAGATAGTACTGAGTAGTGCATCAAATTAACACAATGATTAAACTTGGTTTCCATCAATGAATCAAAGTATATGATTCTCAAGATGTTTTGATCCTTTATTTCTTGTTTTCACCTTCCTTCTCTTTTTATACAGAATTATATGTCATTCCAATTGCAAGTACAAAGTGACAAACTTAGCTAAAATATGAAAAAGAAAAAAGAAAAAAAAATTGGACTGGACCGGTGCTTAATGGCTGGGGCCGAGCCGGACTTTTAAATTTTTTTAAAAAAGACCGGTTCGGACCGGACCGATAATGGCCCAGACAGGACCAGTACCGAGACCGGTGAGCCGACTCTTAACGGGCCAGTCCGAGCCAGTCTTGGCCTGATTGACAGGTACACTTGGTATTACAAAGTTTGTGATGATTATTGCACATGGAGAAAATTCCTAAAGATAATTACACATAAGCGGGAGAAGCGCGCATAGCAGTGACTCATTACTTGGATTAACCACTAGGCGGCGATTCGAGAAGTTCCATTGCTATATATTGCTATATGAGTTCCATTTGAACAACATAATGCTTGAAAACCAAAAACTTTATGTGGACTTGCAACTCCTTTTCATTCTTGTTCAAGTAGGATACACTCCTCAGCTGTCTACTCATTGCATTTTGACAATATTGTTCTTTTTTTGATATTAAATGATAACTTTCATTCATTTACGTATGATATACAACACATGGTTGTTCAGGTATGGCATCAGATGTGCTTTCCCTGTCCTTATCCATATTACCCAACATAAGAATAGTAGGACATGGCTGTTCAGTTATAGCAGCATATGTGCTATGCCTGTCATTATCTACAAAATACAAAAATGACATGAGAGGATTAACACAGTGCATAACATTTTTGGACTTGTTGGTGGTGCTCCCATGATGTGCTAGAAAATCTGCTAGACTATTTCCTTCACGAAATATGTGGGCCAGCTGCACCGCCTCCAGCGCCTCCATTAAGTGACTGCAATCATTAAATAATAGTGAGTATAATTTGCCAGGAACTTGTATGTTATTTATTAATACCTGTGAATCTGACTCAATGATCAGTGGCGTTAGACCCCCTAATTTTTGCCAGTTTGAGCCCCTTCATGCAGAACAATGATTTCACTATCAATAGCACTTGGAGAAGGAATTTTTTTTTTTGTGAATCCTTGGATCCATTCTCCTTTGCAATTTCTGAAAACACCACCGTCTCCACCCATGCTTTTTGAAGCGTTAAAAGCCCCATCTATATTTAACCTGAAATGACTTTTTCGGGTGGTAGCCACTTTGTGTGTGCTCGAATCCTATTACGAGGAGCAGATGTCTTAGATAGCTGACCCTATGGTAATGAATTCAATAGCTAGTTGTTTAGCCATGGTGTTATTTTTGGTGATATGGGATTGATCAAATAAAAATGAATTCTATTTTTCCAGGTTTACCAACTAGCTATTTTTCTATTTTTCCAGAAAAGAGACGATAATATCTGTCGAAATAGTCAAGAACCCACAAGTTGTGCGGCACAAATTAGATGTACAAGCTAGTCTTAGCCATTCTGTTAAATTCTCGGCTGGTCTCATAATATTAGGAAAGTTTTCCCAAATTGTATATGTCGCTGAGCAACACAAGAAGATATGATTAGTTGTTTCGACCATATCTGGACATGACTTGCAGCTACTGCATGGTATATGTTACACCCCGTATGTCTAAAGTGACGTATATCATTCTAATGGCATGTTAAGAATGATTTAAGTGAGTTTAAAGTCATAATATGACCATATATGATGTTTATATATTGAATATAAAGTTTGGAAAAAAACGGATTTAAGTTGCGGAAAAACCGACTAAGAAATTGCCTTGTAACGAAGATTTTTCAGCAATTAATTCTGTGTGTTATGTGAGGTCTTTTGGGGACATATCATATACCAAATTGAAGGTCTTGGAGTGTATTTTCCAACAGTTTTACCGGTTTGCTCATATAACTTATAGATAAAAAGATATGAGCGTCAGAATTCAGACCAGAAAAAGGGACATAAGCGCAAAAGAGGGCTAGAAATGAAATATTTTTATTATAAAAGAGAAATCATTCTCTCTCTTTCGACATTTTCCAGTAAACCCACGAAATAAACAGAGCTTTCTTCAGTTTGAATCCATTTTTTATGATTTTGAAGAAAGAACATCAATTTTGACACGAAACGGAAGACGGATTGCGTCAAAACGCTCTACGCGATTAGGGTAACATTATGCTACCTTCAATTTCGTCTATAGTTTGAGTTTTAGAATTACTTCATAGCTAAGTAAAGTATCTAAATTCTATTTTATAGCTTGTTTAAGCTTTAGAAGGTGTGGAATTCAAATGAAACGAAGTTTAGAAGCTAGAAACATCAAAGGTATGTAAGACTAAACCTTTCTTTTGGCAAGGCATGTATCTTTTAGCTTTTGAAGCTTTTCTTAGTTCTAAACTTAGTATTTCTTCTGAGAAACTTGTATGGTACCAAGGAAACCTTGTATATACTTAATTTGGTACTAAAATCCAAGGTGAAAGACGTCCAAATCAGCAAGACAAAACGTTTCAAAAATGTGGAAAATTGTTTTGACCTTTGGACAGTTGTTAGTATATTGATCATAACTCCTTGTACAAAATTAATATTTAGATGCTTTAAGAATCTCCAGAATCCAAAGACATATATCTAAAACTTTCATGAAGACCATGAAGTCTATATCTTTGATATACACTATGAAAATTTGGTTGAAAGTCCGGACAGTGGTGCTGTCCAGACATTTATCTGCGGATATATTATGTCATCCAGTTGTCTCATCTTGTTATCCGTTTAACATGTTTATGTTATTAGTTTATCCGGGTATCCATTCTCGTGTATAGTATAGTGCTGGTTCTGTTTTTGCGGATCATCCAGTTTCAGAGGAAACTCTGCCAAATTTTTTATAAAAATCAAAGAGTTAGACAAATTCTAAGTTTCAGGTTGTGTCTACAATTCCATCCAGAGTAATCTTATCATTCCTTTGAGTCCATATATATTGTTGCCACATGTGTTATGCCTCATACATGCTTATGCTTATATTGTGATCATGTTATGTATGATTTGGAGTCCCCCATAGAGGCTGGACATTGGACACACAGTCCGGTCGCGTGTGATACTACCCGTCTGGGGGATACAGCCCCTCTGGTTCAGGCGGGAGTTGAAACACCTAGTGTGACCGGGTGTCATTCACACACTCTGACCAGAGAGACTAGATATTACTGGCTGGGGGGGATATAGCCCATAACACCCACCAGGTTTGTTATATACGCGTATATAGCCACATTATGCACTGCATGATTATACATGAGGCTAATTCAGTTTTTCAGTTACCTGATTTGGGGGGATACAGCCCATAACGCCAGACAGGTGCTAGTTCAGATGTTCAGTTACCTGATTTGGGGGGATATAGCCCATAACACCAGACAGGTACCAGTTCAGATAACAGTTCAGTTTTAGCTCAGTACCAGTTATCAGTTCTCAGTTATCAGCCACCAGTTCTTAGCGTCAGTATCAGTTGACAGTTATCAGTTCTAGTTTCTAGTAACCAGCTATCAGTCATATTACAGTTATTTATCAGTATTGTTCAGCTCAGTCTTTAGTTTCAGATTCAGCTAGACTTCAGTTTATATTCAGATCATGTTTAGTACGTTCTTCAGATTTCCAGCTATATTGCTATGCTCCAGCTCATATTTACATATCTATATTCCAGCTTTACAGTTTCATTCAGCTATGATATATTATATGTTCATGCCTTACATACTTGGTACATATCGTACTCACGCCCTTTTCTGGGGCGCTGCGTTTCATGCCGCGCAGGTGCAGATAGATCAATGCTTGGACCATGTTAGTAGGCCATCTATCAGCTATTGGAGTCACTCCGCTTACTCCCGGAGTTACTTATCTTTGGGTATGTGTACAGTCAGCCAGCTTGGGTATGTCGGGGCCTTGTCCCGTCCTTTGTATATTCAGTTCATCACTCTTAGAGGCCTGTAGATATGTCCCTGTGTGGTTCAGTCAGTATGTTATGTATGTCAGCTTATGTTAGCCTTGTCAGCTTTTTGCATTGCATAATTCTCATCAGTTAGGTTTATGCTTATTTCGTTTATCAATTATATTCATGGTTAGCAGATTATCAGCAGGATTAGTGATGATCGACACTTAGTGTTGGTCATCCGTCGCGGCCCTAGGTTGGGTCGTGACAGAAGTGGTATCAGAGCAGTTCAGTCCTAGGGTGTCTACAGGCCGTGTCTAGTAGAGTCTTGTTCAGGAGTATGTTGCGCGCCATACTTTTGAACATGAGGCTGCAAGGCACTTCAGGACATTTGTATTTCTTTCTTCTCTAGATCGTGCGATAGAGCCATCTGAGGTGGATTAGAGTGATGAGTCCAGACTTGAGGCTCCATCTGAGGCCTCACAAATCCCTTCAGTTCAGGGTGATATTAGAGGTACCGCAGCTACTGTACGTCCAGCTCCTCTACCCAACAGTCAGGGCCAGAAAATGAGGGATGCCATCAGATTATTGACCAGTGTTGTAGTTGCTCAGACTAGACAACACAGTCCAGATGCCCAGGGAGATGTTGGATCCAGGATCAATGATTTTATCAGGCTAGAGCCTACAGTCTTTACTGGATCCCGTACAGGAGAGGACCCTCAGGATTATCTAGTGAGGATAGCCAGAGTGTTGAGGGTTTTGCACGTGGCAGACACAGAGTTAGTAGAGTTGGCTGCATTCAGATTGCATAACCTAGTAGCAGGGTGATATCAGACATGGAAGCTATCTAGACGGCCTGATGCTACTCCCACGACTTGGAAGGAATTCTCAGATGCCTTCCTTTATCAGTATATGCCTATAGAGACATAGGGAGCCCGTGCTAATCAGTTTCTGACCTTGAGACAGGGAAGTTTGAGTGCAGAAGAGTATAATTATTGCTTTAATTTCTTAGCAAGGTTTGACCCTACTGTGGTATCCAGTATGGAGGATAGAATTCACAGGTATGTAGTGTGATCGTTGCTATGCAGCCAGTTATTATATTATGCATTCAGGCGTTTTCTTTATCACTTGAGGAGAATAAGCAGAAACAGAGATCCGATAGAGATAGAGGGTTACATAAGAGGGGAAGATTGTCTTGTTCATTTAAAGAGACATCTCGAGTGAGTAGACAGCAGAGTGTTAGACAGACACCAGCTAGTATACCTCAAGAGTCCCGTGACCTGAGATCTGATAGACTTCCTCAGTCCAGATCTAGTCACGCATCACAGACTTCAGGATTTAAGCGCCGTGGTACTTTTGTACAGGCCGGTCAGACATATCCCAGATGTCCAGATTGTGCTAAACGCCACTTGAGACCATGTAAGTTAGGAGTTGATACTCGTTGTATCTGTCAAAAGGCAAGCCATTTTATGAGAGGTTGCCCGACTACGGGTGCTAGTTGTACAGCCCAGCCAGCTAGATCAGCAGTTGCTTGCTCAGCACCAGCACGTCATCAGGGGCATGTTCTTGAGGATGGCACCTGCATAGCATAAAGAACTTAAAGAGCAACTGAGGATTTTTTAGATAAAGGCCTCATCAGATCCAGCATTTCCCCGTGGGGAGCCTCAGTATTATTTGTGAAAAAGAAAGATGGCTCTCTACGCATGTGCATAGATTATAGATAGCTAAGTAATGTCATAATATGGAATAAATACTCTCTGCCCAAGATCGATGACTTGTTCGACCAGCTTCAGGGTGCCAAGTATTTTTCGAAGATAGATTTGCGATCAAGCTACCATCAGGTTAGAGTCAGAGAATCCGATATACCTAAGACTGCATTCAGGACTAGGTATGGCCATTATGAGTTTTTAGTGGTGTCGTTTGGACTCACTAATACCCCTGCAGTATTTATGGATCGGATGAACAGCGTATTCAGGCATTACTTGGATTTATTTCTGATTGTATTTATTGATGATATTCTCATATATTCAAAGTCTGAATTAGAGCATCTACAAATAGCATTGGGTACTCTTCGAGACCAGCAATTATATGCTAAGTTCTCAAGGTATGAATTCTGGTTAGATTCAGTGGCATTTCTTGGCCATAGAGTTTCAGCAGAAGGAATTAAAGTAGATGACCAGAAGATCGAAGCTGTAAAGAATTGGCCCAGACCTACGATGCCAATTGAAGTACGTAGTATTCTGGTTTTGGTAGGTTATTACAGAAATTTCGTAGAGGGTTTTTCCTCCATTGCAGCTCCAATGACCAAATTGATACAGAAAATTGCTAAATTTGAGTGGTCTTATTCTTGCGAGCATAGCTTCCAAGAACTAAAGAACAAGTTGATAACAGCTCCAGTACTTACACTTCCAGAAGGATCTGAGGGCTATGTCATTTACTGTGATGCTTCTCGAATTGGTCTTGGTTGTGTTTGATGCAGCACAGAAGAGTAATTGCCTATGCTTCCAGGCAGCTGAAAAAACACGAGAAGAACTACCCTACCCATGATCTGGAGCTTGCAGCAGTTATTCATGCATTGAAGATTTGGAGACGTTATTTGCACCGTGTTCATGTTGATATATATACAGATCACAAGAGCCTCTAGTACATATTTAATCAGAATGAGCTAAACCTGCGACAAAGGCGATGGCTAGACACTACAAGAAATGAGGCTTATTGTGGCGACAAAAGTTGCCACCATAAGTGAAAAAGTCGCCACAAAAGACTTTTAGTGGCGACTCAACAGTCGTTGGCTATACTTGGTGGTTGATTCTCAATCGTGGCAACTTTATAGGTCGCTGCAAAATATGCACTATCAGTGGCGACCTTAATTGCCACAAAAAGATAATTAAAATTGCAACAAAAACACATATTAGAGGCTATAGTCGCCACTGAAGGGTAACCCATTGGTGGCAATACTTGTCGCCACTAATTCTTTTTGTTTTTGCGACAACCAACATCGCCACTTAAACTCCACTTTCTGTGACATTAAAAGGTCGCCACTAATACTATTTTATTTTTGTGTCAGCAATAGCCGATACAAAAGCTATTATGTATATTAAAACAAAATTATATAAAGCTATATATATTTACAGCTAGACTAACAATAATAAGACAAACCATTCAAATTCTGGTAAATAAAAATTTCTCAAAATAGAATTGTATAAAATCTTTTAATCGCCAAAAGTCTACACAACATAGCGAATAATTTTAATTGCACGTTAACAACAGAAAGACATAAAAACTTTTTAATACACTCCAAGAACTTCAAAATATTCCAATGCATTCATTTTCACGCAGTTGAAATTCTTCGTCCCTGCTATATATTACAAAAATAGAGATGAACACCATTAGCATTTCCACGTACAAATATGATACAGATCCTTAGTAAAGTACTAAATGAAATATCATTACTACTAATACAACTAGAAACCAAGACTAGAAAATCCATCTTATTGAAGATTCATTTCCTGAAACATGAATCAACTATCACGGAGAAGATTGATCCCAAAATACACATGCATCAAGTGAGAAAAATGTACTTGGTCTAAATTTCATTAATCTTCACTTAGTCATAAGTAAACAGGAAAATGAAGTTCATATGTCAGTAGCTCTATAAAGTAGAGCAAATGTTCACATAATTGAAGCTTAAATATTTGAATACTTATTCAAACATAACAGTAATAAAATTCAGAGAGTCATAAAATTCTTATTATCCATTGGGAACATAGGAAGCATCAGAATGATAAATAATTGTGGCTAAATAATTAATACTTATAACAAATGATGATTATGACTATAAACAACAATGGTCAGAGGTGGTCTCTGAATTGAATAATCAAGCATGCTGGTGAAAGGATCGAATTGGTTGTAACCACAACATTTAAGCCAACGACAGAGGTGCATAGATGGAGGAAGACATAATGTTTGTGAAGTTAGGATCAACAAAGAGTAAAAGTAACAGAGCAGTAGCATGGTAATAGAGTTAGGATACAAGCAGATTCTTGAAATTAGGAAAAGTGTGTTACTCACAAAGCATAACTGAAAAAGTCACATAAAAATGACAATAAAAAGAAACTTGTAGCAATTTACCAGAAAGAAACTTATAGCAGACAACTACAAAGGTGCCAAGTCATAGAGTACCAGAAAGAATATGTGGAAAAAAATATTAGTAATGTGAAATAATAACAGAGACATACACTTTTGTTTTTACCCGTTGCATTATAATTTGCTCTTCAATTCTATCGTCAACTTGTAGATTCATGTGCGCACGCTCATCTAGCTTCTTTTGAAACTCAACGCGGTCATCTTCTAGCTTCCTTTGTAACTTAGTACAATCATTTTCTAGCTTCCTTTGTAGCTCAGTAGCCATTTGTTCTTCTAAACTCCTTTGCGACTCAGCGACCTATTCACATTCTTCTTGTAAAGATTCGTATCTCCCTCTCTATTTAATAGTTTCTTTTGCAAGAAACTGTGAGCAAAAAATAGAATGACGCTTTAATGGGAAGAAAAAAAATTTGGTACATAATTAAAGATAATATATGAAGCTATTGAATGTCCTGTTTTCAATATGCACATTGCTCTTTGGAATAGAAATTTACATTCTATAAGTAGAAAGCATTCAATTATTAGTACTTTAAGTAATTAACAATACAAATTATGCCTCCATCTCCGAAGTGGATCACTCTATGTATGCCAAAATATTATCAGAAACAAAATAGCGAAGTTACTGTCATTGGCCATGATAAGTTCAAATACACCAGCTTCTTAAGTAAAAGTTTTTTTCAAATATGCTAGAAAAGGAAACAGTTTTGTTTCGTGGGAATCCATTTTCTTCACTTGAACCAACTTCATCAACAACCAAAGAAAAATTGCTAGTTTAGGCTTTGATAGAGCTAAATACTGTTTAATACTGAAATGTGAACTTACCACCAGTATTCCAAAAAATACTAAACACATTGACCTACTAATTTTGTATAGTTAACCATAGAAAGATCGAAAGAACAAACGTGCAACACTATTTTGAGTCTCTGTAGTGGAATGCACACTTTCGACAAAAATCCTTGCTGACTGTGATTCAATAAAGGTCCCTAGCAAGGGTGCCTTGATTGTTCTGACTCTAAATATGCATGCGCGTCAACGGTGCATTAGTCTTGAAGGAAGAAGTCAATTGAATTCTTACGTAGTCCTCCATCATTGTCATCTCGAAGGAAGAAGTCACTTGAATTCTTATGTAGTCCTCCAACATTGTCATCTCCATAGCCTTTTCCACCTCGTTCACCGCTACCTCGTCCAAATCGTGTCATTCCTGCTCAACTAATGCTACATATGTACACTTGGAATGAAAAAATTGGCTTGTTCATGGTAAGTATTATTGGTTTAGCTACCAACTATTTTAATTGTTCTCTTGTTTAAGTGAGAGTTTTGTAAATATGGTTCCAATTTTATGTACAAGAGCAAGATACTAAAATCAAAATCATCACACTAAAAATTGGCAAGTTTTAGCTTTCTTCCTAATGATATTTATTTATGTGCTTGCTTTAAGACTAATTAACCATCAGAGTAAAGTTTGAGCATGCTACTATATTTCATAATAAATTTACCACGAGTTTAAGGCTAAATCATAATAAAAATATTCTTGACAGTTCATGAAGTAATAAATAACCAACTTTTATCAAGATATAACTTGTTGAACTGTTAAGAAAATCTTTTTACCACATATTCTCAAGTACATTACTTATTTTTATATATGTATCCAAATGTGATATTCCCAATTGGAATTCCTAAATAATCAAGGAAATTAAACAATCATCCTTATTTAGATGAAATCTCAAATATGAACTCACTAGTTCTACTAAAAGTTACACTAAAGACAAGCAGAAAAGAGAAGTCCTTAATTTTCAGGATATGAAATACAACGATTAATTTATGCAATTATCACCATTTGTATATATCAATCAAAATAATTAGAAGTTCGATATGAACTATAAAGAAAATACACGAAAAACTAAGAGAACATCATATTGGGATTTAACTACATACACTTCCACAATCAAAATGCGAGAAATCATTGGGAGGACAGTAAAATCTTAAAGTATTCCCAAAAGGTGCTTGAAGTTAAGCTATATTTATGTTATCTATAATCACAAGCCCCAATACATAGACACATAGATAAGGGAAAAGAAGAAGAGTGGTAAACCTTGATAACAAAAGATTTAAGGGAGCGCATCAGGATGGAAATGATCATATCCACCATTTGGGGTTCTCAAACGCAGCAGGGCATCAGACGCCACATGGGTTATTCAATTTTGTGTTCTAGCTTAGGGTTTTTTAGGGGAGAACTGCAATTTAGGTTTACTGAGTTTAAATTGCCTCAGTATCATAGGGTACTTATTTTTTGAGATTTTATCTTCCACGGGAATATGAAAGTGATCTCTGTTACTACCTTTATAATATTTATTTCTTTCAAGTAGTGTTTTCATTTTAATATTAATTTAAAATCTTAATTAAATATATCTACAGTGACAAATTCGCCACACATTCTATTTAACAATGACTCTGTTTACGTTGCCACGAAAGTTTTGCATCCAAATCTTGTTTTGGGCGGGAAAGTGAAAATAAGTCCTATGATGGCACCTATTTGTTGCAACTTCAGATGTGTCGCCACGTGACATTTTTTTTCCGTAGCAACTATTACGGTTGCCACAAAAGATGTAACTTTCTGTGGCAACATAACAAAGTTGCCACGAATTGACCATCCTTTTGTGGCGGTTACTATAGTCGCTACTGAAACTTGCCACAGAAAAGGTCATTTCTTGTAGTGAGAGTTGCTAAAGGACTATGACATGGAAATTCTTTATCATCCAGGTAAAGCGAATGTTGTAGTTGATGCTCTTAGTCATAAGTCCATGTGTAGTTTATCTTACTTACAGCCACAAAAGATAGAGTTAGCTCATGCACTCCACCAGTTAGCCAACATGGGAGTCAGATTAATAGATTCAGAGGACGCAGGAGTTACAGTTCAGAACGCATCCACATCTTGCCTAGTGACATAAGTAAAGCAGCGCCCGTATGAGGATCCAGTTCTAGTTCAATACAGGCAGATAGCCAGAAGAAAACCAAAATTTCTATATAGGTTACTAGTGACCGGGATTCTTATATAAAGATAGACTTTGTATTCCTGATGTGGCATATTTACGTGGACAGATTATAACATATGCACATTAATCCAGGTACACTGTTCACCCAGGTTTGACTAAGATGTACCATTATCTTAAGCAGATTTATTGTTGGGACGGAATGAAGCGTGATATAGCAGAATTTGTGGCTCAATGTCCTAATTGCAAGCAGGTTAAAGTCGAGCATAAAAAAAAACCTAGTGGCTTATTATAGGAAATAGAGATTTCATTATGGAAATGGGAAACAGTAAATATGGACTTCATTACAGGCTTGCCCCGTACGCAGAGCAGGTATGATTCTATTTGGGTTATAGTTGACAGGCTTATTAAATCAGCTCATTTCTTGCCTGTTAGAACTACATATACAACAGAGGATTATGCCAGACTTTATATCAGAGAGATAGTGCACCTACATGGTATCGCAGTATCTATTATTTCATACAGGGGCGCACCAGTTACAGCTAATTTCTAGCGATCGTTCCAGACAGGTTAAGGGACACAGGTGAATCTGAGTACCACATTTCATCCCCAGACAGATGGACAGGCTGAGCAGACCATTCAAACGTGAGAAGATATGCTTAGAGCTTGTGTGTTAGATTTTGAAGGCAGCTGGAGTGAACATCTACCGTTGATAGACTTTGCATATAATAATAGCTATCATTCTAGCATACAGATGGTGCCATATGAAGCCTTGTATGGGCGCAAATGCAGGTCTCCCATATGATGGTTCAAGGTTGGCAAGTCTCAATTGATAGGTCCAGATTTAATCCTACAAGCAGTTGATAAAGTCAAGTTGATCAGGGAAGGATTATTAGCAGCTTAGAGGAGACAGAAGTCCTATACAGATAACCGACGTCGAGATTTAGAATTTCAGATTGGCGATTGGGTATTCCTGAAAGTATCACCTATGAAAGGCGTTATGAGATTTGGAAAAAAAAAAGGAAGCTTAGCCCTAGATTTATTGGTCCATATCAGGTTATCAGGCAAGGTGGGCGTGTAGCCTACGAGTTAGACCTTCCAGCAGACCTTCAGGAGGCACATCCAGTATTCCATGTTTCTATGCTCAGAAAATGTGTTGGAGATCATTCTAGAGTTGTACCAGTAGATGATATACAGATCATAGAGCAATTAACTTATGAAGAGGTGCCAGTTGCAATTTTTGATAGCCAGATTCGTCGACTAAGGACGAAAGATATTCCTTCAGTTAAGGTGTTATGGCGAAGCAATAATGTAGAAGAAATAACTTGGGAAGATGAAAAATGCCATGAGAGCCAAATATCCACATCTCTTCATTACTTCAGTATGTAACAGATCTTTGTTCAATGCTTCTACATACTTCATTTAACATTCGAGGACGAATGTTCCTAACGGGGGAAGATTGTTACACCCCGCATGTCTAAAGTGACGTATATCATTCTAATGGCATGTTAAGAATGATTTAAGTGAGTTTAAAGTCATAATATGATCATATATGATGTTTATATATTGAATATAAAGTTTGGAAAAAAACGGATTTAAGTTGCCGAAAAACCGACTAAGAAATTGCCTTGTAACGAAGCTTTTTCAGCAATTAATTCTGTGTATTATGTGAGATATTTTGGGGACATATCATATACCAAATTGAAGGTCTTGGAGTGTATTTTCCAACAGTTTTAACGGTTTGCTCATATAACTTATAGATAAAAAGATATGAGCGTCAGAATTCAGACCAGAAAAAGGGACATAAGCGCAAAAGAGGGCTAGAAATGAAATATTTTTATTATAAAAGAGAAATCATTCTCTCTCTTTCGACATTTTCCAGTAAACCCACGAAATAAACAGAGCTTTCTTCAGTTTGAATCCATTTTTTATGATTTTGAAGAAAGAACATCAATTTTGACACGAAACGGAAGACGGATTGCGTCAAAACGCTCTACGTGATTAGGGTAACATTATGCTACCTTCAATTTCGTCTATAGTTTGAGTTTTAGAATTACTTCATAGCTAAGTAAAGTACCTAAATTCTATTTTATAGCTTGTTTAAGCTTTAGAAGGTGTGGAATTCAAATGAAACGAAGTTTAGAAGCTAGAAACATAAAAGGTATGTAAGACTAAACCTTTCTTTTGGCAAGGCATGTATCTTTTAGCTTTTAAAGCTTTTCTTAGTTCTAAACTTAGTATTTCTTCTGAGAAACTTGTATGGTACCAAGGAAACCTTGTATATACTTAATTTGGTACTAAAATCCAAGGTGAAAGACGTCCAAATCAGCAAGACAAAACGTTTCAAAAATCTGGAAAATTGTTTTGACCTTTGGACAGTTGTTAGTATATTGATCATAACTCCTTGTAAAAAATTAATATTTAGATGCTTTAAGAATCTCCAGAATCCAAAGACATATATCTAAAATTTTCATGAAGACCATGAAGTCTATATCTGTGATATACACTATGAAAATTTGGTTGAAAGTCCGGACAGTGGTGCTGTCCAGACATTTATCTGCGGATATATTATGTCATCCAGTTGTCTCATCTTGTTATCCGTTTAACATGTTTATGTTATTGGTTTATCCGGGTATCCATTCTCGTGTATAGTATAGTGCTGGTTCTGTTTTTGCGGATCATCCAGTTTCAGAGGAAACTCTGCCAAATTTTTTATAAAAATCAAAGAGTTAGACAAATTCTAAGTTTCAGGTTGTGTCTACAATTCCATCCAGAGTTTTCTTATCATTCCTTTGAGTCCATATATATTGTTGCCACATGTGTTATGCCTCATACATGCTTATGCTTATATTGTGATCATGTTATGTATGATTTGGAGTCCCCCATAGAGGCTGGACATTGGACACACAGTCCGGTCGCGTGTGATACTACCCGTCTGGGGGATACAGCCCCTCTGGTTCAGGCGGGAGTTGAAACACCTAGTGTGACCGGGTGTCATTCACACACTCTGACCAGAGAGACTAGATATTACTAGCTGGGGGGGATATAGCCCATAACACCCACCAGGTTTGTTATATACGCGTATATAGCCACATTATGCACTGCATGATTATACATGAGCCTAGTTCAGTTTTTCAGTTACCTGATTTGGGGGGATACAGCCCATAACGCCAGACAGGTGCTAGTTCAGATGTTCAGTTACCTGATTTGGGGGGATATAGCCCATAACACCAGACAGGTACCAGTTCAGATAACAGTTCAGTTTTAGCTCAGTACCAGTTATCAGTTCTCAGTTATCAGCCACCAGTTCTTAGCGTCAGTATCAGTTGACAGTTATCAGTTCTAGTTTCTAGTAACCAGCTATCAGTCATATTACAGTTATTTATCAGTATAGTTCAGCTCAGTCTTTAGTTTCAGATTCAGCTAGACTTCAGTTTATATTCAGATCATGTTTCGTACGTTCTTCAGATTTCCAGCTATATTGCTATGCTCCAGCTCATATTTACATATCTATATTCTAGCTTTACAGTTTTTTTCAGCTATGATATATTATATGTTCATGCCTTACATACTTGGTACATATCATACTCACGCCCTTTTTCTGGGGCGCTGTGTTTCATGCTGCGCAGGTGCAGATAGATCAATGCTTGGACCATGTTAGTAGGCCATCTATCAGCTATTGGAGTCACTCCGCTTACTCCCGGAGTTACTTATCTTTGGGTATGTGTACAGTCAGCCAGCTTGGGTATGTCGGGGCCTTGTCCCGTCCTTTGTATATTCAGTTCATCACTCTTAGAGGCCTGTAGATATGTCCCTGTGTGGTTCAGTCAGTATGTTATGTATGTCAGCTTATGTTAGCCTTGTCAGCTTTTTGCATTGCATAATTCTCATCAGTTAGGTTTATGCTTATTTCGTTTATCAGTTATATTCATGGTTAGCAGATTATCAGCAGGATTAGTGATGATCGACACTTAGTGTTGGTCATCCGTCGCGGCCCTAGGTTGGGTCGTGATAGTATAATTTTTCTTTTCTCCAATTCTTCTGTTGGAGGTAGTTTACCCGGTACAAGTAGCCAGAGAAAGCTTTTAATTTTAGGCAATGTGTTAGCTTTCCAGACATATTTGTGGTTGAATTTTTGGCAGTTTGCATCTTCTATTAGCAGATTAAATTTGTCAAAAGAAGCTGAATTGAATTGACCTATTTCCGAGTGTCCCCATTGGAAAGAATCTCCCATATTTTCATTTATTTTAGTAGTGTAGATTAAATTTCGCACAGTGGTAGGTGTCACATGGGTGGTTTTTGACAACCAAAACCTGCCGAGGTTTGTCCCGGGCGGCAGCCAAGCAGTCCGCCCGCTAGACTCTGCCGTTTCTCACACTTACAATTATTTTAGGGTCGTTTGTCTTAGAATCGAAAATAGGCAGCGATGTGTTTGTGTTTAGGGAAGAAGATTGAATGTGTTTATAGCAAAGTTCATACACGAAACTGAAATGTAAAGGCATAAACAAAACGAGACAACAAAGTACCAGAAAATCTCAACCTTTATATTATTCACACCAAATACAAAGAAAAGCCATCAAGGCCAATATTTTCTCTCCTAAGAAAACTAAGTTAAATATGTCTAAGTAATAAAATGGTAGCAAAATGACTTATATACATAAGGGGAATCAGCCAAAGGCTTGTACAATAGGATTGGGGCATTTTTGACACTAGACAGGCCATGTAGGCCACGTTTTAGCCAACTCAGCGCACTACTCGGCCATCTCAGCCAACGTTTTGCCCATGTTTGGCCGCTCAACTGGCCGGTCATGTGCCCTGCACACGTGCCAAGCGTTACCTGCAGCTTTGCCCAAGACTGTGCCTACATTCAGCCGGTCTGCCCATGTCGTTAAGCATACTTCGCCCAAATCTTCTCAATCACCCACACTTAGCCAAATGCCATGCACTCAACATTTAGCTATGCTATATCATTGCCTTGCCTTGGCATCAAGACACCAAGTCTTGACACCCCTTAGCCCACAAAGTCGTTTGCCTGCTGCGAGATTTCTTGCCACCACAAGCTGCCCGTTTGCCACTTTAATACTCACAAAGGCACAAGGCTGCCTAGCCGTTGCACCAACGTTGCTTGTCAATCAGCTCATCAATGCCTTGATCCCACCAAGTCATATTAAGCCCGCCCTTGACAAATCAACCAACGTTCATGTTGCTTTCAACCCGCATTTAGCTACAACTAGGAGCAACATCCCAAATCTCGTCATAGCCATGCCGTGCCATAATCCGCCGAGTCTAAGGGGCTAACAAACCACCCCCACTTGTTGAATTCGACGCCCTCGTCGAACCAATTTCAGCTTTACTCGCCATCAATGGACTACAAAATGCAGCAGCAACATACTCTTCTTCATTTTCATCCTTAGCCTCATCACTATCATTAGCAAGAAGAGCATTCAGTTTAGCTCGTTTTGGACAGTCCGCTGCCTGGTGCGGTCCATCACAAATAAAGCAGCCACGTAGTTTATTCACTTGTTCCCTAGACTTATCACAAACTGCCCTCCCTTTGCCACTAGCCTCACCCATTGCATTGCACTTTTCGGCACTTCTCCACTCCTTTCCCTTGTCAGCATTCACGTTTTTAGCCTTAAAAGTAGAAAATTCAGCATCCTCATGCCTAAAGTCGCCCAATGCATCGGCAACCGCAATGGCACTAGGGAGGTCTTTCACGTTCTGCCTCCTTAGTTCCATTTGAGCCCACCCTTGCAGCCCAAACATGAAGTTATGCAGCTTGTCCTCCTCGGACATATTTGTTATACTCAAAATCAAAGAATTAAATTCCTTGACATAATCCTTCAAAGAACCGGTTTGTTTCAACCGTTTCAGTTTGTCCCTAGCAACCCAAGCATAGTTACTAGGCAAGAATTGATCCTTCAACTCTTTCTTAAGCCGCTCTCACGACTCAATCTTAGATCTGTCCGCACTCACGTCATCAGCCACACGAGTACGCCACCATAATTTAGCATCACCAGCCAAGTAACGAGTTGTCAAGGACACCTTCTCATCGTCATGGACATGGGCTGCCTCAAAATATTGCTCCATGTCCCATAGAAAATTCTCAAGCACAACAGTGTTACGAGAGCCCTCAAATGCCTTAGGTTCAGGGATCTTTACCTTAGGACGTTCATCAACCTGTTGAACACCCGTTCCGACAGCCCTCCTAAGCACAACGATTTCCAGGTTCAAATTTTTGTTCTCCTTAGTGAGTTTATCAATTTCAGCCGCAACAACACTTTTGAAGGCTTGACTTTCTGCCTCAAGACATTCACAATGGGCCTTAAGACGAGCCAATTGTGTCAGCACATCAACCAGATCGACATTATCGTCAGTTACACCCACCAATGTCTAGAGTTTAGCCAACTATTCCCTCATTTCAGCGCTACTAGTTCCACCAGCCATTGTTTTTCTCTAAGCAACGAACCAGATCCTTCAAGCTCTAATACCAGTTGTCACGGGGGTGTTTTTTGAAAACCAAAACCTACTGAGGTTTACCCCCTGCGGCAGCCAAGAAGTCCGCCCACTAGACTCAGTTGTTTCTCACACTTAGAATTATTTTAGGGTCGTTTGTCTTAGATTCGAAAATAGGCAGCGATATGTTTGTGTTTAGGGAAGAAGATTAAATGTGTTTATAGCAAAGATCATACACGAAACTGAAACGTAAAGGCATAAACAAAATGAGACAGCAAAGTATGGGCAAATCCCAACCTTTATATTATTCACACCAAATACAAAGGAAAGCCACCAAGGCCAATATTTTTTCTCCTAAGAAAACTAAGTTAAATCTGTCTAAGTAATAAAATGGCAGCAAAATGACTTATATACATAAGGGGAATCAGCCAAAGGCTTGTACAACAGGATTGGGGCGTTTTTTACACTAGACAGGCCATGTAGGCCACGTTTTAGCCAACTCAGCGCACTACTCGGCCACCTCAGCCAACGTTTTGCCCATGTTTGGCCGCTCAACTGGCCGGTCATGTGCCCTGCACATGTGCCAAGCGTTGCCTGCAACTTTACCCAAGACTGTGCCTACATTCAGCCGGTCTGCCCATGTCGTTCAGCTCACTTCGCCCAAATCTACTCAATCACCCACACTTAGCCAAATGTCATGCACTCAACATTTAGCTATGCTATATCATTGCCTTGCTTTGCCTTGGCATCAAGACACCAAGTCTTGACACCCCTTAGCCCACAAAGTCGTTTGCCCGCTGCCGAGATTGCTTGCCACCACTAGCTGCCCGTTTGCCACTTTAATACTCACAAAGGCATAAGGCTGCCTAGCCATTGCACTAACGTTGCTTGTCAATCAGCTTATCAATGCCTTGGTCCCACCAAGTCATATAAGCCCGTCCTTGACAAATCAATCAACGTTCATGTTGTTTTCAACCCACATTTAGCTACAACTAGGAGCAACATCCCAAATCCCGTCATAGCCATGCCGTGCCATAATCCGCCGAGTCTAAGGGGCTAACAGTAGGGAAGCCAAATTGTAAATCATTAAGATTCCAATTCCCATTTTTGATGATATATGCAATTGTATGTAGTTTTGCATTTCCAATTAAAGGCCCATGGATTAGGCTTCTAAGACTATAGTTATGATTGACCCAACGGTCCTCCCATAGTCTGATACTTGTACCAAAGCCCACAGTTCATATTGTCCCTCTAGAACATAAATTGTTCCCTTTAATAGACTTTTCCAAATGAAGGAATTATTTGAATAGGGTTTTATCAGATTAATATTACTGTTATTGTTGTTATATTTCCCTTGAAGGATTTTACTCCAGAGTAAAGTGGGGTTTGTTTGACGACACTGCCTTCCTGTAATATCTTTTCCTTTTTTCCTTTCTTTTTTTTTTGTTTTTTGTTTTTTTTTTTTTGAAAACTTGCTACCATGTTGAAAATTAAAACGGAATCCTATAAAGTTCTGAATGACCTCAAAATTTGCATACATGTTATACAGAAAGATCGAACTCGAATCCGATTCTCGAAACTCGAGATACGAATTAAACGAAAAAGATCAATTCTTAACCTTAGGGACTTTAGCAGAAACTATCCGAACGACCTCAGAATTCACTTTGGAAAGTTCACACAGGTCGCAAATGACAATACTAACCTAACGTCACTTTCGAATTTCAAATCGGACCTCGTTCGTCAAAATCGAGCTCGAAAACCTCTTTTAAGATTAACCGACAACAAAAATTGAAACCTTCTTCCGATATCTAAAGTACAAAAAGTATTGGATTTAATAGAAATTTTTTATTTTTGTTAGTTTTAAATTGATGACTCAATATTTCATGGATATTTGGTCTTTCACTTTTTAACTTGATAGATTCTTACTTTTATATTAATTAGTTTTGCGGACGTGCATTGCAAGTGCATCCTACGTCAATAAAAAAGACTTAGTACTTTAAGAAAAATACTACGTACTACATGAATTAACATTGAGAATGTGACACAATCATTTAAAAGGTGAAAATGACTGTTGTCACATTATGTCAAAATTATAAAAATTTAAATTATTATTAAAGAAAGTCATACTGATTCACTTTTATCACAATTACATTAATAACTCATCAAAATAAAAGTTACGCAAAACGTACAAAAGAAAAATGATGATTAATTATACATAGGAGTACTGTTTGCTCCCAAAAGACAAAATAGTTATATGGATGAAAATAGAGCAAGAAACTTTAGCAATTTTGCATACGCGGGATACCTTTCGTTTAGAGTTTCAAATCTCTACTACCTACGCAAGACCATAACACATACTAACACAGCTTTTTTTGAAGGACCTTCAAAAGTACCTTTCAATTCCAATTATCAATAATTGAATATACCCGATTTTTCAAATAACATCTCAAAATATCATGCTCCTCTTGATTATCGTCTTCTCCATGACCTGTAAGAACAAATACAATAGTCTGAACCAAAAGACAAATAAGACTCCAGATAACTAATAAGGTTGTGAATGTGAAGTATAAGTAGGATTTATCTAATACACCTATATTATATCCACCAATACATACAAACAAACAAATAGTAGTAATATTGACAATAATTTTTTAAGCTTTATAAAGCTAATGCATGAATTAATGCAGCAAGAAGAAAAAAAAAAAAAAAGGAGACACATATGAATTAACTAACACAACTTTTTAATGAAGGACCATCAAAAGTACCATTCAATTCCAATTATTTATAGTCGAATATACCTGGTCCTTCAAATAACGGCTCAAATATCATGCTCTTCTTGATTCTCATCTTCTTCATGCCCTATAAAAACAAATACAATAGTCGAACCAAAAGACCAATAGGACTCCAAAAAATTAGGATGTGATTATGATGTATAAGTACGATTTATCTAATACACCTATATTATATCCAATGATACATACAAACAAACAAATAGTAGTAATAGTGACAATAGTATTTTAAGTTTTATAAAGCTAATGAATGAATTCATGCAGCAAGGAGGGAAAAAAAAGACAGACAATAGCATTCTTTCGCAGCCCTAACTGAGAAGTCATGCTTGCTACTGTTAAAACATGGGAGGATATGTATTTCAAAGAGCAAACAAGTTTGATTTCCTTTGGTATTAGAAGCCTGGAAAATCTATGTCGGCTATTTATGTTAAAAGGATTTTAAATGATTGTAGACAAGTAAATTTTATTGAATTTAAATCCATGAAATAATATGGCTATATGTTAAATTGAAAACATATTGGTCCAAATAAGTGCTATGGGCTAATATAATTGGGCTAATTATTTAAAAGTAATAAAAGTCCAATCTTGTTAGGCTAGCCAAATTAGCCTAAGGCCCAATGGATATAAGTTTTCCTAGAGGCCCAAAAATATGCCACGTGGCAAGTGACGTGGCGCCAAGTCAAATAAAATAGCCAATTGGATCATGCCACACGTCAAATGATGTGGCAATCCAAGTCAAACCCCAAGACCAATGAAAATACGCCATGTGGACATGTGACATGTTATGGCCAATCAAATACGGCCTAGTCACTGCTTAAATCTGATTGGCCGGTCCACGGGCCAAGGCCCGTCAGGGTTTCTTGGTGGCTACTCCACCCCATATCTATATAAAGGGGTCAAATCTCTCATTTGAGGGAAGAAGAAATCAGAAGCAAGAATCCATAACAAGAAGCAAGAAAGAGCTCGTGGATCAAAGCAAGAGATTTCTACAAAAGCTGCAAGCACTCAAATATTTCTCTACAAGTTCTAGAGATCAAGACGAAGATTCAAGATCAAGCTTCAAGCCCTTGAATCCAAGTACAAGTTCAAGATCAAGACCAAGTTCAAGATAAAGCTCCAAGCTCTTGAACTCATCATCATCAAGTCAAGATCAAATCCAGATCCAAATCCAAACTTCAAGATCAAGCTCAAAAGCCCTTGAAGTTATAGTTTGAAAAGACGAATCAGAGGAATCATAGAGATTGTAACACTCATATTTTGATAAATAAAATATATTGTTGCAATATTTTCTTGTCTCGATATTTATTTTCTTGACGCGAATTTAGTTGTTACAAATTCTGGCACGCCCAGTGGGACAATCTCTACCTCTCATCTCAACTTTTCAACTCACGAAGTTCAGCAACACTGAGATGGCTTCCAAGAACACCAACTCAAAATCTGTCTTTGCAAAATCTGTCTGGCCTCATGACCTTGATGCCAATTCCAAGTTCTCTTCTGAGGTTCAAAGCTGCATGAATGCTACTAAGGGAAGCTTTGGACCAGTTACAAGAAACAAAGCAAACTTGATGGGACAACAAGCACATCAGGTGCCGCCCGCATCAACTCCAATTTTCGGTTCTTCATCTTCCAAAGGAGCAGGATCATCTGCTGAGCAATTGGAAAAAGGAGAAAATATCGCTGAGATTGTTGAAAACACTTTGGCTCGACTTAGGCTCTGCAGATCCAGAAGTCCAGTAGCGAAGAAAGACGATGAAGTTTCAAGCATTGGATCCTCCCCAACCACGCCGCGCGAGTCATTCCAGTCAAAGATCAATCTATGGGAGAATCCATGTTATTCTCCATCATCTCCAATAGCCGTGCAAACGATGGCGATTAATACTTTAACGATGGAGGAACAACTTGCAAACTTGACAAAGGCGATTGATAGCTTATCAAACTACGTCAAGGATCAAGACGCTCGCATCAACAAGATGGAAAGCATGATGGAGGGAGAATCTAGCCATGCACCAGGAAAACGTCCAGAAGTTCAAGAGGTGATTAATACTCCAGCGAAGCAAGTAACACCTGCTAAGGAAATCCAAGTTTCTGCTGATGGGGTGATTCAAATCGACCAACTGAAGGAGTTCATTATGGGAACAATCAAGGATAAGTACGAGGTTTCTTCCAAGTCTTCGCTTGCATATGAGAAGCCATACACCGCAAGAATCGATAGCTTGAAGATGCCAATCGGTTATCAACCCCCAAAATTTCAGCAGTTCGATGGCAAAGGAAACCCAAAGCAGCATGTGGCGCACTTCGTTGAGACATGCAACAATGCTGGAACCTACGGCGATTATCTCGTCAAGCAGTTCGTCCGTTCCCTCAAAGGGAATGCTTTCGATTGGTATACAGACCTTGAGTCTGGTTCAATTGATAGCTGGGAGCAGCTGGAACATGAGTTCCTCAATCGCTTTTACAGTACAAGGCGTACCGTAAGCATGATAGAGCTTACAAACACGAAGCAGCGAAAGGAAGAACCAGTCATTGACTTCATCAACCGATGGAGGAATGCAAGTCTCAACTGCAAAGATAGACTCAGTGAAGCTTCAGGAATTGAGATGTGCATTCAAGGTATGCACTGGGGGCTTCGCTACATCTTGCAAGGCATAAAGCCAAGGACTTTTGAAGAGTTGGCAACACGTGCTCATGATATGGAGCTAAGCATGGCATCTACTGGAAAAGAAGGGCCACCACTCACCGAACCTCGCAAGGGAAAAGACAAGCAAGAAGTCAAGAGATGGAGCAAAGTCGTACCCAAGGTTGAAAGCAAAGAGTCCATGAATGTTGATGCCAAACCTGTGAAGTTCACCACAAAGTTTAGCAAGAAACAAAGTGTGAAGACGACTTCTTTCAAGGATAAGACAGGTCGGAAATCAACTTTGAGAGAGATGCAAGATAGGGAATACCCATTCCTTGATTCTGATGTTCCTGCAATCTTCGATGAACTTCTGGAACTAAAGCTCATTGAGCTACCAGAGATGAAGCGTCCTAATGAAGCTGGAAGAACGAATGATCCAAACTACTGCAAGTACCATCGGCTTTTAGGTCACTCTCTTGAAAAATGTTTTGTCTTTAAGGACAAAGTCATGGAGTTGGCCGACAAAGGGGAGATCATACTCGAAGATGAAAAGGAAAATGCAAACCAAGTTTCCATCATCTTTGGCTCACAAGATCCCATTGCGATCTGCAACTTCACTGAAGGATTCGAAGGGCAAGATGTCATGATCAAGTTTGGCGACTTCGAACCCGTTCCAGCAAAAGGATCATTTTCTCCCCCAAAGCTGTGTGAACAAAGTATGAAGAAAGCATCGCTCGAGGAAGATGATGATGGTTGGATATTGGTGACTCGACGGAGGCGTCGTAAGGCAAGCCCACGAGATGAACCAGCTGAGAAACCAACAAGGAAGAAGATGGTAAGGAAGCCGAGGAAGCAAAAGGTGATCGGACGTCCGCGAGAGGCAAAGGTGGAGGTTTACCATCACCAAAAGTCGCGTCAGCCAGTAACCTTAGAGGAGTTTCTACCAAGTTGGTTCCGCATGAAGATCCCTAAAGATGATACGAAGGCCTCATGTTGTAATGCTGATAAAGTAGAGGAGAACAATGAAAGTCCAAAGCCATCTTCACCTGCGAAGTCAGAAAAACTCACTGAATCTACAGCCGGAGAAGCAAATACTTGTGAAGCAAAGATCACATTCACAAGTGATGATATCCTACTTGGGGAAGTTCCTCACAATCGTCCGTTGTTCATGGTTGGATATGTGAATGAACAAAGAGTGAATAGAATCTTGATTGATGGAGGTTCCGGAATCAACATTCTGCCTATTCACACAATGAACGAACTTGGCATCTCAAGAGAGGATTTGATTGAAAGCCGTTTGATGATCCATGGATTCAACCAAGGGGGGCAAAGGGCCATAGGTGCTACAAAAATAGAGCTCACTATTGGAGAAATGACTTCAAGCGCATGGTTGCATGTGATCGATGCAAAGACTTCCTATAACATCTTGCTGGGAAGGCCATGGATACATGAGAATAAAGTCGTCCCATCCACCTATCACCAATGCCTTAAGTATCACGAAGATGGTATTGAGAAGAAAATCGTTGCTGATGACAAGCCATTCACTGAATCTGAAGCGTACTGTGCTGACGCTAAATTTTACTTGAAGAATATCGTGAATGAAGTCAGGGTTGATAACATCGCCAAGACATTGGATCCTAAGATTGCAATAAAGAAGGCTGAGATTGCAGCTGGGAAAGCAAAAGTTGTAGAGGATGAAGATAGAAGCCACTCTATTCAAAGGAAACCACATAAGCAATACTTTGCACCTTCAGGCAAGAAGACGGGACCTACGCTCCGCTACGTCCCAAAACTGAAGGAGAAGAAAGACCAATCATCTGACCTGCAAAGTGACGTGCTGAATGGATTAACCCTTCCTATCAAGCGGCTTGATGCTTTAAAGTTATCCTCAAATTTGCTTGGAAAGTTTGTGGCCCGAAATCTGCCGGAGAATAGTGCACTCCCCACAAAGCGCACAAACGAGGGTTTTGATCCAAATGCTTATAAACTATTTGCAAAGGCTGGGTACGATCCCAACGAACCATCTAAGTTAGGGAAGCTCCTACCAGAAGGATCAATGAAGAAATCACGTGAAGGCTTGGGTTTCGAAAAACCTCCACCAGTTCGCATCTCTATAAGGAGGGCAAGCATCAATTATGTCGGTGCTGAGGATGAGTCCGTTCCTTCGAATAAAAGAAAGTCTGTCTTTGATCGGCTCGGAGAACCAACTGCAAGAACTTCTGTCTTTGATAGATTGGGACCATTGAAGAAGAGGAACAAGCTCCAAAAGGGTGATGTAAAGGCGAAAATAACCATTTCTCCTGACAACCCAAAACTTTCGAGAGGTTGCCAAAGTCTGATCCCTTCAAGGATGAAGCGTCAAGCAAAACTAGTAGTTTCATGTGGAGAAGTGTTAAAGGCAAAGACTCACACTATAGTCCACACAAGGGAGCGTGAGGAAGATGAAGAAAGTGTAGGATCTTCATATTACGTCGTTGCAGAAGAAGAGCATAATGCTTCATATCCAAATAATGTCAAGAATGAGTCGGAGGATATTTCTTGGTGTCACCACATATCTTTCAATGACGGAGATCTGCAGGAAGATGAAGATGCTAAAGATGCTCCACCTGAGCTTGAAGAAGGAGTGAAGGCGACAGTTGACGCATTGAAAGAAATCAACCTCGGCACAGATGAAGAACCAAGACCCACATATATAAGTGCTTTGCTGATGAAGGATGAAGAAAGTGCTTATGTAGAGCTGCTGAAAGAGTATAGAGATGTCTTTGCTTGGAGCTACAAAGAGATGCCTGGTTTAGACCCCAAAGTAGCGGTTCATCATCTGGCGGTTAGAAATGGTGCTCGTCCTGTTAAGCAAAGCCAACGCCGCTTCAGGTCAGAGCTGGTACCCTTGATCGAGAATGAAGTCAACAAGCTTATTGAGGCTGGTTTTATTCGGGAAGTCAAATATCCTACTTGGATCTCAAGTATAGTCCCTGTAAGGAAGAAAAATGGCCAAATTCGAGTTTGTGTTGATTTTAGAGATCTCAACAATGCATGTCCTAAGGATGAATTTCCACTCCCCATCCCAGAACTCATGATTGACGCCACTACTGGATATGAGGCAATGTCTTTTATGGATGGCTCATCTGGCTATAACCAGATTCGCATGTCTCCTAAGGATGAAGAACTCACAGCGTTTCGAACTCCTAAGGGAATTTACTGCTACAAGGTGATGCCATTTGGCCTGAAGAATGCTGGAGCTACCTATCAAAGAGCGATGCAAAATATCTTTGACAGCATGCTTCACAAAAGTGTCGAGTGCTATGTTGATGACTTGGTGGTGAAATCGAGAAACAAGAAGGATCACCTACAGGATTTGAGAACGGTGTTTGAATTGCTGCGAAGATACCAACTTCGGATGAATCCTTTAAAGTGCGCATTCGGAGTTACTTCTGGTAAATTCCTTGGGTTCATTGTTCGACACCGAGGGATTGAAATTGATCAAGCTAAAGTCGATGCGATTTTAAAGATGCCTGAGCCTAGAAATATTCATGAACTAAAGAGTCTACAAGGAAAGTTGGCGTATCTTAGGAGATTCATTTCAAATCTGGCCGGAAGATGTCAACCATTCAGCCGTCTTATGAAGAAGGGTGTCCCTTTCGAATGGGATCAAGCTTGCAGCAACGCATTCGAGAGCATCAAGTCGTACCTGATGAAACCTCCAGTTTTAGCTGCACCTATACCTGGAAAGCCGCTGATATTGTATATTGCAGCGCAAGAAAGGTCTGTTGGGGCGCTTTTGGCTCAAGAGAATAGTGAAGGGAAAGAAAATTCCCTTTACTACTTAAGTAGGATGATGACACCAAATGAGTTGAAGTACTTGCCAATCGAAAAGTTGTGTTTGGCGCTAGTCTTCTCTATTCAAAAGTTGAAGCACTACTTTCAAGCTCACGTCGTCCGACTCATTTCCAAAGCAAATCCTATAAAATTTGTGATGTCAAAACCCGTCCTTAGTGATCGTCTGGCGAGATGGTACCTCCAGTTTCAACAATTTGAGATTGTGTACGTCTCTCAAAAAGCGGTGAAAGGACAAGCGTTAGCTGACTTCTTGGCAGACCATCCGATACCTGATGATTGGGAGCTCACTGATGAATTACCTGATGAAGATGCAATGGTCGTCGAAGTTCAACCATCGTGGAAGATGTACTTCGACGGTGCTGCACGTCATGATGGAGCTGGGGCTGGTGTGGTTTTTGTAACTTCTGAGGGAGAGGTTTTCCCATATTCTTTCACGTTAATGCAACGTTGCTCTAATAACGTCGCCGAGTATCAAGCACTCATACTTGGTCTCGAAATGGCCGTTGACATGAAGCAGTTACAGTTGCAAGTATACGGAGACTCTAAATTGGTAATCGATCAGCTTCTAGGTAGCTATGAGGTAAGGAAACCAGAGTTACAACCCTATCACAATTATGCACAGAAGTTAATAGGATGGCTTGGGGATGTAACTCTCCAGCATGTGCCGAGGAAGGAAAATAAGAAAGCCGATGCCTTGGCGGCTTTGGCGTCGACACTTGCCTTGCCTGAACAGACACAAGTTACTATCTGCCAAAGATGGGTAGTACCACCATTTGATGAAGGCGTGGATGGTGAAAATGAGCTTCAACGTCTTGTTGCTGTTTCTGAGGCTGAGAAGGAGGACTGGCGGAAACCTATAGTTGATTACCTCAGTCATGGAACCCTGCCAGAAAATCCTAGAAGAAGAAGCGAAATTCGTCGTAGAGCACCCCGTTTCCTTTACTACAAAGACACTCTATATAGAAGGTCATTTGAGGGAGTACTTTTGCGATGTTTAGGAGATGATGAAACACTTCAAGCTCTGGAAGAAGCACACTCTGGGGTATGTGGATCACACCAGTCTGGGCCAAAGCTTCACTTCCATATAAAAAGGATGGGCTACTACTGGCCAACAATGGTGAAGGATTGCTTGGATCATGCTCGGAGATGCAAAGCTTGTCAGCTCCATGCAAACTTCATACATCAACCACCTGAAGTATTGCACCCAACAGTCGCGTCTTGGCCATTTGATGCTTGGGGACTAGACATCGTTGGACCATTGCCGAAGTCTTCTGAAGGACACGTGTTCATATTAGCTGCAACTGATTACTTCTCAAAATGGGCAGAAGCTGTCGCTCTCAAGGAAGTAAAGAAGGAGAAAGTTGCAAACTTCATCCGAGTTATCATTATTTACCGCTTTGGTATCCCTCGTTATATAATAACAGATAATGGCAAGCCATTCGATAATAGACTGATGAATAAAATATGTGATCTCTTTGGCTTCAAGCAGCGTAAATCTTCCATGTACAATGCTGCCGCCAATGGCCTAGCCGAAGCATTCAACAAGACCTTGTGCAATTTGCTTAATAAGGTTGTTTCCAAATCCAAGCGAGATTGGCATGAAAGGATGGAAGAAGCTTTATGGGCGTATAGGACAACTCACCGCACACCAACGCAAGCAACTCCTTACTCGCTTGTTTATGGAGTTGAAGCTGTGTTGCCGCTGGAGCGTCAAATACCATCCTTGAGACTTGCTCTCCAAGAAGGGTTCACTGATGAAGAAAATGCTCGCTTACGCCTTGAAGAGTTGGAGGCTCTCGATGAGAAAAGACTCGAAGCTCAGCAAAGCCTTGAATGTTATCAAGCTCGTTTATCTCGTGCTTTCAATAAAAAGGTTCGCCCAAGATCTTTCCAGGTTGGTGATCAAGTTCTTGCAGTAAGAAGACCCATCATCACTTCCCATAAATCTGGGGGCAAGTTCACTGCAAAATGGGACGGACCGTATGTTGTGCAAGAAGTCTATTCAAGCGGTGCTTATAAGCTTATTGATGCCGAAGGAAAAAGACTCGGTCCCATTAACGGGAAGTTCTTGAAGAAGTACTATCCTTGAAAGTTGAAATGCTCCTCGACGCACGAGCCTAAACTGCAAGTTGATATGCTCCTCGACGCACGAGCCTAAACTGCAAGTTGACACGCTCCTAGACGCACGAGCTTAAACTGCAAATCGCTACGCTCCTCAACGCACGAGCCTAAACTGCAAGTTGACACGCTCCTCAACGCACGAGCCTAAACTGCAAGTTGACATGCTCCTCAACGCACGAGCCTAAACTGCAAGTTGACACGCTCCTCAACGCACGAGCCTAAACTGCAAGTTGACACGCTCCTCAACGTACGAGCCTAAACTGCAAGTTGAAACGCTCCTAGACGCACGAGCTTAAACTGCAAATCGCCACGCTCCTTTGATGCACGAGCATAAACTGCATAAAACTCCTGGCCCGCAAGAGTCTAAACTGTGCACGGCCTAAAAAAAAAAAAAAAAAAAAAAAAAAAAAAAAAAAGTCCGCTAGGTTGAAAACCCCGAAAGAGGCGGCCTAGGCAAAAGTTAGGACCAAAAAAAAGATATAACACTTCTTTTATTATGAACTACGTAATGACTTGATCCTCTTCATCGAGGTACGTAGGCAGCTTAGAGCTCAAATTCTAAGTTCAGTCGCCCAAAAAGAAGAAAAGTTCTTTTCCTTGTCAAGTTTCACATTGTTATGTATAGCTTACAACCTAAAGAAAACATGATTACTTGTCAAGGTGTTTCGAGTTCTGGGTCAAGTTTAAGTCGTTATCCTATGAAAGCCTAGAGAGACTCTGCTCAAGATGTTCGGTGTATATAACAGCCCTTTGTACGTTATTCCTATTAATCAAAGGGGTTTCTCGTTTGGATGATTACGCATCAAGATGTGAAGTTGCCGTTAGTGATTACGCTTCGTGCTGAAAATCTACACGTAGTAAAATCAGAAGGAGTATTTTTGCATAAAAATAAAAAATAAAAAATTCACCGAAAATATTCACAAAGTCTTTTAGCTCCAAATTTTGGATATGTTCTATATCTTGAAGTCTGGTCTCTAGGAAATCAAATGGCTCACGATTCGAAGGCTAATACATCAAGATATAATTTTTTAGTAAAGCCGCGCAGAACTGAGACCAGTCAGCGAGACTGAATCCAAAGCTAACTTCAAAATAATATCTGGAACGATCCTGAAGGCTTTTAACTCTAAATTTCGAATATGCTATAGATCTTGAAGTCTAGTTTCTGGAAAACTAAACGGCTTGTAATTCGGAGTTATGTGCGGCAAGATATACTGGTTTTTGCAAGACTGCGCAAAACTGAAATTGTCTACAGGGCAGAACTGTTACATGATTTCGAATATTCATCCAGAACGTTTCTCATTGTTTCTGACTTTGAATTTCGGATATATTGTAACTCTAGATGTCTAGTTTCTGGAAAAGATAAATTTTCACGAGTTGGACATTCATATAATAAGATATGAATTTCCTACCACAAGTGCGCTATGCTGTTGAAATACAGTGAGGAAATTGGAAAACACAATTAAGAGAAGAGGGACACAATATAAGGCAAAAGTGAAAGAGTCTTATTAATAATGAAAATACCAACTACTAAGTCCAATGCAAGAAGTAAAAAAAATAAAATAATTGTAGCCTAATCTAGAGATAACTTGAAACTGAGCAAGTCTTGACGACTAGCCTCCAGGCGCTCTTTCTTCCTCTCCAAGTTGGCTAAGTCATCAGCAGACTGTGAAGCAACATCAGGGCAGGTCTCGTACTCCTCCTTAGCAATCGAGACTTTCGATTTGGCTTCTTCAACTTCATATTCTGCAGCTTCCAGGAGGGCTTCTAAGTCCTTCTCCTTCTCACGCAACTTTTCAATCTTCTCTTTTACCTTGCCTATGGATTCGCGGATGGATACGACCTCTTCAACCTTTTCTTCCTCTTCAACCATGGCGAGTGAAAGGCGCTCCCCAGCTTTTGAAAGCAAGTCTTGTTTTACGGATTCTGAAACTTTGTCAGAGAAGGCAGAGCGAGCCTGATCATACGAAGTGGCGAGCTCAAAGAAAGACTGCAACATGTCCCTTATTGGGGTGAGGTCAACACCTTTTCCCTCCATCGCTGCAAGAACCACTTTTGCATCTTCTTCATGGGAGGAGGCTAAGTCCAAATCAAAGTTTGAAAGCTTGCTTTGAAGTCCTTTCCAAAGTTCTGAAACGTACTTCTGGTTGATGTTTTGAACAAGCTTGCTTCCCACAAATACAGACGCTGCAGCTGCTGGTTTCTTGTTTGAAGTAGTGTCGCACTTGTCTTTAGAGCCATCACGAGAATGAGAAGTCACCACTTGCTTTGCCTTGGCAGTAGAAGATGATTTCCTTAAGACTGGTCGTGCAATGGACTCATCACTAGTTTGTGGCTTCTCTCGTTGTGGTACTGCCATAACTCCAACGCCATTTGACTGTATGAAGGAAGAAAGTTGTTAGTAAAAGCATCCAAGTATAAAGTGTGCAATTAAAAAAAAAAAAAAAAAAAAAAAAAAAAAAAAAAAAAAAAGAGTTGTATACCTCTTTGATAGGAGTTGTCAAAGTCTTTGAGGAAGAACTACCACTGTCAGCAATGTCAACCATATGTGGGTTGGTTTGTTCCAGCTTTTCTGAAGGTGCCTTTACTCGCTTCCAACACCGATCTCCATCGCTGCTCCTACTCCCATCTGGAGATAACCGCTTGTTCGATGTATGGGCTCTTTCACGACCAACCAACGGTGTTGAATTCTTAACGCTTTGGTGAAGTTGAGGTCTCCTGCCTTTGTCTTGCTCTGCAGGATTAGCCTTTGAAGCAGGCAACCGGTTATTTGTGGGATGTTGATGTCTGTCCTTAGGAAGAGGGGTATTGGCAGGTCCAACACCGTCGATCAAATATTGCAAGTTTTCATCAAGGAACTTTGCGTGTGTTTTCTCCCACCAATTCTTATAATTAGCCGAAGAAAATTTCTTCACATTGACTGTAGAAGGAGGAAAAGTCGCTTGCGACATAGTCTTGTGAGACACACAAATTCGAAAATATCTAAGCCCTTCCTCTAATGAGGCGCTACGGATATCATTTGTCAAAAAACCTGGGACATTCTGATAAAACCCAAATTGGCGCCCAAATCGATGTGGACTATAAGGCTCGATGATGAAAGAGTCTCCATTCCTCACAGGGAGATAATTAAACCGTATGCTCATGAAATAGCTTGAGTCCAACTCTTCTAAAACATTGTCGTCCACATAATTGTGAGGTTGGGAACTCTTTAACATAGTTGAAGTCCAAGCTACGACATCTCCTCGATGTATGCGTTTTCTTGCATCTTCTTTGTTGAAGTACTTGGCTGCGCCCTCTCCAGAATATGTCACCATTAGTGGAACAGATGGTTCTTTAGCGAGTGCATAGTGGGTCTTGAAGTGATAAGCTAGCCAACCGTAAACATAGTGAATGGGAAAACGGACCTTGATAAGATCAAGCCGTGACAATCGTGAAAGCTTGTTCAAGTTATTGTATATGCTTGCCAATACTGGAACTGCAAGGCTAGTTCTCCGCCCGCATGCCATGGTTGATGCTACCTTGAAAGTTCCCGGCCGAATGAAGTCACCATCTTCAGAAGGAAACACAAAGGTACATAACCAACACGAAAGGAAGGCTGCTAGATACGTCTCTTCCACTCTTGAAGGCTTCACTCCTAGCTTGGAAAATACTGCTTCATTCTCTGTTGACCATTCGGGTGCCTCAGATATAACTCCAGTAGGATTATGTGTTGACTTTAAGCGCCCAGTTTTATGTTCCCTTCTTGGAGGAGCAGGCCTATATCGCGAAGCTCCTTTGTACCAGAAGTTGATCCACTTGCTCAAGGGAACCCTCGGGTTATCATTCTTTCCTTCTTGGAGATAATGAAAAGCTAAGAACAAGTGCTCACAGGCTCGGGGAATGAATCTTACCTTTTTCTCGTCCTCGCCTATAAGTTCCATAGTTGGGGGCACCGTCTCTTCATAGATAGAACCCGCTATAGGCAAACCTCCCAAGGTATGTAGATCCCAAAGAGAGATAGACATTTCACCAACAGAGGTAAGTAGAGTATTTGTCTTGGGACACCAACCTTCAAGGAATGACTGCAAGATATTGGAGTTTCGATCATAAGTGAAAAGTGAAGCACGAACAGCATCATGAATTTTTGAAGCTTTCAATTCTTGTTGGTTTCGGCTAAGTATGTCTTCAGTCCATTCCCAATACCCCGGAATGTGTTGATATTCACCCTGAGTTATCATTGTGTCTCCCCAGTACGTCTCTCCTCGGATGATGCGACGGCCTAAACTGGGAAGGGCGCTTGCAATGTTTGCGTGACGATGGCTGGGCGCTTGAAGACTCCACGTCTTGCCAGATCCAGCTGAATTGTGATCATTCTCTAATGTCCAGTTTGCAATATGAAGTGAGTTCCTCAAAGATGGCCATGCACTCGCGTATTGACCAATTGGAGTATGCACCAAAAGCCTAGTTTGAGCCGCATCGTCTTCAGTTTCAATTATGAGGTACTTGAGTTTGGATGATGGAGAGGTGTAGTCTCTGAAGTGCACCATCTTGCCCAGCTGTAAGAACAAGTAAATCTTTGATCAATCTCGGGATGAAGAGAATCAACATAAGGATGATGAATGATGAAAGTCTTCCATGGGATCGTCGTCGTTAAAGTGGGGGTGCGTTGCCACCCCAATCACCTTAAACTTGACTTTCCCACGAGTATCGCTCCAAATAAGTCTTCCATGGGATTGTCGTCGTTAAAGTGGGAGTGCGTTGCCACCCCAATCACCTTAAACTTGACTTTCCCACGAGTATTGCTCCCCAATCACCTTAAACTTGACTTTCCCACGAGTATTGCTCCAAATAAGTCTTCCATGGGATTGTCGTCGTTAAAATGGGAGTGCGTTGCCACCCCAATCACCTTAAACTTGACGTTCCCATGAGTATCGCTCCCAACCAAGTTTTCCATTGGATTGTCAAGTATGGCTTCTTCATAACCATCTTTTGGCCTACAACAAAAGGACGAGCAAAAAAAAAAAAAAAAAAAAAAAAAAAAAAAAAAAAAAAAAAAAAAAAAAAGAGATGACTTACTGTTTGAATTAGCAGCAAGGAAGCAGCGACAATTGGGGCTAAGTAATGTTTTGTCTTCCCTGCTTCAAAATCTGGGAAAAAGCAAGACAAAGGTTAGAAAAATAATTTAAAGCAAGCAAGGAAAAGAGTTTGAAGGGCAGCAGCAAAAGATTACAATGGTACAAAATTTCTGTCTCCTAAAGCTATGCACATTGACTTAACTCATGGAGAAGAAATAAATTATTAGCTGTTGGTATCATTGAAAGGGGAGGGATCAAACAAAAGTTGTCAAAAAAGTGAATTATGTTTGAGGGTGCACAAGTTTATTTCCGAGTATTAATTACATGTTCTCTGGTCAAGTCAACAACCACTGACTAATGGATTTTATTAAAAAGCTAGGGAATAAAGCTATCGGAACGTTTTTCTTTAAAATTACCTCAAGGAAGCTACAAAGAAAAAGAAGAGCAAAGAAGGGAAAAAAAATACAAAAGGGAGAAGGTATTTTTTACCTGACAAGAGAAGAAGAAAATTCAAGCTGCAGAAATCCTCTTTTATTTGTTGGAAACAAAAAGGAAGAGTGAATAAATAAAATTACAAAAAAAAAAGGGGTGCAAGTTACGGAAAATAGGAGCAAAAAAAAAAAAAGGTAAAAAAAAGAAGAAGTATTTTTGTATGAAGAGCTTAAAGAATAGAAGGCTTCTCGAATATGGCGAAGCGAGTTCGTTATGAAATAAAGGATTTAGGAAGGCAAATTATTAACAAAGCAATGTGTGGAAAAAATTATTGTTCTTGTTTCATGCCACTTTGAACGAGTACAGGGTACAAAGAGATATGTAAAGCTTGATAATGGTGATATACATGAACCGGAAAGCAAAGAGTTGTTGGAAGAATTAATTGCAACATATCTGTAAGATGCATAAGAAGCCAAGAAGCTTACCACTACCCTGATTGTTTACTGTAGGACGTCAGAATATAATGCCAGCAAGAAGGCGTTGTAGTTGTTTCTACTTTGCAGGATGTCTGTTAGGTGACAATTTGTGTCTATTTATAGATGTATGAGGCGGCGGTAGGTATTCCTTTCCCAGGCGAAGTTGGATTTTATATTGTCATGACATTCTACATGGAATAAGATTTGACTTCTACTAGCAAAGGTTTTCTTTAATCTAATTGGCTGCTCCTAGCGTAGTCTCCATGTCTTATTCCTACATCTAGCAAAGTACTTTGGAAGATTCCATCTAAACTTTGGCTGCTTAGTGTCCACGTATTGATGAAGCCATGAGATTTAATTTGAATACAAGATGGATGCACTTTTAATTGACGTTATCAAAATAAGATCCAAATTTGACTTTTTCGATTTTGCTGCTGCTTACTTGATATCGTAGCAGCTTGTTTTTTTCGTTGTCCCACCTAGTGATGGTATAATTTTGACCAACAACCATCTTTTGAGTTTGCTAAACGAGAAGGTAGCCATTTTTCTTTTTTTGGCATACCTTAACCTTGCTGACAAAGTAGTCATTTAATAGATTGTACTGGAAGCAACCTAATATAAACAAAAAAATTACTTCAAGCCTAGTCTTTGGGTGCAAACAAATTCAACCACGACAAGCCTTGAAGTAGGGGGCATTTGTAGACAAGTAAATTTTATTGAATTTAAATCCATGAAATAATATGGCTATATGTTAAATTGAAAACATATTGGTCCAAATAAGTGCTATGGGCTAATATAATTGGGCTAATTATTTAAAAGTAATAAAAGTCCAATCTTGTTAGGCTAGCCAAATTAGCCTAAGGCCCAATGGATATAAGTTTTCCTAGAGGCCCAAAAATATGCCACGTGGCAAGTGACGTGGCGCCAAGTCAAATAAAATAGCCAATTGGATCATGCCACACGTCAAATGATGTGGCAATCCAAGTCAAACCCCAAGACCAATGAAAATACGCCATGTGGACATGTGACATGTTATGGCCAATCAAATACGGCCTAGTCACTGCTTAAATCTGATTGGCCGGTCCACGGGCCAAGGCCCGTCAGGGTTTCTTGGTGGCTACTCCACCCCATATCTATATAAAGGGGTCAAATCTCTCATTTGAGGGAAGAAGAAATCAGAAGCAAGAATCCATAACAAGAAGCAAGAAAGAGCTCGTGGATCAAAGCAAGAGATTTCTACAAAAGCTGCAAGCACTCAAATATTTCTCTACAAGTTCTAGAGATCAAGACGAAGATTCAAGATCAAGCTTCAAGCCCTTGAATCCAAGTACAAGTTCAAGATCAAGACCAAGTTCAAGATAAAGCTCCAAGCTCTTGAACTCATCATCATCAAGTCAAGATCAAATCCAGATCCAAATCCAAACTTCAAGATCAAGCTCAAAAGCCCTTGAAGTTATAGTTTGAAAAGACGAATCAGAGGAATCATAGAGATTGTAACACTCATATTTTGATAAATAAAATATATTGTTGCAATATTTTCTTGTCTCGATATTTATTTTCTTGACGCGAATTTAGTTGTTACAATGATATCAGTAGTATTGGTTAATGTTTTTAATAACTTACCATAATTAAAAACAATCGAAAATATTTTAGTCAAGAGTTAGTATCTTACTCTAATAAGGTAAGATTTAGTAGAAAAGTTTTTATTTAATTTTCAAAGTCCTAAATATTAGGAAAATAACTAAATGACAATTTTATCCAATGTGAAATATATTTTTAAAGGGTAAAAAGTTCAATCAACATTTCACTAAGGCCTTCGTGCTTTTATAATAAATGTAAAAAATATATGATAAAAGAACTTTCAAGTATGATATGATCACTGTACGTAAATAAAGCACCTTGTATGTTGTATCATAATTCACAACTACTAGTAGTTACATGGATTTTTATGCAAGAATAGCAAATCATAATCACGTCAAAAATGTCATTTCCAAAATTACCTATCATGCATTTCTAAAGATCATCAGAAAAATGGCAATCTTGATTAACATTTATAGAAATAAGTTCCTCAAAAATCGCTAAGTGTAATAATTAAAAATTAAATGTTTAATAAGTAGAGTTTAAAAAGAAAGAATCTGGTTATATTGCTCCATTCTCCTTGATTTATCTATTCGAATTTGATGTCATATCTTGGTAATTCCAAAGTTGTAGCACAAAATTCATACATATGTCGTTGATGCCAGTATCCTTATCCAAGCCACTTTTACGTACAAATGTGTTAGTTCTTCCAATTCCGGAAGATGCACTCTTTAAAGATGTGGTCTTATTATGCTGTCATATTGACTTCGCCATTGCAGAAAAAATAAGTAATTAAACGATTGCAGTAAACGTGGAAGGAGATCAAACGGTGCTAACATAAAATTTTAGGATTTTAATGCGTACCCTTTCAAATGAGGCTTTGCTAGTACCTTCCTTGAAAGCCTAAACTTGGAATCTCTTACTCGTCAACTTTTTGAAGATCCACAAAGACACACTTTAGATTGAGCGAAGGCGTAGATGCTGCAAAGAAATTGATCAACTGTACTGATGTGCAGTGATGTATATGTATGTACATAGTTAGTGTGTCATGTGGTTAGGATGTAAACTACTTCAGTGTACAGTGGCTATTAATGAAAGTCGGTTAGATTAGATTAATTAAGTTAGTTAGTTAGTTAAGAAGGTTGTTAGTTAGTTAGTATATAAACAGTGTATCAGCTAAGAAGTGAGCTAAGAATGGATTTTCCCATTTGAGCTTTCTCTTCTAACTTCTCTCTATAACTACCTTCTCTCAATCACCAAAACTAACATGGTATCAGAGCTTGTGATCGCGCTAATCTAGGGCATCTTCCTTCACGAGAACAAGAAGGAGATCGAGAGATTTGTAGCACTGATCGTCTCTAACTCATTTTGAGGAATTTTCTGAACAGTTTTTTCAACATTTTTCCTTGAATTCCTTGAATTTTTCCACTGAGATTCCTTGTTGCAATGACAAATCATGGCGAATCATCCGCATTTCGCTCAGCTGAACTGGATCACAATCATCCCCTGTATTTGCATCCATCAGATACGCCTGGAGCAGTGAATGTTGGAATTCAATTAACTGGAATGGAGAATTACACCCTTTGGAGTCGTGCCATGCAAGTAGCTCTTCTAACTAAGAAAAAATAAAATTGAGTTTACGCTAATGAGACTTGAAATAAGCTGGAGATCTCTGAAACATCTCTCTCTCTGAAACATAACAAAAGACAACGGCACATAACGGCTACTTTGGGGTTCGTACCAGTCACCCTCGTCTGAATGGGGCCGCCGGACGGCACAATTCCGGTGCGGCATGACAACTACGGTGACCTTCTTGATGGGAATTACAAAATAATAGAAGGAGATAATGATAAACCGACCTATGCCACCAAAATCATTAGTAGCTCTAGCTCTTCTATGAACCCAGTTGACCAAGAGCGAGAATCTGTCAAGGCAAGACAGACCACTCACAATGGGATGCCAGCATCTGTCTTTAAAGCTAAGGAATACTATGGAATAATGGCAGAAGAATGTAAAAGAACAATTGTTGGAAGATTTCTCAAACCAAGGCCTCAAATTGAGAGAATTAGATCCAATTTCAAAGAACAAATTCCGATCAAAGGCTCTACTAAAATTGGGGTGTATGATAATTACAATGTTTTCATCGACTTCACTAATGATGACGACTTCAACTCTGTATGGTTTAAGAGAGTCATCGAAATAGACGGAATGCAAATGTGGCTTCAAAAATGGTCGCCGGACTTCAAACCTGAGGAAGAAATAGCTCCGGTATGGGTCCTTTTACCTGGTTTACCTTATCATATGCATACTTGGCACTGTCTTAAGCAACTGTTAAGTCTAGTGGGTACACCATTGGCTTTAGATGCTGCTACTAAGGGAAGAACTAGGCCAAGCATGGCCAAAGTAAGGGTGGAGATTGATTTACTCAAAACTCCACCAGAATCTATTTGGGTAGGGTTGGAACAAGAAGATTCACCCTTGAAAGGATTTGTTCAAAAATTGGAATATGAAGGTATTCCAAAATATTGCAAGTACTGCAAAAAATTGGGACACTCGATTAACATTTGCAGGAAAAAACAAGCACAAGAAAAAGAGATGGAGGAAAAAATGAAGGAAAATCAAGGGGGAAAAGAGAACGATGATCTTGAAAAAATGCCTAAGGAACAGGTGGAAGAAGTTGCGCAAAACTCTGTTAATGAAACAACTTATATTAATAAGCAGGACGAGGTCAATGACATACCAGCAGCTGTTGAGAGGTTGGAAAAAAAGAAAAAGAACTATAAGAAAACAAAAAAAATGCCAAAAAAAAGAAGCAAGGTTATTTTCAAGCCAGTTTTATCTCGCGAAAGTAGTAGGAAGATGTCCAACAGTGTTGAGCAAAATCCTCAGGAGCAATTTGAACAGAATTCAAAGGATCATATTCAAGGTGACTGTGAGAAAAATGATCAGGAGAAGTTGGCCAACAGTACAAGCAAAGAGATGGTTGCAGAATCAATTGAAAATCAGGTTAATAATTGTGATTATAAAGGAAACCCCCCCACTTCTAAACAGAATGAAGTGATTAATTCAGAGGAGGCACCTGAACAAAAGCAAGTTGCTGAAGAGAGCTTAAAAGAACAAGTCTTTTCTAGTTCGACTAGCTTACAGACTTATATTAAAGAGCTGCCAGGAATAAAACTTACAGTGGATTTGGAGGCTAATCAGGAACCTCAAAATTTTGATAACTCGGAGGATGAAGTTGCTGAACATCTTATAAGAGCATCATCTCCGAAGAACAGTGAAAGTAATGAAAACGATCAAGTGGTTGCTACTGAAATTGATCAGGGAAAAGAGAACGATCACCAACAACAACCAAGAGAAAAAAGAGGCAGAAGTAAATCTAGGAAAGCAGGCAAAAGAAACAAAAACAAAACAGAACCTTCAGTCAAAGGGATACAAAAAGATACTTCCCCTCTCATTATCCATGATTAAAGCAATCTTTTGGAATATCAGAGGAGTGAGGTCTAAAAAGGCCATTCATAGGCTGAAACAACTCGTCAAGATCAACAATATTCAGTTTGTAGCTATCTTTGAGCCCTTTATTCATAAGGGCAAGATAGAAGGATACATGAAGTTCTTGGGATACCAATCTTGTACTGCTAATACCAATAGTACAAATTTGGTGTTTCTGGAACGATAATTATACTGCGAATATCATCTCCAATGAGGATCAGCAAGTTACTATTAATTTTACTGATGGTAATGAAAATCAAGGTGTCTTCATTACCTCTGTCTACGCCAAATGTACATCAACTGAAAGAAGTGAACTTTGGAATAGTATGGAGAATATGAGTACACTAATAAATGGTCCTTGGTGCGTAGGAGGAGATTTCAATGTCATCATAGACCCTGATGAAAAGCTCGGTGGTAAGCCTTATAGAGTTTATAAAAGTATAGAATTTATAAACTGCATGAACAACTGCGGCCTCACGGACATTGGTTTCACTGGTCCAAAGTACACCTGGTGCAACAATAGAAGACTAGCTAAAAGGGTGTGGAAAAGGTTGGATAGGGTTTTTATCAATGATCCTTGGGCGCAAAAGTTCCAAAACAACATCATTAAACACTTAGTTAGAACTGGTTCAGATCATAGACCTCTTCTAGTGAAGTGTTTTGATGAAGGCAAGAAGCAGATCAAGTATTTCAAATTTCTCAATTGGTGGGTGACACAACCAGGTTTTCAAGACATTGTCAAAAATGTATGGCAGACCCAGGTTCATGGAAACCCAATGTGGAAGCTCCAATCCAAGCTTAAGCTCCTTAGTAGAAAGCTTAGTGCTTGGTCCAGAGAAGAAATAGGAGATATTACTGAGCAAATGAGCAAATGGGAGAACACTATTCAATCTATGGAAGAACGAGATATTATCTCAGACTCGGACCATTCTAGAGCAGAAGTAAACAAAGCTCATGCAGAGTATATTAAGTGGCTTGGCCTTCAGGAGTCCTTGCTTAAGCAAAAAACTCAGATTAAATGGTTTGAAGAAGGCGATCTAAATACTAGATACTTTCACTGTCTCCTTAGAGATAAGAGAAGGAAATTGCACCTTCATAGAATTAAGAATGACAAGGGAAATTGGGTCCAAGAGGAGGAGCAGATTGCAAGAGTCGCTGTGAAACATTTTAATCAATTATTCAACTTGCCCAAACCTACTTTGGATAGGTCTATTCTTGAGTGTATTCCACAATGTATAACTGAGGATGATAATATTAGATTAACTGCTATGCCAAATGAGGAGGAAATTAAAGAAGCTGTTTTCAACTTGAGTGCAGAGAGCTCTGCTGGCCCAGATGGGTATAATGGGACGTTTTTTCAAAGTTGTTGGGACATTATTAAAGATGACATTATAGCATTTGTTCTGGATTTTTTTCAATGGAAAACATCTCACCAAGTTCTTCTCTCATACTTGTTTGGTTCTCATCCCTAAAATTGAAACTCCCTCTAGCTTCTCTGATTTTAGACCTATTAGTTTGTCTAATTTTACAAACAAAATAGTTTCTAAAATTTTAGCAATTAGACTTAATCCTCTGTTAGCTAAGTTAATTTCTGACAATCAAAGTGGCTTTGTCAAAGACAGGTTGATTTCAGAAAATGTGCAATTGGCTCAAGAGATTGTTCATGCTATCAATCAACCTAACAAGGGTGGTAATGTTGTTTTAAAACTTGACATGGCAAAGGCCTATGACAGAATGTCATGGACCTTTGTCACTGCTGTTCTTAGGAAATTTGGCTTCTCTGAGCTTTGGATTGACATGGTTTTCAATCTCATCTCTGGAATTTGGTATTCAATTATTGTTAATGGCACTAGAACAGGCTTTTTCACCTCCTCTCAGGGTTTAAAGCAGGGCGACTCTTTATCCCCTTCCTTATTTATTATTGCTGCTGAAGTATTATCTAGATCTCTTAATTTGTTGAACTCTAATGATAATTTTGTTCCTTTTTCTATGCCTTCTAATGGGCCAATAATTAACCATTTGGCTTATGCAGATGATATAGTGATTTTCAGTAGTGGTAACACAAAATCCATCAAATTGATCATGAAACAAATCAGGAATTATGAGAAGAGTTCTGGACAACTTGTCAATAGAGAAAATAGTTTCTTTCTGACTGCACCTAACACCGCTGCTGCCAGAATTAACAGGTTAAGAATTTGCACCAATTTTATGGATAAAGAGTTCCCCTTTATGTATCTTGGTTGTCCTGTTTATGTGGGGAGAAAGAAGATGGAGTACTTTGATGTCATGGTTAACAAGGTCACTAAGAGACTTAATGGGTGGCAGGGAAGAATACTTTCTCACGGAGGTAAAATTACTCTAATAAAGCATGTACTTCAATCACTTCCTATTTACATTCTTACAACATTATCTCCACCAAAATTTGTCATTAAACTCCTAGAAAAACACTTTGCTAATTTCTTTTGGGGAGCGAACGGTGATAATAAAAAATATCATTGGAGCTCTTGGAAAAACTTATGTTATCCTATAGAGGAAGGTGGTATAGGCCTGAGAAGAATGGAAGATATTTGTGAAACTTTTGCTATCAAAAGATGGTGGAGATTTAGGTCCAAACCCTCGTTGTTAGCAAGCTTCTTGAGAGCAAAATATTGTGTTAAAGCTCATCCAGCTACTAAAGTTTGGATATCTGGTAACTCTAATCTATGGAAAAATATGACTAAAGCAAGAAAAAAGGCAGAGCCTCACATGATTTGGCAAGTAAACTCAGGAAGTAGTAGCTTTTGGTGGGACAATTGGACAGGGAGAGGTGCGTTAGCAAAGGTTGTTCCGGGAGCTGCTAAGAGTACTAAAACTCTGGTAAAGGACTTCATTCTTAATGGAAAATGGAATACTCAAAAACTAAGCAGCATAGTTCCCTCTCAATGGGTTGTTTGGATCGCTGATATTGACATTGGAAGACAAGATCTTCAAGACAAAGTGATTTGGGACCTGACTGATACTGGTAAATATAACAACAAAACAGCTTGGAACATGATAAGAAACAATAAATCAAAGGATCCTTTCCTGAACAATGTTTGGCACAGTAGTTTACCTTTGAAAGTATCCTTTTTAACATGGAGATTATGGAAAGGAAAACTACCTTTTGATGAAGTTATCACCAAGTTTGGCAGACAGATTGTTTCTATTTGCAATTGTTGTTCTAGTCCAAAAGGGGAATCAATGCAACATGTATTTGTCGAGGGAGATGCTGCTTGTTACATATGGAAGGTTTTTGGCACTCCATTGGGTATTACAAATCAGCAAAATTCCATAAAATATCTCATTAATTCTTGGTGGCAAGTGAAGCCAACAAATGATGTTCATAAAATGACTCTGCAGATAGTTCCCGTTATTATATGTTGGGAAATATGGAAACAACGGTGTGCGTGTAAATATGGTGATCAGAGAAAAATTAACTTGTTCAGGATGGAACAACAAATTTGTTGGATGATTCAGACTGCTATAGCTAAGGTTTTCCCTAGTATCAAGTTGACATTACCTTGGATCAGTTTTTGTGACACTTTAATTAAGCTAAAGCCTATTGCTAGAGGTATTGTTGTTTGCTGGGAGTTACCAGAAGGTGGGAAGCTCAAACTTAATACTGATGCAAGCTACTCAGCCGAATCGGCCAAAGCAGGTTTGGGTGGTGTGCTTAGGAATGATAAGGGGGAGTTTATAATGGCATTTGCACAACCTATAAACTGTAAAAGCATATCAATGGCCGAAGCTGAAGCTGCAAAGTTTGGTGTCATGTGGTGTATGCGGAAGGGATATAAGGACTTCATTTTGGAACTAGACTCTCTTGTCATTGTTCAAATGCTTATTAACCAGACGGCTAACAACTACAAATTGGAGAATATCATTTATGAAGTCTCCCAAATCCTGAACACGCTAATGTCACTGTTACACATTGCTTAAGGGAAGCCAACTATGTGGCTGATCACTTGGCAAAACAGGCTTTAGACATGCTGGATGCCTCATACTACTACTCTGTTATGGATCTTCCTAGACAAGTCAGGGGACCTCTTTTGCTAGACAATCGTCGAATGCCAAGTATTAGGCTTAAGTATGATAAAGCAAATTTTTTTGTTAGTTGAAGTCTTGTGGCTTCTGTTGGGGTGGAACTACATTGTCATCACCTCAATTTTTTTGAAGGATAATTGATGTTATCCTTGTGTTGTACCTATGAGGTTAGGCCAAGTTCCCCTCCTGTTTTACTCCTTATGAAATACAACACCCCAATAATCTGGGAAGCTTTATTAAAAAAAAAAACTAAGAAAAAATTAGGTTTTATAGATGGTACAGTAGTTAGAGATGCATATCCTGCTGATTTACATCATCAATGGGACAGATGTAATGCTATGGTACTGTCCTGGCTAATGAATAATGTGAGTAGTGGATTGAAGAGTGGAATTCTGTTTAGATCTAATGCATGCATAGTCTGGAATGATCTTAAAGAGAGATTTAACAAGGTGAACTTATCTAGAGTCTATCATCTACATAAGGAAATAGCAACCCTAGTTCAAGGAGTTTCCTCAGTATCAATCTATTATTCAAGGATGAAGGATCTTTGGGATGAATATGACTCGATTGTGCCCTTTCCGACCTGTAATTGTGAAAAGTCAAAGGAATTTGTGGAACATCTAGAGAAGCATAGGCTGCTGCAGTTCCTCATGGGTCTGAATGAGGGTTATGGACAGGCTAGAAGCCAAATATTGATGATGAGTCCAACCCCTACAGTTAACCAGGCCTATTCTATAGTGATTCAAGATGAAAATCAAAAGGGATTAACTGGTGGATATTCTGGAGGAATTGAAAATATGGATCCCACTGCTATGTTTGTATCCAAAAGCACTGGCAAAAACTTTAAGAGAAACTATAATGTACAATGTGAGATATGTGACAGAAGGGGCCATTCTAAAGCTGATTGCAACCGGTTGAAGAAATGTGACTATTGTGGTTTGAAGGGTCACTTGAGTGACAACTGCTATCAAAAGAAAGGGTATCCTAGTGACTATAAAGGGAAGAGGAGAGCAAATGTAGTCTTAGGAGATAAATCAAACTTGTAGAATCAAGGATTTGATGCAGGCACTGGAGAATCTTATACCAACACCAAATCACCATATAATCAGGGAGGAGGAGCTGGAATATCACAGATGTTCACTCCAGATCAATTTAACCAGATCATGAGCATGCTGAATAAGTCTAACCTTACTACTGGAGAAGCTAATGTGAACATGGCAGGTACTGCACACTCCCATGCCCTAACTAGTGCCTTAACTAGTCAAAACTGGATAACTGATACAGGGGCTACCAATCACATGATTGGATGTGATTCTATGCTGACTAACAAAGTATCCACAACTAATTCAGGCAGGGTACAGATGCCAAATGGAGAATCAGCAGGAGTGTCACACATAGGGAATTGTCAGCTCACAGGAGGTGCTGTTATTAAGAATGTCTTATGTGTGCTACAGTTTAAGTTCAACCTGTTGTCAGTTTCAAAACTGACCAGGGATATGAATTGCTATGTTACATTTTTTTCTGGATTTTGTGTGTTTCAGGATCTCTTGACTGGGAGGGTCAAGCAGATTGGTAGAGAACAGGATGCCTCTACATCCTACATTCTCATGGTACTGACAAGGGAAGTTCAAGAACATCTTTGACTGCACAGACACAAGTTGCAACAAGACATACATAAGTAGGAGCACAAACATGGCACAAAAGACTGGACCATGTGCCAATGTCAGTTCTTAGGAAAATACATACTTTTAGCAATAAACATTTCTTTTTGGATCATTGTGAAGTCTGTCCTATGGCAAGGCAGACCAGAACCCCATTCCCTGTTAGTACTAGTAGCACTGATGATATCTTTCATTTAGTCCATATGGATGTATGGGGGCCCTACAAAGTTCAAACTCATAATAGAATGAGATACTTCCTTACATTGGTTGATGACTATTCTAAATTTGCATGGGTATATTTGCTAAGGGTAAAGTCAGATGTTGTTTTCCTGCTAAAAAATTTCATCCTAATGATAAAGAATCAATATGGGAAGAATATCAAAGTGTTTAGATCAGACAATGGAACTGAGTTTTTTAATAGTAACTGTAGAGAATTATTTCAGCATCATGGGATTTTACAGCAGAGTTCCTGTCCCCACACACCCCAGCAGAATGGGGTATTGGAAAGAAAGCATAGACACATCATGGAGACTGCTAGAGCAATCAAGTTTGAAGGCCATCTACCAAATAGATTCTGGGGTGAGTGTATAGAAGGAGCAATTTATGTGATTAACAGGGTGCCATCTGTAGCACTGGACAATAAGTCACCTTTTAAGATCCTTAATGGGAGGGCACCAGACGTGTCACACATGAGAATCATTGGTAGCCTGTGCTATGCAACAAAGCTGATAAGCTGAACCCAAGAGCAACTAAAGCAGTAATGATGGGATATAGTTCTATTCAGAAGGGGTACAAACTGTATGATCTACTGCACAAGACCTTTTTTGTTAGCAGAGATGTGGTATTTCATGAGGAGCTGTTCCCCTTCAAACAACCAGCAGAACTGGATTCAGACCAAATGCCACAGTTTAAGGACTGTTTTGAAGTCTTGCCAGAGGACTGCGCACCAACACCTTCTCCTGCTCCTGTCTGTGAGAATGCAGTTCCCATTGCCCCAGATTGTGAACATAATGCTTCAAACACAGCAGCAGACCCAACTGACAGTCCACTGGACAATTTATCAGTCCAAGACATAGAGAACAATGCACCTGTATCACCCCAGCAAAGGCCAGTCAGAGTATCCAAGCCTCCCATCTGGATGAAGAACTATGTGGCTCTTATGAAGAAGAATCAAGCTGCAGGCACCTGTCTATATCCCATATCAGAATTGATAAATTACAGCAGCTTATCACCACCTTATCAAAGCTATGTATCTAAGTTCTCAGCTGAAATTGAACCTAAAACCTATCAGGAGGCAGCACAAGATGAAAGATGGATTGAAGCAATACAGGCAGAAATAAAAGCACTGGAGGAGAACAAAACCTGGGTTGTGGTTCCTCTACAAAAAGGGAAGAAAGCAATAGGTTGCAAGTGGGTTTATAAGATCAAATACAAAGCAAATGGAGAAGTGGAAATGTTTAAAGCTAGGCTAGTTGCCAAAGGGTACAACCAGAAAGAGGGACTTGACTATCAAGAGACTTTCTCACCAGTAGTCAATATGGTCACTGTGAGATCAGTTATTGCCATTGTTGCAATGAAGAACTGGCATATTCAGCAGATGGATGTCTATAATGCTTTCTTACAAGGAGATTTGAATGAAGAAGTATATATGATGATGCCACAGGGTTTTAATCAGGCTGCAGATAAATCTAAGGTATGCAGGCTGGTTAAGTCATTATATGGGCTCAAACAAGCATCCAGGCAGTGGAACATCAAGTTGACCACTGCATTGATGAATTCTGGGTTCACACAGAGCTATTTAGACTACTCACTGTTCATCAAGAAACAAGGCCATAATGCAGTCATAGTTCTCATTTATGTTGATGACCTGCTCATCACTGGGAGTAATTTGGACATGATCCAGGAGACTAAATGTATTTTGCAGTCCACTTTTAAGATTAAGGATTTGGGGGACCTTAGGTACTTTCTAGGGATTGAGTTTGCCAGGAGCAAGGAGGGCATCTTGATGCACCAAAGAAAGTATGCTTTGGAGCTTATTTCAGACATGGGACTTTCAGCCTCTAGGCCTGTTAGGGCCCCTTTGGAGCTTAATCAGAAGTTGACCACTGTGGAGTTTTATCACTATTTTGGTACACAAAATGCCAGGGATGTTGCATTGACTGATCCTAGTCAATACCAAAGACTGGTTGGGAGATTGTTGTATCTTACAATCATTAGGCCAGATATTTCATTTGCAGTACAGACTTTGAGTCAGTTCATGCACTGTCCCAAAGTATCCCACATGGAAGCAGCAATCCGGGTGGTGAAGTATGTAAAACAAGCACCAGGCTTGGGAGTTCTTATGGGACCATCTGCATCACAAACACTCACAGCATACTGTGATGCAGATTGGGCTTCTTGTATAAACACTCGTAGGTCGATTACTGGTTACATCATCAAACTAGGAGGCTCTTCTGTTTCCTGGAAATCAAAGAAACAGAGCACAGTATCAAGGAGCTCAGCTGAAGCAGAATATAGGAGCTTGGTATCAACTGTTGCAGAAGTAATCTGGCTGGCAGGGTTATTCAATCAGTTGGGTGTTACTTTGCAGCTGCCTATTCAGATGTATAGTGATAGCAAGTCAGCTATTCAGATAGCAGCTAACCCAGTTTTTCATGAAAGGACCAAACACATTGACATTGACTGTCACTTTATTAGGGAAAAGGTTCAACAGGGTCTGGTGGACACTTTGTACATAGCATCTCAAGAACAACCAGCATACATCTTCACTAAAGGCCTCCCTCAGCATCAGCATTCCTATCTCATTTCCAAGCTAGGCATGAAGAATATCTTTACAGCCCCTAGCTTGAGGGGGGGGGGGGGGTGTAAAGGAATTGATCAACTGTACTGATGTGCAGTGATGTATATGTATGTACATAGTTAGTGTGTCATGTGGTTAGGATGTAAACTACTTCAGTGTACAGTGGCTATTAATGAAAGTCGGTTAGATTAGATTAATTAAGTTAGTTAGTTAGTTAAGAAGGTTGTTAGTTAGTTAGTATATAAACAGTGTATCAGCTAAGAAGTGAGCTAAGAATGGATTTTCCCATTTGAGCTTTCTCTTTCTAACTTCTCTCTATAACTATCTTCTCTCAATCACCAAAACTAACAGATGCAACAGAATTTTTACGAACTTCATGCAATTAGGAGTTGGCATCATAGAAAATACAAATTACGTACAGAAGCCATGAGGTGAATTAACAAGTGAATTAACAATTAATATCTTTAACATAAATTAGTATCATGAAAGTGTATTATGATATGTTTCTAGTAAAGATGATAAGGAAGAGACAATCTGAACTATTGTAATTCCTAAACGTTACATTATTCTCAAAAAGCTATTGGTTGGAAAATAGATTTGTATAGGACACGTCTGTTGATGAGATGGAATTTCTAAACGGAAATAACTGCTGACTTTCCTTTTTAAGGTCAATTATATTAATGTTTTAACTTATAAGGGTTCTCAAAAAGCTATTGGTTGGAAAATAGATTTGCATAGGACACGTCTGTTGATGAGGTATTGAATTTCTAAACGAAAATAACTGCTGACTTTCCTTTTTAAGGCCAATCATATTAATATTTTAACATATATGTGAATTAGCTTTTTTAGTGGTAAATAGACTTTTCTGTGAAAGTAATACTCGATAAATTAACTGGAAACTGTAATCTCTTTTTTCTTACTGGCTCACATCTTGCCATTAATTAATATCTGTAGTATTCATCAATTTGAGAGAACGTCATTTAGCTCAAAATTTAAAGTGGAGGCGGACTACAATTTAAAGTGTGAAAAATATAGATGCGAACCTACCTAGTTTTTTTTTTTTTTTTTTTTTTTTTTGGTTTCCATTATTTTCTTTTGAGAATTATATCCTCTATATAGAAGCTCGTCAATTAAATTGCTCTGTTCTGGATCTGAAGTCTTTTTCTTACGTAAATATATAGAGCCTAGTGCAGGTACCCATTACCATATATAGTTGTAAAATGCGATGTGTTCACTTTTCTTAATTTGTCTTGTTTTAATAGTGTGTTGGTAGTTAAATGGTAAGAAAAAAAATCCAGAGAGGTATTAATGAACCAACAACAAAAGGTTGAGTGTCTGTCACCAGAGTCCACACGAAATGAACCTCTCTTTTCCAAGTAAATATTGGGAAGATCTAGAAAGATGAACGCTTCACAATAATTTATATATTTTCAAAGAATCAAATATACAAAGCAATGTTTGCTAACATGAGTAATATATAGACGTTAAATAGAAAAATAAAATAAAAATTAAAAGGCAATTTCAGTTCTAATATTTCTCCAAATACGTTCATAGAGTGATATCGAAAGGATTCCAGACATAACATTTAACTTGAAAAGATCGAATGAAATTGACGAAAATGACACACCATGAAGAATGTCTCCAAAAATGTGGAAGTGGATAATGCTCTTGACGCTTTGCAGTTTCCACTTTATTTTATATACAAGGAGCCCAATAAGATTATGTCTTTAATTAATCAGTAAATAACAAAGAGAAAGGATCTAACAATTACTAAAAGTAGAATATATATAATCTTGAAAAGGGAAAAATCATTCACGGGAAGGAAAGTAAGCAAACCTGCGCTTAGAGCAAATCTTAAGGTTATTCGTTAGGTTTCTTACTGTTGCTATGTAATAAAGTTTTGTCTGAAAATAATACTAGTCCAATATATATAGTAACTGAAATCATTTTTTCCTAATGAGTTATTTTTCTGAATAAATCACATTTTGCCATTAAATAGAATCTATGAGACTGTATACAACAACGAATTCAATGTTATCCAACTAGTTGGATCTATGAGACCCTATATGGGTCATCTTTGGACAAGCTAAGAATGTGTCATTCATGAATTTGGGAGACTATCATTCAGAGAAATGAGATCTTATTTGAGAGAATATCATTCAGAGGAAAAAAAAAAAACATAAGTTGAACAGAAAATGTTAAAAAACTACACTAATGTTATGAGTAATTCGACAGATTGGTTCTGGCCAATTGTCTAACTATAAGTGGTTGGCTCAGAATTGAACCATTTATTCAAGTGTCAAATGAGGAACGAACTTTTGGTTTGTTTATTGCTAGTACTACTTTATATGGTAAGAATATTTATTATACTGATTTGGTGCAATATCAGTCACCACAGGAGAAAAGGAGGAGGATTGACTTCCATTTGAGTAAGAAAGACAAAAATATATTGTACCATAATAACAGTAGTGGAGTAATATAAAACTCATAAAAAGATAAACATCCGAGGTACTAAACCAGTTGTATTACAGACCCAAAACGGAAACTAGCAGAAAATACCACATAATTAATACTCCTAGTTAAAATGGCTAAAACATTCACTTGTTCCTTGGACATGGTTCTTGAGATAGATCTAAACCGCGGCCTGTACCATCACAAACAAAGAATAGTAAAACTTCAAAACTTAAAAATGAGTTCAAAATAAGAAACACACACTTCAAAACATGAAACAATAAATAGTTGAAATGAGTAAAAACAAAAGTAGATAAAAAAAACATCAAACCAAACTATTAAAAAATCAATACATAAGAACACAAAGACTGGCAAGTAAAAGGAGTAGACCAAAAACTTAAAAGTTTCAAACCAATAAAAGTATATATTTTAAAAAGAAAAAAGAGCAATAACTTTATATGTTAAAAACTAAAGTATTTACCTGATGAGCAAGCTCTTGTTGAGGGTTTGCAGCTGGTTCTTTGTACAACCTGACCCAGAACCTACCACCCCAGATATCGATGAGGGCATAGAGTAAGCCAATAACAGAGAGGGTAAGACCAAAGAACATTAAACCCAAAGCACTCTTCTTCATATGGCTCTTTCCATTAAAGTAAAGAACCAGAAACGAAATGAAAACACCGGAAAACATTGAACATAAAGCAAAGCATACACCATATCCTAGAGGACGCGTGCTTACCAACCGACGGAATCCTGGTGGATGAGGATCCGGGAGGTTAAAAGCCTCAGGATTGTTTGGGAGTGACATTTTTTTGAATATTTAGGGTTTTGAAGCTTTTCTGTTTTTTTGGTAATAAAAGTGATGCTACAGGAAAAATGTGTGTTTATATATAGGAGTACTGTTATAGATATAGGAGTAATTAAGGGTGTCCACCGTCCCGGTCCGGTCCGGTTCCGGTGCGGCTGTGCCGGTCCGGTGCTATGTTTAAAAAAAAAAACCGTCACCGGTCCGGTCCCGGTCCGGTGCAGTTGCACCAATGCCGGATCGGAACCGGAACCGGCAAACGGATATTGTGCCGGTCCCGGTCCGGTGCGATCCGGTTCGGTTCGGTTCGGTTCGTTAATTTTTTTTTGTTTTAAATTATATTTTTTATTGTTTAAAATAGATGGAAAAAAAAATTGGTAGACTAAAATCTAAATAAACAACACAAAACACATATATTATTCAACAATAAACACAGTACATTATGTTGAAAAATTGAAATGCATAATTAGAAAATAAAAACATAAAAATAGACTAGAAATTAGAAAAATACGGAAATTTTCAACTTCAGCGACTCAACACTCAATTATCACGTGGTTGCAGATATATTCCACCACCACGAGCTGCCCATTCGGGGGCATGATGGTTTTCCAAGTGGGTCTTAAACTTCATTGTCCCTCCATTATTATTTGATCCATCTTCCCAATTCCAAAATCTCTGACAAAGAGTACATTGAGCTTTGCCGATATCATTATTTTTTGTGATAAATTCCCAAACTTCGGATCGTTTAGTTCTTCTTGGACCACCAAACGGACCTGCTACATTAGCACCTTGAACTTGATTAGCATTATTTGCATTTGCAGCCATGTTGATAGAAAATTTAATAAAATAGCCTTTTGTTAGAAATTTTTTAAGAGAAATGAATAGAAAATATTGAATTGTGATTAATTTGATGAAATATGGGAGTATTTATAGGAAAAATAGGTAGGGGAGGGCTGTAGGGGCGTTTATGGGTGTGGGGGTGGGAAAAATAGCCGTTTATGGCCGTTGCCAACGGCTATTTTTCAAAATGGAGCGGATTTGGACAATGTTTGCAGTGGACCGGTCCGGTCCGGTCCGGCCCGGTTTTGTTGTTTTCTTTATTTTTTTTTTTTTGTTTTTTGTTTTTTGGTTATTTGTTTTGTTTAAATTTTAGTTTTATGTAATAACTTATATATAATACTAGTAATCTAGTATTAAAATATTAACTATTATGTAATGTAGTATTTTAGTATTATAAAAGTATAATTGAGTATTTTTTTCAAACTTAGTAATCTAGTATAATGTAAGTAAATTGTTATTTTTTCAAACTTAATACTAAGTTAGTAGTATAATAGTATTTAGTATTTTAGTATTTTAGTTTTTAGTTTTTACTATTTAGTATTTAGTTTTTAGTATTTTAGTATTTTAGTATTTAATCATTGTTTGCAGCATTATCAAGAGTTATACTTAAAATTTTATCACTAAGAAAATACGCCTTAAAAATATCCGAAACTTCTCCCTTAATAAATGCTCCCATGTGTGGTTCATCGACAGCAAAATATGCTAAAATTCTTTTTTGCATTACCCAGTTAAGATCTATCCAATGACAAGTAACTGTTAAATACTCATACCCATTAACACCACGACCCAAATCAGTAGTAAGACAAACTCTACAATCAAAGTGATTAAATATATATCGTAAATATTGTCTATATTTATTTTTAAATTTTATAATATCAGTTCTAACCGTAGTTTTTGGAAAACCTTGAAAAGATGGATTATATACGGTTTGAATATAACGAATAAAACCTTGACAAGAAGCAAATATAAAAGGTTAGCACTCTACCGCAATCATTTTTGCCATTTGTTCCCTATCTTTCTTTTTATCATAATGCATAAGCCCCCCCGTCACTGGGTTAATTTCCTGTTGGACTCCACTACCTTGCGATGGAGCCATTCTATTCCCTGAACGAGGGCCACCCGGCCTCCTTTCCCATTCATCCTTATGATGGTTTTCTAAGTGTGTTCTCAACTTTCCCGTCCCACTATTATGGCTGCCGGTCTTAAAATCTCAAACTTTTGCACAAATATTACATTTAGCATTCTGAGCCGCAACATTTTTAATCATAAATTTCCACACATCCGATCTTTCGGGTCGTGCATATCGTTCTCTACTAGGAGGCATAGGTGGTAATTCAGTTTCTTCAGGTTCACCTTGAAATTGACTAGTGGGTGTTTCATCTAAATTAGCCCCTTCGGTATTATCTTCATATTGTGTCTCTAACATATCATTATCTAGTGGTTGATCAAAATTTATATCATGCAAAAATTGCGAGTCATCTTCCTGAGTAAAATCATCTAGAAGAGAAGGAGCGCTAGAAGTACCAACTGGTCTTTTACCTAAAGCACGACTACGTCTATCATCCCCCCTTCGGTTAGAAGCACGTGATCTACGACCACTACCCGTAATTGATATTCCAGACATTTTTATAATTACTAAAATATGCTTCAAACAAATTACTAAAATATGCTACAAACAATAATATTGCACAAAAATAAAATAGATAATAAAAAGTCAGAATGAGTTTACTTGATATCGTGAACTTAGAATGTAGAACTTAGGAAGTGAAAGTTGAAACTTGACCGGAACCGCACCGAACAATATTTCCACTTTACTCCAAATATTTTTTTGTAATGCAATTTAGCAAATAGCCTTTGTAGAAATAAGAGAGATTGATAGAGATTTAGAGAGAATATTAGAGAAATTGTGAATAAATTGATGAAAAATGATGGTATTTATAGAAAAAATAGGTTGGGGGGGGGGTATGGGAGCGCCCTAGGGGGGTGGGGGGCAAAAATAGCCGTTTTTGGCCGTTGGGCCAACGGCTGTGCGTGAAATAGCCGTTGCCCAACGGCTATTTTTTGCTAAAGCCCATCAGCTTCTACCGGTCCGGTCCGGACCGGTACCGATCCACTTTGGTCCGGTTCATCCAGTCCATTTTGGTGGTGCCGATTCGAAAACGGGACGTGTTTTTTTTTTTAATATTTGGCCCGGTTTGGCTATTAGACAGCCTTAGGAGTAATGTAATCCAATAGTATGTAATCATTTCTCCTCATTTTCCATATATATTTGGGGTCATTTTGTTGCACTGAGGACACGTGGTTGTTGTAGATATGACTTGGGAGCAGCACTAGTACAAAATAAAGGACTAGCCGGTAGTAGTCTGTACAAAATAGAGGACTGGTAGCACTAGTCTGTACAAAATATAATCTTCAAATAAATTACTAAAATGTGTTTTCTCTCTTCTTACCCCTTTGCCGATCTGCATACAAGTCTTTACTATTGTTGAAATGCTGAAGTTATTTATTTACCGCATAAATGATATTCCTTTTATTCCGTCTCATAGTTTGAAACAAAATACATGTGTCAGTTCACATTGCTTCCACTTGGCTTAAGGAGGAGCTTCACTATCCTCTTTTTAATAATACTAGTATAGTACCCGTCCGATGTGCGGTTAGTGTAAAAGAAAATAGATCGTTTAATTTTTTAATTTTTTTTTTCTTGAGTACATTAAATTGAATTGTTTTTGCAAAATCGCGACCATCATTTTGTTTGTAAATGCATTTTACCTTGTATTGTTTCAATCCAAAACGCAAATTAATCTATCATGAGTTTTGATGTTTTCAATCTACTATAGCCATTTCTTTGTGTGACGATTTTCTTCCTTTCTTGTCCCAAAGTATGTAAAATGCAAATCTACATGTAATTGGTATATTGCCCAAATTATCCTAAGTTTCAATCTATAAAGATCTCATGTGTTAGTTTGGTAAATATCTTATATATGTTATATTTTTTGATTGTTGCTGAAAAATGTAATACAACATGTAACATTATACTTGTCTACATAATTATATCACCCTTAGCAATGGCACTATATTAGATCGGTCTATATTTTCTTCATCCATCTTTTAACCGGCAATACTACGTTCCATTGGTCATAACTCATAAAAGTGCATTCGTTACACGCAGTTCAAACAATCTGTTTACGTCACGTAAGATAAAGCAGTATAACAAAAGGAAAGCTCAAAATATTATCTATAAATATTTCAGGTTAAGTAATTACCAAAGTGAGAACCAAAAAATGATAATATATATTACTTCTGAGATATTGATCTATGTCAATAATGCTACCAACAACCATTTACTCTGACTTCAAAAAGTCCCAAATAAGCACATCATAATTATAAAATAGAAGGATCTCTAAGGCTTTACCATGTGAGATCTCCAAAGGAAAGCTCACAACCCTTTGACAATAGTACTAATCTTACCATTTCATCTTCGATGGGACATCATGATCTGCTTCCACTGTCACAAAATTCAAGTATATATGTTTCATGTTTAAACAGAAAAAGTATCTTTTGCTTCCAATATGTAAAAACATATTTTATTCAAATACAAATCATTATGATGTCAAACTTCTCCATGCTAAATAAGTTCATTTTTGATAGAGTTCTTTACCATATTCTTCCAATTCTACGACAAAACCACATGCTATAAGATAATACACTGAGTATTAAAGTTTTCTTGATATCACATATAGACTTGTGAAAAGTATATGTATATCAAGCATAAGTAATTAAATCCAAACCTTCACTAATCTGCACTTTTTAGTTCTCTACAGCAAAAAGATCATTTTTAAAGTAAAGAGATGTCAACTTTCTTTTTGCATTAAATTCTATATACTTTTGTTTCATTCAAAATAAAACTAAAGCATAAATCTACGACACTATGGCCCATAAATTTGAATGTTTAGACGCCAAATTGGCTCCACATATCATCTTCATTTTCTCTTACTGGGAATAAATTCAAGATTTTCTAACATATCTTTTGAGTTCTTTCACCTCAATGTCCATTGGATGACTCACCAAGTTATTTGTCGTACCTATGAATATTCATTGAAAACTTTTCACATTATATCGTAGATAAAGTAATTCAGATATAAGCATAAGAGACGAAAAATGATTTACCTTTGGTTTTAATTAGAAATGAAAATTTAGCTTTAATTTAGTTACATTTTTTCGGTTCTTCATAATGCATTTATCACATCCCACATTCATTCACACATTATTTTATCAGGAGTATGTTTGTCACTATAAAAAATTAGTTCCACCATCTTTTTCAATATCTTCTGAAACTTATCTTGAAGTTTCAATTGATATAATTTGCCTGTAACTGTAACTTGTAATTCAGAATATTCATTGACCTAGTACCTTTTCATAGTGAAGCTAAAATATAAAACATGAGAAGGAGATAGTTTAGATGATCAATCAATTCTTTGAACAAATAACAAAGAATAGAAGAAAGTTTATATGAATATTGTACTTTAGGCTTTAGAGCATAAACATGGTGTAATTAAGATTGAGAATATTGTACTTTAGGCTTTAGAGCATAAATATGGTGTAATTATGCTCAATCTTATTGTTTGTACTGATAGGAAGTTTTGCTTGTCTTTATCTAGCGTTAATCCCTTCCAGTCAATTACCTCTCTTCAGAAAATCATATTTTACAGAATCAAAACCACCATTTCCGCATTGTTTATTGACTTTTATTATATTTTGTTGGGATTTTGGAATAAATAGAGTGTGAATGGGAAATGGGTGGGAAGGTGAAAAGGTTCCTTTTAGTAAGGAAAGCACATTCTCCCATATTGGTAGAGGAAAAGACTTTTGTTGGGTTTAAATACAAATTCACTTCTCTTAGCCCTTAAAAGGGTTGAGAAGAAGGGAAGCCTCGCGCTGTCGTCGTCGCTCGTCTCGGCTTCGATTTCGGATATGATTGATTGACTTAATTTTTTGGACCAACAAAAACTAAAAAATATTAATTAATTAATATTTTTTATATTTAATATTTAATCTGTTTGTGTAACAGAAATGTGAATGGATTAATCTGATTAATTCAGCGTAGTTATTCCTCCACGTTCTCCCACTCTCCCACGTTTTCTCATTAGTGGACTACTCATTACTGACATTTAGTGAATTCAGCCATTAGTGGCAATGAAATCAGGTGCCATTAGTGGCAGTGTTAGTGGTGTTAGTGGCCATTAGTGGTGACTCTTCCTTCCATTTCCCATGGCTATATAAACTGGTCAGTCTTCAACATTTCAACACACTGAAACACAGAAATACAAAACTTCTTACTGCATTCCTCTCTTTTCTGCATACTAAGTAAGTCTTAGTAAGTCGTGTGATTTGCTCCGTTTTCTTTGAGTTCGCAGTGTTCTACTGTTTGAAGTGCCGCTACAGTAGAACTGTTATCCCGTTCCATCCTGGGAGAAATTAACCCGTGAACCTTGGGCAACTGTGAGAGGGTTAGATTTCTTAAGGAGACACAAGTAAATTGTGGGCTCGGGATTGTCTCATAACAACTGATAATATACTTCTGTTTGTTGTCTTTTCTGATTTATTTGGTTGCAGGAATAACATATTTTCATATTGTTTACTTTTGTACATCATAGTCTCCTTTTATCAAAGCATCATTCATTCCATTGTCCAAACTATTCTCAAGGTTTCACATCTTCCCTACTCTTCCATGTGTCACCCTTTGCTTCTTCGTCCATTGTTACATGCAGTTTAAGTTAGAGGTAGCCCTGTGTATCCTACATCATGAGATGTGTGTGAAGATTTTATGAAGCAAATTAGTGTCGTGCTTCTACCAATAGTTATCCTCTCTATTTTACTTATGTACTAATTGCCATATTGCGTGCTTGGAAGAAAGTGAATTCTTGTGATGGTTACTTAACTATTAAACATATATTGTTTGTTTTCTACTGATAAATATATAGACATTATTCTAGCCTTTTAATTTGTCCCTTTTAAAGAGAGCGACAAACAAAGGAGAAAAATAATTACTCTATAATTTTTTTAATGCAGATTGTCTGCAAAGTGTGTTAATACTTTCATATATATGAAAATAATGCACAAAAATTGCGTCCATTGTCCTGCAATTTGACATATGATTTTAATTTGTCATTGACTGCAACGGGTGATAAGTCCTGGATCATGCGACGGTTTCTACCTAGCATTCATTGTAAAAGTTTCAGTAGTATTCACCAAACTACAACAAACACCTCGTCACTCCATCAAAAAAAAGAGAAAATCAGGCAAACAAATTGTAGTAATAAAACGTGAAGAGCTTGTTATCATGTGAATTCTTATAGAGTCATCTCATATGTAATAGACAAGTTGTTCAAGGAACATAATTTTCCTGCAATGTCATCACAAGTTACAAATAAAATTTAATATTTATTTCAGTCCGTAGGAGCATCCTTGATCAACAATTGCTTTTAGAGAAACTTTTTAGCTTACTGAAAGTGCGAATGGTTATAAATGCATGTAGTAAGAATACAATGAGAAAGGCCACAAATGTTACATTTGTTCTGGACTTGAAGAACATGGTAATAATAAGGAAATGGAGGACAGTAGGAGGAAGTAAAACACCAAACAAAATTATAAAATCAAGACAACATCAATATGATTGGCTTTAGAACCGGTGCGCGAACAATATTAAACAATATTATTTATGTATAATTGTGATATGTTTTGTTTGAATGCACATTACATTATATCGCTTTTAATATAATTCTAAAATGTCATCTTATTTCTTAATAAAATGTACCTATTAAAAAAATCCCCACGAAAATAAAAGAAACATCACATGGTAATCGAATAACTTGTATGTTCCTTATTTTCCTTCATTAAGTTATCCTTTGTTATTCTGATTGTTTTTTCTAATTATCAACGTAACTGCCATAGAGTTGCTAGAATGATGATGATTGAGCTTGGTGGGGATGGCAACGGAGCAGATATTAGAGTAACGTTGCTACTAACCAATATTAAAACGTCGATGCACCAGTGTATTGTCCTCCAAATTATTTCTGACTGCAACTTTATACAGATAAATTATTGGATGGTGTTTTGAATGTATTTTGAATCAGTCCGACTTAAAACTAAGATGATTAAGAGTAAACAACAGTGAGTTTTGAACCCTCAAAAAGTATTGTCCATCAAAAAATATTACCGTTGAGTTAAAAATATTTCATTTTTAGTTATGTGCTCTCATGTTTTAACTTCTTAGAATATATAAAACCCCTCCATTGTCAATAAAGGAATTAAGACACCTTCCAAAATACTACATAAAGCAAGTCAAATCACCTCCCATGAAGAAGTTTTATAATATTAATGCATCAGATTGAATCTTTACCTTTCAAATACCCGAAATTGACTATAAACGTGCATAAATTTAAATTCAATTATATAAAATGATCCACTCAAAGATAACCAAAAACCATGTATCAAAGAACTAATCAAAGAAAAAGATTAAAAAGATAGAGATTAAGAAGAAGAAAAAACAAATAAAGTCACCTCCTCATGGTATATAAAATTTGAAAAAAAAAAAACGTAATCAATTTATGATGAAACTTTATAGAGAAACCTGAATCCGCTAATAAAATTTTATTATTATAATTTACAGCTTCTCAAATATTTTAAGAACTTTTGTCTTTGAATTTTCCTTACAACGGTATAAAATAATTAGTTAAAACTACCATACTTTCTCCAAAAGATTTATTTAACGTAATACCTACAAATTACAAAAAATACTTTAACTTTCTTACCTTCAAATCACTCTTTTCTGCCCATGCAATTTTTTTTTTTTTGTACCACAACTTTGGCTCTCATCTATCTAGAAATTTTATGTGGTTTATCATCAGGTTTTGCCTATTTTCATTCAATAGAAAACCGAATTCTGTATCCCAGGTCTTTCACAATATGTGATTTAACATACACAAAAATGTGCATCATTCTCAAGATACTTGTTGAGTTTGGAAACATCAATAATTGGTCTCTTTCCATCCAAGTTTTGGAGATTTCTGCACAAATATAAGAAAAGTCTTCATATACTATATTCAGTTTGCATAATTCAAGCATATACAATGTTTGACATGAGAAACTTAAAAAAAACACAAATAGAGCTAATGACCAACAACAAAAGAGAGGCGAAGAACTAAACTCTGAGGGTATATATAAAAGGTTGAAATTTAATTTTAACTCAAATTACATTCAAATTCTAAGTCAAAAATCATATATATACCTTTTCGTTGGGATGCTAAGATCATATTTGTCTGAATCTTGGTTCCATTGATTGGACCCTATATATGAAGATGGCCATCAAGTAATGCTTGTCTAGGTATACATGCATAATGATAGAGGGATCACAAATTTCCTAAAAAATTGAGGGATCACATACATGATTCGTACTTTTATCTGTATAATAGAAACATGTTTTAAAGATATGGAGAAGAGAAATAAACTTACCGAATTTTCACAAAAGAAAAATCACATGCAATAAACCCATCAAACAGAAACTTTTGATAAATGAACTTACTGATTTTTCAGATGCACTTCCACCATCACCAACTACATCATATATGTCGTACCAAATATTGAATTCCTTATAACTTTGCCGCAAAACATAAATTAAAAGAATCGTGCAATTAGCTGCCTATGAAAATTGAACTAATCTTTTAAAAGAAGATGCTTAAAAGAACATAAACGTTATCTTATAATTCATATTCGAAAATTAACTGCAGATTTAAAACTTCACTAATTGTTAGTACATCTTTAATATACATAGTGACATCATAGAAAATTTCAATATTATATAAAGATTATCTCTAACAAATTAAACAACATTCTGAGCATATATCTTTGGATCACAACATACAAAACAAATTAAAACAACAGGAATAAGAGAAGCATCATACCTTCTTCCTGCTAAAATTTCTGTTTAAAGAGAAGCATCATACTTTCGTGCCTCTGAAATAGAACAGATCACGTAGCAGAACTTTAAAAATAAAAAGTTATCCTCCACACAAAAACTGATTAATGCCACCACTATTAACCGTGTGTAGTGGTTAGATTTTGAGTAACTTCTTTTAGATAATAATATAAAAAATAAGGATAGTTATCTCAGTTAAAAAAAAAAAAAAAAAAAAAGAAAGAAACTGCATTGTTATAGTACGGTTACGTTGAAGTCCTATATTTTAAATCCCCACAAATTTTCAAGTTTAAGTTTCTATTTCAAGAATAATTTATTGGACTCCTATATTTTAGGAGTAGTGGTGGAAAGTGGGATAAATGATTATCTTTAATCTGGAGTCCGATTTTTTTGCTTTCTTATTATTTGATTTTTTGCAGTTAAACATGAAATACCTAATTATTGTTCTAAAATTGCCAAGTGGCTTTGTAGTTGCATGTCACTTGGCTTAATCTCATGCTAGACTTTCTTCCTTTTATCTATTTCAAGAATAATTTATTGGACTCCTATATTTTAGGAGTAGTGGTGGAAAGTGGGATAAATGATTATCTTTAATCTGGAGTCCGATTTTTTTGCTTTCTTATTATTTGATTTTTTGCAGTTAAACATGAAATACCTAATTATTGTTCTAAAATTGCCAAGTGGCTTTGTAGTTGCATGTCACTTGGCTTAATCTCATGCTAGACTTTCTTCCTTTTAATATATAATAGATAGATATAAATATAGATTACATCTCATAGTTTGAAATTTATGATCTAAAATAAAATATAAATATTTGTGTTTATTTCTATGCCCTTTTAATTTAGGTGCACCCGAAATCTGGTCCATCCTATCATCAAATTCCTTCATCTTTTTTATAGGGGATTTCAAGAGTAAATTTGGTGGATCAGAAGTCCAACGCTACCGAGAAGTCCCCATATATCAGTGCTTTGAGGAACTGAAATAGGGGTGTCTCTAGTGGGGTCTACTAGAGGTGCAGGTGATTCCCGATTGAAGCTTCCGAAAGGAGTTTCCAAGGTTGCATTGATTTGGCTAAAGGTTGCACTCACTTGCCTGTTTATGATCTGTTGTTTAGTAATAAATGTATTATATATGCTTGTCGATAAAATCTTACATAGAGTAATGAACAACGAAAAATAAAGAGCACATAAACAATAAATGTAGAATCTGTATGTAATACCCAAATTACAAATATATATAAGTTGCAATTATACGACTTTCTTAATTCTAAAAAAAGGGCTCACGTTGTATAAAAAGATGCTTGTATTTTTCTCCTAATTTTGTTTAGCTTAAATTCTTTTACATTTTACAAATATAATGAAATAAGCTAAAAAAAACACATGTAAAAAGAAATTTATTTAATTTTACCAACAAAATTTTTTTCATGACGGCGTCCTTTTGAAGAGACACAGAAAGTACAACTCCCTATATTTCAATATATGTGCTTTCTTTTCTAATCAATCCTAAAAAAAAAAAAAATTATATTTAGAAATAATTTAACTTTGAACTTTTATTACTATATTTAATGAAGCAATCTTCACTGTAATGCTATTATAGCTTAATTTCTCAAAAATCAAGTTGCTCGGCGTAATTGACAGACACACAAATGATGGCTAAATTAGCATGAAAATTTTCTTATTGATAGTGATCTTTTTTTTTTTTTTTTGAGATGATTAAAAAGCAGTATATATATATATATATATATATATATATATATATATATATATATATACTTTTGCACGTATATTTTATTTATTTAATTAGTACAAATACATTAAAATGATATAATTTATAGTATTAGATTATCGTGCAATGAGTCACACAAAATTTGAAGAGGAAAAATAAAAAGCTAAAATTGATAAATTATAAGCTTATTACAGATATTAATTGTCTTTTCAAAATATAAATATAAACTGAAAATTCTATCTAATGAATTGAAAGGATATCTTTCATTTCAAAAACATAATTTAAAGTGAATATGAGCAAAGGTTATGGACCTATAGTTGTAAATGCTTCATGAATTAAACTTTTTGCTTTGTCTTTAAGAAATTGTAATCTGGTCTTCCTTACAGCAGTGTATCTATACGAAATTGTTGTCGAATAAAAATACGTAGTAGCATGTGTAAAAGCCATACATCAATTCGATCAACATATCTCAAGAAAATGTCTAGTAAATCATTGTTAATTTCATGCAGTTCAGTTGAAAAAGAAGTGTAAGTGATGCTAAAATTTAATTTCTTTTAAGTATATAAGTCACAATTGCACATACACACATAATTGATCTGATTTAAGATTCCGACTCCTTTCATCTGTGAATTTAATAAGAGAATATTAGTTTAAATGGTTAAAAATAATTTTGGTAGAAAGTTTAACACAAAAAGCACATGCCAAATGTAAGCATTCCAATTTAGAATATAAACATGAAACTAATTGGATCTCTTACAATAACCGTCTTTGTTTTTTTTTCCAATAAACTTGCTAATAATTTCACTTTGAAAAGATTTAATTTTCAGTTCAATTTTGATAAAATAGAATAAATTAATAATGCTGTAGAAATTTTCAAACAACACTACCTAATCAGAGCAAAGGATCCACAAAATCACTAAACTAACAGCAAAAATTAGCAAACAAAACAATTGTAAAAAAATATGAGAAAATAATAATTTATTGAAGCCCAAAAAATAACTTACCAGATCAGATAATTATGTAACATTCTTCATATTGCTCTCGTAAGAATAATTTAAATAATCAAGCACAAAGCTCCTCATACGAACTATAAGGAGCATACAAATTTAATAGTATTTTTTTAATTGTACATCGAGTGGTCGGTACTTGATTTAGGGCCTAGTCAAATTTGCACCTGTAATATTCATTTTTTGAAGGCAAAAAAAAAAAAAAAAAAAAAAAAAAAAAAACTATCAAAGATGACTTCATACCATTATTCGAACTGGAAAGCTTAGCTGTGAAAGGTACTACGGAAACATAATCGCTTTTCCGCCTAACATGGCATCACTGCTAAAATAATCAAGATTTGATCTTACAAAAAAACAGATGTACTGCTCCTCACTATTTGTTGCAAATCATTGTATGATTTAGTTACGCAATTAGATCACCACCAAAATAGATTTTAGATTATGTGCGAGGCAGTGCGAAACTCAAAAATGATGTAAATTTTATAGAACTACAGTACTAAACAGTTAATTAACATAATAGGAAATTAAAAAAGGCACCAACAAAATCAAAACTTTATTTCAAATTTCATGAGTATGAGAATTGCATACCATGCAAACTCTCTAGGTCCTATTTACACATATCTGCTGCAACAATAACATCTAGCATAATCCTCTTGTAACGATTTATTCTTGAAGTAAGAGAAAAAGTTTTTCAAGTATGTGAAAGGTCATACATGCATGTTGTTAATCAATTGTGGAAGCCGAAAATAGAACTACATTTAAGGATAGAAGGTGATTTTATTTTTGGTGATGCTAAATTGGGCTTTTAGCTATTTTAGGGGTTTATTTTAGTAATCTAAAATATTTATATTTAAGTAATGGAGGTATTTTAGTGAACTAAATAATCAGTGGGGGTATTACAGTAATATGGCTTTGCATTAGGGGTTTTCACTTTTAATATAATATAATATGATAGATTTTGTGTGTGTGTGTATCAATATTTAACTTAAAGATGTAGATAAAGCTCCTATATACTCCATCAATATCAATATATATATATATATATATATATATATATATATATATATATATATATATATATATATATATATATATATATATTTTGATTGATGGAGTTTCACAATAATATGTCGTGTGAGAATTTTGGACTTAAAAATGAATGAAAATCACTCTCCTTGCATCCGAGTTTATTTACATTAATTGTTCGTTTTGAGTTAATTAATTTGACCAGTTTTTAGAACTTAAATGAATAGATATCCATTGAAATATAAAATTTAAAAACTTGAAAGTCACATAAGATATTGTTTCTCAACAGATAAATTGGTGAAGACTAAAATGGAAATATGGATACTACAGTATAAAGTAGAGCTCGAACCACTCCATCTAGTAAAAAGTTAAGTGATCTCTTTTACTAATTTGTACACGTTTTAGTGAGCAATTACTGGAAACATACATTAATAGAACCAAAAAAATGTAAAAGCTCCTTTGAGATGTATACAGAGTGTTTGAACGTGTAACAGTGGAAAGAAAAATATTGGGAGTTTTAAGTAAAAGACAAAAAAAGTCCCTATTTTAATGAGGTGGCAGAGGTTTTTTTTTTTGAAATCAAAAGTAGGTAGGGTGCTTACCTACTACACACCTATATATATATATATATATTCAAACAGGATACAAGTTTTAGGCTATGCATTATATCTTAATTTTAACATGAATACTTAAACATAAGATAATCGGTATAAATATAGTGATTATTATTCACAACAGAGGCTGTTATAGAGTTAAAGAAAATGAGAGATCTTTGTCATTATCTCTTAAATTAATGTAGCAAGAAAGAAATTAAAAGCAAAACAAGAAAATAATCGCACGACAAAAACAGAAACTACTTTACTCATACTTAAAGCGACATATTGTACGTTAGATATTTATTACCACAATACAAGTGTGCAAAGCAAGTGATCAGGGGAAAAAAAGTTCTGGGCCTGTGTCAGGGACGTAGGAGTAGTGTAATAGATGTAGGAGGAAAAAATTTACGTTATATTTCACGCGCACTTGTGTGAGGCACTTAATTACTTGACAAGTAGATTCATAAGTCTCAATAATTTACTTTAAGATAAAAAATTTAAATGGAAACATTAAAGTCCATATTTCTTCTTTTTAAAAGTTATTAATTGAAACACCAAAATATTAATTATATTGAAGTATATATGGTAAAAAAATATTGCACTTTAGCAACATTGTCTACTGATTTCTGACGAGTTCAACTCGGCTGGCACTATTCCATAGCCTACACTTTAATTATTCTTGGTTCTATTATATTGAAGAAGAGCCTGCACAGATTTGCCACTCAAAGAACATGGAGAGCTCACTTGCTGGCGACAATTTAAATGATGAAGGCAAGACTCCAATATCTTGTAGTTTTATTAAATTTACTAACATGTTAAGTTATTCAGATTATTTGAAAAAGTTGTAATATTTGATTTAATTTATTTATTGTTTATGTTGTATTTCATGTAGATCATACTATCAATGATCAAGATTTTTACAAATTGGAGCAAACAATATCCAATACCGAAAATGACTTTGTTTTTAAGATTGGAATGAAATTTAGCTCTGAAGATGAATTATATGAAGTATACAATTCTTATGTTAGTGGCAAAAAGTTTTGGTGTTTGAAAAAAAAAAGGAATACCTTCGTAATTATATAAAACACTACTTATTTTGGACCAAAATGAAAAGGTAAAAGTACCAAATAATGTGGACTGGAAAGCGTAATTTGCAATCACGATTAAGTTTTTAAGAAATTTGAGTGTATTTGATCGGTGAATTTCTTAAAAATTGGGACACTAACGATGCACGGTCAATAAGCTTACCATACCATCCTATTAGTAAGAGTTCGCTGCTAGCTTCATCTGTCATTTGTCGAATTGAATAATTAATCAATGTTTTTCTTGATTAGCCTAAGTACGAAATTGCAAATTATGTCTCATGTTTAAGAAAATGGACGATGTATGAATTTAGAAAAAATAGAGAGCTGAGCATAATCTCACCAAGAATATAAATCAAATAACCATCTATAACTGAATATTGTCTCTTTATAAGGTTTAGCAATTATATTTCCGATTAAGATAAAATACTTCCACATTGTTTTAGATATGAAGTTGTCGAATTAGCTTTGAATAAAACTGTGTAATAATCCTTTTCTCAAGGTTATTCATAGAGTAATTAGGAAATGATTCAAAGAATGAAAAGCTAGAAGTACTGAGTACTGAGTACTGAGTATACCTATATTTAATATCATATGCCTGTACATCAGGGTGCGACCTCCCTAAATTGGATTCACTTTCTAAACTTGTCTTCTTTTCAAAAATTGCATCGGTGTGGTTCTCTAATCAATATTCCATTGGAATTGATATGATATTGGCTTCAGAGTCGCTTCGAGCATAAAAGGTGCATCGGATAATTTGATCTTTTCACACTATATCCGCCATAATCGGGAGTCCAATAGAAATAATAGTACTCCAGATTTCCACCAAAATGGATTAAAACAAAAGCTAATTCTTTTGACATTTGACAAAGCATATCAGACCTAGTTCAATATAATCTAGTTTTGTAAATTCCAACACTTTAACGGAGTTGCAAATTCAAATAACAGAAGCTCATTGTCAGCTTTTTTAACATCTCCGGATATTATAAAGTTTTGTTGAAGCAGAAACTTCATGTTTTATGTTTATTAAGAAACTAACATCTTCATACGTGTGAAATATGTAGTTTTTCACCATTACCAATGTACCTTCTTTAGGATTTCATATCTATGTGAAAGTTGTGTTTGTAGTCCACCATTTGAAGTTGCTGCCAAAAGATTTATTCGCACTTATTATCATATCTATACATAATATAAATAAGCATCAAGCAATCTCTTGCCTACCTTGTAACTCATGCTGCATCTTTAATACTATTTTGGCAACTTACCTGACCAAGCTTGGCCTCTTCACAAGTCACTTCTGTTGATGGCCAAAAAATTGAAGGTAAAAGATCCTTAGCTTGCTATCCTAATTGCTATATTTATTGGAGTTGTTGCAAGGATGGACTTAATTGTTAAAGTTCCCTTACTTGAATATGTATGAGAAATACATTGCCTTGGCCCTCATATCCTATCGCGCAATATGCGCAAGAAAGTTCCTTCAAAAGGTCCAATGGTAAAATGAATTACAGAATAAAATTAAATATTATCCAACCAATACAGAGATAAACAACAAAATAAAAGGAAATAATAGACATTCATGTAGGGAAAATGTTAAGATGCAAATTAACAACTATACCCCAATATTGTTGTCCTCCCACACCGTATGAACCCAAAAATTCACTGCCTGCAAGTAGGGTAAAACAAATTACATGGTCAATAGCTTACGAAGTACCACATGATCTCTAAAGCATGCATAGAGATAACTCAAGGATTGGGAGGAGCACGATATAACACTTGTTACTAGTTTTGAGATTTTCAATATATGTAACATAAAATATCTTGTACTCACTATTAGATTCCTTCATATGATTACCCTAATTTTGTAAAGAATTCTACTTATTAATTTGGATGAACATTATTTGTTTCTAAAAAAATCATAATTTTAAAAGAAGCACTCCATAATTTCAAACTTGATCATAAGTAGAATTTTAGAACTTAAAGAAGTAAAAAAATGGATTTTTTACACAAAAGTACAAGTTTTAGAGCTTAATTACCAAACATAGCAACATTTTAGTAAAATTACCCTATATAGAGGAAAACACAAGATAATTACAAATATACCAAAAACATAGCAATATTTTCCCATAACATATCAAACCCTTACATTCTTCCTTCTATTTCCTCCATTATCTCTTTTGCTCCTCCCATTTTCCCTTATTTCACTTTTCCTCCCACCATTTCCCCTCAATTTCACTTTTACTCCACTCATTTTCCCCAATTTCACTTTTCCTCATCCATCCTCAATGTATCTCGTTGAATCTCACTGTTTCTGCACCGTATCAACTGGTTCTGCACCGTATCTCAATTGTTTCTGCACCATTTCAACTGTTTCTGCACCGTATCTCAACTGTTTCTGCACCGTTTCAACTGTTTCTGCAGCACCGTATCTAACTGTTTCTGCACCGTTTCAACTGTTTCTGCACCGTATCTCAACTGTTTCTGCACCGTTTCAACTGTTTCTGCAGCACCGTATCTAACTGTTTCTGAACCGTTTCAAAACAACAGCGTTTCAACACCAAAACTGCTGCAATTCAGCACCAAAAAAACTGCAGAAAAACAGCAGCGTTTCAGCACCAAAACAGCAGCGTTTCAGCAGAAAAATAGCAGCGTTTCAGCACCAAAAAAACTGCAGAAAAACAGCAGCGTTTCAGCAACAAAACTGCTGCAATTCAGCACCAAAAAAACTGCAGAAAAACAGCAGCGTTTCAGCTGCGTTTCAGCACCAAAACTGCAGCGTTTCAGCTGCGTTTCAGCACCAAAAAAACTGCAGAAAAACAGCAGCGTTTCAGCACCAAAACTGCAGCGTTTCAGCACCAAAACTGCTGCAATTCAGCACCAAAAAAACTGCAGAAAAACAGCAGCGTTTCAGCACCAAAACAGCAGCGTTTCAGCAGAAAAATAGCAGCGTTTCAGCACCAAAAAAACTGCAGAAAAACAGCAGCGTTTCAGCTGCGTTTCAGCAACAAAACTGCTGCAATTCAGCACCAAAAAAACTGCAGAAAAACAGCAGCGTTTCAGCTGCGTTTCAGCACCAAAACTGCAGCGTTTCAGCTGCGTTTCAGCACCAAAAAAACTGCAGAAAAACAGCAGCGTTTCAGCTGCGTTTCAGCACCAAAACTGCAGCGTTTCAGCTACGTTTCAACACCAAAAAAACTGCAGAAAAACAGCAGCGTTTCAGCACCAAAACTGCTGCAATTCAGCACCAAAAAAATGCAGAAAAACAGCAGCATTTCAGCTGCGTTTCAGCACCAAAGCAGCTGCGTTTCAGTACCAAAAAAACTGCAGAAAAACAGCAGCATTTCAATTCAAATTATTTTAGCACCGTATCATACTGTTTCAACGCCGTTTTAGACCGTATCAGATTGTTTCAATAGTTGTTTCAGATTGTTTCAACGCCGTTTCAGACCGTATCATACTGTTTCAACATCATTTTTAGACTGTATCAAACTGTTTTAAACTGTATCAACTCCCATTTCAGACTGTATCATAGTGTTTTAATGTCGTTTTAGACTGTATCAGACTGTTTTAAACTGTATCAACTCCGTTTCAGACCGTTTAAACTGTATCTACTCTCATTTTAGACTGTATTAACTCCGTTTCAGACCGTATCATACTGTTTCAACATCGTTTCAGACTGTATCAAACTGTTGCAACAACTGTTTCAATGTTTCAATGATGTTTCAAACTGTATCATATTGTTTCAACGCCATCAGTCGTGAGCAATAGAAAATAAGAGTTCAAATTTATTAATCTAACATATCTGTACAAACAGAAACAGAAACAGAAACAGAAACGAAATCTGAACAATTCCGAAGAAACAGAAACGGAACAAAAATAAAACAAATCTAAAGAAACAGAAACAGAACAAAAATAAAATAAATGCTAATTCTCTGGTTCTCCTATGTGGCGTTTCTCCAACACTGTGTTCCCTTGCTTCATCCTCTTCACGGATTAAATCATACGGATAAAACCCTTTGGATGCAAATCATTCTTCAATAAAACACAAGTGGAATTAATGAAGATGCATCAGCTACTATGGAAATTTCATGAAGAATACGGATCAAAGGTAGCACGTTTCAGATCGGGAGTATTGCTATTCAGATTGGGAACTGGGGTTTTGGGGTGGTGGGATGATGGGGGCGTGGGTGCAGATCGGGAACTGGGGTTTTGGGGTGGTGGGGTGATGGCGACGTGGGAGCAGATCGGGAACTGGGGTTTTGGGGTGGTGGGGTGATGGCGGCGATGTATCTCTGATTAGGTTTTCAATGAAATTAGCACTGTAATGGCGGATGGTGGATTTGTGTATTTGAATTTGAGAGAAACAATGGGGGTGACGGCTGCTTTTGTTGGGAAAGTGAAGAAAGTGTTTTAGGGTTTGTAGGAAAGTGGGTGAAAGTGTAATTGTAAAAAATGAAAATATGCTAAAATAATATTGCTATGTTTTGTAATTAGAAAAATATTGCTATTTTTTTCTAATTAAGGGTGAAAATTTGTATATTTGTGTAAAAAACCCTAAAAAAATTAGACATTTTTAAATAAAAGGAAGGTCTAATAATAGGGACATATTCTTTACATATCCAAGATGAGATTAAACCTGCGCTTTTTTCCTTCTTTTTTTTTCTGCTAAAGATGAAACGTGAGTTAGGAAATTATAATTAAGTAGTGCTTACCATCAAATATTCAGCATATTCAGCATATTTTGGAGATGAAACTTTTTGATAGGCTTCTTAATCTGCACACTATCAGACCACCTACATTAATACCTGAAACATAGTATATGAGAAATTCAAGAGTATGTGAATTTTTTTTTCCTGAAACACCAAAAATAACAATAGAAGTCACTTTTGTAAGTGCAAACACCAAGCAAACAAAATAAGCAAGACACTTTTGAAAGTACAAATACTTGAAACACATAATGACATTCTTTATTAGAGCTTTTATTTTTTGCTTATTTGTTCTTAAAACTTATTCAAGTTATTTTTTACTTTGTTAAAGTTAATTATAATTGAATAACATACTAAACACAATTGTAGACACTACTAGAAATCACTTGTTTAACGAGGGAGAGTGGCGAGGACTTCCCTCTCCAAACGCGTGATGGAGAGGGAATTCTCTAGCAAGTGGTCCCTCAGAATTCGGCTCGTAGCAGAGCATTTTTGGCCAGGGATTTCCTTCTCAAGCTGTTGTGTAGGCCCAATTTTGTTATTGTGTCAGATTAATACAACTAAGGATTTCCCTCGCCAAATGCAGGAGAGAAAATTTTTTGCTTAAACTTGGCAAGGGAATTCCCTCTCCAAGTGTAAAAATATATTTGTTTACACAGTATTGGCTAGGGAATTCCCTCTCCGAGTGTAAAAATTATGTATTTTTATTTCACTTTGCTAGGGAATTCCCTCTCCAATTGCATTAAAAATATTTTTACCATTGCAAATGGCTAGGGAATTCCCTCGCCAAATATAGTGTACCTGAAACACAAAAATCAGTAACAATACAAAGCAGCACAATATATATATATAAACCTGCGCATTCAAATCACCAAAACACCAAAACATTCTAAATACCACAACCTGTCTAATCCGGACAATTAAACAAGTATACGCACATGTTTCATACCAACTAACACAAACAAATAAAACACTAAAGTACTTATAAACAATCCTAAACACGTCCCACTTTCAAGTTTAATTCGACAGAAAAACAACAAACTACCGAGGATCATTTTCATTTCCCTTTCCCATAATATAGTTCGCCATCAAGGACTCCAATTTTGCCATCTTTTCACGGTCAGCTTGACGTTCAAGATCTTGTTCAGCTAGCCTTTTCTCTATCTCTTCACGTTCCTTTTCCTGTTCCGCTAGCCTTTTCTCTATTTCTTCACTCCTTATCTTGTTCCGCTAGCCTTTTCTCCATGTCATCGAATTTAGCTTGCAAAACTGGATCCACATTTTGTGTAGCACCATAAGAAGAAGAAGAAGAAGATGCGTAAGCATTAATAATTCTTATTCTTGACAGCTTCTTGTAACGTGAAGGACCAAGACCATAGGCTCTGCTTTTTTTTTTTTTGCTGTAGCCACCAGCGGCCTCCACGAAAATTACAGCCTCTTCATCCGGGGTGGGTTTAGCTGCACCTTCTTGTACCCCCTATCCTTGGCTTTCAGCCCATCGTTCATAAGCAGCTTTATAGTTTTCCTATAACAAAATATACAATTTACTACAATTACTTTAGCATTTGTGATGAATAATTCAAAAAATATTAGGAATACTTACATCTAGCTGTTGGGCACGTGGCTCGACCCATCTGACTGGATTTTCACTGTCATCATATACATTATAGAACATCCGGTAAAGTTCAATATCACTTACCGGCCCGTGTTCCGCTTCCTACACAATGCAAACAGAATACAGAAACTTAGAAATGACTTTTAATTAGTTTATAACTGGATTAATTTAGTAAAGACTTACATATCTAGCTCGATGGGTTGCCAAACTAACTGAGCCACAAGTATGCAGCGAGCCACCCTTCGCTGATGCTCGGTTTTTCTTCGATTGCTCGCTCTGGGCTACGAATTCGGGGGACTGCCAATATGTACATCCCACACGCATCATTTATCATATCATGCTTAGGATAGTTATACCCAACATATGCACCGCTAACCCCTACATATTCATTTTGGTTGTTGACCTCATCGTCACTAGGATTAGACTCTCCATGTGCAGTCCACACAAAATAATTGGGCATGAGTCCTTTTTTGTAAAGATGTAGAACAACGACATCTATTCGCTGCATGTTGCTACACTTGCATTTTAAACAAGGACATCTGATTTTATCATCTCTCATATATTCCGGGAGCAATTTAGCTTTAGAAATAAAGCGCTCAACCCCATCTACGAATGATTTCCGCAAACCCATATTTTCATAAAATCTATTATACATCCAACTACAACCAGATTCCATCTACACAAAGGTTATAAATAATTATATTTAGAATAAGCCAATAAAGTATATCACTTGTACGCTAGTTGTTTTTAAATTTTATTAATTTTTCTAATTAAATCTTCCCTCGTTCACTAATCAACCACTATTATGTACAATTGAATTTTTCAATTACAACTATTTCCATATCATTCAAATTTGAGGGATAATAATAATAAAAAGGCGGAATTGGTTGTATACCCCCTAAACTTGTCTCAGATTACCACTTTCCCATCTCATCTTTACGGGCATCCCTTCACCCCCCCCCCCCCCTTAACAACTTCCAATTGATATTAATTCCACCCTTAAACTTATAATACCAGTCTCAGGGGAGTTAGTGTTTTACACGCGCATGCCAAGTCAGCACCACTTCATCGCCACATCAGAATTCCTTTAAATATTAATTTCTTATCTCTTTTTCCTTTTCTTGTTTCATTCATAATTTTTTTCATTTAATTACCTATATCAATACACTAATTAACCCTTAATTAAACATTAAATTTCATCAAAAATCAACACCATAAACAACTCATTCGACCCCTCATCATCATCCCTACACCCACCACCAAATATGAACACCACCAGTTGCTTCCTCTTGCACACCCACTGCCAAAATGTTAAAATACCACCACCATTGATTCCTCATTCACCACCCATCACCAAACAACTTTTCAAGCTCCAACAAAAGAACCCCCAAAAAAAAACCCACTTTATCTTTTTTAAAATTCAGAATTATATGAACATAAAATAATTTCCCTGACCCAAATTCACAGTTAGTATATATTGTTGATTAGCTAGTCATGGAAGAATCTAGAATATCAAAAAGGGGAGTGAGGAGAGTGAGATTTAATGGGGACGGGTCAATTTTGGATTTGGCGGAGGAAGAATGCAACACCACTGCCGTTACCACCATTGCCGATGATGATTGGAGCTGAATTTTTATTGCGGTGACAAGTAAATCATCGGAGAAAAAGGTGGGTGTTTCGAGGCTATTAATGAGATTTAAAATGAGGGATCAATTGGAGTGTGATAAAATTACCTTTTCTTGGAAATTATTGTTAATTATGGTAATAAGAGATGAAGGAGAAGAAAGGGGGTCCTAAATAATTTGGTAATATTTGTTGTAATGATGAATATGGAGAAGAAGAGGATGTGGAGGTGAAAGAAAGAGGAGAAGCGTGGGGAGGGTGGGAGTTGGGTCTGGGATGTAACGTGGGCTCCCTTATTTAGTTTAATTGACTTTTTATTTTTTTGCAGCTAATTTAATCCTTTAATTTGACACACTCGCCCCTTTTATTGTTTTATTTAAATATTTTGCCACGTCAGCTTTAAGGGTGGAATTAATATCATTTGGAAGTTGTTAAGGGGGGTGAAGGGATGCCCGTAAAGATAAGATGGGAAAGTGGTAATCTGGGACAAGTTTAGGGGGTAAACAACCAATTCCGCCTAATAAAAATTATTCAATAATTTTCTAAGACTATATATTTCCAAATTATTTTTCTAAGGCTAAACTAAGGCTAAACAAGTATTTCTAAATTATTTTCTAAATTTCTTTAACTAAGGCTAAACAAGTATTTCCAAATTATTTTACAATTACAATAATTTCCTAATTATATTTCTTTCTCAAATCACAATTAGGATAACAATTCACAAGCATTCATCTGTAATATTTATATTAAAACTAATTCATTTGAGGGTTCCATAACAATAAAAATCATAATGTATAAGAAAAGTGTAATAGAAATATTTACCTTAATGGGGACGGGCTTGCAATGGGTTGAACGAGAAAAAAAATTGAAATCGCCGGGGAGAGGGACGAGGCGGAGGCAGAGGCAGAGGCAGCGATGGGGAGAAGGGGATTTTGTTTAGAGAGAAGGGTTCTGTGAAGATTGTGCGATTTGTTATGTGGAAGGAGTATATTTTTTATTTACTACACGGAGAAGGAATTCCCTCGCCATTAATCTGACAGGTCTGCTGTGTTTTATTGGCGAGGGAATTCCCAAGCCAATCAGGAAAGAGAAAATTTTCTCCTTCACCTTGGCGAGGGAATTCCCAAGCCATTAATTTTTTTTTAAATAATTTTGGCGAGGGAATTCCCAAGCAGTGTAGGAGTGGAAATTTAAAATTTTATTATCTGACGATGGAATTCCCAAGCCGATCTAAAAAGTTTTTTATTTTTATTTTGGGTGAGCAAAAGTAGCTGTAGGGAATTCCTTCTCCAATTTGGAGAAGGAATTCCCTCGCCAAACAGTCCCTCGGAATACCTCTTATTTCTAGTAGTGACATAAATAATCATTGAAAAGGGTAAAATAAGAAGAAATTTACATTTCGGCGAAACCCAATTCTTAGGTACCTTGTAAACAAAAATAATAAAGATGATGAAAACAACTATGAATATTAGTAGTCCATCAAATTTAGAAGAGCATCAAGAAATATAAGGAACTTACTCCATTAAATCATGTGTTAATATGAATACCATTGAAGTAGAAACAGTAGATATTCAGAATTTGCACTATTATATTGAGGATGACATGTCATCAATTACCTCTTTATCACTTGCATGCACTCGGCAAACTTCATAACCAAAAGCAATGCGTACAATACCTTCTTGCACCGAAAAAAGAGATTTTTCTATATATGTATGCAAACTTATACTGGAAAATACATTAACTATTTAAAACTGATCACCATTTATTACATCACAAAAAGGATGAACAGTCTTCCTTTCCAATACTACACCTATGCCATTTGTGGGACCAATATTTTCTGTATATGAATAACATTGTGTTGAAGTAATTAGTTACATAAAGGGACAATGCGAAAAGAAAGTAATAAGTACTACTCTACACATAGTCTTATCAACCCTAAGACCATATGAATTATGATCAATCACCAAACATAATAGAAAATATGTAGTGTAAAACCTTTTTGGTCTCTATTAATGTCATATCAAAGCCATTGGTTTAAAAACCACATATGACATATGAAACCTAAATAGATACTCATTCTTAAACGTACAAAAGTTATTACCATACTTTTTTATCATTGTAAAGGTTTCTGACAGGTTGGTTACTTCATGAATATTTACCATGAGTTCAAAAGCACTACAAAACAAAACCAAAAACTAAACTAAAGTTTTTGGCACATTTTCAAAAGATAAAAAAAGGTTTGCAAATATTACTACCTGGGTAGAGTCAACTGTTGCACAACCCTACCATCAATGAAAAACAATTGTAAGAATCAATCAAAAGACAAAGACCTTTAATAAATTATTTTAATGAGTAGTGGTTATAGCAGCAAAAACGAGAAAACAAATAAGAATAATGTCCTGTGAATAATCAATCAACATGAGTGGGCAAAAAAGGGGAAGAAGATGACCAAAGTTTTGGGAAGTAGCAGTTAACTACTCTATTTGAAGAAGATAAACACTGAGGGGTCGTTTGGTTTGAGGTATTAATGAAAGTGGATATCCCATGATTTTGGGATAAACTATATTATGAGATTAAACTTTGGATAAAGTGCGGGATAACTTATTCCACCCTACACTTTATCCTATAAATATGGGATAACTTTATCTCATTTTACCTTATACCGGTAACCAAACACGGGATAAATTTAATTCTATTTTTTATCGTGAGATTACAATTCTAATCCCACCAACCAAACATCCCTGAAGGTTCTCCTCTCTCCATACGTGTGAAACTGCCATATTTTCCCACGTTCATATTTATCCATAGAATTCATAATTTTAGACAATTTATGAAAAAAAATCACTTAATTTACATTATTGTATAAAAAATTCAGATTATAAATTAGATTAGGTTTTAACTTCTGACTTTAGGTTAAATAAAATTTTTAAGTAGTTCCGATTTTACTAATACACATTTGTAAAAGAGTCCAATCCAACAAAAACACCAACTTAGATGGAGAACGTGATTGAGTATATGTTATCTATCTTTTGAAATACCATACAGATTAGATTTTTAATAAATTTTAAAATGTAATCACCTAGTTAAATTTAAGTTAGGTAATAAATTAGTTAAACTTTCACTATTAGAAATATCGCGTTTTAAGAGGGAGATTGGCGAGGGAGTTCCCTCTCCAAACGTGCAATAAAGAGGGAACTCCCTAGCTGCACGCGCCTCGAAAAATACTTTGTAGTAGAGCTATTTCGGCGAGAGAGTACTCTAGCAGAATGATTTGTAGGCCCAATGTGTCAGTGTAATTCGGCGAGGGAACTCCCTAGCCAAATTGAACCAAATATTCTATATTTTACTTGTTTGGCGAGGGAACTCCCTAGCTGAATTTACCCAAAGATTTTATTATTTTACTTGTTTGGCGAGGAAACTCCCTAGCCAAACAAGTAAAAAAAAAATTATTAATTTTGGCGAGGGAATTCCCTCGCAGTCCATTAAACTTTTTTTTTTTTTTTTTTTGTGCGATTGGAGAGGGAATTCTTTTGCCATTAATAACAACTTGCTCAAAAAAATAATTAGAAACAGCGCTATAAGCATTCAGAACAACCAAAAGAACCTGTAATATAGAGAAACAAGTATAAGATAATGCCAATACACGAGTAAATTTGAAAAAGAAAAATAAAATATGCACCAGATGCACCGGCTACAAACATCATCTAAGCCCATCTATTGGTCCTTTACCTTGTTAAGACTTAGGATATCATAAAAGATACCTCTTTCACCAAGAAGTTCATATTTTTAGTTTGTAGCTTTACATTTACCAAGTTGAATATTAAAGACCTTCTTCTTCCTATTAGAAGTGTAAACGAGGAAGTTAAACTGCTAAACAAGAGTTGATTATTTAGAGTGAACTAAGCAGGAGCAAGAAGCAAGTTGATACATAAAATAAAAAGACGAGGATCCAAGTGGAAAATCACCAGCTTAACATAGTGAAAACTACAAAGATGAAGATAGAGATTAAATGGTCAAACCTTAAAGAGTGGTTAGAGGTAACTCAGATAAGTAGCACAAGCTTTCAGATACAAAACCAACTTCTTAGAACACCAACAAATATAGAGATTAAAGTTGATATTGAGGAATGGATGGTTCTCTGTGTTTTTTTTTTTTTTGCTCGTGAAGGTGTTTTGCGGTGTAATTTCTGAAGCGTTGGAGGGATTAAGATTTTATAGAGTTGGATTGAATTTTCTCTCTCCTAATTGGAGAGAGAATTCCCTCGCCAATGAGGAGAGAGAAAAACTAAATCTCTCCTAATTGGAGAGGAAATTCCCTCGCCAATAAGGAAAGAGGAAAAATATTGTATTTTTTTATTGTTTTTTTATTAAAACACGATTTGCATTAATAACGTAATTACGGGGGATTACATAACGAGTTTGTACGGCTATTAAGGTGCTCCGTACCCTGAATATTACACATAATAGTACTAGAGATAGAAACGGCATATAGCGCGTTTAAGTTTCCTAGAGATGATAAGTTAATACAGATATTATCCGACACCTTCATAGCAAAAGACACGCCAGCTTTGTCTTCTATTACCGCTTTTTTAACAAAATCAGGTGGCACCACAAAATGGTATAGTGAGCTTCTTTTGGACAATTCGGGGGCTCCCTTGGCCAGGAGATGCGCCACTCTATTCCCTTGACGGAAGTTATGCCTCAATGTTGGCATTCCCAGTTTTAGCATCATTGACTTGCAATCAGAAACAATAGAATAATAAGTAGAAGTAGGTTTTTCTAAAAGGTGAATAATATCTGTGAAGTCGGTTTCAATTTCCAACGGAAAATAGACTTGCTGAACTGCTAGTGATAGACCATAGTGAAGAGCCATAAGTTCAACATGGGTAGGGTTTAAACCGTTTATAACTTTATGGAATCCTAGGATCCAATCCCCCCTATAATCTCTAAAGACCCCCCCAATGCTAGCCTTATAAGTTTGGTTATTATAGGCTCCATCTATGTTGAGTTTAAAGACTTGGTGATTAGGCGGATGCCATGATACTCTTATATATTTTGAAATATTTGATCTAGGGGACTTAGATGTAAGAAGTTTGAATTCAATCGTCCTAGCATGCACTTGGTCGTAAGATAGGCTATGGGAAAGATTATGAACATTATTCTGATTGCGATTAAGCCAAAGATTCCAAGTTGCGAAAGAGAGGAATTCAAGCCAGTTATAATAGTTTTGAGGTATATTAGGAGTGAGGTCCTTCAACCTAGTTAACCAGTTATCAATAGCAATGGACTGAATAGAGACATTACAGGAAGACCAGAATTTTTTTGCTAGGACACAGCCTACAAAAATATGGTAATCAGTCTCATATTCATTTTTACAAATAGGGCACATGGGGTCGATATTGATGCCAATCCTATTAAGATAGAAGCGAGTAGGTAATCTATGGTGGTTGCATTGCCACAAAAAATATTTAATTTTATTAAGAGTATCAATTTTCCAAATCCAGTCAAAGTCGTCCTTCTCAGGCTGAAAATTTTCAATTAGGGCATAAGTGGACTTTAGAGAAAAGGTACCATTAGAATTGGTCTTCCAGATAGGGTGATCAAGAGCACAAGATAAGGAAAATGAGGTATTGATCATCACAGCAATATCTTTCGGGAGTTCAAAAGAAAGTTTGGAACAATCTAACGTATTGCCATTAACTAGAAAAGCAACTTTAGCTTTAGATTCCTCTAAATTAAGGGGCCCACTGATGCAACTCCTAAGGGTTTTTCTTGAAGGAAGCCAGCTTTGGTTCCATAGGGCAGTATGGTTTCCATTTTCAATAACCCAATGAGTGTTGGGGTTGCAAATTTTCCAACATCTGAATAGATTATTCCAAATAAAGGAGGTATTCTTTAAAGTCTGCTTATGGATGTATCTATTACTAAGAACTTTAACCCAAAGGGATTCAGGGGATGAAAGAAATCTCTAGGTTAAGCCTGTGAGAATGGCCAGGTTTTTGGTATTAGCTTTAGTAAGAGACAAGCCACCTAGGTGTTTGGGTTTTGTGATAGAGTTCCAGGAGACAAGGTGAATCTTCTTCTTGGTAGAAGTAGTGCCCCAAATGAAGTTCCTTTGAACTCTATCAATCATTTTGAGAGTTTTGGAGGGAAGGAAATGAAATTGCATGATGTGATTTGGATTAGAATTTAGTGTGGATTTGGCCAGGGTTACACGACCAGCAAGATTCAGAAAGTGAGTTTTCCAGTTTGAGAGTCTAGATTGAAGATTATCTAGAATGAACTGGTAATCTGCTGGTCTTGGTTTGTTATTCAGGATTGGAAAGCCAAGATATTTTTCAAAAGCAGTGACCAATTTGAATATTTAGGATAGTACCAAAATGACAAGCCATATTTTTATTAACGTTTTTAGAGAAAATAATTTTGGATTTTGAGGTGTTAACCTTTTCACCAGAGAGGTTACAGAATAGGTGAAGGGTTTCCTTAATGGCTAAGACTGATTTATCATTAGCTTTAGCCATGAAGGTAAGATCATCAGCAAAAAGAAGGTGAGAGATCTCAGGACCCTTAGGAGATAATTTAATAGGATTCCAGAGGTTTGCTTCGACCTTGTGATTGATATAGATTGAAAGAAGCTCCAGGCTTAAGATAAAGATATAAGGTGACATCGAGTCACCTTGTCTGATTCCTCTACTAGGTTGGAAGTAAGGGGGTTTTAGAACCATTAATGAGAATAGAGATAGAGGAAGTGGTAACACAAGATAAAATAAGCTTCGAGATATTCGGGGGAAATCTGAAGAAAGCTAGCATGGTACGGATAAATGACCATTCAATTCTATCGAAGGCTTTCTCTAGGTCAATTTTAACTATCGTTTCTCCTTTTGCACCCTTCATTTTGTTGAATTTGTGAATAATTTCCTGAATTATAATAGCGTTGTCAGAAGCTCTTCTGTTCTTCAGGAAGCTGGCTTGACAAGGGTTAATAAGGCTATCCATATGAGGCTTTATACGATTGGCAATGATCTTGGTAATGATCTTATAAATGGTATTACACAAGCCTATGGGTCTGAAATTTTTTATATGGACAGCATTTTTAAATTTAGGAATCAAGCAGAGATAGGTAGTATTTAGGGAGTCTGGAATACTACTAGTATTAAAAGCTTCATGACAAAGAGATTTAACAGAATCGCCCACTATATCCCAGTATCGTTGAAAGAAGAAAGGGTGAAGCCCATCAGGACCAGGGGCTTTATAAGGTTTAATGGAAAAAATGGCACAAGTAATTTCACTGTCTAAAAGTGGACGGTCTAAATTAGTAAGATCTGTTTTGTTGTACCATGAACTAATGTGGGAACAAAGGGGGCTAGTAACATGATCAGTAGTATAAAGGCTTTGAAAATAGTCGGAGACATGATTAACCAAACATGTATGATAAAAAATGATGTTCTCCATGTCATCTTGAAAATGAGTAATAGTGTTTTTCCTGCGCCTATTTAAAGTAGTAACTTGGAAAAACTTAGTATTCGCATCACCATGATTTAGCCAATCAACTCTATATTTTAGACGCCAAAATTCCTCTTCATTTTGTAGTAAGTTATTAAATTCAGAAACTAAACTTGTTTCAAGATTTTGAAGAAAGCAACTAGTAGGATAATTTAAAGAAGATTGAATACCATTAATTCTAGCCAGTAGGTTTGCTTTCTTTCTAAAAATATTACCAAAAACATTTTTGTTCCAAATAGAGATTTCATGCTCAAAAAATTTTGAAGCATCATAAAAGGATCTGTTTAACCAAGAGTGAGCAATAACATTTTTAAAATCAGGATGAGAGAGCCACATAGATTCAATTCTGAACGGCTTGTTATAATTAGTATTAGGCTTTCTATTAAGGCAAATCAAAATAGGGTGATGGTCCGAATAGGTCTTGGGTAAATGAACAATCGAGGCATCTTTAAACTTAGTAATCCAATCGTTGTTCGCAAGACATCTATCCAGGCGTTCCATGATAAGACTATCCCTATTTCTACTATGATTTGACCAAGTAAATCTAGGTCCCTTAAAGCCTAGGTCAATTAGGTTACAATAGTTAATACATTTGAGAAAGTTAGAGGCATTATTGAGCTTAATAGGTCTGCCTCCACTTTTATCCTTTTGATGAAGGATTTGACTAAAGTCACCCCCTACAAGCCAGGGACCTTTATAGGAATTAAAAATGCTAGCAAGATTATTCCACAAAAAATTACGATTTGAACTAGAAGTACTAGCATAGACAGTCGAGAAAAGCCATGGAAAGTTGAGAGAGTTATGATGTACCTTTATCATTGCATGGACCTCATTACCGTTAATGTGAATGTTAGAGATGCTGACCAAGTCATTTTTCCATAAAACTGCTATTCCACCAGAGCGACCAATTGCTGGAACTTCAGCATAGTCACTAAAGTCAAAACGATCACGAAGTTCATGGTGATCATCCATTTTAGTCTCAAGAAGAGCAATCACAGCAGGCCTATATACTTCTAAGATAGCATCAAGATTCCTACGAAAGCTAGGATTGTTTGCACCCCTTACATTCCAGATTATAATGTTAATTTGTCTATACATATTAGGGTTAGGGTTTTGGTCAATAATCATATCAGACTCAGGATTTGTCCTGAGAGTCGGGTTCAAAACCACAGCATATTTCCCCACTAACTTGTTGGCTGGGGCTCTCACGTCCAACGAGCATTTGCAAAGAGATTGATGACCAGTGAATATTACCTTTTTGTCTAGGCTTTCCTTGAAGAGGAAGATGGCTACCTCCCTTAGGTTTACATACTCCGTTTGACTCACCCTCCCTCTTAACACGATTTCCTCTAATGCATCCCTCCTGTTTCTTTTTGGCTCTGGTTGAACGGGTTGATGTTCTGGAGATGGTGGAAGGGCTGGTGGAGGGGGGTTGTCCACAAGCATTTGAGGCTGTGGTTGGAGATTTTGAACTTGAACATTCACATTTTGAAAATTCATCATTTGAAAGATACCATTCATTTGCCCATGCATGGGTTGGTTGTGAGCCAAATCCCACTGAATGAAGGTTGGATTTTGGGGAGGCAAGACACAAGGTGGAAAGAAAGGAAGATCCATTAATGGATGGTTCGGATAAATCCCTTCGTGCATGAATTGAGGCCACATGTTGTTCATGTAATTCGGCATTGTTAGGTGCATACCCTCGCTCACAATCTCTGCGAGATAAGCTGGATTTTGAATGATTACAAGGGCTTGTTGGCCCTGGACTTCCATTGGAACTGAGATTGCATGGCCCCAAAGGGTCGACTCGAGCCACGACTGAGGAACTAGGTTTTGAGGTGGTGGAAGAGTGAAGACAAGTGGAGGGTTCTCCTGAGGTAGTGGATGTTCCTGCTGATTGTTTTGTGGCTCCATTTTTGTTGCTAGTCTTTTGTTCTGTTGATGTTGGATCACTAAGCTCCGGATAAGGAGTTGATCTTTCTTTCTTTGGGTGAGAGCTTTCATTTTCAGAGATAGTAGATATATGGTGATCGACAGAAAAATTAGTGGACGTGAAATGATTATGCATGGCTCCTTGTGTGTTTGACTGTACAAGCGAGGAGAGAGATGGCAATTTACTTGTGTTTACGAGGGGGTCAGTTAAGGGGGGTCATTGGAGAACAAGGCCGGCATAATATTGTAAGGTTTGTCAGGGGAGTAGGATAGAGTATGATCTTTGGAAAATATGGCATTGGCTTATGTAATAGATTCAAAAATGGGTATGGAATCTGGGGATGTGGACGTGGATAATAAAAGTTTAGGCGACGTGGTAATGTGGTCAAAAATTTTAGGATTGGGGCCCATGTTTTTTGCTAGAGAAAACTTAGGTTGTATCGCCATTTGCATGGCTTCGTCTGACGTGGAGATATTGTTTTGGTTCGAGCCTGAGCCAATATCATCCTCAACCATAATATTGTCATTAGAAACGTTTAATAAATTAAATTTATTAGTAGTGTTAACTACGCGATAATAAGCTTTAGAATTACCTTGATTTTTAACTAGGTTTTTCGTAGATAACGGTTTAGAGAACTTACCTGGAGCTTGAGCAGGGTTAATCCTTGAAGAGGAACCATTGTTACCTCTCACATTGGAAGGGTTATTAGGCACGGCATAGGATTTGTGACTATTAATATTTTTTCTTTTTGGGAAAGTGACAGTGTGCCATTCAGAGTCTCCCTCTTTAGTTTTACGTTTTAGTTGAGGTAAAGGAGTGGAGATAGGATTAGGGCTAGGAGTGTCTGTTTGAGATTCGTAAGGACAATGTTCCTAGAGATGACTTAGTCTCCCACAGACTTTACACAAGATGTTATCACCTTCATAGATCACATTTTGCTTGTGATGTTCAATAAGGACAAAGTTTTTCACCGGGGTGTCTAATTGTACCTCTATACAAATTCTTGCATAACGTGCTCTTAGGGCTGTGGATGTTTTAAAATCCACCTTGAGTAGTTTGCCAAGGCTGCTTCCAATTTTCCTCAGTACACCTTCATCGAAAAATTCCGTAGGAAGGTTTGGGAGCCGAATCCAGATAGCTGTGGATATTAGTTTAATTTGTGTGGCAACAAAATTTGGTTCCCAACATCTAACTGATAGAAAGAATTCATTGACAAACCAGGGGCCTGCAGTTAGAACTTTGTGCAGGCTTTCATGCTTATGAAATTTAGCAATGTAAAAATCTTCCCCAAGGTCTATTAGGGGAAAGTCTTCATCCAGCTTCCAAAGTTTTTGTAATTTTTCATTTAGGTACTGATGATGTAAACGTTTCCCCAGAAGCTTGATTATCACTGAATGGAGCCAAGGTGAGTAAATACGTTGCCTCTCCTCTTGAGTAAAAGAAATGCAGTCAACTAAGTCATTCTCCACCATTGGGTTAGTTTGCATGTGGGATTGTGAGAGAGGGTCATGAAGAATTCTGGAATGAGGGTCATTTTGTGTAGTAGCTTTAACTAGAGTGTCACAATAAGTAGGCTTCTCACGCCTAATGGTAGTTGTTGTAGGATCGTCAGGTGGCTTAGGAGGAATTAAATGGTCATCAACTGTAGCTTCAATGTCGAGGTCCATTTGGAGAAGAGGATTATTAATGAAGAAAGTTACTAAAAAAAGTAAAAGAGCTAGAGAGGGAAAGGGTTAGAGAGAAGAGGGAGAGTCTAGACTCAATGAGAACATCTACAGCTTCGTATTTTTTTATTGTTGTGTATATATAAACGAGTTGAATTTTTCCTCTCCTAATTGGAGAGGGAAGTCCCTCTCCAACAAAAAAAATCCTTGTAAACTTTTATTTTTAAAAAATTTGGCGATTGAAAGTTAATATTTGGAGAGGGAATTCCCTTTCTGTGTGTTTGGAGAGGGAATTCCCAAGCCAATCAGGAGAGAGAATTTTTCAGCTTTTTTGATTGGCGATGGAATTCCCAAGCTGTATAAAATATTTTTTTTTTAAAATTTTGGCGATGAAATTCCCAAGCTGTATAAAATATTTCTTTTTTAAATTTTGGTGAGGGAATTCTCAAGCCGTGTAGGAGAGATTTTTTTAGAATTTTGGAATGAGCCAATGTAATTTTTTTTAAAAAAATTTTGGCGAGGGAAGTCCTTCTCCAAATGTTTGGCTTGGGAACTCCCTCGCCAATCCTTCCTTCGAAAAAGGCGCAGTTTCCAGCAGTGTTTGTCCTAAAAGCTTACAGGTGGCATCTTTAGAGGCTACCACTTGGCTTAATCTCGGGCTAGACTTTCTTGCTTTTAAAAATAGATAGATATGTAGTTCAATTTTGATTTTTAGCTGACAAAAATAAATTACTTAGTTTGTATAAATACTCTATATATGCTGGTAAACTTTTACATTCCCCTCTTTATTACACATCCTTATTTTCTTTTTGATCCAATTAATTTTGGATCTCGGCCATATCTTCCTACTGCTTTCCTACTATTTCAGATCCTAATTTTATTAGTCGATTGAGTTTGCGATTAATATTAGCATGCTAGTTTCCTTAATATCTTTGAGTTAAATTTTTATGAGGCTTTAATGACTTGAGTTATTAATAATTCATTTGATCCAGTTTGTTGTTAGGATTTTCGATGATCTTGATATTTCATCAGTACACATCTATTTCTATTTGATTAATCTTATAGTTTTAAAGTTATTCACAATTAAAACTTATCCGCATCGGGTGTTTACACTCACTTTAGTCCATAAGAAATAAATTAAGATATATTATATTAGGAGTCTTATTTTTAATAAATAAAAAATTAAAATAATAGAGCCATTAACTCAAATAACTAGTGTTAGAGTAGGGTCTCAGTCACAAGCTATTTTAGCGTTCTTACTGCTTCTCCTGTGTACATGCTTCTTTATTTTGTTTCTGTTTAACCGTAGTTTCGTTTTATCAGGTTAATTTACAATTAAATTTGTAGAGCGGGGTCACGGTCAATAATCGAGATTAAGATGCTCTTAATGAAGTAAATATAAATGCCAGTAATAAATGCGGAAGAGTAAAGAGGCAATTAATGCGATATAATAAATAAATAAATAATTAAACGAAAAAGGAACCGTGCTCAGGCCGTTCAGACTTGATTAAATTCCTTTCCTCGTACTCTTTTTGAGATTCAGTTAATGAAACAGTAGAGAAGATCTTTCGATCGGCAATAGTAATAAATGTTCGCTGGAGATAAAGTATTGAATGCTAGTAAATATTTTTGAATACAAGTGTAGATTTTCGAGAAGCATTAGACCGTATGCTTGTGACTTAAATTACAATATATAGGCAGCTTATGTGCCCGTTCGCAAGCAGTTGTAACTCCCTAGACGAGCAGTTGTGTTGCTTATGGATAAGGTTCCTACTTTGAATTGTCTTGATTGATGGGCTGCGACTTTTCTGGCCGTAGTGACTGTTCATCTGTCCGTTGTAACTGTTTATCTTCGATCTTATCCACTGCCTTCATATCCATTCGCAGCCACGTGTCGTCTGTGTGCCGTCCTATGTGGATGCCTTGTCATCAACTTTGGTGACGGTGGATTTTACCCAATACAGATAGTCCCCGCACTTCTCGGGCAGAGGATCTGGTCGAGGAGTGGAGAACCAACTACGAGTGGGAATGAACTTTTTGATCTCTCCTTTCATAGTAAGCGCGAGTTTCCACAGGGTTCTGCTCGTTGGACTGATCGTTATCCCTTTAGTACAAGTATTAAATGTTTCCTCAAAAGTTTTGACTGATTGGCGTCCTTTTAGTGTACGCATTAAATGCTCTGTTAGAGACAAGATGTGCAAGCTGTCCATTCCGCTCCACTTTTCCCTGAAGAAGTGACTGTTGCGTGTTCCGAGACTGCAGGCGTGATGATTAAACTGCGCCTACTCACGTCTTGCACGTCCCAAGATGAAAAAACCGTCATTCCGACTTTTATCTCATTATTTTCTTCAACGGCTAGATCGATTCATCTTTTGCGCGGATGTTCGCCACGTGTAGGTTTCGCGAACCCTATAAATATAATTTTTCCCACCTGAAAGTCTTTTACTTTGTTTCAAATTTCATACTATCCTTCAGAGCCTTAAATCATTTTCCAGCAAAAACTCAAAGCGTGACAAATTCACTTTAAAAATGTCTCCAAAAGCTAAGAGGGTTCTGAATATGGATGCTGCAGCTAGTTCTTCTTCGGCAGCGGCTGGACAACCTACGAATTCTCCAACCTCAGTCGCCGACGTGATTCCAAAAATTTGGGGAAATCTTGAGAACGACTGTTCAGTCAGCTCGTTTAGCCATTACGGTAACATAAAGTCATGGCCTTCAAGTCGTTTCCAGAGTTCAATCACTCCTGACCTTCTGCCTAGGGTTAGGACAGATTGCGGGTGGGACGATGACCTTATGATTTCTTGCCCCCTCCCAACGGAAAATATTACTTCAGTGAGGCCTGGGTGGACGGCTATATCTACATACCCATTTACGATAGGCCACACGTTCCCGCTGCACCCTGTCATAGAAGATATCTGTAAATACTATTTGATCTGCCCGGGGCAGTTGTGTCCTAGCGTTTATAGGATCGTCACCCTGCTGCAATGGTTCGCCGATGAGACCGAGCAAGATTTTGAGTCTAAACATTTCATTGCTCTGTACAGTCTTCAGGTGGCCAGGGATGGGTATATAAATGCCCGCATGAGGGGGAGAAAGGCTCTAGTGAGCAAGTCTGAGGACTCAGGGGATAGGGGTTGGATGCACCGGTACGTTTACGTGCAGTCCAGACTCCTCACACGCGGCGACAAAACTAACCTCCGCGAGGCCTGGAACAAGACTCATAAGTCCCCGAGTATTTGTGTTGAATATTCTTTGGATTATGTATTCTGCAATTTCTAATTTCTATTCTTTGCTGGTTAGCTGACAAGATTCCTTATGATGGCCTGATTACTGAGGAGGAATTGTCTGCCTGGGTTGAACCAATTTTGACGGAGTTCACCCACGAGCAGAGGCAATGGCCTCACTATGCTTCCTTGAAGCATTTGTCTAACCCCAGCACCCATGGTAGGATCCCTACTTGCATCCTTCTCTTGACTTATGCAGAACTTATTATAACATAAATACGCTTCTAATTTCAGGTCTGGGTACTGGCGGTAGTTACTTTCCTGCCCCTCCTCCCGAGGAGGTGGTTGTTGATCCTGTGGCCGAGGTCAACGAGGAGGCGGCTGCTATCCTTCAAACTGCTGCGGCTATTAAAGCTAGAGAGGGTGGCGAGGAGGTTCTTGCGAGCCTGAAGAGAAAACAAACAGACTCTGAAAAGAGCAAGCCTAAGAAGAAGAAAAGGACAGCTCGCAAGACCCCTCAGTCTTCTGAGAAGACAATTGAGGCCACCGTAGGTGCTACCGAAACTCCCAAGTCTGGGCAAGAAAGTATAAAGAGTTCGGCGGCTGCCCCTGAATCAGCTGAGCCCGTGGTGGTTGTTCTGTCAGATTCAGAGGTCCCTGATGAGGGCTTGAATCAGAGGAGGAGGGCATATCTTCGGAGCGACAAGAGGAGAGCTGCAGAAACTTCCTCTTATGCCTTCGAACAAAGTCCCCGAGTTGGTGGCGGGGAGGAGGAGAAGGCTGAAGAAATGGGGGAGGAAAGAATGCAAGGGAGTTTTGCATTTTTTCCTGAGGCTTCAGAGCCGAGCGAGCCTGAACGGGCTCGGAGCCAACAAAGTGAGCCTGAGCAGGCCAGCAATAGACGTCCAGGCAAGGAGCCGATGGCGGAAGATGACGAAGAGAAAGTTGAGAAGGAGGGTGAAGAGAAAGGTGAGACAGGTGAGGAGGTTGATGGTTGGAAGAAGGCTGGGGGGGAGGCTGAACCCCAGGTCTTCTATTATAAAGATATGATAAACTTGGCTGCTGACGGGGTGGCGCCAGTTTATTTACAGGAGTGCGACACCCTAGGCCTCGGCGAGTCAGGCGACGTTGAAATTTCCCGGACTAGGCTCACCAGGCGAGTATCTTTGGGAGGTACGATTGGTGCGTACTCTGTTAAAGGTATTCGCCATAAATTTGGCCCTGACTACCCTTCGGAGCAGGCGAGAGAGCCTAGGCCGTGCATGAGGGAATGTGACTTCATCATCCCCCAGACACGGATTTTTTGACGAAGCCTGGCCACTTAGTCAAGGTAACGTCCAACCTGATCGGCCCTCGTGAAGAGTGGAACATGCGTAGCATGAACGATGAGCAGTTGGCCTATGCGATTGCTGAGGATACTGCTCGGGTAATGTTTTCTTCTTTTACTTTCCTTACATTTGTCAAAAATCTTTCAATCCTGATTATTTGCGTATTTCTGCTTGTTGCCAGGCGAGTATGATGGCTACAGCTCATGCTTCGCTCCAGGTTGAACAACCAAGACCAAGTTCTTGGCTTGAAAAAAGATCTTTTGGAGGTTCTCCAGGCAAATCATGCCTTGGAAGAGGAGAAAAAGGTTCTGATCGGGGAGAAGCGGGTGCTGGAGGGGAGGCGCGACTTCTTCGAGGATAAGATAGAAAGGTTGGAGAAATCCAACGCTGAAGCCAGCGACAAGATAAGCGCGCTCCTCGAGGAAAAGGACCGTCTTTTAGATGAGAAGGATAGGTTTGTATTGTCCTTTGAAGATTTAAAAGCAAAGATGGATGAGCAAGGCCGTCAGATCTCCCAACTTGCCCATGAGCTCAATATGAAAGAGATTACTTTGGCAAGTATCCGCGACGCTTCTGACCTGATGCTGAGGAATATGAACAAAGCTGAGGCTGAATCCCAGGCTGCTCGTGGAGAACTGCAAGAGGCCAGGAATCGAGTTGCAGAGTCTGCAAAGGTTCAAGAGCTACTGACGAAGGATTTGGCTAACCTGCGAGATCGTTATACGATCGAATCCAAGTTAGAAGCTCTGGAAGCCAAAAAGAAATTGCTCATCCAAATGCAGCGCGGCCAGATCAATGTTGATTCAGTCCTCGATCAGACCATTGCAGCCATCATCAGTGTCAAGCAAGTCCTAGGCATGGAAGTGGGAGCTGATGATGATGGGGTCGAAGGGGACGATGAGGGCAGGCGAGGACAACGAAGATGAAGAAGATGAAGACTTAGGCGGGGATCCGACTGATGGAGCTAGTGCATCAGGTCGGGATCCTGGTCAACATGACGATTGATATTTGTCTCGTCCCTCTGTTAATTTGTTGAATGTTGTTAACTTTGAATATTTGTTAACTTTATGAATGTATGTTTTCGGCTATTTCCTTCTTTTGTCTGTCTGGTCGAGGCTTGACGACCATTTTCAGTCTTTCAAGTCTTATTCATATGAATGTTGATTGCTGCTTAGTGGAGTTTTCAGAGGTCAAGGTTGTGTTTCAAACCTTAGTGTCTGAGTTCCCTTTTTGGTTTAATCTGCGCAGATGTTTTGAAATAAAATTTGATCGTGGCCAGGTTAAGTTATCCTTAGGTAGGATAACTGAAGCCAGGCCCTTCTGGGCTGAACGAAATCGGGTCGTTAAGGCTGACTGAAATTCGACCGTATAAGACGGTTTTGCGATAAACTTTGCTTATCATATTTGATAGTTGAAAGTTTTCGCAGGGAAATGGAAAAAATTTGGTTTGGTTGAGACTTCCCCGTTATTTCTATTGAAAAAGGGCAAGCAACCCAATGACCAGAATGTAGGATTGTTTTGGTCGTAAATCAAAATACAAGATTCTCTGGTCATAAAGTTGTTGGACTTAGGCGGGTGCTGGCCGCAAAGATGTAGAAAACAATACAGCCCAAGTAAAATAGTTCTATTGAACTTACTTGATTTTGCTTAGCCGTGCTTTCAACGAATGACCTTGCTCTGCTCGAAGATCACCTGTGTTAGCCGGGATTTTGGCCTACTGGGGCCCTCGCCGCCCCCCTTGTTTTTATGTTGAAATTTCGTAATTTCAGACATGAAAAGACAATGGGTAAAGCGCTGAGTCTGAGAACACATATAACCAAAAGAGGAGTGTGTCCGTTGTGGGATTTGAACCCACAACCGCGAAGCACGAAGACTTCGAGCTCTACCAGTTGAGCTAAACGGATCTGGCCTTTCGAAGACCGTTAGTACCATTTAGACAAAGATAAGAAAACAGAACAACTTAAAAAGCGAACGAAGGCATGTAAGCAATGTAAAAATGGATAGAAACACTAACCCCTGTACCACTTAGAAGTGGTACTTTTTCAAGTGAGCCACGTTCCAACTGCTGGGTAGAAGCGATCCATCTGGTCGTGCCAAGCGGTATGAACCTTTACCAGCTGATGCAACCACCTTGTATGGACCTTCCCAGTTTGGACCAAGTTTGCCGGCGTTCACCTCTTGCGTGCTTTGGGAGACTCTGCGCAATACAAAGTCCCCGACTTCGAAGTTGCGTAGCCTCAGTCCCCGATTGTAATATTGCTCTATCCTTTCTTTCTGAGCCACTACTCGTACCAATGCTAACTCCCTGCGTTCTCCCAGAAAATCCAATTCCTCAGAGAGGTTGACTGAATTAGATTCTACGGTTGCATGGGCATATCTTAGACTTGGCTCGCCGATTTTGACTGGGATTAATGCGTCGGAACCATACACTAACGAGTAAGGTGTCTCCCCGGTGCTCATTTTCGTGGTTGTTCTATATGCCCAAAGAACCCCGGGGAGTTCTTCCACCCAACATCCTTTGGCCTGCTCGAGGCGCTTCTTGAGTGAATCCACTATTATTTTGTTGGTTGACTCCGCCTGCCCGTTTGCCACTGGGTGATATGGGGAGGAAGTAATCCTTTTAATATGCAGATCCTCAAGGAACTTCGTGACCTTCTGACCAACGAACTGGGGGCCGTTGTCCATAACAATTTCCTTGGGTGCTCCAAACCGACAAATGACATAACGCCACAGGAAATTAATTACTTCCGTTTGACGTATCTTCGAATATGCTGCGGCCTCAACCCACTTTGTAAAATAATCAGTAATTATTAACAAGAAACGCACCCCCCTAGGCGCAGTTGGTAGTGGTCCAACGATGTCCATCCCCCACTTCATAAACGGCCACGGGAAAATGATCGAATGCAAGGGCTCCGCCGGTTGATGGAGGAGATGCGCAAACCTTTGGCACTTATCGCATTTTTTGACAAACTCGTTGGTATCTTTCTCCATCTTGTCCCAATAATAACCTGCTCGTATGAGTTTCCGCGCAAGCGCCTTTCCTCCCAAGTGATTTCCACAGCACCCCTCATGAACTTCTCTCATCACATACTCTGTTTGGCTGGGGCCTAGGCATTTAGCGAGTGGACCTGCAAAAGTTTTTCGATAGAGGGTGCCATCTATAATTGTATATCTGGCGGCCTTTATCCTCAATTTTCGAGCGGCCTTAACGTCTGATGGCAAGGTTCCATGCAATATATAGTTGATTATCTCATTCCTCCAATCCCAAGTTAGGCTGGTCGTGTTGACTTCCATCGCGTCCCTATCGATTGTTGTGCACAGGAGATGAGCTACGGCCATTGAACCTGCTGCTCCAATTTCTGCGACTGAACCCAAATTGGCCAAGGCATCGGCTTCATGATTCTCCTCCCGCGGGATCTGCGTAGCTTCCCAATTGCTGAATTGTGCCAGTAAACCAGTGACTCGGGCAAGATACCTCTGCATACGAGATTCTCTTGCAACGAAACCTCCATTTATCTGGTTGATGACCAGGGCGGAATCACTTTTGAGGTGAATCCTGTCTGCCCCATAATCTCGAGCTAGTTTCAATCCTGCAATTACGGCCTCATACTCGGCCTCATTGTTAGTAACAAAAGGACATTTTATAGCCTGCCTGACGGTTTCACCCGAGGGAGTGGTGAGGACTAAGCCCAGCCCCGACCCTTTCACGCTCGAGGATCCATCAGTGTGCAAGGTCCAAGTCCCCGGCTCGGATCCGGCGAAGAGAACCGCCTCACGCTGAGCATCAGGGTACATCGTGGCGCTAAAATCTGCGATAAAATCTGCCAGAGTTTGAGATTTTATTGCTACTCGGGGTTGATAAGATATGTCAAATTCGCTTAATTCTACTGCCCATTTTACTAGTCTGCCCGAAAATTCAGGTTTGTGCAAGATATTACGTAGAGGGAAAGTAGTAACTACAGCTATTGAATGACTTTGGAAATAAGGTCTTAATTTGCGGGCAGCGATTACCAATGCTAGTGCCAGTTTTTCCAAAGGTTGATAGCGTGTTTCAGCATCTAATAGAGATTTACTGATGTAATAAATTGGTAGTTGCTTACCTTTGTCTTCTCGCACCAAGACTGCACTTACCGCTGACTCAGATACGGCCAGGTAGAGTAATAGCTGTTCACCTGGTTGTGGCGTTGAAAGTAAAGGTGGGCTCGACAAGTACCGCTTCAAGTCCTTAAGTGCTTGCTGACATTCGGGGGTCCACTCAAATTCTTTGTTTTGTTTCAGCACGTCGAAGAAGCTTTTGCACCGATCAGATGAGCGGGAGATGAATCTCCTCAGCGCCGCTACTCTCCCGGTTAGCCGCATCACATCTTTTCTGTTGTGAAGTACGTCGGGGATGGCTTCTATTGCTTTTATCTGGGCAGGGTTTACCTCGATCCCTCGTTGGGAGACGATGAAACCAAGGAACTTCCCTGAACCCACTCCAAACGCGCATTTCTCCGGGTTGAGCTTCATGTTATACTGATCAAGGATCCGAAAGGCTTCCTCCAAATGAGCTAAGTGGTCCTCTGCTCGCTTGGATTTGATCAGCATGTCGTCGATGTAAACCTCCATGGTTTTGCCAATGTGATCATGAAACATCCGGTTGACTAACCGTTGGTAGGTTGCACCTGCATTTTTAAGTCCAAAAGGCATTACTTTGTAGCAATACGTACCTCGGCAAGTAATGAAAGAGGTCTTCTCTTGGTCGTCGGGATTCATCAGGATTTGGTTGTAGCCTGAGTATGCGTCAAGGAATGTAAGCACCTCATGCCCGGCTGTTGCGTCGATTAGTTGGTCAATTTGAGGTAGTGGATAAGAATCTTTCGGGCAGGCTTTGTTCAGATCAGTGAAGTCGATGCAAACCCTCCACTTGCCGTTCTTCTTCGCCACTACGACCACGTTGGCCAACCAATCGGGATATTTGACTTCTCGAACAGAGCCAATTTTGAGCAAGCGGTCAACTTCATCGTTTATGATTTGGTTCCTGAATGCTCCTTGCTGGCGTTTCTTTTGCTTCACTGGGCGGAAGTATGGATCCACATTCAACTTGTGAGAGATAACCTTCGGGGAGATTCCCGTCATGTCCTCATGTGACCATGCAAAGGTGGTGTGCCGTCCTTTGAGGAAGTGCAAGACATCTTTCCGTAAATTCTTGTTCAGCTCCGCCCCCAAGTACACCTTCCTTTCGGGCATGTTGTCAAAAAGTTCTTCTGGTTCCAGAGCTTCAATGGTTGGCGCATACTCTTCTCGTGCACCCAACTTTGATATGAATTCCGGGATTTGGTAGTCTGAAGTTCCGCTGCTTGATTCCAATCCCGGATTCATTAATTGCTATTTGGCTTCCTCGGGGAGCTTGACTGCTACTGAGTAGCAATCTCTAGCGCAACGTTGCTCTCCTCGAACTTCCCGTATTCCCCACTCTGAAGGGAATTTCATCACTTGGTGATAAGTCGACGGAACTGCCTGCATGTCGTGTATCCATGGCCTCCCAAGGATTATGTTGTAGGCCATGTCTCCATCAATGACATGAAACGTTGTCCGTCTCATGACACCTTCGACCAGGGTCGTCAGCGTAATTTCTCCCAACGTTTTCTCACTGGAGTTGTTAAATCCTGAGAGAACGCGAGAAATTGGTACAATTCCATCGTATAATTTCAACTGCTGCACGACCCGAGATAATATGATGTTTGCTGAGCTTCCTGGATCAACGAGCACCCTCTTGACGTCGAACTCTTCCACTCGTAGCGTTATCACCAAAGCGTCCATGTGGGGAAACTGCAAGCCATCTGCATCCGCTTCTTCAAAAGTCATCACATCCTCAAGTCGTGGTCGCTTGGTCTTCGTAATAGAGACTTTGGCATACTTCTTTGCTGTGTATGTGACTGCATCGACCTCGATTCCGCCAGAGATGACGTTGACCGTCATTTTTGGAGAAGATACTCGGGGAGGTCCTGATTTGTTTTGATGGGCCTTCGCATGAGTCTGCTTCCCTTTTTCTGTCAAGTACTCCTTGAGATAGCCCTGTTTCAACAAGTTAGCAACTTCATACCTTAGAGCCTTGCAGTCATCCGTTGTGTGGCCGTGATCGCGATGGAACTCGCACCACAAGTTCTTGTTGCGTTTGCTGGGGTCACCCTTCATATCCTTGGGCCATTTGACCTTTTCGCTCATCTCCTCGAGAACTGCTACAAGCTCGACTGCTCCGATGCTGAAGACGGGCAGGGTTGGGATCCCACTAGAGGTTGAGGCAGAATCAGTGCTCCTCGCCAGGCCTCTATTGTTGCGACCGCGTCCGTTGGAGTTGTTGCGTGATCGGCTAGGGTACGGCTCGTGCCGTGCGTCTGGCCTGTCCGTCTCGATCTTCCCCCCAGCGCTGTTGGTGCGTGTTTGGCTCCGTCCTCGGGTACCTGCGCCAATTAATTTATCTTCGTCTATACGTACCTTGGAATTGTAGCGGTTGTAGACATCCGACCAGCTTGCCGCAGGATATTCTCGCAGGGATTCATACAGTCGCCTGGTCGCCTCGGAGCTCTTGACGTCCAAGCTGTTAGTGAATGCAATTGCTGCCCATCGATCTGGAACCTTGGGTAGCAACATACGCTCTCGCTGAAAGCGATCTACATACTTTCGGAGGGACTCCCCAGGCAGCTGCTTGATTTCAAAGATATCTTCAACTCTCGTCTCTGTCTTCTGGGCGCCTGTGTGTGCTTTGACGAATAACTCCGCCATCTCGGCAAAAGATCCTATTAAATTTGGTGGCAGCATGGAATACCACCGTAGAGCTCCATCCGCCAATGTTTCCACGAACTTCTTTAATTGCACCGACTCGATTTCCTCGTCGGTCAGGTCGCTTGCTTTTATGAAGTTGCTAAACATCATCAAGTGATCATTGGGGTCAGTTGTTCCCCGATACCTCGGTATGTTTGGCATTTTGAATGTCTTGGGGATGGCCTTTGGTGCTGCTTCTTTCTTCCAAGGCCTTTGAGTATACCGCTGAACGTCAACTTTCTTCAGAGTGGGTGGTGCGCCTGGGATCTGGTCGATCCTCTCGTGAAGGGAGCGTTGCAAAGCCTCTTGACTCTCCTTGAACTGCTTGGTGAGAGCCTCCATGACTTCGCTCATCTCGGTCGGCACCGCTGATCCCGCATTCTGATTTTCCGCTCGCCTCGAAGCATGGGACGGTGAAGCATCCCTTGGACGTCCCATGGGTGGATTTCTTGTGTTTGGCATGTTCTGTCCTCGCAGGCTGTCGATAGCTTCCCGTATCTGCCTGTTGATCTCGGCCTGTTGCCGTATGAATTCGAGGATAGCATCCTGAGAGTTCCTTGAATTCCTTGGGCCGTTGGGTCTTCTAGATCCTCCAGCTTCCTGATCGACATTCACTCGGCTAGGGTTGCGACTATTTCTGCTGCCTTGCTGGCTGTGCTCGCTCTCCTGTTCCGCTGGAAGCACGTTCTCGTCCTCTGCAATGGGGATCGCGTCGTCGTCTGCAAGGGGAACATCTTGCTGCCCGTGTCCGGCCAGATTCTGGTTTATCTGCTCCGCAGCGTTGAGGTCTTGTTGCTCTTCAATAAGAACGTTGTTGTGCGAGTTGTTATCTGCCATTTCAACAAAAAGAAAACGGGGAGAACCAGCGATCGAAGGAAAAACGAATAGACAATGAAATACGACGAGCGATTTTAACCTACGGGCGTTATTGACCGGCTCCCACTGTGGTCGCCAAATTGTTTAACCGTAGTTTCGTTTTATCAGGTTAATTTACAATTAAATTTGTAGAGCGGGGTCACGGTCAATAATCGAGATTAAGATGCTCTTAATGAAGTAAATATAAATGCCAGTAATAAATGCGGAAGAGTAAAGAGGCAATTAATGCGATATAATAAATAAATAAATAATTAAACGAAAAAGGAACCGTGCTCAGGCCGTTCAGACTTGATTAAATTCCTTTCCTCGTACTCTTTTTGAGATTCAGTTAATGAAACAGTAGAGAAGATCTTTCGATCGGCAATAGTAATAAATGTTCGCTGGAGATAAAGTATTGAATGCTAGTAAATATTTTTGAATACAAGTGTAGATTTCCGAGAAGCATTAGACCGTATGCTTGTGACTTAAATTACAATATATAGGCAGCTTATGTGCCCGTTTGCAAGCAGTTGTAACTCCCTAGACGAGCAGTTGTGTTGCTTGTGGATAAGGTTCCTACTTTGAATTGTCTTGATTGATGGGCTGCGACTTTTCTGGCCGTAGTGACTGTTCATCTGTCCGTTGTAACTGTTTATCTTCGATCTTATCCACTGCCTTCATATCCATTCGCAGCCACGTGTCGTCTGTGTGCCGTCCTATGTGGATGCCTTGTCATCAACTTTGGTGACGGTGGATTTTACCCAATACAGTTTCTCCATCGCAAATCAACATAGTAATTTTAAAACAACAACGTGGTGATGGCATTAAGCTAGATTTAAATTGAATTTACTTGTACAAATTACAATAATGCAAGAAACCAATGCATAAATTCTGTAAAAAATTGAACGTACTACCTACCTTGACAGATGGGTTTTACATAAATTACTACTCAAATAATTAATTATTTGTTAAGCTAATTCAAATATACAACACCAATGCAATTTTGTGAAGGTTTTGTCATGAGTTTGTTAATCTAACGTAAGGTTTATTTTTCTTTTTTGTTAAAGGGTTAATTTTAATTGTTATAAGTTATGGCAGAAGTTATAAAAAAAAACTACTTTAGGAAAAGAAAACAATGTTAAAAAAGAAGATGATGACGCTAAGTTAAAAATAACGTTAGTTTGCCGTTAATCATTAGAAAATAACATTAGCAAGAGGATTATTAAGTATTTATATTATTATTTAATTTGGTGTTAACTATAGTTAAGTAGTCTAGTTGTAGTTAAATAGATGGACTTGTGTCATTTATTAATTGGTCGGATATAAATATCCGGTGCGAGTAAATTTTTATCATTTAAAAAAAATAATATGTTACACAAGTAGCCGCATGTAACTCCAAGGCTTTTTTTGGGGACTTACATTCTGTCTCTTCAGTTTATAATTTTCCTCTTTGATTATTCTTCATTGATTGAGTTAGCCAATTTGAATAGACATATGTATTTGCATAAACATTACACATTTTTTTTATATTTTTATTATATAATATAAATCATACTGATTGATTTGTGGAACACGTGGTGGAACATACGCAATGCCAAATGCAGAGATTAGTATATATAATATAAAGATAGAGAAATATAGATATAGATTTGGAATGGGTAATGGAAGAAGAAGACATGTTATTCCATGACAATTTGGTTTATTTAAATTTAACATATATTCATTCATTAATTGAGTATGAGAATTAAAGTTAGTCTTGTTTATTCACTAGAATCTTAATAGTTCCTTTGCGTGAGAATAGATTGGTTGAAATACAGAACTTTTCTAAATGAATATCTCACCCGGTGTTTGATAATGGCTTTGATGTTCAATTAATCTGATTTCACATCAAAAGTCTCACTTTCAATGATAAATTGTATTCTACCAAAAGCGTTCTATTCTCAAGATTCGAGCACGGCAAATTTGATTAAGAATAAGAAATATTTACTACCCACCGCAATCTTTAGTTGTCCATGAAGAACTTCCTCTCTAAGGCAACAGCTAATACTCACGGACAAAATAACAATTATATCAAGTTTTTCAAACAGTAGAAAACTTTCTGAACATTCAGGTTAAGAGACAATCTCAACTTGTGATTTTCCATCAGAATAGCTTTCTGTGTATAGTATGAGTTAGAGGGTCCTATTCTTGTTCTTTTTAACAGTGTCAAAGATTTCATAATTTCATTCCAAACTTGATCTCAATCTACCGCTGTCACAGTTACCCACCATATGCTTGCAATTGAGGACCGCTAAACATTACAACTACATCCAACACCAGTAAAGCATGTTAAGTATTAAAGACAAAGCAAACTCAGAATCAGAAACCATCTTTAACATTTATCATAATTAAAGTCACAACCAGCTGTCGATCTCAGCTTATGATGATAAAATATTTTCATAACCATTGCCATAGAACTGAATCATAAGCAAAATCTTGGTTGCGCAGCGAGCAAGACGTTTCTAGTGAATTGAATAAAACAGTTTTCACCTTGACAAAGCACACCTGCAGAGGTATTTTCAATATCATCAAAGGGGAAGCCACCATGGAGAGGGAGCATTTGGAAATATGACAACAATTTTGTTGTAGAGTGAGAATGAAACCAAAAGTTCATTCGCCTATGCAAGCTTAAAAAAGGAGACAGCACCCAGTTGAGCCAACAAGATAACGAGAGTCGGAATTAGAAGATAATGAAGAGCAAGTAGTAGAAACCATAAACAAGTAAAGACAAAGCTAAACCACCATAGGGAGTTAGGGACACATAAATCAGCTACAAAGAAAGTAAGTGCTAGAGAACTGCACAAAAAAAAAAAAAAAAAAGGTAATGAGGATTGTTTAGCACCTAAAATATTTGAAGAATTAGCTTTAGTTGCACGGTTAAAAGCAAATGGATAATAAGAAAGACTATTTATCACTCCTTAAATTGAACAAATGCACCATAAAGCTCCAAAATGGTTGCACGTAAGTTTTTGCTAACGAGTTATTGCCGCTGTGCAATCCGAAAATAATGTGATGATGCATGATAATTTCGTTGGATATTTTCTTTATTGTTACTACTATTTTGGTCTTTTGACTGAGATTCTTTAAAAAATTAATATGGACTAATAATTTCCATTTTTAGTTCTTGTCACAAATAATTCAATGGAATTCATGAGTCCACTTGTTAAATAACTAAATGTCTCAAACAAGCACGACATACTGTGCAATACATATAATAAAATTTCTCACTTATTTATCCTTGTACTTTAATAAATTTCCATATTAATTTTCAGAAATCGATCAAAAAATCTTTACGCGCACCTTCTTCAAATATTACCTATTTTTATGAAAAATAGGCAATTATTAGCTTGATTGGGTTCTTTGTATGTAACTCCGATTCTGATAGCATTCAAATACCCAAGGATCTTCTTTTGGGCGTAGATTTTTTTCTTTTTTCTATTTAAGTGTTGCACAGTCATGCTTATGACATACTGAAGGATTTTCAATGTATTCTTCTTCTTGTTTAATTATGACAATTTAACTCCTCCTCCTCCTCCTCCTCCTCCTCCTTCTTCGCCTTCTCCTCCTCTTCCTCCTTCTCTTTTTTTTTTTTTTAAAATCAAAATTTAAGTTTCCCTTCAACTAAAATGGATATTTAAAGGAAAATGTGTATGCTTTTGATTTTTTTTCTATATAAGTATACCATAAATGTGTACAAACATAGAAGAGAGTATACAATAAAAGTACATTGAATGTAAATATACCCCCACCCTACCTAATTTATGTCTGTAGGGTTTTGGATAAAATCATACCATAAAGGTATTGAATAATAAATATAGTATACCATAAAGGTATATGATGTAAATGGACCCCCAACCCACACAGTTCCCCCTATACAATTTTGGATAGAAATATATCATGAAGGTATACAGTAGAAAATAAAGTATACCACAAAGGTATACAATATAAATACCTTCACCCTACATAATTTATACATGTATGGTTTTGTATAGAAGTATATTATAAAGGCATATAGTGGAAAATAGAGTATAACATAAAAGTATACAGTGGAATACACCTAATTTTGGCATGTATAGTTTTAGATAGAAGTATACCATAAATGTATATTGTAGGACAAATAAAAAAGTATTCGGTTAAGGTATAGAGTGAAATTTTTTGATGAACTTTTACTTTAACATTGGAAGCTTATTGATATGTAACTAAGATACCATATATTTCATATTTATACTTGAGCTTTTCATGTATTAAATTGATGAACTAAATGTACTTATCATGGTTTAGTTGCATATTGTAGGTGGATTGAGTTGTGGAATAGATTGAAGTGAAAACAAGTCAAAAGCAAGACTAAAATTGAGAAACATAAAAGGGCAGGCCGCTCAGTGCAAAGGATGGCCACCTAATGCAAAATGCAGAATGTAAAGTTTTGAAGCTTCAGGGAAAGGTGATTGCCCTTTAAAAGGGCGGCTGACCTTTTGGCTATTCAGAAAAATGTGGCTATGCTGTCAACACAGAAAAATTGACTATCAGGTCAAAATTCACACCAAAATGGTTACGCATCAAAAACTCTACTATTTCTATGTTTTAATCCAGGGATAATTTTGGAAAAATATGGTATTATTTTAGGGGCCTATTAATAGATAGATTCAAGATATTTTTCATATCTTTGGCAATTTTTTTAAGCTTGCGAGTAATCATCAACAACCATTAGAGATTGAAGTTTGGGTGGAATTTAATGAGCAATTATTCATCCCTTTCTTTATTTCTTTGATTTGCATTGCTAGATTTGGTTAGTTGGTGTAATTTTGGACATTAATATATGAAGGATTTTTTACATAAAAGTACAAGTTTTAGAGCTTAATTACCAAACATAGCAACATTTTAGTAAAATTACCCTATATAGAGGAAAACACAAGATAATTACAAACATAGCAAAAACATAGCAATATTTTTCCATAGCATATCAAACCCTTACATTCTTCCTTCTATTTCCCCCTATCACTTTTGCTCCTCCAATTTCCCCATTTTTCACTTTTCCTCCTATCACTTCCCTCCAATTTTAGTTTTACTCCTCTCATTTTCCTCAATTTCACTTTTCTTCATCCATCCTCAATGTATCTCGTTGAATCTCACTATTTCTACATCGTATCTAACTGTTTCTGCACCGTTTCAACTGTTTCTGCAGCACCGTATCTAACTGTTTCTGCACCGTTTCAACTGTTTCTGCAGCACCGTATCTAACTGTTTCTGCACCATTTCAACTGTTTCTGCACTGTTTCAAATTATTTTAGCACCGTTTCAGACCGTATTATACTGTTTCAACGCCGTTTTAGACTGTATCAGACTGTTTCAATAGTTGTTTCAGATTGTTTCAATACCGTTTGAGACCGTATCAGAATGTTTCAATAGTTGTTTCAGATTGTTTCAACACCGTTTCAGACTGTATCATATTGTTTCAACATCATTTTAGATTGTATCAAACTGTTTTAAACTGTATCAACTCTCATTTCAGACTATATTAACTCTGTTTCAGACCATATCATACTGTTTCAACATCGTTTCAGACTGTATCAAACTGTTGCAACAACTGTTTCAATGTTTCAATAATGTTTCAAACCGTATCATATTGTTTCAACGCCATTTTCAAACTGTAGCATACCATTTCAATAATAAATAGAAAACAAGAGTTTAAATTTATTAAACCACTATAACAAATCTGTACAAACAGAAACAGAAATGGAACAAATATTCCTTAAAGGCACATCATCCTCTAAGGAAGGAGAACAAATTGACAGTGATGATACAGAAACATAGCAATAACGACGAGGAAGGAGGATCTGCTCACATTTTTTAATTCCTTAGAGGCACATCATCCTCACCTTTTAATTGCATCTTCTTATCATTCTCTAGTGCCTCGTCATCCTCGCCTTTTAGTTGGTTTCCTGATCATTCTCCGATGCCACGTCAGTAGTTGAAACTTGAATACTGGCAGAAACAATAGAATCGACTTTCTTTTGCAACGAAATAGCTTTTTTAATCACTAATTTTTTATAATTTCTATCGCCGGAGTTGATTCCACGAACAAAATCTAGTTTCAAAAGCAGAGACATAAGCGTTTCATTCCCACATAAGTCGTAACCTTTCCGTTTTGTTTTTACAATGTTGTTCGCTGCTGAAGATACAATACTAGAAGAAAGTTGGAGTACCAGTGATTCTACTGGTGTTGTCTCGCCGGGAAAAGCATCGCCCCTCTTCCTTTGCTCTGCCGCCGTTTTGTTCTTTGTCACTGGAGTCTGGCTGTGTTTGTGGTCGGCGACGTGTTTTACCATTTCGATTGGGTTTTTGTGATGGGATCTCTACTGCGTTTTTGTGATGGGATCTCTACTGCGTTTTTGCATTTGATTGAGATTTGGAAAATTTGAAATTTTCTCAAATATTGCTAAGAAAAATATTGTTATGTATGGTAATTTGAAAAGTATTGTTATTTTTTTTGTAATTTGGGGTGTAAATTTGTATATTTGTGTAAAAATCCCATATATGAATGCTTTATGACTGTGTTTTTATATTAATGGGTTTTGATTATATATTGCTTTAATTTCTTAACTTTGGTGATCGCGACACTAGGGTTTAAAACCTATTTAACTTTTCTCAATCTGACGAGGTTAACTAGCTTAGGATTATTGAAATTAGCATGAATTTGGGTTATGTTGGCTAAAATATCCTAACTCATCCAAAAGAGTCCACTATGGATAGGTTCTCTTTCCTTGGATCAAAGAGTTAAAACTCTATGCACTTTGTTATGGCTCTGGCGAGCTTAGTGAAGTAGACCTTTTCTATACTTGGCGGTTCTAGGAAGTTATATTTGATTAGCTCGACCATAATAGATAAATTTCGTGCCATAAATATTTCCTAGGCTCCAAACTTATCTTTCCCTTGTTTGTGAGAAAGTCATTGATTACTTTAGTTGCTTTCCTAGTTTAGTTAGCAGTTGTTAGTATCATCTTATCAACTTTATTATCATAGTTTGTTTTAGTTGAATAGGTTTAGTTCCTCTACTACCTTAATCACATCACATTGTTCTTTGTGGATTCGACCCCGACCTAAAGTTGGATATTATATTTGCAACGATCATTTCACTACTCTTTTGTGTGGTGGCTTGAGCATTTTTACTTATCCTGAATAATAATTTTAAAAACTAACATGTAATCTACATCGTACATCGCTTTCATGGAGACTTTCATACTCTATTACATGATTGATGAAATTTCAAATAATAGTTTACATTGAAAAAAAAAACAGTTCATATTGATCATTGATGTTATTACTTAAACATGACATTCCACATATGTAATCTATGATTCAAAAATATAATTAGAGAGACATAAAGGAAGAAATCTTATATGAAATAAAATAGTAAAAAACATATTAAATTTGATTTGTCAGAGTAGGAACATGAGGAGTTCGTTGAGCAGAGGAACAAATAAGGGTTTCGAAAGATCTTAAACCAAAATATTAGGGATAAGTGATTTGGGTTAGGCGGATAATTAGTTTATCTCAATTAGGTATATGGGGTTCGAAAGTAGTGACGGGTAAATAAATTGGGAAGAAAGAACACATAAAGTAAAAACACAAAATTTTAACCAATTTCATAAAAATAACTTGGTAACACTATGGATATTCGTTTGGCCCATGCTAGCACGCGCTTACCTTATACCATTACTGCATCTCTCATTTATGTAACACGTTTTTTTAGTTTGTCCTAACAAAAAAAATTCATATTTCTATAAGTAGAAACAATTTATCTTTATCAAATGATCTACACCCACACAAATTTTTATGATTTATTTTAAACCGCAAATCTTTCTTTGTTATTAAACTTCGTGTCAAGTCAAACTCCATCACATAAAATAAGATGGAGGTAGTAACATTTAGGGAGACATACCAAAATTGGACACGTTATGGCGCCTCATAAGAGATTTTACCGACGTACGGTGTTTTGCAAAATCAACCCCCATAAGAGAGTTCCTGGAAATAGCCAAATCTTTTCTAATTGAAAGATCTGGCGATCGCCAAAAGCTTCAAAATAAGAAGTATAAATTAACTGTGAAAAGACAACAACTAGTTTCATCAATAACTTATTTGACACACGCCCTGACTTTGCTTAAAGCCTTTTCAAATGTCGACAAGGATTCCAATGCCCGCGCTGAGGGGGTCAATGTCGTGATTGGAAATTTGACAAGTTCCAAGGCCACCTCGGACAAGGGACTTAGTCAACCAAGGCAATATACAACTTTGTCTCAAGTTAGAAAATACTGAGTGGTTTAACGGTATGCCTTTTATGTCATATGAACCTTTCTTGGAGTGTATTATTGGACTATGGGCTGATGAAGTTGAGGATGTGGATGGGGATTCCATATTTATGGATCTAACCAAAAGGTCAGACAAGTATGCATGGTTGAATTCATAGTATACCTAACGCGCCTCATATGCCAAGACAAAAAACCTTTAGCTTTAATCTCCCTCATAGAACCACCGGACGGCACAAATCCGATGCGTGGAAAAGCTCATCCTCATCTCCAAGCTGATGCGAACAACATATATCAACAGATCTCCCTGATAAAAATTCCTATGCTAACAATGTTATTACTACTTCAATTCCAGCTCCAAACCTCATCACTTAAAAACCCATTACTGCAAGGAAAACTACACACAGTGGAATTCTTGCCCTCATTTTTAGAACTAACGAATGGTTGAATGGCAGCTGATTGTAACCTTAGTGGGTAGGTTTTTAAAGTTAGACCTCAAATAGAACAAATTAGATCAAAATTCTCTGAGAAATTCCCCTTGAAAGGATCAGTCAAGGTTGGAGTATATGGCAACTTTAATGTAATCATTGACTTCTCAAATGAAAATGATTTCAATTTGGTATGGTTCAAAAAAGTGGTGGAAATTCAAGGTATCCAAATTTGGCTCCAAAAATGGACACCAGACTTCAAGCTAGAGGAAGACTTGCCCCTAGCACCTATTTGGATTCTTCTTCCAAGGCTTCAATTTCATATACATTCCTGGCAGGAAAATTGCAAGTGCAATTGGAACTCCACTTGAATTAGATTGCAGCAACAAGAGGTCAAGGCCCAACATGGTTAAGGTCAGGGTAGAAGTTGACCTACTTAAACATTTGCCTAGTAGTGTAGGTACTGAAGATGAAGATAATGCATTGAAAGGGTTTGAACAAAAGATAGAATATGAACGTATCCCAAAGTATTGTAGAATGTGCAAGAAATTGGGGATCTCACTAGCAAACTGTAGAGTCCTAGAGAAGAAGAGATCCGTAGATAAAAGGGAGGAAGAAAGGGTTCAAGCTCTAAAGCAAGCTAAGAACGTAGAATTAGTGCAAGAGCAAGACAAAAAGAAGGATGAAGATGAGGCATTAATAGTTGGCAGTACAAGGAGAGATGATGCAGAGTTCAAGCGGATAATGAAATTGTCTATACTAATGACATTGCACCAGAAATCAGGGGAAGTGTTCAAGAAGTGGAGCTCATGTGAGAACCAGAACCAAAAAGAGAAAAGACTGATAAGATAAAGAAAGTAGCTAAAAAGAAACCCAAGGTGACTTTCAAGCCAGAACTCATAACGCAGCTGATTGAAAAGAAGAAAACAAAAAAAAAAAAACAACAGAAAGTCCCAAAAGATAGTAAAGGGGATGACGGGGAGAAGAACACTCATAGAAATAATCAAACAAGCAATAGTAAATGCACAAGTCCTGACATGAGATAATACCAAAGTTCAGGAAGATGCAACTAGATATCCCAAAGGAACCTGATGGAAGTAGTATTCAAGAGTATCAAAATCCAACATGGAATCAACAAGCTTGGCCTCTGGAATTAAGAACCAAAAAGGTGTTGATTTGGTGGTTGATATACCGGTGTCACAATCACTACCACAATTTGCTCCACTACAATTACAATCTTGTCAGCAAGTAGAAGAGTCACCAATACAGTCATATGAGGATGATTTGGCTCACAGTTTGATAGATGACTTTTCTCCAGAAAAAAGTGCAACTAATGAACCTGATGATCCCTATCAAAGTTAGTTGAAAGAGGTCATAGGAAGAGTTGGTATCTCATCAAGAAGGAGATGCAGGAGCAGGGGCAGAAAAAGTGAGAAGCAAGTAAGATTCAAGTCTAACCCTAAAAAGGGGAGGGAACAAAAGACATTATGTTTTATGATTAGTTCCATATTTTTGGAACATTACAGGGATGAGATCTAAAAAAGCCAATCACAGGCTTAAAAACTAGGTAAAAAAGAATAAGATTCAATTTGCAGCTGTATTTGAACAATTTGTTCACAAAAACAAAGTTGAAGGATATAACAGGGTTTGGGTTTCAACACTGTTTTCCAAATGATTCTGGGCAAATATGATTTTTTTGGTCTGATAACTTCTCAGCTGATATTATAGGGGTTAAGGATCGACAAGTCACTCTAAAACTGATGGATTGTAATGGAAGAAATGCAGTGTAGTATGAATGTAGTCTACGAAAAGTGCTCTTCATTTGAAATGAAAGAATTATGGAAATCTCTTACGTTTACAAAACATGTAATTGATGCTCTGTGGTGTATTGGGGGTGATTTCAATGCTATAGTGGACCCTTGGGAAAAGCTAGGTTGCAGGCCTCACAAACTCTAGAAAAGATTTGATTTTCCACTCTAGAAAAACATAAAGCATTGGGCAAGAAGTTAAACAGATGGTCAAGAGAGGAAATAGGTAATGTATATCAGAAAGCTGATGAGTGGAAAAATGCTTTAATTGATATAGAGAAAGTAGTCTTGAACCAGAAGACAGACCAGTCCAAAGCAGAGTTGAATAGGGTCTAGGCTGAGTACACAAAATCGATGGCAATGCTGGAGTCAATATTGAAAGAGAAATTTCAGATCAACTCGTTTGAACAAGGAGACAGTAACAGAAACTACTTCCACAATGTGATAAGAGATAGAAGGAGAAAGCTTCACATCCACAGAATCAAGAATCACAGGGGCGAAAAATCTCAAAAGCTGCTTACAAGTTATGGTGGAGTTTCTGAACCCAAGACTCTATTTGGGCATCATATGAGAGCTAAATATTATTGTATAAATCACCCTATGGCCAAGATATCCTCATCCAAACAATCTCACACATGGGCAAAAATGTTGAAAATCATAGAGAAGACAGAAGAAAGAATAATTTGGAAAATTCAAGAGAAAACTTCAACTTCTGGTGGGATAATTGGAGTGAAAATGGCCCATTAGCTAAATTGGTCTGTGGTCAGCTAAGATCAGGCAAAAGAAAAGTTGGTGGCTTTATTCATCAAGGCACATGGAACATTGACAAGTTACAGGAAGCAATTCCTATACGACTTGCTCAGAAGAAGCAATCAATAAAAGGATTATGCCATCTAGAAACCTGGAGTTAATGGCAAATTCTCAACAAAATCCTCTTGGAACATTATGAATCAGTAGACACAGTGAACCAACTTAAGGACTAAGGTATGGCATAGCAAACTTCCATTAAAATTCTCTTTTTTTATCTGGAGATTAGTCCGTAAAAAAACTATTATTTGATGATATAATTGGTAAGTTTGGAGGCAATATTGTCTCAGCATGTGTGTGTGTTGCTATAACAAAAAAACTGAGACAATAAATCAAGTTTTTTTAAGAACGAAGCTGCTTTTAGAATATGGAAATACTTCAGTGATCCTTTGGGAATGTCAATCTCCAAAACTACTATCAATGGTAGGCTAAGAGAATGGTGGGATACTAAACCTAGAAATTTGATTCATAAAATGTTCTTCACATCACTCCAATGGTAATCTGCTGGGAAATATGGAAACAAAGATGCTCTTGCAAGTATCGGAAAAAAAAAGAAATGTGGTATAGAAGTATGGAACAACAAGTATGGTGGAACACTAAAATGGCCATGAATTTGGCATATCATAAGTGTTGGGTAATACTTGGGGTGAGCTCTGTTATATGGTGCAAAAGGCTGAAACCAGTGCAAATATGCAAAATTGTCAAGTGGACCAAGCCAGATACACATTCTGTTAAAATCAACACTGATGGAAGTTTTTCAGCCAAAAAATCTAGGATTGGAGGCATAATAAGATATGACAAAAGAAACTTGATCATGGCCTTTTTAGCACCTATGATTTGTTCTTCAAATAACCAAACTGAAGCACTGACTGCTAAGTTTGGAGTTCAATGGTGTATAGAGAATGGATTCAAGATTGTATGCTGGAAATGGAGCTATAATAATTGCTGAGATACTGAGAAATAGAAGCTGCAGTAACCTGAAGTTGAAGTCTTATATGGATGCTATATTTCAGATCTTATCCCAAGTGAACTGTGACATCAAGCAATGTTTCAGGGAAGCAAACTTTGTAGCTAATTGTTTAGCTAAAAATGCTCTAAGTCTAGATAGTTCTAAGTTGTATTATCATTGGAAACAATTGCAATTGATGCAATAGGATTCTATCAGATGGACAAAGGCCAATTATCAAGAATTAGATTTAGGTACGACAAGGCTAATTTTTATGTTAGTTGATCTTTGTATAGTTAGGCTATTACAGTAGCCCCTTTTTGTGTGATGGTTCTTCATCACAGTATAACTGTCTTTTGGAATGAAATAATCAAGCATCCAGTTAGGGTGTTTATTAATAAATAATTAAAAGAAAAAACTAGAACTGCACCTAGTTTAGGTGGCAAAAGCAAGCTTAATTGTAATTTTCCGTCTTTGTATACCAAGGTCTATAAGCATAGACAAGGTAACAAGAATGTACTTGAATTGACGCCTCAAATAAGATTTCCTCAGCAAGGACCAAGAAGAAATCCCATACTGATGCCGAGTTGATCGAGAAAATTAATTTACATGATATTAAGGACTGCTTGAGGGACAAAATTCCTCTTCCAAGGGTACAAATGCAGATAAGGAGTTTGGAGAAGAACATGATGAGGAGTCCACGACTTAAAACTTTTGTCAAGTATCGCGTGAAGAAAAAATTGCAAATAAGAGGCCCGAGAAGGTAAAGCTTTGGTGGCCAAAGGGTGCAGCTGATAAGGAGTTCCAAAAATATCACTTGAATGAAATTTCTTTTGTTTTCAAATAGACTAGACAACCATGGTCGAATTCCACAAGTGACACTACTTCAAGTTAGATTTCCAGAGCCTTTTCTTTTACTTAGTCTCATCACATGTAACAAAAAATATGGATTCTATAGCTCGACTTTCTTCAGATCTTTTATTTCTTTATATTATATTAGCATCAACATTTATAATGTCATCAGAGTTATGTTATGAACTATGCGATGCTCGTTGAAGTATGAGTTTTGATGGGTGACAAAATTTGGGAAACTGATAAAGGATCAATTTCATGTACAAACTTTCAAGTGTGCGAAAAGATGCAAAGTCACGTTTCTAATCCTAGTTGGATTTGGAAAGGAACGCATAAAGGAACAGACTCACAATCCTACTCCAAATAAGACACATAGTTGCGTGATTAAAATTTGATATTTACTCGGCTAAGGTTGGAGACTTGAAGAAGAAGAAGCAACAACTACAATCTAAATAAGGAAGGAGACTAAACTTTGTAGAGAGTTGAGTTCTAAAAGGAAAATACTAATTAGGAGATCTTTTCCTTCCAATTTTGAGAAAGGTTTCCGAGTTAAGGTTTCACCCTACTGTATCTTTATAAATATATCAAGTTGCGGCTACAAAATTATTTATTCATTTTGACAGCAAAGCAAAGGAAAAATCAATTTTTGGATATACGTGAGTGAACAAGGCAGAGTTGTAGAACTGGGAGCAAAATAGTTTCTTTGTTAAGTTCTAATATCAGTTCTTTGTTATAGGTATTAAGTTGTAACATAAATCTTCTTATCTTAGAAGCAATGTGGTAGGTACTTTCTGTGGTGAAATTGTCGTTCTTATAAGCTAGCTTAGAGGAAGTAGGTGCTAGAGTTTAGTTCCTTGGTTATTCGAGTTGTAACCTAAAACTTGCTCGTTGCATTATTGCAAGTTTTGAAGATACCAGAGATTTGATTGTGGTTTTTCTCTCTTGAGCAATGAATTTTTCCACACAAAAATTCTTGTGCACATTTAAATTATAAAACTTTCTTCAGTATAGGTTACTTGGTTCTTTGTGAGGAGTTCAACTTGAGAAAAAGTTTCTTGGTTAAGCGAAAATCAGACAAGATACTATTCACCACCCTATTGTCTTGCCAAGGTGCACTAGGTGAAATAATGATCATAGGAAATTCGATTTTTAGTTCTTGCACTTTACATTCGTGCTAGAGAAAAGGCTGTGATTCCCTCGATAGGAACTTGTACGGTAAAGTTTGTCCCTCCTAGCTATATATTGTCTTTGTTGAGGCATCTATTTTATTTTTAATAAGATTGGTCACTATGCCCCTTGCCTAGCTGACTTTCGCTTAAAAAAGTATGGGGAAAGTGCACGAATAGCCATTTTTTGGCCTGCCTTTATAGTTGGAGCTACTTCTTTAAAACTATTTAGTTTTTAGCCACTTTTTGAAACTTCAATCCGTGTGGACTGAACTTCAGACCTTGTGGGCTAAACTTCATACCTAAAGGTATGAAGTTCAACTTCAACCCACAAGGGTTGAACTTTTAGGCATAGAATGCATGCTGAAGTTGAACTTCATATATACCTTCAAGTATGAAGTTCCGCCATAAGGACTGAAGTTTCAAAAAGTGGCTTCTTTTACACAACCAAGATAAAAGTGGCCTGAAATCAAATAGCAGTGGCAAAAATGGCCTCTGGACAAAATTTTTAAAACAAGTACTCAATCCCAATGTGCTTCTCTATTGACCTAGATGGTGCATATGCTTGCGAGCATAACAGGAAAAGTCATCATTTTAAGAGCTTGAATAAAATATACATTTGGGATCAAACGTGGCTTATAAGAGAAATGAGTGGGTAAAATTACACCACCCATGAATACATGAGTAAAAGATCAACTGGCCTGGGTCGGACAAGTCCAACAAGACAATAAGTGCTAAGAGTATACACCCACTCCTTCAGCCACGTCCATTCAACGGGCATGGCCACCGACATGCGTATCTCCATTATTTAGTTGTCTTAGGGTTAATCGGACTCTTAGTTAGAATTTACTTTGTTAGCCACCTTCTTGTAATGGGCCCAAGGCCATTATAGCATAACTAAAACTGAGATAAACCCAAGTCTATATATATTCCCTTCTCTCATTGTAAACACACATTAAAATTCAACCACAATCCTTCTTATTTCTTCTAGGAATATATCACCTATTTATTCGTTTCTTTGATATTTTACTATTGTCGGTGGTCTTTATATAAATTTAATTGCTTTAGCTAGCGTGAAAATTTTAGACATAAACAAGAAACATTAAGTACAGCGTAAAAAGCAAGTGCGATAGCTAGGACAATATATATTCAAATAACTTGTGAAGGAAGAAAAAAATATAGTGGTAATGAATACAGGGTCCACTTTAGGGACTTTGTATTGAGTGCGGGTTAAGGCCTAAGTGAGAAAAGGCTTGAGTGAGAAATGAGTGTGAAATACAGCAGAGAAAAAAAAGGATTACCTTATTTGGAATTGTGAAGTTTCCGGATTGAAATGTGTAACCATGACTTGGATTTTATTGACGTCAAGTTAGCTTAGCTAGCTCAAAGACAAATTTGGAGATGAAGCTAAAGCAACTGTAGAGATAGTGAGAAAAATGATCACACAATATGCTTGTCTTCCTATAATTTGAAAGTGTGAACCGATCTCCCGTCATTCAAAAACTTTGCAGCAGTGTAACGTATGAATCAATCTAAAAGGGAGTCATTCGGCTAGATTTGTAGTCATATGTTTACTACACATCTGCCACCAACCCCATGTACAAATTTTCAACATCACCGCTAATGCTAGTACTGCAAACTAGAGATCATATTCATATCTAATACGAAAGTCATCCACTCACTTGTCATTTCTTCAAACCTCTGTGCAACGTGAGTAGCGGCGTGCACTGAATTTCTCGAACTTTGCTTATGGTATATTTAATAATAAAATAATTCCTTTTCACAACATTTTAATAAAATAGGAGTATTACTCTTTGATCGACACGAATGGAATTTTGGCCCATCCACTGTTATCAAGGTCAAGGATTTAGATGATACTTTACAACCTTTATTAGTTTCTTTTTTAACAAACGGGCTCAAAATTCATATTAGACCAATGGACCACCAGGCGCTGGTTGCCAATTAGTGTCATTTTGTGTTAAACGTAACCTATTATATTTCGAGATTACATATAAATATACTCTTAACCTATAATATTCTAGATTAAATTATATACTCAGACGGTATAAGGAGAATTTACAATGTTATTGTTTTTAAGTCAAAAATACTCATTATTAAGAGAAATCTTTATTTGAGAGAATTGAGGTGATTGACTAAACTTTCAGAAAGAAAATAAGCTAAGTGTTTTGAGTAGTAAGAAACGGTCGATGAAGAAGCTAAAAACAAAACGAATTTTTCATTAGAAGCAAAAGCTGCTTTTAGTTCTCCTCATTACAAAATATCATTACCAAAAATCATATAGAAAAGTATCTCTCTTGTATATCTAGAAGCTAAAAATACTTGTTATTCTCTCTTTTCTTCTTTCATCTGGTTCAGACTATTACCATGTCAAAAGCTTTATCCAAATGCAATTTTTTCTCAAAGTAAGACCATCCCCTTTTTTTTCTATATCTTTGATCTTGTTCCCCTTCAAAATACATTGTTTCTTTTATTGATCTTCAGAATTGAACAGGTAGAGAGTACCTAATATTTTTGGCAGTGAAATCAACAGGTAGAGGGTCAATGCCTCAACCCTCCCACCCATGGTGGATGCTTATTTAAAAAAAAAAAAAAAAGAATAAAGGTTAGGTACTTAATTCTGTGTAAAGTTGTTACACTTCAAAAAAGTTCTTTCATTATTTTTCATGAATTCTTAAGGATTTCAAAGCAATCAGTGGAAGATTTTCGGTATATATTGACTAATAATAAAAGGTAAAAGGGCAGACGATGCACGTAACATTTCATGATCGATCATGACGCACCTCACATGGGTGTAATGCAGACAACCTTATTTGATACAAATATTAGTGACTGATTCCATATGTTCAACCTAATATGATCAGACCCTTAGATTATATAATTAAAAACAACTTTACTGTTGCTCCAAGGCTCAACTTCATATATATTAACTGATAATAATATATATATAATTAAAAGCACCTTTATTATTCACTTTTTAATGAATATTTAAAATTATTTATCTAGTTAAAAAATATTAACTATAAAATTTTACATGACCGTAATTTGACACATAATACATTTTTTGAAAAGATTGGTTTAATATAAATGGCTACTTAACTATTGTTGAAAGCGCTTTTGAAACGAGTCAGGCAAATACAAACAGCTACTCTTCATAATTAATTTAATAAAAAATTAACTTTTGAAAAAAAAAAACACTTTACAAAATAAGCTTACAATTTGGTCAAACATACTCTAATCTCCACTATATGTATACTAGTATTTAGTTACACTTGATCTTGACGAAGTGATGTGGGATGACACTGCCTCGTGTAAGGTGCATTGATTCCTTGAACGTGGGGCCTTTTCTTTCCTCAGCATGCATTGTCTTGATCGCGTTACTACGCTATAAATTGAGGCATCAACTTTCCCTACTTCTTCACATCACTTCCACGGCATTACTAATAATTTCTCTCTATTCTAAAAAAGTAGTGCTCAAAACAGATTTCAGAAATGAAGAAGGGTTGTTCTTTTCTTGTGGTGCTCTTGGTGGTGGTCCTTGTTGGTGTTCAAATGGGTGCGAGTGAGGCGGCGACATGCAATCCCTCTCAGCTGAGTCCGTGCTTGGGGGCGATCACATCCGGGGGTTCCCCATCATCGCAATGTTGTAATAACCTGAGGGCCCAACAGCCTTGCTTTTGTCAATACGCGAGAGATCCTAGGATGAGGCAGTATGTCAACTCTCCTAATGCTAGGAGAGTTGCTAGCACCTGTGGAGTAGGCATTCCTAGCTGTTAATTAAGCCGTATGTTTACAAAATTTTACTTATTGCTTCTAGCATGTTGGAATAAGACTTTACTGGCACCTATAGCCTAAATAACAATGGTTGTAATGCTATATATGTTATGATCACCTTACTTTTATTTCATTTTGTTTGTTACGCAGTACATTAATGATTCTGTTCTAGCACTACTTGGTTCAGTGGTTGCATTAGTCTAGGTAACTGATTTTAACACCTTATTAACACGGCATATCACATATATTAACGATAGTCAATAGGTTCATTACACAAATGTCGTAGTCATAGCAAAGGGTACTCTAATCTCATAGTTATGGACGGAAGTTTCTTGGCCAAGTGAACATAGGTGGATAAATTTGAACTTTATGAATTTGAAATTTCATTGAACCCACTGATGAACCCATATCTTATACTATGCATCCGCTCTTGCTAGCGGATACGACTTGATGAATAGAAACAATATGTAGGAAATCTGAACGGTGTTTAACTTTAGGGGAAAGAAGATACAAAAAAAACACGCATGCACTTTAATTTTTTCAGAAAATGAGAAGCAAATGTCATATTGACCGACAATTATATCTCCCTCCCTCCCGATATATATATATACACATATATATATATATATATATATATATATATATATATATATATATATATATATCACACTCTCTATATGTTCCAGCGGTGTATTATTATAGGAGTAAAGGATTGAGGGTAATATCTACTCTTGGAAAAAGGAAAACTAAGTGAGAAAGATTGATAAAATCTTCTGAGAAGGATGAAGAGCTATATAACTTGCACGAGTAATCCGATGAAAAGCTCCCAAACTAAAAATGTAGTAATACTTATAAAAAGAATCCACTGGTTATGAACCAATTTGCATTTTGCACATATCCACTATGAAATATCTCTTATAGCACCGTATATTGTACTAGTAATTGTATACAAGTAGGTCCTTTCTAACATTCCACCTGCAATCACTTTCAAATAGGGGTTATACAGAACAGGGGTTATATGGTGCTTTCAAATAATAGATCAACCAGGATTAACAACTTTAACTTACTAATTACTTATACAAAATAAATATGTCGGTCACTTTCATGTTCGTAGTATTTTATTTTATGTATCGAGCGACTTTCAAATTCTGTGGGCTTCACTTTTGCAGTCGCCATGAGATTCTTGCTTATCTGATTCACTTTATGTTATTGTCAAAATGAAATCATTATGACATCATAAATTTTATTATTGCTACAGATATTTAAAATAAGAAAAAAAATAAAGAAGGCAATTGCTATTAGCCAGAACTTAAGAAAAGTTCTAAAAGGAAACATAAAAAGAATAACGAAATAATGAAAGTAAAAGAGATTTCAATATGCAAAGAAAGCCAATTAATAGGAAAGCAGATGTTTGGCATTTTACGCCAAAGTTTCCTTAATATTTCCGCGTGTTTGAGCTTGTTATTCGTCCGTTTTATAGTTTATGAATGTGGTTTTGCACTAATTTTATGTCGTATGTATGTAGGTTGTTATGCAGTGCAATTGGAGCTTTAAAGAGCATGATCGAGCAAGAAAAGATTGGATTTTGATTGAGGATTGGATCGAGCACACGAAGGCACGACACGAGCGAGCAAAGGAGCAAGGAGAGGAGCAGTTTGGCTGGGCGCCACAGGAGGCGCGCCGCGCCAGCCAAAGCGCCCAGCTTCTGGCGCGTTTGGCTGCGCGACGCGTGGCAAAGGCGGAAGAGTTTCGACGGGTTCTGTCTTGGCTCGGGCGTTACGAGGCGCGGGGCACCCGTTATAGTGCCCCTGGAGCGTATTTTGACTTCCTATTTCGTCTAGGCTTAGGTCTAACTTATTACCAGGCCTTTGTAAACCTTATAAATACTATTTTACTTAGTTTTTTATAGAAGTTCAGACTTTGGAGCAAATTGGAGAGCTCATAACATCTTGAACAAGGGTTTTTCTTCCTTCCATTAATCTATTACATCATTATTTCATTATTTCATCAACTCTTTGTGTTGTTATTATGAGTATGCGTAGCTAAATCTATCGTTCTAGGGTTAGAGTATTTCATGAAAGTTGATGTTTGAAGATTGATTTCCATTAATTGAATCCCATAACAGATTGCTTATTCTTTCTTGATTTCACTTGTGTAATTGTCAGGGCCCGATTATTACGCATTATCTATGGCTTTAGATTGAACTCGAAAGATGGAATTTAATTACGTAATAAGAAATAATAGGACTAGTTTGTGAACCCGGGCATCGGGGAAACAATTTGTGAGTAGGATAGACATATACTTGCTCGCCTAGTTTAACTCATTGCAGAATTCGTTAATGCGTGCACGTGATTCAACCCATAGACATATAGGGATTGAAGTAGCATGCATGGACTGTGAAGAATCGAAAGGTTTTCACGGGTATATTTACTCTGTTAGTTAGTAATCCGGGATTTAAGAAGTGGAATCAATTGGAAAACTCAACTGGATTGTTCGTAACTCTGACCCTGGACCGTCTCCTTATTACTGATAACAACCAAGTTTAGCTCCATTGCTTGAATTCACTTCTACCATTTTAATTACTGTTCTTTAGTTAATAAACTCATCACTATTGGAAAAGATCCCTGAATAGGTTATATAAATTGTTTGCTAGAGTTCAGTCTGAATAGTCCTCGTGGGAACGATACTCGATTTATCACTTTATTACTTGTCGACCACGTATACTTGCGTGTGCGTTTGGGAGCAACAAGTTTTTGGCGCCGTTGCCGGGGACTAAACAATTAACTGATTTCTTTTTGAACAGTTTATTGCTTTCTATTCAGGTTTAATTTTTGTTTTGAGTTTTGTGTTGTTTCAGGTATTAGGTCCTGCTTGATCTTTACCTACAGGAATGGCAGCAGAACTAGCTTTAGCTGTGCGAGATGTTGCTCTCCCCAGCCTGGAGGGGGTAGCGTCTAGCATAGTTAAGCCCGCTATCACCGGGCACTTTGAGATTAAGTCCGGCATGATTCAGTTGCTGCATGTGACTGGGCAATATGGTGGATTACTTCATGAAGATCCGCAGCAACACATTCAGAATTTCCTGGAAATCAGTGATACTTATACACCAGCGGGAGTTCCTACTGATTATGTTCGCTTGACGTTGTTCCCGTTTTCACTAATCGGGGCAGCAAGGAAGTGGTTAAAGGCTGAGAAGCCTGGGTCTATCACTACTTGGGAGGATTTGGCTAAGAAGTTCTTGGCTAAATTTTATCCATCTTCCAAGACAGCCCGGCTGAGGAGTGAAATTATGTCCTTCAGACAATTAGAAGGAGAGTCTTTGTATTCAGCCTGGGAGCGATTTAAAGCTTTATTCAGAGATTGTCCACACCACAACCAATCCAATGAGGTTGTTGCAGATACTTTTGTTGAGGGGTTGAATGCGCATACTAAGATCGTGGTAGATGCTGCTGCTGGAGGCCAAGTATTAGCCTTAAATTTTGACCAGATCTATGATTTGCTAGATAAGTTTTTGCAGAGCAATCCTGATTGGCAGGGAGATGGTAGAGCTATTACGCAGAAATCTGCAGGGGTACTTCAATTAGATGCAGTTTCAGAGCTAAGGGCGAGGATGGATGCTATTCCCAATCAAATTAGCAAGTTAGCTCTGCCAAAGACTCAGCAACCAGTGGCTCCAGTGCAACAACTCCAGAGTTTTTATGAGGTTCGTGGTCAAGATCATGCTACATAGGTTTGCTCCTCTAATCCAGAGTCAGTTTATTATATAGGTAATCAAAACAGGCTGCAGGGTCAAAATCAGTTTGGTAATGCTTATTATCAAGGCAATACGAGAGCCCCGAATAATTAACACCCACTTCCAACTCCACCACAACAGGTTAGCAGTTCAGTTGAAGATATGCTAAAGCAGATAATGGCGGGCCAGCAGAGAATGATAGCTGACACTGCAGCCCATACAGTGGCCATACAAGATATTGCCAATGCTCACAAGAACCTGGAGCACCAGTTAGGGCAGTTGGTGGGAGAAATAAGCACTGTTAAAAAAGAGCCAGAATAATGTCTTGCGGTGACTTTAATTGAAGGTGGAGAGCTGATGGCTAAGTCCGAGGAGAGAGCTGAAATAGAAAAAGTTGAAAAAGTGGAGAAGGTAAAGAAGAAAGAAGAGAAAAAGGAGGCACCTCTGCCGCCTCCGCCATTCCCGCAGAGACTTATACCATCGAAGGACCTGGCCCAGTATCAAAGATTTGTGAGTATGTTGAAAGAACTTCAAGTTAATATTCCTTTGACTGATGTGTTTGAATTGATGTCATCCTTTGTGAAGTTCTTAAAAGAAATTTTAGTCAACAATAAAAAGGCTCAAGAGATAGATACGGTTGAGTTAGTTGAGGAGTGTAGCACAATCTTGAGCAAGCTACCTCCAAAACTTCAAGATCCTGGGAGGTTTACTATTCCTTGTACCATTAGAGGAAATAATATCACTGGTGCATTGTGTGATCTGGGTGCAAGCATAAATCTCATGTCTCTCTCTGTTTGCAAAAGGTTAGGGCTAGGAGCAATCAAGCCCTCTTCAGTTACTCTTAAGATGGCGGATGGATGGATCACTCACTCACCCCGATGGTAAGTTGGAGGATGTGTTGCTTAAAGTTGGTAAGTTTACATTCTCTGCTGATTTTGTAGTCCTAGATTATGAAGAGGACCGAGAAGCTCCAATCATTTTGGGGAGACCATTCTTAGTCACCTCGAAGGCAATTATTGACATGGAGCTGGGTGAGATGACTGACTGTTAGAGCACATGAAAAAAGGTTAATTTCAAGGTGTATACTGAGAAGGAGCACATAGCTAAGGTTGAAGAGTGCTCTATGATCGAATGTGTCAGACAAGAACATGGAAGTGCACCACATGTGAAGTTGAAGAGGGGTTCTCTCAAAGAAAGGAAGAAAGCAAAGGTTCGGCGTAAGAAGAGAAGACGTAAATGCTGGAAGTGAGCTAAAAGTGTCGTCGTGCCACGACGTTAACTAAGGCGCTACTCGGGAGGCAACCCGAATTTGTACTAGTATTATTTTATTTATAGTGTCACGTAGTTTTTGTTTTTCCTTGGATTGCAGGTTCATGTAATGTCGAGGCTAAGTGTGGGGTGTCCTCACCCTTGCCTAATATTGATGACCTGTTGGGGGAAGTCTGAGTACCTCATACTATATGGAAGCTTGGAGGATGCTAGCAACAAGGACTAGAGTCTTCAGGGAAGTTTTCTTTACCTTGCACTTTCTTATTTTTAGCACTGAGGACAGTGCTTAGTTTAAGTGTGGGGTGGGGAACTACCCCTTTATTTATTTTTGAGGTTAGGGATGCATGTACCATAGGATTTTCTTTTGTCACTTGACTTTATTTTGATTTATTTCTTGCTTTAATATATGAAAAAAAAAGTAGAAAACCAATGAAAAATTCCAGAAAGATTTTCTTTTTAGTTTTATTAGTGTTACATGTCATCCGCCCTGTGGTTTTTCTTATGACCTCTGTTCTTTTCCACGAGGAGACCTTTGAACCGGGTAGTTTTTATTTTTAGGATTAGAATAGTTAGTTATTGGTGGCCCTAGACGAAAGGAATAGGTGGAATGCTAGGTGCTTTTGACTTGTTTGATACCGGTGGACTTGAACTTGTTGCATGTGCTATTTGTGGTGTCCTTGGGTTTTAATTGTGATGCATGCCTAGAAAAAATGGAACGACCCCCTTGAGATGCTTGAGTCCACTTGCTTGACTTGATTGTGACATTTGTGCATTAGTGCTTAAATTTCCACAAGTTACACTCTAGATGCTTGATTGAAAGTTGTTGATGGAACCTTTTTGTGTGGATCATGTGCAATGTGTGTGTGAGGCATGTTCTTGTTGCTCCATGTTTGCATATCAATGTCTAGAACTCGCCCCGTGTGTGTGCAAAGCGAAATCCTAGGTTTGCTCTAGTCGGGAAATGATACAAGGCCTTCTTTTGATTTGCCTACCCTTACATATACACCTTGAAAAAAATTGTTGTTATGATTCCTTTGACCTTTTTTGTTGGCACCCGCACCCCGAGCCTACCCATTTGTTCTAAATTGTCTCTTTGGCCATTTACTCCTTAAGCACTTTAGTTGATATTGTGTTATTATTTTAGAGTTGTGGTTGGATATTTGGAGGTTTTTGAGTGGAACTAATGAAGAGGAATAATTGTTAAAATTGTGTAGTAGTTGTTTATGAGCATTGGCAAGGTTGGAGAATAATGAAATTGAAAAAAAAAAGAGCAAAGTTGAAAAGAAAAAAAAATTGGAAAAAGAAATAAGGAGAGAAGAATATCCATCCTTGCTAGTGTGTGCTTAAAAGAAAAATTGCTACTTGTTGTTGAGAAGGTGTGTGTGAAAGTTGTTGATTGGGTGGCTTTGATGAGAATTGTGATGTATTAAAGTGCTTAGGGAGGTAGTCACTATTACCATATGTATCCTACCCGCCCCTTATCCTGCATTACGACCTTTTTAAAGTCCTAGTTAATCCCGATTGGAGTGAGCTTACATTAGTGGAGTCCTACACTACGGGCAAGCCTATGGTACATTGTGTGTGACATGTGAGACTTTCATGAGAGTGAGTGAATTCGTTTGTTATTGCCCCGTTCTATTCATGATATTTATTGTTGTATGTGATCTTTGGGGGGAAGGGCACTCTTTTGCTTTATATTGGTGAGGGCACATGGGTTGCACGAAATAGGTGAAGTTGATGGTTTCTTGGTTGAGTAGATAGGTGTGATTTTGTGGGAGCATGGTAGCAATGGGTTGAGTTTGTGCATTTGAGCTATTTTGGGGTGGTTGTTCTCATATTTTTGAGTTTGTTAAATTGTTGGCATGTTTGTGGATCCATAGTAGTCATGTGTGCATTTGTTCAATGATCGGTATCAACCATAGTCATAGGCAGACCTGTTTTACCTAGGTTGGGAAGTTAGTTGTGACTTGCTCGAGGGCGAGCAAGGGTTCAAGTGTGGGGTGGTGATGTTTGGCATTTTACGCCAAAGTTTCCTTAATATTTCCGCATGTTTGAGCTTGTTATTCGCCCGTTTTATAGTTTATGAATGTAGTTTTGCACTAATTTTATGTCGTATGTATGTAGGTTGTTATGCAGTGCAATTGGAGCTTTAAAGAGCATGATCGAGCAAGAAAAGATTGGATTTTGATTGAGGATTGGATCGAGCACACGAAGGCACGACACGAGCGAGCAAACGAGCAAGGAGAGGAGCAGTTTGGCTGGGCGCCACAGGAGGCGCGCCGCGCCAGCTAAAGCGCCCAGCTTCTGGCGCGTTTGGCTGCGTGACGCGTGGCAAAGGCGGAAGAGTTTCGACGGGTTCTGTCTTGGCTCGCGCGTTACGAGGCGCGGGGCGCCCGTTATAGTGCCCCTGGAGCGTATTTTGACTTCCTATTTCATCTAGGCTTAGGTCTAACTTATTACCAGGCCTTTGTAAACCTTATAAATACTATTTTACTTAGTTTTTTATAGGAGTTCAGACTTTGGAGCAAATTGGAGAGCTTATAACATCTTGAACAAGGGTTTTTCTTCCTTCCATTAATCTATTACATCATTATTTCATCAAATCTTTGTGTTGTTATTATGAGTATGCGTGGCTAAATCTATCGTTCTAGGGTTAGAGTATTTCATGAAAGTTGATGTTTGAATATTGATTTCCATTAATTGAATTCCATAACGGATTGCTTATTCTTTCTTGATTTCACTTGTGTAATTGTCAGAGCCCGATTATTACGCATTATCTATGGTTTTTAGATTAAACTCGAAAGAGAGAATTTAATTACGTAATAAGAAATAATAGGACTAGTTTGTGAACCCGGGCATCGGGGAACCAATTTGTGAGTAGGATAGACATATACTTGCTCGCCTAGTTTAACTCATTGCAGAATTCGTTAATGCGTGCACGTGATTCAACCCATAGACATATAGGGATTGAAGTAGCCTGCATAGACTGTGAAGAATCGAAAGGTTTTCACGGGTACATTTACTCTGTTAGTTAGTAATCTGGGATTTAAGAAGTGGAATCAATTGGAAAACTCAACTGGATTGTTCGTAACTCTGACCCTGGACCGTCTCCTTATTACTGATAACAACTAAGTTTAGCTCCATTGCTTGAATTCACTTCTACCATTTTAATTACTGTTCTTTAGTCAAATAAACTCATCACTATTGGAAAAGATCCCTGAATAGGTTATATAAATTGTTTGCTAGAGTTCAGTCTGAATAGTCCTCGTGGGAACGATACTCGATTTATCATTTTATTACTTGTCGACCACGTATACTTGCGTGTGCGTTTGGGAGAAACAAGTTTTTGGCGCCGTTGCCGGGGACTAAACAATTAACTGATTTCTTTTTGAACAGTTTATTGCTTTCTATTCAGGTTTAATTTTTGTTTTGAGTTTTGTGTTGTTTCAGGTATTAGGTCCTGCTTGATCTTTACCTACAGGAATGGCAGCAGAACTAGCTGTAGCTGTGCGAGATGTTGCTCTCCCCAGCCTGAAGGGGGTAGCGTCTAGCATAGTTAAGCCCGCTATCACCGGGCACTTTGAGATTAAGTCCGGCATGATTCAGTTGCTGCATGTGACTGGGCAATATTGTGGATTACTTCATGAAGATCCGCAGCAACACATTCAGAATTTCCTGGAAATCAGTGATACTTATACACCAGCGGGAGTTCCTACTGATTATGTTCGCTTGACGTTGTTCCCATTTTAACTGATCGGGGCAGCAAGGAAGTGGTTAAAGGCTGGGAAGCCTGGGTCTATAACTACTTGGGAGGATTTGGCTAAGAAGTTCTTGGCTAAATTTTATCCATCTTCCAAGACAGCCCGGCTGAGGAGTGAAATTATGTCCTTCAGACAATTAGAAGGAGAGTCTTTGTATTCAGCCTGGAAGCGATTTAAAGCTTTATTCAGAGATTGTCCACACCACAACCAATCCAATGAGGTTGTTGCACATACTTTTGTTGAGGGGTTGAATGCGCATACTAAGATCGTGGTAGATGCTGTTGCTGGAGGCCAAGTATTAGCCTTAAATTTTGACCAGATCTATGATTTACTAGATAAGTTTTCGCAGAGCAATCCTGATTGGCAGGGAGATGGTAGAACTATTACGCAGAAATCTGCAGGGGTACTTCAATTAGATGCAGTTTCAGAGCTAAGGGCGAGATGGATGCTATTTCCAATCAAATTAGCAAGTTATCTCTGCCAAAGACTCAGCAACCAGTGGCTCCAGTGCAAAAACTCCAGAGTTTTTATGAGGTTCGTGGTCAAGATCATTTTACAGAGGTTTGCTCCTCTAATCCAGAGTCAGTTTATTATGTGGGTAATCAAAACAGGCTGCAGGGTCAAAATCAGTTTGGTAATGCTTATTATCAAGGCAATACGAGAGCCCCGAATAATTAACACCCACTTCCAACTCCACCACAGCAGGTTAGCAGTTCAGTTGAAGATATGCTAAAGCAGATAATGGCGGGCCAGCAGAGAATGATAGCTGACACTGCAGCCCATACAGTGGCCATACAAGATATTGCCAATGCTCACAAGAACCTGGAGCACCAGTTGGGGCAGTTGGTGGGAGAAATAAGCACTGTTAAAAAAGAGCCAGAACAATGTCTTGCGGTGACTTTAATTGAAGGTGGAGAGCTGATGGCTAAGTCCGAGGAGAGAGCTGAAATAGAAAAAGTTGAAAAAGTGGAGAAGGTAAAGAAGAAAGAAAAGAGAAAGGAGGCACCTCTGCCGCCTCCACCATTCCCGCAGAGACTTATACCATCGAAGGACCTGGCCCAGTATCGAAGATTTGTGAGTATGTTGAAAGAACTTCAAGTTAATATTCCTTTGACTGATGTGTTTGAATTGATGTCATCCTTTGTGAAGTTCTTAAAAGAAATTTTAGTCAACAAGAAAAAGGCTCAAGAGATAGATACGGTTGAGTTAGTTGAGGAGTGTAGCACAATCTTGAGCAAGCTACCTCCAAAACTTCAAGATCCTGGGAGGTTTACTATTCCTTGTACCATTAGAGGAAATAATATCTGGTGCATTGTGTGATCTGGGTGCAAGCATAAATCTCATGCCTCTCTCTGTTTGCAAAAGGTTAGGGCTAGGAGCAATCAAGCCCTCTTCAGTTACTCTTAAGATGGCGGATGGATGGATCACTCACTCACCCCGATGGTAAGTTGGAGGATGTGTTGCTTAAAGTTGGTAAGTTTACATTCTCTGCTGTTTTTCTAGTCCTAGATTATGAAGAGGACTGAGAAGCTCCAATCATTTTGGGGAGACAATTCTTAGTCACCTCGAAGGCAATTATTGACATGGAGCTGGGTGAGATGACTGACTGTTAGAGAACATGGAGAAAAGGTTAATTTCAAGGTGTATACTGAGAAGGAGCACATAGCTAAGGTTGAAGAGTGCTCTATGATCGAATGTGTTACACAAAAACATGCAAGTACACCACATGTGAAGTTGAAGAGGGGTTCTCTCAAAGAAAGGAAGAAAGCAAAGGTTCGGCGTAAGAAGAGAAGACGTAAATGCTGGAAGTGAGCTAAAAGTGTCGTCGTGCCACGACGTTAACTAAGGCGCTACTCGGGAGGCAACCCGAATTTGTACTTGTATTATTTTATTTATAGTGTCACGTAGTTTTTGTTTTTCCTTGGATTGCAGGTTCATGTAATGTCGAGGCTAAGTGTGGGGTGTCCTCACCCTTGCCTAATATTGATGACCTGTTGGGGGAAGTCTGAGTACCTCATACTATATGGAAGCTTGGAGGATGCTAGCACCAAGGACTAGAGTCTTCATGGAAGTTTTCTTTACCTTGCACTTTCTTATTTTTAGCACTGAGGACAGTGCTTAGTTTAAGTGTGGGGTGGGGAACTACCCTTTTATTTATTTTTGAGGTTAGGGATGCATGTACCATAGGATTTTCTTTTGTCACTTGACTTTATTTTGATTTATTTCTTGCTTTAATATATGGAAAAAAAAGTAGAAAACCAATGAAAAATTCCAAAAAGATTTTCCTTTTAGTTTTATTAGTGTTACATGTCATCCACCCCGTGGTTTTTCTTATGACCTCTTTTCTTTTCCACGGGGAGACCTTTGAACCGGGTAGTTTTTATTTTTAGGATTAGAATAGTTAGTTATAGGTGGCCCTAGACGAAAGGAATAGGTGGAATGCTAGGTGCTTTTGACTTGTTTGATACCGGTGGACTTGAACTTGTTGCATGTGCTATTTGTGGTGTCCTTGGGTTTTAATTGTGATGCATGCCTAGTAAAAATGGAACGAGCCCCTTTAGATTCTTGAGTCCACTTGCTTGACTTGATTGTGACCTTTCTGCATTAGTGCTTAAATTTCCACAAGTTGCACTCTAGATGCTTGATTGAGAGTTATTGATGGAACCTTTTTGTGTGGATCATGTGCAATGTGTGTGTGAGGCATGTTCTTGTTGCTCCATGTTTGCATATCAATGTCTAGAACTTGCCCCGTGTGTGTGCAAAGCGAAATCCTAGGTTTGCTCTAGTCGGAAAATGATACAAGGCCTTCTTTTGATTTGCCTACCCTTACATATACACCTTGAAAAAAATTGTTGTTATGATTCCTTTGACCCTTTTTGTTGGCACCCGCACCCCGAGCCTACCCATTTGTTCTAAATTGTCTCTTTTGGCCATTTACTCCTTAAGCACTTTAGTTGATATTGTGTTATTATTTTGGAGTTGTGGTTGGATATTGGGAGGTTTTTGAGTGGAACTAATGAAGAGGAATAATTGTTAAAATTGTATAGTAGTTGTTTATGAGCATTGGCAAGGTTAGAGAATAATGAAATTGAAAAATAAAAAAAGAGCAAAGTTGAAAAGAAAAAAAATTTTGAAAAAGAAATAAGGAGAGAATAATATCCATCATTGCTAGTGTGTGCTTAAAAGAAAAAATTGCTACTTGGTGTTGAGAAGGTGTGTGTGAAAGTTGTTGATTGGGTGGCTTTGATGAGAATTGTGTTTGAAATAATTGTGATGTATTAAAGTGCTTAGGGAGGTAGTCACTATTACCATATGTATCCTACCCGCCCCTTAGCCTACATTACGACCTTTTTAAAGTCCTAGCTAATCCCGATTGGAGTGAGCTTACATTAGTGGAGTCCTACACTATGGGCAAGTCTATGGTACATTGTGTGTGACATGTGAGACTTTCATGAGAGTGAGTGAATTCGTTTGTTATTGCCCCATTCTATTCATGATATTTATTGTTGTGTGTGATCTTTGGGGGGAGGGGCACTCTTTTGCTTCATATTGGTGAGGGCACATGGGTTGCATGAAATAGGTGAAGTTGATGGTTTCTTGGTTGAGTAGATAGGTGTGATTTTGTGGGAGCATGGTAGCAATGGGTTGAGTTTGTGCATTTGAGCTATTTTGGGGTGGTTGTTCTCATATTTTTGAGTTTGTTAAATTGTTGGCATGTTTGTGGATCCATAGTAGTCATGTGTGCATTTGTTCAATGATCGGTATCAACTATAGTCATAGGCAGACCTGTTTTACCTAGGTTGGGAAGTTAGTTGTGACTTGCTCGAGGGCGAGCAAGGGTTCAAGTGTGGGATGGTGATGTTTGGCATTTTACGCCAAAGTTTAAATTAATATTTCCGCATGTTTGAGCTTGTTATTCGCCTGTTTTATAGTTTATGAATGTGGTTTTGCACTAATTTTATGCCGTATGTATGTAGGTTGTTATGCAGTGCAATTGGAGCTTTAAAAAGCATGATCGAGCAAGAAAAGATTGGATTTTGATTGAGGATTGGATCGAGCACACGAAGGCACGACACGAGCGAGCAAAGGAGCAAGGAGAGGAGCAGTTTGGCTGGGCGCCACAGGAGGCGCGCCGCGCCAGCTAAAGCGCCCAGCTTCTGGCCCGTTTGGCTGCGCGGCGCGTGGCAAAGGCGGAAGAGTTTCGACGGGTTCTGTCTTGGCACGCGCATTACGAGGCGTGGGGCGCCCGTTATAGTGTCCCTGGAGCGTATTTTGACTTCCTATTTCGTCTAGGCTTAGGCCTAACTTATTACCAGGCCTTTGTAAACCTTATAAATACTATTTTACTTAGTTTTTGATAGGAGTTCAGACTTTGGAGCAAATTGGAGAGCTCATAACATCTTGAACAAGGGTTTTTCTTCCTTCCATTAATCTATTACATCATTATTTCATTATTTCATCAAATCTTTGTATTGTTATTATGAGTATGCATGGCTAAATCTATCGTTCTAGGGTTAGAGTATTTCATGAAAGTTGATGTTTGAAGATTGATTTTCATTAATTGAATCCCATAACGGATTGCTTATTCTTTCTTGATTTCACTTGTGTAATTGTCAGGGCCCGATTATTACGCATTATCTATGGTTTTTAGATTGAACTCGAAAGAGGGAATTTAATTACGTAATAAGAAATAATAGGACTAGTTTGTGAACCCGGGCATCGGGGAACCAATTTGTGAGTAGGATAGACATATACTTGCTCGCCTAGTTTAACTCATTGCAGAATTCGTTAGTGCATGCACGTGATTCAACCCATAGACATATAGGGATTGAAGTAGCCTGCATAGACTGTGAAGAATCGAAAGGTTTTCACGGGTACATTTACTCTGTTAGTTAGTAATCCGGGATTTAAGAAGTGGAATCAATTGGAAAGCTCAACTGGATTGTTCGTAACTCTGACCCTGGACCGTCTCTTTATTACTGATAACAACCAAGTTTTGCTCCATTGCTTGAATTCACTTCTACCATTTTAATTACTATTCTTTAGTTAATAAACTCATCACTATTGGAAAAGATCCCTGAATAGGTTATATAAATTGTTTACTAGAGTTCAGTCTGAATAGTCCTCGTGGGAACGATACTCGATTTATCACTTTATTACTTGTCGACCACGTATACTTGCGTGTGCGTTTGGGAGCAACAAAAGCATAACACGTACCCTATCACTGTATCATGCCAATAGAGGAGCATAAGAGCGAAATTTTCTACGGAAAGAAGTATATTAACCATTGGATAAGCTTTGAGATAAGAATGACGGGATAAAATGGAGAATGAGGTTGTTGAAGAATGGCAAGCTGAGCTAGCAGAGCTCTTAGCTCATGCTCAACACAGCTCAGCAGGGCTAGTTAGTTGCCAGCTAGGATGGGATGCTTCCAGAATTTTCTAGATGATTACTTAGTTAGAGTTAGTTAGTTGACTCGGTAAGAGGCTGACTTATCTTGTCTATATATAGGAGTAGTTGGTTAGAATTTATTCATTGAAGTTCATTTGTAAAACTTTCTCTAAGCTTCAATACAAACCAGTTCATAATTCTCCCAAAATATCTTCTTCCTTCATGTTCTCTGCATAGTTTATCAAACTTAACTGGCAGTGCTCTTAGCTCATGCTCAACACAGCTGAGCAGGACTAGTTAGTTGCCCAGCTAGGATGGGATGCTTCCAGAATCTTCTAGATGATTAATTAGTTAGAGTTAGTTAGTTGACTCGGTTAGAGGCTAACTTATCTTGTCTATATATAGGAGTAGTTGGTTAGAATTTATTCATTGAAGTTCATTTGTAAAACTTTCTCTTAGCTTCAATACAAACCAGTTCATAATTCTCCCAAAATATCTTCTTCCTTCATGTTTTGATAGAGGTGAAGTGAGAATTTGTTGTGAATCTTACAGGGGATATAAAGTAAGTAGTATATATATATATATATATATATATATATATATATATATTATATATATATATATATATACTATATATATATATATATGTGTGTGTGTGTGTGTGTGTGTGTGTGGTGTGTGTGTGTGTGTGTGTGTGTGTGTGTGTGTGGTGTGTGTGTGTGTGCGCCGCGGCTGCGCGCACGAGCGCGCTAATATACTACAAGGTTGTAGTATGTTAGCATTGTATACATCTTTGGTTTGTCTAAAGTACCCCTGACACTTATTTAAGTCCCTTGTTATATCATAGATAAATGAATCATTTTAGTCAAAAGAAAAATGGGTAATGCCTTATTATCATCAACAAGAACGGTGCTCATCTCTCTCTTTCATCTTTTAGTTTCTCCATCTTTGTCGAATAAGCAGAACCCAATTCTCCAACTCTATTTGTTTATCCTCTGAATTCTCATTATCTCCCATGACACAATGCTTGCAATTTCTTTTAAGTGGTAGTTCATTAATCAAAATAATAAAAGTAATTTGACTAAGTAAACAGGCATCAAATTGAATCTAATTAAGCCACAAAATCACCATCTGTGGAGAAGGAAGATCAAGAAAAGAAGAAGATGCACCCTTCACACCACTTTACTTTTTCGCAATAATTTTCTTGTAACTTGAAATAAAAGTTAGTAAATCATAGACGAATGGGTTTAGATTTTTGGGTAAAACTTTTTTAGGGATCAATACAACAAGGGCCACAAGATCTTGAAGATTTGGGGGAAATTAAGATAAATTTATGGATGATTTATTGACTAATAAACTAATTTTCAAAGTAAAAGATGAAACTCATATAGTTATTTGATTTCATCTCTGCAAAGTACCGATTGTTTTTCCAACTTAGTCTCTCCAAATTGTTCATCAGTTGTGGAAAAGAATTAAAAGTGGGAGAGAGGTGTTTGGAGTTGCCAGAAAGAATTCTGAAAAGTTGGGCTTAAGTTTTTTGGGTGATGGTCGGATTTACAAAAAGCCCTTATATTTGTTGTGTGGCATAACATAGTAGGGGTAGTTTAGGAAAATCAAATCTGAATACAATGCTAACATACAACCTTGTAGTATGTTAGCAAGACCCATATAGTATATATGTGTGTGGGTGTGTGTGTGTGTGTGTGTGTGTGTGGTGTGTGTGTGTGTGTGTGTGTTGAAGGTCAGCGTATATTTCAGATTCCCCCAAATCATATCAGCATGAAAGAAATCCATGGAAATGAGGAGAGTAAAATCAAAAGGAAACTTTGTTTTCTAAAAGATTCATCGGGGAGAAGACTGGTCAAAGGGACCCTTCCATTTCTCTAAGTCGGTTATAAAATGAGTTAGTAGGAACTCAAAATATCTAAATACCACTGTTATTTACGGAGAAAGAATGAATAAAATGAATAAATGAAATAATAAACATGAATACATACAATTGGGCCTTTATAACCCGAATGTCGTAAAGGCTTGGATAGAACATGAGCCTCTTTCTTTTCTGCGGACTTGGGCCTCTTCTTGTTGTCTTCATTACATGGGCTGTGAGCCCATCTCAATGACCCCCCCCCCCCCTCCCAAGCTGGGATGGGAGGCCATTCCAAGCTTGCCAATGGAACTCTGCCGAGAAGTGCCAGGAAGAATTTTGGTGAAGATAGGGAAGAGGTGGAGAAGGGATGTAAAGAGATGAGCCCAGACTGAAGTACTTCAAGAAAGAAATGACAATCTACTTCTATATACTTAGCGCGTTCGTGTAATATCAATAATATTGTTATATTTTGTAATTAAAGCTTAAAATTTGCATATAAGTGTCCCCCTTAAACTTAAGTCCATTTCTTTCCAATTGATAAAAGCCTGAATATAGATGTGTTGAGCTGTTCATCCATCAAGTGTATTTAATTATTACTACCACTTATCTTTTTTAATGTTTTAAAATCAATAGGAGTTGTCACTAGGAGATTTTTGCGAGTGAAATCTTTTAACATTAATGTTCTATTTAGTTACCACAAAACAATCATTCCACGACCATCCTAATCAACCTAACCTCCTGTCACTCTCAACAACAATAACAACAACAACAATATATTCAGTGTCATCTCACAAGTAAGAAACTGGCTAGGGTGGAATGTACGCAAATCTTATCCCTACCTTGAGTGAGATAGCGAGGTTATTCCAGATAAACCATTGGCTCAAGAAAAGCATTTTTTAAAACATAGTTGATAAAATAAAAGTAAATGCTAAGTTGAAAATACTGAAGTAAATAAAGTAACGACATTAAAATATTAAAGATAACAAAAGTAAAAGAAACAACAATAGTAAATAAAGTGAAGAATAGGGTTCTCTCCGAACCCCCATCACTAGAACCATGCTCTCCTACAGAAATGAGAGAATTGTTCGACTACCTTTTAACATTCTACCCCTAATCTTCGACCTCCATGCTCTCCTAGCTAAGGTCATGACCCTCGATGAGCTGAAGATGTGTATGTCCTGCCTAATCACCACACCTCGATTCTTCATCGGTTTACTTCTACCTCTCTATAGACCCAACATGGCTAACCTCTCCTCCTCATTGGGAATCTGTGCTATTCCTTTTCACATGCGCCGAACCATCTCAGCCTCGCTTCCCGCATTTTATCCACTGCTGAGGCCACTCCCACCTTATCTCATATATCTTTGTTTCTAATCTTATCTCTCCTAGTATGCTCATACATCCATCTAAATATCCCCATTCATTATTTTCAACTTCTGAATGTGAGTGTTCTTTGACTGGCCAATACTCTGACCCATACAATATATTCTTATCGCATAGGACACCGGATGCTAGCCTTCATTTCATCTACCCCGCTCTATTACGATGTGTCTCATCATATCGATCTCTCCATTTTCGTTGATTCTTGACCGAAGATACTTGAATCTTCCTCTCTTGGGGTTGGCTTATGTATGAATCCTCACTTCCCGATCTGAATCATGTGACTCTCAGCCAGAACTACACAAATCTCTAATCGTCTCCACAATCAGCTTCGTTCGACCACTCACAACCATTAGCCTCTATCACACAACCATTAAGCACTACAATCAACATAGGCTAATTTACTACTTAAATATGATGAATTTAATATTTATATTTTTACCACTAAATCTATTACACTTCTGTTGTTATGAGATAGAACTTGGTCAATGTTTATCCACACCGAGTGTTTATACCAAACACTGTTAACTTATCATGGTTAAGTGATTTAATAGTATAAACCACCACAACTGACCATGTCCATCCACCATGGATCACTACCGCACATCACCACATTTAATCGCCGCCGGACAACTGCCTACTTTAATATATAGACATTGTCCATCCATTTATAATTGTAAATCGATGGGCTGAGAGAGGCAAACATATTGAAAGCATAAAAATTCACTACATGTACCCCTTTATCCCTAGTTATGATTTTTTGTCCCCACTTAAGAATGATTTAGCAGAATGGCTTGGGGCAGCAGTTCAAGTTATAAATTGGCAAGTGCTACCACGGGTGCAACACTTCAAGGTATAAACTACCTCTTTGGGAAATATAAAGGACAGGTATTACCTGTGGGGGTAGCACTTCAAGTTATCTGGGAGAATGTTGAAAGAGATAAAAAGTCAAGTGCTACCAAGGGGGCAGTGCTCACTTAAAAAGAATTGACAAGTGTTGCCTCTTCGAGAAATATAAAGGGCAAGTGCTGCCTGCAAGGTAGCACTTCAAGTTATCTGGAGAGAATGTTGAAAGAGATAAAAGGTCAAGTGCTACCGTAGGGGCAGCACTTAATTAAAAGGGATGGCGAGATGCGGCCATCAATATAAGATTTTCGTAGGGGTATTTCCGTCCGTAGTTAGCACTTCAAGTTATAAAAGGTCAAGTGTTGCCACGAGTAATGTACTTACTTAAAGTTAATGGAGGTCATTCTTGCAAATCATTTTCAGTGAGATCAGTTAGTCAAACCATTGTTTTAGGTGTCATAGTTGTGTAATTTTCTCTATTGAAAGAAATCTAGGAAAAAAAAAAAAAAAAAAAAAAGAGTCAGCTGGTATACTCTCAAAATCGCATAATGTATCTTGATTGCAGTCTTTCCAACTTCTCAATTTATAAAGCCTTTTATAAGAAGAAGGTATAAATCATGTACAGTCGTGATTGAATTCAAAACAGAAGTGATTAATTACACTCCTAATAAAATTCAAAAACAGAAAGAAAAGAATTGATTATTGATACTAACATTAAATGAAACTTATATAGGTACGTAATATCAAGAATCAAAAGAGATTGCTATTCAGAAACTCGTTGATCATATCTTCCTCGGACGACAACTTGTAGACTTCATCACTTAAGTTCCTTGCATCTTTAACGAATCTTGATTCTTGATTTATGTAAATAAAAGGTTCAGGCTTCTTCTCAGAGCCTTTTCTGAAACTTGAATATTTTGGTATTGGTATCCTTTTTTCAAAGACGGGTAAGGGCTTAGCCTGTTTAAATCCATAATTATTCCCAAACTGAAACAACACACATTCAGCATCGACACTACTAAATTCTCTTCTTTCAGCATTCTTCGAGGAAAAGGAATTATCCGGCGGCTTTAGATTCTTGATATCCTTCACAACTTTTTCCTCCGAGAATCTTGGAAACTCAATTGAAGAATTATTAATGTTGTGATTTGGTAAAATAGTATCTGGGAATTCACGAGGAGGATCATGCTTGAAGGGAGGAGAGGGTTTCTTCAAGAAAAGCACTGCTCCACTTCTTCTATGTCTAACAACTTGTAAAGTTGAAGTTTCAGTTGCCATTGAGGAAGGAAAAAAAATACTAAGTATTTTCTTTGATTTTACGTGGCGAACGGGGTAATTATATAGTAATATGTTACGAAGAATAGTAGGAAACACCCCCGTTTATGTATGTTCCTGCTTCTAATTGGACACAAGTGTTTTGATTGGGTAAGGGTCAAGTGTCGAAAATTAACGAATCATTAATAATAGAGTACAATTATATTCCCTTACCTTAACCGGAAAACAAATGCAATGAAAGAGTACAACTGCAACTAAATAAACAAAGTTTCGATTGTTTCTTTATTACTAGCATTTAATATGCACCAATTTTTGTGTTGTGACGTGTGAGTTGTGACGAATGTAATTTATGCAATTTAGGGTGTGTTAGTACGTAGGAAAAATGTTTCCCCCAAAGATTTTATTTTAAAAAGATATTTTTTTTTAAAAGTAAGTGAATTTCTTACTTATTTGGGTGCAACTTAAAAATATTGTACTAATGATATTTAAGAATAATTTAGGAAAACACTATAAGACGGGTTAAGAGTGAAAATTATATAAAAAGGGTCGGGGCAGGGTTCAAGGCCAAAGTCGGAGGGTCGTGGAGGTGGGGTTTGGGGAGGTGTGGGATCAGGGGTTACGTTGAAGAGGTGGCGGTGGAGCTGAGTTGGCTATTTTTACTGAAGTCTTTTTTTAAGTGATTTGTTTTTCCTAGATAAAATACTTTTGTAATAAGTTACAAGCTTTATAATTAGGTTACCAGTATTACTTAGTATACACAATTATGTGTAGTTGGATGAATCATCTTTTTAGATCCTTGATATTTTAGCTTGACGTATTATACTAGATGTTAATAAAAAGCAAATATTTAGCCATTCTATCAATTAATAAAACTGCTCCATATGTTTAAAAAAAAAATGACTTAATTTTCTTATTAGTTCATTCCATAAATAATAATAATACGGTTCTAAATTTGATTTATTTAATTCCGAACTTACAGTTCTGAATTTGAAAATAATTTATAGCAGTAAAAACATATAGTATGACTTATTTCAGACTATAAATTTTAAATTTTTTTAATTTCTTTCTTAATTTTTGTGTCAAATCAAACAATAACTTATAAATTGAAACAATAAAGTAATTACTTACCGCTAGAGAGTACACTAAACAAGATGGAGGTGAAAACTGAATTGTTTTGGTTGCCCTTCTCATCAAATTGTTAGCAGCGAAAGACAATCAATCCTCTTCGACCATCACATTTATCTCTATATGGTGTTCATTATCAAGTCTTTAAACCGTGAAATATCATATATTTTTTCCTATCAATAATTAGAATTTAATTAATTAGCTAATAAGCATATATTTTAAAGCTTATTAAAGGAGGAAAAAGGGACTGATTTCTCATTTAATGTATTGCATACTTTTGATATTTATTTTTAAGCTATGTATCTATTTAAAATCCTAAGTTAGATGGTGTGAACGAGTGCTGACTTGTTGAAATTTGGTTCTACAGAACTATCCGTTACAACATAACCCAAACATCTTTGGTAATTTTCTTTTCCCCCCTAAAGGAAGTATACATATTCTTAAATTTGCACAATGTAGCTTAATGACCGTCTTTCTACTACGTACCTTTCGAATTTTGGCCTAGCTAGATTGGACTCTCAACACCTTTATAACTCCTTGAGGAATAAGAAGATGCAAACAATGCGCATTTATAATTGAATCCAAATCAGAAATAAATTAATTGTGATACTAACAAGACTCTACATCTAGGCTAGGTCGGGTTCAACTGATCAGCATATTACTTTTGATTGTAATCGTGCATATAAAAAGAAAAGTTCTTTTCAAAATTTTAATTTACTGATCATGTTTTAATTTATGTAATACAATTATTATCTGAAGAGCCAAAAGAGTCTTTTTAAATTTGACCTCGATGGTGCTAATACATATTAAATATTTTGAATTGTTAATATTATATTCAATACCTTGAAGATGTTATCTATAGATTCACACCAAAAATTGAATGGTTTGACCTTGTAGCTTCAATCATGTCACATAGCAAAGTCTCATATGATCATATCCTAGAACAAAAAAATTGAAATGAAAATGTTAGTGCCATTTGTTATCTGACACAGCAAGTTAATTATGAGTAAGCTGGATCAGTATATAATGATAATCAGACCAAAATCAGGATTTTAATCAATAATTTTTGTGAGTCAATTTTCATAGGAGGAAGAGAATTTTACAAAAAGTTGGCTAAAATGTCTCTCTCAAAAAAGATTGTTTTGAATAAACTCATGGAGCATGTCTTCTTGGGACGACAACTTGAAGACATCATCACTCAAATTCTTTGCATCTTTAACCATTTCTCGTGGGCCACTTACTGCAACTTCTCCAAAGAACTTAGTGTGTTCTACTTTGTATTCAGTACTACATGAAGGAATCTGTTTCTCCAAGGATTTATACACCTGCCAAAATCCATAATCATTTCCAAAATCAAACAACACACGTTGATCGTCACCATTTCTAAATTTTTTATATTTTGTCACGTTAATCTTGATACCATCCTGATCAACTTTAGCCAATGATCTTGGGAACTGATCAACTGGAGAATCATTCTTGAATGGGGGATGAGGTTTCTTGTAGTACAGCGCTGCTCCTGTTCTTCTATGTCTAACAACGTTTAAAGCTGAATTTTGATCCATGAGAAGAACTATATCTACTCAATTTTGTGTAGATAGCGTTTTTAACTTGGCGAATGGTTGTCTCTATATATTGGTGTTCTGTTAGTTAACAAGAAGGGTAAGGATATATGTGTTTGGTAGGAAGTAAAATATTTTTCCAAAATAAGTTGTTTTCTTACTTATTTTTACGTGTTTGGTAAGTAAAAAATTTATTTCCAAAAGCACAATGGGGGTTGGGAAGCGGGGTAGCGTGGGTGCGGCAATGGGGTGGAGTAAGGGTGCAGGTGGGTGAGGGGTGAGATGCACGATCCAATTTCGACGACCACCCAATATCGTCGATAATTTGCCACAAATTCAATGACGTATAGCAATAATACTCTGGCAACAAATCTGATATAATCACTATCTTTCAGAATTTTTACGTAAGTTTTCTTAATTGATGAAAAAGATTTGTCATCACTTTTTCACAACTTTCACCTGAATTGTTAAATTTGATCTAAAAACTAGATTAGATTACAACATAAAATGAGTTGTAACAATTTGGGCATGTATCCCTAAAAATATAATAAATATTGGACTTGAAAGAGTTGTAGACAAATTGCCCTCATTTGTATTCATTAGGTTCTTTGAGATAAAGTATTACAACTCTGGATTTGAGAGAGTTACTGTAAACACACTAACTAAGCTTTTGTATTGGTGTGAATCAACTGTAGTTGACAGATCAGGAGAATGTAGAGTTAATTATATCCTCATTCTATTAGTGAACCTACCTAAAATAATGTTGCAATTGGATGAGTTACACAATGATTTAAACAAATCTATTGAAAATTGGATTCGAGATAGTTGCAGATGAATTGTCCGCATTAGTGCTAATAAGTATCTCAAAGATAAGAAGCAAGTAATGATAATCAAGCATCACTATTATATACACACAAAATAAAAATCCGGACAATCTAACTTTACTTATTCATATAATGAGAAAAAATACTATAATCATTTGTAAATAACTGAGGCTAGACCGTCTTCACTTCTCACACCATAAAAATATACAGAAAACGTAACTCATGTACTAATAGTTAGTAATCATGACAACTCGAACGCACTTATTCATAAAGCGAGCCAAAATAATCTATCCATTTTGTAAATAACTGTAGCCATATCTTTCTCACTTTGCACATATCTGTAAAAAAAAAAAAACAACAAATATAACTTCGCTTGCTAATAGTTGAGGTTTACGAAATAACCTATCAAAATCAAAATATTTACCCACCTCTACCCATAAGTTTCATATTTACAAGTCCTACCCATAAACTGTTTGCATGCCCTACCCATCTAGACTTGTATACTAATATTATTTATGTAGTATACCTTAAAGATATACACTCATATCTAGACTTGTATACTATTATTTATGTAGTATACCTTAAAGGTATACACCCATAAGGTATAACAAAGATATACAATAATAAATGGGTAGGTTCAGTAAATACTTTTAATTTCATGGGTAGTATAATTTTTAATGGGTAGGACTTGTAAATATTTTGAATTTCATAGGTATATAGTGTAACAAAATCCAATAGTTAATCACGACAATCCGGCTGCACGTATTCTTACCGTGAGCAAAAATATTCTACCATTTTAAAAATAATTGAGGACAAACCGTCCTCACTTTTCGCATCTAAAAAATTCCACAAGAAAATAAAACTTCACATACATGATAATAAGGCAACCCTTTGAAAAATATTAAATAGTACAAGAGAAATGTTTGATATTAACTTAAGATGGATTGTCCTGACTTCACAAATCCAAAAAAATATTTGACAAAGAAACAGTGTTAAACACAACATATCAATAAGATGCACTTAAATAGCAAAAGACTACAGAAGAAACAAAAAATAAATAAATAAATGAAACATGAAAGCATCGCAATAGAACGCGAACATAGCAATAGCACAAAACCTTCGCGAAAATTAGCACAAATTCAACCACGCGACATAAAAAACTTAAGCACAAACTAAACCAAAAAGGAAACATTGAATAAAATCTGGAAGGAAATTGAATTTCGCCCCGTAATGAAATCTTCTCCTCTTAAAATTTTAAAATTAAAAAAAAAAAAATGGTTCGCTACGGATGTTATATTCGACCTGGATCTCGTATTTAGATAAGCACTCCTAATAGGAATCACTCTCATTAATTAAATTATTATTGGTTAAAGTTGATCTTGCTCTAGTGCTCTACAGTAACGCAACATTAATATAACTTAGAAATGAATTTAATACACACCAAAAAAAAAAACTACCGATCAGATGTTAAACTTACTTAGATTTATTCAAATCGAACGGATTAAAAGTTCAATCATCACCTGATTCTTTCAAGAGGAAAAAAAAGGAATATACTAAAGTTCTGGTATGAGAGCATTCCTAATTCTCTTGATTCAAGAAGGGACTCCAATTCAGGGCTCTGGAGCAGCTTAGCGGGGGAATTATTTGATGAGCTTGGTGTTGTGAAAAAAAAAAAAAGTTGCTAAACAAGCAAAAATATCCTATATCATTTTATACAGCTAGGAATCGCCTTCTCCTCGTTTTGTTGGCAAATTCATTACATTTCTTGGATATAAAGAATGAAACAAATTGCAAAATTTTTATCCCTTTAACGGGAAATGCAGAATCAACAAATGGAATCACTGTAGTCTATTGGACAACAACATAGGAAAATTTTCTTTCCTTTCAACTCTCCTGCAAAAGGGAAAGAGCTATAATCATTGACTTGGGGGAGTATCCTCTGCGCTCTTTGCTTTTCCCCTGAGCATGTCGCTAAAACCACCTCTCATGATCCTCCTAAATCTTGTGTCATCAGCTGCTGATGCAGGTGGTGTAATGGGCTTCAGAGGTTCAATAACTTCCAGAGGTGCTAGTGTTACATCTCCAGTTTCCCTTTTCCCTAATAAACCACCTTCACCAAAGAAGCTGCTTACTGATGATGCAATTCCCAGGTGAGCGCCCATTACCTTGCTAATCGTATCAAATGTTCCACCAGATCTTTCCCTCATTATAATCTCGAGAGCTTCTTTGTGTGCTGGATCGAGAGAATCGGCGTCTTTTAACAGATTCTGAATTGCAGGTAGAAGGAAGTCTCTGACACTAGAAGCAGAAAGATCTGCAATAAAACAGTAGTAAACTGAGTATAGGAAGATTCTAATAAAATTCGAGTCAAGATGAAATGCAAAGATAGAAGTGTCAAAATCAGGAGGAAGTCATTTAGGCTTCCATAGCACATGTAGTTATATTTTGTATGACACTAGTGTTTCACACCTAGACAAGTCCCTCTAATTTGACATAGGCAGTGCAAGGCCTTTGGCATATTGCCCTTCACATTGGCTTTACTGAGCTTTAGAAGCAACACGCAAGGCAATGGCCAATTTCAGTGTTGCTTTGGCCTAGGCATCCTGGCTGACACTTACGCGGCACGGGAATGAAAAGGAGCCTTGGAAGTGGCAAGGCAGCCTTGTTAAGTTTGGCAGTAAACAGAGTTGAGAAGGAGAAAAAGAGAAGAATGCTAAAAAGAGCAAACCAGTAGCATCAAGCGCCCGAATTGATTCACAAAATGCGTCAGCTCTCTCACGGCGCCGCATCACGTCACTTGAAGGAGGAGGTGTTGCTGTAAGTAGAAAAATCTTCGACAACAGATTTATGGTAAGTTAAAGAAAGTTAATGAGATATAGAAATAGAAATGACAGACGTTATAAGAATGCATTAACTTCACGAGTGCATGAAAGCTTAAGTAAAAGGTTGAGGATATAATCTCTAAGTCTCTCCGTAGTATGTGGCACTGCCATCACCAATGCACGAACAACAGCTAGTGTAGCTTCATGTGATCCATCCTCAAGAAAAGCATCCATTTGAACACGTATTTTGTCAACAATCTAACAAGAAAATTACAAGAGCCAGTCTCATTAAAGCCTCTACATCAACAGAATATGAATGAAACTAGATGTTTAAACAGAAACATTTCCATACCGCATCATTTTTAAACTGCTGTGCTACAGCTCCGAAAGCATCAATGCTGGCATATTTCACTTTCAAGTTTTGGTCAGAACCAAGAGTTACAAGAGCAGGCAAAACATGAGTTGACGCGACCTTGGCGTCAATACATGGAACCTGGTGAAGTTTCAAGTATGATACAAAGAATGTTATAAGAAATGCTTGATTAGTTAAACTTAAACGGCTCGAGAACTTTCAAAGGTCTTACAATGACTTTGAAAAGATTAGCAGCAGTAGTCTTCATGTTTATGTCAGAACTCACAACCATTTCCCAGAGGATGTTAAAAATCATATTGTGATGTTCATCAAAGGTGCTGCAGAAAAACATAATCTAGTCATCATCCAAGGAGCTCAAGCACAGGAATGTAATGCTTAAATTACTGAATGGCACAAACCAAAGAAAGCGAACAGAATTGAAAATCTCGCGCTTCACTGGCTGACTCTCTCGTTCTGAAGTTTCAATCAAGAGATTTCTCAGGTACTCTGTCAATAGTTCATGCTTTCTAGGAGATCCTAGAACACCTGCCAGCAGAAGAGGCAGGACACAAATCGCAGCAAGTCTTTCAGCTACTGCCGTTTTTGGTTTTAAACCTGTTAAAGAGTGAATCATAACCAATTTGATAAGGTTTAAACATGATTTATCGCGTAAAGGTTAATGATTAAGAAGTTTTTAACTCATTACCTCTTATTCTTGATTGGCCAGTTGCAGGAAAATATGACAAATCACCATTGTCACCAACTGCTACCAAAAATATAGGTAGCATGATGTGTGTCAGGTAAGGTTCCCCAAGCAGGTCCGAAACTGCCAATAAAAACTGCATTGCCAAATTAAAAGATGAATTTGGGAAACAAGGAAGCATTTTCAAACCTAAAGCACCAAAACTCATGTCGAAGAATTCAACCTACCTGTGTGATTCGATTCCTCAAATTATCTTCCTTCTGAGGTAATAGAGAGGCCAGTTCAATCAATGATGAAAAGCAGTCAATATGCAACCATTCGAAAGAAGGCCAATCCATCTTTCCTCTGCATATACAATTCAAATATATTGCAAGTATTAGCTATACATAGTGAGAGAACCTTAGCAGAAGAAAGTAAACATATATGGGTTAACAACACTGGTAAAAGAGGACATTACCCTGCATACTGTTCAAGCAGTGAAGTAGAAAACAGCAGTGCTTCATCATCTGAAATCAAAGGGAATGGACAGGTCTCAATAGCTTTCTTACGCACAAATGGAAGCAACTCTATTAGTAAGCGCAGCAAAACGTCTATGTTCCACCGCTCTCTCTCCCCCAAAGCACGAAGGTGTGACTCAACAGAACCTTCAACCCCTGAAAGAGGTTGACAGCGCTGGAAGAAAAAATATAATGTATCAGATCTATGTTTAAGACAAGTTACTGTCTTACTGAGAACTAAGCAAATATAGATTATAGACTACATACCTGACCAGAGCCCAGTGCATGAGATAATAAAACTTGTAGCAAATGATCCAATTCCTTTCCCCAGTTTACTAAAGCTGGAACAACTTCCTTGATTGTTGTATCCACTACCACACCAGAGGGATCACAGACCAATTGAAACATCATCTCCTCGACCTTTACACATAAAAAAGAGAGGAAGAGGAATTAGAGAAACTCCATTTATGTCTATCTTATCATTTAATCGGCTTGGGCAATCACATTAAGACCAGGGGAAAATTCTTCATTCCTAGAACAAGGAGCTTATTTTGTAGGATATTCTGATTGTCCGTGATTGCCTCAAAACTTATAAAGGGAGGCTGACCTTGAAATATTTGTCCACATTTGGGAAGAGAGGCAGCAGCAACGCCAAGTTATGAGCAGCAGCCTCCCGAACGACTGTTGCAGAATCCTCGATCAACTGTTGAACAATAGACAAGATAAGAGAATCTCGAATCTCAGGGCGCACGAATTCAGCAAGCTCTCCGCATGATTGAGCAACTAGCAAGCGGCGCTCCTCATACATGTGATTGATCTACATATCAAAATATAACACTCAAGGCGCAGTTGCAAGAATTGATGGGATATATGACATCATAAGAGCATCCTGCAGAGTAGTAATAAATTTTACCTGTTCCCAACACTGAGGAAGTAGTTCAGTTTCCGTTCTCATCTCTCCAACATTTCTGGCAAGAGTGACACAAGCCTAAACGTGATAAAAAAGTTTTGGTGGAATGCTCAACTTTTCGAAGAAAATCTAGCATGAAACAATAGATTCGACAATCTTACATCCATTATAATCCGTCTCTGTTCTTCATCGGGACGCTTGATTAAGTTGAATAATGTATGGGTCAAGGAGTCCCGTGTATTGCTATCTGGGTGGCGCTCAATTGCGCACATTATAAGTGGAAGAAGCTCCTGCAGAGACCACCAATCAAATAGAACAACGGAATTAGTCTAAAAGTTTGTAAAACTACTTATGGTTGCTGAAGAGTATCTGGAAGCAGTTGAAAAAGTTTGTGGAAGTTGAAGATATGGTGGGATAATTGTAGTCTATTTGAAGATTTAAGTGTTTGGTGAATGGAAAGTGAGTTTTTCAGTGAAACCCATCAAGCACTTAATTAAAATAATGTTCTTGAAGAATCTTTTTGAGATCATGTTTTCCGAGGAAAAAAAAAAAGAAAAAAAAGCCTACCAAATAAGGTAAGATCATCAGAATTAAGAACCATAATTTTGAAAAATATCAAATGGAAAACACACCTCTCTGTGGTTGATCAAAACATAAGGTACAATTTTCGGCAATGCATCTGAGAGGATCTGAATAGTCCCCAAACCCTGCGAAATTCAAAAATAAATCTAGTATAATTGCCAAGCAAAAATGTTACCGAGTAAGGGCTACCATATGTACGTCTGAGAGAGAGCTTACAATCTTTTCAGCATTTGCTTCGACCAATAGATTGTCTGGTTTCAAGATTAGTCCTTTAGTAATTGAAGGTAGCTCACCATTTTGTTCGAGTACTTTTTCAGCTTTCTCAACAATGTCATTATCATTTGAAGCTTCTACTACTTCCTCAGGTTCGGTAATTGTGTCAGAAGAGGCTTGAGCCATCGACTGAGAATTGGCAGTTCCTAAATTCCCAGAAGGGACACCAGCTGAATCGTCAAAGACATTATGTTCACTTGATTCTCCAACTTCATTTTCAGGACCTGTAGTTCTAGTTTCTTCGTTGATATTTTCAATAGACTCGGTATTCAAAGAATCTGTTGCCAGTTTCAACCTCTGGATTTCATTCTGTAGAAACTTTATCTCTTCCTTGTAACTATCCACTGATGGTGGGTCAACAGCTTCAGAATCGCTAGTTACAAAATTGCGAGCAGAACGAGCACCCTCTATATGCATTTTTAATGAAGTTATTTCAGCTCTGCATTCATTCAATTCTTGTCTTTGCCTTTCTAGAGACTGCTTCAAGCTCTGAACCTAAAGTACAATCACTCAAGTATGAGGTATGTGCATGCTACACAGGAAAATTCTTGTTAAACATAGTACACATCAAAGAAACTACCAGAATCTCCTTGTCCTTCATTTCCTTCTGCAATGCCTCTAAGGATTTTGTTAATACTGTGACTTGGGCATCTGCTGTATCTTTACTCCTAAGCAAGGACTGCTTTTCATTTTTCAGCTTGTCATTTTCTTTCACCAAAGACTCGTTTTCTCTAAGCATAGCAATTTTTTCCTGCAAAAAATGAAAAGCATTCTTTTTCATAAATGGCACACCACAAAAAAAAGCACCACCCTTAGATATTCACAGTTTTCAGTAAGTAATGTGAGAACTTAGATCTTGTCTGTTTCGTATTCAACTGCTACCACAAGCTTTAAGAAAATTAATAGAAAAGCATCAAGCAAAACATCCTTATTCAGAAGAGCAGTCATAATTGTGCACATCTTATGCAAAATAAATGTTTAACTTTTATGTTTATCTAGAGGGGGTGACTCATCTCTCTAAGATCCCAACACTCATAAAAGTTTTTAGGCGATCTATCCAACATAAATCTGGAGCTAATCAGGTAGGTTAGGCGGTTTGATTCACACGGTAAATTAGCCTACGATACGGCAATGCGAATTGTAATCAATTGATTTTACAAGCCTAGTTATTCATGAATCATGTAGAGGAGAACTTAATCCTAGCAGGTGGATTCAAATATTAGTAATTAATTTAAGTGATGATGATGTTAGGTGGTTTGAATTGGTAGAGAGGAGCGGAACAGAGTGAAAGCAGGATGTGGATGTGTGAGGTACTTGTCAAAGGTTAAGAAGGCTTTGGCTCGACTTGTATTAGCTGGTGAAGGGACAGCTGTATGCATATATAGACTTAACATAACTTCAACTCATGGTATATATTATAACAGTTGAAACCATAGAAGGAAAAAACACAACAGCAATGTTACCAAAATTTGAAACCGATGTAGATTTCAGGGAAGTAGCAGATAAGATTCAAAAGTTCATTAGGAAAAGCCCATGGTAATGAACAGAAGTAATGCTAGTCACACTTAAAATCTGCCCAATTGAAGCTAGAATAGTGGAAAATAGAACATTATGGTGACGTAATTGTAGTGAATGAAAAATCACCGAATAAATGAGTATAATTTCACAGCAATTGTCTACACTCTACGGAAGATTTGGGAACCAGTCATCAATAGTCCCAGATGCTACTACCTTGCAGAGATGGGCTCAAGAATCATGGATGATGCAGCCTGGAATTTACTTTGCAGAAATAAACTGGAGGACTTGATTGAATTTCCATCTAGGAAGAAGTGGAGAGGATTAAGATGGGTGAGTGGTCCTATAGAGGTCAATATTATCGGTAGAAAGCTGGTTATGTAAACAGCCTGCTGAATTGGAATCCAAACACATTTGGATGAGCTTAGTGGGATTACCTCCTCAAAAGTGGCCCGAAAATGCATTTAAAACAAGAGACTCAGTGGATTCGTAATTCAAAAATATAATAAAAAGGAAAAAGAAAGAGAAGTCATAAGTATTGGACAAATCTTAAATCTGAAGGCATACAAGTTTGACATCAAACGTTATTCAAACAACTCTAATAGCAGATTGGGAAAAATAGAAATGCAAACAAAATCAGTCCGTGGTGAAAGTAAGGCATGAACTGGCCATGAGGAACAAAGAACAAAGAAGCACGTTCATAAACAAACCAGGACTTGCAGGGGAATATTCATACCTAATGCACTATATAATAACTGGGTGGACATAATGTTCCTTCCCGAATTAAATCACGAGAAACTGAGAATCATAATAGCAGGAAGAAGGAAGAATAAGTATATGACTTAGACTAGCTTGACTGTAAAAGACAACAAGTTATCCACATATGACATGAAATATTGATTTCCAACAGGCAATCAGTGGCAAGCTTACATGTGGTAAAACTTGTCCATATTATCAACTGTTCAGGAAGTACCTCAGCAGCCTCTGAGGTGGTAGAAAGGTACTGGTAATAGTAATGGCGCAAAGCATCGGGAACACATGCAGAGGAATTCTGCTGACCATCTAGGTCTTGATCAGTAACCTGTCATACATATCAAAGTAATTATGAAGACTTCTAAAATGACATGTTCAAATAGTGCACATGATCAGATGCATGTGTCACACCCATTAGTCATTTCATGGTTAACGCCTCTGTCTAGTAAGTGGAGAAATTAAGATGAGTGGTGAGTACTTTTTTTCCTTTTGGTGGGATATAGGTGACACCCATTAGAAAATATGTTATAAACATGTTACTATATAGGTCTTGATCAGTAACCTGTCATACATAACACCAACTGTTTTACCTTCCTTTCTGGGCATTAGAACATAGCAAGTGTAAACACATTCATTTACCTTTAATAGAAACCTGGAGTCCCATAGGAGCAAAGAGCACTTTTATATAGGTAAACTAATACTGATAAAGGTGAAAACTTCAATATCTGAGAGGAGCTCTCAATGAATTCTACCCATTTATCTATACAAGTTGGACTATCATGTGTGCTCCACAATAAACCTAATGGAAATCTGATCTGCTGAATTTTAGGGCAGGCCCCTTGGGATATAGGGTACCGCAAACTTAATCCTGTCCCTTTAAGAAAACTAGCAGTCCCATAGGAGCACTTTTATATGGGTAAACATTTCGTTAGAAGGGCAAAATTTTCTATATCTGAGAGGAGTTTCCAATAAAGTCTACCCAATTAAATATACATGTTGGAATATCATGTGCGCTCCAAAACAAACCTAAATGAAATCTAGTCTGCTGAATTTTAGCGGAGGCCCCTAGGGATATAGCAAATCATACTGAAGGTCTAATGGAAAGAGGCCGTATTACTTGAAGGTCTACCAAGAATATGTAATTGGGTTAATCATATCTTGATCAATTATGGTTTGATCTGTACATGTAGAGTTTATCATGGACGTCGACTGCAACATATATGTTTAACATAAATGAAGCTCCAAATCTTTTAGGTCCTCTGCAGTTGGTAAAAAAAACAGATGGAAGTAGGAACAAGAAGATATAGAAAGCTAGAAAATAGAACTGTGACACAATGTAGATAAAATGCAATTCTCCTTCAGTCGTGTGATGAACATCAACAAATAAGCAAGTTGCCTTCATATCAATTACCTCCTCCAAGAATGTCATGGCAGTCAAGCGATATCCTCCTAATAATAAATACTCCTTTACAGCATAGTTCAAATCCCTCCGCTCATTATCCTTCAAAGGACCCAAATCAGAGAAAGAACCTTCCCTCTTCTCCTGCTGAACGACAGTCCCATGGTTTTCAGAAGCATTTATTTTTGGATCTGCACAAGGAAGAAACAGATACATCAACATATACGAAATAACCGTATTCAATCAAACAAACTGTTACTCATATCTAAAGCAGAATCACCAGTCCTTCAGATCTGCTCAGACGTTACAAGCCTATAATTTATCCTGACATCAATTCTTTTGATGAATGTTTTTTTTTAATGAAAAATCCTGACATCAATTCTAAATACCTGATGATACAACCTCAGTGAAAATAGAATATTACAGACTAAACTATGATTCCGAGTTCCAATAGCATTATTTGGATGAATGAGATAAAGCTGACGAAGTTAGAATCATAAGGCGCAACAAAATGCAAAAGAGTTTCATGGATATACCACTTATTTGACGAGGAAGAGTCTGAACTTTCTTTTGCAACTCAGCCTTGAGTTGCGAAATGTCCTCTTGAGCTAAACGAAACTCATATTCACAGACAGCCAGCTTTTCTTCCAAGGCTTCTTTTTCTTCAAGCAGGCTTTGGGGATCTGCAACTGCTTTGATAAATAAATAGCTATTATTCACGGAAGATAGATTAAACGAAGTCAGCAAATAATAGCTGATTAACACAGTGGTAAGTCAAATAATCAGACAATAATTCGTCCTGTATAACGAACTCGGGACCATGAGAACTGCAGAAGTTAAGTGAAGTTTTTTTGTTACTACTGAACACTGTCAATGATTAAGAATAACAAAAGACTTGAGATTCTATACAGCATCAGTGAAGTGCAACTACTCCAAATTAACATAAACCCTCCCCCTTTCCTTTTTCTCTGAAGTGGAAAATGGCGGCTAAACCTCGAGAGATGGTCTAAAGACCAATTTGTAATATACTAATCTCTGTGGTTGAATTAGACGAATTAGACAGGGTAAACCGCTGGTTGCAAATGGATAAAAATCTCATGTAACACTGTTTAACTAAATCTGTGTATTCCAAAATGCCTGCATCATCTAAGTCCTGGTCACACAACTTTATTGCAAAAGAGTCGGTTGGCTTAACTCAATTAAATGGTATATGACACCAGTTGCAGGTCACTCTTCTCATACACAGAAGATGGTACCTTATTTTTTATACCAGCATACACATTTTCTGAGTTAATCATTAGTTCTTACCATTAGGAACTCCAGTAGAAGACAAAGCTCATATTTTAAACAAACCTCAAGGTTACAAATGGCTCAGTCACGTGTAACTTGAGGTTTTCTTCTACCAAGTCCGAGGCAAACACTAATCTTCTAATTTTCTAATATTGTTCAAAGTGCTGAATTTGGAGATTTGATGATCAGGCTGTATATTTGCTGATTAATATACCTCCATAATTTTCTGTCCAACGTGGCAATTGACCAATCCTCAATCATTCTTCCACACATTAATTTAGAAAGTTCTCCATCACAAAGTTATAGATTTGATTGTACATAATAACATAAAGAAAATGTCTATTATAATTTGTAGCCTTCAATTTCAAAGAAAAATGCACATGAATAAGTTTCTCTCTTTTCTTTCTCTTTTTTTTTTTTTTTTTTTTTTTTTTTTTTTGGGGGGGGGGGGGGGGGGGGGGGGGGAAGGGGGAGGGAGGAGTGACTGATTACCAAGAGTTATAGAAGGAAATAGCAACTATGCAATGAAATTTTAATAAATTACTAAGCCTACTGCTCCACAAAATCCAAATAGTCTTTCAGTCACAAAGCACTAGTGCTCACAACAGAAAAGGCCAAATCATACACATGAGAATAGTTTCTCTATGTTTCAGTTAAAAGGGAAATATCCAACGAATATTATACACAAAATAACAAACACATTTGAAGGATATTTCACTGCAGAAAGCTATTGAGAAGCAACATAACAAGGACATAAATCCATCTGCTCCAACCTTGATAGGCAGGTTTACCCAGCCACCTATACCTGTGGGCCGTAGCAATTTGCCCAAAATTTAGTCGAGGTATCCACAATCTCACGGTTCTGTATTAGCAATAGGCACAGTGATGTTATCATTGTCCATTCCGACCGGGGTCAGAATTTCTTCAAATATGTACTTGAATTCATTCGAGATGTGAGTAGAACAAGCTAACCAGATCATCAACGTCATAAATATGACAAAGCACCGAGGAAGTATATAGTTAATGTAAAAGGAAAAGGGACCTCAGCTCAAGAGCAGAACAATCACTGAAATTGGAAAGACTACTGTGCTAAACTGTTTTACCATGATATATAGAAAACCTTAACTGAATAAATGATGTTAATGGCACGGACAACCCCATGCAAGCTCCTCTTTTTCTTGCTAAAGCCCTCGTATTAACTTTTATGTAAATCATTTCCATCAACACCGTGTAGTTGACACTAACGATAACCACAGTGACCTTTGCATTAGCAACTGAGTTCTATCACCTCATTTATACAAGTATTATGCTAAATGTCTAACTCAAGCCAAGCAGACCAAGATTCTAGCAGAATCGAACATGTTTCAACATTCATAATAACAAAATTCACATAGAAAAATAAATTATTCATCCAAATTCATATGACACACTTACTCTAGTAATCCGAAACATTCAATATTTGATCGAGGATGAATGAGTCTTTTACAGTTTTACATAGAACTTTCATCATGTATACTCCTTTAGCTCTTATATTCCATTAGATTCCTCAGTCAGTAATTTACATAATCCCACACTATACGAGTACAACGCTGACATTTTACCTTTTAGTCTGGCAAAATACCAGCGCCGTATGATGTTCACCAGAAGTCATATCTCTATTCTAACTCAACCTCAGAACCTAATTTTAACTTATTGATTCACTCGGCTCTAGTTGATTTCGCATTATAAAAACTTTATACTAGCAAATCATTGCAAATGCACAAAATGTGCAATTATAGACACGATGTTAACCAAACTACAACAACATACCAAGTGTGATCCCACAAGTATAACCGAAGTATAAATAAAATAAAATACTAACTCAACCTCAGAACCTAATTTTAACCGATTGATTCACTCAGGCTCTAGTTGATATAGTGTAATTAAAAACTTATACTAGCAATACATTGCAAATACACAAAATGTGCATTTATAGTTATGATATTAACCGAACTACAACAACAACATACCTAGTGTGATGTCACAAGTAAGTAAAAATAAAATACTAGTAACTCAATTAAAACAGCGTTACACATTAAAAATCAATAGCAATTAATAGAGTGGATTAATTGCTAACCTTTAAGAGAATTAAAACGAGAGATCTGATCAGGAGGGAATTGTGAAGGATCGGAAAAGAATTGTTTAAGACGAATTGCTTGATCGTCACGCCCATCATCGAGTAGCTCGTGAAGAAGTTCAAATGCTGTTAATATGTAATTTTCTTCTAATAGAAAATTAACTACGCAATTGCATAGCGACGATTTCTCCACATCCATTTGTTGATCTCCGTTTTCAACTGTACATCAACATTTTGACGGATCAATAAAACTTGTTTGTGTTATTTAATTGTTCATAAGTTTTGAAATTTCGTTACTTAAATTATTCACAAATTGTTAACGGTGCGAGAAATTGTGGAAAGAGATTTTGGAAGGAGAAGGGGCGGGGGTGGGGGGTTGGTTTAGAATTTAGTGTTGCGCGCGAGTGCGACTATTGGGTTCGATCTAACATGGTGAAAAGTCACGTGATTTGTCTAGAGATCTACTCCCTCCGTCCCAATTTATGTGGCACCATTTGACCGGGCACGGAGTTTAAGAAAATAGAGGTTGACCTTGTTAAGTATCAATTTTACCCTTGAAAAAGTAAGAGAGAGAAGATTTGAGTAATAAAAAAGTTGTTGGTAGGCTAAAAGTATGTAGGGCCCAACAAGGGTAAAATGGAAATGATACATTAAATAGTTGTCAAATAAGGAAATGTGCCATTTATTTTGGGACAAACAAAAAAGGAAATGGTGCCACATAAATTGGGACGGAGGGAGTAGTAGTTATGGGAAATAGCATTTCATCAGATCTGCTGCACTCTCATATGTCAACAGTCAACGTTTTCTCAAAATATAATAAAGCAACTACTAGTCTACTAGTATTAGCTTGGTAATTAGAATTCAACAATCTTGTAAATACTCTCTCCATTCTTTTTTACTTGTCATGTTTTATTTTTTCACACCTATTAAGAAATTATAAAAAAAAATTGAAAATTTTACTAGCTTATTCTTATTAATTATGCTTTGAATATTTAAATTTAACTATAATTTGAGGTATAGTTATTTAACGAAATGGATATAATTATAAAAAATATTATTAAATAACTCTTGATTTATTGAGAATCACAAATGAAAATAGAAAAAGAACCTTATAAATTGGACAATCAAAAATGGACGGAAGAAGTAGTACTTAAATAAAAAAAAATTAATTTATTTTAGCACCTGGATGTGCATTATAGATATGTCATGTATAAGTGGTTGGTGGTGATTTCTGATGGTGGTGATGGTTGGAGGTGACATTAGTCGATGCTGATAAGCCTGTCACTGGAAACAATTAGTGGTGGGTAAAAATTTACTGGCACCGGGTGTAGGTAGTTGGTGGTGATCGCTAGCTAGGAGCATAGCCACCTTGTGTGAAGGAGAACCTCATTCATCGAATAATTACTATATCCAGGAAGGATAAAAATAATACTTTTTTAGATAAATTAATTAAATCCCTTAATATATATTCATATTTCACTTATGTCCTTATTTATAATTTTGGTTCCCTTTTTCAAGTTCTAGTTCCACCACTATGGCTAGCTATGGAAACGGTTGGTGTGGTAATGGTGGAAGATGGTAGTTCTGCTTCAGAATTCGGATGATGGTTGACGGTAGGGGTAGGGGTCACTGGTGGTTGAATGATGGTGACAAACGATATGATGATAGTAAATAAAGTAGTGATTAGTTGTCACTTTATGAGAAGCTCTAAATGAACTAACATTCTAATGATTTTAGAAAATTTTATGAATTGAATTTACTCAGAGCTAATAAGTAGTAGTAAAAGAACATAAAACAAAATACACTTAATTGATTGAGATTTAATAGGGATTAATCAATAGAAGGAGGATACTCATGTGGAACATGTCCACATGTCCCACTTCAATTGCTGAATAGAGTCTTTAACTAGTATTATTTGTAATGAGCTAAAAGATGATTTTCCTTTTTGATTTATCTTTCAGCCGGTGGAATAATAAAGCACCAAGAAAGTATATGCAGCAAGAATCAGCTAAAACATATACTTATCAATTGAGGGACACCCACTCTTTTGCAACGTTAGTTTTGCTGCTTACAATTGATACTTTCGCGTAGCATTTTATTTTTTTATTTTTTTTCTCGTCTGTTTGGCTTTAATGAGGCAAGAATGTCATTGGGCAAATTAAACTTTGGCTAGCACGTCGAATTGGTGTATAGTTGAGTATCATTGTTTTCCATGTGGTTTAGGATTTAACGACGTGGCAACTCATGCACCTTTGAGGATTAGGCTAGTAGCGATTTCACCTGTTCTGTCCTCAAAGTTGGTCCCTACTTCTTATATACCGCCAAACTTCTTACTTGTGTAATTTGTTTTCACAAACTGTTGAATTCTTCAACTCTTTTGATAAATATTCATCACTTCTGAAAGTTTCTGACAGCACCTATTCTTGTGGACTTTTGACGTGCAACAAGGCAGAGCTGACTAAATGACAAAACAAACTCATACATAAAACTATTTTCACAGTTTTAATATTATAGCAAAAACTAAAAGAAGTTTCCGCCGACATTCAAATGGATATTGCATTCACTACCCTTTACCTTTTGGGTTAAAAGGGGTTTTAAGGAACATAACAAAGTGTGCGCACAGAATGTTTGCACCTATTTTATTCCTCACCTAACTATGGTTAGTTTTTATATATTTTCACCATATTATATCACTTAAGCACACTAAATTAATTAGATTTGATGCAAACACCCGGATAAGTATTTACCTGAACAAAAAGCGAAAAACAGATGAGTATCATTTTGTGCAAGTTGACTTGTAGTTGTGGACTTGTGGTCCCTCATTTAGGAAAGACCAGATAACCAATTTTTGCTTGTAAATAGTAGCCAATCATCAACAGCTTTATCCCTCTTCTACTTATTTTTCCCCTTACAATTCTTGGTTTTTTTGAGGAGCTCCTAAGACATACTCCAACTGGCAATTCCAACAATATCATAGTGAGCCATTTCTAATTTTTCATCAACTATTACCAGATAAACATACTATAATATTACTCCTCTCATTCTGAGTTTTTTATTTCAACAGCCTTAGCAACAAAGCTGATTACATAGCCAGAGTTCTCTTCTGATGCTAATTGAAGAGCAGTTGAAAAGAGGAGAAGAATTTCATGGAAGAGAGCTTAGGGTCAGTTAAAGCAGCCATTAATTTGTATAAAGGAAAGGTTCTTGAAGGAAATTCTGCTCTAAAGCAATCAATTATGAAGTCTTACGAGGTATACTACGTATTTTCACCCTCTTTAATTCACCATTCACTATAATGTATGAGAATAAATTTGCATCATATGAGTCTTTCTTGGTGAACTAACCTTAGTATTGCATATTTGATCAGAAGCCAAATCCAAGAACCAGCCAACTTCACATGGCAAGAAGGGACGTTGGACGATTCGGTGAGAGCACAAGAGCTGCAGATACAGAAAAAGCTCAAGCAGAATCTGAGCTTTTGGATGCGAAAAAGATGGTGAATGAGCTAACTTCAAAGATAGATGAGTTAAATTCAAGATTAAATCTCCGGAATCAAGACTTAGAGAAACTGAAGTCAAGAGGTGGAAAATGGGGAATGGCTAAGACTCAGCATTCCGGAGAACTGACAGAGTTGGGGTATGCGAAAGAACAATTGAGTAAGCTTAAACAAGATATGGCTTCCATCTTGGAAGCAAAAAGAAGAGCAGAGCAAGAAATAGAAACTTCTTGTTTGAAAATGCAATCATTTTCAAGCAAAGTAGAAGCATTAAGGAAGGAGGTTGAAGAACTCAATGAAGAACTTGTGTTAGTTGAGTTGGCTCGAATAGAGGCCGTTAAAGAACTTAGAGCAATTGAAGCTCAAAGAAGGGAAGATGCAGAGAAACATTCAGCAGCAATGGAAGAATACAGGAAGAAAATGAATGACATGGTCCAAGAAGTTCAGAGCTCAAAAGAGCTACAAGAAAAGCTGGCCTCGACGAATTCAGATGTCCAAGTTTTGGAAAGTGAACTGAAGCAAGTTAAGGAAATGGACAGAAGGATTAAGAAAACGGAGAAGTTAAGATTTGAGACTGATTTTCTGGACAAAGACTTAATTTTGTTGCATTCACTGAAAGAGGACTTGGAGAAGGCAAAAGAGGAATTAGCTTCCACTAAAGGAAAGAGCTTTCAGATCATGGCTTCAATGGACATCCTGAGGAAGGAGCTCCAACGCATCCATGAAGAATCAGCTCGACTAACAAAAAAAGGAAACAAGGCAGACTTGACAATTCAGAACCTTAATGCGAAGCTTCTGAGGGCAAAATCCAAATTGGAAGCTGTATCGGACAATGAAGGGAAAGCAAGCTCTATTGTTTTAAGTTTATCCATCAGTCTTGAACAGTTGCAAAATGAAGCTGAGGAAGCCGAGAAAGAAAGGGTGACTGCCACTGAGGAAGCTGCAAAAGTCAAGGAACAAATTCAGAAATCAGAATCTGAAACAGACTTGGCCGAGGAAAGATGGGAAGCAGCAATAAAAGAACTTGAAGCCATTAAATCATCGGAAGCTACTGTTCTAAACAATCTAAAAAGGCTTGTCGAGCTTACCATCAAAAGTAGAGCATCAGCTTCGAAGGGCAGCTCCACAATAACTATATCAAGATTTGAGTACGAGTACTTAACAGGACGTGCAGCAAAGGCTGTTGAAATTGCTGATAAAAAAGTTGCAGCAGCTCAGGCTTGGGTAAAAGCTTTGCAAGCCAGTGAAAAGGAGATCTCAATGAAGACTGAGGCCATCAGAGAGGAAATCCAAGAGCTGAAGATGGAAGAAGAGCAAAGCGGCCTGAAAATGGAGCATTCAGCTTCTGCAAAGATGATCAATATGGAGTTGGCAAAGTGGGAGGAGATGAATGAAAAGGACCTGGAACAATCTCAGAACAGTTTACGTAGAAAATCCACGTCAATAAGTGGGAAAGTGACACCAGCAGGACGAGCTAAGTTCAGAAACTCAATGTCTCCTGCACCTCGAACACCTAGAGTGGCTTCCTTTGCGGTTAGGAGAAGAAGAAAGGTAATTCCAAACATAGCCAAGTTATTTAATAGCAAGAGCAATGATGAGAATCTGTAGTCTATATTATTGCAGCTGCAGAAACTTGCCAAAGTATTCTGATGGACTGAGATTGTGTCCCACAAAATCCCAGTGTTAAGTCTCTGAATGTCTTCTTTGATGGATGGCTTGTTCATCCATAATTTGTTTAGTTAGCGTGTTAATAAAAAAGGCCGCTTGAGGAAATTTACATGCGAAAACCCTTAGAGAATGTACTCCAAGACAATGACTAACAAAATTGTTTGTTTGCAATATACAAGAGAGATTGTTTTTTTAAAACGGTAACAGAGACACAAGAAAGATTGCTTGCTTGCAATCTTGCAAGTACACAATCATTCTTGCCTCATACACCCTTGAATATACTTCTGATATATACATGCCCTCTTGTACTCATGATACTCTGCACAACAAAATTTACTTCAATAGGAGGGTTTCAGATAAGATTTAATCAAACCATGCTTCGTGTGGAATCAGTAGTCTTGTCCAGAAGGCAAGACTCTCATAGCAGGGTGCTCCAAAATGCACCCCAGGGAGAGAGAGAGATCCACAAGTAGATTTTTTCAATTCCCAAGGCATGAAAAATAAGGTTTTAAATGCAACAGTTCCATCTCCATGCCTGTTGGCGCTTGTAGATAAGGAGTCCCTTGGGCGTTTCAAGAGCAATCAGCTTTTAAGTTCTGGACTTCAGAATAGTATTATTTGGGTTTTGTGCTGAATCTATCGAAACATCCAACTTATAAAAAAAAACGATAAACACTTAAAAAGAATGATAAAAGCAGTGCAACGGCATGCTTGAATAAGAGCGACATTTTAATGATCAACTCCACGTAAAACTGCTCAACAGTCTCAGCCTTTTTAAGGACATCAATACAAATGACTATTCACTAAGCAAGCAGCATCAAAGAGACACTAACAGAATAAACAAATAAATTTCTGATGGAAAAAGACAAACACACTGTTATTTATCAAATATATCATGACACATTACAAACCAAAAGAACTACTTTTCAGTTTTCACCAGTCAACACTATCAACTTTCCCTTCATTTTTTTGGATGGGGTTGTGCTTGGAGTATAGGGAGGTTCTACCGAATATTAAATAAGGAGACAAACAAATTGCACAAAGAAAAACTTATGGTTTATGTGCCTCAAACGAGATGAAAGAATAAAAATTAAAATTTGTGAACTATAAGAGACGATGAACCACTGTCAAAACTTTAGATCTTCTTTTTAGCTTTTGCAGCCTCACTGAGGATGTGATGGTGCCTGGTTCATTACACTGTTATTGTGCAGCTGCAATGAAGACTCTGATAGTAATACTGTTGCCCCCTTTGTAATGGTTTGGCACTGGGAAACGAAGGCAGGTGGAGGCGGCTGAGATTTATATATCTGACTGTATGCAAGATCCTCCTCAAACTCACTTGCATCATTTGCAGCAGGAATTGATGCAGTTAAGATAGGTTGGGAACTAAGCTGTTGCTCGGCCAGGGCATTATAGTGTTGCTGAGACTGAGAAGGTGCACTAACTGGTGGTGGTGCTGCTGGAACTGTCGTATAAACTTTAGAACCCGACTCAGGTACTGATTGTGTTGTCATAACCTCCTTATAAGCTATTGTTGGAGGGGTCACGACACCTTGTGGATGCAATGGGGGCCGATTGGAGGCAATGACAGCTGTATGATTAATGTTGGGCTGCACTGACATACTGTGAGATTGCATTGGATGCACGGGAACTAAGTATATTGGGTATTGTTGATTCAATGGATAAGGACTTTGTTGTGGCTGCTGCATGGGAACCTGATAAAATGGATAACAGGATGAAACTGGCATCGGACCGCCAGGATAGTGAGGTACATAACAGGCACCACCATGAACATATTGCATGCCATGTTGAGGCTGCTTCCCATCCAATGCCTGAGGTAATTGATAACCAGGAACCTGAACCATGTTTGGCGCCTGAATGATAGAGGGATTTGCCATGGAGCCATCTGCTTCGATGAGACTGTGTGAAGCCATACTGGACACTACTTGAACAAGTGGCTCTTGGTGAGTTACAACTTTAGGTTGAAACCCAGAACTTCCAACAGTATTATCACTGTGCAAATCAATCATAGACAAAGGCCCATGAGTATAGATTTAGAGGCGACAAGTATAACCGAAGGTAAAGAACCAGATCAAATAAAAAGCATGCATTAGTGTTAGGCTCCAAGTGATCTAACTTCCGAATTGTTAGGCTCCGAGTGATCTAACTTCCGAATTAGAAACTATTACGTTCTCCTACATTAGTCTATTCCCAGCAAACAATCAATTAAAAAAGCCAACACTAAACTTGAGCAAATAGATTTGAAAGCTCAAGAAACCATTACAAGTCTCTCTCCAGGAGTAATAAAGAGGAAACGATCAAAGACTTAAGTGAATAAATTGAATTTAAGCAATCCAGGGAAGAGCAGACCATAAACCCATACAACTATGAGTATAATGTGCGGGTTAACCCTGCTATAATTCTGCTGTAGACAAAAGCCTAGTATTAAAGCGGGGAAAGTTAAAGGTTTCACCGTTATCAACAAAAACTCAGACAGCTATTGTAACAGCACAACCAGATGGACCTTTTTTCCGAGCATTCTTGTAAGTCAATAATATAAACCAATATGTCTTTCAACACCTAACCACCCTCTCTTCTATTGTCACGGGGAACTCAACTAAAACAAGAGTACTTATAATTGGGCACAGAATTCAGCTCATCCGAGCAGTAAGTCAACCAAAGATCTAAACTTTCTTAACCAACCTAATCATAATAACTCCAATATCATAACAAGAATCAATACAGTAACATCGAAAAGAAACAAGACAATTAACAGGGAACTTTTCACAGCCCGAACACAGGCTAGGCCGCTTAATTAGCCATTATTTCTATATTCCTTGTATAATCTATGTATAATAAGCGTATAATCTATGTATAATAAGTGTATAAGCTATGTATATTCCATGTACATTCTGTGTCCAAGAAGCGTATAATCTATGTATATTCCATGAATAATCAAGCATAATAAGCGTATGATCTATGCATCCTTACTAGAGCCGCTATTTTTATAAAGTTCCCAAACAAATTACCTCTCTACTGAAGGTGATGAAGGCACTTTAACTCTTTTATCCAGCAATCCACCATCCTCAGATTGAACACCAATAGCAGGCAAATTCGACATAGAAATGGACGAACTAGTCGACCCAAACGACGAACTTGTTTCCAAAACCATACTCTCAGGCACCCCTGATCCACCACCACTAACCCCTCCACTCCCATTTTCGCCCGACCCGCCCATATTATCAAACCCAATAAGCTCATTAACAAAACCCGAATCAGCACTCTGCCCTTTTCTAACAATTCTTGTATTATTCAAAGCATCATTAAACCAAGAATCAGCTTTATTAGAATCTAATAACAAAGCTGAGCCTAAAGATTCAGGCTTTAATGGAAATAAAAATAATCTAATACGTGCGGATGTACCAACCCTATCATGTTCCTCAAACATGTTAATTAAATCCTCATCTGTTGTTACTGAAATTAATGAATCTAATTCTTCATTAGGGAGTTGGTATTTTAAGTAAAATGGACGGTTGTTGTATAGGGTACGTGATAGGTGGGTGGTAAGGGAGGTGAGGGTTGCGGCGGTGGTGCGACGGTCAACGGCGACGACTCGGTTGTCTCCGCCTGCGTAACAGAGGGTCTTGTCGTGGGGGCGTTGGATTATGTGGCCCCCATAGCTGCATAAGAGGCGGAGTTTAGGGGTTGGGGTGGGGAGTGGGGGTAGGTCTAAGAGGGAGTCGGTTGTAGTGGTGGTTGACGGCGGAGCTGGTGGTGGTGGGTCCATTTTGGTGGCGGGGATCTGGGTTGTATATGGGGAGAGGAAATGTGTGGGGTTTTATTTTGGTGGTACCTTTTCGCTTTTTTTGGAAGAGTAAATCTATAAATAGTCTCCACCCGGATACTATACCCGCTTTGAGACTCCACTAATCTGAATTAATATGAGACGTTCTTAATATGAAGGTAAAAGCTCTATATCAAAAGTGATTTTGCTCTCTAAATTTGAACTCAAAATTTCTGATTAAGGATTGATAACTATTTACTAAGAAAACTTTCAATTTTGTAGTTCAAAATTAATATATGTATAATGTACTAAAATAACAAAATCAAAAAATTCAATGATATACTAAAATATTCTTTGAATTTGTGGTTTTAAACTTGTCGGATATGATTTTTGAATTGTCATTGTCAGCTTACTAAATATAAAAAGAAGCACATATTTTGGAACATACAAACAAAAAAAAATAAATCACTTAAATTAGAACGAGAGAGTGTATTTCACTATAATTTTTTGTGATCTCTATATATCTCTTGATAATAACGTTCAAACGCCAAATCAAAAATAAATGATCTAAAGGATAGGTGCTCCCCTCCAACTATCCGTCCGAAAGATTTAAGAAAATGAGAGTTGGAGTATAATAATAGAATACATTAGTCAATTAAGAAATAAACTTTGAAGTAGAGTATACTCCAAATGGAAAGCTACTTAAGATAATACATAGTATTTGATTTGTTTCATTTTGTTTTGAGGTTGGTTATTGTTTGAGAAGCTAAGGTCCGAACTCCATACATATTTGATAGTCTATTTGTATTTTATTTTATATACAATTTGACGTATGTTAAGATCAATTTTGTTTAATCAATTAAATACAAATCTTAATGTGGCTTAGGCATTTCTTTTTTAACAACTGTGAAGGCTTAGCTTGGAGGCAATCTCACCACAAACAAGGATGTCGTGGGTAGGTTAGGCCGTTAGGATGTAGGTTGGGGATGGAAAAAAGTTGGGGATAAAACAAATACTTAACTTTTTAATTACTATATCCTTGTCACTTTGTATGAAGATATTTGATTAAAGATGGAACTTAAAATACTACTACTAGTTAGTTGACTTTTATATTATATTAGTGGTTCTAAAAGAATACATTAAAAGCTGAACATTTTAGTTTGATAGAGAAAAAATTCAGCAAAGCTCAAAACTTAAATTATTTAACAAATTTAATTTATTAAAGGCCTTAAGATTTAATAGAAGTAGGATTGTGTTAACTGTCAAATATTTCAGAATGGAGCAAGTGTGATATCGTGTCATATAAATTGTAATCATCATATAAGAGGAACAATTAGTACTTTTCAAATTCCATGTCAAATTAAATGACATGAAAAATGATTATGGAGAACTAATGTCCAACAAGTAAAAAGAGAAAAGGGAAAAGTGAGTAATGGGTACAATGAAATGTGAGTTGGCATGCGCATTAGGTGGCAAATGCATGTGTGTTGGAGTAATAAACAGAGTTAAGAGTACGATGTCCAAATGTTTTTCCATTAAATAATAGGAGTACTACTACTAGGCAAAGAAATTAATTACTGCTAATAAAATATTTTATCTATCAGTTAAAATGATGAAACTACTACTAAGACAGGCTGACATGGCTGAAGGCCGACGTATTTATGGTGACATGGTTTACGCCTGCATACACATTGTTTATTGGCATCGGAAACTAACCCTCCACGTCTAATATTTGAACATGTCAATTCATTTAAATATTACCTTAGCATATAATATGTCAAGAGGGATTTATTTAGAACCCTATTATCTAACTGGACTTCTAGACGACTCAAAACGATATTGCCAATTGCTCCTTGTAAAATTTAACAAGTTCGTTGTATGCAATTCAGGAATTGTTAAAGAAAGTGAAGGGACAAGGAAGAGTCTCTACAGATATATCCATTTCCATTAACCTTTTCTTGGGGTGGAAATAAATGAAACATTTCTAGGTTTGTATAAAATAACATTCAACTTAGTAATTTAATAAGCTAAAAATATGTATCAACAAATTATCTATGGACATTTGCTTGGGGTGGACAGTACCGTATGCACCCTATAAGAAGGGTGACAGGGTTGTCACCCTTTGTTGAAATATTTTATTATGTATATGTATATTAATATATGAAAAATCATAATATTATTACAAATAAAGAAGGTGACTCTATTTTAAATATCAAGATTTTGAGGTTTAGTACTTAAGCACCCTGAGAAAGATTAGAATGGTGAGAGTTTAGATTCCGGTTTGTGTCATAGTTTATCTCTTTTTATTAATTTTTTTTAACATTTATCACTTAAAGTATTGGATATTATTAGGGATTGAACATTCGACCTTCTTCCAACTTAAGTACAAAACCATTTTTGCTAGATTCCCTTACTTATTAAACCTACAATAAACAATAAAAAATTTCTTTAAAAGTGACACCGCCTACCAAAAATTCTGCGTACGCCACTGAAGCGGTGGAGTTGAAGTTTGGTTGCCACTCAATGTCAAGGCCGATAATCTAACGGTGGAGACCGGATTTGTTTAAGTACATCAAATTTCCATTAGTTTTTTGGGTGGACACCTTGTTTTTTAATGGTGTCATGGTGATCGGAAGGAACAAAATTAATTAAACTTCCTTAATACTCTCAAAGTTACATTAAGACACTATTTCACCTGGTACTAGTTACTACAGTAATAGCAATTTTCTAACAGTTAAAACTCTGTCAATAGTATACATTTGGAAAAAATAATCAAATAAAATTTTTATCAACTTGAAAAAACATAAGGGAAGACATGGATTAGATAGCACTTGACAACAATATCAACATATCCAATACGATCTCATAAGTGGGATCTAAAATGGTGGATAATACGCCGTCCTTAACTATGTAAGATAGAGAAGTTGTTTTCAGCTCAAGAAATTTATTATTTTAAGTTAAGATGAGAAATAATTGACAACAAATGGTAAAAATAACTAAAGAACAAGGTAATACCGGAAAGATAACAATATTGTGTTGACGAACAAATAAATTTAAAGAATGACGAAATAAGCATATCCAATGGTGGAGTGCGAATTTAGTTCCTCTGTTTAACCAATTGACTCAATTACTAGTACATGTTACTCTTGGTTACTAAAAGAAAAAAGAAACTGCACATAGCAATTAAATGAACAACATTCCCCCAAATAATCAGGAAGCGGAAACCCAACTTCAATTTAAACATCATTCCCCAAAATAAAAATCTACCTTTCTTTCGCACATCTTATCAAGTGAAAACTAAGGAGTACTTAATTAAGCTATCAATTTATTCAATGATTGGAGTTTATATAAATTGGAGGGAAAAATCAGAATGGTTGGGCAGAACGCAGGTACCAGACACCGTATTGTAACAAAAAACTAGTAATTGTCCAATATATATCGTAATGAGAATCCTTTACACAGAATTATAAACTGCAATTGCTATTTTGATTCTGTAACGAGTATTTCCATCTTTACTAACTATTCTTACACCTTCTAATCTACCTAACAACGATCCTCTACGGCTCTACCCTCTTAGTAAATTGGAATCAAACTATAACAAAAGAATAAAGTAGTCGCACTAATTAAACACTAATACCAAGCACTCAAACGCCTGCCAACTTCAAAAGAAAGATAAGCATCAAGACATGCATAAGATATCTGATCATAACTAAGCCAACGGTTATCCCAATAGCTCACTCTCACACTCTGAGGCTTCTCAATCTCTATTCCAACTACTTCCTTAACCAAATCTTTTAACCCCACATTACGAAGATCATTCTTGTTCAGTTCTACTGCAGCCCACTCACGTAAATCAACAACATTCGACACATTAAGGCTATAATCTGTCCACAACTTTTTCACATCATTATCAATACCAACACCAACAAACCTATAGTTACCATTTTGAAGGAACGTGATTAGTTCGTTTGGAATAGTGGGTGCTTGAAGAATTTGGTAAATAAGACATGAGTTTCCAACACATAGTTGAAGTGTGGCTGCAGGGTTTTGTGCAGCGCCACGGATGAAGTTTGGGCGCCACTCAATGTCAAGCCCAACTAGCAAACGGTAGAGACGTGACATGTTTGAGATTTCGATCATGTTGAGCCAATACGACACTCTTGTGGGATCTTGAGTCACAGTGGTCACGATTTTAGTGTCATCTAAAATAATATCGTACTGAATTTCACCATTGAAGCTAAAGCCGTGTTCTATGATTTTCACAGTCATGGTGTTTAAAATCAACAATGAATGCCGTAGTTGAATTTTGAGGTTTAGGAGTACAAGTAGAAATCAATTTTAGGGTTGTTAAATAATGGGCCGAACTTGTTTGAGATTGAGGCACAATATAGGGTGATTTGCAGAAATATCACACTTTTAAGTTGGACGTCGGTAATTTACAAAACTATGACACCATAGACAGAAGTTGCCTTATTGACTCTGTTTAAAGTGATTGCGTAAGAATGACCTCCACTAATTTTAATGAATAAATTTCGAATAAAAATACCCCCTTCGAAATTTTATATTGATGTATGTATCCCGCCCTCCCTTTCTAGTAAGTGATGCCCAAGAGGCAACACTAAACATTTTATCTCTTTACACATTCTCGCAGGTAACTTGAAGTGTTGCCCCGTCATCCCTTTCTCGTAACTGTTATCTCTTAGGCGGCACTTGACAATACTGGACTTTAAAGTCAACACTTCCCCTTTAATCTCTTCCCATATTCTCCCAGATTACTTGAAATGTTGCCTCGGCATCACTTGCCCCTTTAATCTCTTCGCATGCAGCACTTGCCCTATATATTTTCGGGAGATGCAACACTTGTCAAATTATAACTTGAAATACTGCCTCCAAAGCTATTTTGTTAAAACAGTTTTAAGTGCGGACAAAAAACCATAACCAATTATATGGGGATACACCCCAGTGAAATCTTTTGACTAAGATTAGATAGAATTCTTTTTTTTTTTTTTTTTTTTTGAGTGTCAACCCTAATAGTAAAATCTTTAATTAATAATATGTAGTATGAATAAATATTTTTACCAAACAAGTAACTTTTCCTTTCGATGAAAGATAGTACTTATGTAGAAAAAATTTATAAGGCCATACATCTCTATTCAAATTATATTATAAATATGACGTGGGAAATCATTTTCTTAATACTACTAGAAAACGCGATGTTAGCTATAGAAATTGGGCAAGGAAATTCCTGTCATTTATTTTTTATTTTTAACTAGCGAGGGAATCCTCGCCAAACGGGTCTGACAATTTCTTTTTAAAGTGATGAGGGAATATCCTAGCCAAACAAGTGAAATTATTTTATTTTTAGTTCTAACTAGGAAAATTGTGGTTTGGCGAGAGAATTCCCTCTCTGGATGTCAATAGAGGAAATTCACCCGCCACCTATTTCCTAGATAACTCAATGTTTTCTAATAATGTAAAGATAAACATGGGATAGACAACATCATCATGTCAACAAAAAAACTTGGAGAATGAGGAAGTTCCCATATGTAAATGGAATGCGAGAAACTTTACTTTGTAAATCAAATGACACAAATTGTAGACGGATTTATTTATGAAACATAGACAATCTTACACTACTTTGTGAAAACCTAGGTCCTAGGATGAAAGTTTTCGTGGAGTGCGACTTTAGTTCCTTTACTTTACTGAATTGTTTAGTCACTTATATGTTACTCTCTCTGTTCCAAAAAGAATGACATATTTCGGATTTTGAAAGTTAAACGAGTTTATTTTAATCGTGAATTTAAACATGCAATCTTTAAGTTTTTTGGAACGATATTTATATATTTGGAAACTACATAAAAAGTACTATAAGTCACAATAATTAATAATTTAAAATATTTAAAAGACCTATGAAAATATTATGGTTAAAGATAAACTCGTTTGATTTTCAAAATCCAAAATATGTCATCCATTGTGGAACAAAAGGAGTATTAGGATTAGTGACTTTGATAACACCAATAAATCATCACTTCCTCAAAATAAGTAAATGAATAACAACAGAAGTAAACAAGTGAATGTTGAGGGTAACACATTTGCAATCAAGAGATTTCTATATCTAGCTCGACGTATTTGGTAGGCCAGCTAACAAATGATTTATGCAAATAGTACAGTAAGATCAAGTCCACTGTGTAATATGGATACTATGATAACTTATCCAGATATCTTCATTTAAATATGTCAAGAGGGATCTATTTTGTCTGTTATCTAAATCTCTGGGAATCTCAGACAATTCAAAGGGGTTGATACTGTCAATTGCTCATTGAAAACTTTACAAGTAATTGCTAAAGAAAGCCAAGGGACAATGAAGACAGAGGAAAATATTATAATATTTGTTCAAATATAACATATATTAATTATTTATATTAAAATGCGTCTTTTAAAGGGTGTCTTACTGGAATGTTGCATTTTTTGGTTATTTTGTAAATTACTTTGTTTATGTAAAAAAAAGTAAGTTTTTCTTCCAATCACTTTTTTCTGATTCTTTTTCCTATCTTTACAACCTTTCTGCAAATTATCTTTCTTCTCTAGAAGTCTCCTTTATAAAAGATCAAAGCTTACGGGTCTGCAAAGATTTGCACCCATAGTTCTTATCATAGATTTTGAGGCAATTTAAAATTATGAACAAAGACTTTGTCCGTCTTGATCACTTTGATTGAACTAATTTCACAAGATGGAGTGACAAAAGGCAAAAGAGAGAGGAATAAGATGAAATCATCATGTGTCGAGCCACATTCTCAATGTACTTTCAGATCGACTATATGATCTCTATACCATTGAACCTTACGAAAAAAAAAGTTGGGATGCCTTGGAATTCAAATACAAAGCTGAGGAGGAAGGTACCAAAAGTTTCTTGTCTCTAAGTATTTTGAATTCAAGTTCAATGATGATATGCCTATTTAGGGACAAGTTCATGAACTACAGGTTATAGTAAATCAATTGAGGGCTGCGGGAATTAAACTTCCTGAATCTTTTCAAGTTTGTGCAATTTTAGCAAAATTGTCATCATCTTGGAAGGGGTATAGGAAGAAAATTCTCCATGATTCTAAAGAATTTTATTTGGAATAACTTCAAAAGCACATTCGAATCGAGGAGGAATCTTGGGAAAGAGATAAGAATAAAAATTGTTATAATGGCAATAATAAAATCAATGCTTTGAATAATTTCCCAGTGAAATCCAACCAAAAAAAGAAGGAAAATGAATTCTTTAGGTCCTAAGAAGGATAAAAAAAAATTTAAGAAGTCCAAACGAGATGGTTGCTATATATGTGAGGAAAACCTGACCATTTTGCTAGAAATTGCAAATTTAAAAAGACTCAAAAACCAAAAGTGAATTCATTTGAAGAAAATGAAGAGATTATTATTACTTTGAGCGAGATCTTTGCCATTCAAGGCAAAGTTTCTGATTGGTAGTATGATATATGTGTCATTGTTCATGTTTGCTATGACAAGTCACTCTTCAAGACTTACAAAGAAGTGACTGATGAACAAGACATTCAAATGGAAAATGAAGGAAGATCCAAAGTATTTAGCAAGGGAAATGTTGAACTAGCATTTACTTCGGACAAGATGGTTACTCTTTGACACGGTTTTGGTTTGGGGTCATAATTATCCAATCGAATAATGGGATCGAACTCGAGGAACTTGCTATTGACACAGTTTAGTTAAGTCATTTACTTTACTTGAACTAGATTAGAGAATCCTAGAGTAGAATTGTAGTAATCTATAGCTAAAATTGAAATGGTTGCTCAGATGGTAAGCACCCTCCACCTACATTTAAGAGGTTGTGAGTTCGAGTCACTATATGAGCAAAATGTGGGAGGCCCACTATTTGTTTTGAGAGAGGGGAAGGGGTATGGGTTTAAAAAAAAAGTAACGATCAAGGTGTTTTACTATTGATGAAAGAACTACAGTTCTAACCTCCACATAGTCCTTTAATTGAATAGGTACTAGATAAGCCAAATCCCTATATGGGTCACCCAATGAACCTTACATGAATATACCTAATTCGTCCCTCTCGGTGATGAACGAGACTAAAAACCCTTTCCCCCTCGGTGCTAAGAGCTTTTGCTTGAAGTTCAAGCGAATAGTCCCTATTAGGGTATCCCTCTCTTGATTTTAAACCTATTAATCTGAGGTAAATATAATAACACCTACCCCGGTACCTCATCACTACTTTACTCATTCCTAAAAATCTTAGTGAAATGAGGTATTCCCAATTAGTTAAGGCTTATGGTACCAGACCCATTCGATTATTGGATTAGGTTTTGATTAGAACCCTAGCTAAAGATTTAGTTACTCATGCTTTATATTGAAATCATACCTAATTGTAATGGATATTGCATTGTAAATGAAATAGAAGTAATGATTCGTACAAAGAATAAATGATTCTTCCACAATAAAGGGAAGCTTGCTCAAGAAGTAGTATTTTTCTCCCTAGCCTACTCTCCAAGTAAAAGATTAAAAAAATTCTAAGTCTAATTATTTATATTCTTTGATAAAACTAACTATGAAAATATCATTTTGTAGAATGGGCTAGGGCCTTTTTGGAAGGGCTGAGGCTCTTTGTGACTTTGCTTCAGATTTGGATCTCTAAAATAGGGAAAGGGATGAGGCCTTTTTGGAAGGGTTGGGTCTTTTTGGAGATTGCTTAATTGGGTGGTCCGCCTCTTTGAATGGGCGGCCACCATCTCTTCCTGTTCGTTGAGAAGGCTGAGGCCCAAATTCTTGGGAGGTCGCCTTCTTTCTCCATCTGACTTTTTGAAAGGCTGATTGAGCGCCAACACTTTGGATAAGCGGCAACCCTTTTTGCATGTTGTGTTGAAGCTCTTTTCAATTGGGCGGGAGCGCTTTAAGCAGCCTTTTAAATTGACATGATTTCTTACGCGGGGAAAAGGCGGTCACACCTTACATGGGCGGCTGCACTTTTCTTGTTTCTGCAGCTTCTTAAAATTGTTCATCTTTCCTTTGGTATTTTTTTTCTTTTTGGTTCCTTTCCTTCCCAATCGGTATAGATACCTGAAACCAAGCAAAAACACATCATTTTTTCTCATTGATTGGTCACTTTCGGATTCAAAAGCAAAAGTTTAAGTTAGTTATTATAAGTGAAATGCTCACGCATCACTCTTACCAATGTTTTTACATGTTTCCAATATGAATCGTAATCTTGTTTGTGGGGGTACTTTGGGGCAAACCGGGTATTAGATATGTATTTGAATCAAAAAAATTAATTTTATCCCAAAATAGTGTATTTGTTGGAAAAGGCTATTCTACCGATGGAATAGTGACAACGCTCAACACACACCTCGGCTTGAGGTATGAACGGTCATCGCAATACAATTTACTCAACTAGGAGTCGGGGTCGAATTCACAAGGAACAAAGTGATGCGATCAAAGTAGTGGAGGAACTAAACCTATTTGACTAAGCCAAACAAGGATAACAAGGTGATGAAACGATATTAACAACTAACAACTACACTAGGGAAGTAAGTAAATGTGATCAATGGCCTTCTCACAACCAAGGAAGACAAGATTTGATCCTAGGATGCAAATATAGCACGGGGTTTATATATTATGGCCGAGGCGTTCTAATGTAATCCCTAGAATCCTTCCGGCCTAGAAGGGATTTACCTCAACGGCGCTCGTCAAAGCCATAGTTGAGCGTATAAAGCACTACCCATTACCCGAGGAAAGAAGACCTCTTCCGAGTGTAACTTCTTTTAGATGAGTTAGTCTATGAAATAGCCTATCAACCCAAATCCTCGCTAGCTTCACTATTTTACTCTAACTAATCTCTCCCGAGTCTTTAATTAGCAAAGTAGACATGTAACTTTAATGTCATGACTCATAACTAGGGTTTGAATTATGCTATTGTGATAGAAAATTAATGGGTGTTGTTCTATTTCACTAACCATAACACAAGTAACAATTATCCAACTCCCCATTACAATAACATCAAAATCCCAGAATCCATGATATTTGGGATTTCTTGTCTACATTGCTAGTTAAAGACTCGGAAGAGATTAACTAGTGTAGAATAGTGGAGTTGGCGAGGATTTGAGTTGATAGGCTATTCATATAGACTAACTCATCTAAAAGAAGTTACACTCGGAAGAGGTCTCCTTTCCTCGGGTAATGGGTAGTGCTTTATACGCTCAACTATGGCTTTGACGAGCGGGTTGTGAAAGATCTCTCCTAGGCCGGAAGGATTCTAGAGATCACGATAGGAATGCTCGACCATAATTATACTTGTGTTGGGAAAGTGAAGTAAAGACACCCGTTGATTGAAAATCACTATTAGTTGGTTGCACCCCTAGTCTAGTAATATCGAACAACTTACTCGTTTAATTGCTTACACTTTAGAATTAATCATAGTTTTCATCAAACAAATCATACTTCTAGGACTCAATACTAAACCTCATTTGAATATCTATTTGCAACTCTCTTACTTGACGTGCTAGTTCTCTTGGGAAATCGACCCCGACTCACATCGGGTATTATACTTTGACGACCGCCCTTCACCATTAATGGTGTAAGATTGAGCGTGGATCAAATAGTCAAATTGTTTATAACCGATGGTTCTATTATTAATAATAAGAATGATGCTTCTATTTATATGCTTGATTCTGTTTCATTATGGCATTTTAGATTAGCACATGTTGGCCTAACTACTATGAAAAGAATGTTAAAAGTGGATTGATTTCATGTGACTTAAATAAATTTAAAAAGTATGAATTATGTATTAAATCCAAATTGACTAAGAAACTTTCAAAAGTATTGAAAAAATTAATATTAACTTATTAGATTTAATACATTCTGACATATGTGAGTTAAATGACATGTTAACTAGAGGTGACAATAGATACTTTATACTTTTATTAATGATAATTCTAGATATGCTTATGTATATTTGTTGCAAGATGAAGCATTTAGTACTTTTAAAAATTATAAGGCTAAATTAGAGAATCAGTTGGAAATTTTTTTTAATGTTTTAAGAAGTGATAGAGGAGGAGAATACTTTCCTAAAAAGTTTAATATATTTTTTTGAAGAAATTAGGATTATACTTGAATGTTCTGCTCCTCGCACTCCCCAACAAAATGGTTTAGCTAAAATAAAAAATAGAACTTATTTAGAGATAATTAATGCTTTGTTGCTACATGCTGAATTGTCGTTTAATTTATGGGGCGAAGCACTTCTTGCTACATGTCATAGATTAAATAGGATACCTATATAGGATACTTTAAATTGTGGAAGGGAAGGAATATAGGATACCTTAAATTGTGAGGGTGTCTTGCATATAACAAGAATAATAATCTAAATTAGATCAAGTTGGGTCCTAGAGAGATCAAGTGTACATTTGTTGGTTATGCCTCGAATAGAAAAGCTTATTGACTATTACATTTAGAGTAGATTGTTATTATAGAATCTATTGATGTGAAACTTTTTGAAAATCTTTTAATTTTGAGTAAAAGATTTCAAACTTCATCAAATGATGAAATATTAGAGGAAACATCTTGGCAGATTGTTGGGCAATCTAGTTCGCAAGAGATTGATGATCAACCTAGTGAATAAAAGAGAAGTACTAGAGTTCGAAAGGCATATTCTTGGATAAGATGAGGCAGACTCCCAACGTATTTCTTTTAATCTTGTATAAGGTAATAGAAAGACCGTTGTGAGGACAATCCGAATGATTCTTTAAGTGGAAGACGATCCTAAAAGTTATAAAGAAGCTATAGCTTCTAGAGATGCAACCTTTTGGAAAGATGTTATTAAAGATAAAATGGATTCAATAATGTCAAACCACACTTGGGAATTTGTTTATTGCCTCCAACTTCTAAACTTATCTGTTGTAAGTAGGTGTCAGAGAAAGTATCGTATTGATGGAATTTTACATACTCACAAAACTAGGTTAGTAGCTAAAGGCTTTCGATAAAAAGTGGGAATTGATTATTTTGATACATATGCATCGGTAGTAAGAATCACTTTTATTAAAATTATATTGGCCTTAGTGTCTATCTACAACCTACATGTTCATCAAATGGATGTCAAAACGGCATCCTTAAATAGAGATCTTGATGAGAAGGTCTATATGGAATATCTTGAAGGATTTGTTCTACCGGGGAGTGAACATAAGTTTTGTAAACTTATTAAGTCACTATATGGCTTAAAACAAGCCCCTAAATGATGGCATGAAAAAATTGATAAATCAATCTTACCATTTGGCTTCATACATAATATAGCGGATAAATGTGTTTATAGTAAAGTATGTAGTGATTATTTTGTGCTAGTTTGTTTATATGTTGATGACATGTTAATTGCAAGCAATGACATGAATGGAATAATAGAAACAAAGAGGTTTCTATCTTTCATATTTGAAATTAAGGATCTTCCATATTTGGACAAGCTTTAAAAAAATAGTGAGAATATGTATTGAGTCAATTTCATTACATTGAGAAAGTGCTAAATAAATTTAGTCACTTCAATATCAAAGAGGTAAATAACGCGTTTGATCCAAGCATCAAGTTAATTAAGAATGGTGGAATAGTTGTGAATATTTATAGTTGGATTCATAACAAGGTGACCCTTTTTGAATTTAACATTAAAGTATTGAAGAAAAGTTAAATAGAATCTAATTGCTGAACTCTAATTGATTATTGAAGCCATAAGGTGATGTGTTACGACAATTTGCTATTCTAATATGAATTTGCGAAGAATTGATGAAGTCTGAGCTAAATTATTACTATTAAGTAAAAATAATTGAATTAAATTAGAACCGAATCGACAATATATATTACTACTCAATATCATTAATTTCAAGGTGCCATCAGCAGAAATGTCTCGAGAAGTTAAATGGCCGTGAGACGATAATAGATTAGAGGTGTGTCACTACTAGAAATCAGGACTTTTTCGACCGCCCATATGGTCGGACAACGGTCGGCTAGGCGACCGTTGTCCGACCAAACAAGGCGGTCGAGTAGATGGTGGTCGCGCAAAGGTGTCCGACCGACTCGGTCCGACATCCGACCGACTCGGTCCGACATCCGACCGAATTTCAGTCGGACACCGGTCGCCTAGTGTAATATCTGGAATAAAATATGATGAACCAGGCGACCGACGCGGTGGGAGATTGCAAAAATCTGAGAAATTCTTTTTGAGCTGGCAACCTCGGCGGTGGGAGATTGCAAAAATCTGAGAATTTTTTTTGAGCTGGGCGACCGCGGCGGCGGGAAATTGTAATTTCTGGGAAAAAAAAAAGACCCAGATTTTGGACCGATTCGGTCGAAAATCTGGGTAAAACCTGCAATTAGAGCTACACCACCTGTAAAAAAACAGTAAAAACAGCACCCAGAAGAAGATTAGGCTTCTACAAAGTTTAATTTTTTTTCTAAACAAGGGTTATTGCCTTTAAAGTGAAACTTTAACAATTTACATAACATCAATAATTCGTAGCGATTCAAACAAGTTAATACATGTATAAAACATGTATAAAATATCAAAAACCCATTAATACTACTCCGTTGCCTCAGAACTAGACGCAGAACCCGAATCAGACGACGAGCTGTATTGACGTTTGCTCTTGCCTTTCCCCCAGATTTTGCTCTTGCTCTTGGTCTTGCTCTTGCCCTTGCCCTTGCCCTTGCCCTTCTTTCCCTTGTCCGCACTACCACAGATAATTTTCTGCATCATTTCCCGCATGGCTCTCATATTTTTTTCATTGCGCAAACGTTCTTCTTCACTCTTTCTCTTAAGCTCTTCGATTTCATTGTGCAAAGAGGCTTCCACCGAGGGATTAATTGAACTAGCAGGAGGAGTGTAAGTGCCAAACAAACCTGGATTTAGACGTTCCGAGGCATACTGCGATCCAAGGCCGTAAGCACTTCCCTTCTTTACTCCGACATTCACCTCCAACCATAGTGCGGTTTCCTCCTCTAGTGTCATTTGAGCTGGGGTACTGCGACCACACTCGGATGCCCGACTCGCCATCCTTTCTTCATAAGCCGCAATAGCCTTTTCCTGAAAAAAATTTAATAACAAGAATTAGATTTACAAATAGTGACGGATCTAATAACTTTAAAAGATTGAATTTAATAACTTGCATATAGCTCTCTAGTGCAGTCCTCGACCCACACTTCTTCATCTTTTTTGTTTCTGTATATATGCCTCTTCTTAAAGATTTCAGGCACACGTACTAGCCGCCCTTCTTCCTTTTCCTACAAAATAAAAAAGATGACAAGTTAGATAGAAAATTAATGTGAGTAACATAAAACAAAACATATAATAATTAATAAGTTACCAATAGCATCCGCTGAGTCGCTGCGCTAACCGAACCCCCGGTGTGCATGCGACTTTTCCTTGGGCGCTCCTCTTCTTCATCACCATCCCAATGTTCAGATATTTTACCCAAACGTGATCGTATATGCACTCGGGCTTTTTTCATTGGGCCCGACAATCATACAGGTTACCTTTGACTCTATCTAAGCATTTTCTAAGGAAATTACTTCGGGCAATGCTATCAAAGGCAGGATGCCACTTACACTTTGTCTGAAATAATTAAAAATATTAGATTTTAAAAAAAAGTAACACTTAACTAAACCATTAAAAATAAAACATAGTTATTACCTGAAAATCGTCAAACATGGACAGCTTTACGGGGAAGGGTATCCTACCCCAGGATGGCCATGGCTCAATCCATCTATTTAATGCATAATGTGACTAAGGGAATAGCCACGTTCGAGGGAGTAAAACTAGATAAATATCACTAGTGTTAATAAATATACTAAAAAGTTAAACTTTACAGTAGTATCAAATAGTTAAAAAATAACAAAAAATAATACTTACCCACGACTACCCTCAGGATAAATCCTCACCCTCCCGTCATCATCATATGATCCTTCAAGACCAATGTAATAAGGCGAGCTCGGATCCCAATATGGTACAGTAGGTGGTACCAAAGCGTCCACCGAGCTCGAATCAAAAGGTGGTACAGTAGATCCAGAAGGAGTAGATGATGAAGGGGATGGTGATGGACTGGAAGATGGCAAAGGCATGGATGATGAATTGATGCTATGCGGACGAACGACATAACCAGGAGATGTAGGAAGTGGCATGCCAGGGGGAAAGGCAGGGGAAGAGTGAAAAAACCTGGAGCATATGTAGACGGAGGATGTGTAGGAAGCATATGAGGTATATGTGCAGGAGGAGTAGTATGACCTGAAGTAGGAGAGGTACTTTGAACCTTTCTTTTCCCCCTAGCCTTCTCCGTAGATGACATATCTGTAAAATAAGCACAATAAATTAGCACAATATAAGCAAATTCTAAATTTATATGGAATACATTTATAAAGTAGTGCAAATAATTGTAGTAAAGTAACAACAACAAACTACGAACATGTCAATCATTATCATTCGCGTCAAGGTCATCGGCTATTTCTTCTTCCTCGCTCGTCTCATCGTCATCAACAAATTCTTCCTCACTTGTTTCAACGTCATCCATATATTCATCCTCCTCATTTGCCTTAGACTCTCCATGGTAAACCCAAACAAATTAATTTGGCATAAAACCCTTCATATAAAGATGCATTTCAACATCTTCCGAACTTTGTCCTTTTGTGCAATTGCATTTCACACAAGGACACTTAATCTGGCCCCACCGTATAAAATCATCAAGTGTTTTTCCATTTTCAATAAATTTTTGAACACCTACTGCAAATTCTTCCCTCATAACCCGCTGCCCGGGATTATTTCTATTATACATCTAACTACGACTTTCATATTCCATATCTACAAAAAAATTACAAGTTTGAGATGCATATTAAATTGCAAAGATTTAAACAAAAATTTCTTTGATACACTACCAATCTTCATAAGATTAAGTAATTGTATAATTTTCTAAGTCAATTAATTTTATATTACTAACTAATATGTCGGGGGCCACTCCTTCCTTGTTAGTATATGGCACTAAAGCAGTAATACCGGCAGAGGTTGAAATACCCTCTCTAAGAATCATTCAAGAAGCATAATTGAAAGACGCTGAATGGATTAAAGGGATGATGGAGAAGTTAGCACTCATTGATGGCGAAAGAATGAACGCAATATGTCATGGGCAGTTGTAGCAGAAAAGAATGGCAAAGGAATTTAACAAAAAAGTCCGGGTGATACCCTCCGAACCAAGGCAATTAATGCTGAAGAAGATATTTCCTAATCAAGAAGAGGCAAAGGGAAAGTTTTTACCAAATTGGCAAGGGTCGTACATGTTTCATCAAGTTCTGACAGGAGGAGCATTGCTGTTAGCAGAAATGAATGAAGAGATTTGGCCGAAATCGATAAATGCAGACGTTGTCAAGAGATACTATGTCTGAAGATCTGCACTAGCTAGTAGCTTTACTATTTGTGCAATGTCTCATGCAATTTGGAACTACGTTATGACCTGATTCTCCAAGCTCGGATACATAGGCAACCTGCCCCAAGGTTCGGTCGCATCAACATAAATTTTTTTTTCCCCCGTGAAGTAGACACTGGGGCATTAAAACTTTTGAAGACATCTCAAAAATTTCAAAAGGACAGACAGGAATCGATACTGGGCAGAAATTTTTGAGAGCCCCTCAAAATTTTCAAGAGAAGGCAAAATGCAGAAACTGGGGCAGAATTTTGAGGTCTCACCAAAGAAGGATTCTAGTATAGTGTGAAAAAGCAACAGTTGCAATATTATACCCATGTTACACAGTGCAGCCTACGATTCAATGGAATAAAACATATTTATTATAAATCTTTTCAAATACTTGCATTATTTCCTTCTGTTTCTTTATATGCCCCATTAGCTTGACCAAGGTCCGAGCATTCGCAAGAGACACTACATGAAGGAGGCGCAGAGCAGATGCAGAATGCACAAGTCAAACCTTCCCCCACAACTCACAAATTTTCTTTGAGCGCAGGCACTATGGAAGCAGAAGCACGACAACTTTCCTAGCAACATGGCAGACATGATAACGACATGTTACTTTTTTGCACTTTACTTTACTCGTCGTATGCAAGGTACACAACTCGACGCAATAGGCACACAAATCTTGACGAGAGGCAGTAGCATCTCCAGACGAGCACATAGGTTCTCATGACGAGAGGCATTGGCAAGACGATCCAACGACAGGAAAGGCTACTTTAAATTTATAAATATTATTTGCAACAATCTCACCTTTATTGCAGGAAATGATCTGGCATCTCACCAATATCGCAAACTACTATTTTACGTAGACACCCACAATTTCTAAATGCACTCTCCAAAAGTCATGACAAAATTGGCCGCCCTGTCAACGTCTTTGCCCGAAAACTCTTTCATCATCCCCCGAAAAAGAGGGATAGTTGTTGACACCCAATTTTATCCCTCCTGTTTCACATTTACCCATGTCTAAATGCAATGCCAATTTATGAGACAAATTGTGCTAATTATTACACAATTTCTCATATCACCCTTGTCATCGACCTCCTGCACACACTGACTTCCATTCAAACCCTCATATTACATAAACACGCCAATTAGGCCATTTTTAAAGAATCTAGCACAAGCTATGACTATTTACAAAACTCGTACATTCAATTATGAATTCTTGCATTTACCCCGTATTTTATATATATATAGTCAAAATTATTTTGAAAGTGTTACTTGCCTTATTTTAAATTACTAATAACATTTTTATACATCCTATCAATTATTTCTTGGTATTTTCAATTTCATTTGGAATTTTATACACATTTTATACATTTTTATACCTTTGACACCTTACAATATCACACATACACACATCAGCCTACACATGCACATGAGGCTCCATCCCAGCCCTCCAGTGTTTTAATCCAACGACCACAACCCCTCTTTCCCTTTTTAATTACGCCTCACCCCCAAAACCCTACAATACTCCCTCATTTCTTCCTCACGCACCTACCTCCCTATCCCCCTTTCCCTCTCTCATCCGAACCCTAGCAACGCCACTGTTAAAAGCCAATTGCGGCCAACTCTACCGACCAAACGTCATGAAAATCACAATTTTGAACTCCCTCTCATCCTGCGTAACAAAATCCCTACCTTGATTACCCTAAACGGCAAAGTTCAAAATTTGCCTTTTTGCCATCTCCGTCACTGCCGCCGGAGAATAAAGAGTTCCAGCAAATTTCCCTTATTTCAAGGTTACACTGTAAGAATGCAACTTATCCATAAAAGGACAGAAAAGATCGCTAAATCAAAACAGGTCAAGCTCTAAGATTATCATTTAGTAATTAATAACACTTCTCATTTGCAACTTATATCTATTTATTCAAAATGATAAAACTATTTACTTATCTACAGTTAGTTGGAGTAATTTAAAATCTAATATTTGAAGGATCAAATGAAATAGAATCAAAGATTACAAAATGTATATTTATAAATAATTTATTTCATTTAAATCAATTTACAAAATAAAATATTTTTAAGTTGTTTAGCTACTATATTATTTATAGCTAATATCTCTTAAAATATAATATAAATAAATCATACATTATTAATCACAACATAAAATATTCATATTACTAATACCCAAAAAGAAAATAATCTTAAAATTGTCATACTTAATTATTTTCAATTTTTGAATTCTAGTTCTAGGCCTAATACTTATTTTTTTATTCACTAGACTAGAGCATGTCTAACTATTATGTCTAGTTCCTAACTAATTTATTCTCTAAGATTATTATTTAGTAATTAATTTTATTATTCAAATCAATTTACGAAAATAATTAAGACATCTTAAGTTGTGTAACTACTATATTACTTATAGCTAAGATCTCCTAAATTATTGTTAAGTATGATAGTAACACACTTTAAGCTATGAAAGTAACATATTTTCTCCCTAATATCTTTAATAATATAATTAAGTTGAAACAAATTTTATTAAGCTATTGTATTAGCTTCATAGGCATTCCACTAGCTATATTCATTCTATCAACGTTTACTTGCCCCAATCTTGGCATTCCAAAATATTTGAACACTTACACATGGTCAAAACTAGCTATATATTAGTTAAAGATAACAAACTTTTATTGCAATTTTTCGATGCAAGATAATACTTTTTTCAATTCCAATAATTTGAAAAACTACTTATCACTTGCTAATAACCCAAGCCCACCGAGGCCAAACTCGCCACCAACACAAACAAACACAAAAATAAATATTGAGCCAAAAGAAACTAATCAAATTTTCCCATCTCCTAAATTCCTAGTAACAAATGTTTCAAACACTCATCCTACTCACGTTTAGGATACAAGCTTATAATTTTCATGAATTTTTGCTTTCAAAAGTTCATAAGTCATTCACCACATTCCCAACAATTCAAGCAACAATTTCATGAAACCCCCAACAATTTCCTACTCAAAACTAAAATATCACCCCCTCCCCCCCAACAATTTCATGAAACACTCATCCTACTCATGTTTAAAAACCACAATTAAAATTAAAAAAAAAAAACTGAAACACTTACCTGAAAAGCTGGTCCGCAGGGGTGGACTGCTCCGCAGCGGCGCCGGGGTGGTCTGCTCCGCGGATCTGGAAAAAAAATAATTAAAAGTTAGAATTTTCGGATTTGGGAAAAATAAAAAGGGAAAATAATGAAAAATAAACTTACTTCGGATTTGTAGAGGTAGAGGGGGTGAAGATTTAGTGTTAAATTTGAAATTAGTGAGTATTTTTGAGAGATTTGGGGGCGGGGTCGGGTTTGAGGTAGAGGGGGAATTGGGGAAAGAGAAATAATGAGGAAGAGAGAGAATGAGGAAGAAAGAGCTGTGGCCCATTTTTTTATTTCGGGTATACGACCGCCGCAGTCGGGTAGCGGTTGGGTACTCTAAAAAATATTAAATTTATATTACTATCCGACTGTCGAGGTCGGACACTTAAAAAAAATTTATTAAAAAAAAATTAATTGATTTATCCGACCGCATCGGTCGGGTAGGGTCTTCAGACCGATTTTCGGTCCGAAAATTGCGGTGGAAAAATCCCTGATTTTTAGTAGTGGGTATGGTATGGATAAACAATATATTCGGAGGGAGCACATTTTGCAACTGACATGCATGGCAAGACAACTAAGTATATATTTTTAATTAGATATCTCGGTTTAAGAGCCTGTTTGGGCAAGCTTCAGGAAACTGTTTATTTTGAGAAGTACTTTTTTTCAAAAGTGTTTTTCCTAAAAGTATTTTTGGAGAAAAGTAGTTTGTGTTTGGCCAACTCATTTGAAAATCACTTATGTCAATAGTTGAGTAGTAATTTGTGTTTGGCCAAACTTTTGAAAAAGTACTTTTGAGTGTTAAATTACGAGTAAGGCCATTTAAAGATTTACTTTACAGATATTTAACTAGATAGAATAATTTTAAACATTTCTTCTCAAATAATATATTTAATTTTATTATTTATTTAAAAAAATTCAAAATACAGCATACGTGATTGAATATTCTAGATCTATAAAAAAAATATTATTTGATTAAAAGTTTCTAACAATAGTGATGTCGATGTATGTAGAAAAAAAGGAGAAAACAAATAACATACTACTATTTATATATTATCATCATCAGGCTAAAATAAATAGGGGTAATTAGGTATATAAATATTTCTGGTAAGGATATTTTTGGAATGATAGAAATTAAAAACAGTTTCTGCTTCTCCTCAAAAGCGTTTTTGAGGAAAAGCTACTTTTTCCAGCAAAAAACAGCTTCTACTACCACTTAAAAACACTTATTTTCTCCTAAAAACTTGGCCAAACACCTCAATTTTTTAAATAAGCACTTTTGGTGAAAAATAAGCACTTTTGGCTCCGTAGAAGCTTGGCCAAACACTGACTAAGTCATAATAATATAATTTTTGTTTTGATAAGAAACATTTTGCCTGCGTGCTAATGTCTGTTTGGTAGAGAATTTAATCTAGTCGAATCAGAGCTGTCAAGGAAAGAGATAAAGAGTGCATGGTAAGGTTGACAGCAAGGAAATATCTTTCTACAAACGTGGCATTCATGATTATAGACAACACAGCAGCATATCAGCAAACGAACACAAACACAAACACAAACACCACCCCGACTTTAACGCCCAAACTTGAAAAAGCACAACCAGTGTGTGTTCATAATTCTTAACTTTCAAACGTCATGAATTTGAAGATCAGAGACTACGGATTGACCTCCAACTGTCACAAACTCTACGATGTCATTTTAAACGACGAAATCGAAATCGAAACTGTTGTCACTCATGATCCTTCTTCTGTATGTGATTGGATCAACAACACCGAAACCTTGAACGAAACCCGTCTCGACCGTTTAATTATCGGGCTTGACATTGAGTGGCGCCCAAACATCAACCCCGGCGCTGCTCAAACTCCCGTGGCCACCCTCCAACTTTGTGTTGGAAAATCATGTCTTATTTATCAAATTCTGTATGCTCCAAATATCCCGCGCAAACTCCGTAATTTCCTCAATAATGAAAATTACAGATTTGTTGGAGTTGGTATTGAGAATGATGTGGTAATGTTGCGTAACGATCATGGACTTGATGTGTCGAATATAGTTGATCTCAGAGCGTGGGCTGCAGGGGAACTGGAGAATGATAATCTACGTAATGTGGGGTTGAAATATTTGGTGAAAGAAATTGTTGGAATAGAGATTGAGAAGCCTCAGGGTGTGAGGAGGAGTTGTTGGGATCAACGTTGGCTTAGTCGTGACCAGATAGTTTATGCATGTCTTGATGCTTATCTTTCTTTTGAAGTTGGGAGGCTGTTAAGTGCATGGTATTAGCTAGCTAGAGCATGTTTAGTTGGGATGTTTTCTTCTTTTGGTGGAATGTTACTACTATATGTAGGTTTTTTGTGCAAAGCGTTTGCAATTTTGTATAATTTGGTGTAAAAGATTCTCATGATCATATATTGGACTATTAGTACTAGCTAGTTATTTGATCACCAAATAGGATCTTCACTTACTCAAAGACTACTTAAAATTACCCATAATTTGTGGGGTTCTATAATTCCATCCATGAAGGACTGAAGAATTCAGTACTGCTGAGCCAGATAGGTCAACTAAAATGAAGTTGCATGGTGAAATAGACTTTAATGAACAGGATAATTGCAGCTGGCTAGTGTCACGGGGTGATTTTGATCACTTGAAACCACCAAGGCTTGCCCCGTGCGGCAGCCAAGCAGTCCGCCCGCAAGGCTCAGTCGTTTGTCACACTAACGATAATTTAGGGTCGTTTGTCTTAGTTTTAAAAATAGGCAGCAATGAGTTTGTATTTTGGGCAGAAGATTGAATGTTTTAATAGCAAAGATCATACAAAATACTGAAACGTTAAGGCACAAAAGTAAACGAGACAGCAAGTACGGGAAAATCCCAACCTTTATATTATTCACGCCAAATACAAAGGAAAGCCACCAAGGTCAGAGTTTTCTCTCCTAAGAAAATGAGTTCAAATCTGTCTAAATGATAAAATGAACGAAATACACTTTAAATACAATGGGGAAAACAGCCAAAGGCTTTACAAGTGGATAGGGGAGTTATTCCAACTAGGCAGGCCATGTAGGCCATGTTTCAGCACCTTCAGCGCCCATTTAGGACAGCTCAGCCCACGTTTTTGCACACTTCTGCCCATGTTTAGGCGCCTAACTGACTGATCATGTGCCCTGCACATGTGCCTGACACTTGCCATTTGTCCAGCCGACTTTAGCTCACTGCACAACCGACTATGCCTAGCCTCAGCACACTTTGCCCCAACCTTAGCCAAACGACATGCACTACGTTCAGCTTCCTTGCTTGCCTTGGCATCAAGACACCAAGTCTTGACACCCCATTGCCCAACAATCGTCTATCTCGTTTTGGCTCGCTTGCCACCCAACAAGCTGCCCGGTTTGCCATTTTATCACCCGCAAAGGCACAAGGTTGCCTAGCCGTTGCACCAACATCGTTTGTCAATCAGCTCATCAATGCCATGATCCAACCAAGTCATTTTAAGCCCGCCCTTGACAAATCAGTCCACAAACATGTTGCTTTCAATCCGGATTTAGCTACAACTAGGAGCAACACCCCAAATCCCGTCATAGCCATGCCGTTCCATAATCCGCCGAGTCTAAGGGGCTAACAAACCACCCCCACTTGATGAATTCGACGCCCTCGTCGAACTAATTTCAGCTTTACCCGCCATCAATGGACTACAAAACGCAGCAGCCACATACTCTTCTTCAACATCTTGCTTAGTCTCCTCATCATCATTAGCAAGAAGAGCATTCAGTTTAGCACGTTTTGGACTGTCCGCTGCCCGGTGCGGTCCATCACAAATAAAGCAGCCACGAGGCTTGTTCGTTTGCTCACACTTAGACTTATCAAACGCTGCCTTCCCTTTGCCACTAGCCTCACCCGTTGCATTGCACTTTTCAGGATTTCTCCACTCCTTTCCCTTATCAGCATTCCCGTTTTTAGCCTTAGAAGTAGAAAATTCAGTATCCTCACGCCTAAAGTCGCCCAACGCATCGGCAGCCGCAATGGCACTAGGGAGGTCTTTCACGTTCTGCCTCCTTAGTTCCATTTGAGCCCACCCTTGCAGCCCAAACATGAAGTTATGCAGCTTGTCCTCCTCGGAAATATTTGTTATACTCAAAATCAAAGAAGTAAATTCCTTGACGTAATCCCTCATTGAACCGGTTTGTTTCAACCGTTTCAGTTTGTCTGTAGCAACCAAAGCATAGTTACTAGGCAAGAATTGATCCTTCAACTCTTTCTTAAGCCGCTCCCACGACTCAATCTTAGTTCTGCCCGCACTCACATCATTAGCCACGCGAGTACGCCACCACAATTTAGCATCACCAGCCAAGTAACGAGCTGTCAAATACACTTTCTCTCCGTCTTGGACATGGGCTGCCTCGAAATATTGCTCCATGTCCCATAGAAAATTTTCAAGTACAACAGCGTTACGAGAGCCCTCAAATGCCTTAGGTTCAGGGATCTTTACCTTAGGACGTTCATCAACCCGTTGAACACCCGTTCCAACAGCCCGCCTAAGCACAACGACTTCAACATTCAGATTTTCGTTGTCCTTAGTGAGTTTATCAATTTCAGCCGCAGCAACACTCTTGAAGGCTTGACTCTCTGCCTCAAGACGTTCACAATGGGCCTTAAGACGAGCCAATTGTGTCAGCACATCCACCAGATCCACACTTTCGTCAGTTACACCCACCAACGCTTCAAGTTTAGCCAACCATTCCCTCATTTCAGCACTACTATTTCCACCAGCCATGGTTTTCCTCTAAGCAACGAACCAGATCCTTCAAGCTCTGATACCAAGTTGTCACAGGGGTGATTTTGATCACTTAAAACCACCGAGGCTTGCCCCGTGCGGCAGCCAAGCAGTCCGCCCGCAAGGCTCAGCCATTTGTCACACTAACGATAATTTAGGGTCGTTTGTCTTAGTTTTAAAAATAGGCAGCAATGAGTTTGTATTTTGGGCAGAAGATTGAATGTTTTAATAGCAAAGATCATACAAAATACTGAAACGTTAAGGCACAAAAGTAAACGAGACAGCAAGTACGGGAAAATCCCAACCTTTATATTATTCACGCTAAATACAAAGGAAAGCCACCAAGGCCAGAGTTTTCTCTCCTAAGAAAATGAGTTCAAATCTGTCTAAATGATAAAATGAACGAAATACACTTTAAATACAATGGGGAAAACAACCAAAGGCTTTACAAGTAGATAGGGGAGTTATTCCAACTAGGCAGGCCATGTAGGCCATGTTTTAGCACCTTCAGCGTCCATTTAGGCCAGCTCAACCCACATTTTTGCCCACTTCTGCCCATGTTTAGGCGCCTAACTGACTGATCATGTGCCCTGCACATGTGCCTGACACTTGCCCTTTGTCCAGCCGACTTTAGCTCACTGCACAACCGACTATGCCTAGCCTCAGCACACTTTGCCCCAACCTTAGCCAAACGACATGCACTACGTTCAGCTTCCTTGCTTGCCTTGGCATCAAGACACCAAGTCTTGACACCCCATTGCCCAACAATCGTCTATCTCGTTTTGGCTCGCTTGCCACCCAACAAGCTGCCCGGTTTGCCATTTTATCACCCGCAAAGGCACAAGGTTGCCTAGCCGTTGCACCAACATCGTTTGTCAATCAGCTCATCAATGCCATGATCCAACCAAGTCATTTTAAGCCCGCCCTTGACAAATCAGTCCACAAACATGTTGCTTTCAATCCGGATTTAGCTACAACTAGGAGCAACACCCCAAATCCCGTCATAGCCATGCCGTTCCATAATCCGCCGAGTCTAAGGGGCTAATAAACCACCCCCACTTGATGAATTCGACGCCCTCGTCGAACCAATTTCAGCTTTACCCGCCATCAATGGACTACAAAACGCAGCAGCCACATACTCTTCTTCAACATCTTGCTTAGTCTCCTCATCATCATTAGCAAGAAGAGCATTCAGTTTAGCACGTTTTGGACTGTCCGCTGCCCGGTGCGGTCCATCACAAATAAAGCAGCCACGAGGCTTGTTCGTTTGCTCACACTTAGACTTATCAAACGCTGCCTTCCCTTTGCTACTAGCCTCACCCGTTGCATTGCACTTTTCAGCATTTCTCCACTCCTTTCCCTTATCAGCATTCCCATTTTTAGCCTTAGAAGTAGAAAATTCAGCATCCTCACGCCTAAAGTCGCCCAACGCATCGGCAGCCGCAATGGCACTAGGGAGGTCTTTCACGTTCTGCCTCCTTAGTTCCATTTGAGCCCACCCTTGCAGCCCAAACATGAAGTTATGCAGCTTGTCCTCCTCGGACATATTTGTTATACTCAAAATCAAAGAAGTAAATTCCTTGACGTAATCCCTCAATGAACCGGTTTGTTTCAACCGTTTCAGTTTGTCTCTAGCAACCCAAGCATAGTTACTAGGCAAGAATTGATCCTTCAACTCTTTCTTAAGCCGCTCCCACGACTCAATCTTAGTTCTGCCCGCACTCACATCATTAGCCACGCGAGTACGCCACCACAATTTAGCATCACCAGCCAAGTAACGAGCTGTCAAATACACTTTCTCTCCGTCTTGGACATGGGCTGCCTCGAAATATTGCTCCATGTCCCATAGAAAATTTTCAAGTACAACAGCGTTACGAGAGCCCTCAAATGCCTTAGGTTCAGGGATCTTTACCTTAGGACGTTCATCAACCCGTTGAACACCCGTTCCAACAGCCCGCCTAAGCACAACGACTTCAACATTCAGATTTTCGTTGTCCTTAGTGAGTTTATCAATTTCAGCCGCAGCAACACTCTTGAAGGCTTGACTCTCTGCCTCAAGACGTTCACAATGGGCCTTAAGACGAGCCAATTGTGTCAGCACATCCACCAGATCCACACTTTCGTCAGTTACACCCACCAACGCTTCAAGTTTAGCCAACCGTTCCCTCATTTCAGCACTACTATTTCCACCAGCCATGGTTTTCCTCTAAGCAACGAACCAGATCCTTCAAGCTCTGATACCAAGTTGTCACAGGGGTGATTTTGATCACTTAAAACCACCGAGGCTTGCCCCGTGCGGCAGCCAAGCAGTCCGCCCGCAAGGCTCAGCCATTTGTCACACTAACGATAATTTAGGGTCGTTTGTCTTAGTTTTAAAAATAGGCAGCAATGAGTTTGTATTTTGGGCAGAAGATTGAATGTTTTAATAGCAAAGATCATACAAAATACTGAAACGTTAAGGCACAAAAGTAAACGAGACAGCAAGTACGGGAAAATCCCAACCGTTATATTATTCACGCCAAATACAAAGGAAAGCCACCAAGGCCAGAGTTTTCTCTCCTAAGAAAATGAGTTCAAATCTATCTAAATGATAAAATGAACGAAATACACTTTAAATACAATGGGGAAAACAGCCAAAGGCTTTACAAGTGGATAGGGGAGTTATTCCAACTAGGCAGGCCATGTAGGCCATGTTTCAGCACCTTCAGCGCCCATTTAGGCCAGCTCAGCCCACGTTTTTGCCCACTTCTGCCCATGTTTAGTCTCCTAACTGATTGATCATGTGCCCTGCACATGTGCCTAACACTTGCCCTTTGTCCAGCCGACTTTAGCTCACTGCACAGCCGACTATGCCTAGCCTCAGCACACTTTGCCCCAACCTTAGCCAAACGACATGCACTACGTTCAGCTTCCTTGCTTGCCTTGGCATCAAGACACCAAGTCTTGACACCCCATTGCCCAACAATCGTCTATCTCGTTTTGGCTCGCTTGCCACCCAACAAGCTGCCCGGTTTGCCATTTTATCACCCGCAAAGGCACAACGCTGCCTAGCCGTTGCACCAACATCGTTTGTCAATCAACTCATCAATGCCATGATCCAACCAAGTCATTTTAAGCCTGCCCTTGACAAATCAGTCCACAAACATTTTGCTTTCAATCCGGATTTAGCTACAACTAGGAGCAACACCCCAAATCTCGTCATAGCCATGCCGTCCCATAATCCGCCGAGTCTAAGGGGCTAACAGCTAGAGTGTAGCGGTAAGAGCGAATCTCGTGATGTGTGAATTTGAAGGTGGTTGTAGACAAAAATATGGTATTTAAGTGTAGGATGGTGTAGACGGGGCATCATCCACGGAGGAATAATCGCAATTTGGGAGAATGTGTAAGAGAGTCAAATGTCAGGTTTAAAAGGATTGAAGTCAATTCTGTTAAAGATGATAAAAAATCTGCTGACGATGAAGAATCGGATGCAAAAAAGGAAATAGTTGCAGAATTAGTACTCTCTGTCCGCTAAATTAGAAGATACATCTAAGTTGGTGGGTGCAGAATCTAGTATAAATATGTTTGTTAAGGGAGTCACTGCTATCGGTAAATTGGACATAGTCAAAATTAGACAATGGTCTGACTTGCTATGCTGAAGATAGGGGAGATGTGAGCTGCCCATATTTTCTTTCTTTTCCTTTTACAGACCTGCAATTTATGTGTCTTGTTTAGGGTGTTGTCATTTTTTGGAGGCAAATCTACTAGTAGTAATTTGTGAAGTTCGTCTTTAATTTTTTCTCGATGATAGTAGTACTTCAATAATATTATCAAGTTAAAATTGGCCTCTTTAGTCAATTATCTCACACTTTTTATCTAAGAGGTAACAAATACTATGAACCAAGCGCTCTAGAAAATAAGAGACCCCAACCAGAATAGGTCTATCAACCTTCCCCGCACAGCAATGCATGCCTATCGGACTACAAGATGGAAAAGGTCTATCAATAAGTTCTTAGGCAATAAGGCCGTCTGCACGCTCGTGGCTTCTTTAATCTGGGAAAACCCATCTTTAATTTGTTGCATGTATGTAGTTCTTAGTATTGAATTCATTGAATCTCAAGAATTATGAGTGTGAGTTCAAATTTAGTATTTATTGACATTTTAAAGTGTTTTCACAAACTGATCATATTGTGCTAATTGCGTGGAAAGTATTGAGTTCATACGGAAGGGCTAGATCCGCCATTCTTTTGGCAGTAAAAATTTAGTGTAGGGGCCTGTTTGGCGCGCGTTAATTGATTTGTAGCCGTCAAAAACAAATTCGCTGAGAAATAGCCACCTCCGGACAAATCCCAGTATAAATACTGGGACTTTGAACAAAACTTGTTCAAGGCCCCAGTATTTGTACTGGGGAAGTTTCAGTAAACTAACACCAGTATAAATACTGGGGCTTTGAACAAGTTTTGTTCAAGGCCCCAACATTTTGTTATGGGACTATGTATAAAGCTTCAGTCCCATAACAAAATGCTGGGGCTGTGAACAAAACTTGTTCAAAGCCCCAGCATTATTATGGGACTGAAGCTTTATATATAAAGTCTCATAACCCATAACAAAATGATGGGGCTTTGAACAAGTTTTGTTCACAGCCCCAGCATTTTGTTATGGGACTCAGCTTTATATATAAAGTCCCATAACAAAATACTTGGGCTTTGAACAAGTTTTGTTCAAAGCCCCAGTTTTTTGTTATGGGGCTAGTCTGGGGTGTTTTTCCAACGCTAATGGAGCTTAAGTGTGTGCGCGAATTTTTGGCTATTCTTCAATAAATTTTGAAACGGTGGATAGTCCCCATTGAGCGCGTCCAAAAATGGCTAGTGATCAAAATTTCCCCTTTTGGCATACCTAGTACTCATCTTTCACTTTTTGTGAATTGTGCTTATAAGCATTGCACGCTCTTAGCCGTTACACTATAAATAACCCTTCCTTTTTTCATATGAAATGCTCATCTATTTTGTTATTCATAGGGTGTTCATTATCTATTTTAAGTCCGACTAATTTGAATTTGTATAGAAGAATCTCACTTTTGGAGGAAATTAAGGCCACTCCAATTTTATGATTCAGACTGAAGACTTTTGATCAAGGATGTGGGAGTACTTATTACTCTGTGTCAACTTTTGGTGGTCCCGTAGTCCCTTTTATTGGACATTAATCCCATTTGAACATCAAATGTCATTTTTATTATTTTCAAAAGGATTTTACTTTTTGTAAATACGTACTTAATTAGTTGTGGGTATTTACAAAAACTAAACTAACTTCTAAAAGTTATAATATAGATTTGAGGTGTATTTTGAGTGAAATAACGTGGTTTTACTCGAAAATATCTAACGTCACAAATATTTATTTCCAAGTGAAGTTCATGTTTGAAAATCAGTCAAATTGAAATAAAGAATTATTTTTCTTATTCCAAATTGAATGTTGAGTTCTAAATTTAAAATCAACTTGACTTGAATTCTCATTATATCAATAATAAAGCATTCTTTTATATAAGCTTGCAAATATTTTAAGATATTTAAGATCACCAAGTTTTTGTTTTTAATCATACATATGTTATAACATAGTCTTTTACCACCCGTTTTCGTTTAAATTTAATAAATTTATTTTCGATAATAGAAAAATGCGTATTTTTTATGAAGTTATTTTTTAATATTATTGCACATATAAAAAGCTCACTTTATGGAGAAAATTTACCCACATCGGATTTATGACCACATCAATTAATGATAGATAAGTGATTTAATAATATGAAAAAATATGTTAATTAACTATGGTTAAAAAAGAGAAGCATATATGCCAATACATGTTGGGTGTCAATGGTTTATGAAAAACCGACCGAACCGTACCGAACCGAACCGAACCGATTTTTTAGGTTATTTTTACCAATACCGATGGTTTGAATATAATTCTATAACCGTACCGAATAATTAGGGTAGGTTTTTTTTTAAAATAAAAAAATCGAAAAAAACCGAACCAAATCGAATATATTTACACACAATATATATATATATATATATATATATATATATATATATATATGTGTGTGTGTGTGTGTGTGTGTGTGTGTGTGTGTGTGTTAAGTCTAAAAATAAATATAAGCAAACTTTTTTAGTCGAGGTCTACCTTGAGATGACAGAAACACAAAGTTGCATGTACTAATTAGCACTGAAAGTGCAAACTACCAAATTCATCCGCACTCATATAATCTTGTTGAAACTAAATCAATTGGTACGACAAATAAACTTGAGCATAATCAAGCTACTAACTGACCAAGATATCAAATATTTTTTTACCCTTTTAAATTTCTTAGCATATACTTAATCTTTTATTATCATACTTCTTGAGTTATATTTTATCAATATCTATCAACTTGTGTTATTTAAAAGACTTTTATTTTTGCTTCATTGATTTTATAATATCACTATAGAATAATGTTCTTTTGATTAATTGTCTTATAAATAAATTTTATTAAAGTCATGTATATGATATCGTGTTCTATTATCCACTTAATAAAGAGTGACAATCACTTGTAGCTTGATATTAGAAATATGTTGAGTACTTAAATATTAGTTACGACCATTTAAGAGTTATTATTTATTCAAATATTATCTTAAACTACACTTTATGTGTTATATTAAATTTATAGGTATTTTACATAAAATTGGCACATTCTAATAATAGTACGGCTCTACCATAGAGTTCTAAAAAAATTTACCGAAAATTAACCGAACCGAACCGAAATCGAAGGAAAACCGACATGAATGGGACGGTTTTGAAAAGTCTTATTTTGATTACGCATAGTAGAATAACCGAATAATTGGTATGTTATAAATTTCATGAAAAAATCGACCGAACCGAATCGTTGACACTTTTACATGTTATGCATATATTGAATTGATACATACACACGGTATGGACAAGTATTTTCCCTCACTTTATACAGATTATACATTTGCATCAAAGAATGAAAGTTGACAGCAGGGCAAGTATATTGTAACCTAGAAAAAATGAAACAAACGTGGCATTCATGTTTATAGACAACGCAGCAACAGATGAGCAAAACAAACACAACCCCTGCGCACTGCAGTACATTTCCCATTCCCCACCACAAAAATATGGATCCCTTGCACTCTCTTTCGTAAAGGTAGGTCACATCACTGAATCTTTCTAATTGTCTTTTTTTTTAACAGAATATCTCCAACTGTCTTTTTATCTTTATTAAGTATTTTTTTTCTTTTTATTTTGTATCTTTTCTGATGTTGACTTTTTTAATTGTTGTAATTCAACGTGGATAAGGAGTTTATTCAATACAAACATTGTGTGAACGTGCTTTTCTTGTCTGCCTTCAACTGTCACTCACTATCTTGATTGAATACTACTCTTATTTATTACTGCTACTATTAAACAATCATTTTGGAACGAAGGGAGTATTATTTGTTGATTAATTAAAGTTTGTGTTACACTTTTCAACTTGTAAATATTTATCATTTATATTTCCCCCTTGATTGTTGGTTCGTCAATGACGTGGTGGGATTTGAGATCTGTCTTCTGTCTCGACAATTTCAGAGACTTTTCTTACTCTCAGGTTCTTCTTCCTTGTTATACTGAAATGAAATATGCTTTTCCCTTTTGTGAAATACTACTGAAATGAAGACATATGTGTAATTTGATGTTCTAGTATTACCTTATTCTCCTTTTGTACTACTATTGTTGTTTCTGTTCGTTTGTTATTTTTACTATCTGTTGTCAATCATTTCTTGAGCCGAGGGTCTATCGGAAACTGCCTCTCCACCTTACACAAATAGGAGTAAGTTTTGCGTACATCCCAACCTCCTCGGACCCAACTTACTTGTGGGATCACACTGGCTATGTTGTCTTGTAGTCTTCATATTGTTGGTTACTATAGTAAAATCTGTTTTTTCCCGGTTTTCCATTTCATTTTTGTATTTGCATTTCCAAATGCAGTGTTATTCTCTTGTGAAAATTTTATTAGGAGCATATGATGTTTTAAGGTTGGAGAAAGTTACATTTGGTTAATGGTTACTATTGAGGCATTCATTATTTAAGACCAATCTAATCTAAAGTTGTCCAGTACTTGAAAAGAATGTGCTTTCTACATTTATGATTTAATCATGTTATTGCACCTCTAATTTGATAAAACGACTCCTCATTTCTTGATACTTAAAGCTGGATTTTGAAGTCTTTTTTAAGTTAAATGAACAATGGACCGTAGTAGTTGCACCAGTTGAATGTTAATATATGAATACTACTAGTGGTTTATTTGGACTTAAGCTTGTTACTTGCGAGGCAGTTATAAGTTTTACTTTCATCTTAATTGACTCTGGCAATTGATTCATTTATCTGATTTTCATCAGAGGGGATCGAGTCAAAGGCTGGAAGCTTCTGCTGGATTTTCTCAACTGTTCCTGCCACTGATATCACACAAGAAACACAAGGTATATTTTCTCAAGTTTGATGTACTAATCTTGAAAGAACTAGGTTAAGATGGACATAGTGAGTAGGTGTGATGTGTTGTTCCATCCATAACATTATGGATACAAGACGTGAAGATGAAGGAAGCATAGAGGATAAGTTGGTCCTGACTTTTGAAACACTTCAGCAAGATATTTGCAAACTCAGAAGACCGGACCTTTCTGTATATGACCTATCATGGTTGTAAACTGATCAAAATGAACTTTAGCTAATTTTGTCGAAGATGCACTTGGAAGCATACAAGTACCAAAGTTTAATTGGAAGCCTGTTATATTCAATTCTGCCATTTGTCCCTTAGAGCAACAACTCAATTTTAGATTGATGATGAGCCATGAATTTCCTTTTTGGGCTTCCAATATGCTTGAGTTTTCTTGTAGGCTTGTCATGCTTGCTTAACCATTTTGACCAAAATTTACTATGCTTGTTTTTCCTTTAGGCATGACATGCTTGCTTCACCATTTTTACCAAAATTAATCATTGACTATACAAAGCACATTATTGTAGATCTAGTTTTTCACCTTGTCTGATGAATAAATGAAATCTCCCTGGGTGTCTAATGATTTGTGATGCAAATGATCTTGCTTTATCATCATTTGTGTCTACCAGATATTGGACCAATTTAGCAATAGTATCAGTATTAGGCTCTGAATTCAGACAAGGAGCTTATTGTGTTTTTATATGCAGCTTATTACAGAATGAGCCAAAGTTATAACTCGTCGGAATCATAGAAGAAAATACTTTTAAGTTCTTACTTTTGGATGTTCTTGGCAGGCAAGAATGAGGGAGGCCCAGCTTGGATCACATACCGTGAGGTCCCACGGTATGACAGTTGCAAGGACTCACTTGCATGACTGGCTGATCCTAATTCTACTTTTGGCTATAGTTGCCATACTGAATGCTATCACTCCGTTTTATCGGTTTGTTGGGAAAGACATGATGACAGACCTCAAGTATCCTTTAAAGAGTAACACTGTACCTATTTGGGCTGTGCCGGTGAGTTGGTCTTCATTTTTCTTTTGGTAGCTACAAAAATTACTTTATGATGATGCCATTGGTTAGTACCTCATATTTAGATTTCACAATGTCCAAATGCTATCAGGTGTATGCCGTTCTATTGCCTATCGTTGTTTTTCTGCTTGTTTATTTTCGACGAAGAGATGTCTATGACCTTCATCATGCCATATTAGGTAAGTAATTCTCGGTGTGGCTAGTTTTCGTGGAAATGGTCTATATTTGTTCTCACTTGACTGAATGCTTTCTGGTAGTCATCCTTTAATTATGTTGTTATGGCAGGGCTCTTGTTCTCTGTTCTGGTTACAGCTGTTATCACAGACGCCATAAAAGATGCTGTTGGACGGCCTAGACCAGACTTCTTCTGGCGCTGTTTTCCAGATGGAAAGGAAGTATGCTTCCGTGTTGATTATACTTTAATGCTTGTACTAATAGTGAGAGGCTTGTAAATTAGTATTTTACCAGTATGTTTAAGTCTTGATGGGTCAACAGGTTTATGATAAATGGGGAGATGTTGTGTGCCATGGTGATAAAAGTGTCATCAAGGAAGGGCATAAGAGTTTTCCAAGTGGGCATACCTCCTGTAAGTAGAAATCCTGTTTCATTATATGCTTTCATTCCTTGAAGAGCAAACATTTGCATGTGCGGTGACAGACGCTTGAAATTTGCAGCATTTTAGTCTTTCAGAATTCCTCGATGGTGCTTCTTTCTTGTTTTCTTAACCCCTGAGGATTTTGGATGTACTTGCAGGGTCCTTTGCTGGTCTTGGCTTTTTGTCGCTTTATTTATCAGGCAAGATAAAAGTCTTTGACCGTCGAGGACATGCTGCGAAACTGTGTCTTGTGTTACTTCCCCTTCTTCTTGCATCTCTGGTTGGCGTTTCTCGGGTGGATGACTATTGGCACCACTGGCAGGATGTGTTTGCAGGAGGTCTAATTGGTGCGTTTTAAATTTTCTTTTAGTTGCTGTTTGCATCTAACACAACAAATCATCCAGTCGTAGAGTTTTTGCCTTTTTGGTGAACTACCTTACAATAACTCATGCGAATGTACGAGACAGCGATGAATCTGAGGAAAATTTCCTTTGTAGGTCTGGTAGTTGCAACATTATGCTATTTGCAGTTCTTCCCACCTCCATATCATGTTCAAGGTTTGCTCTCCTTCCTCGTGTTGTAACGGTGTTGTGAAATTTCTTTCGATAAACTACGATAAGCTTTTTCTTTCATGATAAACTAATACTTATCACAGTCAAATGGTGAATGATCATGTTACCTTAGTGTGTCTCACAAGTATATGCATATCATTTTGTGAGCACCTTCACAGTCCTCGGTGGAATTAGATTGTGATGAAGGATGATATCAAGTTGTTTTTACCACTTTTGTTTCTGTTCAACTTTAACTGCTTATACACATTTTCCAGTCAGTTCATTATACATCGGTAAGAGGTTTTGTTTTTCTCATTCAATTGCTCTTTGCAACTTGAGGGATCATGTCGTTTGGTAAATCTGGTGATGCTTGAATCTGGTAAGTCTATGGCTGGAAACACCATAAACCTCTTCTCCAAGATCCAAAGGACAGATCAATAAGTTAGTTGTCTAAGGAATGCCCTACTCCTAGACTCCAGGGGAATAGAATATGGCCACCTTGAATATCCAAAATTTGTTGTGCCTTTTTTTTTAAAGTCATTTTCTGATTGTCAGTTTTGTGCTTCTAGGCTGGGCAACTTATGCCTATTTCCGTGTGCTGGAGGAGTCCCAAAGAACTGCAGAAGCTGCTAATGATGTAAATGTCGCAAATAATACACACAGTACAGATGTTCAAATGGGAAGTCAACATAATGAGAGAAACAATGCATGTATGGGCATTTCTCTGTCCAGCGATTCCGGTCCACCAACTGTGGAAGATCTAGAATCTGGGAGAAGGTAGTTTAGCTTGAGGCAATGGACAACTGGAATGGCTCATACAAACACTGCCGCTGTACATGCTTGTTATTGCACAAATGACTTCTTTCGCGGAATATACATACGTGGATTAGCCTAGATTTCATTCTTGCCAAGGATAATGAGAGCAGATGGTACATATCCTAGCATGTGAAAGAGTGTTTCTTCACTTTTTTATTGTTCAAGCTGCTCCCAAGTCCTGTTGTGTCATTTTTCTTTATTTCAACTTTGTAGTTTTGTGTTAGTACAGAATTAGTGGATATGGGAGATTTATGACATGCAGCCTTTAGCAATTTTGAGGGCACACATATGTTGTATATGGTGGAACGCATTTGTGAAGCGCGAAATTGTTGTATGCACGATGGATCTTTGCAAGCTTCTGTTAATGTTGTAACTGCTGGGCTGGCTAAGTTTTTCCTTTCAGTGTTTCAAATCTAGAGCTCAGAATTTTGTCTGTAGATAATGCTTGATGTTAACAAACAATGATCTCCACATTTGTATTATGCAGTTTTATTAAAGCACCTGTAGAATGATTCTCCATACTTCAATTCTGAATAAGCATCATACAAACTTCAGACTTAGAGCTCAATTGCCAAGCTAGACTGCACCCTGTACTCCACCCCAACCAACAGCTTCCAGTTCTGCAAACATAATATAGAGCAACTTCTCTACTGTGAATGCAAAATATATCATCTGTGATCGAGCTTAGGTCTAGAGCTAGTATTCAGAAGTCTGTTCAAAAGTGATATAAGAGATTGATTATGAATCTTCTTAGAATATGCTTAGCTGCAAAGAGAAGAGATTCACATTACGTGAAATGAACCATAGCAGCCATAAGTGCTGATGGTGAAGCTGGAGAATAACTGGGCAAGAGCTGGGGGTCTTAACCAAGTACTAAAGCTGCTGGAGCTGTCTTCTTATCCCTGGTCACTTTTTTTTTGCTGAAGACCTTGCAATTTTGTTTCAGTGTAAACATTTGATGTCAGGTCATTTCAGTTGACATCTAATTTCTGTAGGAGGTCAACTCAAATTTGGTTCAGGTCTCCCCCATTTGCATCCAAATACTGTATTAAGTTAAAATCTCAACTTCCCCACAAAACATGCCGGTATCATTTGTGCAATCACATGAACTTGTCTAAAATGCTTAGAATTCTAAGAAGCTGCAAGTAGCATTTCTACATTCACTCACCAAGTTTACAACATTTTTTTCACTTATATCAAACTGTGATGGAGTTAATATGCAAATGAACTAAAATCACAAATCAACACTCAATGAAAATACCAATAAAACACAAACACTCAAACAAAAGTACATTCCAATAACATCAAAAATCAGATTTTTATTACAAGGGGTTTTCTTGAATTCCCATTTTATTCAAAATATCTAGAATTAAACTCATCCCATGATAAACCAACACCAATACCTTGACCATACCCAAAACCTACACCAACACCACAACCCATACCAACACCAAAAACCATTTTAAGATTGTTCCATTGTGAACCACCTAAGCCTAAACCTCCAACAACACCTAGTCCTAAACCAATGCCACAACCAATGCCTAAGCCACCACCTGGTCCTAATGTTGCTTCTTCTATTTTCTTGCTGTTTTCTTGAATGAATTCTGTCACTGATATTCTCTTCTCTTCACGTTTTTTTCCATTGAAATTAATGCCTTTCCATTTCCATAGAGATGTGTTTTCAGATTTACGGTAAGCAAAATCATTGAGTTGAAGGGTTCTGTCTTGCATTGTTCTTTTTCGCTGTAGTTCAAAGGATAGGGAGGTGGCTCAACTGAAAGTAGGTTATGTGCAGTTTTTTCTGAAAGGGGGTCCAAAGGGCGGTTGACCAAGCATAGGTGAAGTAAAATTGGATAAGGGGAAATGCTTGTAGAACCATATGACAATCTATACTAAAAAGAAAACAATAACTCATTGATTCTAATCAGGGCTAGATTCAGGACTTTAATTTTATGGGTTCTAAATTTTTGGCTAATGACCTTAAGAGTAAGTTATTGAATTCTCGACTTGATTTTTGTTTATATTTAATAATTTTTTTAATACAAATATACTGTCACCGCAAAATTTATTGGATTCCGCCGAACCCGTTTCTTCCTTTTTACATCCGCCATTGATTCAAATATATATGACGGAGTTTGATTACAAAATTTATTTTACATTTGTAGTTTGATCACAAGAAAGTTAAAAGACCAAAATACACTGATAACCTATAAACTTACTAAAATGTTCATTTGGACACATTATATGACGGCTTAACCTATTGAGCACCTAATGTTAGTACAAATGTGCCTATTAGCCACTGACTTAACAAGCTCTTATAAAAATACAGTGCTGATTCTTACACGTGGTGGTGACATGGCAAAGTAGTGAATCACAGAATGACACATGGCATGTCATAATATGTGTCTAATAGGGTTGTTTTAAGCAGGTGTATAGATTTTGGTTAGGTATTTAAATAAGAAGTTTATGGCAAGTTTGACGAGCCGCTCATATATCTAACCGCTCATATAATATATGGTGTATTAGAAGCATACATTGGAGCAATTAAGGACATGTATGATGGAGTGAAGACGCGAGTGAGCACAGTAGGAGGCGATTCTGGTCACTTTCCCGTTGAGATAGGGTTACACCAGGGGTCAGCCCTTAGTTCGTTTCTGTTTGCGCTGGTAATGGATGAATTAACCAGGAGTATTCAAGGGGAGATTCCATGGTGTATGTTGTTTGCCGATGACATAGTTTTGATTGATGAGACCAGCGGCGGGTTCAATGATAAGTTAGAGATGTGGAGGCAGATTCGAGAGTCAAAAGGGTTCAAGCTGAGCAGAATAAAGACGGAGTACATGGAGTGCAGGTTCAGTGATGTTCCCCAAGAGTCGGATATAGAAATGACGCTTGACTCACAAGTCATCCTCAAGAAATGGAGCTTCAAGTATCTTGGGTCAATTATACAGGGGAATGGAGAGATTGACTAGGATGTCACGCATCGGATAGAAGCTGGTTGGATGAAGTAGAGGCTAGCTTTTGGTGTCTTATGCGATCAGAAAGTACCTCATAGGCTTAAAGGTAAGTTCTATAAAGCAGTCGTTAGACCTGCTTTAATGTACGGGGCGGAATGTTGGCCAGTAAAGGCCACCCACGTCCAGAGGATGAGTGTAGCAGAAATGTTGATACTTAGATGGATGTGTGGGCATACTACGATGGACAAGATCAAGAACGAAGCCATTCGAGACAAGGTGGGAGTGGCTGCAGTGGTGGACAAAATGTGAGAAGTGAGGCTGAGGTGGTTTGGACATGTGAAAAAGAGGAGTTCATATACGCCGGTGAGGAAGTGTGAGGGGTTGACAGTGCTAACCCTTCGGAGAGGTAGGGGTAAACTAAAGAAAAATTGGGTGAAGTGATTAGGCGAGACTTGGCCCACCTCCAAATTACCGAGGACATGACCCTAGATAGGAAAAAGTGGAGGTCGAAGATTTGGGTAGAGGAATAGATAGTAATCGAGCGATTCTCGGTATAGTATAATTTCAAATTATTCGGATTTTATGTGTTATTAGTGTTTCCTGTTTATCTTGAGTATGTTTGAGTGCTTTCTAACAATATGTCATTTTCATTGTTTTGTTACTGTCATCTTGCTTCACTCGATTATGTTTCCCACTGACGTTTTTTAGCTGAGGGTCTATCGGAAACAGCCTCTCCACTATGGTGGAGGTAAGGTCTGCGTACATTTCACCCTCTCCCAACCCCACCTTGGTGGGGGTACCACTGGGTATGTTGCTGTTGTTGTGGTTATTGGCAAGTTTGACGAGCCGCTTATATATCCAACCTTTTGAAAATTATGTGTTTTTTTAAAGTATATCAGAGTAATATCTATGTGAAGATATCTTATCATCATGGGTGAAATGAAATTTTTTGTTATACATTTTCCAAAAATAATTATGACATTTGTTTCAAACGAATTAATAAAAAATAGTGTCACAATAAACAATAGGTACTTAAGTTAAGGAGGCAATTTCAATCCAAGTTCCAAACTTTGTTAAATTTAGAATGTAAAAGGGTAGTTCGGTGCACAAAGCATTCCATATTCATGCAAGATCCGAAAAGGGCGACACTCCAATGGATATAATGTATACAACCTACTCTTGTGCAAGCATACTAAAGTGTGAAGTTGGTGAATTTCAAAACTACTGAAAAAATAATAACTAGTCAGTTCTGGACGCCCTAAGTGAGTTTTATCCACTGTTTCAGAATTAATTGAAAAATAGCCAAATTATCTAGCGTACACTTACAACTTCTTGGCGTTAACAACGACCAAACTAGCCATAATACAAACATCTGAGAATTCGAACTAATCTCCAATAAAAAAATGAAAAATCTGAGTTTCATTTTTAAAGTCCCAGCATTTTATACTGAGATTTTGGATCAAACATATTTAAAATCCCAGTATTTTTTGCTGGGATACATATTTAAGTGATCCAAGTATAAAATAATGGGATTTTGAGATTTTGTTAAAAAATTCTAGTATAAAATACTGAGATTTTTCAGGATCTGGCTAGTCTTCAAAGAGTTTTACACTACTGGCTAGTTTTCATTTAGTGCGGTGCAAACAGGCTATGAGCCCAAATTTTTACTCAAAACTATGATATCATAGGCAATGATTTGATTTTTGACCCCTGTAACAGTGGTATAGCAAAAATGGTCTCTACTTGGTTTAATGAGTAAATTATGGATGAAGAAATCTTATAATAATGCCCATATCCCCACTCTCCTTTTCTCCGTAACTATTGCCTAGGAGGCAGCACTTGCCTTTTGATCCCTCCTTTTTAGGCAACACTTACCCGTGAATCTCACATTCTTCCCGATAAAGTGTTGTTTGTGCAGCACTTGCCCCTTCAATCTCTTCCCTGCATTCTCCCAGTATTTACCCTTGAATCTCACATTCTTCAGATAAAGTGTTGTCTGCGCAATACTTGCCCCTTCAATCTCTTCTCTGCGTTCTCCCAGATGTAATCACCTAATTTTGGCACACAAAATTCAAAAATGCTCAAAATATTCGTATTAGATTCTTAGGACGTGTCGTCAATTTTTCTGGACTTCTAGTGTTTGTTCTTAATTAAATTTGTTTCTAATTAGGACGTTAAAATTGAAAAATTAACAAAAATCACTTGTTACGTGCTTAATTTTTTGTAATTCTATGTTTAATTGTGACAATGTTGTAAAGTACGTGGTTTGATTTTAGTTTAGTTGTGTGTGCATAAATAGTTTTATGGCCATTTGTAAAAAATATCACAGCCCAACACTTAGCCCGCCAGCCCAATGTTTTAACCCGGCCCATACCCCACAATATATAAACCTAAATCCTTCATTTTTCACTCCCTCACACCCTTTAGTCTCAAGACTAGGCAAACTCTTGCCAAATTTTTCCCTCCCCGCCGGAAATCTCCTCCGCCGTGGAGCCGCCGCTCCTCCGCCACTGCTCCGCCGCCGGCCACCACCTCCGGTGGCCGGAAAAATACAAAAAAATACACCATCTTAAAGATCTCGGCCCCCTCTTCCCATTTCCGCTATTAGTTTTCTCAAAAGGTGGTCCAATTTTCGTAGATCGGGTTTTCAAATTTGGTCAAAACTTCAAACTTGGTAAGTTTTCACTCTTTTGATTTGTTTTATCTATTTCTTACCCTCCCCGTTACCCCGTTCCCTGATTCTTCTTTTTCCCCTTTCCCTTTCCCGTTTCCCGTTCCTGTTTCTGTTTCTTGCTTCTTCTTCTTATTTTTTCTTTTGGTTTTTGTTTCGGGTAATGATGTTGGTTTGGAGGGGGCTGTGGGTTTGATTTGTTTGGGGTTGTGGAGGTTATTTGATGATGGAGGGAGGAAGATGTTTTCAGATGAGAGAGGCAGGGGTACGAGTGAGGGCAAGGCAGGGCTGTGATGGTGATTGCTTTCTATTTTGGTGAGCTGTGGTGACGATGGCGTAGCGGCGTAGTCATTTGGAGTTGAGGCAGCGAGCCAAGCAGCATTGCAGCGAGGCTGATCCGTATGCAGCAGCGCGATGTGGCGATGATGCTGATTTTGCTTGACATAAGCTTAACGGGTTAGAACTTTGGTCTTCTTGCCTTGACTGTATTTGCTTTGACTCTGTTTGGATTAGGATAGTAATCTTAGATATAGATGTGTATAAGAGTTGTGCATATCGTGTTGTACGTGTTTAAAAGTAGTCCACTGTCGGATTATTGATTTTTGAAGATGAACTTGTATGCTGCCCGTAGCAATGGCATTAGCAATGTATGTTATAACTTGTTCTTTCAATGTCGAGTAATGACAATTTGCTCAAACGAAGATATGTGTTGTCTTGCTCTGTCCAGTTTGTTTACTGCATCCCCGTCAACCATGTTTACTGTTAATTTTCTGATGAAAAATGCAAGGGAATCATGCAGCGTTGTGAACCCGTTACATTGTAATTTCTGCTTAAGTGTACGAATCTGTGCTAGGTTTGTTTAGTTCAACAGAGACTTCGGCTCAAGTTTGTTTGGTTTTTTGAGATAAATGTTCTGTCTGAAGTTGTATGTGAGGGAGTGTTTAACTTGGAGAGTGACTAACCTCGCTCTGGTTTTGTTAAGTATGTGTTGGCTAAAGTCTGGAATTGCTTGTCTTGGCCTCTCTTTATAAATTGTCAAAGCATTGAAATAAGTTTATTTAGTGCCATTAATTTTAATCTAAGTGTGAGCTTGGTCAGTTAAGTGTGGATTTCTTTCCTATCTAGTTTTTAAATCCAAGCATGAAACTGGTAGAAAGCTGAGTGAGGCAGTGAAAGAGTGCTTGAAAGTAGAGTTTAATTGAATAATATTTTGTTGTCCAGTTCTTGTTTTAGGTGTTTGAGAGTTTTGAATAAAGTTAGGATACATAGTTTGGGGGGCTGATTTAGTTGTCTAGTTTGGTCTTGGTTTCCTTCTAGTTATGTAATGAGTATTGGGGGTCCTTTTAGAGGACCCTACTTGCATTATTTCAGCTTTTGGAAGCTGTTTTGGTAGCTGAAACAGTAGGTGCACAGCTGCTGTACTTTTGCTTGAAAAAATGGGACTAAAAGCACTCAAGTGTAGGGTGTGGGCTTGTACTTTTGTACAAGTCCACACCCCACCTCTTAGCCCCACCTTTTAGCTATAAATAGAGGCATTTACTACCCTCTTTAATACACAAAAACTGCCTGCTGGAAATTTAGAAAAGAGAGCAAAAACACTTCAAAAAAATATAGTAAGTTCGATAGTAGGATTTAGAACCAAAAGCCTTTACACTAAGGGTCTTTCGGGGTATAAATCCACAAGTCTTTAAGGTTTAAATAGGGTGCTAAAGGGCTGTTTAGTGGCTGACTTTGGAGTGAGTTTTGTCGCTTTGGCTTGCTATTTCATTTGTTTCATTAGTTTGGGGAATTGCTACACAAGGTAAATACTTTCTTAACCATGTACTTATTTTAAATATGTTTGGATATGAAAGTGAAATGAAATCTAGCATGTTTGTAACCCCAAATAAGTTATATTCGTGGCGTGTCATTAGTAGTCTCCTAACGTAAAATCACGACTATACTATGCTAAGTAGAATAAATTGTTACAAATATTTCATGAATGTTTTGTCTTCTTTAATGAGTTTATATTTGTTGTCTTGAGCAAGTATGCATGAAAGAGGAGAAAAGAAAATTTTGCAAAGACCATTTTCATCAAGTAAAGATTTTAGATAATTGGGCTGTTTTTCGCAAACTGGTCATATTTGCAAATCTGGAAATTCTGAAAATTATTTTAACGCTGAAATGAGTAGGCAAAATAGATATAAGTGCACAGTTGGTGTAAATGTGCAAATCTGGCTGTTTTTTGCAAACTTGTACATTTCTGTAAATCCGCTCAAATCTGGCCCTTTTTACAAACTGGTGCATTCCTGCAAATCTGGAAAACGTTAAAGTTGTTTAAGGAAAAGAGACATCTGGTGCAAAATCACTCCAAAAATTAGCCTAGAGTTGCAAACCTTTGAAAGCACAAATAGCATAATCATATTGTATATAATTTGCGAATTAGTTTAGTTCCAAAATGGCATTTTAACTTATGGCCACAAGTCTTCATTAATAACAAGTTTATTAGAATGCTAAACATTTGTGTCGTTTATTTCATACCTAAAATTAGCCAATGTGTTTTATTTTGATATGATTAATTATCCACCCAAGGTGTAACGATTAGGCAAAATAATAGGATGTAAATTCGATTAGGCAATTATAAGTATGATTTGTGATCTACTTATTAGGCAAAAAGTAAAAAAAATATATAAATTTTTTCCAAGTATACCTTGTGGGTTACTTGACGCGATTTCGGTTTCGAACAATCAAAGCGTAACTTTAAATGAACGATAAAATATAACAACCATATTTAATAAATTAAAACTGCGACAATAAAGCAACTGTGCTCGGCACAGGACTCGAGGGTGCCTAATACCTTCCCGAGAGTCAACTGAGAATCTTACCCGAATCTCTAAACGCAGACCATTAGACGAGTCAAAGGTGTTCCAAGGTACCTTCTGGTGACTTGGCACACCTTAAACTATGTCAAGTGGCGACTCCGAGTTTCTCTAAATAATTTTGTACCTTTTTTTAACACCAGTCACGAGCCTTTAAATAAACTCGCACCGCGCAGTTTAATAAATAAAATTTTTAGGGCGTGACAGCTTGGCGACTCCGCTGGGGAGATTAGTGAAAACTAGAATCTCCGGCTTTGATAAATTGTCGCATGTTTTAATTTATTAAATATTTGGTTGTTATTTTATTGCCGTTATCACCTGAAAAGTTGAATGTTACTGCTTTGATATTGTTGAACTGTATATATAAACTGTCTTCCTCCGCAACCCTCTGAGTCTCTGAAACACACACACACGTACACTTACCAGATTGCTTGTGGCATCTGGGACTTTCTTACTAAATTGCCCATGATTTAGGAGGAAGGCGTGATGGGGTTTTAGGCCGGACACACTGTCTCCGGATGGCCCTGATACGCTTTCCGCCCGGTTTGTCCACCGGGTTTTCAGCCAGTCTAGACACTGAGTCAGTTGTGTCACCTAGAGTTAAACCTTTAGGCCCAATTATCTGCATCATATCCGACTTAATGAGGTGCGATACACCGGTATTGCACTTGTCTAGGTTGACTACCTTTTGTCTGAATGGGACCCACTTCCCGGGAAAGACTTGTCTGAAAAAAGCATTCTATGTGTTGCATGCGATTAGGAAAGGTTGTTATGCTGACCAAGTTGGGGAGAGACGGATTTCAAAAGAAAAAAAAATATATATAAAAAAAAAAAAAAAGAAAAATGAAAGGAAAAGTGAGGAAGAGGTTGAATTTTATGTTTTAAATGTAAATGTTTTGCTATTTTTATAAAATTGAGTCATACTGCTGTAATGGCAAATTTTTGTAAAAAACGCCAGTGTTTGCCGTCTTTTGTATATGTCAGTTTGTGTCGTTATAATGACGAAAATTTTACAAAAAATATGTACATACTTAGTAGTTAGGAAGTCAAAAAATTTTCGTGTCAGTTTTCACGCCGTTATAATGGCGAATTTTTAGAAAAAGGCTCGTATACCGATGTTGGGAGTTTGTGAGATCAAGTTTCTTTTCACGTCGTTATGCCGGCGAATTGTTGCAAAAGTACTGTAGTGTTCATCACTGGAAATGAAATTTTGTTTTGATGTCAATGTGGCGTCGTTGTAACGCCGAATTTTTTTTCTTTTATAAATTACATCTAAATACCAATGTTGGTAATTTCCTGGAGTCAGTCCTGATGCCGTTATGATGGCAAAATTTTTCGATTCTCTTAGGGTCAACTTTACGTCATTACAATGACAAAAGTTTTGTTGGAAATTGGAGTTTCGAATTAGCAGTTTAGGCATCTGTTTTGCTCTGTCGGTCAGTTGTTTTAAGTTGTTCTCAGGCTTTCAAACATTTGACACATTTTTTTTATTAGGAACAATGGCTGCATCATCTTCTAGGACAGTCAAAAGAAAATACCCTGCTGATGCCATTCCACCCTCTATTATGATGACTGATGGCCCACCCAAATCGGATAAATCTCTATAGTCTTGGTGGGACACAATGAGTGAAATGCAGAAAGATATAGTCCAGGAGAAGATTGGTTTTCTGACTGACCTTGTGACTAAAACTATTGTCCCGCGGCGAGACTTGGTCAGTGCACTAGTTGGGTTTTGGAACCCAAACCAAAATACCTTCTGTTTTAAGGGGTTTGAGATGACGCCGACCCTCGAGGAAATAGCTGGGCTTCTTAAGTTGGATTTTGAGAAAAAGAATATGATTGCTCCGAGGAAGGTTAATGAGCGTGATTTTTTCAATAATATCAAGCTACGAACGGACCTCTCAATCGCTAGTGTTCGTCAAAGCTGGATTTCATTTGATTACCTTTATGATCGTTTTGGGGCCGATAATGGTTTTAAGAAGTATGGATTTGAGTTCCACGATAAGCTGAAATATGAAGATTGGGTACTCCTCTGTCCTAAGGTCTTTGTGTTCGCTTTGCTAGGGTTGTTGGTTTTCCCACTACCGGATAGAGCGATATCCATTAAGGTCAGTTGGACCATGGCAGCTTTGTATGGTGGAGCACCAGATGCCACTATCATCCCGACGATTCTGGGTAGTATGTTTCATGCTTTGACTCGATGCCACAAGGGAGAGAGCGGTTTCTTTGAGGGGTGTAACCTTCTATTACAGGTCTGGTTCTTGGAGCATGTACCCCCTTGCCCACCTCGTGATATTCTTAGGTGCTGTGACATCGATTATCTTGAATACCATCTCGAACACATCGAGAGGTATAAATTCCCAGGAAGTGAGCCAGATTGGAGGTCTTTCTTGAACTCTCTCACGCCGGACAAGATTTTGTGGCAGTGTAGCTGGTTTCCTAAGAGGGAGGTTGTACACAGATGCGTGGATCGTCCTTTTCTCGTTCTGATGGGTTTGACAGCATCCCAGCCTTATGTTCCTCTGCGTGTACTTAGGCAGTTGGGTCGAAAGCAGGAGATCCCAATAGTTGAGGACATGAGTGCATATGCCTCAGACTATCCTCTCAACCCAGCTACTCTTAGAGGTGAGATCCTGCGCCTGTGGGATACTAGGAGGCACCTCGCAGAAAGCACACAGGTTCAGGATGGACTTAAGGGGGAGGTCGTTCGGGAGTATAAGTTCTGGTATTACCATCAGCCCATACCCAGAGAGATGCCCGCGAGGTCGAGAGCAAGCATGGTTGACACTGAGGCCAGGCTGGATATGCAGGTTCAGCTTGCTAGGCACGAGATTAGGAAGGAATACCGTGATACCATACAAAGCTTAATTGCAGAGAGGGATGCCGCCAGAGCTGCTCAGTCAGAGAGTGAGGGTTTCGCGCATCAGCACCTAGACACAGTCAGACGACTCCGTGTCATGCACTCACAGGCATTGACAGAGCGGGATGCCGCCAGAGCTGCTCAGGCAGAGAGTGAGGGTTTCGCGCATCAGCACCTAGACGCAGTCAGACGACTCCGTGTCATGCGCTCACAGGCATTGACAGAGCGGGATGCCGACAGGGCAGCTTTGTTGGAAAGCAGGAAAAGGGAAGGGTATCATCGCCAGGATGCCATAGATTCTCGAGCTCGACTTGACAGGGCATTAGAGCAGGGTGAGCAGCTCAGAGGGCTAGCACAGGACCGACTTCGTGATATACAGGCTGCAGGACGGACCATCAGTGTAGCTTATCGGCAAGTTTATGACTCCGCTACATATGTGGCACGGTCCATCGATGAGTATAGGAGGCTTCCCGCAGAGGACATACTCCCACATGTGCTTCCCTTCGTCACTAGAGTTGCGGCAGATTTGAATGGATTGCGTCGTACTTTTGCAGAAGGCCCGCCAGCAGATCCCGTGGAGCCATTTGAGTTCGACCCAGATGAGCCAGCTGACTTTGTGCCCCAGTCACCCTAGTAGATACATCAGGCCAAGATGATGCAGATTGTTGCTTTTTGTCATTTATTTTACATCCTGGCATTGTTGTACTTTATGTCGCTTTTGAATTTGGCATGTTGTAATTTATTTTCACCTTTTTAAATCATTTGTACGTTCCTTTTGGTCGTGCTCCGGAAGCACCGTATGTACTCTTTCTTTTGAAGTAATGAAAATATTTTGCTTATTTTTATGTGTCAATTCATTTCACCCTCTAGCCTCACTTGAAAAAAAAAAAAAAAAAGAAAGAAAGAAAAGAAAGGAAAAGAAAAGAAAGAAAAAAAAGAAAGAAGAGAAAAGAGATCAAATAATACACTTGGGGATCTAATCTAAACCAATTTGGGATGACGCATAACGACCTTAGGCATTGTTCAGGCCGACGAGCAAATTCATATTCCATGCTATCTTGTTGCACTAACGTGTTTTGATTTGTTTAGAGCTTGAGCAACTGCCGTGCTGGCCCCACATTCCTATTCCACCAGAATCAAGGGACCACTGCCTGTTCCAGAAGTGGTTGAAGCACCTCTTCAAGAAGACACTCCAGCAACGATGGCCGAAGAAACTGAGAACACTGAGCTGGTTCGCTTGGCTGAACAACAGGCTAAGATGGCCGAGGATTTCACGGCCATGAAAGAAATGATGATGCAACTGGTCCGTAACTTGTCGGCAGTTCAGGCACCTCCTGCTCCGCCAGGTGCTGCTGGTTTCACGGCGAATGCTCAGCCACCAGGGCAAGGGCAATCTACAATGGCAGAAGACCCCCGTTATCCTCCAGGGTTCGGTCCACATCCAGAAACTGACAACATAGCTGGACCCTCTACTGTACAACCTGGGGCACAATTCCCACAACATGGACAACATGGCCAAGCCCAAGTTCCTGCCACAGTATTCACTGTTCCTGCAAGACACACTTTGCAAAGGTCAAACAGTGACCCACAGTTGAGGGCTCGTGATCAACAATTCGACCAAACCCGGGGTAATGTACTCCGCCCCACTGAGTCGTATGATCATGGACACCACCCAGAATCACATGCTGATGTCGAAAGATTGGGGAAAACAGAAGAGGCTGACTTTGCTCGGAAATTGAAAAGCCTGGAGCAAACTGTGAAAAACATACAAGGGCAAGGGGGTAAAACCAGTATTTCATACAAAGACATGTGCTTATTCCCTCATGTGCCATTGCCTGAAGGCTTTGTTGTGCCCAAATTTGATCCATACACTGGGCAAAGTGACCCGAGGATCCATGTGAAGATATACCTTAACAAAATGAGGGGTATCGAGAAGGACGAATTATTGATGGCGTACTTTGCGGACAGTTTGGGAGGACCGGCCACAGAATGGTTTGTGCAACAAGATGTTTCCAAGTGGGTCACCTTTGACGACATGGCCAGCGCTTTCCTGAATCATTATGGCTACAAAATGGAGGCTGCTCCTGATCGTTCTTCTTTGAAGACGATCACAAAGAAACCAGGCGAAAGCTTCAGAGAGTATGCCTATAGGTGGCGCGAACAGGCGGCGCGTGTGAGCCCTTTGATCCCAGACGATAAAATGGTCGAAGAATTCATCGAAGTGCTTGACGAAACATACTACCAGGCGATGGCCTCTGCCCTTGGGAAGCAATTTAGTGAAGCAGTAAAAATTGGGGAGATGATTGAGAGAGGAATCAAAGCAGGTAAGATTGTTAGCCAAACAGCTTTGAGAGCCACGACCCAAGCGTTGCAATCAGGGTCAGGTACTTTTGGGAAGAAGAAAGAGAAAAAAGATGAAGTGGCAATGGTTGGTCCTGGACCGAGAAGAAATGATGGGAGATACAACGACCGTCAAGGGTATATTCAGGCACCCCTGCCACAACAATTCTATCCAACTCACGGCCAACAATTTGCCATGCCGCAGTTCTCATTCCCTGTAAATGCAGCATCTTATGCTCAGCCTCTATCTGGTCCACAGTGGCGTCCACCCCCTGCTCCAGTCCAATATAACAATCAACAGGCACATACTCAATTCCAGGCTCACCAGGAGATGCCTTATCGACCACGAGGTCCGCAGGGTTTTCGTCCAAACATGCAACAGAGAAACATGCAACAAGAGAAAAGGCAGTTCACCCCACTGGGGGAGACTTACACTAATTTGTTTGAAAAGTTGCAACAAGCCAATCTGTTGAAGCCAATCCCGGGAAAAGTGAACCCCAATGGAAGAGTTGATCATTCACGCCATTGTGCGTTTCATTCTGGAGCACCAGGACACGACACAGAATCCTGCTGGGAACTCAAAAGGGTAATCCATGCAATGATAGACAATAATCAGATAAAAGTCGTGGGGGATGAAACACAAAATGTGAATCAAAATTCTTTACCAGCTCATGATGTTCAAAACAACGTACCCATGGTAGGGATGGTATGCATAGAAGAGGACTTGAAAGGGAAAGCCGCCAAGCAGATTGTGGCAGTTGGTCCCTCTCCAGACATCAAAGGCCCTGAGCCGTTTATTGTTGTAATCAGGGGAAAGTCAAGTGCGTCTGTCAACAAAGCAAAGCAAGATACTGCTGTTGAGCCAAGTTTCACAATTCCGGTTGCAAAGCAGGAAAAAGTTCATGACAGTGCACCAACATTTATTGTGCAAAGGGCATCATGCCAGAAAACTCCGGTCTTCGAGGTTAAGGCAAAGAAGTGTGAACCGGTTATCATCACTCAAGCAGCGCAACTCCCTGTCAAAAGTACAAAGGCTGTTCCTTGGAACTACAACAAGACAATTGTGTCTTACAACGGGAAAGAAATCATGGAGGTTGCTGCAGATGTAAATGGTCTAACCCGGTCCGGGAGATGTTTTACCCCGGAAGAATTGAGAAAGGCAAAGCCAGGTCGAGAAGACCAAGGACCCATCAAAGAGCCTGTGTCTGAGAAAGAAGCTGAAGAATTTTTGAAGAAAATGAGATCGACAGATTATTCTATCGTCGAGCAATTGAGAAAGACTCCAGCTCAGATATCACTCTTGTCTCTACTTATGAACTCTGAAGCACATCGCAATGCACTGTTGAAGATATTGAATGAGGCCTACATTCCTGAACAAACTACTGTGGCTAATCTGGAAGCACTTGCTGGCAGAGTATTTGAGACTAATCGTGTGATGTTCACCGATGAGGAGCTGCCAGCAGAAGGAACCGGTCATAATCGAGCGCTTCATGTCTCAGTCAAGTGTGAAGACTCCTATGTCACACGTGTTCTAATAGATGGCGGCGCAGGATTGAATATTTTCCCTCTGTCTACATTGAAGAGTCTAAGGGTGGATATGAGCAAAATCAGGGCAAGTTCCTCTGCTGTTCGTGCTTTTGATGGTGGAGTTCGAGAATCTTTGGGCATCATCAATCTTGAGTTAACCATTGGGCCCGCTACCTTCAGCATTGAGTTTCAAGTCATGGAGACGGATGCATCATACAATCTGTTATTGGGCCGACCATGGATTCACATGGCTTGTGCAGTACCATCCACAGTTCATCAGGTGGTCAAGTTTACTTGGGATAATCAAGCTGTCGTGGTTTATGGAGAGGATGACTCACAGTTTAACAATAGCCTGGACGTACCAGCCCTTGAAGCCATCACTACACGCCCGACCATCATGTATCAAACCTCCGATGTGGTGTATGTGGAAAAAGTAACAGAAGGGAAACCTATACCCATCCCAAGAGTGTCAGAGACGTCTATCATGATGGCGTCCGAAATGTTAAAGCATGGTTTCCAATTTGGAAAGGGTTTGGGAGCATCACTACAAGGCAGGGTAAATCCAGTTTATCCAAATGGTGTGCAAGGCACGTGGGGACTAGGTTTCAAGCCAAAAGCAGCTGATCGCAAGCAAGCAAAGAAAAAGAAGTCGGAAGTTTGGTCTCTCCCAAAGCCAATTCCGTGTCTCGCTCAGTCTTTTATGGGTTATGTTATGAAACCAAAGTTTGTCGCTACAAATGTCAACACAGTGGAAGACAATCAGGAGGCACCATTTGATCTAGGTGGCATTTTTGAAATCTGCATGGTACAGCCGGGTGAAGGCTCCAGTAATGCTTCAATTCAGTACATTGGCCCGGACGTGCACCTGACAAACTGGAATGCAACTCCCTTCCCCATCAGGAAGGGGTCTTGGTAGACTGTTGTTTTACAGTTTTCTTTTGAATACACTTGGATATTCTAAGGGTTGTATGCCAAGTGTATTATTTTGCTCATCTTTCCTTTTGTAATTCAAACCCTTTTTCATTAATGAAAGGCCAAGAGCCAAGCTTTACTTCAATCTCTGTTCATATTCCTAATTTTATTCTATTTTTGTTTATCTGTAGTGATATATCTGCTGGTCCTGATATCATGACATGTTCAAGGAACTTATCGTCCATCCAGGGACCGCAATCTGATTTTGGCGCCATAACCATAGTTGAGGTTGAAAGTGACGAAGAAAACATTGAGGAATCTGTTAATGAGATCGAATATGACGGGGAACAGGCAGATTTTGAGATAGGCCTGGAAGTTGAACGCCATGAGGGCAAGCCTAAACCCAATTTGGCTGATACAGAGGATGTTAATCTTGGGAGCCCTGATGATGTGAGGGAAACCAAGATAAGCATGTATGCTCTACCTGAAGTGAAGAATGATATTCGGAAAGTGCTCTTTGAATATCGATATGTTTTTGCATGGTCGTATGATGAGATGCCGGGTTTGAGTTCTGAATTGATAGTCCACGAATTGCCAATTCAACCTGGTTTCCCTCCAGTGAGACAAATGCAACGGAAGTTCAAAACTGATATGATCAAGAAAATCCATGATGAAATAATGAAACAGTTGGATGCAAAAGTGATTCAATCGGTTCAGTACACTACTTGGGTTGCAAATGTTGTTCCGGTTCCTAAGAAAGATGGAAAAACAAGGATATGTGTCGACTATCGAGATTTGAACAAGGCAAGTCCCAAAGACAATTTCCCGTTGCCAAATATTCACACTCTCGTAGATAATTGTGCCAAACATGAGATACAATCCTTTGTTGACTGCTATGCCGGATACCACCAAATCCAGATGGATGAAGATGATGCATGCAAAACGGCATTCACTACGCCTTGGGGAACTTATTGCTATAGAGTGATGCCATTTGGTTTGAAAAATGCTGGGGCAACCTACGTGAGGGCTATGACTGCCATTTTCCATGATATGATGCATAAAGAAATAGAAGTGTACGTGGATGATGTGATTATCAAGTCTAGAACTGCTGAAGACCACGTGAGAGATCTCAGAAAGTTCTTTGAAAGGCTCCGTAGGTACAATCTGAAGCTGAATCCAGCCAAGTGTGCATTTGGTGTGCCTGCTGGAAAATTGTTGGGTTTCATTGTTAGCAGGCGAGGTATTGAATTGGATCCCGCAAAGATTAAAGCAATACAAGAATTACCTCCGCCTCGAACCAAGAAGGATGTTAAAAGCTTTCTAGGCAGGTTGAATTACATCAGTAGGTTCGTTGCTCAACTTACCACAATATGTGAGCCGATCCTCAAGTTGTTGAAAAAGAATGCGTCAATTGCATGGACCGAGGAATGCCAAGAAGCCTTTGATAAGATCAAGCAATACTTGTCAAATCCTCCTGTTTTGGTTCCGCCTGAGCCAGGACGACCATTATTTTTGTACTTGTCAGTCAATGAGAACTCTTTTGGTTGTGTACTGGGGCAACATGATGCCTCGGGAAAGAAAGAACAGGCCATTTATTATCTGAGCAAGAAGTTCACGGATTGCGAGGCCAGATACACTTTGTTGGAAAGGACGTGTTGTGCCCTAACTTGGGTTGCACAAAAGTTGAAACATTATCTTTTGTCCTATACCACTTATCTGATTTCCCGGATGGACCCATTGAAGTACATATTTCAAAAGCCAATGCCAACTGGCAAGCTTGCAAAATGGCAGATCCTGCTCACAGAATTTGACATAGTTTACGTCACCAGAACTGCAATGAAAGCTCAAGCCTTAGCTGATCATTTGGCTGAGAATCCGGTTGATGATGATTACGAGCCATTGAAGACTTACTTCCCTGATGAGGAGGTAGATGTGCTTGAAGAGTTGATTGATGAAGAAGAGCACGTGTGGAAAATGTACTTTGATGGTGCTTCTAACTCAAAAGGTCATGGCATTGGAGCAGTCCTCATCTCTCCCACGGGACATTATTACCCGGCAGCTGCCCAACTCCGCTTCAGTTGCACTAATAACACATCTGAGTATGAAGCATGTATAATGGGTTTGCGTATGGCTCTAGACATGGACATCAAAGAATTGCTGGTGATCGGAGATTCAGATCTTTTGATACGCCAAATGAAGGGTGAATGGGAGACCCGAGATCTTAAGTTGATCATGTACAAGCAGTGTATGGACGATCTTCGCCAAAAGTTTGATGTTCTAAAGTTTAGACATGTTCTCAGAATACATAATGAGTTGGCTGACGCATTGGCTACATTAGCCTCAATGCTTGTCCATCCTGATAAAGCCCATATTGATCCGTTAGAGATTCAGGTCCAAAGCCAACATGCATACTGCAATGTGATTGAAGAAGAAATTGACGGTCAGCCGTGGTACTTTGATGTCAAGAATTTCCTTCAAGATGGGACATATCCTCCAATGGCAGAAAATAATCAAAAGAGAACGCTTCGATGACTGGCAAGTGGTTTCTTTCTGAGTGGAGGGGTGGTGTACAAAAGGACACCTTGGGACTGTTAAGATGCGTGGATGCAACTGAAGCCATGAAAATTCTCAATGACATGCATTCTGGGATCTGTGGACCCCACATGAGCGGGTACGTGCTAGCTAAGAAAGTACTCAGAGCGGGATACTTCTGGCTTACCATGGAGCATGACTGCATTACTTTTGTGCGAAAGTGTCATCAATGCCAAGTACACGGTGATTTGATACATTCACCCCCTTTAGAGTTGCACAAAATGTCAGCCCCTTGGCCTTTCACAGCATGGGGGATGGATGTTATCGGGCCTATTGAACCAAGAGCATCAAATGGGCACATATTCATTTTGGTTGCAATAGATTATTTCACCAAATGGGTTGAGGCTGTCACTCTTAAGTCCGTGACCAAGAAAGCTGTGGTGGATTTCGTTCATTCTAATATTATTTGTCGCTTTGGTATCCCAAGTACCATCATCACTGATAATGCGGCAAATCTGAACAGTCATTTGATGAATGACGTGTGTGAAAGATTCAAGATCATGCACCGAAATTCCACGCCTTACCGACCAAAGGCAAATGGTGCGGTTGAAGCAGCCAATAAGAATATCAAGAAGATCCTTAGGAAAATGATACAAGGATCTCGTGATTGGCATGAGAAGTTGTCTTTCGCTCTGCTTGGTTACCGCACAACTGTGCGCACTTCCATAGGTGCGACCCCATATTCATTGGTATATGGAACTGAAGCAGTCATACCCGCTGAAGTTGAAATACCATCTCTCAGGATTATTGTGGAAGCAGAGATTGAGGACACGGAGTGGGTCAAGACCCGATTGGAACAGTTGTCATTCATTGATGAAAAGAGGCTCAATGCAGTTTGTCATGGCCAATTGTATCAGCAAAGAATGGCCCGAGCCTACAACAAGAAAGTGCGCTTGCGCGACTTGAAAGAAGGGCAATTAGTCTTGAAAAGAATCTTTCCTCATCAGGAAGAAGCTAAAGGGAAATTTGCTCCAAATTGGCAAGGGCCATACCTGGTAAAGAAAGTATTGCCAAATGGCGCCTTGTACCTTACAGATCCGGAAGGCAGGACAACTGAAATACCCTTCAATGCAGACGCGGTCAAGAGGTACTACATTTGACTCCAAGATGGCTTTCAAATCGGGATGAATGCAAGACTTTTGTTCTCTTTTGCTATCCCAAAATGTATCCCTTATTAGCACTTTGAACATTGTACTTTCGAGACATGTTCTCCGTTTGGAATCAATGTAATTGTACCAAAATGAAATGAAACTGAAAAGCATCAAAAGAAACCTGGGCATTTGCCTAGAGCTACGTCTGACCTGATTCCTCTCAAAAGGATACGTAGGCAACCATTTCGGTGCGGTCGCAACAGGAGAAAATTCCTTTTTCCCTGTTTTTTTCTTTTATTGACGCAAAACTTGCCTCCAAGTTTGCGGCCAACATCAAAAGAAATTTAGATCCCCATTTTATGCTAAACTGGGGCAGAAGTTTGTTTTTATTTCATTTCATAAATGAAATAAAATAAAAACAAACTTCTATTTTTGTAACATTCATTCACATGTTCATGAGATGTTTAGCATACCAGTTTTGAAGAAAAGTAAGAAAGCCAATATTCCTTTTGCTTTCTTTGTGTTCATATCGGGGAAAGTCTCAATATCCCCTTTGTTTTCACATCAGAGAAAATTCAAAAGAAATTCCTCAATTTTCACTAAACTGAGGCTAAAGTTTAATGTTATCTTAGAAGAAAATGATTCCAAGGGTTGTAATATTTTACCAAGTCGTTTCATGAGATGCTTTCGTACCGCTTTTCAAAACAAAGAGAAAAAGAAAACCCAAAAAAAAAAAAAAAAGGAAAAGAAAAAAAAAGGGAATCCCCAATTTGCCTAAGCTGGGGAAAAAGTTTGGTTTATTTTTCAAAAGCGGTGATTTCAAAATTTGTAATGTTCATCTAGCCGTCTCATGAGATGTTTTTTGAGCTTTGATGCTAAATACTTTTCTTCCTAGCCTAACCAAATCCCATACTATGGTCCAAATAAAGACCTTTTTGACCGATCTTTGAGAATGTAGCGCATTGATGTACAATCAAAATATGAGTCTGCTCGGGGAAGTCGAAGTTTATTTTTTATCATCGCAATCAAGAGATGGGAGTACAATTGCCATTAGGATAGAAACTTCTGTGAGAAGTCAAAATAAGGGATGGCAGATTGGCTCAAAAAGAAAGAGGAGAAAGATGAGATCGACCGAAAAAGGGGATAAGAGGTCGAATGGAAATAAAAAAAAATGGAAACAAATGAACAAAAAAAAAAAAAGAGAAAAAGAGGAGAAGAAAATGAATCATGTTGGTCAAAACCTGAAAGGGCGCCACAGACCATTGTGAGGAAAAAGAACAAAGAGAGAGGCTAGTTGGTGAAAACCCGAAAGGGCACCACTAGTCGAATGAGGGATGTCCGGTTTCTCATCATGATCGGACCAAGCAAGCAATTGCCACTATATTGTCGAACTGGGGTAAAATCAAGGATAGATCGTGTTGAAAAGGTCAAGACTTTATTCCAAGATGTATGTCATGTCCCTTGAGCTCGTCATTTCACCCCTAAATAATTTTTCTTTCTATCTTTCAGAGACATCTTTCGTTCGATGTCTCCTCTTTGAATTTCTTCAATTTGTCTTTACTTTTTTTCGTCACTTCTCTCCTTTGATATCATTGAAACGAGCAAAGAAAGTTTTGCAAAGCTTGTTTACAGGTTTCTCAGTTGTACCAAATCATTGTTCAGGAACCAATGAGCAATGGAAGTTCGTGCCGAACCTCGTATGAGAATGACACACCAAGATTGTGCCAGGAAAGTCACCATGGAACGACATGTTGTTTCTACCAAGGAGTGACTAAAGATTGGGAGAAACTATTTGGCATTGGTGGACTTTGGGGTGGATCAAAATACACCAACAATATCAAGATATTTTTTGAACAAGAACCCCAAGTTTATTTTGCGAGGACATGATTCAGGGTCTGTATAATCATGATGAAGAAAGCCATTGTGATATTTGCTACATTGTCAGCAAGATCAAGGATCACATGAATCGGGAGCAGTTGTTCTGAGTTTCAGACAAAATCCCATCTTTGAAAAATGGCCAAGGTTTTCAAATCTCCAGACAAGACCCCATTAAGATGATAGGTTAGAGTTTGCAGCTTTCAAGTCAAAGCCACATGTGAAAAATGTTGGACTGTACAGCTTCCAGACATGGGCTAATCATGAGCGGGTGAACAGAGAGGACATAACTCACCGGGAAGATGTCAACCACAATAACATACTCCCCCAAGAAAAAGCGTCAGTTTCCTTTTAAAGTCAGTTTCCGCTAAAAGATAGCGATCATTTCCTTTCCGAGTCAGTTTCGCTCAAAGATAGCGTCATTTCCTTCCCTTGTCAGTTTCGAGTCAGTCCCGCTCAAAGATAGCGTCAGTTTCCTTTTAAATTCAGTTTCCGCTAAAAGATAGCGATCATTTCCTTTCCGAGTCAGTTTCGCTCAAAGATAGCGTTATTTCTTTTCCATGTCAGTTTCGCTAAAAGATAGCACCCATTTCCTTTTCGTGTCAGTCCCGCTAAAAGATAGCACCCATTTCCTTTTTGAGTCAGTTTCGCTAAAAGATAGCACCCATTTCCTTTTCGTGTCAGTCCCGCTAAAAGATAGCGTCAGTTTCCTTTTCGAGTCAGTTTCGCTAAAAGATAGCACCCATTTCCTTTTCGAGTCAGTCCCGCTCAAAGATAGCGTCAGTTTCCTTTTAAAGTCAGTTTCCGCTAAAAGATAGCGATCATTTCCTTTCCGAGTCAGTTTCGTTCAAAGATAGCGTTATTTCTTTTCCATGTCAGTTTCGCTAAAAGATAGCACCCATTTTCTTTCCGAGTCAATTTCGCTCAAAGATAGCGTTATTTCTTTTCCATGTCTGTTTCGCTAAAAGATAGCACCCATTTTCTTTTCGTGTCAGTTTCGCTAAAAGATAGCACCCATGTCCTTTTCGTGTCAGTCCCGCTAAAAGATAGCACCCATTTCCTTTTCGAGTCAGTTTCGCTAAAAGATAGCGCCCACTTCCTTTTCGAGTCAGTCCCGCTAAAAGATAGCGCCCATTTCCTTTTTGAGTCAGTGCCGCTAGAAGATAGCAACCACTTTCTTTTCAAGTTTGTCCCGCTCAAAGATTGCAACCATTCCCAGCTTCATGTCAAAACCTATCAAAGAGGCAATTTCAGCATTTCAGTCAAAGCCCGTCAAAGCGGCAATTTCAACTTTCAAGTTAAAGCCCGCCCGAGCGGCAATTTCAAGTTTCAGCAATTTTAACATTCAAGGAAAAGCCCGTCAAAGCGACATTTCAACATTCAAGTCAAGCCCGTCAAAGCGGCAATTTCAACATTCAAGTTAAAGCCTGCCCGAGCGGCAATTGCAAGTGTCAAGTTAAAGCCCGCCCGAGTGGCAACTGCAAGCTTCAAGTTAAAGCCCGCCCGAGCGGCAATTTCAAGTTTTCAAAACCCACTTGATTAGTGGGAAGCTCCAGACCAGTGCATCAGCTTGGAAAGCATGAAGAGTAGTCTAGGAATTGTAACTTTTACATTTTTCAATGTTGTAATTCCATTTTTCTTTGTAAAGCAACGACCACCAGCAAGCAACCAGTACTCAGCAACGACAGCCTTTGTGTGCCTAAGAGTGTCTAGTATCAGCCCCAAGTGTGTCTAGAAGAGTCTCTAGTTGGTCCTAGTTAGTCTAGAGTGTCTAGTGCTGTCTTAGTAGTCTAGTGTTGTCTTAGTGAGTCTAGTGTCTGTTTGAATGCGGTAGTCCCAGCTACCGCACGTAAGGAACTACACTGACCTGATTCCTTAGTCCAAGGATATGTAGGTAACCTTGTTCTCGGTTGGAACCAAAATTTAAGGTACGGTCACCATTTGGAAAAGCATTGCTCTCGGCTAGAACCGAAAAGCCAAAATTAGTTGTCGATTACTTCTTTGTCCGAAAACTCTTCGTGTTCCCGAACAAAGAGGGGCAGCTGTAATCACCTAATTTTGGCACACAAAATTCAAAAATGCTCAAAATATTCGTATTAGATTCTTAGGACGTGTCGTCAATTTTTCTGGACTTCTAGTGTTTGTTCTTAATTAAATTTGTTTCTAATTAGGACGTTAAAATTGGAAAATTAACAAAAATCACTTGTTACGTGCTTAATTTTTTGTAATTCTATGTTTAATTGTGACAATGTTGTAAAGTACGTGGTTTGATTTTAGTTTAGTTGTGTGTGCATAAATAGTTTTATGGCCATTTGTAAAAAATATCACAGCCCAACACTTAGCCCGCCAGCCCAATGTTTTAACCCGGCCCATACCCCACAATATATAAACCTAAATCCTTCATTTTTCACTCCCTCACACCCTTTAGTCTCAAGACTAGGCAAACTCTTGCCAAATTTTTCCCTCCCCGCCGGAAATCTCCTCTGCCGTGGAGCCGCCGCTCCTCCGCCATTGCTCCGCCGCCGGCCACCACCTCCGGTGGCCGGAAAAATACAAAAAAATACACCATCTTAAAGATCTCGGCCCCCTCTTCCCATTTCCGCTATTAGTTTTCTCAAAAGGTGGTCCAATTTTCGTAGATCGGGTTTTCAAATTTGGTCAAAACTTCAAACTTGGTAAGTTTTCACTCTTTTGATTTGTTTTATCTATTTCTTACCCTCCCCGTTACCCCGTTCCCTGATTCTTCTTTTTCCCCTTTCCCTTTCCCGTTTCCCGTTCCTGTTTCTGTTTCTTGCTTCTTCTTCTTATTTTTTCTTTTGGTTTTTGTTTCGGGTAATGATGTTGGTTTGGAGGGGGCTGTGGGTTTGATTTGTTTGGGGTTGTGGAGGTTATTTGATGATGGAGGGAGGAAGATGTTTTCAGATGAGAGAGGCAGGGGTACGAGTGAGGGCAAGGCAGGGCTGTGATGGTGATTGCTTTCTATTTTGGTGAGCTGTGGTGACGATGGCGTAGCGGCGTAGTCATTTGGAGTTGAGGCAGCGAGCCAAGCAGCATTGCAGCGAGGCTGATCCGTATGCAGCAGCGCGATGTGGCGATGATGCTGATTTTGCTTGACATAAGCTTAACGGGTTAGAACTTTGGTCTTCTTGCCTTGACTGTATTTGCTTTGACTCTGTTTGGATTAGGATAGTAATCTTAGATATAGATGTGTATAAGAGTTGTGCATATCGTGTTGTACGTGTTTAAAAGTAGTCCACTGTCGGATTATTGATTTTTGAAGATGAACTTGTATGCTGCCCGTAGCAATGGCATTAGCAATGTATGTTATAACTTGTTCTTTCAATGTCGAGTAATGACAATTTGCTCAAACGAAGATATGTGTTGTCTTGCTCTGTCCAGTTTGTTTACTGCATCCCCGTCAACCATGTTTACTGTTAATTTTCTGATGAAAAATGCAAGGGAATCATGCAGCGTTGTGAACCCGTTACATTGTAATTTCTGCTTAAGTGTACGAATCTGTGCTAGGTTTGTTTAGTTCAACAGAGACTTCGGCTCAAGTTTGTTTGGTTTTTTGAGATAAATGTTCTGTCTAAAGTTGTATGTGAGGGAGTGTTTAACTTGGAGAGTGACTAACCTCGCTCTGGTTTTGTTAAGTATGTGTTGGCTAAAGTCTGGAATTGCTTGTCTTGGCCTCTCTTTATAAATTGTCAAAGCATTGAAATAAGTTTATTTAGTGCCATTAATTTTAATCTAAGTGTGAGCTTGGTCAGTTAAGTGTGGATTTCTTTCCTATCTAGTTTTTAAATCCAAGCATGAAACTGGTAGAAAGCTGAGTGAGGCAGTGAAAGAGTGCTTGAAAGTAGAGTTTAATTGAATAATATTTTGTTGTCCAGTTCTTGTTTTAGGTGTTTGAGAGTTTTGAATAAAGTTAGGATACATAGTTTGGGGGGCTGATTTAGTTGTCTAGTTTGGTCTTGGTTTTCTTCTAGTTATGTAATGAGTATTGGGGGTCCTTTTAGAGGACCCTACTTGCATTATTTCAGCTTTTGGAAGCTGTTTTGGTAGCTGAAACAGTAGGTGCACAGCTGCTGTACTTTTGCTTGAAAAAATGGGACTAAAAGCACTCAAGTGTAGGGTGTGGGCTTGTACTTTTGTACAAGTCCACACCCCACCTCTTAGCCCCACCTTTTAGCTATAAATAGAGGCATTTACTACCCTCTTTAATACACAAAAACTGCCTGCTGGAAATTTAGAAAAGAGAGCAAAAACACTTCAAAAAAATATAGTAAGTTCGATAGTAGGATTTAGAACCAAAAGCCTTTACACTAAGGGTCTTTCGGGGTATAAATCCACAAGTCTTTAAGGTTTAAATAGGGTGCTGAAGGGCTGTTTAGTGGCTGACTTTGGAGTGAGTTTTGTCGCTTTGGCTTGCTATTTCATTTGTTTCATTAGTTTGGGGAATTGCTACACAAGGTAAATACTTTCTTAACCATGTACTTATTTTAAATATGTTTGGATATGAAAGTGAAATGAAATCTAGCATGTTTGTAACCCCAAATAAGTTATATTCGTGGCGTGTCATTAGTAGTCTCCTAACGTAAAATCACGACTATACTATGCTAAGTAGAATAAATTGTTACAAATATTTCATGAATGTTTTGTCTTCTTTAATGAGTTTATATTTGTTGTCTTGAGCAAGTATGCATGAAAGAGGAGAAAAGAAAATTTTGCAAAGACCATTTTCATCAAGTAAAGATTTCAGATAATTGGGCTGTTTTTCTCAAACTGGTCATATTTGCAAATCTGGAAATTCTGAAAATTATTTTAACGCTGAAATGAGTAGGCAAAATAGATATAAGTGCACAGTTGGTGTAAAGGTGCAAATCTGGCTGTTTTTTGCAAACTTGTACATTTCTGTAAATCCGCTCAAATCTGGCCCTTTTTACAAACTGGTGCACTCCTGCAAATCTGGAAAACGTTAAAGTTGTTTAAGGAAAAGAGACATCTGGTGCAAAATCACTCCAAAAATTAGCCTAGAGTTGCAAACCTTTGAAAGCACAAATAGCATAATCATATTGTATATAATTTGCGAATTAGTTTAGTTCCAAAATGGCATTTTAACTTATGGCCACAAGTCTTCATTAATAACAAGTTTATTAGAATGCTAAACATTTGTGTCGTTTATTTCATACCTAAAATTAGCCAATGTGTTTTATTTTGATATGATTAATTATCCACCCAAGGTGTAACGATTAGGCAAAATAATAGGATGTAAATTCGATTAGGCAATTATAAGTATGATTTGTGATCTACTTATTAGGCAAAAAGTAAAAAAAATATATAAATTTTTTCCAAGTATACCTTGTGGGTTACTTGACGCGATTTCGGTTTCGAACAATCAAAGCGTAACTTTAAATGAACGATAAAATATAACAACCATATTTAATAAATTAAAACTGCGACAATAAAGCAACTGTGCTCGGCACAGGACTCGAGGGTGCCTAATACCTTCCCGAGAGTCAACTGAGAATCTTACCCGAATCTCTAAACGCAGACCATTAGACGAGTCAAAGGTGTTCCAAGGTACCTTCTGGTGACTTGGCACACCTTAAACTATGTCAAGTGGCGACTCCGAGTTTCTCTAAATAATTTTGTACCTTTTTTTAACACCAGTCACGAGCCTTTAAATAAACTCGCACCGCGCAGTTTAATAAATAAAATTTTTAGGGCGTGACACCAGATAACTTGAAATTGTGCATATGCAACACTTGTCGCTTAACCTTTTCCTAAGAGGCAACACTTGCTGATTGATAACTTAAAATGTTTCCTACGAATAAAGCGGATGTTATTTTGCTAAAATCATACTAACCGAAGATAAACTCTCAAAACCAGTCAACTTTGAGGATACTAAAAAGTGATATATTTTGAACTAAAGTTCGACTTTCAAGTCTCAATTTCAGCCCAAAATTTGAAGATAGGCAAGTCTAGATAAAGTAGCTACCTTTGCATCCCGCACTAAAAAGTGGTTGTATCTCCAATAGTGTTGCCAAAATAAGCTACGGCTGTACTTCTCCCGCTGTACTCTCTTTTCGATTCTTTCACTTTTCTCCTTAATTAGAATTTTTACATAAAAGTATAATTTTTAGAACTTAATTACCAAACATAGCAACATTTTAGTAAAATTACCCTATATAGAGGAAGACACAAGTTAATTACAAATATATCAACAACATAGCAATATTTTCCATAATATACCAATCCTTACATTCTTCTTCCTATTTCCCCCACTATCACTTTTGCTCCTCCCATTTCCCCCTATTTCACTTTTCGTCCCACCATTTCCCCTAATTTCACTTTTACTCCCTCCTATTTCCCCCCCAATTTGACTTTTCGTCCCACCATTTCCCCTAATTACATTTTTAAATGGTATCAACCCTGTTTCAAACTGTATCACAGTGTTTCAATGCTGTTTCAGACTATTTTAAACTGTATCAACTCCCGTTTCAGACTGTATCAGACTGTTTTAAACTGTATCAACCCCTATTTTAGACCGTATCAGACTATTTCAGACTGTATCATAGTGTTTCAATGTCGATTCACACTGTTTTAAACTGTATCAACTCCCGTTTCAGACTGTATCAACTCCGTTTCGGACTGTATCAGACTGTTTTAAACTGTATCAAGTCCCATTTCAGACTGTATCAACTCAATTTCAGACGTATCAACTCAATTTCAGACTGTATCAGACTATTTTTAACTATATCAACTCCCATTTTAGACCGTATCAGACTGTTTCAACAGTTGTTTCAGATTGTTTCAACGTCGTTTCAGACCGTATCATATTGTTTCAACATCTTTTCAGGCTGTATCAAACTGTAGCAACAACTGTTTCAATGTTTCAACGATGTTTCAAACCGTATCATATTGTTTCAATGCCATTTCAAACTGTATCAGACCGTTTCAATAATAAATATAAAGTGACTAGGTTTTATTTACTTTTGAAACAGTGGTTAAGCTCCAATAAGCAGTGTAATCAGTCGTGAGCAATAGAAAACAAGAGTGTAAAAATTTATTAAACCACTATAACAAATCTGCACAAATAGGAACAGAAATAGAAAAAATATGAAGAAACATGAATAGAAACGGAACAAAAACTACTAATAATATATATACGAACAGCCTAATCGAATCTACTAATAATTTAACCTAATCCTACAGTAAAAATGCATTTTAGAGGTAATATGTTCTCCGTCACAGCTCCACCGGAACTCGACGAGCTCGCCACCGGCAACTCACCGGAACTCTGTTATGGATGAACTTAGCAGCGCCGGATCTGGTGAACGAGCGGCGGCGGCGCTGCTGTTCTGACGTGGGCAAAAATCATCGCATCACCAGATCCATTTTCGATCGCATTTGACCTTCCGCCAGCCAGCGTCGACGAGACGACATGTAGTGTTTCCGGCTCGCGAAGACTGCTAATCGGAAGTAGCGACTCCAGCAATAACACTAGCACCAAACTCTGATCGAAGCATTGTCAGGAGATGGCTGACGCCGTGGGGTGATGGTGGTGGAGGTGGGGGTGAGGGGTGGGGTGAGAGAGGCATCGGGGGTGGGGTTGTATGTTTGGATCTGAAAAAAGGGGATAAGGGGAAGTGTTTTAGGGTTTTTTGGAGAGTGGGGTGTAAGTGTAGTTATCATAAATGAAATGGGTTGATTATTGAAGAAATGTGCTAAAAATATTGCTATGTATGGTAATTTTAAAAATATTGTTATTTTTGTGTAATTAGGGGTGTATATTTGTATATATGTGTAAAAAACCCTTTCTCCTTTACGCGAAAATAATGAGAACTAGGGCCCATTTTGAAAGTTTGTCGAATATCTGGAGTTTAACAATAAATCTTTTTGGTTAACCTTCTATACAATTTTTATAAAAGATCTCTGAATTACAAAGATAGAGTTATATTTATTTAGCTTTGACGAGCTATCTGTTTGTAAAAAAATACTGTAGAATAAAATAAAGAAGTTCAACTTATATCGAGATTCAGCTACAAATTGACCATTCATGGTCTCCCAACTAATTGCAGCAAGTGTAACATATACTACACTAATGATGAATCTTTTCTCCATTTTTGGCATACTACACCTAATACATTTGGTTTGTAGGAGTTGAAATTTTCTCTCTCACTCTACTATTTGCATAAAATCTTTTGATGCCTCATCGGTGGTTAAATAGCCCATTCCAAATGGTTCTTTTTTGGTCATATAACTTATTTCACTAGAGACCATTTATGTTAAATATAGGAGATGTATAAAATAACACAAAAGTTCTTTATATGATTTTTCTTAATTTAAAATTGTTATTGATTCTTTTATACCATTTTCTCGTACTATAAATCTTGCAAAAAGGGCATAAGCTAAGCAACCAATTTCGACTAGCAGAAGTCTTGATAGACAAATCTCACGTTCCTTCTTTTACATCGACTGTCAAACTTCTAGATGGATTCTTTCCATATAATATCCTTGTGCTCTATACATTCTGTGTTTCATTGGAGTGCTTGACTTTGTTCTCTTTTTACTTTTCCTTATAATTTACAATATTCTTTTGACTCCTAACTTGACCTGATATGTCATCTATTGCCTGTGATTTTCCAGGGAATTTCAGAACACCATCCTCAAATTTCTTATTCATTCTTTGCATCCGTTAGATTGGTGTTCTTTTCTCCCCTAATCAGTTGGGACAATATATAATGAACAAAAATCACCGCAAAAGTGATGCTTTAACGATTTATTTTAAAAACAATAGTAGATGAAATAATTCTCCAATTACTAGGATTGATATAACAAGTTTCTGTAGTCTTGTGATGTGTTATTTAATTTGCAACCCATAGTTTCATTTTCAAAGGTAAGAAAAGAAAAACCAGAATACTTAACATATAGACAGAGTAACTTGTTAGTAAAAGGTTGAAGAATGAAGACACAATTAGAAGTATGTATGCTCTGACAATTTAAATAACTAGATGAGAAATCCGCCGAATTCAACCCCAAAAAATAAAAGACCAGAGAAAAAATTTAGAATGTGAATCATGCAGACCCAAAAGAATGCACTGCATTTAAAAATTGTGGAACTACAACTTGTGACAGTGAAAGAGTCACCTATTACGCCAGTTGCCTTGTACACAAATTATATTTACAGTTTCTTACCTTCAATTTTTAATCTTAAAACTTGAAACAGATATTTTTATTTTTAGCCTTACAAGACAAAAACCATGAGTTCATATGTTTCCGTGATACCTCGTTTAAATATTTTCCATGATAGAGTAGTCTATCATTAAATTCGTAAATTCCTCCCACAGGCTTTGTTGACCGGCTGACTAAAATAATAGTATGTATTTTACTCCTATACTTTCCTCTTTCTTGCTTCATCACACACGTAATTTAAAAAATGCATTAAAAATAAAAAAGTTTCTCTTATATATAATGGCAATCTTACTCTCTTTCCCTTAAAACTATCATAACTCACTTAACTCTCTCATAAACATAAACAAAGGCAGAGAGATCATGGATTTGGTTCAAAGTTTATTCCAAGGAGGCTTAAAGAGACAATGGAAAATAAGAAAATACCATCGTCTAGATGGTACTGGAAGAAAGAATACGAAAGTCACTAGATTTGGCGGACATGGAAATAGAAAAAGAACATGGAGGATAAAAGCAATTCCAAAGTTGAAGTTGAAGATCTTTTCGCCGTTAATATTATGGAACAAATTCAAGAATGCTTACATGAACATGATGATTAATATAGCTGGAAATGTGAGTTCCTTGAATAATGGGAATGTATTTGGTGCAAAAAGGATTCCAAAGGCTAGGCAAGTTGAATTGGCTTATACAAATACGGAGTTTGAGAACAGACTTATTTATGAGATATACAAGTCCATGGTTCCTTCCATGGAATTGTATCCAAATTTATAGGGAGAGTGGGTTATTCATATAGTATATATTTTTTTGTTTTCTTAAAACCATTTTTCAGTCAGCCTCTGCTTTAAAGATTGCTAGGGGTTGGTTACGTACATTCATATATTCTGTAAACAAAAGCACGTCTGTGCAGCTGGTTATAGGTTAAAATCTTTGTGTTCTATTCATGATATCAAATTAAAATGTTGATTGCGGTTGTTCATTTCTTCTACTTCTGTAACAAGTTATCATGGAAGTTCTTTTAAATACTATATAGATATCATCATGTTATTGAGGTCTACAAATAATATTCAATTATGGTGTGAAACAATTCCGATTAGTAGAAGTATTGGTAAGTACTCTTCGACACAAATCTCATTAATTAGTTCTTGACTTCTTTCAGATGGAGTCTTTCTTGATAGTCTTGCAACCATTTGGATAAAAAAAAAAAGAATCATATGAAAACTTCTTCGCAAGGAGTGCTTATTAAATTTTAGGTCTGATTATGAGCTGAGCCACGAACCGTCCAAGTAACTTTGAAGATAAATTTTATTGCACAATTCGGTGGATAAGAAGGGTTAATCCCTTTAGCACATTACAACAATATAATATTAAATGATTTTCCTCATGCTTCAACTTTGATTTATGTAGCATTATCTAATTAAGCGGCTTATACGTGTAGGGGTGAACTTTTGAAGCACTTCTCTTCAATAGTTGATGCACTTCTTACAAATTTTCAATTTGTTGATCTTCAGTTCACGTCAACTGGGCTTTTCTAGTTGTCGCGTCGCCCCCTTTAGCCACGAGCTCAGTATGTTTGGCGTCATGATGTTATCTGCCTTAAGTTTACATACTTCACGACGTTCATGACAGAGGGTGTGGGCTAATGAGGGCAGGTCAAGCATGACAGCTGATAGGTTTCTAAGCTGACACAATTTTCAAAAGAAGTTACATGAGATCTCAGGTGATATTCAATTTTTCACATCGGAAATCGGAATAGAAGGGAAAAGTTAAGAGCTTCATAAGTCATATCACCAGTTTACACGGTACTTGGTCTTTTGATTTTATGAGAGCAGGTCAAACAAAACTGATAGATTTCTAGGCTGGCAAGCTTCTAAAGAAGGAATACACGTAAAACCTTAGGCGAATATCACATTAAAATACGAGCGTAAGTCCAAAGTAAACAATATGTGCCATGAACTTGGACCATAACACTTCATGGCATAGTTCTTTTAGTAGAATTTTGGATCAGCGAAGTGTTCAACTTTAGTGAATGGCTTGTCATCGAATATGATCTTCTTTCCAAATCAAATGGGCTTTATTTTATACATCTTCGCCGAGTCACCTGAATTTAACCTTCATCATCTCCTGTAACTCAATGAGTTCATAAAAAAAGAGCAGAAACATCAAAATATAGAAATGGGTACTACGCCTCTCGCTCCCAACGCACACGCAAGTATACGTGGTCGACAAGTAATAAAGTGATAAGTAGAGTATCGTTCCCACGAGGACTATTTAGACTAAATCCTAGCAAACAATTTCTTACAAACTATTCAGGGATCTTTTTCTAGGATGGTTGTGAAAGTTACTAATTAAAGGAAATAATTAAAAACAAGTAATTGAAGTCAATAATCGTTATCAATAATGGAGAAACGGTCCAGGGTCAGAGTTACGAACAATCCAGTTGAGTTTTCCAGTTGATTCTACTTCTTGATTTCCTAGATTGCTAACTACAGGTTAAATGTACCCGTGAAAACCTTTCGATTCTTCACGGTCTATGCAGGCTACTCCAATCTCTATATGTCTATGGGTTGAATCACGTACACGCATTAACGAATTCTGTGATTAGTTAAGCTAGGCGATCAAGTATATGTCTATCCTACTCACAAATTGGTTCCCGGTGCCCAGGTTCACAATCTAGCCCTATTCTTTCTTATTGCGTTCACAAATTCCCTCTACCGAATTCAACTTGTAAACCATAGATAGTGTTCAATTATCAGGCCTCAATAACCAAACAATTAGGCTCAAGAAAGAATAAACAATCCGCAATGGTAAATCAATATATAGAAATCAACTTTCAAACATCAACCTTCATGTATTTACTCTAACCCTAGAACGAGCAAACTATAGAATTAAAGAGAAGAATAAGAGAAAGAGAGAAAGAACTTGTGTAGAAGACATCTAGGGCTACTCCCCTCTCCTCCAAAACTTGCTCCAAAGTCTGAACTTTTATCAAAAACTAAGTAAAAGAGTATTTATAGGGTTTACAAAGGCCTGGTAATAAGTTAGACCTAAGCCTAGACGAAATAGGACTCCAAAAAACGCTCCAGGGGCGCTATAACGGGCGCCCCGCGCCCCCGACCGCGCCGGGACAAGCAGAATACGTCGAACTTTGGGCGCTTTTGGCCCGCGCCGCATGGGAAACCGCACCAGGCAGTGGGGCGCTATAACTGGCGCGCCACGTGCCCTACAGCGCCAGGCCAATTTCCTGTTTTCTTTCTCCGCAGCTCGCTTCGTGTCGTGCCTTCGTGTGTTCAATCTGATCCTCAATCAAAATCCACTCTTTTCTTGCTCGATCATGCTCTTTAAAGCTCCAATTGCATTGCATAACAACCTACATACACACGACATAAAATTAGTGCAAAATCACATTCATAAACTATAAAACGGGCGAATAAAAAGCTCAAACGTGAGGAAATATTAAGGAAATATAGGCATAAAATGCCAAACATCACCACCCCACACTTGAACCCTTGCTCTCCCTCGAGCAAGTCACAACCAACTTCCCAACCTAGGTAGAACAGGTCTGCCTATGACTATGGTTGATACCGATCATTGAACAAATGCACACATGCCTACTATGGATCCACAAACATGCCAACAATTTATCAAACTCAAAAATATGAGAACAACCACCCCAAAATAGCTCAAATGCACAAACTCAACTCATTGCAACCATGCTCCCACAAAATCACACCTATCTACTCAACCAAGAAGCCATCAACTTCACCTATTTCATGCAAACCATGTGCCCTCACCAACATGAAGCAAGAGAGTGTCCCTCAAATATCACACACAACAATAAATATCATGAATAGAATGGGGCAATAACAAACGAATTCACTCACTCTCATGAAAGTCTCACATGCCACACACAATGTACCATAGGCTTGCCCGTAGTGTAGGACTCCACTAATGTAAGCTCACTCCAATCGGGATTAACTAGGACTTTAAAAGGTTGTAATGTAGGCTAAGGGGCTGGTAGGATACATATGGGTAATAGTGACTACCTCCCTAAGCACTTTAATACATCACAATTAATTTAAGCACAAGTCTCATCAAAGCCATCCAATCAACAACTTTCACACACACCTTCTCAACAAGTAGCAATTTTTTTTTTTTAAGCACACACTAGCAAGGATGGACATTCTTCTTTCTTTATTTCTTTTTCCAATTTTTTTTCTTTTCAACTTTGCTCTTTTTTTTTTCTTTTTCTATTCACATCTTTCCAGACCTTGCCAATGCTTTTCACTACTTCACAAATTATTTCAAATATTCCCCTCATTGGTTCCACTCAAAAACCTCCCTATATCTCAACCACAACTCCACATAATATCAAATTATCACTAAAGTGCTTAAGGAGTAAAGGGCCAAAAGAGACAATTTAGAACAAGTGGGTAGGCTCGGGGTGTGGGTGCCAACAAAAAGGTCAAAGAAATCACAACAATCAAGTCCAAGATGTATATGTAAGGGTAGGCAAATCAAAAGAAGGCCTGTATCATTTCCTAACTAGAGCAAACCTAATATTTCGCTTTGCACACACACGGGGCAAGTTCTAGACATTAATATGCAAACATGGAGCAAACAAGAATATGCCTCACAACACACATTTCACACAATATACACAAAAAGGCTCCATCACAACTCTCAATCAAGCATTTAGAGTGCAACTTGTGGAAAATTAAGCACTAATGCACAAGGGTTCACAATAAAGTCAAGCAAGCGGACTCAAGCATCTCAAGGGGGTCTTTCCATTTTTTCTCTAGGCATGCATCACAATTTAAAACCAAGGACACCACAAATAGCACATTCAACAAGTTCAAGTCCACCGGTATCAAACAAATCAAAGGCACCTAGCATTCCACCTATTCCTTTCGTCTAGGGCCACCTATAACTAACTACTCTAATCCTAAAAATAAAAAACTACCCGGTTCAAAGGTCTCCCCGTGCAAAAGAACCGAGGCCATAAGAAAAACCACGGGGTGGATGACATGTACCACTAATAAACTAAAAGGAAAATCTTTTTGGAATTTTTTCATTGGTTTTCTAATTTTTTTTTCATATATTAAAGCAAGAAACAAATCAAAATAAAGTCAAGTGACAAAAGAAAATCCTACGGTACATGCATCCCTAACCTCAATAAAAGGATAGTTCCCCACCTCACACTTAAATTAAGCACTGTCCTCAGTGCTAAAAATAAGAAAGTGCAATGATAAAGAAAACTTCCCTGAAGACTCTAGTCCTTGGTGCTAGCATCTTCCAAGCTTCTATATAGTATGAGGTTGATGGATATAATTTATTGATATATTTTTATAGTTAAATATTAAGTATTTTAAATAAAACGTGAATAAATATATCCATCTCTCGCATATTTTCTAACATATTTTGCAGGAAGAAGAAATTATTCAAGGTGAAGAAAAATAAGGGATGACCATTGATGATTACATTATTCATAGTGTGATTATAACACTGATAGTAATGTCCGTGAATTGTTTTACGCTGAAGAATAAAAGTGCAAGCGGAAGAAAGTTCATGAAATGAAGCTACGTATGAATCTTTGAAAATGTTATCACAACCCAACACACCTTGGCCATCTTGAAATATTTCTTGCCACCTTAAGATATGGCATCTTAGGTAGAAATTTGGCATGGAATCTTTTCTATAAATAAAGGCCAAAGTTGTATGAAAAAAGGCACCAATTATCATTTGCAGACAACTAACAACGTTGCTCTCTTTCTTTTTCTAAAGTCTTGTTGTAATTTTACTTTTTGTAGAAGAAATACTACTTCTTCCTAGTCTTTATATTTTTAAAGTTTTTCTTACTCCATAATGGAGTAATCTCTTTTGTTGGGATAGTTGATGAATCTCGGTAATATTTATAATACGTATCTCAGTTTTAATACATGCTTGGCCTGAAGTTTTTAATCACATCTTAACACTGTGCTAGAATTATAGTTTTTATTAAATCTTTATTTTCACATCCGTCTATTTTATATCTAGGTTATTGTTATATTAATTTTGTAATTCTCACGGAGCAAAATTAATGTATAATAACTGATGAATAAAGTAGTAGAGTAAAAACTATTTTTCCAAGTCTGTAATCTTGTTTACCTCAGTTTTAATTCTCACGGAGGAATTGTTGTAGGTAAGATTATTGATTTTCTGTAAAAATATTCTCACGAAGTTTTTACTACTTTTTTAGCACAATTCAGGCAAGAAAAATATTTCGGTTTAATCGTCACGAGTTATAATTTGATTAATATGCATAACCTCACGGAGTGTTACTAATTGATTATTTTCTTAGTGAGCAAAATATAATTGAATTAGCAATAAGCAATTATTCTTAAGAGAAATACATGTCAAAGCTGAGATATTTATTATAAGTATTACCAAGTGAATTCAACGATTCCCAACTCCTTTTAAATTTGAAATCTTCCAGAAGTTCTTTAATTAAATTTAAGTAAATTTAAACTAAAATCTCACTTTTCATCAATTTGATTCTCTCAAATAGTACTTAAAATACTACAAGTCCGTAGCATAGAATATCCAATCTCTGTGGGACGATGTCTTAAACTATATTAGAATTTGACAAGAACGAGCAGACAATTCCTATGCACTTTGGACCTCGTCAAATTTTTGGCGCCGTTGCCGGGGATTGGCGTACATCTACTTCGGACTAAATATTTGATTACTAATTTGAGGACTTATTAATATAATTAATATTAACTTAATCTACTAAATACTACTATAACTATATCTAATACTAAGCTCTAATAATATTTATATTGATTACTGCTTCTAACAATTTTGCTTCACCTTCTAACGTTTTTTCTTTCTTTCTTTAGTTTATATTAACATTACTAACTTTCTCTACTGGCACTATTATCTCCTTTACTATTTCCTAATAGAATATCCTATTTTATTTGCTCCTATATCATCTTTTCATTGTTTCTTTCTACTTACGTTTTTTGTTTCTACTTAGATCACCCTACGTTCTTTTGGTACTATCTTATAAGTTATAGTAACTCTTATTTTAAGTGTTTCTACCTATTGTATCCTAGTACTATCTATCAATCACTATCTTTTCTATCATCAGTTTAACTACCTCAACACTACTATTACAATTAACTACTTTATTTTTATACTATTTACTATTTCTATCTAGTACTACAATCTATCTCATCATCTTTTTCTTCGTCATTGTTGTAAGAACTATTATTGCATACTATAGCCACTACTACTATTATTATTTACTAAATAGTACTATAACTCTCACTATATTAAATTTATCTCTTTGTAAGTAAAGCTACACACTGCTTCTAATATTTTCATTTTTTTTATATACACATATATCTATAGTATTACTGTTATCATCAGTTATTTCTTTTTTCTTGTTTCTATATTTTGTTTTAATTATTATTTTTTTTCTAATAGTAGTGTCATATTTATTTCTCCTAGTTAAGTAGTACTACCTACTGCTTTATCATCATCATTCTTTCTTCTTTTACTATTAGCAGTATTATGAACTTCATTTTTATTTTATAAGTTACTTGAAGCAAAAAAAAATCTAAATAAAAAATTTAGTACAATTACTATTTCTACGTTTTTCGGTATTAGTATATTCCATCTCTTTTCGTTGTTAGCTAATACTGTTTTCTTTCACTAGTCCTTAACACTTTCAGTTAGCATTAATAATATAGCTATACTACTATTATAGTACACAAAAACGTGTTTTTATATATAGTATATTATTAGTTTCCATAAACAGAATAATAATTTTTTTTTCATTAAGTTTTTTATTTTTTTTTTCTTCTCTAATATTTTGTTAGTACTTCGATCCACTGTATCATACTACTGTCTCTATTATTTTTCTTTATCATCATTATAGCTTACTAAACCATATCACTACAAGTAAAAGTACTATACTTTTTAGAGTTATATTACTTATTTCGTTATTACTATTACTAATGCTCTAGTCATTTTATTTTTTCTTTTATCTATTTTTATTGTCAATATTGGTTTATTTTGTCATCTAGAATAATAACACTATCGTAATATAGTTTTACTTAGGTACCTACTATTTTTATCATCTTTGAAAGTTCTGCCTTTGTTATTTACCAGTACTTCTACTACTATAATTAATATTAATAATTTACCTATTCCTACTAATATTTCCTTTTTACTTTGTTACTATTTTACTAAAAAAAAAAAAAGTAGTTTATGACCCGCTCTTCTAATAAAGAGTTAGTCATTTACGATCCTGAAATTGAAAGGTCTTTGCGATTACGTAGGAAAGGACAACCATCATCTTCTCAAAGCGTAATTTTTGACAAAATGGAACACCAATTAGGAGATAACAATAACCCATTGGGAGTACCACCAATCCATGTAGAGGATCAGTTTGATGAAGTGGCACCAAGTCCTGCAAACAGAATCCTAAGGGATTATGCTAGACCAGACCACTTCAATTGTGAATCTAGTGTTAGGAACCCACCTGTAGCAGCCAACAATTTTGAAATTAGGACCGGCCTAATTCAAACAATTCAACAGTCTTGCACCTTTACTGGTGATCCAAGTGAAGATCCACATAGCCATTTAATTGATTTCTTGGAACTAGTTGAAACTGCTAAATATAATGGAGTGCCTCCTGAAGCAATTAAGTTAAGACTATTTCCTTTTTCTTTAAAAGGAGATGTCAAGACTTGGTAGCGAAGTTTGCCTCGAGGTTCTATAACCACATGGGACCAGATGACACAAAAGTTTTTGAACAAATATTTTTCCCCTGCTAAAACAACAAAGTTAAGACAAGATATTTCTAATTTCTTGCAGACTGACACTGAATCAGTTTATCAAGCATGGGAAAGATTAAAATCAATGTTAAGAAAATGTCAACATCATGACATTCCTGAACATATGCAGTTATATATTTTCTATCATGGACTAACACGCTTTTCTAGAAATGTGATAGATGCAGCTGCAGGAGGTTCCATCATGGGAAAGACCACAGAAGAAGCATTGCAATTGTTGAATGAAATTTCTGAGAATGCTATCCAGTGGCCATCTGATCGTGTAACCATTGTTGAACCCCAAAAATTACCCTTTCTTTAAGAAAAGATAGGTTTCGGGTATAATGTTCAACAATATGGGACTCCAAAGGGTTTTCTTTGGAGTCGCCACCTAATTTAGGAGAATTAGGAACCAATTAATTAAATGATGCGTGCAATTCCTCCGTTTTAAGGAAAATGGTCTATTTCAGAGATTCTGAAGTAAGAGGTTCAGTTATTTTCGAAAGAAGGTTTCAATTTGAAAGCACTTTCGAAAATCCGTAAAATTACGGTTAATCCTTCGGTTTTCACAAAATAACTCAAAATGTTAACTTTCAATATGTTGATAAAATAGTTTAAGATTAATATTAAAAATCTAAGATTATAATAAATTATACTTTTTTAAAAAAAATATGAATTTAAATAAACTTAGACTTGAAAAGGAAAGAAAGAAAGAAAAGAAAAGAAATAAATAAATAAATGAATAATTTTTGCTAAAATAGGAAAATCAATTAATTGGAAAGAAGTTGTATTTTCATAAAAAATGAGTTACTTTTATTAGTTTCGAATTTTAATTGCACGCATTATTTAACTAAAAGATGCACAATTCGTAAATAAGATGGAGATTCTAAAGAAAATAATTTATTCACAATAAATAACTCAATAAATAACCAAACATCCATTCATAATCAATCAAATAAATTATTATCTACGGGGAATTCCTATAGACATGCAATTTCTAAGGATGGGAAAAGAGGAGGTTTAGAAGAAGAACCCGGAAATTGATAAAACTCATGGGAGCCTTGAATTTATTTAATTTATACAATTATATGCCCATGAGCCTAAGTTAGAATAGGCGGCTCAACAAAGCATTTTAAAATTTCTTCTATAGGCTTCGCTTCTTGAGTACTCGAACCCGGACTCGACTCCAATGCAATGTAAGCAGTCCCCAATTGAGTTTTACCAACTCGATCCCGAGTGCGTATTATGCAGAGAAACAAAGAGAAATACAAGATTAGGAAGATGAACTTAATAAACTAATCACGCTACTAAACAAGTACCAAACAAGATATTCCATCTTTATTTGAGAGAAACGAGTCATGACATTAAACAAGAGCAGAGGATATACTACTTCAGCATTGAACTCAAACTCATGGCAAAATTTCACATTTTAACTTCAAAAACTAAGCGAAACAGTGAAAGAAGATGAGCTGGATCTACTCTTTAATGCACACTATGAAACAAGGGTTAGCTGAAGACACTCCAAGATTACAAAGAAGAATTTGTACCTAGTAAAAAAAATAATCATGCACCTTATCTAAACAAAGCTAAGAACAGGGCCAAAAATATTAGTATTCAAAAGACTTTATTGGTGCCACCTTTAAAATATAAACTCAAATCCAAACCTTTTACAAATGAGCTATTTAACATAACCAGGAAGCTGCTGAATGTTGGCTCTATCATGTGAAAGAGGAGAGGATAGAATGAAACTAGTAACATTAATTTGCTAAGGAGATCAAAGAAGCTGAGAGAAAACTACTGCTCATAAATAATCAGTGTGCAAGCAACCAAGTTCAAGTTAACAGAAATCTAGTTCAATTAATCTTCTCTAGATAAAAATACATATCTTATAAGTAAGATAAAACTATCATTTTATATCTCTAATTATGCTTCAGGTCATCAATTAACCAAAGAACTTGCTATTGCACACCAGACACAAAACGAAATTGTAGCCTTTCAATGCTAACTAAAGTCTGTCTTAGCTCTTTAACTCAGACAACAATACAGATCACAAACCTTCTAAATATAGCCATTAACCAAGCCAACATATCGATTTTAAATAGAGTTCAAACCAGGGAAAGTTATAAACAGAACATGGGCAGGCTGAACATAACCTACAGCTACTGGACAATTCACAGAAACACTTACTATCTTCCCATCAGAATTCCCTCAATTAAACCCTTAAATTTGATCAAAACAGCATACTATTCTGGACAAAGAAAGCCAGCCTACAAACCCTTGGGAACAGACCATTACAACATTTGAAACAATTTAAACTAGAGCAGGGAAAGACTCCATGATCCAGCTAGCCAAACATTCAGAACTAAGAGAGAACAAAACTAAGAACAACCCCTGAACCTTCTCCAAAGCTACAACCCACAATGCAACACAACCAGACCACTTACACCTTCACAGACCCCTGCTACTCCTACACACACTTCTGCACATACATACACACCCTTCACATTCACAGACCACCCTATACTCTCCCTGAACCTGCAAGCCTATACTATACTAAAACCAACCACAAAACTCCTAACCTGCCTGCATTTTCTCCTACTAAGCAACACCACTTGCAAACTTCTACACCCACTGCAACATTTGAACAACTGAGCTACAAACTCTTCTAACTTCACAAAGCAAATATGGACCCTCTGCTATCACCTTTCAACATCCAGGAACTCCAAAAACATCAGAACTCCTGGAACAATAACTGGACCAGACACTTTACTGCACCTAAACTGGCACACACAGAACTTCACTCACCTGCACTACTACTCAGCAACCAGGAACCAAAGACAGACACCTCCAGCTCCTCCGCAAAACAGAACCCAAGCCAGACTCCCTCTTACACTTACTCAAACTCCAAGAAACAGCAAACAAACCACCTGAACAAACATGCACTCTCCTGGACATTCACACGCACACTGCACACTCCTGGACATGCCTTACACCTGCCCTTACACACAACAGAGCTCAACACCTCCATCATGAACAACCTGAAACTTCTTTCTATACACACACAGCACATTGAGAACTTTAAAAAAAAACCAGGAGATATATTTGATGGAAATAGATTATCTCAAATGGATTCCTCCTAATTTCATTAGAAACTCAATTTTAAAACCTAAACATAAATGCTGGATCGACTTCTCTTTAAGAATTAGGACTGATCAATCTTCCAAGTTGCTAATCAGATTCAATGCTAAGCTCTTTTTTTATTTTAGTCATGAAGCCTGCATTAGTCGACTATCATTTTAAAATCGCAGTGTTAAGCTCACAGGCTATTCACAGTCAGTTTTATATCGAAAGATGATTCACACATTCATAGGCTATATCTACATATTCAGTTTAATACTTCCATGACTATACCCTTAACTCAAATTACTCATACACTGATTAACTAAACTATTACTTATGCTAACATAAATTAATAAGGCAAATACAGGCAAAAGCAAATGAAATGCAAGTAAATAAAATACAAAGGAACGGAGTTATACACTGACCTTTTGCGAGGCAGTGAACCAGGGCGAGGGTCTGAAGCGATGTCACTCGAACAAGGTCGTCGACTCGAGCGAGGTCGATGACTCGACTTACGAAGAAGCGATCAAACAAGATGGCGAAGCGATAATACGAGACAAATGCCAGGAACAAAATCGGAAAACCGTAACAGTATATGTATTTTTAACCAAAAATTAAACTGAGAAAAATGTATATGTTTTGCCGTTTGCCTCTCTTTATCTTCCTACTACTGCCGCTGCCCTCCCCGCTGCCCCGAACCAAGACCATTGGCTTTCAATTTATAGGAGAACAAATTAGGGTTCTCGGATTGAATGAAATCCCTAAAAGAACCTTCTAACGGTACCAAATGGATAAACTTTGTACGAACGTTGAGCTGGAAAAGGAGGGGGACCAGTGGATTTCAAAATTTGTTGGGGAAAATTTGGGTTCGAAAATGGGGTCCTGGGTATGAGCGGGTCTGAATTGGGAAAAGAAAGGGGATATGTGTATTATATGTATTGTTGCACAAGTGAGCCTATTTTGAGATGGAAAAAACGAATTTAACCCCCTTTTAAACTAATTAAATTGAATATAACTGTTACACAAGTAGGCTCCCTTAGGATGTGTAGTGCCATTTAGCAACTTTCTTTAGAAACTAATTCACCCGCTCCCGATTTTAAAAATTAGCTCTACTTAAGACAATTTTGACATTGATTAAAATTTCGGGGCAAAATTGGGTGTCAACAGCTGCCCCTCTTTACCCGAAAAAGGATGAAAGAGTTTTTAGGGTAAAGAAGTTGACGGAAAACCAATTTTGTCACGATAAAGCCAAGGATTTCGATTCCAAGGACCGAAATGTGAGGCTTATGGGCATGGCCGAACTCCGGTTTTCGAGTTGCCTACATATCTCGGGCTGAAAGAGAATCAGGCCATATGTAGTTCGACAACACTTAGACACGAAGACTCGCACGATTAACAGAAACGGACACATGAATAGGAAGGAATCTGACTGACCCCTAATCTGGAATGAAAGATTAGGTAAGACTTGCTTGTTCGAGTGCGATTCTTCAGATCCTCGTTGACGAGTCTAGCTCATATCAACGATTGCCCCGGTTCACTGCTAAGAAAGAGTTCCACGTTATGCTCCAAATGCTGTTGCGGTCTGCTGCGATGCCGCTAATATCCTGTAATAAACTTGACAAACGGTAAGCGAGTAACTGTAAATAAAGCTTAATAAATGAAGTAATAAAGGAATAACGACAATAAAAGTTGTAGATGTTGGTTGCAATATAAGCTTGTCTCCAATCGACTAATGGAGAAATCTGGCTTTGTGAGGCGAAATGACTTCGGGGCCGTTGGTAGACTGAAAATAAAGCAATAAAAAGCTTCAATTAATAGGAACATAAAGTGAACTTTAAATATAATCATAAGGGTAAAAAAATGCCGCCTTTTCGGCAATAATCCATGATAAAGCATAATCATAAGGAGTTAATTTGAATGCAATCTTGGATTGTACTCCAACCAAAAGTAAGAATACGTCCGAAGTATCCACATTATTCTGCATGTCTTAACAAACTTATTAGCAATGTAAGGGTATAGCAAATGTATAAACGCCTCAGGAGGCTACAAAATGTGCTAAAAAAAAAAAAGTGTGCTAATATTAAACGTCTATCGAGACCATAAAAGATTACTCCTTAGAGGAATTTAAATAATCAACACCTTCGAGGTGATATAAATACGCCTTTGAGGCAACAAAATTAATGCCTTAGAGGCATTCAAATAACTAACACCTTCGAGGTGATATAAATACGCCTCCGGGGCAACAAGATTACGCCCTAGAGGTATTAAAATAACTAACACCTTCGAGGTGACATAAATACGCCTCCGGGGCAACAAAATTTCGCCTTCGAGGCATTCAGATAGCTAACACCTTCGAGGTGACATAAATACGCCTCCGGGGCAAGAAAATTACGCCTTAGAGGCATTGAAATAACTAACACCTTCGAGGTGAACAGAATTACGCCTCAGGGGCAACAAAATTACGCCTTCGAGGCATTCGAATAACTAACACCTTCGAGGTGACATAAATACGCCTCCGGGGCAAGAAAATTACGCCTTAGAGGCATTCAGATAACTAACACCTTCGAAGTGACATAAATACGCCTCCGGGGCAACAAAATTACGCCTTAGAGGCATTCAGATAACTAACACCTTCGAGGTGACATAAATACGCCTCCGGGGCAACAAAATTACGCCTTCGAGGCATTCAGATAACTAACACCTTCGAGGTGACATAAATACGCCTCCGGGGCAACAAAATTACGCCTTCGAGGCATTCGAATAACTAACACCTTCGAGGTGACATAAATACGCCTCCGGGGCAACAAATACGCTTATCGAAAGCGTGAACATAAAGACGCTTCTCGAAAGCTTGAAATATAAGGACGCTCTTCGAAAGTGTGAGAATGTTAATACGTTATACTCTCTGAACTCTTCCACGGAGGAATGGTCTTGATTATAAAACAAAGTGAACCCCTTAGGATTGGAAGTATCTGCAAATCAAAATATAGAACTTTAGTAAGCGTTCTCATGAAGTGAAAGAGAAATGAACAAATATGCTTAACAAATGGCAAGAGTTATGAGAAATAGAAATGCCGCCTTTCGGCAAAGTGGAAAAGCGTCGAGTCATGAAGCACGAGCTTTATCCAAATATTATTGCAATCCAAGCGATGAGTATCTTAGAGATTGACTTGCTAAGATGTTTATCCTCCTTTGCGGATCTTAATGTACCTGCTCTCAAAGAAAAATTGTTAGTTTTGGGAGGGAGGGGGAGCGTTTGATTCCTGCTGACTCGAGCCTTCATTCTTCAACCGCTTCCTTCTTCTCCCTTTGTCTAGATTTGTGATCCGTCTTTTGAGACTTGACCAACAAACTCTTTATCGAGCAATACGGCTTTTTGCGAAATCCGCCCCAATTATGATCTTTCAAATCTTCCACTTGCCTTGCAAAATTTGCCCCAGTTATGATCTCCTGAATCTTCAACTTATTTTGCAAAATTTGCCCCAGTTGCTATCTTTCAAATCTTCAAATTATCTTGCAAAATTGCCCCAGTTGCTATCTTTCAAATCTTCAAATTATCTTGCAAAATTGCCCCAGTTGCTTGCCTTAGGGGAGACTGGAAATTTTAATATTATAGAGTCGAGCCCGTTAAGAGCGCCTACGTATCCCTCCACGGGAATCAGACCGTGCGTAGTTCTGCTTACATACAGATTTGGGGAATATGGCAATCTAAGTACGAAGCCGAATCCGAATAGGAATGCCTACACATCTGCCCAGATGCATAGTTCGGAATTACATCATCAAAGATAAACAAGCCTTAAAGCATTACAAAACCTGATCGAATCCGATGTGGATTGCTTACTTATCCTGTTGCCATTCCAGGAATCAGACCAAAAGTAGTTCAAAATTACATAAAAGAGGAAATAGGGGATTCCTATGCTAGTGTAACCGAGCTCTATGTGAGTTGCTTACGTATCCCGCCTTGGGAATCAGGTTACGCGTAGTTCGCATTACAATTAAAATTACATGAAATGAGAAAAACACTTGCTTGCGCCGCTTGTGAGCTATCTTGATTGTACTTGGATTGATAAATTTTGGTATTCTCCCATCTGGATTGATCCATCTTCGATTAAATCTTGGATCTTGTGTTTAAGAGCAACACATTCGTTAGTGTCGTGCTTGAAAAATTCTGCATGGTAAGCACAATATTTGGTTCCATCAACCCATTGTGGGGGAGGGTCAAATGTACCATTTCCTGATAGTGGTTCTAGCATTCCCACATCTTTTAATCTTTCATACAATTGAGCTTGTGGTTCACCTAAAGATGTGAATTTTCGACGCTGCTTCTTCTCATATTTGGGATGCGATCCTGATGGTTTAGACTGGCGAGCCACAGATGGCTGATGTTGTTGAGGGTAATTGTATGCTTGCGGTTGTGAATAAGGGTGATAAGCGGTTGCTGCAGATTGATGGTAACTGGGTTGGGCATTATAGACTGGACATGGAGCGGGTGGATTTTGATGCTGACTTGGATAAGTTGGATATAGTGTGCTTCTGTAAATAGATTGATTTGATGAGTTTCTGAAGGTTGGCTTCTTGTTTGGCCTTTGGTTGATATCATCCATATCAATTCCAAATTCATCTTCCCTCTTTCTCTTCTCAAAATTGCCCATACCAGTCTGGATGGCTTGCGTAGTTGCCTTCATTGCGGCAAAACTTACAATTCGCCCTGTCTTAACCCCTTCTTCAACCATCTCTCCCATCACAAGAAGTTCAGAATAAGGTTTACCCATCATAGGGAGCAAGTGCATGTAATAAGAATCATCTTGGGCTCGGATGAAGTACTTTACCATGTCTTCCTCAGTCATTGGTGGTCGCACCCTTGCAGCCTGTTCACGCCATCTCAATGCGTATTCCCTAAAGGTTTCTGTTGGTTTCTTCTTCAGATTGGACAAGGTTATAAGGTCAGGAGCCATCTCGACATTGTACTCAAACTGCTTAGTAAAATCACTGGCTATGTCATCAAACTCACGCCACTTGCTTATATCCTGCCTTGCAAACCATTCAGCAGCAATACCTTCCAGACTATGACTGAAGAAGGCCATCAGAAGTTCCTCTTTACCTCCCGCAACCCTCATTCGGTTGAGATATTTGGTCAAATGAACAAATGGGTCACTATGACCATCATATATATCAAGTTTTGGCACCTTAAACCCGGGAGGAAGAGTAACGTCAGGGTATAGATAAAGATTGCGGTAGGAGATGCTTTGACGTCCTCTAGACACTTGCAAATCCTTGATGGATTGCTGCATGATTTTCATCGTTTGGATTATCTCCTCTTGCTCAACTGTCTTTCCCTGCTTTTCCACAGTTTCGGGCACTTCAATGAGTGCTTTGGATTGTGGAGGACGAGGAGTATCTTTGGCAGGTAAATATTTATAGTGAGGCAAGTTGTTCTGGTTAATGAATGCATTCGGAATGTTGTTAACTGGTGCAAGCATATGAATGACACTGGAATTTAAAGGCGTGTTTGGATTGGCAGTTTCAACATTGGGGTTCAGAGTTGACAGCACGGCTGGCGCGTTTTGGTGGCTCGACCCTTTCATTCTGTCTAGTTCAGCTTGCATACACTCAATCTGCTTAGCCATTCTAGCAATTTGTTCATCAGGAACAACAACAGCTTGCTCATTAGAAGATGCAGAGATACCAGTCTGATTATCAGTCAAATCAGTCATTGCTTGCTTCACTTTGGATTAGACGCTTAACCAACTCGAAAGTCAACACGAATCAAACTCTCTCTCTTTCTTGGGGAATAAACAAAACAAAAGAAAATTTCAAAGGTAACTATGTTAGTTTGCATGTTATTGACAATATTGCACACAACCATGTAGCGCGCGTCACGTAGCGCTTTGCATTTTACACAAGTTTGACATGTGGCAATCACAATTAGTTGAGCGTAAATGAAAATGCGGGCGCGTCCTACCCTGTAAGGTGCCTCTTTGTGCCAGAGGTGGGCCTAAGACGCCAAATGGGTGATAACGAAAAGTAGTCCAAGCCGGTTTTGCAATAATCGAATTTAGAGTAAGTGAAAATTACAGTAATAATAATTTCTCTTTCGTTATAACTTGATTTTGAGTACATCATTGTTACATAAAAAATAGAAACTGCCGGACATAACTTAAATACGTCATTTTGAGTACAATGAAAATAAAAAAAACTGCTATAACTATGCTGCATCAGGCTCGAGGAGGCAATGGAGCTGAAGTGCGGGCCTGTTTCGATCAATCTTTGCTTACACAATTGGTGTTATTTCTGACATCTGGTCCCAAATGTGGTTTACATCCAAAGACTTGCTTGAATCAAACATCAATCAAATAGATCGAACGTCTTATCGTCCTTTCGACGTCTCTTGCCCCAACTTATTATCTTCTTCCAAGTATCTTCGTAATTTCAACTTTTTGACTATTTGAAATACCTCTTGAATTCAAGCGTCTTCTAGTCTACAAAATTAATAAAAGTATTCTAAATTTAATTAATCGCAAAACTTGGCTTGGACTGGAAATTCCGTTATCACATAAACACATAATATGCACTGTTGTTGGGTTTAAACCCGTCAACGAAAAAGGGCGGTCTTCCTAACTATGGAGGCGGTACCAAGGACCGGGTCCAATATAAGGTTTATGCATGCATGTTCCTAACGGAAACTCTAGAGTGGGTTTACTAAACACAAGGCTGTTTTGAGTGGCAAGCGGTCACGCGGTAGTAAAACTATCCGCTCACCCCGCAGGTACGCGCACTCTTTCTTAAAGGGTTTTTTGTGAGTTGCGGGTGTATATGCATACACCTCGCGGGTATAAGTAACCATGGAGAAGCTCCCAGGAATGGGGGAAATATGAACGGAATGCCAGTTTAATATGTGCGCAAATAAAAGTGTAGTGACATGCTTTCAGTGACAAACAATTACAGATAATCAAATTAACTAATCATTTTATTTTTACAAATAATAAACAAATAAAGTTATCTTGTGAAAACCTTGCGGTTAGAACCTTAAGGTATTCCCCAGCGGAGTCGCCACGCTGTTGAACCCCAAAAATTACCCTTTCTTTAAGAAAAGATAGGTTTCGGGTATAATGTTCAACAATATGGGACTCCAAAGGGTTTTCTTTGGAGTCGCCACCTAATTTAGGAGAATTAGGAACCAATTAATTAAATGATGCGTGCAATTCCTCCGTTTTAAGGAAAATGGTCTATTTCAGAGATTCTGAAGTAAGAGGTTCAGTTATTTTCGAAAGAAGGTTTTAATTTGAAAGCACTTTCGAAAATCCGTAAAATTACGGTTATTCCTTCGGTTTTCACAAAATAACTCAAAATGTTAACTTTCAATATGTTGATAAAATAGTTTAAGATTAATATTAAAAATCTAAGATTATAATAAATTATACTTTTTTAAAAAAAATATGAATTTAAATAAACTTAGACTTGAAAAGGAAAGAAAGAAAGAAAAGAAAAGAAATAAATAAATAAATGAATAATTTTTGCTAAAATAGGAAAATCAATTAATTGGAAAGAAGTTGTATTTTCATAAAAAATGAGTTACTTTTATTAGTTTCGAATTTTAATTGCACGCATTATTTAACTAAAAGATGCACAATTCGTAAATAAGATGGAGATTCTAAAGAAAATAATTTATTCACAATAAATAACTCAATAAATAACCAAACATCCATTCATAATCAATCAAATAAATTATTATCTACGGGGAATTCCTATAGACATGCAATTTCTAAGGATGGGAAAAGAGGAGGTTTAGAAGAAGAACCCGGAAATTGATAAAACTCATGGGAGCCTTGAATTTATTTAATTTATACAATTATATGCCCATGAGCCTAAGTTAGAATAGGCGGCTCAACAAAGCATTTTAAAATTTCTTCTATAGGCTTCGCTTCTTGAGTACTCGAACCCGGACTCGACTCCAATGCAATGTAAGCAGTCCCCAATTGAGTTTTACCAACTCGATCCCGAGTGCGTATTATGCAGAGAAACAAAGAGAAATACAAGATTAGGAAGATGAACTTAATAAACTAATCACGCTACTAAACAAGTACCAAACAAGATATTCCATCTTTATTTGAGAGAAACGAGTCATGACATTAAACAAGAGCAGAGGATATACTACTTCAGCATTGAACTCAAACTCATGGCAAAATTTCACATTTTAACTTCAAAAACTAAGCGAAACAGTGAAAGAAGATGAGCTGGATCTACTCTTTAATGCACACTATGAAACAAGGGTTAGCTGAAGACACTCCAAGATTACAAAGAAGAATTTGTACCTAGTAAAAAAAATAATCATGCACCTTATCTAAACAAAGCTAAGAACAGGGCCAAAAATATTAGTATTCAAAAGACTTTATTGGTGCCACCTTTAAAATATAAACTCAAATCCAAACCTTTTACAAATGAGCTATTTAACATAACCAGGAAGCTGCTGAATGTTGGCTCTATCATGTGAAAGAGGAGAGGATAGAATGAAACTAGTAACATTAATTTGCTAAGGAGATCAAAGAAGCTGAGAGAAAACTACTGCTCATAAATAATCAGTGTGCAAGCAACCAAGTTCAAGTTAACAGAAATCTAGTTCAATTAATCTTCTCTAGATAAAAATACATATCTTATAAGTAAGATAAAACTATCATTTTATATCTCTAATTATGCTTCAGGTCATCAATTAACCAAAGAACTTGCTATTGCACACCAGACACAAAACGAAATTGTAGCCTTTCAATGCTAACTAAAGTCTGTCTTAGCTCTTTAACTCAGACAACAATACAGATCACAAACCTTCTAAATATAGCCATTAACCAAGCCAACATATCGATTTTAAATAGAGTTCAAACCAGGGAAAGTTATAAACAGAACATGGGCAGGCTGAACATAACCTACAGCTACTGGACAATTCACAGAAACACTTACTATCTTCCCATCAGAATTCCCTCAATTAAACCCTTAAATTTGATCAAAACAGCATACTATTCTGGACAAAGAAAGCCAGCCTACAAACCCTTGGGAACAGACCATTACAACATTTGAAACAATTTAAACTAGAGCAGGGAAAGACTCCATGATCCAGCTAGCCAAACATTTAGAACTAAGAGAGAACAAAACTAAGAACAACCCCTGAACCTTCTCCAAAGCTACAACCCACAATGCAACACAACCAGACCACTTACACCTTCACAGACCCCTGCTACTCCTACACACACTTCTGCACATACAAACACACCCTTCACATTCACAGACCACCCTATACTCTCCCTGAACCTGCAAGCCTATACTATACTAAAACCAACCACAAAACTCCTAACCTGCCTGCATTTTCTCCTACTAAGCAACACCACTTGCAAACTTCTACACCCACTGCAACATTTGAACAACTGAGCTACAAACTCTTCTAACTTCACAAAGCAAATATGGACCCTCTGCTATCACCTTTCAACATCCAGGAACTCCAAAAACATCAGAACTCCTGGAACAATAACTGGACCAGACACTTTACTGCACCTAAACTGGCACACACAGAACTTCACTCACCTGCACTACTACTCAGCAACCAGGAACCAAAGACAGACACCTCCAGCTCCTCCGCAAAACAGAACCCAAGCCAGACTCCCTCTTACACTTACTCAAACTCCAAGAAACAGCAAACAAACCACCTGAACAAACATGCACTCTCCTGGACATTCACACGCACACTGCACACTCCTGGACATGCCTTACACCTGCCCTTACACACAACAGAGCTCAACACCTCCATCATGAACAACCTGAAACTTCTTTCTATACACACACAGCACATTGAGAACTTAAAAAAAAACCAGGAGATATATTTGATGGAAATAGATTATCTCAAATGGATTCCTCCTAATTTCATTAGAAACTCAATTTTAAAACCTAAACATAAATGCTGGATCGACTTCTCTTTAAGAATTAGGACTGATCAATCTTCCAAGTTGCTAATCAGATTCAATGCTAAGCTCTTTTTTTATTTTAGTCATGAAGCCTGCATTAGTCGACTATCATTTTAAAATCGCAGTGTTAAGCTCACAGGCTATTCACAGTCAGTTTTATATCGAAAGATGATTCACACATTCATAGGCTATATCTACATATTCAGTTTAATACTTCCATGACTATACCCTTAACTCAAATTACTCATACACTGATTAACTAAACTATTACTTATGCTAACATAAATTAATAAGGCAAATACAGGCAAAAGCAAATGAAATGCAAGTAAATAAAATACAAAGGAACGGAGTTATACACTGACCTTTTGCGAGGCAGTGAACCAGGGCGAGGGTCTGAAGCGATGTCACTCGAACAAGGTCGTCGACTCGAGCGAGGTCGATGACTCGACTTACGAAGAAGCGATCAAACAAGATGGCGAAGCGATAATACGAGACAAATGCCAGGAACAAAATCGGAAAACCGTAACAGTATATGTATTTTTAACCAAAAATTAAACTGAGAAAAATGTATATGTTTTGCCGTTTGCCTCTCTTTATCTTCCTACTACTGCCGCTGCCCTCCCCGCTGCCCCGAACCAAGACCATTGGCTTTCAATTTATAGGAGAACAAATTAGGGTTCTCGGATTGAATGAAATCCCTAAAAGAACCTTCTAACGGTACCAAATGGATAAACTTTGTACGAACGTTGAGCTGGAAAAGGAGGGGGACCAGTGGATTTCAAAATTTGTTGGGGAAAATTTGGGTTCGAAAATGGGGTCCTGGGTATGAGCGGGTCTGAATTGGGAAAAGAAAGGGGATATGTGTATTATATGTATTGTTGCACAAGTGAGCCTATTTTGAGATGGAAAAAACGAATTTAACCCCCTTTTAAACTAATTAAATTGAATATAACTGTTACACAAGTAGGCTCCCTTAGGATGTGTAGTGCCATTTAGCAACTTTCTTTAGAAACTAATTCACCCGCTCCCGATTTTAAAAATTAGCTCTACTTAAGACAATTTTGACATTGATTAAAATTTCGGGGCAAAATTGGGTGTCAACAACCATCAAAAAGGCTGCCACGGTAAATCAGGCAGATGCTTTTAATACACTAACACAACAGATTGCCTCCCTGGCACAAAAGTTTGAATCTTTTCAGGTGAATGCACAACAACCAAGCCAGTCTGAGGCTTGTGACATGTGTGGAGGAAACCATCTTAACCATGAATGCCGCGCAAACAATCAGAATGATGAGCAGGCTAATGTCATCGGTTACAAGCCGTACCCTTTTGGAAGCCCAATGGCACATAAACATCCAGGATTTCAGTGGAGCAATCCAAATGGTGCTGAGAACTCTCAAAGCTTCCAGAAGCAACCAGCACAGGGTCCACCTGGATACCAAAATCAAAATCGTGGGCAATCGAATTTCAGGCCATATCAACAAGCAGCTCCATATCAGCAAAGGCCTCAACAAGCTCATTCAAGTCTTGATGACTTGTTGTACAAGTACATTAAGGCCACTGATGAAAAGATGGAAAGCCAAAACTCAACCCTCAAAAACTTGGAAATTCAGGTAAGCCAATTGGCAACTCTTGTTTCAGAAAAGATTCAAGGTCCCTTACCAAGCAATACGGAAAAAATTCCAAAGGAACACCTTAAGGCCATCGCCTTACGGTCAGGTAAGAATCTTGATGATCCATATGCTGACAGACAGGAAAAGAACCATTTTGAACACCAGGCAGCAAAGGGTAAGAATGTTGAAATACCATCTGATCCATCAGAAGAGAATGAAATCAAGAAAAAAGATGAAAAGAATTTTGAAAAAATAACTCCTCTCCCTGTGACAATCCCTTTTCCACAAAAGATGAAAAGAGAAAAGCTTGACAGTCAATTTGCAAAGTTTTTGGAAATTCTGAAACAGATTCACATTAATATTCCTTTTACTGATGCTTTATTGCAAATGCCTTCATATGCTAAATTTTTGAAAGAAATTTTGTCAAGCAAAAGGAAATTAGAAGAAGTTTCTGTGGTAATGCTTACTGAAAAATGCAGTGCTATACTTCAAAATAAGCTACCACAAAAGCTTGGCGATCCAGGCAGTTTTACGATTCCATGCACTTTGGGAGGAGTATATTTTGAAAAAGCACTTTGTGATTCTGGAGCTTCAATAAATCTGATGCCATTTTCTATTTTTAGAAAATTGGATCTTGGTGATATGAAAAATACTGTTGTTTCTCTTCAGTTTGCGGATCAAAGTACTAAGAAACCTAAGGGAATAATTGAAAATGTGCTTGTGAGAGTGGATAAATTTGTTTTCCCTGTAGATTTCATAGTACTTGAAATGAAAGAATGTCCTGATGAGCCAATAATTTTGGGTAGACCTTTTCTTGCTACAGGAAGAACAATCATAGATGTCCATCAAGGACAACTAATTTTGAGAGTAGACGAAGAAAGAGTCATTTTTGATATGCACAAGATTCTAAAATTTCCCGGAGATGAGACATCATCTTCTTGCTTTTCAATTGACATGATTAATGATCTTGCGGATGAATTCAAAGAAAACCAACTGACTTCAGACTCAATGGAAAGATGCTTGGCCCAATCTGGCACAAAAGAGGATGATGATCCAACAATTAGAACTGAAGCTGAAATATTGGAAAATGATTCTGAAGAAGAGGGAGAAATGCTATCAGAAAATGCTCAACCAAAAATTGAACTCAAAATTCTCCCTTCCCATTTGAAGTATGTTTATCTTGAACCTGAATTATTTCCTGTGATAATTTCATCTTCTCTGACTGCAGAACAGGAACATAAATTGATTGAAGTACTGACAGCACACAAAGGAGCTTTAGGGTGGACTATAGCAGACATCAAAGGCATTAGTCCAGCTATTTGCACACATAGAATTCTCATGGAGGATAGCTACAAGCCAATAGTCCAACCCCAAAGGAGATTGAACCCAGCAATGCAAGAAGTTGTGAAAAATGAAATAGTAAAACTTTTGGTTGCAGGTATTATTTACCCCATTTCTGACAGCCCTTGGGTAAGTCCTGTTCAGGTGGTACCAAAGAAAGGAGGTATGACCGTTGTCAAAAATGAAAATAATGAACTCATACCTACAAGAACAGTGACAGGATGGAGAGTCTGTATTGATTACAGGCGTCTCAATGATGCCACAAGAAAAGACCATTTTCCTTTACCATTTATTGATCAAATGTTAGAAAGAGTAGCAGGATATGGTTTTTACTGTTTTCTTGATGGATATTCAGGGTATAACCAGATATCAATTGCACCAGAAGATCAGGATAAGACAACTTTCACATGTCCTCATGGAACCTATGCCTATAGGAGAATGCCTTTTGGTTTGTGTAATGCACCTGCTACATTTCAGCGTTGCATGTCAGCTATTTTCTCAGACATGACTGAAAAAATTTTGGAAATTTTTATGGACGATTTCACCCTTTTTGGTAAAACATTTGAAGATTGTCTTAATCACTTGACCTTAGTTCTTAAGAGATGTGAAGAGACAAACTTGATTCTTAATTGGGAGAAATGTCATTTTATGGTTACCGAGAGAATTGTTTTAGGACATAAAATCACTGCTAAAGGGATAGAAGTTGATAAGGCAAAAATTGATCTTATAGCAGGATTACCCCCTCCCACAACTGTTAAAGGCATTAGAAGTTTTCTAGGTCATGCAGGTTTTTACAGACGGTTCATAAAAGATTTTTCAAAGATTTCAAAACCGTTGACTAACCTTTTGATGAAAGATGTTAAGTTTGATTTTTCAGGAGATTGTATGAAAGCTTTTGACACTCTTAAGGAGAAATTATCATCTGCCCCTATAGTTGTGTCCCCTGATTGGAACCAACCTTTTGAGGTCATGTGTGATGCTAGTGATACAGCCGTTGGAGCTGTTTTAGGCCAGAGAAAAGATAAAATTTTTCGTCCCATTTACTATGCCAGTAGAACATTGAATGAAGCTCAACTCAACTATGCCACAACAGAAAAGGAACTACTGGCAGTAGTATTTGCTTTTGATAAGTTTCGTTCCTATTTGATAGGAACCAAGGTCACTGTTTTTACTGACCATGCAGCTTTAAAATACCTTTTAGCAAAGAAAGATGCACGACCTAGATTGTTAAGATGGATTTTACTTCTCCAGGAGTTTGACCTTGAAATAAAAGACAGGAAAGGAACAGAAAATCAGGTAGCTGACCATTTGTCTAGATTAGAGAACCCTCATCTTGAGTCTAGTGATATAAAAGAAGATTTTCCTGATGAACACATCTTTTCTGTCAGCTCACTAGTGACTCAACCACCCTGGTTTGCAGATATTGCAAATTACTTGGTTGGAAAATGGACACCTCGAGATCTCTCTTACCAACAGAGGAAAAAACTTATATCTGATGCTAAATATTATCTGTGGGATGATCCTTACTTGTTTAGAATTTGTGCAGATAATATCATTAGAAGATGTGTACCTGAAGATGAAATGTCAAAGATTTTGTATCATTGTCATGATGGAGCAATTGGAGGACATTATGCTGCAAACCGAACTGCTTTCAAGGTTTTGGAAGCTGGATTCTTCTGGCCAACACTTTTTAAGGATGCCCGTGTGTATGTTGCACAATGTGATAGGTGTCAGAGAACAGGTAATATCACAAGGAGAGATGAGATGCCATTGCAATCTATTCAGGTATGTGAAATATTTGATGTCTGGGGTATAGATTTTATGGGACCTTTTCCTTCATCTCATTCATTTGAATATATCCTTGTGGCTGTTGACTATGTTTCACGATGGGTTGAAGCCATTCCCACAAGAAAGAATGATGCTCGAACTGTATGCAATTTTCTGAGAAAAAATATTTTTACCAGATTTGGCACACCACGAGTAATCATTAGTGACCAAGGGACTCATTTCATGAATAAGCAATTTTCTGCTTTATTGTCAAAATATGGTGTGACTCATAAAACTGGAACACCGTATCATGCTCAAACTCAAGGGCAAGTTGAGGTTTCAAACCGTGAACTAAAAAGAATTCTTGAAAAAACTGTTGGAATCTCAAGGAAAGACTGGGCTTTAAAATTAGATGATGCATTATGGGCATACCGAACGGCGTTCAAAACGCCGATTGGAACATCTCCATATAAATTAGTCTTTGGAAAAGCTTGCCATTTGCCTGTTGAATTGGAACACAAAGCCTTTTGGGCACTGAAAGCATTGAACTTTGACTTAACCTCTGCTGGTAAAAATAGATTTTTGCAGGTTAATGAGTTGGATGAACTGAGGATGGAAGCCTATGAAAATTCCAAGATTTACAAAGAAAAAACAAAAAAATGGCATGACAATTTGATCCGACCAAAAAATTTTAAAATTGGAGATCAGGTACTTCTTTACAATAGCCGTCTCAGGATATTCCCAGGAAAACTGAAATCCAGGTGGACAGGTCCTTACAATGTTACAAATGTTACTCCATACGGAGCAATTGAAATTCAACAAAGCAATGGAGGAGAGAAATTTAAGGTCAATGGTCACAGGCTAAAATTGTACTTTGGAGGACATTTTGAACAACACCCTTCAGTAACCATGATAGTATGATGCGTGCCACAGTTACTACGTCGAGCTGACGACGTTAAACTCAGAACTATGGTTCTTTATCCCGTAGCCATTGAGGGTGAAGCAATGGAGCCTCATAAGTCCAACTTAGATCTGACTAATTAAATGCTTAACCAATTGATCTGGTCAATATCTAGATTATTGTACAACCAGAACATCTCATGAAGGTCTCTACAAAAATAGAGTCACCTAGACAGGAGTAACTCCATGGTGATCGGTATGCCTAAGTTACTGGTTGGTTAACCATTCCATTGTCCAAATCTAATGTTGGCACGGGTAATTTTCTAGTTTATATTCAAACTAGGACCTAATGACTGATAAGGTCTAAAAATAATCCAGTCTATTACACATAGAACATGTGTGGTCACAATTTCTTTCAAGCTTTCTTCTGTGATCGTATATTTGAAAGCCAAAAAGATTTTTTGTTTTACTAATAAAATAGTATTTTTATATTAATTATATTATATTTATATAATCCAACTACCACTTGATCCTTCTTCATTCTTATTTTTTTTTTCACCCTCCTTTCTTTCACTTATCTAAAAAAGCATTTTCATCCAGGAGAATGAAACGTTTAAGTATGGGGGAGGTTATTTATATAGTATATACTATTTTCTTATTATTTATGGTCTTAATTGTAGGTTTTTAATTAACAATATAATTTTTTTTATTATGTTCAATATTATTTCTTTTTATATTCACCATATGATTTTTCATGTCTATGATTTTAACTTTGTGAAAGCAAGAGCAAACATCTTCAACTCAGAAAATCATTGGAATTGAGAAAAATTATGATCACAAAGAAGGTAGAATCAATGAACTTGGCTAGAACTTGCTCTGAATGTTCTTCGAGACGAAATAATGGATGATACTGATTTTTGAAAAATGAAATTAGGCCTTCTTTGATACACAATTAAAGCCTCTCAATTTTCTATCCAAATATACATATTTTTATCTTTTCGAACCCTTCTTTGAGCCTTAATCCTATTTTTTTTCCCAACACCATGATATATTACAAAAAAAAAAAATGATATATGTATATATTGTTTACATATATATAAAGAAAAAAAAAGAGTTATTGTTTCTTCCAGCTTTGAATGAGCAAAGATTAAACATCACCAAAAGGAAGAAATATTACTAAAAGAAGCAATGTTGTGAATATATGAATATATATGATATAGCAAAAAGAAAAAAAAAATTGACCAAAAAAAAAAGAGTATTATCGAATGGAGAAAATTTTGAGAAATGTTAGCTCCAAGCTGGAAGAAGAACAGTCACTATCAAATATCCTTATCCTACCAGCCTGAAGCCTAACATTACAAGCCATGAAAAGTCCTAAAAAGATTTCGAAAGTCAGTATTGAATCTATATTAGTGGAGATGAACATGACGAGCAAGCCTATGGACAAGACTATGATACTTATTGAATACATGATCATAATTCTATCAATTTTGAAAGATTCAAGGGGAGAAGGCTGCAAGTTCTTGTTGATCAAGTCAAAATTCAGAAATAAGTTAAAGAATTTGGTGAAGTAAAAAGAATTATTGTATTGAGCATGATGAAAGAAGTTATCTTGAAAAAATTTTCTATCCTACAAAGATCATAAGTTTGAAGAAAGTATTCTTATTAAAACTAAAAAAAAAAAAAAAAAAAAATTCTTTTTCCTCGAGGACGAGCAAAGATTCAAGTATGGGGGAATTTGATGGATATAATTTATTGATATTTTTTTATAGTTAAATATTAAGTATTTTAAATAAAACGTGAATAAATATATCCATCTCTCGCATATTTTCTAACATATTTTGCAGGAAGAAGAAATTATTCAAGGTGAAGAAAAATAAGGGATGACCATTGATGATTACATTATTCATAGTGTGATTATAACACTGATAGTAATGTCCGTGAATTGTTTTACGCTGAAGAATAAAAGTGCAAGCGGAAGAAAGTTCATGAAATAAAGCTACGTATGAATCTTTGAAAATGTTATCACAACCCAACACACCTTGGCCATCTTGAAATATTTCCTACCACCTTAAGATATGGCATCTTAGGTAGAAATTTGGCATGGAATCTTTTCTATAAATAAAGGCCAAAGTTGTATGAAAAAAGGCACCAATTATCATTTGCAGACAATCAACGTTGCTCTCTTTCTTTTTCTAAAGTCTTGTTGTAATTTTCCTTTTTGTAGAAGAAATACTACTTCTTCCTAGTCTTTATATTTTTAAAGCTTTTCTTACTCCATAATGGAGTAATCTCTTTTGTTGGGATAGTTGATGAATCTCGGTAATATTTATAATACGTATCTCAGTTTTAATACATGCTTAGCTTGAAGTTTTTAATCACATTTTAACACTGTGCTAGAATTATAGTTTTTATTAAATCTTTATTTTCACATCCGTCTATTTTATATCTAGGTTATTGTTATATTAATTTTGTAATTCTCACGGAGCAAAATTAATGTATAATAACTGATGAATAAAGTAGTAGAGTAAAAACTATTTTTCCAAGTCTGTAATCTTGTTTACCTCAGTTTTAATTCTCACGGAGGAATTGTTGTAGGTAAGATTATTGATTTTCTGTAAAAATATTCTCACGAAGTTTTTACTACTTTTTCAGCACAATTCAGGCAAGAAAAATATTTCGGTTTAATCGTCACGAGTTATAATTTGATTAATATGCATAACCTCACGGAATGTTACTAATTGATTATTTTCTTAGTGAGCAAAATATAATTGAATTAGCAATAAGCAATTATTCTTAAGAGAAATACATGTCAAAGCTGAGATATTAATTATAAGTATTACCAAGTGAATTCAACGATTCCCAACTCCTTTTAAATTTGAAATCTTCCAGAAGTTCTTTAATTAAATTTAAGTAAATTTAAACTAAAATCTCACTTTTCATAAATTTGATTCTCTCAAATAGTAATTAAAATACTACAAGTCCGTAGCATAGAATATCCAATCTCTGTGGGACGATATCTTAAACTATATTAGAATTTGACAAGAACGACCAGACAATTCCTATGCACTTTGGACCTCGTCAGAGGTACTCAGACTTCCCTCATCAGGTCATCAATATTAGGCAAGGGTGAGGACACCCCACACTTAGCCTCGACATTACATGAACCTGCAATCCAAGGAATCACCCAAAGTAATATACAACCATAAAAATAATAATAATAAAAATAAATAAAAGTAAAGCAAGCAAATTGGGTTGCCTCCCAAGAAGCGCTTGAGTTGACGTCGCGGCGCGACGAAGACAACTTCATCACTTTTGTCTCCACCTTGAACTAATGAATTGAATTCCCAACTTTGCCTCAAACTTATGACTATGGTATTGAGGTGGTGGCAAAAATACAAAAGGACCAAGTAACCAATGTCGCATTTTGTACTTCTTGGCCTTTACATGAGGGATGTCGTTTTGTCTCCTCGGCATAACAAACTTTAAAATATAGGCACCTTGTTCTTCCTCCTTGGGTTTCTTCATAGGCTCGGGTGACTCAATTTTCATGTCACCATCCAAACACAATGTTGAAAAATGATTGGAATGAGGTCCAATGCGCTTCAATTCTAAAGTTGCATTACTTTTGACACCCTCACTTGCACAAACACTAGAGTCCTCAAATATGATGTTTTCTATTTCCTCACTTGACTCTAATGTAATTTCCTCAACTTCGGCATCATCAACTAATATTAGGTCGAGTGGTAGGAATTTCACTTTTTGCTCCTCAAATTGGTACCTCAGCTCTTCTATCTCAAATCTACTATTCACAACAACTAATAATTGGGCTTCAGACACCTCAATTATATCACTCAAATTTGCCTCTAGATCATGAATAGCTAAACCAAATTGATCAATTTCTTATGTGAGCTCTACTCTTTCTTCCCTAAATTGCCTCATTATATTTGTAAGTTCACTTCTAAATTTCCCATATGATTCTAAAAGGTTGGCTTGCTCCGTTAGAAAATTTTTGCTCACAACCTGCACTTCTTCATTCCTGTCAGACTCACAAACATCGTTAAAACATCACACACATTGATAGAGGAAGGAGTATGACACTTAGGACAATCATTCCACATACCACCACACAATTTACAAAAGTTCCAATCAAAGGTGGTAGAAAATTCACATAACCAGTCTCAGAGGGTTGAAAGAGTTGGACAATTTTCCCACAAGGGGTTCCTCCGCAAAGTAGACAGAGATCATCAAAATTTGAGTTACAACCACTCGACCAATTTTCATTAAAATATGTCATGATAAGACAAGTAACACAATACTAAACTAAACAAAAATTAAACCTGAATAGAAAATAAGTAATCGTTCAAAAAGAAATCAGTCAATTATTAGTCCCCGACAACGGCGCCAAAAACTTGTTGCTCCCAACGTACACGCAAGTATACGTGGTCGACAAGTAATAAAGTGATAAGTAGAGTATCGTTCCCACGAGGACTATTTAGACTGAATCCTAGCAAACAATTTCTTACAAACTATTCAGGGATCTTTTTCTAGGATGGTTGTGAAAGTTACTAATTAAAGATAATAATTAAAAACAAGTAATTGAAGTCAATAATCGTTATCAATAATGGAGAAACGGTCCAGGGTCAGAGTTACGAACAATCCAGTTGAGTTTTCCAGTTGATTCTACTTCTTGATTTCCTAGATTGCTAACTATAGGTTAAATGTACCCGTGAAAACCTTTCGATTCTTCACGGTCTATGCAGGCTACTCCAATCCCTATATGTCTATGGGTTGAATCACGTACACGCATTAACGAATTCTGTGATTAGTTAAGCTAGGTGAGCAAGTATATGTCTATCCTACTCACAAATTGGTTCTCCGATACCCAGGTTCACAATCTAGCCCTATTCTTTCTTATTGCGTTCACAAATTCCCTCTGTCGAGTTCAACTTGTAAACCATAGATAGTGTTCAATTATCAGGCCTCAATAACCAAATAATTAGGCTCAAGAAAGAATAAACAATCCGCAATGGTAAATCAATATATAGAAATCAACTTTCAAACATCAACCTTCATGTATTTACTCTAACCCTAGAACGAGCAAACTATAGAATTAAAGAGAGGAATAAGAGAAAGAGAGAAAGAACTTGTGTAGAAGACATCTAGGGCTCCTCCCCTCTCCTCCAAAACTTGCTCCAAAGTCTGAACTTTTATCAAAAACTAAGTAAAAGAGTATTTATAGGGTTTACAAAGGCGTGGTAATAAGTTAGACCTAAGCCTAGACGAAATAGGACTCCAAAAAACGCTCCAGGGGCGCTATAACGGGCGCCCCGCGCCCCCGTCCGCGCCGGGACAAGCAGAATACATCGAACTTTGGGCGCTTTTGGCCCGCGCCGCATGGGAAACCGCGCCAGGCAGTGGGGCGCTATAACTGGCGCGCCACGTGCCCTACAGCGCCAGGCCAATTTCCTGTTTTCTTGCTCCGCAGCTCGCTTCGTGTCGTGCCTTCGTGTGTTCAATCCGATCCTCAATCAAAATCCAATCTTTTCTTGCTCGATCATGCTCTTTAAAGCTCCAATTGTACTGCATAACAACCTACATACACACGACATAAAATTAGGGCAAAACCACATTCATAAACTATAAAACGGGCGAATAAAAAGCTCAAACGTAAAGAAATATTAAAGAAAATATAGGCATAAAATGCCAAACATCAAATACAAACTTGTCCCATCTGTTGGCATTAGTTTTAATCTTTAATTACCTTTACAAGGTTCGTAGATAGGCGGTCATTTATTTTCGATAGAGGCTGTGCTTAACTCTACTAATGAAATGAAATCGATAGTACTCTCGCATTTCATTTATTTTAGTTTCACCATAGTACTCTCACTGTGCATTACTTTTGCGGCCATATTAAGATGAATTAATATTGGCGATGGGGCCTTGTGCTATCAAGGCGTTGAGACCCCTACTCGAGTTGATCGGCCCAGTTATTAGTAGATCCATCTAAAGGTCAATCTACCAGTCAAAGCATTTTCGACCGTTTACTGAGCAAACGAATTGCTTACGAGGTAATCTCCATATAGCATTGTTACGTATTTAAATAAGAATGCACAACCCTTGGTAATATACGGCTTCGTGTTAATCATAAGGGATAACTTAATGACAACTTCTTACTTATCCTTGCGAGTCTCCGTGATGAGTTCCTTAAGTTTATCAACTTGAATTAAACTTTCAGAAGAAAATTGAGTTTATTTAATTTGGCAGGTTTAAATTGATTTGCTTGGGAATCAAGGTGTAACTTGATTTTTCTCGGGAATCAACCTTCTGATGAATTTTTGGGGACTTATTGGTGCACGACTTTATTATAAAGAACTAAGTATGAATAACGCGTAAACTCTAGAATTTCTCTAAGGAAAAAATATATTTTGATTTTTCTCTTCAATTATTAGCTCAAGAGCTCAATTACTTGTTCTTGAGATTGTTCAAAGACTTGAACTTACTCTTCAATCTGAATTGAGTTACCCGTCATAAACGCTTTGACTATAGTCATGAACAGTAATTATTCCACAAGTAACTTCTTATCCGAACACTTGACATATAATTTGCTTTAGTCCTTGACCTTTGAAAACTTGAAATGTGCATAGAAATGTAGAGAAGTGCTAGCAGTTCTTTATCTTCATAGCTCTTTCTTGCTTCTTTGTGTTTCAAAATGGAACGTGTGACCCCTTTAAACATGTTCTCCAAATAAAGTTAATGGACCCCTTGTGCTTGCGCAACGTAAGATGAACTATTTGATAGATGTCCGACTAAATTGACTAGTTCAATAAAATTACGTTTTCACTTAAGTACATTTAATTAGATTTAACCTAATTCATTAGCTCATATTATTTTTACAAATTTGGATTAATATATCTAGTATAGGACTTGAACCAATTTTTTTTTTATGGATTTAAATTTGAAAAAATTTAATTGCTTACATATCTACTCTTGCTTTATATGTTCTCTCTTTCAAAAATTTAATTACCTTCTTCTCTTTTACTTTTTCTAGTAATTTAGCTTTTGTTTCAAGGTATATATTTGACTCTTAGCTTGACCGGGATATGTCATTTTTTGGGCTTTGACTATCCAGGGACTTTCGGAACACCATCCTCAAAATTCATCCGTTCTTTTTCGTCAAAACGATGTTAATTAGTTTAAACATCACTGTAGAAAAGAGAGACCGCAAAAGTGATCTTAGAAGAAATAATTCGCAAAATTACTATATACGGACTGAAATGCGCAAGTTTATGTACGAGGCCGTTTGCCATAAATAGTTTTTTGGCTTTCTTCAAAACCTTTATAAAAAATTTGGTTGACTATAAAAAGTACAGAGTTTTTGAAGATTATTTGAAAAGCCATTTACAAAAAATTAAAAAATATATTTGACTATTTTTTCATATATATATTTTTTGAAATGGTTTTTCCTAATTCGCAAAATTTTCATTTTTTTTTCAAGTAAAATTTGTGTCCAAACACAACTTCAAATTCCAAAAACTATTTTTCAACTCAACTTCAAAAACTCTTTTCAAAATAACTTTTGGTGATATCTATGGCCAAATGGCTACGTAATCTGTGACGCGTAATTTTTGTTTGGTTTTCTTCCGCTAATATTTTCATAGCATTTTCGGTCTCTCTTATTCAATATAGCTTGTATTTTTATAGAAAATAGACCTTGAGCGTGAGGTGATATATGGTAATTGCTTAAGACCATATAAGGAGACCTTCTTTTTTAAAGAGCCGATGTGGGACACTAACTGCCCTCAAGCACAAAACTAGACATTTTGAGCGTGAACAATATAAGGTGGATCTCAACATCAGATAAATTAAGTATCAAGATGGACCTAACTCTTGTAGCATGACCAAAAAATAGATATTAGGTCTAACTCAACCCAAAAAGTTGCTCATGAGCTGAGAATTGCCGGAGAAGGGGGTCCACATCCTCTCTTTAAGGCATGAGACGTCTCTTTATATGATCATGTGCAATCTTCATCTTAGGCCAAAAGTCTATTTTCCTGTCATGATATAAGAGCATGCAGAGTCCTTGCACTCGAGTCTCACAATCATACTATTAAACAAAAATTCTCACGTATTTGACTTATGATAAAGATTCCGGCATACACGTGAAAAAGCATGTTGATGAAATAATTAAATTTTGTGAGAAACTGTTCTCTTTAATGTTTAAACATAAATAAAATGACATCTCAATTGTATTCTCACGAAATGGTTGTTTACACTTGGATTCCTTTGATTTCAAAGGTTAATTAACAAAAGAAAAGAACCCGAGATATAACAGCTAGAAACAGTAATAATTTTTTGTTTGATAAAAGACAAGGAGTTGAAAATTCAAAGCTAGCTAACCATGCTGAGTTGAACTCGTTATAACAACTAATCTATTCTTTTTCGTGTAGTTAATTTCACTTTCCATGGTGAGTTAATTACTCTAAGTTATCTGTTAAATAATTTGATAGTGTAAAAATCTTACGTCCATATAACTTGAAACAGTGAAAAGGAGTCCCTGCAAGCGCCATGGCAGGAAGCTAAACGTTGATGGACCTTACTTACTTGTCCTAGCTCAAAATATATTTACACTCCTTTTCCTGGCTTTTCTTTTTGTCTCAACTTTGCATACAGAATTTTAGCCTTACAAGACAAAGCCATGAGAACATATGTTTCCATGATTGCTACCTCATTTAAAATATTTTCCATGATTGTATGAGTAGTCCATCATTGAATATTTGAATTCCCAACCTCCAGTCTTTATTGACCTGCTGAGCTAACTTAAATTATATCGTAATACTACTTCCTCTTTCTTGCTTTGCCACACACATGTATCACTTGAAAACTCCATCACAAATTCTTTTCTCGTATATAATGGTAATCTTTCTTTCCCTTAAACAACTACTCCTATCATATAACTCACTCATCTCTTAGTAGAAAATACAAGAAGAAGATAGTCATTCATCTCTCTCATAAACATAGATAAGATGGAGTTGCTTCAAAGTCTATTTCATGGAGGCTTAAAGAGACAATGGAGAAGAAGAAAGTACTATTGTGTAGATGGTACTGGAAGAAGGAACATAAAAGTCGCTAGGTTTGGTGGAAAGAGCAAAAGAACATGGAGGATTAAAACAATTCCAAAGTTAAGATTAAAGATTTTTTCACCATTAAAGTTATGGAACAAGTTCAAGAATGCTTACATGAACATGATGCTTAATATAGCTGGAAATGTAAACTCTTTGAACAATGGGAATGCGTTTGGAGCAAAAAGGATTCCAAAGGCTAGAGAAGTTCAATCGGCTTATACAAATACTGAGTTTGAGAATAGGCTTATATATGAGATATACAAGTCCATGGTTCCTTCCATGGAATTGTATCCAAATCTATAAGGAGCGACTTTTTCATCTCTTTTTTTTCTTTTCTTTTTTGGTCTACCTTTTTCTAATCAACCTCTACTTAAAGATGCTAGCGGTTTGGTTAAATATATGTATGCATTCATTTCTTCGTCTATTATATTTTGTAACAAAAGATTGTATATGCAAGCTAGCTATAGCTCGAAATCTTTGTATTCAATTCATGATATAAAAATGTTGATTTTGTTTGTTTACTTTTTGTTTTCCTTTAGCAAATTATCCTGATATATTCAGTATACATATATCATCATTGTTGAGGTATTCAACCTATTGTTATTTCAAGTAGTAGAACAAATGCTTCATCAAAAGCTTTCTCGTCTTCTCCTCTTACCTAACCAAAAGTACCTTGCTCTTAGTACCCAAAATGCTATTGTCGTGACGATCTTGGTTTTCCCTATTTGACAAGTTACTCTTTCTGGACTTACTTGACTAATCCGAAAATAGACGGGAAGTGTGCTTAGACCACCAATATAATTAAAAGGAGCATAACGATTTCCAAGGTTGGCAAGAAGCCTAGGTTAGGTTAGAAAAGAATGCTGTGGTCTTAGATTAGCTAAACTAGATGGGGTTGCTCATAAATTCAATGACCAACTCCTGAAAGCTCCACTATGCCCACCTAAAATTTAAAATTTTACATGTTACGGACTGATCGAATTGACGCCCTCCAACACGCATTGATAGAGAGAATAGCAAGCTGTTAGTGGTCACAAAGCCAAGTGTGTGGCTCATCATTAAACAAGAGTCTCCATTTCCATTTATTTTTATTAAAATTAATATATCTGAATCTGAATACACATAGAATATTAAGATGTTGTTACAAAATCTAAATATTGAATCATTAAGACAGTTTGTTTTCAATATCTAAATTAGTCTGATTTATATGTATGAAAATATAGCAATATATAATATAAAGTAGTAATAAATATTATATTAATATATTAAAGAGTTAAACTTTGTACCATTCAAATCCAGAGCCCCATTTGGAGCAAACAAATGTGCCTTAATCATTATCAGGCTTAGGATTCATTGACTTAACGTTTTAACGGAGTAACCGCAAATATAGTTGGTAAAAATCGGAAGTCAATTTTCTTTTTCTCGTTTGGAAGATAATAATGTACTTGAAATAAATCTGTAAAAATTTAGTCATGTAGCCCATTTTGACCGCGTTAAATAAATACTAGCCAGCGATGGAAAACTGTTTGAAGACTAGCCACTCCTAGACAAATCACAGTATAAATACTAGTTTTGTTCAAAGCCCCAGTACTTATACTGGGAAGCTTCAGTAAACTAACCTCAGTATAAAATACTGGGGCTTTGAACAAGTTTTGCTCAAAGCCCCATTATTTTGTTATGGGATTTGGTATAAAGCTTCAGTCCCATAACAAAATGCTGGGGCTATGAACAAAACTTGTTTAAAGCCCCAGCATTTTGTTATAGGACTGAAGCTTTATATATAAAGTCCCATAACAAAATAATGGAATTTATCCTTTTGATGAGACCTTTGTTATGAGACTAAATTCTATTATTTTGTTATGGGATTATTTTGTTATGGGACGACTTCTTCAGTCCCATAACAAAATACTTGGGCTTTCAACAAGTTTTGTTCAAAGCCCCAGTTTTTTGTTATGGGACTAGTTTGGGGTGTTTTTCCAACGCTAATGGAGCTTAAGTATGCGCACAAATTTTTGTCTATTCTTCAATGAATTTTGAAACGCTGGATAGTCTCCAATGAGCGCGTCCAAAAATGGCTACTGATCAAAATTTCCCAATAAATCTGGGGTGATTTACATAAAAAGGATACTTTCTTACGCCCGTCTTATATTTGACCCCCATAAAAATTCTTACAAAAATAGCCCTCAGAAGAAAGTTCTGAGCTATCATGAGTTCTTTCTATTAGTAAAGAGTTGGTGATCGCCAAGAGAACTTCCCGATGACAGTAACCAACAACTTTTCCTGATGAAGGTCATTTATACAAGACTTCTCTATGGAGATCAATTTTAGCATTAGCGCTGGAAGTGTTTATATCATGCAAAAACTTCACAAGGCCTCAGGACTACTTTCATCGGGTGATTTAAGAAGGGAGATTTACGAAAATACCCATCAAAATTAAAATATTTACCCACATCTATGATGTTAGGCTAAAAGTGTATATATTTTAGTATTAGTTACATCATATTTTGGTGCTTTTGTGGATTATTTTAGTGTGAACAATAGTATTTTGTACTTATATTGGGTGTTTGAATGTGTAGGAATCAAATGGTATGAAAAAGTGTTAAAGTTTGATGATTTGGAGCAAAATTGAAGTTAATTTACAGCGTTGTAAGGTGCCAAGGCCGTGGATTAGCCATGAAAGGAATTTGAAGACGAAATGTCACGGCCCAGCCATCGTAAAGCCATGATTCAGCCATGAAGTTGAAAGCAGAATTTTCGCAAGTGCATGGCCCAGGCATCATAAGGCCATGATCCAGCCATGAGACAAATTTTCTGGCGAAAAGTGGCGAGGGGCAAACTTGTCCACGAGTTTCACACGAGGTATAAAAGGTTTTCTAACCTATTTTCAGCCCCAATCTTGACTGGGGAGAGCAAGACCACCATTGTGGAAGCACTTTGGACTCTTGGAGGCAAGGAACACACAAGGAGGCGTGGGATTAAAGACTTGAAGATTAAGAGTTCCTTCTTCCTTTATTTCTTCTCCTTTGTAGTTTATTCATTCATGATCATTCTTGATTTGTTTTTGATGAACATGAGTGGCTAAATTACCCATTCTAGGGTTGATTGAACCACTCCAATACTATGTGAATTGATTAATTAATTTTGATGAATGAAACTTGATTATTCTTCCTATCTAAGTATTTACATTTTGTTTGCTAATTGATTGGAAGGGCCCCCAATTGATTGTCCCCTTTATCCTTGTGCGTTTAGGAATAAATTCACGAGTTAGGGTTAAATGCTTAGCAATATTTCAACCTAAAACCAAGGAATTACTTAGGTTGTCAATAGGGTGAGTTGTGACCACCGAGCCCGATTGTGAACCATACTTGTAGTTCTAATCATCTTCATTAATTAATTGGAAGATTAGTTAGTGAAAGTCATAGCTAGTGCACGGAAGTGGTTAGTTGTGAATTTGGAGCAAGTGTTCAATAGGAAGAACCAAGTTGAATTCGTTGATTCATTAGTCAATCACATAGGTAGGAGTCGGTGTAAATCAATTCTAGGCTTTTAATATCCTTGCTTGATTACTTTTTATTATTTTGCTATTTACCTTATTGTTATTTAGTTTCTACTTTAAAACCATCATTAAGATATAAACTCTTGAAGTTGGTTGATTAGATAAATTAGTTAGATTAACGACTGAATTACGAGTGTTCTCTGTGGGATTCGACCTCGGGGCTTTAAATACCGAGCTATATTTGCCGCGACCGCTTAGTCCCTTTTATAGGGCGTAGTTGGGCGTGATCAAATTTTGGCGCCGTTGCCGGGGAACACAGTGTTATTTTAGTTGTTAGGATAGCTGATTTGTTTGTTCAATTAACTTCGTTTCTGTATATATTCTTTTTAAATTATAAAAAAAAAAAAATATAAAAGAATATGGCATCAGGAAATAACATGTGGCTAGGTGATCATTATAATGGGTATGCTAATACGTCTTACTCTTACCCGAGCCCCTATTATGATGATTTTTCTTTCTCTTATGATAACAGTTGGTACAATGAAGTAGAGGATGATGAGGAAGAATACGAAGCCGAACTGAAGAAGGTTTGGGACAGACGTAGAGCACAACTAAGCCAGATAGAAGCTCAAGTGAATCAGTTGGCTACACTATTGGGAATTCAACTAACTAGCCAAGAAGATGTGGAATTAGAAGAAGAAATCATGGCTATTGTAGAAGATCTAAAGCGTGAATTTCCATTAGATGAGAGAAGGGTTGAAAGCCAACCGTCTAGCCATATGGTGTGTGAAGATGCCGATGAAGAAAATGTGGTACTAGAGTTAGACAATAAAATTAAAGCTGAAATTATAGTTGACTCTAACTCACACCAGAAAGAGGATGTGATCGATGAATCAAAGTGTGAGCGGGTTGTACCGCATTCTAGACATTTTTCTACATTGATTTTAGAAGGGGACATGGAAATTAATCCTTCTGAGACGATTGAAGAGTTGAAGGATGATGTGTGTAATGCTTACACTCTCAAATTTTTTATGCCATCTATACACGATGAAAATCCTCTTTTGAAGGCCAGCGAATACAACATAATATATTTGGTGTTTGGCCAAGAGAATAGCCAAAAATATGAAGATATTCCTGATTTAGCGGCTTCACACAAATACTTATTTTTTAGCATGCAAGATCTTGTGCCACCTCAAGAGCATACACGGATAGGTAAATTGCAGTTGGGGAGGCAATACACAAGCTCGAGTTGGAGGAAAAAGTGTTGATAATAAGTGAAGTCGTGCCACGACTATAACTAAGGCGCTTCCCGGGAGGCAACCCGTAATTGTATACAAGCAAAAAAAAAAAAAAAAAAAAAAAATTAAATTATGTTATCTTTTGAAGGATGTTACTTGGTGAGTTTCTTTGTATTGCAGGTTTCAACTGGGTTGAAGTCTAAGTGTGGGGTGTCTGCAAACCCACCATGCTTGAAGATGAATTCCTGCTATGGGGGAAGTCTGAGTACCTCGTGACCTAAGGAAACTTACAAGGATACTCTTCGGGCTTAGAGCCCCAGGGAGTTTCTCTATCACCCTTAGTTTTTATTTTTAATGCATTGAGGGCAATGCATGATATTAAGTGTGGGGTGGGGTATCTTGATTTGTAGCTGTATTTTTACTGCTTTAGTTTTTTTTATTTTGTTTAGATTAGTGGCTTAATCTTTGGGTTTTCTTTTGACCACGGTTCTTTCCTGAGGATGCCTTTTGTTTTGAACCGGGTACTTTTGATGATTTTTGAATAGTAGTTAGTTGTAATAACAAAGAGAAGAAAGAATAAATTGCCTAGTTTGATTCATTGTGTCTGAAGCCTGATGACACATTGTACGATGGAAAAACGAACCATTAGGAGAGTAGAGAAGGGCCTGATTCCTAGCATTAACTCAAGCGCGCTTGACTAAGTTTAGGGTGTCCACTATGGAATTATTGAGCACTTTGTTTTCCCCTATGTATGTTGGTAGTGTAAACATGACCTTTGATTAGCAAAGATGAAGAGAGTGAGCTTAAGAAAAAAAAATCTGAGAGGTAAGTGAGCTAAAATGATTTAAAACAACCATTTGAGAGCCTATGAAAGGGTATGAAGCAAGGGGGTAGATGAAAAAGAAAGGAAAAAAAAAAGAAAAAAAAAAATTAGAAAGAAATTGTGCAAAGAAAGAAAAAGTAGAGATGAACAAAGGATGGGGGCAATGTTCCTATGCTCGGTTAAGGGTGAATACAAAAGCCTCGAGTATGAACACGCCAAAGGCACCCTAGTGAGGTTGAATTTCTAGGGCCCCAATCATCCAAATATTGTGAAATGTATGAATAATACCCCATTGTTGACCCTTGAGGCTTGAGATGGAAGTTGTAATTTGAGCGTGTGATTATGAGTAAAAATATGTTGAATTTAGCGAACTCTCTAAACACTTGCCGCTTAGGTCCGCTGTTTCATTATTGAAATTGTAGGGGGAACGAGCACACACACACTGTGGACCCTTGAATGTATGGTACTTGCGCAAGAGTTAAGCTAGTGCATCAATCTTATTCTCAAATGTGCTTGATGGTTTGTGATCTTGATATTGCTGAGGGCTTTAGCATTTCGAGTTAGACTAAGGTATGTGAAAGAAGAACTCTTGTGTATTGAGCATGAATGAAGCCTGGTGTGTGGTAATATCGTTTGGAGTCTTGTATTAGTGGTTGATTTGTCCAAGTGGGTTGTGAGTTAGATTGCTCGAGGACGAGCAAAATCTTAAGTGTGGGGTTGTGATGTTAGGCTAAAAGTGCATATATTTTAGTATTAGTTACATCATATTTTGGTGCTTTTGTGGATTATTTTAGTGTGAACAATAGTATTTTGTACTTATATTGGGTGTTTGAATGTGTAGGAATCAAATGGTATGAAAAAGTGTTAAAGTTTGATGATTTGGAGCAAAATTGAAGTTAATTTACAGCGTTGTAAGGTGCCAAGGCCGTGGATTAGCCATGAAAGGAATTTGAAGACGAAATGTCACGGCCCAGCCATCGTAAAGCCATGATTCAGCCATGAAGTTGAAAGCAGAATTTTCGCAAGTGCATGGCCCAGGCATCGTAAGGCCATGATCCAGCCATGAGACAAATTTTCTGGCGAAAAGTGGCGAGGGGCAAACTTGTCCACGAGTTTCACACGAGGTATAAAAGGTTTTCTAACCTATTTTCAGCCCCAATCTTGACTGGGGAGAGCAAGACCACCATTGTGGAAGCACTTTGGACTCTTGGAGGCAAGGAACACACAAGGAGGCGTGGGATTAAAGACTTGAAGATTAAGAGTTCCTTCTTCCTTTATTTCTTCTCCTTTGTAGTTTATTCATTCATGATCATTCTTGATTTGTTTTTGATGAACATGAGTGGCTAAATTACCCATTCTAGGGTTGATTGAACCACTCCAATACTATGTGAATTGATTAATTAATTTTGATGAATGAAACTTGATTATTCTTCCTATCTAAGTATTTACATTTTGTTTGCTAATTGATTGGAAGGGCCCCCAATTGATTGTCCCCTTTATCCTTGTGCGTTTAGGAATAAATTCACGAGTTAGGGTTAAATGCTTAGCAATATTTCAACCTAAAACCAAGGAATTACTTAGGTTGTCAATAGGGTGAGTTGTGACCACCGAGCCCGATTGTGAACCATACTTGTAGTTCTAATCATCTTCATTAATTAATTGGAAGATTAGTTAGTGAAAGTCATAGCTAGTGCACGGAAGTGGTTAGTTGTGAATTTGGAGCAAGTGTTCAATAGGAAGAACCAAGTTGAATTCGTTGATTCATTAGTCAATCACATAGGTAGGAGTCGGTGTAAATCAATTCTAGGCTTTTAATATCCTTGCTTGATTACTTTTTATTATTTTGCAATTTACCTTATTGTTATTTAGCTTCTACTTTAAAACCATCATTAAGATATAAACTCTTGAAGTTGGTTGATTAGATAAATTAGTTAGATTAACGACTGAATTACGAGTGTTCTCTGTGGGATTCGACCTCGGGGCTTTAAATACCGAGCTATATTTGCCGCGACCGCTTAGTCCCTTTTATAGGGCGTAGTTGGGCGTGATCAAACCCATAAGTTTCATATTTACAAGCTCTAACCATAAACTATTTATATGAACTACCCATCTAGACTTTTATATTAGAGTATTATTTATGCAGTATATCTTAAAGGTATACACCCGTATCTAGACTTGTATATATTATTTATGCAGTATATCTTATAGGTATACACTCATACAGTGGCGAACGCAGGATTTTTTGCAAGCAGTGTCACTTTTAAAAAAATATTTGAATGTCGAGGGTTCAATCCCTACTTTAAATGATAAACATTAAAAAATTTTGATAAAAAAAGCTAAGTTGTGCTACAAGCGGGATTCAAACTCTCACAGTTCTAGATTTTCTAAAGGTATTTAACCACTAGACCGGTGAGCCATGGTGTTTCAAACAGTGTCACTTTCTTTATTTGTACTAAATGTTATGATTTTTTTTTATATATTTACATACATATACATAATAAAAAATTCGACGAAGCGGTGTCCCGTGACACCCCTTGGCATAGGGTGCCTACGCCCCTGCACTCATAAGGTATAACAAAGGTATACAGTAATAAATGGGTAGGTTAGGTAAATACTTTTAATTTTATGGGTAGTGTAATTTGTAATGGGTAGAACTTGTAAATATTTTGAATCTCTTGAGTATATAGTGTAAAAAACCCATTTAAGAATGACCTCCCTAAGCAACTTTTTTTAGCTGTGAGCCTGCTCAATTGCCCACAATTCTTTCTAAATAAAGCTTTTCTATGTTCTCGGTTGTTCACACAAGTCAATATAACTGAAACTCATACACAATAGGTAAGACAATAATTTATTTTTGTCTTTGTTATCGTTAACTTTTTGAAATATCTCGAGCTCTTGCCTCGTTGCTAAAACTAACATGTGTGCATATTACAACTAAAAATCTATAACTTATGCATGATGGGCAATAAAGGTAAGTTTTTAAAGAATTTTTTAAGCATGAAATGGAACTTTAAGATCACCCCTTATGGTATAACTATATATACAAATTCTTCTTTTCAGCTCATGCTGGACAGAGGTTGGGCTTAATTGTTGGACTAGAGCCATGGATTAGTATTTGAGTAAATAATGTATCTAGCCAAATATATAGGGAGGCCAAATTTGGATGAACAAAAATCTTGTTGAACAAAGGCCAGCCAAATACACCATAACTAAATAGGGTTATGTATTTCTTTTTTCCTAAAAACATGCGAGAAATATGTATAAACCACAACTCATTTAGGTTAACTATGGAATTCCAACACAAACCAAATCCCACTCATTTCCAAAAATATTTCCAATTACACAATGATTATTATGCAAAGATATCTCATTTCAAGTCTTACCATTCCATACGTATCTTGCAGATATTCACCAAAAAGAACACACGAATAAATATCCTGTACTTATTTAATTGATTAGCGTAAATACACACGCACACAAAAAAGGTAAAAGCATCACAAACTGCTCCGAATTTTTCTGAAATATCATTCAAAATTAATTATCTACTTTTCCGGTTTGGATAGCCCCAATTTAAGGTTTTGCTTAAGTAAAATGGAGAATGATATTGGCAAATTTACGCACTAAACATTGGGGGAAGTGTACGCATATATACTGCATATTTTATGACTACCGTGAATCCTAGCTTATTGATATTGGGTACATATTAAAGTGAATTAAATAAAAAAAAGAGTTGACTTATACTATAATCTACCGTTCATTCAAGCTGATATGCATGTTATGCATATATATTTGCTATGTATCCTCTGAATATGCGGTATATCAACATTGTGGTTGTATATATCATTAAAATATGCAATGTTTATCAGTAAAGTCTTTACGAATAAAAATGTACATAGATAATAGATAAAGCAACAAATAAGTGATCCATACTCACCAAATATTATATTAAAATTCAAAATTAGTGATGAGAGATAAAGTTCAAAATAGACAGATATGATCTCAGTTCTCCTAAAAGAGGCGTTAAAATGGGCAAGTGATTCACTAATATTAATGGCTATAAATGTGGGATACATAAAATTAAATGGCTATATATCATAATTAAGGAACAATGTATTTATTTTTTGTTTAGGACCATTCTAAATGTCTATGCCATGTAAATTTTTCTTAATATTTAGGATTTTTTCTACAAAATACAGTTTTGAGAAGTTATTTACAAAACATAAATATATTTTAGCAAAATTGCCTGTATTGGATAAAAACTGACTAGACATTCAAGGATGACACGTGTCTTCCACGTGGCACGGACTGACGTTTCAACGGACAGACATTCACCGGACAGACATTTCCCACGGGCAGACCCAAGGAAGTTACGGAACATCTCAACAGTCAGCATAGTTTAAATGGGCAGTTATTAGCATTATCGTACGCGATCATTCATTAAATGATCGTTAAGGCAATCACTACAGCCCGGCGGTTACAACTTCGCTGAATGGGTGCCTGGCGGTTACTCATCCAGACGGTTCCACGCCCAACGGCTAGTATAATCCCAACGGGCGCCTCTCAGGCCTATAAATAGCGTTTATCTTAACCAATTGTAACAACTTTTACTTCCTGTCTACATGATCAACAAGAATACTCTCTCTCTCTCTCTCTCTCTCTCTGTCGTTCAGATATACTCTTTATTCTTATTACTATTTTGAGCGATTGGATCATCAAAAGTGTGGACATCGACCAACTCTCCCCGGAGAAAAAGGATACGATACGTTCACCTCTCTTTGTTTTCGTTTATACTTTACTTTTGATGTTTTATACTGATATCATTCAATTCACCGTACGAATTCATAATCTCAACTATTGATCGTGACTCCGCAAATATAAATTTAATTGTTAATTGGCCTAAAATTGGATCTAGGTTAAACAATTTGGCGACCACAGTGGGAGCCGGTCAATAGCTTTCGTAGGTTAAGAAATCTATCTTTGATATTGTATTTGTTTCCGTCTATCCTTTTTGTTTCATAACTAACATGGCAGAAAGTAATTCCCAGCGAACCATCGTAGGCGGACAACAAGTAAACACCCCTTCACGTAGCACTAGTTATTCTCCTGAGTACTCTCCCGATTATTCGTCCGATGGGCAGCAACAATCTTCCCAAGGACAGGTCAGGCAAAATAGGCGTAGACGCTCTCAGAGCACTACTCCACCCAGGAGACGACGACATAGGAGTCTCTCCCCTGGCCAAGGGAACCTGCAAAAAACACTTTTTGATTTTATGCAGCAACAGGCAGAAGTAAACCGGGGAATCAACGAAGCACTAACTTTTCTCCGGAGAAGCAATCTTTCAACTGCAGGGGCTGACGCTGTAGCACCTAACCCCAATGCACCCTCTTCACATACTTCAAGACAAGGAGAGGAGCACAACAACGGTAGTGGCACTGCAGATCGGGCGACTCAAGCCAATCAGAACCCGAACGGAGGATCTACAGCACCTGCAGATATGAGCCTTGTCGTAGAAGCTCTCACCAAGCAATTCAAAGAAAGCCAAGAAGCACTTCAAAAGTCTCTTCATGAAAGAATCGATCAGATACCAGGCGCCCCACCTACGCTGAAGAAAGTTAACGTCCAGCATTATTCACAGCGGCCCTGGAAGAAGGAGGCAGCCCCAAAAGTGATACCTAAAATGTTCAAAATGCCAAATATTCCAAGGTATCGCGGAACATCTGATCCCAACGATCACCTCATGATGTTCAGCAATTTTATAAAGGCCAGTGATCTCACCGACGAGGAGATCGAATCTGTGCAATTGAAGAAGTTCGTAGAGACCCTGGCAGATGGGGCCCTGCGATTGTATTCAATGTTGCCACCCAACTCCATTGGATCCTTCGCAGAGATGGCTGAATTATTCGTGAAGGCACACACAGGTGCTCAGAAGACGGAGACCCGGGTAGAAGATATCTTTGAAATTAAGCAGAGACCCGACGAGTCACTCCGGAAGTACGTGGATCGGTTCTAGAGAGAACGTATGATGCTCCCCAAAGTGCCAGATAGGTGGGCGGCAATCGCGTTCACCAACAGCCTGGATGTTAGGAGCTCAGAGGCCACACGAAGGCTTTACGAGTCTCTTCGCGAGTTCCCAGCAGCCAGTTGGTCAGACGTCTACAATCGCTACAATTCCAAAGTACGTATCGATGAAGATAAACTGATCGGAACAGGTGCTCGGGGAAGGGCTTAGACTCACAGCGGTGGATCTGGTGGAAAAGTAGAAACAGAGAGGTCAGGCACACGGTATGAGCCATACCCTGATCAATCGCGTAACAACTCCAAAGGACGCAGCCGCAACAGCAATAGGGGTCTATCTCGAAGGGAGAATCCTGAATCGAGTTCCCATGGAATTCCAAGCCTGCCAAGCTTCAATGTTGAGATGACGGAGGTCATGGCAGTACTCAAGAACATGGGAGAAAAAGTCAAGTAGCCAAAAGACATGAAGACTAATCCCAACAAGCGAAATCAAGACCTGTATTGCGAATTCCACCGCGACCATGGGCACACCACCGAAGACTGCAAGGCCTTAAGGTACGAAATCGCTCATTTGTTGAAACAGGGATTCTTGAAGGAGTTCCTGACCGAGAAGGGAAAGCAGACTCACGCGAAGGCTCAGCAGAACAAACCTGGTCCACCACGAGCATCCTCCCCAAAGCGGACGGTCAATGTTATTTCGGGTGGGGTCGAGGTAGATTCAGTTACCTTCACAGTGAAGAAGTATGCAAAGGTATCCATTACAAACAACAAGCGTCCCCGGTCAGAAGGAGTGATCACCTTTGAGGAATCCGATGCTGATGGATCACAGTTTCCGCATGCCGATGCGTTAGTCATAACGTTACGAGTAGCGGAGTTCGACGTGAAGAGAGTACTCATCGATGTGGGCAGCTCTGCGAATATTATCCAGTCGCGAGTTGTAATTGAAATGCAGCTAGCAGATAAGATTGTGCCAGTACCTCGAGTTCTCTCCGGTTTCAACAATTCGAGCGAAAAGACTCTCGGGGAAATTACCTTGATGACTCTAGCTGAGAGGGTAGCAAAGGAGACGACTTTTCATGTTGTCGATGCTGATCTAGCCTACAACATCATTCTGGGCAGACCATGGATCCACGACATGCAAGTCGTCCCTTCTACCTATCACCAGGTGTTGAAATTCCCATCCGAGTGGGGAATACGTGAAGTCCGAGGAGAGCAACACACTGCACGAGATTGTTACTCGGTAGCCCTCAAACTACCCGAGGAAAACAAATAGCAATTACAGCACCCGGGGCCGAATGCTATACCTGAGGAGATTAAGTACGAAGTCCCGGAGTTCATCTCCAAGATGGATGAGAAAGAAAACCACATGCCAACAATAGATGCCCTGGAACACGAAGAGCTGTTCGCTGATAAACCAGAGCGAAAGGTGTATTTGGGAACTGAACTGAGCGAACGCCTGCGGGGAGATATCCAGCGATTCCTCAAGGATCGGCATACAACATTCGCCTGGTCCCATGCAGATATGACAGGTATTTCTCCTGACATCATTACTCACAGGTTGCACATTGATCCATACCACCGCCCGGTGAAACAAAAGACGCGCCAGCAAGGAGCTTTCCGAAATCAGGTAATCAATGACGAAGTCGATCGCCTGTTAAAGATCGGTTCGGTACGTGAAGTCAAATACCCAGACTGGTTAGCCAACGTGGTTGTCGTACCTAAAAAGAACGGCAAGTGGCAAGTCTGCAATGACTTCACAGATCTGAACAAAGCCTGTCCGAAGGATTCATATCCCCTTCCCAGGATAGATCAACTAATCGATGCAACGGCCGGGCACGAAGTGTTAACCTTCTTCGACGCGTACTCCGGATACAACCAGATACTGATGGACCCTGGAGACCAGGAAAAAACGGCATTCATAACCTGTCGAGGTACGTATTGCTATAAAGTTATGCCATTTGGATTAAAAAATGCAGGTGCAACCTATCAGCGTCTAGTCAATCGAATGTTCCACGACCATATCGGAAAGACTATGGAAGTGTGCATTGACGACATGCTGATAAAATCCAAACGAGCAGAAGACCATCCGGCGCATCTGAAAGAAGCTTTCCGAATTTTGGATCAATATAACATGAAATTGAATCCAGAGAAATGCGCTTTCGGAGTCGGATCGGGAAAATTTCTAGGGTTCATTGTCTCTCAGCGAGGCATTGAAGTCAATCCCGCTCAGATTAAAGCTATCGAGTCAATCCTAGATGTACTTCGCGATAGGAAAGAGGTCATGAGACTGACGGGGAGAGTAGCTGCTTTACGCAGATTCATTTCCCGGTCATCTGATCGTTGCAAGAGTTTCTTCGATGTCTTAAAGCAAAACAAGGAGTTCGAATGGACTCCCGAATGTCAGAAGGCGTTGAGGGATCTAAAGAAATATCTATCCAATCCTCCGCTACTTACCACACCTGTGGAAGGTGAGCAGTTGCTAATTTATCTGGCAGTTTCAGAGTCATCGGTAAGCGCTGTACTAGTTCGAGAAGAAAAGGGTAAACAACTTCCTATCTACTATGTTAGCAAAGCTCTAATTGATGCGGAAACCCGCTATCAACCTTTAGAAAAATTGGCGTTAGCTCTAGTAACTGCTGCTCGAAAGTTACGTCCATACTTTCAAAGTCATACGATAGTTGTGGTCACTACTTTTCCTTTACGAAATGTTCTGCACAAACCAGAGTTTTCAGGAAGACTGGTAAAATGGGCTATAGAATTATCCGAATTTGATATCACTTATCAGCCCAGGGTAGCGATAAATTCACAAGTCTTGGCAGACTTCGTGGCAGATTTCAGTGTGAATATATATTCTGAGGCAGAAAAGGAAGCCATTCTCTATGCAGGGCAGGCTCCGGGCACTTGGGTCCTCCATATGGACGGTTCCTCGAGTGTGAAAGGGTCAGGACTCGGGCTGGTCCTCGTTGCTCCATCCGGAAAGACGATAAGGCAAGCTATCAAATGCCCCTTCATTACTAACAATGAGGCCGAGTATGAGGCCGTTATTGCAGGATTAGAACTGGCACGGAACTATGGAGCAACCATAGTCAAGTTAAAAAGCGATTCTCAGTTAGTGATCAATCAGATCAATGGAGGTTTCGTTGCACGAGAGCCCAGGATGCAGGTACCTCGGCCGAGTGAAAGAACTCTTGGCACAGTTCGACGACTGGGAAGCAATTCAGATTCCACGGGAAGAGAATCACGAAGCTGATGCTCTCGCAAATATGGGATCAGTTGCAGAAGTAGGCGCAGCCAGCTCCTCGGCTATCGTTCAACTTCTCTACACGACCATGGACAGGGAAAAGTTTGAAGTCAACACTGTCAGCACTACCTGGGACTGGAGGAACGAGATAACAAACTATCTTATCCACGGGACTCTACCCGCAGATTCAAAGGCTGCTCGTAAACTCCGAGTAAAAGCTGCCCGATACACCATCATCAATGGCGAACTGTACCGGAAGATGTTCGTAGGACCCCTCGCGAAATGTCTTGGACCAAATCAGACTAATTATGTGATGGGAGAAGTCCACGAAGGCTGTTGCGGAAATCATTCCGGAGGTAAGGCCTTAACCCGGAAGTTGATACGTGCAGGTTATTATTGGGACAAAATGGAGAAAGATGCGAATGAGTTTGTCAAGAAATGTGACAATTGCCAGAGGTTTGCCCATCTTCTTCATCAGCCAGCCGAGCCACTGTATTCAATAGTCTCCCCGTGGCCCTTCATGAAATGGGGGAATGGACATTGTTGGTCCCCTTCCCACGGCACCAAGGGGGATGCGTTTCCTACTGATCATAACTGATTATTTCACAAAGTGGGTCGAAGCAGCAGCATATTCAAGGATACGGCAAACAGAGGTTGTCGATTTTCTCTGGCGCTTTGTCGTATGTCGTTTTGGAGCACCCAAGGAAATAGTCATGGACAATGGCCCGCAGTTCATCGGCCAGAAAGTGACTAGGTTCATTGACGATTTACACATTAAGAGGATCACTTCTTCTCCATATCATCCTGTCGCCAACGGGCAGGCCGAATCTACCAACAAGATCATCGTTTAATCTCTTAAAAAGCGCCTCGAGCAGGCAAAGAGATGTTGGGTAGAAGAGCTACCTGGAGTACTGTGGGCTTATCGCACCACAGTAAAAATGAGTACCGAGGAGACTCCTTACTCATTGGTATATGGCGCAGACGCTCTGATCCCGGTCGAGATAGGAGAACCCAGTCTGCGATATGCGCATGCCACAGAGGAGTCAAACTCAGTTAACTTGTCCAAGGAACTGGATCTCCTCGAAGAACGCAGAGAACTGGCCCTCGTACGAGTGGTTGCCCAAAAAGAACGAATCGAAAAATACTACAATCGGGGACTGCGCGTACGAAGCTTCCAAGTCGGGGACTTTGTACTCAAAAGTTTTCCAGAGCACACAAGAGACAAATTCGGGGAAACTTGGCCCTAACTGGGAAGGACCCTACAAAGTGGTTGCTTCGGTCGGCAAGGGGTCTTACCGCTTGGCGCGACCAGATGGTTCGATTATCCCGAATAGTTGGAATGTGGTTCTCCTCAAAAGGTATCACTTCTAGGTGATAAAAACAGTTAGTTACCCTGCACTTACCTTTTTATCTTTACATGAAGTTCCTTACTATTTATTCCCTCTAAATACTAACGACCTGAACAAGGTCAGATCCGTTTAGCTCAACTGGCAGAGCTCGGAGTTTATCTTTACATGAAGTTCCTTACTATTTACAAAGCCATGCAACAACTTTCAACTATCGAAATGACAAGCAAAGTTGTACGCACAGAGCAACGATTCGGCTAAAATTCTAAACGACCACAACTCGGTCAAACTACTTACAACTTACGCCCCTTTTCCTAATAAAAGGCTAAGTTAGAAATATTCTGGCAGACTTGTGAAAATACGAACTTAATAAAGTTCAAGGTTCAAGGAAAGCCACAGCATATGCATACAAAGGGATCAGGAATTCAAACTAAACATAGTCACTGAATAGATCTAAAACAGCATATATACATAAGTTGATAAAATGCCGAATACGGCTGGCAGAATTTTTGCAGAGTGATCAAAAGGCCAAACAAACCGGCCAAGGACCAGAAAGTCTTTGTTAGACTTCTGTCCACCAAACAAACAAGTCCGGCTCTCGCCAGACAGAATAAAAATACATCAATCAAGGAAAAAGATTATCAGCTTGAAGGGCCATGACCAGGACTCAACGCACCAGCTCCGTTAGTCCTGTCGTCACTCCCTAAATCCTCATCCTCATCTCCATCATCATCGTCATCATCGCCTTCAGACTCTTCGGGGGAAAGACCCAACGCTTGGTGTATTCTTCGAACAGCGCTCTTTGTCGTCTGCAGCATCTCCTCGACATCAACCTGCCCAGCCTGGATCTGCATGAGCAATGTACGCTTGGCCTCAAGGGCCGCAAGCTTGGCCTTGATTTCCGACTGATCACGCAAGTTAGCCAAGTCCTTAGTCAATGCGGTTTGAGCACCCATTAACTGGGCAACCTGGTCCTTGGCAGCTTGGAGGTCAGAACGGGCTTTGGTTGATTCTTCATTTGCCCTCTGCAGATTCATCTCAAGAGATGCGCGGTTGTCATTAGCGTTGTTCAAGCAATTGCGACACTCTTCAAGCAGTCTTTCCAAAACCTGGATAGAGCGTGCGAACCCCTCTTTCTCCTCGAAAAGAAGGTCCTTTTCCCTGGTGAGAGTATTGATTTGCTCAAGACGATCATTGTTAACATCAGTTAACCGATTAACTTCTCCACCAAGGAAACCACACTGCTCAACCAGAGCTTTATTGTCTTTTAGAGCCTCCAGCAGTTCTTTCTTTACCTCTACCACGTGATCGACATTATTGATCCTGGAACGAAACATAAGCTCGGCGGCCAGCATGTTTGACTACAAAAGAAGAAATGAATAAAACAAGTTAAGGTTAAGGGTCCAAGGCTAAAGTTATTTCCAACATAAGAACGGAAAATACTTACTCGGGCAGAATCAGCGGCAATCTGAAAGGCCAATTCCTCATCGCTCAGCTCCCTCAGTACCCACTCTTCACGAGGGCCGATGAGCGAAGAGACCACCTTAGCCAAGCCACTTGGCCCAGTTATGAAGTTGACATCGGGGGCAAGCTTTAAAGTGTGCTTCCTCTCACAGTACTTGGGTTCCCAAGCCTGATCGGAAGGATAGTTCGGCCCGAACTTGTAACGGATACCCCTGATATCCTTCAACTCCGTCTGCCCACCAACGACTGATCGCCAGACAAACCTCGACGACGCAAGGTTAGAATCATTTTCAATTCCAGGATTAATTGTCTCACATTCACGTAGGCCAACTGGAGCCGCCCCCTCAGTAGCCACGTTCTCCAAGTCCTCGAAACGAAAAACACGAGGACCCCGGCTACTCTCTTGGGGAACTTCTCCCCTGGCTTCTTCCTCCACTTCTTATTCCTTCACTTCTTCTTCATCCACTTTCCTCTTCCCCTTGTCCACACGAGAAGGACCTGCCTCCTCCCCGTCACCAACTCGGGGACTCCTCTGCGGAGTACGGACGGCCTCCTCCTCAGCCCTTCTCCCGTCACTACGGAGATGAGGTCTCCGCCCAAGAGGAGCGTCCACTTCGACTTCAGTGTCCGAAAGATAGATGACTTCCTTGGCTAGACCCCCTCCCCGCGCAGACTCGGGGACTTAAGCAGCTGCCTCGGCATTCACTTCTACAGGCTCGGGGACGCTGGCCCTAGGAGGAAGATCGTCACCAGCCGATGAGGGTTGCTTGGAAGCCACGGAAGTCTTACGAGCAGACTTCTTCCGTGCTCCTCCCTCTCCCTGGCTCCTTTTCTTCCTCTTCAAGGAGCCAAGTCCATCAGACATAAGTTCTTCACCCCCCTCCCTGCTGCGCAAAGCACCTACCGGAGCTAGTATAGCCTCAGCCTCAGCCTCAGCCGCTGGGTCAGCAACAGGCTCGGTAGGTCTGTCTTGTGGAGGCGCGGGGAAGAAATCTCCCGAGGTGCCCAAACCTGCAACAAAGATGAAACGGTCAGACGTGGGAAGGGATCAAGAAAGGAGAATTATCAGGGAGACGGAAATGTCCTCACTGTGGTGTTTTACAGTCAAACTATTGAGAGAGGCAAAATACGCCCACTCTCTTTTCTCTGGTCCAAATTTCTCCAAAATCGGTTCAACCCACGAGGTCAGTTCATTAACAGATATGAACCCGTCGTAAGGTTGCTTGGCCGCTGCACGAAGAAATCAAACGAAGATTAGAGGAAGAGGGAAGGTGAATACAAAAAAAAGACTCGGGGACTTCCGCGTCTTATTCCAGACTTCTGGAAAGTATGTCTTGTCGGCAAAAGTTAAGGCTGAGGAGCACACGAATAGATACCGATGCACCCAGCCTCGGTCACTGGTATCCTCAGAACTGCGCACCAAGCCTTTGCTTCCGCGCATCCTGGCATTTACATAGCCATCTTTAAAAATCTGAATACTGTACAAAGAAATAAAATGTTTGTACTCAAAAGACTGATCGGTTTCTGTCGCAAACCAATCTAAGAGTGTAACTGTCCTATATATGCTGGGGCTCAATTGCCCCGGGCAGAGAAGGTACTCCCTGCAAAGCCTCTCCAGCACAGGGTGCAAGGGCAGCCTACATCCTACTGTGAAAGGGTAGGTGCCCATAGCTGTCCACCCAGCCCTGTGGGAAGTAATATTCTCTTCTTCAGAGACCGGCGAGAGAGGAATTTCATCGCCCCAATTGCAGTCCAACCTCACATGAGGGATCACCTCCTTCGTGATCCCCGACTTAAACCTATACGCCGGCCAGTTGCGCGTATCTCCCTCCCTGTTATGACAGGACTTAATGTTACAGTCCGCCTCAAGTTCACCCCATTTCTTAGGGATTATCTCCGCAGCAGTGGTTTGAGTAGCCCGCGGCCTGGGAGTGGCCGTCGAACTACCAGCAATATCGGAACTCTGATTTCTCCTAGATCTTGAAGACATGATTACAAGAAAAGAGTGAAGTTATCAAGGGAAACTCAAAAGCTAATTCAGAGGTTTTTCAAAGAACAACGCAGAGGAAATAAAAGCAAGTAAAAAGTTTCTCGTCAAGTGAATCCCTATTTATAGGAACCAAGATTCAGATCCCCAACTTCTCTTGAAGACACGTGGAGGTTATCGGATAAATTACGACCAGATCTGGCCGTCAAATGAGGAAATAGGGTTAATCAAAACTTTATAGCGCCATCATTATTCTGAAGAGCAGCGGTCACCTCGCAATCAACAGACGACGTGCGCACGTGAGCGAGGCGGTCAAAATCATTGCTTTTACCCTTGGGATACGCAGTGGTCACTTCAGAGTAGACTGCGGTTTCCACAGGCGTGCAGGTTGCAGTTACTTTTTTATACGGCGCATTTAATGCGCACGACATAAGGGCTTGTCACTAATCTGATAAGATTCGTACGTCATCAAGATTACATCATATGGAGACAAAAAATTCGCAAAAACTCCCGCCAAAGCTCTTATCCACTCCTCGGACAGATACTCTGCCCGAGAAGTGCGGGGACTATCTGTATTGGATAAAAACTAACTAGACATTCAAGGATGACATGTGTCTTCCACGTGGCACGGACTGACGTTTCAACGGACAGACATTCACCGGACAGACATTTCCCACAGGCAGACCCAAGGAAGTTACGGAACATCTCAACAGTCAGCATAGTTTAAATGGGTAGTTATTAGCATTATCGTACGCGATCATTCATTAAATGATCGTTAAGGCAATCACTACAGCCCGACAGTTACAACTTCGCTGAATGGGTGCCTGGCGGTTACTCATCCAGACGGTTCCACGCCCAACGGCTAGTATAATCCCAACGGGCGCCTCTCAGGCCTATAAATAGCGTTTATCTTAACCAATTGTAACAACTTTTACTTCATGTCTACATGATCAACAAGAATACTCTCTCTCTGTCGTTCAGATATACTCTTTATTCTTATTACTATTTTGAGCGATTGGATCATCAAAAGTGTGGACATCGACCAACTCTCCCCGGAGAAAAAGGATACGATACGTTCACCTCTCTTTGTTTTCGATTATACTTTACTTTTGATGTTTTATACTGATATCATTCGATTCACCGTACGAATTCTTAATCTCAACTATTGATCGTGACTCCGCAAATATAAATTTAATTGTTAATTGGCCTAAAATCGGATCTAGGTTAAACATTGCCCATTATAAAGAGAAAAAAAATTTAATTACAAAATATAGCAAAAACTAACATAACATAGCAAAATCCTATCTTCTTCCTCCCATCTCCCTCAGTTTCACTTTTCCTCATCCCTTCCCCAATTTTTCTCCTCCACCACCCTCACCCTTCCTATCAAAATACAACTTATTTAACGCTCTTCTTCCATCCTTGAACTGACTTCTTCCTCTCTATCCTTCATTTCCAATTCCAAGCAGCACAAACTTTTTCCAAAATAAAATGCACTGTAAAAATTCACTCTTTTCTTTGAAATAAATAGAAGATGATAGAGATGAACAATTTGTGTGACATTGAATATTTCAGGATATTTTTTATTTGCATATGCATTTTGAAGAAGATTGGAACCTTTTATTCTATAGGATTTTTTGAGTTTTGAATTTTCAAATGATTGTGAAGATTCGGTGGTGTGAGGTAATGTTTCTTTGAGACATGTAATTTGAAGTGTTACTCGATTTTCATTGCGTTTTTCTTCAGTAAATTTATGTAATTTACTTGTTTTCATTATGTTTTGTGTAGCTTTTGTTTGCATGTGGAGAGAATCAGTTCGGATATTGAAAAATCTAAAGTACAGAGATCATAATGTAGAATTGAAAATCAGAATCGAAGATCAAAATCTGATGATGAATGTTGGCATATTTACTGATGAACCTTCTGAATGAGATAAGTTGAGTTTAAGGACCGTAAATAATTGTATCATTCTTAAATCGGTTCATTTCGCCATTGATGAAGTTTGGAAGACACGGATAAACGAGATTTCTTGCCAAAAATCGATTCTTTTGAATATATATATATATATATATATATATATATATATATATATATATTATCGTATTTCTTGGCTGTATCTTATTGGATTTTGCTGTATTTATACTGTATCTACATTATTTTTACAGCGTATCTTACTGTTTGTGCAAAGCTTTTGCATTTTTTGCACTGTATCTAGTTGTTTCTGCACTTTGTAACTACATTTTTTCTGTGTTGTTTCTGCGTTTGTACGTTGTTTTGCCACTGTATCCAATTGTTTTTTTGGTCTATTTCGGCGTTTTCGCAATGTTTCTGCGTTGTTTTGTTTTTCTGCACTGTATCTCACTGTATATTCACTGTTTCAGACTGTATTTAATTATTTTTGCACTATTTTTGCAGACTTGTGCGGCGGTGGAGTCATCCTGGCAGCGACAGTAGTAAGGAAATTAGGCGGTAGGGGGGGGGGGGGGTGGGATGTGAGGTGGAGGCTATGTTTTTTCCTTTTCTAGTTGTTTGTAGCAATTTGTATATGAAAAATAATGCTATATTTTGTAAGATCAATAATATTGCTATTTTCTTGTAATTAAAGCTTCAAAATAGTATATATCTCCTAGTATTTATCTGAAATAAAATTAAGCTAATTTACAGAAATATGACATTTTTGATGCAACCTAATTGGTTTGGCCCCATGAGAAAATTATTACAAATTTGTCCTTTGTAAGAAAGTTTTTTACGATTTCCGAACCTTCTATTAGCAAAGACCCCAACCAATTTTGCCTAATATGGGCAAATACTGTAAGACTTTACTTACAGGGGTTAAAATTGTAGCAGAAACGCCAAAACCGTCTATTTCGCGTAAAAACTTCATAAAATTCCCAACAGTTTTTGCGCTTTGCTCCTACAATGCAACATTAAAGTTCTGGGCAAAATTTTTGGATTCTGTAACTTTTATTAGCTCCCATTGCCAGGACACTAAAATTCCTAATGATCTGCCAATATTTGCCAAGAAAACTTTGAGTGTATTTCTGGAATTGTGTAATGGGACTCAAAATTCTAGCAATCGACCCTAAAACTTAAACAGTTTTTTAGAGGGGACAAAACTGTGAGAGTGACAATTTGAAGAGAATTTGTATACTGCCCCAATTAACTTGGTCATTCATGCAACTCCTGTGACCCTTTCGATTATTTTTCCGAAAACTGAAAAATAACCTTACACAGTAGTTAAATGCATTTCACTCAAAGAAGTCATGTGAGGAGGAAAATTGAGGTATCGAGAGACTGCAAAAAAGCATAGTGTTAACTTTCTTATTATCTTGTTTGAATAACAAGACAAATAAACAATTTGGCTTTATTTAAAGAAACACAACCTAATATTTTAAATTCAAATCTCATTAATTAAGTTCAACCTTATTACGTTGAAGCTTGAACTACGTGTTAATCAAGGGACAAATTTATAGAGCACTTTATTATGCATTTTGCTGTAAAAATTTCGACACAAATATTTTGGACTTGAGCAAAATAAATAAATAAATACTAAGTAAATATATATATATAAAAGAAAGGAGGAGGAAGATGGGGACGGGAGAAAGTGAAGGTGAAGACTGGTTGATAAAACGAATTCTATATTAGTATGGTCGATAGAATAATATTTATAATGTGAATAGTTAATCTAAAATTTGTATGGGACCAACTGATTCTTGAAGAATGAAATTTGACAGCAAGGGAGTAAGTAGGACCACAAAGTTAGTTAAAATTGTGACAAGGAAGCAACTCTACATGAAGTAATGATTTGATTATTTGTTAGAACCTTACTTAGAAATAGCCTTAGAAACCAAACTATTGTTTATTAATCAAAATGACCATCATTACATTCAGATAATATTAGCTATTCCTTGAGCTTTAAATCACCTTCTTCCTTCACCTTACTATACTTGCATGCGACGTTAATATTCTTTCATATTGGACTACCCACTAAGCTTCACCTTGCCATTTCCAACAGCTACTTTTTATATGTTTATGTGTTTTCTTCTGAGGGTCTATGGGCTTATTTGTTATCAATGTTCTATATTTGGCAAGATTCGTAACGTTTTAGTTATTTTTCATATAAATATCCATGTTTCCATTTGAATATAGGGACACTTATAAAAATACCCATAAAATTTAAAATAATTATAGCCACTACCCACTACTTTCAAATATTACCCGATTTACCTACTAAATTATTTACCAAATTATTTACCTACTCTATCCATCCAAATTTGTATACTATAGTTTATACAGTATACCATAAATATATATACATATAAGGTATAACAAAGGTATACAATAATAAATAGCCCTGCAGACTTGTATACCATATTTATGCAGTATATCTTAAAGGTATACATCTATAAGGCATAATAAAAGTATACAATAATAAATGAGTAGGTTGATTAAATATTTTTAGTTTTATGGGTAGTATAATTTTTAATAGGTATGACTGGTAAATACTTTAAATTTTATGGGTATAGAGTGTAAAAATCTCTTGAATATATAGGTTGCATCTGTCCCAAAGTAAAATAACAATAGCAAATATAATTTTCTCTAGCTTTTCGACCTATTATTACAAGTGGTAAAAGAATTCGGAGAATTAGTGATACCAGCTGATTAAATTGACGTCCTCTAGTTAGCACACTATTATATTGTGTGTAAGCAAGATACTGCATCTTACTGTAATGAGCATTCCAATGTTGGTTACAATGTTAAATGATGCAAAACAAAAGAGGAAAAAAAAGAAAGAAAGAAAAAAGGGGTTTCGATCCTCAACAACGTCCTCAATGGGAGCAAAATGAAAATTAATATGAATGCCGACACTCAGCGAATTTCTTACTATACTTTCTATTGTCTTTTTTTTTTTTTTGGTAAACTACTTTCTATTGTCAAAAGTTACCAAATCATTTGAAAGAATCATGAAACTGCTGATAAATCGGTTTATATTTTTCTTTGTGGTTAAAGTTTTTGAACTTCCACTTTCAGATAAACCTAAAATACAATGAGATATTTAGGACTAAGGCAGCAGTAAACAGACGCTTTATACTTGCTACATTACTTTCCCTCTCATTTTAATTTATTTATAAAGAAAATTCGGATAGTCAACTATTGACAGTATCAAGATTTATGACGTAAATTGATCTTGAAAATCCTTGGTAGACAAATTTGAATTAGAAGAAATGCACTTGTTGTTTTGCATGCTTATTTAGATGTAATTGATAACATCATGTTGGTTATAACTTAACATAATTTTAACAATAAGTAATTCAGCAACCTAGGAGTACGTATGTTGACTAGTAGTGAGGATTACCAATCTCAATCAACACCTTAAATGTGCACAAAATGTGACAAATAAATAAAAGTGGTTAGCTAATTTAGTTAAGCAGTAATGATCAAATTAGGGGAACATTAGTGTTATAGAATAACTAACTCGTGATATATTTGATTTAGCCTTTCCTCAACAACTTACAAATTTTGGATAGTTTATACAACAACTAAATATATGTGGGGCAGCATTGGGTAAGGTCAAGTTGACCCTTATATTTTCATTCTCTCATAACGGTTTTCGAAAAAGACATGGAGTAAATTTTATTCACCTACACTATAAATTACTTTAATATTATTAGTTTTTAACCAGTTATAGCGTAAACAACAATAACACATCAGTATTAATTTTACAAGTGAAGTTCAGAAAAGGTGAAATGTACGTACTTTAAATAAGATAGAGAAGATGTTTTTGATACACAACATGTTATATCGTGTAATTTACTTATTTTTCAGATTATTAATTACGCTTATTATTGAAGGCTGAGTCAGTATCTAAAGCTTATGGATTCAGGACTGTAATCGTTTTAAGTTACTGAAACTCCACCTCTACCCCTACTTATTATAGAGGATTAGGTGTTATAATAGTTGTGAGTGTATAATATATTTCCCATGTTACACATTCTCAATTAATAAGTCGATTATATATTAGGTGACTTAACAGTGTAAAAAAATTATTCTACTGTATTTGAAAAAGCAACTAAAATTTGCCCGCCAAAAAGTACACATCCATCTCATTCGCATGCCTTGAAGAACTTGTGACCAAAGCAAGCAAAGTCCTTGCAACTGCTCGCATCTTCCATAATATTATATATATAACAATGTCCCCAAGCACGAGTTGTGCTTTGTTTCAACCACTGAACCAACACCTTCATTTCTCTCTCAAATATCCACTTAATATCTTCTCTTTTCAAATTTCAGGTATATTTTTTTCACTTTTTCTCCTTAACGTTGATTCTCATTCAACAAATTTCATTACGATTCGTCTATTTAGTGTTAAATAATTGCTAGTTTTAATGTATAGTTTGAATTTTGGTTGTTCTGAAGTAACGATTCTTCTATTTAGTGTTAATAATTGCTAGTTTGAATGAATAATTTGAATTTTCCGTTGTTTTTAAGTGTTTTTTCTGGGCATTTTTGTGAATTTTAATATGAAGATGAACTGATATCTGAATTTACTAATTGTTTTGAATTTACGATCTCTCTGTTTTGCTTCTCTTAGAGTTACGTAATCGATAAGTGTTTACATCTCCATCTGAATCTCCGCTGCTATTTTCGAGTAAAAATTATATGAAAAACGAACTACAGAATATATAATGTGCTTCAATTTTTTATTGTTAACTGTTTTGCAATGTGATTTCTGAAATTACAGATCATTTTTATTAGTGTTATGTGTTAGTCGGTGAAAAAAGTTGCATGCGATTGTTACATTTCAATAGCTCCGGCGAATTTTCTGTTTCAGTTTATGAAAATTCAGAGTACAATATATCAGGTTGAATTTTTGCTAGTGTTATTGAGTTTTTGGACTGTTATTAAAGCTTCATGTGATTGTTACATTCAATATCTCCGGCGAATCTCCGTTACTTTAAGTTACTGTTCTATACAGTTGAAGGAAATTCACTTTAACACCAAATTTGCTTGAGTTTTTGCTAGTATAATTGAGTTTTTGGATTGTTATTCAAGTTTCATGTGATAGTTACATTCAATATATCAAATTTGACAATTTGTTCGATTTTTTCTGGTATTATTGAGTTTTTGGAATAGTATTATTCTAAAATTACTTATCAATTTTCCATTTATATATGCTACAGGCAAAAAATGCAGAACGAGAATAATCAATCAACTGATGACGTCATCAACACCACCAACGCCGCCGCAGCACCGCCAGCCATCTCCACCTCCGGCAACAACAAAAATCCATTTCTGTCATCACCTACATCAACTCAACATTTCGATTATTTCTACTCATCAAATTCCCCTTCCCTAACCGATTCCGATGACTTCGCCGCCTTCGCCACCACCACCACCACCAACCATCACCAAACTGGATACATTCTAGAGTACCAACAACTATACAACAAGTACACACTCTGTTTAGCACATTTACAGGAATCAATCAAAGAAGTTGAAGCACTTAGTCATGAAAATGAATCACTTAGGCTTGTTAATTCTGATTTGGATCATCGCCTTAGTCTCCTTACTCAAGCTACAATTCAGAACTGCCTTCTCTCTGATTTCAATAGGTTTGGGTTAGGACAAGTCTCCGACCCTATTAGGCCTCCGAACCTGGTTCCAAACCGAGCTCCTAACCTTAGGCCTGGAATTGTTACTGAACCAAATGTAAGGCCTGAAAGAAGGAATGTTGAAAGGGTTACTCTTCCTAAGAGTATTTCTGTTCGTTCAAGTGGTTATCTTAAGCTGAAAGGTCAAGGTGGAAAGAATACTGAAGGTCCTAGCCTGGAAAAAACTAAGCAAAAAGCTGCAAATTTACCCCTTACTGAAGCTGTAAGTTTGAATATTTACTTGTTTGATACTCGTTCCGTTTAAATTTATGTTGATCTATTTGACTTGACGTGTTCTTTAATAAAGAAAGTAAGTTTTTTGAAACTTCTTGTTTGAGATAAGCCATGATTTTTGTGCGACAAGAGTAAAATTGGAAGTTCCGAGTTAAAATGTTTCCAAATTTAGAAATAGCTTATGTTCACATAAACGGGAGTGGATGAAGTATATGGTTGATTCAGTTTGATCAAATATATTAGTTGCTGAATAAATAGTAATCTAGAGAATGCAAATTTGATTGATAATATGATGGTTCCTTTTCAGTGTTTGAAACAACTAAGAGTGTATGTTTTAGGATGAAAGAGGTTCTAGAACGGAGGGAGGATACTGTTGATTCAGTTTGATCTTATTTATTAGTTGTTGAAACTTTAGTAATCTAGAGAATGCAAATTGGCATACTGGATTGATAATTTGGAGTTTTTATCTTTGTGTGTGAATCAGCAAAGGGTGTATGTTCCAGGAGGGAAAAAGGAAGAGGAAGCGTTAGAATTTGAAGTTTACAACCAAGGAATGTTTAAGACAGAGCTGTGTAACAAATGGCAGGAGACTGGGGAATGTCCTTATAAGGAGAACTGTCAGTTTGCTCATGGTATCACAGAGCTGCGCCCAGTGATTAGGCATCCAAGATACAAGACTGAAGTTTGCAGGATGGTTTTAGCTGGTGATATCTGTCCTTATGGTCATCGTTGCCACTTCCGTCACACCCTTACCGAAGAAGAGCGACGAACAGGGGCCCTGTTCTGATGACCCGATGCTTCTTGAATTGTTTGGGATCTATGAAAGTCTTTAGGTGAAGAGCTGCAATCTAATGCCTTGAGGTTCAATAACTTTGCATATTTGAAATTCCACAAAAATAGCAATAAGATGGAGGTTTAGCTCTTGGATATACATATGTAAGCATATAGAAAGACAGAAAATTCTATGATGACTGATGGCAATTATGTTTGAACTGGTACTGGCAAATTAGAAGAAGAAGAAGAAGAAGAAGAAGAAGAAGAAGAAGAAGAAGAAGAAGAAGAAGAAATTTGGACTAGATTTTTGGAGTTGGAACTCGAGATATAGCTGCTAGGGAAATTCTAAAGGGTCTTTTTTCTGTTGTTGTTCTACTATAGTATTTTTTGTTGTTCTAGTATTTGTTGGAAGAGAGGAATTGTGCAACATCCTTTCGGAGCTGATATTTCAAATATTCATAAAACTGTTTAATCAGCAGTCTGCCTAGTTGCAACTTGGTATTCAAACTAAATTGAAAAGTCCATCAAACTTTAAATCAAACCAAACGGCTTCGTAAGTGGATTTGTTTTTGCTTTTGGTTCAGTGATTTGAAAACCTAAAATGCTTGATTTGATCAGGTAAGACAATGCCCCGTTTGGGTAAGCTTAAAAATCTACTTAAAAGTATATTTGTATCTTAAGTAAAAAGTGGGTGTTTGGTAACTAAAAAACAAAGTACTTATAAGCACTTTTGTACTTAAAAAAAGTCAAAAATAAAAAATTAGGATTTCCTAACTTCTTAAAATTTATTTATAAGTAACTTTTTACTTTTAAGCTAATTAAAATAAGCCCACCCAAACCGGGTCAATATGTAAATGTGTTTACTTTTGAAATAAATTCAGAATATTTCCATATTTTTTGTTGGTTGCAAGAGAAAAGTTGTTTTTTAAAATCTAAAGATAGTTGCTACCAAAAGTAAATGTATATATCCATTAATAACCGGTGGAAAATCCAACTTACTTTTCCTTCTATGTAACCAAATTCTATTGGCAAAATAGCCAAATAGAGAATCGTACTTGCATGAATTGGGTTTCTAACCATCCTGACGTATAGCATTAAAAATATATATTTTGAACATTTTTATATAAGGTGTGAGTGTCAACCGCTCTTTACTTCATAAAAAAAATCTAGTCATGTCATTTTTATCTCCACAATTCGCATTTGTTTTTCTTTTACTCGACATCACTCACTCCCGCCAACTTCCCCCATTGCCAATCACATTTGTTTCACAAAATTCGTTATTTTACATTTTTTATCACCATCACCCATGTGTGAGTCTCAAAATTTGTTTCTCAAAGCAAAGTCAGGCTCGGAGAAGCTCGGTTCGGATTAGCTCTAGCTCTATTATTTTATAAGAAAGCTTGTGTGAGCTCGGCTCGATATTATAACGGGCTAAGTCGGGCTCAGTTCTAGCTCGATTTGACTTATTATAGAGCTTGCTCTGTACGACTCGGCTCCATGCCAATGCTTAGTGGAGAATAAATAATTCAAAGATACTATAATTTATACCGAATCAACAATACATAATTATTTTTTACGAATTAACAATTGTAAGAGCAATTTTGTCAATAATATTTTTATACACATATTACTAATATCCGTATTATTTATTTTATATAAAATATTATATGAATTCCCATATAAGGTATATTATACAATATTTGGTTTACAAAAATTAAAATTCACAAAATTTACCTACAAAATAGTACTACCAATTTTATTCCTCGAGACCCTTCATCAATACACAAATCGCAAAATGGCAATTGCGATCTTAAACAGTTATAAAATTAAAGAATGTTTGAATGTCTTGAAAATCGTCCGAGGCTTAAGTGGAGAGGTAGGTTTGCTTCTTTTTTGAGTTTTTTTGCTGATTAGTTGGAGAAGTAGCATAAATTAGAACATAATAATCAATATTTTTGGAAAATTCTCTGACCTTATTAAATTTTATAAGGAAAATCGTATACTTTGAAGCTAAATACAATGTTCTGAAGAACAATTATGAAGCCTGCAGATACTTTTTATGTCTGCTTTTATAGATTGCAAATAAGCAGTAACTTTTAAAAAAAAACACTAGGTGATTTCTACCCGTGTGTGCCTAACTGCCTTGGAGCTGAGAATTAACTGGTGAAATAGTCGAGGTGTGTGCAAGCTGGCTCCGACACCATCTTTATAAAAAAGGGCATTCTCTCAATTTCACATCATGATTAAGGTTAGGTGCTAGTTTCACTGTTTAGCTCTGCAGCGAAGCGCTATTAACACACAGTTAGAGTATTGTGCATCGAATGTCTAAACTTTTGGTCAGAGTAATGTCTCTATTAGATTCTCCGGTCGAAATAAGGGTAAGGTCAATTCAATTCTTGATGGAAATGGAATTTTGTGGATTCTCCCTTCGACGAATTTAGGCTATGACCAATGCCCCACTTACTAAATAGGCGTAATAAAAAGCTACCTGGAAAAAAGGCAAGGTGCACCTTGAATTGAACCTGACGATCTGTGTTTTAAGATTCTCAATTGGTAATTAAAAAGTAGAAAAAATATAAATAAAGCAGCCTATGTCATAAATTTAGAACTACTAGTTATTTTTGGGGCTGCAGAAGAAAATTCCATTTTACACCATTTGCTGCATTTCAACTTTAGGTTCAGCATCCAATGTCGCATTCGATAGATTTGGCTTAGTAATTACCTTGAAGCATGACATTTAATCCTGTAAATCCTCAAGGAAACGAACAATTTCCTTCTTGTCGAGGTTAATGGATCATGCCCCACGACCCACCGGATAGCCATCTTCGAATATTGCTATCATGAGAGTTAGTGTTATTTGATTAGTGTAACTGTTCTGTTTTTGTCATCTTATCATGATCTTGGTATTTTTCCGTAGTAACAGTACATGATAATTTTGATGCATAATACAGGTGGTTGGAGCTACTTAACGAAGGAAAATAGGATTATCACATTGGCAAGTTACAGAATCCTTCTACACTTCGTGTGAAGATGCTCAAGAACAACTTGGACAGGTCCAAATTTAAGTTTGATATTTTATTTATTTGCTAACATATTTTAAAAGTTGTGTATGACTGTCATTTTGACTTTGAATCACATTAATATATTAGAGAATTGCAATATTCTTCAATCGCTCCTTCTGAATATGCTTAAGAACAACTTGGATATGTCCAAATCTAAGCTTGATCTTCTTTTCTTTTCTATCATTGTTTAAAAGTTTGTATAACTGTCATTATGATTTTTGAGTCACTTTCTTTAGATATCAAATATTTCAATGAACATATTGCTCAAGCTTCTTAAAGTAGGTCAGTTAAGTAATTTATTCTTCATTGTCTGCACCAGCATATGTTGGCGGTGATGTTAAGGCTGAGTAGTGGTACTACCAGATTATTCCTTATACTTTTGTTTAGTTCTTTCTTACCGTGATTTGAATGATTTTATTGCTTATTGACTACAAAATAGTGCTACAATTGCTACTTTGTTGAAGTGGAAGATGCTCATGGTGTTATTGTTCACACCATAATGATGTCAAGCACTCAATCTTCAACACCTTGACAGTTTTATGTTAGAAATAAACCGTATTGTACTGATAACAAAATATTTTGGTTGCTAGAATATGTATGAACTTCATACCAGCATTGCTATGTGTGAAGTATATCCCGTCTCAGAATTTGTGCATTGAATTTCTGTGAGCTACATCATGTTGTCTATATGTAGAAAATAAAGAATTAAATAAGAAAAACATGTGCACAGTGTCGGGCATACGCTCGCAGCACAGGGTAAATTCATATGTAAATATTTGGAAAACCAACTTAATTAGTTTGGCTTCTTTTTCACTAAAATTGAGTTAAACCGAACCGTGAATACCCCTAGAGGCTATATGCTTTAATTCTCAAGGTGAGCCTAGCAGATAACTGACAAACAAAGATGAACAAGTTGTTGTCCCTGCCTCTCTTTGTTACTTTATTTGTATTTGGGCTATACGTAGACATGCTGGAACAAGATTTTCCTGGTATCCTTCTTCCGTTGGTGTAACCGGCAAAAATCATTTTCCCCTTCTTATATTATTGCATAATGATTTTCCAGTATATGCAAATACAAGTCAAACTTTATTAGACCTTTTCTATTGCTTAATGAGTTAATGTCTTGGTGGTTCCAGCATTTAATGGATGTGCATATAACTTCCCTGTGAAGTTTGTTGTCTGTGAATTGTTATCCCCCAGACTATGAAGTCTTTTGTTGCTATATGAAGACGAAAAAAGACACTGAAGTGTAGTGAGGGAATGTACATGTTTCCTGAAATTTTTGACGAATACGAAATCAAATTTTGGTGGAGGGACACCAATTATCTCTGCAAAGAACAACATCAAGTATCATCCTACCTTTCATTTTTTTTCCCTATCATACACAATACTTACGGCCAATGTTGGAAGCTCTTTGCTTAAACATACCATAGATGGTCCTGCGATAACACATTAACTAAAAAGAAGTTTGTTTCTTCTCTTTTATTGGATGAAAGAGTCAGACTCCATTCGCAAGCTACTCGTCAGGGAAGAAAATCTATAACACGACAAATAAGTACTTATTGTTCCACACATCTGTATAAAGAAAACCAATCAATGGTTAATGAAGGATTATCTTTCCTTATTAATTATGAACATATCTCAGATCTAGTCCTAATAAATATGGACCTAACGACGATTTCGAAATTAATGGTTAGTAACTGTCCTGGGGGTAGGAGCAAGGGAAGAAAAAAGAGCCACGGCATGGTGTTCCTTCTATTTAAAGGCCCTTCTCCCCCAAATATGATCAATCAGGGGAAGACCTGGCTTTGAATAGTTCGTAAATGGAATTCTCAAAATCCTCATCAAAACAATCATCAGGAATGCAAAAACCAATTCATACGCATAGTTTCATGCTAAGTAACAACAAATATCAGCAGGTAATCAATAATGAAATCGCGCTTTATCGCAAGCCTTTTTACTTATATGCTGAGATTTTTCCTTGGTTTCCTTGCATATCTAGAATGAAGATGAAAGGGAGCGTTGTTTTATGCTTTTGCAAAAAACACACCTCTCCTGTTTCTGGAAGCAACAAGTGGATGAAATTCTTCAAGCTCCAGGTACTTTTTTGCTCCTTACACAGTCACCTACAAAGACTACTGATATGTTTCATTCATGCATAACGTAAGGATATTCTTGGCCTTTTGGGCTGGTTTTAAGACCCGCCACGGACCTTACGTATATTGATTTTGTTAGAAACATCCTAATCATCACGTAAGATATGGCCCATAAGAAAATTTACAAATATATATATATGCTGCACATTTTTGCTTCTGCCAGTCAATAGTCATGACACACTTGTATGCTGGTCATGCATTGAAAGCAATACTAGAATCATAAGAATCAATGAATCAAACTGCAAGTAAAATGTGTTTTTAATTATTTAGAAATCGTGGGCTTTATGTACTTTGCTGCTGTTTTTTGCTTGTTCATTTTTCCTTCACTGCCGCTTCATTTTATTGCAGATCTAAAGGGAAAACAAGAGCTTCCCCTTGCAAGGGTCAGACGAGCAATTAAGTCAAACAATCAAGTAAAGGTATATTCATGGCTATGACTTACTCGATTGAAATTCGCCACGTTCATATCTTTTAATTAACTGGAAGTTGAAACTTTTGATTTGCTACTGAATATTAACTTTTCTTGATCTGCTGCATCTCTAACTGGGGAGTGGGCACTGCAAAATTTTTTAACCTCTCATGGGAATGTGTAAATGCAGATGGTTAGCGGTCATTCTACAGTTTTGTTAGCAAAAGCAAGTGAGGTTTTCATTCTTGAACTCACCCTTCGTGCGTGGATGCAAGCTGAACAAGTCAAACGTCGAACTCTGCAGCGTTATGACATTGCAAAGGCCATACGGAGTGAAGAGCTTCTCAACTTCCTCTGCGGCATCGTTCCGCTCCAGTCCTTCAAGGTTGATTTATGTGTTTTTAAATCTTCCATGATGACTTTTCAAGATGAATTAATTGTTTCCAGTAAATGATTTCATTATTTCAAATATTGGGAGAGCTTGAACACATGCAAAATTACCTAAAAAGCTATGAGATGATTAATTTTCATTAAGCCGTATGAAATACTTCATCTGTATATTTTATATTATATAATCTTTATCTTGAAAGTCAAACAATTTTTTTGAGGGTGTGGTCTAGTGGTCAATGAAGTGGGATAGAACCCTGAGGTCTCAGGTTCAAATCCCAGCGGAGGCAAAACACACTAGATCTTTCTTCCCATCTATCCAAACCTCGGTGGATAGAGTTACCTGGTATCTGTTGCTGGTGGGAGGTGGCAGGTATCCGGTGGAATTAGTCGAGGTGCGCGTAAGCTGGCCCGGACACCACCATTATCAATTAAAAAAAAAAAAAGTCAAGCAATTTTTCACTGTCTACAAGTTTCTCAAATATTTTGAATCCTGTCATGTTGTGATTTAAATTTTCTGGAGTAGTACTTTTTACGTAGTGTGAAAGTAATTAAATGTTCTATCGTTAAAGTTGAGGAGTCAATGTTCAATTTCACACAGATACTTACACATTTTGATTTTTGTATTTGAATCCCGTCATGAATTTTGGAATGTTTACTAATTCTATTACAGCTTAAAGTACTAAAATAGCACTAAGTACAGTACCAATTTCAGGTCGGAGAGGAAGCAAATTATGGCCAAGAAAATGAAGTTCACCCGGCTTATCAATTGGTTCAGCCTAATAACATACCAGTGAGTGATAGTGACATTCAACATTACATGTCTAAACTACCTTGTAAACCTTTGATCCAAATAACAGCGGCGTGTTGTTTATCTTGGTTAAATTGGTAATGTTTTTTATCATAAAAAAGGTGATTATACTACTTGGAGAGTCAAACGATCTTTAAGTATTTTGAATCCTGCAGGAGTATCTTTTACATAGTCTCCAAATGTGTAAATTTTACTTCGTCAAAATTGAGGAGTCAATGTTCAACTTCACACATATAATTACATATTTTGATCCTTGTATTCTGATCTCGTCATGAATTTGGAACGTTTCATTTTCTTACAATTAAAGTACTAAATAGCACTGTTTGCAGTTCCAATTTCAGGTTGAAGTGGGAGCAAATGGTGGCCTAGGAAATGAGTTTCAACCGGCTTATCAAATGGTTCAGCTTGATAACATACCAGTGAGTGATAGTAACTTTCAGTACTACATGTATAAACTACCTTGTAAACCATTCCAAATAACAGTAGCATATTGTTTCTCTAGGCTTGTTTGCTGGTGTTGTTTCTCTTAAAAAATTATGAGGTGACAAAACTACATAAAAATTGTACTTGTACTTCTTGCGAAATACTTCCTCTATATATTTTATATGATATTATTACTACTTAAAGAGTCAAATAGTGCTTTTTTCTGACTATGAGTTTTCAGATATTTTGAATCCTAAAACATTGTAATTTAAAATTTATAGACTAGTACTTTTTACGTAGTCCCAAACTATGTAACTTTTATTTTGATGAAAATGAGTATTATGTTCAACTTCACACAGATTTTTACATATTTTGATCCTCGTATTTGAATCCTGTCACAAATTTAAGAACTTTTACAAATTATCTTTACGGTTTAAAGTACTAAAATAGCAGTAGCTACAGTACCAGTTTCAGGTGGAAAAGGATACAAATGATGGCCAAAGAAGTGAACGTCACCCGGCTTATCAAATGGTTCAGCCTAATAACACTCCGGTGAGTTATAGTGACTTTCAGCACTAAATGTTTAGACTACCTTGTAAACCTTCATTCCAGATAACAGTAGCGTATTGTTTATCTTGGCTAATATTCAGGCGTTATGTATTCTTTAAAACTATGTGTTTATTAAACTTAATAAAATCTTACATGTAATTCCTGTGAAATACTTTCTTATATAATTTTTTGACAATGGTAACATATATTCATCAGCACAAATTGTGCTGGCAACATATAAAATGTACAAGGAAGTGGCTTAGTCCTAAGATAAAACCAAACTATCTATAATGATTCTAAGAACTGAATCAGAGAATCAGATGCTATTACTAAGAGTTTCAAAACGATCTTTTTCTGTCTTTCTATATTTAATTCTAAAATATTGCAGGTAATTTTATGGTGTAGTACCTTTGACATCATCTCAAAAATATGTAAATTCTATTTCAATAAAATTGAGGGAGTCAATGTTCAACTTTACACTGAGAATTACATGTTTGAGCTTTTATTAATTATCTTACTGTTTAAGTTCTAAGTTAGCATTAGGTGCAGTACCAATTTCAGGTGGAAGAGGAGGCAAATCGTGGCCAAGGAAATGACATTCACGCGGCTTATCAGATGGTTCGCCCTGATAACGTTCCAGTAAGTGATAGTGACTTTCAACTCTGCATGTGTAAACTGCGTTGCAAACCTTCATTCCGAATAGTAGCATATTGTTTATCTAGGCTAATTTGTTGGTGTTGCCACCAAATTTCAGGTAAAAGAGGAGACAAAGGATCCCTTATATTTGAATCCCTTCATGAATTTTGGAGCTTTTATTAGTTATCTTACTGTTTAAGTACTAAATTAGCAGTAGGTGCAGTACCAATTTCAGGTGGAAGAGGAGGCAAATCGTGGCCAAGGAAATGAAATTCACCCGGCTTATCAGATGGTTCGCCCTGATAACGTTCCAGTAAGTGACAGTGACTTTCAACTCTGCATGTGTAAACTGCATTGTAAACCTTCATTCCGACTAGTAGCATATTGTTTATCTAGGCAAATTTGTTGGTGTTGCCACCGAATTTCAGGTAAAAGAGGAGACAAAGGATCCCTTGTATTTGAATCCCTTCATGAATTTTGGAGCTTTTATTAATTCTCTTACTGTTAAAGTACTAAATTAGCACTAGCTGCAGTACCAATTTCAGGTGGAAGAGGAGGCAAATCGTGGCCAAGGAAATGAAATTCACCCGGCTTATCAGATGGTTCGCCCTGATAACGTTCCAGTAAGTGATAGTGACTTTCAACTCTGCATAAGTAAACTGCCTTGTAACCTTCATTCCGAATAGTAGCATATTGTTTATCTAGGCTAATTTGTTGGTGTTGCCACCGAATTTCAGGTAAAAGAGGAGACAAAGGATGGCCAAGGAAATGAATTTCACCCGGCTTATCAAATGGTGCAGCCTAATAACATTCCAGTGAGTGACTGACTTTCAACACTATATAAACTGCCTTTTGAAACCTTCATTCCAAATAGCAAGTAGCCTATTGTTTATCGTACGCTAATATGTAGCTGTTGTTTCTTTAAGATAGCCCTTCTGTCACAAAAGATTTTTCAACAGTTTAGAGAAACACTACCTAATTTGTTGATGTTGTTTATGTAGGATTCTTTCATCAGTCTCCAAGGAATTCCCGCGCAACTCATGCTCCCATCTTTGTTTAATTCATCTGCTGAAGCTGAGTTTTCCATTAATGGAACGACACCCCACAAAGAGGAGAGACTTTAAAGTGCGAGTATATTAATATCTGTTTCCTTGGTTACCATTTTCCTTGATTGGTGTTTATCCTTATCAATTGGCCATCTTGAGACCTGTTTACTTAATTGTTGGAAGGAAAATAAAAGTGTGTTTTAAGACTTACTGCTGGAATGCTAAAGTGCATGTGTGTTTTTATTAAGTAGTGTAAGGCTGTAAGCCTTGCTTTCAATGGAGATCTGAATTAGGTCTTTTCGGTGTTCTTGTTGAAACACATGTGCATACTCGTTGCTCCTAAGAATTGATCCAAAGCTCGAGTATGGTTCCATTTTCTTTTCTGCCATGACAAATCAATTGACTTAAAACTTCCCGCAGTCTCCAACCCATCTGGTGAGATAATTTGCCCTATGTAGCACTTTTAACTTGTCTAGAAAAATGCAAACCGGACTTTCAGAGTGGTTCGTAGAGGTTTATCTGACTAGTGAGACTCAGATAATTGGGTCTATTCAAAATAAGTGGAATACATTGACAGTGCTTTAAACTTAACAAATTTTTTCATGTAGATGCATTATTTGAGTCTGACTATTGAACACCCAACATTTTTTCCCAGAGTTGATATAGAGGAATAAGGAAGACCCTACTGTATAATGATAGTCATTAGTACTTTGAGATATTTGAACTAGTGACTATATTGTTATATTGTAACACATTGATCTTGCCACTTGATGTAACCTGGAGTGTAAAAACATTGATAGGAACAGAATATAAACAAAAATATGATTGAACTTGTAGAATTAGAGGGCAGATTCTTTGTTCTTAATAAATCTGCATTTCGGGTGGCCGGAGAATTTGGCAATGACGAATGACCCGTACTTTATATATTTCCCTCGGTCCTTTTCTTCTCTCGTTTAAGATTTTGGCTTTACTCATTTAAAAAATCATTTGATAGCATTAATCATAAAGGATATATGATTAGATTACTCTTACCTCTTCTTTAAATGAGCAATTAATGATCATATGCCTTCTTCTAGTACTATTAAGATTGAGTTTAAAAAAAAAAAAAACAGAAGAGATAGTTAATGCTTTTTCGATTTTTGAAAGTGACAAATATTTTGGACCAAATCTCTTTTTTATCAAAATGAAATATAAAAAGGATTGGAAGATGTATTTGTTAGCCGAAAAATTATACATGAGGGCTTTGCCTTCTTGTTCCTAGATAGCTAAAAAGGACATGCCCGTCCTACTAATTAGATTTGTATTTCTATGACTTCTCCTTCTATAAAAAGAAGAAAAGAAATTCTATGGTACCATATGATGAAAGTAGTATTTTTTTAGTGTTTCACCATGAAGTAGTATACTATTCTCATCTCGGTCCATTTTAATGATGCTTCTTGGCAGTTCTTGATTGGACTATATTATAAACTTCCTTCCCATTTTGAAAGTTCATCCTGCTGGTTCATTAATTTACCTCCAAAATAGAAACATTTCAATTTTATATTTTGGCCGGTTCCTTGATGGAGAGTACCTTATAGTATAATAGTAAATAAATGAAAAATTTACCCCACATGTCTACCTTGATAGTTAAATTACAAAAAATACCAATATTTTTACAATATTTACAAAATATAGCAATGATTTTCAATATTTACCTTACATACCATTTTTTCATTTCCATTTTCCCAACCATAAAACCCTAATTTCTTCACCTCTCTTCTTCTCCCCTCCTCTACCATCCACCCACCCCCGCCACCGTCCCTTCCCTCTCGCCTGCGAACAAATCCGGCCATGTTATTGCTGTTGTTGTTGCTCCGTCAACTCCTCTCCGGCGCTGTTGCCGCCGCAGTGCTTTGCACTGCTCCTCTTGTACATTTTGTATGTTTCACTTTGTAGACCTAAAACAACAAAAAAAAAAAAAAATTACAAATTCGGCTACCTGCTGCTGGTGACTGGCGGCTCACTTTGTAGACCTAAAACAACAAAAAAAAAAAAAAAAAAAAAAAAAAAGAAATTACAAATTCGGCTACCTGCTGCTGGTGACTGGCGGCAACACAACAGTATAGCAGTGGACAAGGGAGAGGGGGTAAAACCCTAATTTGTATGATTTAAATGGGTTTTGTATATAATATGTAAAAAAAAAAATTGTTATTTTTTATAAAGTGGTATAGTGTTGGTATATTTTGTAATTTTAGTGTTAAAGTCGTATATATTTATAGTTCTCTCTAAATAAATTAGGACGAACATTAAGGCGTAATGGTGTGAATAACGTGTAGGAATAATTGATCCAATTTCCGGATGCTTATATATCTCAGTATGTTGTTAAATTTTATTCGATGTAAATATGGCCGCATATACATCATCAAAATGGATATTCCAACTAGAAGCTCCCCCCTGCCCCCCCCCCCCCCCCCCCGGGCCTCACTTTAAGACTCAAAACGGAACAATGAGAACTTCAGAATATTGCACGACAGGTCTCAAAAAGGAGCTTTGGGCTTTGTTTTAAGAGAAAGAATTTTGCTTTGTATTTAGGTCAAACCAATAATAACATGACATATGTCTTTTGTGTACACTTTAGTACTTAATCATAGTTATTTGTATGTAATTTCACGTTAATTTTACTAGTGCTACCTAACAAAAACAATTTGGTTTTACTCCAAGCTCTACCCTAGTTTCTTAATCAACCAAATGATGAACGATAGCAACTAAGCTAAAAGGCTGTTGAGTCGGAGCAAAGATGCCCAAAATCTAACTAAATTTTATGCTTCTCAAATATTCTTAAATCCTTCATAAAGTTAAATTCCCAATTTGATGGCATTTGAAATCCATATAAATATTCTTCGGTGCGTAAGCCATGACGCTTAGATTTCGTTTTGATCTGTTTAAGAAACATTGTGTGTTTTAATTCATTTAGAACAAAAAAAAGGTTATTTCAAAATCGAAATTATACATGCAAAAGGGTATTAACTATACGTAATGTTCTTAGCCATCCAAAAGAAGTTTGTAACAATTGTTGGACTACAATAATATACTCGTCGCCTTAAAATAATGAGTTGGATGTTCGGATTATTTAGAAGTACTTTAACATATCAAAATTTTGAGTGCTCATATTATTTTTGAAAGTCATTCGATATCAGAGGCCATATTCAGATTGACACAAAAAAAAAATTATTTACGTTCCAGTTGTCAAAAAATGATTTAAATATGCTTTTCAGTTGTAATACTCAAGAATCATGAGATGTTTTTGCCTACTATTCCTTCCACTCTACAAATGATGTCATAGTTTGATTTGGAGCGATATTTAAGAAAAAAAAAATAACTTCTGAAACTTATGGTCTTAAATAACCAATAGAATTTTGAATGCCATAAATCATATCATCAACAATAAAGTACGAAGTTTAAAATTAAATTATTTTTAAATTTAATTATATTTTTTTGAAACAAATTAATAAATAAATAAATTACTCCATCTTTTTAAACAGAAGGAATATGTATATAATCCTTTTGACACACACATACTCCACGAATGTCTCACGGCTTCAAAGGAAGCTTGGTACAATTAAGGGTGTCAGCGATCCGGTTTGCACCGGACCGCTGGCGCCATTCCCCCAACGACCCACCACACCCCCCTTTGGACCGATCAGACCGGAATTAAATGGATCGGAACCGGTCCGGACCAAATTGAAACCGGATCCGTGCCGAACCGGAAAAATTTAAAAAAAAAAGAGGTAATTTTACACTATATGCCCATGAAATTTAAAATATTTACAAGTCATACCCATTAAAAATTACATTACCCATGAATGAAATTAAAAGTGTTTACCCAACCTAACCATCTGTTACTGTAAACCTTTGTTATACCTTATGGGTGTATACTTTTAAGGTATACTGCATAAATAATAGTATACAAGTCTAGATATACATGTATACCTTTAAGGTATACTGCATAAATAATAACATATAAGTCTAGATGGGTAGGATATGTAAACAGTTTATGGATAGGGCTTGTAAATATAAAACTTATGGGTAGGGGTGGGTAAATATTTTGATTCTGATGGGTATTTTCGTAAACCTCCCGAGCTGTTGGGCTTGGGAATATAGCCATTGGCAACAGCTCCTTTAACCAACAGCCGTTGGCCAACGGTAAAAAATGGCTCTTTTTCATTCCCCTACCCCCAGACGTCCCCATACCCCGCAACTTATTTTTTTTATAATTACCACAATTTTTCACCAATTTATTCACAATTTCTCTAATATTCTCTCTAAATCTCTCTCAAACTCTCTTATATTCTACAAAGGCTATTTGCTAAATTATTCAAAATTGTTCTCGCAAAAAGAGTTTAAGTTCTAAATTGCATTACAAAAATTATTTGGAGTAGAGTTAAAAATTATTCGGTGCGGTTCCGATCAAATTTCAACTTTCACTTCTAAATTCTAACACGACATCAAGTAAACTCGTTCTTACTTCTTATTATCTATTTTAATTTTTTTACAATATTATTTTTAGCATATAGCCATATTTTAGTAATTTAGTAGTTTGCTTTACTTATAAGTTATAATGTCTGGAGTGTGGAGAGTACTTACTGGGCGTACGCGTAGCGGTAGTAGATCACGTGCTAACCGAGAGGAGGATGATAGACTTGGTTGTGCTCTGGATAAAAGACCAATTGGTAGTTCTAGTGCTCTTGCTCATCTAGATGATTTTACTCAGGAAGATGACTCACAATTTTATCATGATTTAGATTTTGATTAACCACTAGATAATGATATGTTAGAGACACAATATCAAGATAACACCGAAGGGGTTAATATAGATGATAAAACACCTACTAGTCAATTTCATGGTGAACCTGAAAAAACTAAATCTGAATTACCACCTATGCCTCCTAGTAGAGAACCAGTCAAATGAGCGGATAGATCTGACGTGTGGAAATCTATAACTAAAAATATTCCGGTAGAGCGGTAAATGTAATCTTTGTAAAAAAAAATTAGAATTTTAAAACTGGTAAGCATCATGGTAGGACAGGGAAGTTGAGAACACACTTAGAAAACCACCATAAGGAAGAATAGGAAATGAGGTTGGGTGGCATTCATGTAGGGAACAGAATGGCTCCATCTCAAGGTAGTGGAGTTCAACAGGAAATCATTCCAGTGACGGGGAACTTATGCATTATGATAAGAAGAAAGATAGGGAACAAATGACAAAAATGATTGCGATAGAGTGTTTACCTTTTACATTTGTTTCTTGTATTGGTTTTGTTCGTTATATTCGAACCGTATATAATCCATCTTTTCAAGGTTTTTCAAAAACTACGGTTAGAAGTAATATAAAATTTAAAAATGAATATAGACAATATTTACGATTTATATTTTTTTACTTTGATTGTAGAGTTTGTATTACTACTGATTTAGGTCGTGGTATTAGTGGGTATGATTATTTAACACTTACTTGCCATTGGATAGATCCTAACTGGGTAATGCAAAAATAAATTTTAGCATATAGTGTTGTTGATGAACCACATACAGGAACATTTATTACGAAAGAAATAAATGATATTTGTAAACCGTATTTTATCAATGACAAAATTTTAAGTATAACTGTTGATAATACTTCAAACAATGATTATGCTATTAGGCAGTTAAAACCAAAGTTGAACCCCCTTTTGAAAAATTGTTTCATGTTAGATGTGTATGTCATATATATAATTTAGTTGTACAATATGGCCTTAAGTTATTTGATCCTACTATTATGAAGGCCAGACGCGTAATTAGTTATATTTTTAAATCTAAAAAATCGGATAGATGGAGGGACTTTAAGGCAGAGTGTATAAAAGAAGGTTTGGAACCTAGAAGAGTTTCTAAGGAAATTTCAACTAGGTGGAACACTGTATATGATTCTTTGTCTGTAGCTTACAATTTATGAATGGCTATAACTAGCATGTTTAATGGTAAAGTGACTGTAGAGTATCACCTTGATAAAACTGATTGGAGCCTTGTTTTGTGTCTTCTTTGCTTTTTAGAAAAGTTTTTTCTTGCTACTAAAGAATTTTTCGGTCAATATTATCCTACAGTTACTACCATATTGTATTTTATAGCTGGAATAGCAGAATTACTTAACGAATATAAAGTAGTTCCTGGTTATGAACAAGCCGTTGCTTCTATGATTGAAAAATTTTAAAAATATTTTTTTCCTATTCCACCACTTTATTATATTGCTTATGTATTACATCCCTGTTTTAAATGGTTTAATACTAAAATGCTTATTCGAGAAATTTATCGGAGTTTGGAAATTACTGATGATGAAACACCAAGTGTAGAACAAGCTTGTGCGCAAGTATTTTCAGATTGCCAATAGATTTATGAAAGATATAGGAGAGCAGCTGATAATGTTGTTCCAAGTGTTCCAAGTAGAGCTGGTTCAAGTTCAACGCAGGTGAGTAAAAGAGCTGCAACCGGATTGGGAAGTTTTTCAAGCCTTAATAAAAAACTTTCGAGCAGGCAATCGAGTAGCGGAGAGTTCAACGAGCTTGATGTTTATTTACTTCATGGTTGCAAGGAAATTGAGGATTTTGGAAGTGATCAACTACTGCAATTTTGGAAGGATCAACAAGTACAATTTCCAGTTTTATCAAAAATGGCGCGGGATATTCTAACAATTCAAGCATCATCAGTTGATTCAGAAAGCGCGTTTAGCCAAGGAAGATTACAAATTGGAGATCATAGACATTCATTGAAGGAAGAAATAATAGAGACATTCACTGGGGGAATATATCTGCATTGAATTGAGTCGTTGATGAAGGCATGAAGCACTTGAGAAATTTCTATGATTTATGTATTTTTCTAGTTTCTAATTTCTAGTTTCCACTTTCCATTTTCTAGTTTGTCACTTTAATTATGTATTTCCAACTTAATATATTTTCGTATTGTTCAATAAAATATTTTTGTGTTATTATTTTTATCTACAATAATTTTTTAATCTATTTCAAAAAAACAAAAAAATTAAACCGAACCGAACCGGTACCGGACAGGGTAGAACCGGTACCAGACCGTTTCATACTTGCTGATACCGGTTCCGACACGACAGCGTTCAATTGCACCGGTGGACCGGACCGACAAACCGGCGGTCAATTTTTTTATTAAGCCGGACCTGTCCGGAACCGGCAAGGCGCGCCGGAACAGGACCGGATCGGGCCGGTAGACACCCTTAGGCCTCATTTTTTTGCACTTAATGGAGGTCTGGATCGGGATGGTTCAGACCCAGATCATTAAGCGCGTTTATTTTTATTAAGATTTAACCACTTAATGACTCTTAATAGATCTGTATGATTAAGATTTTAAGTAAAGTCTTAATACCATTAAGAGATTCATCACCCCTCCATATATTACACAACTAACTATCACTGCACTACCTCAATCGATGACCACCGCCACCAACACCGCTGCCAACCACTACCACTATTGTCTACCACCACTAGCCACCACCAGCCACCACTAGACATCAACAACAACCACTAACCACCTCTACCATCATAACCTATTGCTACAACCACCAACCACTAACTATCACTACCACACCAATCACCTCAACCATCACAGCCACCATTATCTCTATCAACCACCACCACTACCTATCACTCCTGTTATCATTGTCATTAGCATAATGATCACCACCACCACCGCCAACCAATACTAACCACCTCCACAAACACAACTATCTTCACTACCTACCTTCACTACCAAGCACCACCACCACCACTACCTACCACCGCAAGTACGCTAGTCACTACCACCAACCACATCTACCATCAAACCACCACATCACACAACCACCACCAACACTGCAACTGCTAACAATCACTACTACCAGACACCACCGTCATGCCACCACAAACCACCACCTTGCAATTTAATATCTCGTGGATATAATAGTTAAACTATTTTATAGTCTGTATAAACTTTAATAAAGAATAAATATAAATTATAAATATTCAGATTTCGAAAAAATAAATGGTCTTAATCAATAAGTGTTCAGAATTTAATACCACATCTTACTATTCATATCTGTATTCAGATTCAGATCTTTTAATCTTAATAAAAATAAATGGCCCCTTATTACCAACAATTTCATATAGGAGTATATAGTACTCCCTCCGTTCCAATTTATGTGGCAGCATTTCCTTATTCGTCTGTTCCAAAAAGAATGGCAGCATTCTAAATTTGGTAACAATTTAACTTCAAAATTACAGTTTTGCCATTACTGGAATGATTTACAACCACACAAACATCTTTGCTTTATTTTACACCACAAGTTTCAAAAGTTTCCTTTATTTCTTAGTTCTATCCTTTGTGTCGAGTCAAACTATGACACATAAAATGGAATGGAGGGACTAGTAATTTATGCACTTAGCTAACAGATTCTAACACGGTTAGAACTTAGAAGGGAGGGAAAAGTAGAAGCATCATCAGCAAAAGGCTGCAACTCCCAAAAGGGAAAGTCCAAGAATGGTACCAACTCTAGTCCATCACTTATCGATCAGACACAAAAGAGATGCACATATATAGCTCTTTCCTCTTCTGGCTACTTGCTTTGATTCCATTTTTTGTTATCCCTGCCTGACACTTGTCGCCTTTGACCCTTCCATCAATAATGCTAATCTTTTTTCCATTTATGGGCCCTTTACCTTTCCATGCTCGCCTAAGGATGGTACATTTTATTCAATATGCAGTGCACATGATAAAAAAGTTAAACTGTGAAGCCACTACTTTAAGAATCAAACTACTCCCTCAAATTTCATAAAGGATAATATGATTTAAATTTTGATCAGAGTCAATTTTTTTTTTACCGCAATATTTTTATTTATTTTAAATATTTGAATTATTAATTATAGTGATTTGTAGTACTTTTTTATATAGTTTCTAAATATATAAATATTATTTCAAAAAAGTTAAAGATTTTATGTCCAAATTCATGATTACAAAAAAATTTTGACACTTGATACCCGAATCATGTGTCATCCTTTGTGGAACAGACAAAATAATACTATACCGTTCTCGTTGCGTCATGTACGAGATTATAAAATTAAGAATTTAAGTATTAATTGTATAAAGATATTTATAGTTCAGTTTAATTTGGGATAGTAGTAGGCTAAATACTATTTAATGGTCCATACTTTCCATATTATAAGGAATAATTGGATTTAGATTGAAGCTTAAGAAAAAAAATGGGGCGGTTTACGAAAATATCTATCAAAATTAAAATATTTACCTATTCCTACCCATAAGTTTCATATTTACCAGCTCTACCCATAAACTATTTACATGCTCTACCCATCTAGACTTGTATATCATAATTTATGCAGTCCATATGGTATAACAAAAGGTATACAGTAATAAACGGGTAGGTTGGGTAGACACTTTTAATTTCATGGGTAGTGTTATTTTTAATGGGTATGGTAATTAAAGACTTTGGATTTCCAGGGTACATACTGTAAAAAAGCAAAAAAAAAAAAAAAAAAAAGAAGAAAAAAAAAGAAAAAAAAAGAGAGAACTCTTGAAATTTGCGGTTTAAAATAAGCCATAAATATTTTTGTGGTACGGTTATAAATCTTCTCACTAAAGTTAAAGTTGTAAGTTTAAAATTAATTTGTTTTAAAATCTAAAATTATATAATTTTTTTTTGAACAAACTAATAAAAATTATCCAGTCATTTTGAAACGGAAGGAGTGAGTAAGTAGGTTTTAGTGCTTATCATAAAGAGTCATTTCATTTGTAATAGCCTCAGAAGTGTAGAAAATTCGTTCAGTGTGTTGGAGTTCATGTAATCTTCTGGTCAATGCTTGTAAAACCTTTTACAGGATATGTACCACCTTACCCCTCCCCATCTAAGCAAATTAATAGTCAGCAGATACATATCGATTAGCAATGATTTTCTTAAGATCAAACTGTTTTTGAAGTGTTCAAGGAAGTACACACTATTACGTTTATAAAGAATAACTGAAAAGAGTGCACATAACATACATGCAATTAAATGGGAAACTCCATCTGCAATTATACGTGAGCTGACTCTATATAGTTAGTACACAACGGAGAGGCTGAGGCGGATCTAAGATTTTAAAGGTATGAATTCACTACTGTTAGGAGCAGAGTTACAACATTTCAAAAACAGTCGGCGAACAACTATCGTCGAATAATTTATTGTTTATATTGGTTAATTATCATTTTATATGATGAGATAGTAAGTAAAAAAAGTATTAAAGGACATTTAAATGAGGATTGACTCATATTTTTATGTGTAAGTGAACCACCTCTTGATCACATGAACCATTTAAAATTTTATAGCATGACTTTCCAAATATTATATTAGACATTTTTTATAAAATATGCACATAATATATCTAATTTTGTGGAGGGAATATAGGTTCCGTGAACCGCAAAATATGGGAAGATCCGCAGAGGACTATTTCATAAAAGCAAGAGGACCTATGCTTTTGGGGTGAAAACAGGTAGAATAAGAGTCCAGATAAAAACTAATAAAACTGGAATATGATAGAGATGGATCAGAATAATCAGATGGGACTGTTGAATAGACAAATCTGGTGGGAGGATAAAGAATTGTTGATAAGAAATTAGTGATGGGGATTCACTTTCTTCTCCATGTTTCTTGGCCACTTGCCATGCCTGTCTCATGCCTAGCTAATCCTTAACCCAATACAATATCTCGCCCTAACAGTTCTCATTTTTGTTTTGCCTTCCGAAATTGTACGCATATTTTGAGACATTGCTAATCATTAATGCTTACTCATTTAAGGTATTGTGCTGCAACGTGTTATGGAAACTATCAAACTCTCAAGAATTAATTAAGCAGACTGTTTGGATTATGCCTCCATTCCTAATAGAAATAGGCTCCATATATAAGTTCTCACGCAGTCACGCTACTCAATTTAAACTTTATCTCATGTGAATATTATTTTACATATAGTAAAACAAATGCTCCATGCACTCCAATTTAATTAAAAGACGTAGTTTTACTAACCAAGAGTTTTTAAGAAGAGAAGATATTTGAATTTTGTGGTCTTAAAATTATGATTACATTAGTGTGACTATGAGAGTTTCTCATATAGGTACTAAATGAAAATGTTTAATATGTTTACAAATACTAGAGATGTCACTTTTTTAACAAATTAATAAAAAAATAATATCACATCAAATGGAACACACAGGGAGTACAAATGTACAATAATTGACTAGTTTCCGTCCCACAATTTATTTGCAACACTTTATTAAAATATCTTGTTTTGTTACATCTCCAATGGAATTTTATTTTTATTGAGTGCACATTGCTCGCAGGGGTAGAGCATGTTAACATTGGCTACAGAAAATATATGGTTTCACACCTTAATTTCACCTCTTGGATGCGTAGATATTAACAGTTGTGACAGCTTCTTAATACAAAGAAGTCTTGATTCCTTTGGCACCTAAAAACTCCGACTGATGGTTCTTATTCTAAACCTCTAATTAATTCACTAAAGACAAAGGCTTTACGTGACAGATGCATATTGTATACTCCTTCTAAGTTCTAACCCCACAGGCTTAAAAGTATTTGACTGATTGGAGCTAATGGCCACTTTTAAGTGGACTCCAATTGTTTAGCTCCTAAAAGAAAATACACTACTACTGGAATCCTGAAAAGGGTGAGAGCTTTTTAAACTTACAAGCTATTATGATTTGATCTGATTTGGAAGACGAAAGTTTAACTACTATACATTGTTAGTGTGAAGTTTTATATTATTAGATCACTCATAAACAAAACAGGTAATGTTATACAACATACATTCCAATTCACATGAACATGCTTTTTAACCGTTCAATTTTTTTTTTTTTTAAAAAAAACATTGCATTTTTAAATTTGAAAACAATTCAATTTAAAATTTTGCTTTACCCCAAATGAGAATTTCTTATAGTCACACAAATATGATGACATATTTAAGACAACAAGTTTCAAAATTTTTATAGCAACATAAACGTTATACTCACATGTTTAACACCATAATTTTCGAAAGTCTTTATTTTTTAAATAGATTTATATAAATTGAAACGGATGGAGTAGCAAACATGCAATGGTAACATATTAATGGACTACAATGGTAAAATTGCAATGTAAAATATTTATGTCATCCGTGCAGTGACGGATGTAGAGTGAAGCCTAGGGGTTCGGCGGAACGTAGTAGGTTTTGTATAGATAGTGTATTTGTGTTAAAAAAATTATTAAATATATGCAAAAATCAAGTCGAGAATCTAGTTACTTGCACTTGAGATTATTATCCCAAAATTTAGAACCCATAAGGTCAAATCCTGGATCCGCATCTGCATCATGTAGATAATTAAGATCTATAAAAAGAAAACAGCGTGTTTTACTAGTTATACCTGTCTCTTGTATAAATAGAGGTGCTGGGAAACCCTCAAACCATCTAAGCTTAGCTCAATTCTTATATAGCTATAAACCCCCTGAGCCTCCCCTTCCTATGAAAAAAACCTCCAATCTAAATTCCCTACAAAAATAAAAAGGAAAATACTTGTCTCTCTATACTTCCTAGTTCCTTAGTATATAGGGTGAGGAGTAGAGCTAATTAAGGAGATGCTCTCATTCTCACGAACCCATTGTTGGATCCGCCACTGCACATGCTATATTACATATCTTTAGGCTATTATGGCAGCCATCTTGCTAAATTATGGATCAACGGAGTATAATGCAAGCTTCTTGTAAGTGGAACTATATATGTCAAAAAGAGGAGAGGAGGCATAATTGGGAGATGTTGACAGAAGATAGAGAGCACAGATGATTAGATGTTTAATTGGAAGCTATCTGCATCTCACTCCTTTGTGCTCTCTATTCTTCTGCCATCATCCTCAGCCCCTCCCTAATTACGTATTTTTATTGTTTAAATTTTAATGCGTTTATGTTGATTGCATATTTTCTCTTGTTACATGAGTTCAAAATAATTAATGAGACTTATGTTAATTGTTGCTTAAGCGTGACTTAACTGCCCATGAATTAGAACCTTAGCTTCTTCTTAACCTTCTTCCGAGCAAAAATTGGATATTTAAGTGCAAATTAGAAGACCCTTAAATGATTGTTGTTGTCTCTTTGGCGTAGGATATCACTTTACTATATGTACCAAAGTTGATGGGGGAATTTATACCCTAAAAACAACATCTTTTGTATCGTGCATCAATTCTTCTCGTATTCTTAATTTTTTGCATCTGATTTATCGATTAAGTGTCTTTTTAGTACTTCCATCTCCAAACTTTCCAGTAAAAGCTTCATTATATTATCTAATGATTTCTCACTTGATTGGTTGGGCATAACCATGTACTAAAATTTTCCTGACATTTCTTCTTCAAATTAAAGCACTATCATGCTTCCGTTATGCTATTTTTGTGGTGATTTGTGACCTTATCAAGCAGGACAAAGAGCAAAATCATTAGTCTTGTATAGTGTCTGCGTTTGTCATGAACTGTTCATTATTAATGGTAGGGTGTTCACAAATTCTCTTCCTATTGTTTTTCTTTTTTCATTTTTCCCAATATGTGCTAATTACACCCTCTTATTGATCAAGAGACAGCACCGATCAAGCATCGACAACCCTAACTAGAATTGATTTTCTCCGATGTATTGGACTGTTGATTAGTTTAATTGGAAATATCCTATTTATATTATGAAAATTACTAAGTAATTCATGCTAGCATAAAATATTTTGAACATGTTGACCTTTGCTCACAATCATTGGTTTCCCATTTTGTGGCTTAAAAATTAGAAGTGAAAAGTTATCACTGTAAACGTTTCGAGCACCCTAAGACAACAATCCTTGTAGTTTTCCATTTTAGCAGTAGTAAACTTGTGTACTTAACAAACAATCATGCGGATTTGTGAAGGAGCAAAATTACAAGCATTCTCACCTTCACATTTTCCTCCAGAGCAAATTATATTTTAAACCAAAACATCACCCATGGACTGTGAGAGAATTAAAGTAGTTGTTACATGCCATTGCTTTTGCTGTTGGCAAAATGCATAAAAATCAATAGCAATCTGGCTCTAGTATGCTAACTCATCAATAAATTCAAAGTAGAGATGAAGGTGTTGAGGCAAACTATACTTAAAGGAGTGGATTGGTTACCACTTCCTAATAGCCCACTGCTTATTATTATTATTATTATTTTAAATATGTTTTTTGAAACTTTGAGCTCTTAAACAAGGAATTCTCACATAACTATACAAACTAACATTTTACTTTACATAAAAATAGCAACATTATATCATTTTCAAAATATAGTAATATTTTTTTAATAACATAAAAGTTAGGAAAGAACCCTAGATCCTTCTCCTACACTAACCTACCACCCCATAGCTGCGGCCCCATAGTTTCCACCATAAGGCAGCCATTGTTTATTTTTTATTTTTTGGAATTGTTTGAATGTGTTGTGTATTTTCATTGTGTGGATAATGGTGCACTATAGATACAATGAAAATACAGTAGAACAATCTTGGGAACTACAATACCATCCATTAATCTATTGTTGTAAGTGAATCTATTCTGCATTCTTCATTGTACTGAATCAAGATATGAATGCTTTCTATGGCTGAAGTTTTAGTTTAGAGACAGATATTGCCCAAATAAGAATTTGTTAGGACGAAGATTGTTTAAAGAAAAAAAATTGATAGTAACAGACCTGTATGTATGTTTGAATTTCTTTCTTTTCGTTACTGCAAATTTGTAGATCATACACAATGTTTTTAATCTATATCTGTATATCAAAAACAGAATTGTAATGTTATTAGGACTGTATTTTTCACGCCTAAATTTAGGTATTTGGCGCCTAAAATCTTGTTGTTACCTTCTTTATCTTAGGCATAAAGTTCAGCCCACAGGGATTGAACATCAGCTCACAAGGTTTGGACTTCAGCCCACAAAAATTGAAGTTCCAAAAAGTGGTCTCTCATGTGAAACCACAAAAAAAAGTGACCTCAAACCCAAGACCACTGGTAAAAGTGACTATTCGTGCACTTTGCCCTTTTATTTTACCGGCTTATTTGCAAAAATATGACACGGGAAGCAATGGTTTGACTTTTTGCTCGCGCTAACAGATGGTTTGCAAAAATGCCCCGTTAAGGTTTAATAAAAAAATCCGGACGAAAATACCCCTGTCAAGTTTTTAGGTCGTGGCCAAGATTACCTTTATATTTCTCTGCTTTTCAACACTTATCCCTTCAAGTATTGGCAAAAGGTAATACTTGCCGCACTTGGCCATAAGTCTTGGTAAAAGGCAAGACTTGCTTTTGACCCCTGCTCGATTTGCCAACACTTGAACGACAAGTGTTGGCAAAAGGCAACACTTGTCGCACTTCGTCGTAAGTCTTGACAATTGTCAACACTTGCCCCTTCCAGTCTTCCCTGCATTCTCGCCATATAACTTGAAGTATTGGCAAAACAACACTTGCCCTTGAAGTATAGCCAATTGTCAAGACTTACAAAATTTTTGCCTTGAAGTCTTGGCTCCGGACTAAATAAGGGCATTTTGCTAAAATATTCCTCAGCACGGCAATTTTGGGGAAATTTTGATCACTAGCCATTTTTGGACGCGCTCAATGGGGACTATCCACCGTTTCAAAATTCATTGAAGAATAGCCAAAAATTCGCGCGCACACTTAAGCTCCATTAGCGTTGGAAAAACACCCCAGACTAGCCCCATAACAAAAAACTGGGGCTTTGAACAAGTTTTGTTCAAAGCCCAAGTATTTTGTTATGGGACTTTATATATAAAGCTGAGTCCCATAACAAAATGCTGGGGCTTTGAACAGTTTTGTTCACAGCCCCAGCATTTTGTTATGGGTTATGAGACTTTATATATAAAGCTTCAGTCCCATAATAATGCTGGGGCTTTGAACAAGTTTTGTTCACAGCCCCAGCATTTTGTTATGGGACTGAAGCTTTATACATAGTCCCATAACAAAATGCTGGGGCCTTGAACAAAACTTGTTCAAAACCCCAGTATTTATACTGGGGTTAGTTTACTGAAGCTTCCCCAGTACAAATACTGGGGCCTTGAACAAATTTTGTTCAAAGTCCCAGTATTTATACTGAGATTTGTCCGGAGGTGGCTATTTCTCAGCGAATTTGTTTTTGACGGCTACAAATCAATTAACGCGCGCCAAACAGGCCCCTACACTAAATTTTTACGCAATTTTGCAAAACCATTCCTTATGGAGAGCATGCAGTGAAATTTTTGTATTTTACTTTTACTCTTCTCACTATAACTAAAAAAATACACTCCCTCCCTTCTATATTATACGTCGTAGTTCAGAGTACGAAGGCCAAAGTTCTTAATTTTTATCATGAATTTCTTACAATAAAATTTATTTTTAAAAATTAGTATATAAAAATTACTATAAGTCAAAATAAGTTAATAATTCATCAAAAGTGTTAAAGAAAAACTCGGTCATAGAAAATTTAGCTTAAATCTCTGAATAATATAAGTTAATAACTATGACATTTTTTCTGAAATGTGGATGCATAAGAGACTGTTCAATTTTTAAATCTTTCCACTTCAGAAAAAGTGTCACGCTTAATCAAAATTCCCAAAAAAGAGAACGTCGTATCTGACAAAGAAATTTCACTTAAGGAATTATATGTACAAAGCAAATGCAAATTCCCAAACTTGAGAACTTGATGGCGTCCTCATCCACAGATATTTTTGCTATCTTTATCACAAACCTAATCTTCATATTTATGGAGTCTGACTTTTGTATCACGCTGAAGTGAACACGTTTCAACTCTCAACTAACTACTTTTACATTCCCATTTCTCCTGTTGAAACTACTAGTCCATTACGTGACTCGTAGCTTCCCCACAAAACCATCCTTTGTTTCCTTTCTATTTAAACTCCTTACCTTTTTTTCTCACCACCTTTGTTTCATTGCCTACATATTTTCCTAACACTATTACTAGACACTATTATGGCATACCATCGTAGTCATTCCCCACCAAGACTACCAGGTCCACCACCACCACCACCACCCCCGGATAGTTTAGCACCGCCACCACCTCCACCACCTACAATTCTATATACCCCACCACCACCTTTTCCTCCACCACCTATGATCAACGAATATAATTTCGCTCCTCCTCCACCACCACCGCCATCTCCTGCACTACCTCCAGGTCCAGGATCAGCACCTGCTCCTCCAATAGTAATACCACCACCAGTTTATAATTTTACTCCTCCTCCACCACCTGGTCCATCTCCTCCAGTACCTCCAAGGCCTTATTATGATCCTTATGGTCCATCTCCACCTTCGAACCGCCCTATGCCACCACCATATTAGTCAGCACGGAGCTGCCTTTTTAAAGAAAAATTATTCTGTATTAGATGCATTAAGTTCGATGTTTTATAAGGGAAATACACCAGGCGGTGTGGCTCTTCCCCGAACCCTGAATGATCTGTATGATCATTGATGGCGGATGCTTTATGCACTAGCTCGCATATCCAGCTAATTATCCAGACTCTGGAGCAATACTTGTTGGGTAATATATTCTGAGCAACTTATTATGAGTGTCTTTGTACTGAGCTTTATTAGAGATCATATGACTAGTTACTACTACTTTGTTGTGTACAGGCTAGTTTTCTGTTGGTTATAAAAGGGTCTTATTTTACTTCTCCTGAATTCTGAATAACCCTCTTTTTTTCCTATTCAGTTGCTGAATTTAACGACAAACAAAGAGATTGCTTGCGTTTGGAAAATATTTGGTTGAAGTTTGACAACAAAAAGAATTTGGAAAAGAATATTTATGTTTTCTGCTTCTTAACTTTCTAAAACTGGTCAAAATTGTTCTTGAAAAGCGAATGAATGTAAGAATTATGGGAATACAAAATATTTTGTCCAATGTCTGCAATTTTATTAACTGCATTTTATAACAAAAGTACCTAATCCAGTGTAATTCTGAACATTATATTGATTTTTTTTTTAATTACATAAAATATAGTGACTCCCACAACTCTTTTAAGTATTACAAATGTTTGAAACAATAGTTGAAGAAACAAAAAGAAATATTTGACCTATTTCGAATGGGTACTGCATTTTCCACATAATGTCACTACTCACTACCATCAAGTTAAGTCTAAACTCTAAAGCATAGATGGAACAAGATAGGGCGGCCGTAGGAAGGATGGTAATGGCAATATCAATATGGTTACTTTATAGGTGAAAATAGAACTTAGTTACAAAGAAATTAGTAGCAATAATAAATGCCATGTTTGAATTTTGATACAAAGGGAGAGCTTTAAAAGAGAGTTAGAAGTCGCGCTTTCTCAATTTTGCTTTGCGAATCCTACCAACGGACCTCTCTTCATCAACCCATGTTAATGTAATTTACCTGTGCTCCTAAATTTGAGCAAGAATCAGCAAAATTTTGGTTACTATGATCTTTGCCGATGTAGGTAAACTGAAACTGCAGCAATGTTATTTTGGTTGTCACTTGGCCAATCAGCTATCACACTGATGAAAATTCTTTCCCTGGCAATTGATGCCTGTAATACAAACAAAAGGTCAGATATTTACCATCCTCAGTGATGCTATCTTGATAAATAAACTTTTGTTGAGCGAGTACCTGTTTTTGCCAATCTATGAGACATGTTATAAGGAAAAACAGAAGTGATTGCACAATTGATCCTGCATTTAGTCCAAGCCAAAGCCCCTTCCCTTTTAAATGGAGAAAAAACCCTGAAACTAATGCCACTGGGATTCCCACCAGATAATATGAACCAAGATTGACATAGGCTCCTAAATGTTGCCACCCGCTTCCTCTTGCAACACCTATAGTATAGGAGGGAGTATCGGTAAGGAATGCATCGTGCAAGTAAAAGACTACACAATTCCTATGCCAAACCCCCGCTCCCTCCAAACACAATAATTTTGCTTAACTTCTGTATGCAGTTTAACTATACTACTTAAGAGATAGTACATCAGCTATAAGAGTGGGCGATATATTTCAATCTAACTAATGATATCTATTCAACTTTCAACCATTGGCCAGCAACATCCGACCTATAAGTTACAAGCTAGCTAAAAAGAATGCTGTCCTTTTTGTGACAATGGACGAGCTGAAACAGTTAATGTGAGGCACATTCTGCAATCTTCACTAATTCATAAGGCATATAATAATTAGCAAGAATTGATCTAACTCACCAGAAAGTACAGCCTGAATGCAGTCTGTCCCAATCAAGAGGCAGAGAAGAGCAGTCATGTCTCTGAGATAATCCACAACTTCCTTCTCATTACTGAATGCATACCCCAGAACATGACAGGGGCAAAGGAGAAGAATACTTGCAATGATTGCCTCTGGCATTCCAAGAACAGTTACTGACACGACAGCCATTCTAGCTGCCTCAGGATTCCCAGCTCCTAATTCGTTGGAAACTCTAGTGCTACAAAAAGGAAAGAGTGTCTTCGTAAAGAATATATATGTTAAAAAATGTGCAAGTTAGTAGAGTATCTGAGCAAACCTTGCACCAGCACCAAAGGAATATGGAATGAAGTAATGAAGGGAAGCAACTAAGAGGCTGTCACAAAAAAAACAGCCACGGATCATTAGTGTATGCTTAAGTACAATACTAGCAAATGTAAGACTAGCGAAGTCTACCATATAGAAAGCACCGACGTCTCAAGTTGGGGTTTTGGCAAGAGACCACAAAGAAGTATCACTACCTCAAAAGTCCACCATTCAAGACTGTGATCATAACGATATTCTTTTGATTAGAATAGTGACTAAAGTATAAAACCACAATCGTTAAATTGTTGATTCAAGGAAAAGAAAGTTTACCAAACCATACTAGCTGAAGGGATAGCTAAACGGAAGAATCCTTTTGTGCTAGTCAGAACTTCTTTTGAGAAACAGAGACGAGTCCTTTTGCAAGATGAAGAGTATTTCACATATAAACAAAGCAGGATCACATTGAACCAATAAGACAGACCAATTGCAAATGCAGCTCCACCGCTTCCCAAGTTTAGCTTGAAAGCAGAGAGCTGCAACTGAGCTCAAAAGCATTGGAAGAATCAAGCTCTGAGTCTGCAAGTACCGCACCAATGCTTGTAGAATAGTGTAAGGAAATAAAGCAGCAATGAGCCAACTTGAATATTTTCCTGCTTCTTTGGATATAAGAGGGTCTTGACCTATGAGTATAAGAAGTTTGTCCACAAAAAGCCATAGGATAGATATTGGTACGCAAACCACAAGGAGAGATATAATGGCCCCATTCGTGTAGATTCCCAGTTTCCGGTATTCTTGAGCTCCACAAGCTTGCCCGCAGAGAGTCTCCAAAGAATAGACATCCCAAACTGCATTCAAGCATCAAAACTCATCGCCAAAAGATTTCAATGTAGAAACTACCAAAAAGGATGGTACATTCAGCTACATTAGTCCGTCTTATTGCGCACGAGTCTAATAGATTTATGCATGCTATTCTATCATCATGACCTGCTAATCGTTAGTGGGTAAAATCAGGCTCAGTTATCTGGTTATCCTTTCCCTACTCCTGGCTTGAAAGCAGATTTCTGGTTTTATGAGTTGGAGGAACAAGTCACATAGGACACAAGTAGCCTCTATCCTAATCCCAAGTTGAGATCTTCCAGGCTTTGTTATACATCAATTAGCGTTCCTGAATCTCCCTCTAAATTAAATAATCTAGGGGATTGATTGGTGATTAAGCAGCTTGAGCTAGAAGGTACTTTTCAGAAGCGAATAGAGATATCACTAGCCTCTCCATTACCTCTTTTTAAGCTGCCTTACTTGGATCTTAGTTAAGTACTCAAAATGCTATTTAATCTAAGACAAAGGAAGGAAAGAGGGACCAAGCAAAGTCATGAAATAAAACAAAGAGAAGAGGGAAGTTTACAAGGAGACTAAAGCCAGTAGCATTGGTGAGAGAAGTGGCAATAGCAGCACCAGAAAGGGAAAGCTCACTGAGATGCCCAATCATCATCATAGACACAATCCTCAAGAGGTGCTGTGAAACAGTTACCACTACCATGGGTATGGCTATATAGCTCACTTTCTTTAACTCTTCCATAAACACATCCCATGTTGCTGCCTTCTTCTCTTGTAACAGTGCTTCTTCCATCATGTTCATCTGATATTTACTTGGTAGTTAACTTTGTATTGTATCAGGCTTTAGGCTATATGTGTACTATTCCTCAACACCATTTAGCTAAATTGTTACTGTCTAATTAATAAAGTTTTCCAACAAAAATGATTAGCTCAACAGTTAATGGGACAGCAACAGGGATTAATCAATGGGAAAGAGAAGGGATGAAGACGGTGCAAATTAAACGCACAATTAATGTAACAGAAGTCTCATTACTACACTAATGAATACTGCAACATGCCTCGACTTAAGCTTACAAAATAGCCGCTTTTGTCATCACTATTTATGGAAAGTCTTAAAGTTTATGAGAATTAAAATCTTGGCCGACCAATTAGTTTGAAGTCGAAGTCTAAAGCCTTTTATCCTTTTCTTTTCTCTCACTCGTAGAGCAACATGACACCACCACTTTCTTTACTGAAGCTGCGAACTTTTGGATTGGTAATGATTTGTCTTAAACTTCGTTTCATAAAGATCATTACTGGAACATTTATGCTGGTGTTTCTGGTAAGAAACATTTCTTGCTTTTCCCCTTGCTAATTCATAGGATGTAGATTCGTGATCCTTCTGCCAAGTACCACCATTTCCCGGTTGAAAATGGCAATGTTTCTGTCAAACAGAAATACATAAAATTCAAGTTTGGTCACGTTGCATGTGTAACTATTATAACACATAGATCCCCCAGATTGACATGATTTTATGTTATATGCATTCTACATATCTTTTTTAATTATTCACAAAATACCTGTCATATTGGCATGACTTTGTACTTGTTCAATTTTATGTTTATATGCATTCTACAGATTTGGGGAAGGTACCCTTCAAATTTTCATTTTAAAAAAACACACTGGATCAAACATAACTAGTAGTACTAATTAAGTAATTTTGAGGTCCAATTATAATTATTAAAACTTTAGAGTAATATGAAAAATCAGAAAATTTTAAAATTTAAAGATCCCTCCCTTCCTAAATCTCATATTTTCAAATTTCAAATCTATCTTCCATCTTATTCTTTTCATTTCTCCTGTTCCTTGTTCCTTGTTCCTTTTTTCTTTCTCTTCCGCATTTTTCTTCTTTTTCCTTACTCCTCCTCCTCCTCTTCTTCTTCATCATCATCTTCTTCTCCTATCTTTTTCTTAGTTTGAATTTACAGTCATTGTCGTCTTCTTCTTCTCCTCCTTATTAATGTAAAGTATGTTTTTAGTTTGATCGTGAAGATCTGTGGAGAAAATTTGAGAAATAATAAATTTTTAACCATTGGAGAAAATTCTGACATCGATCCAACAAATTTTAAAATTGTTGCATTAATTCTAATTTGTTGCAGCAAATTTCCAAAGTTGTTACATTAAATTCAAAGTTGTTGTACAAGTTCTTATTTGTGCAACAACTTTTCAAAGTTGTTGCAACAATTTACTGTATTTGTTGCAACAACTTCTGTAATGGTTGCAACAAATTGCAACAATCATTAAAGTTGTTGAACAACTGTCGCAGTTGTTGCAACAACTGAATCTGCTGTTGTTTCTTGTTTGATTTTAGGAGGAGTTTTTGTAGTTGAGAAGGAGGAGAAGGTGAAGGGGGCGAAGAAAGAGGCGGAGATGGGTGAGGAGGAGGTGGGGATGGTGGAGGATAGAGAGAGATAGATGAGGCAGAGAAGTGGAGATGGAGGAGGTGGAGATGAAAAAGGAGGAGGAGGGTGGTAGAGGAAGAGGAGGGGGATGAGGGGGAAGGGGAGGTGAGGAGGCTATGTATAAATAAGAAAATATTGGGGTTTTAATATATTTTTTATTAGCACTAATCTTAAAAAAAACACCTATAGCTAATACTTAAAACTTGAGTCATCTATTCTACAATAGAAGACTCAAAAGGTACTAACAATAAAAAATCTCTTGTAACTGCATTTTTAGTATTTAAGTAGTAATTAGTAGGTGCATTAATTAAGTTCATGTTTTCTAAGAAGCATCCCGCTAGTGACTTTGTTCAATAAGAATAACACAATTCTCTTATTAATTTGTTCTTAAAAAGAATATCATATTTCTAACCTAAAAAACAGTTTAATTCCACGCTTTTTATTTTACCCTTAATGAGATGATTTATAGGCACGAGTATCTCTACATCATTTTAAACCACAAAACCTATTTAGTGTAATTCTGAACATCAATTTCTTTTTCAATTAAATAAAGATAGCCACAAATCTTAATCTTAAGTGTTAAAAATGTTTGAAACAATAGTTGTAGGGTGGGCCGCGCAATATGGTTGGCAATGGAAATATCAAAATGGTAACTTTTGAGTTGACAATATAACTTTGTTACGGAGAATTTATGACATGTAATTTATCTATCCTGAAGTTTGAGCAAAAATTTGGTTAAAATGATCTTTCCCAAGGTAAAGTGAAACTTCGGTATATATCTGAAAAACCTCCAGATGTTATTTTCGTGCTCGTTTCAGTCAGCTATCTAACTCTTTACTAGCTCTGCCATGAAATATTCTTTCCCTTGCAATTGATGCCTGTAATACAAACAAGAAAGTTAAATATTTACCACACAAGTCATCTTCAGCGATGCTATATTGAGATAACAAAATACTTCTAACCTGCTTTTGCCAATCCGTGAGACATGTTATTAGCGAAAACAATATGGATTGCACAATTGATCCTGCATTTAGTCCAAGCCAAAGTCCCTTCCCTTTTAAATGGAGTAAGAAACCCGACACTATGGCTACTGGAATTCCAACCAGATAAAATGAACCAAGATTGACATAGGCTCCCAAATGCTGCCACCCGGTTCCTCTTGCAACACCTGTAGTACAGGAAGGGAGTAACTATTAGGAAAGCCTTCTGAAGGTAAAATGACTAATAAAGCAATGTTGAAAAGGCGATCATGAACGTAAACCACTTTTTTTTTTGGAACCCCAAGAAAACCTGCAGCCGCTGCAGCCGCTACAGCCTATTGACTGTGCACACTGGGTAAACCCCCTTGTGTAGTAGCCTGCAAACTACACAAGGGATGTAAACTGCACTACGAAGATCCGGTGCGACAGGCTCGACTCAGAAGGCATTGAGGGGGGATCGCACCCGGGTCATCCATATGGATAACCACCCTCCAAACCAACTGAGCCATCCCAAAGGGACAATGTAAACCACTTTGAACAGCAAATACTTGCAATTCCTTTGACACGAGGTGGAGCTAGGATTTGAACTTCATGAGTTTAGCACAACAACCCAACGTGCAATTAACTAGGTTCGTGTTTAATAGTTATACATATTTAAGCTAAAAGAAATCATTTTGTTCAACTTCTGAATGCAGCATAATTATCCAGATTTACAGTAGCCAGAAGAGTGGGTGATATTTGAGTCTGACTAATCATATCTATTCAACTTTTAACCATCGGCGATGAACATTGTTAATGTCTTCAGACTTATAAGTTACAAGCCAGCATATGAATAAGTGGATTAAGAACAGAGAGAAGTATAGAAGAGGTAAGAATTGCACTTGCATCTACTATATGACAGTACAAGGCCCGATACCGATAATGTACACATTCTGCACTAATTCATAAGCTATAGAATAGTTAGCAAATATATCAAACTCACCAGAAAGTACAGCCTGAATGCAGTCTGTCCCAATCAAGAGGCAAAGAAGTGGAGTCATGTCTCTGAGATAATCCACGACTTCCTTCTCGTTACTGAATGCATATCCCAGAACATTACAGGAGCACAGAAGAACAATGCTTGCGACAATGGCCTCTGAGATTCCAAGTACAGTTACTGACACGACAGCCATTCTAGCAGCCTCAGGATTCCCAGCTCCTAGTTCATTAGAAACTCTAGTGCTACAGAGGGCAAGAACGTTCTTTTCAGGACATATATGAGGCCACAGGTAGGTTAATAATGTAAGAAGATACATAAGTTGGTAGAGTATTTGGGCAAACCTTGCACCAGCACCAATGGAAAATGGTATGAAATAATGAAGCGAAGAAAATAAGAGGCTGCCAAGAAAAACAGCACGGATCAGTGTGTATGCTTAAACACAATGGTGACAATTTTAAGACTTGACTAAATCTGTACCATATAGAAAGCACTGAAGTCTCGAGTTGGGGTTTTGGCAAGAGACCAGCAAGCAGTACCACTATTTCAGATGTCCACCATTCAAGACTGTGATCATCACGATGTTCTCTTGATTAGCATAGTGAATGAAGGCATAAAGCTCATGCATTATTATGTGACATGTGGAGAAGGGGCAAGTTTACCAGACCATGCTAGCGGAAGGGATAGCCAAATGGAAGAATTCCTTTGTGCTAGGCAAAACTTCATTTGAGAAGCAGAGACGAGTCTTTTCACAAGAGGGAGTGTATTTCACATATAAACAAATCAGGAACACATTGAACCAATAAGACAAACCAATTGCAAATGCTGCTCCACCACTTCCCAAGTTTAGCTTGAATACGAGCGCCCAGCAGAGTGGAACGTGAAAGCAGAGAGCTGCAATTGAGCTCAAAAGCATTGGAAGAATCAAGCTCTGAGTCTGCAAGTACCGCACCAATGCTTGTAGAATAGCATATGGAAATAAAGTAGCAATGAGCCAACTTGAATATCTGCCTGCTTCTATGGAAATAAGAGGATCTTGACCTATGACTATAAGGAGCTTGTCCACAAAAAGCCATAGGACAGATATTGGTATGCAAACTACAAGAAGAGATATAATGGCCCCATTCGTGTAGATTCCTAGCTTCCGGTATTCTTGAGCTCCATAAGCTTGCCCGCACAAAGTCTCTAAAGCACTGGACATTCCAAACTGCATTGCAACACACAAACCACTTAATTTAATGTTTTGGAATGGACAATAGTAAATGGAGGAGGATCAGATATTGAACACTCCACCACCTTAATCCGTTTTTATTGTTGATGAGTCAGGCTAATAGATCGCACATGCTATTCTATGTATGGCTATAAGTTGTTGGTGGCTAATTCTCAGGCTCAGTATTCTTGTTAGTAACATTTTCCTGCCTCTGGTTGGAATGCTTACTCCTTAATTTCTGAGTTAGAGAAACAAATCCCACAGATCAAAAGTAGCTTGTGTCTTAATTCCAAGTTGACACGTTCTGCCTTTGAATGATGGTGTCTCTGAGATTCCCTCTACATTAAACAAACTTGGGGATTCATTGGCGACTCTTGAACGCCTTGATACTGGGCTAAAACAACACAAGATGCTAAAAAGCCGCACACCAGCAAGAATATATCTATACTTCATATGTAACTTCTTTTTCTTATCAACTTCTAATGAGAGACTTTGTTAACACCCAACACTTGAGCCATATGTATGGTACTTTTCAAAAGCAAATGACATGTCCATCACAATTTTCAGCTACCTCACTTAGCATTTTAGCAAAGAAAACTCAAAATGCTATTTAATCTTATGGAAAATGTCATCTTTGTAATGAAATCAGATCAAAACTAAATCAATCCGAAACTATGTTGCAAAGTCAGTTAGTTATAATTGTTAAGACGCATAAAAGTGAAGCTTACTAGATGGGATATGGCATCAACAACATAACAAACTTAAAATTTTCAACACCATTACATTTCCTGGTTTCAAATTTCATTAGATAGTCTATTACCTGAACTAGTTATAGTACTATTAAGGCAAATGATAAGCTTAAGTATAACTTGTCATCTCAATTATCACCAAGAAAAGTGAAAAAGATTTAGGATAGAATGAGAGAAGTTTACTAGGAGACTGAAGCCAGTAACATTGGTGAGAGAAGTGGCAATAGCAGCACCAGAAAGTGAGAGCTCACTGAGATGCCCAATCATCATCATAGACACAACCCTTAAAAGGTGCTGTGAAACAGTTACCACTACCATGGGTATGGCTATATAGCTCACTTTCTTCAACTCTTCCATAAACACATCCCATGTTGTTGTTCTCAAGCTTTCCCTCTTCTCTAGCAATGCTTCTTCCATGTCCAAATGATATGTGCTTAGGTGCTAACTGTGAATTGTGTTAGTCTTTAGGCCATATGTGAACCACAGAGCAGTAGCTTCATTATTATTATACTACTGCCGATATTTCAACAAATGACATAATTTACATATTAATCCGTTCCAAAAGAAATACCATATATTTAAATTTGGAAAAAATTTAACTTAGACATCTAATTTTATCCGTAGATCACTAAGGACGTGACTTAGATACGGGGCGTGGAGGTCGAAGATTAGGATAGAAGGATAGGGGATAGTCGAGCATCTTTTCTTCTATTAGACGTAGTATTACGCTCATATAGTTGATTTTCATTTTGCTTTTCGACTTTATACCTACTATTATTATCTGTTTGCTTGATATGCATTAGCTTTACGTTTACTTTAGCATGGTATCTTTGGCTTGATTTTTCAAATGTGTTTTCTAATATTTTTCTTTTCCTAGGCGAGAATCTATCAGAAATAGTCTCTCCACCCTGGTGGGACATCTCATCCTCCCCAGATCCTACTTGTAGGATACACAGCGTATATTGTTGTTGTTGTATCTTATTTTATCCATGATATTTTAGTTATACAAATAACTATAATTTATTTTAAACCAAATTTTTTTATTTATTTTTTAACTTTATTCAAAGTCAAATTATATAATGAACAAAACGAAACTAGGAACTACTTTTCTAGAATTTGGAAGAGGAGTAAGGGGTTGGGGGTGGGGTTTCTTTCAGAATTTTGATTAATATATTTCTTCTGGAAATCTGATTAGCTGCCACCAACATTTTATTGGGACAGAATACAGGGATTAGTCAATGATATTACACTAGCACTAGCTCTTTTCCTTTTGTTTGTCGGCGGAAGGGAAAAAATCGAAGTTTTTAATAGGAAAAAAAGCTTGCAGAGGCTGTGCTTTTGTCCAGAAAGAATAAAAGTTAAATAAAAGTTGTCATTATCTTATCTTTGTTGCCAGATTAAAATAAGCTTTGTCTATAGCAAATGCTAACAGGAACCACTGTATGTGTCACATGTCACGTTGGCGGTGACAAAAGACTTCGAAAATTAAGACCAGGGTAGTAAAAATATTGCAAAATATAGGTGTGCAAATTGTAAACTGAGCTAATTTTTCATGAGATGAGCTACCACTTTATTATGGTAACTTATCAATCGGTTCGATTTGATTTTGAATATTATCGATTAGAGTTTCGATAATCAAATTAAAGGTATCAGCTATCGATTATTTGTTATCGATAATTAATTGTTGGGAGATATTAAATCTTTAAGGAAATTGAACCAATCAGAAGAATCCTTCTGTTTTCAGACCGTTAAACTTTGAATCACTAACCTCACCAACTTTTGTTTTATACCAATAAGCAACGTGTTTTATTGAACCACAATAGGAATAAGCTACCCAACGTCAAAATTGCCGGGCATAGAAACAAAACTCCAACAGACGTGAAGTGTAACAAGCATTATGCCTGCTAGTTCTTCTGTTTGTTATAAAAAACTTAGATCTGAATCGCCTTTCTTATCTATTTTCTTTCACGCCCTGAGCCTGACAAACCATTGAACTAGCTGCTGGAGAAGGGGAACTTCAACTAAGAAAGAATAAGAATAAGCAGAATAAAAGCCGCCCCGCCACAGCAGATGGGTTGCTTCCTCTGTCGTCGCCGGGGAGCTCTTGGCGAGGAGACCTTAGGATAAGTTGCTAAAACAAAGGGGATAGGAGGATCGACCCGTTCAGATAATTCCGAAGAAAGACTGTTGGCAGCAGTTGACTGGACATCTAGGGGTAAAGCACTGTTTCGGTGCGGGCCGCGAGAGCGATACCAAATCGAGGCAAACTCTAGAATCCTCTTTCTCTCTGATCCTTCTTGCGTTCTTTATCCTATTCCGCCGCCTACCTACCGTTTAGGTGGCACCAGCGAGATCCAGCTAAAGTAAGGAACTTCGTGTCGCGGCTGCTCCACTCCCGATCTATATGACCTCTGGGCGGTATAAAGTAAACCTCTTCCGTAGAAGCAGGTAGTAACCTAACCTTTAAGAATTTGTTCAAGGAGGACCCTCTGGAAATAATTGCTAGAACAAATCAGTTTTCATCAGAATTTAAAAGTAATTAATATGTCATTTACTGTAATGATTTTTTCCTAGCAAAGAACACAACATGAAATCCGTTCATTAACCAACCAATACCTTGAACATCTTTTATCACAACTCATGAAAAGAATTCCATGACCAAACTCAGGGAAGATTGGAAAAATTATTAACTGAAGGGTAAGAATGTAATTTTAGTAAATCTTATCGGATTGTTGGTTAAACCGTCAATGAAATTGGACAAACCGAGTACCAAACTAATACTAACAATATGGTCATACTCATATAACACAAAATCATTATGGAACTGATAAACCAATAATCAAATAAGATAAATCAATAATATTTTTTCTATTCGATTATCAATTTTACGTAAAATATGCATATCCCTAGCTACTATCTCCAGGCTCATATCTCCAATTCTACTCCAATATCTCCTTATCACACCAAATTTATCGGGTCTCAAGGATTCTTGAATTTAATTTTGCAGAATGATAGCGTAAATCTTTTTTACATTAGTTCATCTTAAAATAAATTAAATAATACTATGCAGCTTCTCTAAGTCAAAGTCATAAGTCTTTTGTTCCAGCAAAACTGGTTTCCTATTGTCAATTTAACGAAAAAAGTGTCAAACGACAAACATAACCTCAAGCATCTTAAATTTAACAGATGTACTAAACGTTACTAATTTCTTTTTTTTTTTTTTTTTTTTTTGGTTTTTTGGGTTACTCATTCCAACCACCTCTCTCCTGCACCACACAATTCAGTAAGAACAATTTATCAGTTCCAAAACCACCACGGAATCCCCTCTCTTCTCAATTAACAGAAAGTTCAATAAAAAAGTTGTTATGAAGGCAATTAACTAGAAATAAAAGAAGAAACCAGCTAGAATCGATGAGGGAAAGAAGCAAATAACAGAAATAACAATAAAGACACGTGGACGGCTGCGATTAGAGTGGACTAATGCGGCGGAAGGGCCACGATTACGCTGAGCTGGACGCGGTAATTAGCGTATAACTAACTATCGGAAAGGAGAGAGAAACATAACTGAAAATTGGATCTTTTCTTCTTCTTCCTCCTCAGATTCTCTCGTTACTCTCTCTAGTTCTCTTCTTCCTTATTCTCTTTCTACTTCAGTCTCATTTAGAATTCCATTAATGGAGCTTGTATCGGTTTCGACTTATCGATTGTATTGATTGTTCATATTAATAAAATTCATTCTCACTACTAGAAATTGATGAAAATGCTACAAAGAGGTTGGAGACGGAATTCCCTCTCTAACTGATTGGAGAGGGAATTCCGTCTCCAATCAGTGTAACAATAAAAAAATAATTAAATTTTTTAGAGTTGGAGACGGAATTCAAAAAGCAAAAAGTGTGTCAGTGATTGGAGACGGAATTCCATCTCCAATCACTGACACACTTTTTGCTTTTTGGTTGGAGACGGAATTCCGTCTCCAACTCATAAATATACACACAAATAAATACTACTACTAGCTTATTTTCTACTCTTCTTCTAAGCATACATAAACAAAGAAAACGTAAGAAAGTATAGAGAAGTAACCAACAAAGATGCAGATGTGCAAAATCCCCAACTGGACATCCATTTTCTTGATTTCATTCTCACTTTTTCTTCAATTAATTCCAGGTTTGTTCCCTTTTTCTGCTAATTCTTTACATACCCATTTGGATCTTGTGTTTAAATTTGAAAAATTTGTACTTGGGATTTGTAGAGGGATACCATAGAAAAAAGTTTGTAACTTTTTTTGTTTAAATTCATATAAAGTTTCAGCCTTGTGTTATGTGATATTTGTACAGAGCAAAGTTTCAATCTTTTGTTATGATTGAGTTTAATGGTCATGATTATTTAGATCTTTATAGCTGAAATTGGATTAATTTAGCCCCGTGCATAAAGCATCCCCGTTCACTAAGGGTGCGGTGAAGGGCTGCCTGAAAGGGTGTGATGTAGCATCTAATTTTAAGATTCAAGAGCTTAACTTATTGCTATTACTGTTCTTTTCTCTTAGATTTGGTTCTTAGAGGACTCTATAAAGTTCCAATCTCGACCTATTGTTGCCCTAAGGAGAAGAGTGGGGGGGGGGGGGGGGGGGGAGGGGGATGTAAAAGCTAGGACTAAATTATTGATGCAGGAAAGAGAGAAATAATAATGAAATTTTAGTATTTGAGTTGCTTTGTACCGAATTTCTAATATTTTCATTTTGCAGGATTTGTATAGTTAGAGACGGAATTCCGTCTCTAACCAACCAAAAAAAATTAAATAATTTTATTAGAGACGGAATTCCGTCTCTAAACTAAAAAAATAATTTTTAAATTTTTTATTAGAGAGGGAATTCCGTCTCTAAACAATAAAAATAATATATATAATTTATGTTGGAGAGGGAATTCCCTCTCCCTCTCCAAATGAAAAAGTTATGCGCCCTGACACAGTGTTGAAGACGGAATTCCGTCTCCAAAACTGTGTCAGTGTGTCAGCTACTTTTCCATTTGGAGACGGAATTCCGTCTCCAAGCAGTCCAACGACGCGCCTAAAAGCGAAGGACGCGCAGAGACGGAATTCCGTCTCTAAACACCTTTTAGAGAGGGAATTCCGTCTCCAAACTTAGACGCAAATCAATTAATTTCTAGTAGTGTCTAGTTGTTCATTGAAGTTGTTGAAAGAATTAAACCCGGATATAATAATTGGTATCAGAGCCTAAAACAAAGCTTCAGTTGTGCCAAGATCGGTAATGGCAGAAGGAACCAGGATAAAGTCAATGGATGAGAAATTAGCTAAGCATGATGAGGCGTTACCGGGTATTCAAGGAACCTCGAAAATCATAATGGGGAAGCTGGAAACCCTAAAACAGGCAGTGGAGAATCATGACAACAATTGGGGTGGATTGCTTCCAAATCCAGTTCAAGAAAATGGGGGTAATCAACTACCAGGACAAAGAATGGGTGGAATTCAACCAGTAGAGCACAGAATGGGCAGAGGATTTGCAGGTTTGCAACTACTTCCTCCTAAGCTTGATTTTCCTCATTTTGAGGGTAAAGAACCCATGGTTTGGATTAGGAAATGTGAAAGATATTTCCAGCTGTACAAAATACCTGAAAATCAGATGTTAGAAGCAGCAGTATTACACTTAGATGATAAAGCAGAATCATGGTATCATTCCTTTTTGCTGAGTAATGGTGTAGTTTCTTGGTCCACATTTAAGGAGGAAATTTGTGTTAGGTTTGGTGAAAATCCTCTAGAAAACATAGTAGAAGAATTTCAAGAACTGAAACGGACTACATTTGTAGTAACATACTTGACTAATTTTGAAGAGATGAGAGCTGAAATGATATTGGAAACCCTGCATTGAATGAGGCTCATTTCCTGTCACATTTTGTGGGTGGATTAAGAGAGAGATCAAATATGCCATTAAGCTGTTTAAACCAATCCTTGAAAGATGCTGTAGAACAGGCTAGAATGCAAGAAATGGCTATTGGAATATCTAAGGAAAAAGAGGGTGCCAAAACTTACAACAACCTGAATGTCCGGAATAACTTCAAGAAACCACTAAACCAGACTGTGAGATCAAACCCCATCAGATTAAGTCAAGAGACTTATGATTACAGAAGAGCAAACCATTTGTGTTACAAATGTGGAGACAAATATACACCAGGACACCACTGTAGGCTCAAACAGCTTCACGGCATAGTAGGTGGCCAGTGGGTAGATAAACAGGAAGAGATTGACATTTTGCATGAGGCATCAGAGATGGAAGATGTGGTGGAAGAAGAAGTACAAGAAGCTGTATGCTTAAATGCTCTACTAGGAAGTAACAATGGGGTTAACACCATTAAAGTCAAAGGAATAGCTAAGAAGAAACATCTGACTATACTTATTGACATAAGCAGTACACACAGTTTCATTGATGCTCATACTGTTAAAGAGGCTGGGTATGATACAGCTTATTGCTGCCCCATCAGAGTTACAGTCGCAGATGACAATTACATGTTCAATAATTCTTGTGCTAATTTTTCTTGGGTAATGGAAGGCATGAAGTTTAATGATGATCTTATGATCATTCAACTAGGAGGTTGTGATATGATTTTGGGGGTTGATTGGATGAAAAGCCACAATCCTATAACTTTTGACTTTATCAAGAATAGAGTCATGGTCCATCAAAAAGGAAAGAAGGTAGTGTTGCAAGGGATGAATGAAAGTGCTGAGTTACGTATGATCAGTGGTAGTGCCATAAGTAAGTTGATCAGGAAAGGCCAAACCTTAGCGGCTCATCTGTTTATGATCAGCACTGATGTAATAAATCCAAACATCTGTTGTGAGCCTGTTGAACAACTGTTGAAGGAATTTGATGATATATTTCAGAAACCTAAAATATTGCCCCCTACCAGATCCTTTGATCACAACATTCCACTAGTACCAGGAGCTAATCCAGTCAGCTTAAGGCCTTATAGATATAATCATTTCCAAAAGGATGAAATGGAAAAGCAAGTAGCTTCAATGCTGCAACAAGGGATCATTCAGCATAGCCAGTCACCATTTTCTTCCCCAGCACTCTTGGTAAAGAAGAAAGATGGAACATGGAGGTTCTGTGTGGATTACAGGGGTCTTAACACCATCACTATTAAGGATAAATATCCTATTCCCATAGTGGATGATTTACTTGATGAACTGCATGGCTCAGCATTGTTTTCCAAAATAGACTTGAGAGCTGGTTACCATCAGATCAGGATGAAACCTGAAGATGTGTTCAAAACAGCCTTCAGAACTCACATTAGTCATTATGAGTTTAAGGTGATGCCATTTGGCCTTACTAATGCTCCAGCAACTTTCCAAGCCTTGATGTATCAGGTATTCCAGCCATTCCTAAGAAGATTTGTGCTAGTGTTCTTTGATGATATACTGGTGTACAGCAAAAGCTTAGAAGAACATATACAACATTTACAAGCTGTATTTCAAACATTGAGAAGAAACACTCTATGGGCCAAGAAATCTAAGTGTGTATTTGGGCAGCCTGTAGTAGAGTACTTGGGGCATATTATGTCAGCAGAAGGAGTGTCTACTGAGCCTTCTAAGATTCAGGCTATGATAGAATGACCACTGTCTACTAATGTCAGAGAATTGAGGGGATTTTTGGGTTTGACAGGTTATTACAGGAAGTATGTAGCTGGATATGGGAGGATTAGCAAACCACTGATTGAACTCTTAAAGAAGAATGGTTTTCACTGGACTGAAGAAGCTGACACTGCATTTCAGGCTCTCAAACAAGCTATGGCTACTACTCCAGTTCTTGCCCTACCTAATTTTGCAGATGAGTTTATTGTAGAGACTGATGCATGCCACACTGGTATGGGTGCAGTACTGATGCAACAAGATGGGCCAATTGCTTATTTCAGTAAAGTTTTGGCTTCTAAACACTAGGGAAAGTCTATATATGAAAAGGATACATGGCCTTATTGAATGCAGTTGATAAGTGGAGGCACTATCTCCAGTTCAAGCATTTCATAATCAGAACTGATCATCATAGTCTGAAATTCCTACTAGAGCAAAGAGTCACCTCGGTTATCCAACAAAAAGGTTTGACTAAATTGCTTGGCTTAGATTATGAGATCCAGTACAAGAAAGGAGCTGAGAACAAGGTTGCAGATGCTCTTTCAAGGAGGCATGACAAGGAAACAGGAATCACTGATCACGCCATTGATGCTGAACTACAGATGATCACCACAAGTGTTCCTAGGTGGATGGAAGAGCTTCAATCAAGCTATATTGGTGACACTGCTGTAGAAGAACTTATACTTCAGCTGTCTGTAGATGTCCAAGGACCACAATTATATCATTACTCAGCTGGGATTATCAGGAAGAAGGGTAAGGTGTATATAGGCAATACTGGAGAATTAAGACTACAACTGTTGAGGAATTTTCATGAATCTGCAATTGGTGGCCATTCTGGGCAACAAGCTACTTTCAAGAGGTTGCCTCAAGTATTTTATTGGCCTGGCATGAGACAAATGGTCAATGAATATGTCACAGCTTGTGACACTTGTCAAAGACACAAGGATGAACACTTCTAGTACCCAGGACTTCTACAGCCCTTGCCCATACCTGATCAATCTTGGAGACACATCAGCATGGACTTTATAGAAGGCCTTCCCAAATCCAGAACTAAGGATGTCATTTTTATTGTGGTGGACATACTGACCAAATATGCCCATTTTAGCATTATCTCATCCTTATACAGCTCTCAAGGTGGCTCAGGTGTTTTTCAAAAAGGTGCACTCCTTACATGGCTTGCCTGAATCCATAATATCAGACAGAGACAAAAAATTTCACAGCAACTTCTGGAAAGAACTGTTCAAGTTAGTGGACACTAGACTGCTTTATAGTAGTGTCTATCATCCACAAACTGATGGTCAGACAGAAAGAGTCAATAGATGCTTGAAAACCTATCTCAGATGTATGATTTCCAGCAGACCAACTCAGTGGAAACAATGGCTTCCTGCAGCTAAGTGGTGGTACAACTCAAATTTTCACTCAGGCCTACAATGTACTCCTTTTGAAGCACTGTATGGGTTTTAACCTCCACAATTATCCTTGGGTCCTATGCTAGAGACTGTGGTACCAGCTGCTGAAGACCTTGTACTGGCTAGGTAGCAGATGCAGCAACTCTTAAAGGACAATCTGACTAAAGCTCAAGAAAGGATGAAACACTATGCTGATAAGAGAAGAACTGAAAGAGAATTTAAGGTTGATGATTGGGTGTTTCTTAAACTTCAGCCCTACAGGCAAACGACATTGGCATTAAGGAAGAATTTAAAGCTGAGTTCAAAGTACTATGGGCCCTACAAGGTCTTAGCAAGAATTGGTCCTTGCATACAGATTGGAGTTACCAACCACTTCCAAAGTACACCCAGTGTTCCATATCTCATTGCTGAAGAAGAAGCTGGGTAAACATGTTGTTTCCCAGTCTGCATTACCTGAAACTAACCATGAAGGTCAATTCTTGGTTCAACCTGTGGCAATATTGCAAAGGCAATTGGTGAAGAGAGACAACAAGGCTGCTGTCAAGGTTTTAGTCCAATGGCGAAACTTACCACCTGAAGATGCAACGTGGGAAGACTATGACTTCATCAAAGCTCAGTTTACAGATTTTGTTTCTCATCCATGAGAACAAGGATCATTTGATGGAGTGGAAATTATTATGAAGGAAATTAACCAGAAATAAAAGAAGAATTAAAGGGACCAACTGGAATCGATAAGGGAAAGAAGCAAATAACAGAAATAACAATAAAGACACGTGGACGGCTACTATTAGAGTGGATTAATGAGGTGGAAGGGCCACGATTACGCGGAGCTGGACGCGGTAGTTAGCCTATAACTAACTATCGGAAAGGAGAGAAACATAACCGAAAATTGGATCTTTTCTTCTTCTTCTTCCTCAGATTCTCTCCTTACTCTCTCTAGTTCTCTTCTTCCTTATTCTCTTTCTACTTTCAGTCTCATTTAGAAATCCTTTAATAGAGCTTGTATCAGTTTCGACTTATCGATTGTATTGATTGTTCATATTAATAAAATTCATTCTAGTTGTTCATTGAAGTTGTTGAAAGAATTAAAACCGGATCGATTCCAGCTGGTCCCTTTAATTCTTCTTTTATTTCTGGTTAATTTCCTTCATAACAAAAGCAAAGCCTCCAATATCTAAGTTAGATAATGTCACAATGCAAGTTCTTGTGCTAGTTAGGATAATTATCAAGGAAACATATCATTATTGACTTCCTCACCTTATTCTCCACAAAGAGTTGCTCTGGTAGAAAGACGACATCGCCATGTTTTCAAGACTGTCAAAACTCTTAATGCACCAGGCTTATGTATCAACCACATTTTGGAGTTTTGCATGTAATCAAGCTGTTTTTCTAATAAACAAAATGACAACCCCAAATTTAAAAGATAAGTGTCCATATAAGATTTTATTTCAAGAAAATAATAAATTATGACAACCTCAAAATTTTTAATGTCATAATTTTTTGTAAGTATTACTGCCACCAATGCTATGATACTTTATAAAGGTTTAGTAAAATATAAAATAGAAGGATGATTTTATTCACAAAAAACATGCAGAGCAGATACTTACTAAAATACACACAATATGGAACAAACTGATAAGTCAAAATAACTTGACTAGTTAAGAAAGGCGGCAGTAGAAGCTAAAAGATAAGAAACTAATAACAAACTACTAAACTAAAGGAAACAGATCATTATTCCTTCATAAATTACATAGTATAATCATAAACATGAAAACTATTTGAGTGTTAGATCCCTAGGGGATTGCGTTTCTACTCTCTGCCCAAGTAGACAGGAAGTAAAATGAAAAGAATATGATAATAATTTGATATGTGCGACATACAATGAAGGATCTAAGTTATATAACAATTTAAATATTTTTTGAAACACTTTAAATGTAATATAGTCGTTTATGTAAGATTTCTATCTTCACTCTTCAAGAAGAAACTACTCATATCTTCTGCTTATCTTATATATGTGGAACGTGTTCTTTTTCGATTCCAGCCTCTCCCTCGAATACATAGGACAAGTAGGATTTGGTGATAAAGGGTTCCTTTTGCCAATAAACTTTCTCCCGCCTTTGAAGAGTTAATTGTAAAATCAACTTAACTTAATGTAACAAAAAATTACACTATCCGTCGGGAGCGGATCTATATAGAGGATAGGGAGTGCCACGACACTCGCAAACTCTGGTCACAATAGTGTATGTACATGTATATATACCGAAGAAATAGGAATATATATGCACTCGATCTGAATATCTACACAGTGCCATTGGTATTTTTGCTCCTCGTTCTTTTGCTTTAATTCTTGCTATTAATTTCTTATTTGTTTTAAAGTTATAATGTAAATGCGTGTTTTGTCGATAAATATTATTTTAAATATTTGACTTTTTTTCATTGACCACTCTTTTAACTTTTAAATACCCTTTTTAACTTTATCTTTCAAGTACCTTTTTCTTTTTGTGAAATTTCAATATGTCTAAAATAGTAAAAGCTTTTTTTTTTTTTTTTCAAAAAGAGAATCATCTTGTGCTTCTAACAACCCTTCTACCCACGGTCAGAAGGGGGGAGACAAATGTAAAGAAGGGGCTTCAATTGCACCCGTTTGTTGAAGCAAAGAGTAACGGAATAAATTTTTGTAGTATATTTACAATTTTTAACTTCTCTGGCCTTAAGACAAAACTCTAATAAAATGATAATAAGGATTCAAAAAATTACTTTAGACCATTAGTTTAAATCATATATATATTCTTCGTATTTCCTTGAGTCCCATTGTATATGCCCCGATGCGCTACCACCATAAGCCTCTCCCTTACAATTACTTTTGGCATCCGGTACCTCCAAGTTCTGATCCGCCCGTGCTATCACTTTTTTTTTTTTTTCCGGTGGTTGGAAAGATAGAAACAAGTAGTTGAAACTAGACTAACACTACTACTCTACTATAGTACAAGGAGCAAGTACGTTAGATACATCAAGAGGAGGTATTACAGAATCCGTGCACATAACATAAGGAATAAAAAAATATTCAATGGACTTTGACAATTTTAAAACGAAGGAGTGCACGGAAATTAAATGTTGTGGGAGTATGTTATTAAGAGTACTCATTGTAGTTCTTGTACCTCTAACTGATTTATGATGTTCTATGAAAATGGCGTGAGGGAATTCTCGAGCTTTGCTATCTTGTTCTAACTCTCGTATGCTAATTGATGGAGTATAATATAGACTCCAGTTAGAAAGGTCAACAGGTTTAAAGAATGCCATTATTATGAAATGTCATTAGTCATGTTAATATATTAAACTATATGACTTAAACAAATTATGATCGAATAAAAAACTCTCTCCGTGATTCATTCTGCGAGGTCACTTAATATTTTTCCAGAAGTCAGCACATATAGGATTAATAATTGTTCCACGAGAAAGTTAAAGAAGCTTATAAAATCCCACAAAAAATTTAAAGATCCTATATATGCCTGAAGGTTCCATGTCATGCACGCAAACTGATCACTAATAATGGTGAGAGGTGAGAACCATCATATATCTCTGATCCATTGAAGGTTGGTTCTGAAGTTATTGTTGGAGGAAATGGAAGAGGCTCTGCTGCCATTGAATAATGATGAGAGCAAAAATGTGGTAGGCATTTTTCCATTTTGCATACCTTTCTCTTTGCTCTTTCTGCTCTCAATAATATTCAACTCGAATCTCAATTAAAGCTCATGTTGGACTGTGTAGTATTTGGGCTAAACCTCATAGTAATACCAAGCCCAGATCCATCAAGTAATATCTCGATATCCTGTTGTTCCTCCATGCCCATAACAGGGTTCATAACAGAACTCTCCCTATCTATTGCCTCTATTGCCACTTCCTACTGCAATGTTACTGGCTATGCTATCCTTGTAAGCTCCTTTTTCCGTTACTTTCTATATGTGAATGCAACTTATCAAAATCTCGAGATTGCTTGAGGTACTAAAGCTGGTTGAATCTGAATTTGGCGGCAGTTGGGAATGGCGAGTCAGATGGTAACTTTATGTGGGCAGGCCTATGGAGCAAGACAGTGGCACCATTACTTGCACTGCCATTATATATCTTTTATTCGTGTGGCTGTCAATATCTCTTCTACGGATCTTCACTGGCAAACTGCTATTATGGATTGGCCTAGACCCTTCAATCTCTGTTTAAGCTGGAAAATACTTGATTTATCGCATCCTAACTCTCTTTCCCTATGCTATTCTTTAGTCACTTGTTTTTTACTTCCAGTCTCAGAGTTTGATCATTCCAATGATGTAGAACTCAGTAATGTCTTTGTGCTTTAACACACCTCTCTGTTGCTTTAATATTCAAATTTAAGTTAGGGACCTCTGGAGCAGCCATCGCGATTGGTTCATCCTATCCGTTGAATGCAATCTTGCTTGTGCTTTATTTGAAGTATTCGTCAACCTGTTAAAAGTTCTCTCAAAGGATATTTTCCTTGTTCTGCTGGAGTTCTTCAAATTTGCTATTCCACATGCTGGATTATTTTGGTAAATCTTCGATATTTGTTGCTTCTGATATCTTATGTAAGGCTTAATTTTATTACTTTCATATCTTTTTTATAGTTTGAGGTGGTGGGTAATCGAACTAATTGTGTTGTTTGGTGGGTTGCTGCCAAATCCACAACTAGAGACTTCTATTCTATCTATTTGGTACTATGCAACTGTGCATACTCTTTGTTTTGATTTTATAACCAGAATTTCAGAACATGACAATTAAATTTTTCTTGATGCAGCCTTACAACCAATGCACTACACTTCTTCAAACCCTTTTCCTTCGGTGCTGCTGCAAGGTTTTGTCATTGACATACTGTCTTCAATGGATTTTGTATGGTGTAAACATTATAATGGTAAACATTGATTGCATCCTTATATTACCTCATAACCATTTTGGAGCACTCGAGTTTCAAATGAGTTGGGAGCCGGGAATCCAAAAGCAGCTAAAGTTTCCGTTTATACAGTATTCAGTGTAGCAATTCTAGAGCCCCTTCTGGCAACTGCAATTCTTTTCTGTTTTCGTAATATATGGGGATTTGCTTTCACACATGAACAAGAAGTTGTCACTATTATCGAAGGACTTGTTGTTCCTGCGTTCAAATAAATTAGAAGATACCAAAACCTGCAGTATATAATCTGTTAGTAATAGGACAATCCCGAGCCCACAAGTTACTTGTGTCTCCTTAAGAAATCTAACCCCCTCACAATGCCCAAGGTTCACGGGTTAATTTCTCCCAGGATGGAACGGGATAACAGTTCTACCGTAGCGGTACTTCAAATGGTTAGAACACTGCGAACACAAAGGAACGGAGCAAATCACACGACTCACTTAATATGCAGAAAGAGAGGAGATGCAGTAAGATATATTTTCTGTCAGTGTTTTTCTCTGCCCGAGTGTTTCTATCCTCTGCACGAGGTTGTGTCTATCTGTCCGAGTTTGAGTCTATCCTCTGTCCGAGGTTTAGTCTCTGTCTTGTCTCTATTTTTTCAAGGACTGACGAATGACCAGTTTATATAGCCACCCAAAGGCAGACGAAGAGACACAGCTGCATTTAATGAGAAAACGTGGGAGAATTAATCTACCACTAATGACTGACTTTAATGTGGAGGAATTAATCTACCACTAATGACTGACTTTAATGTGGAGGAATTAATCTACCACTAATGACTGACTTTAATGCAAAAACGTGGAGGGAAAACATGGAGGAATTAATCTGTTGATGTCGCTTCAGCTGCCCGGTACTAAACTCACTTCAGCTGCCCGTTACACAAATGGATTAAAATATTAATTAATTAAGTTTTGTTGGTCCAAAAATTTAAGTCAATCAATCATATCAATTGATCGAATCCGAATCCGAAGCCGAAACCGAAGCCGAGACGAGCGAGCGACGACGACGACGGTGCGAGGCTTCCCTTCTTCTCAACCCTTTTAAGAGCTAAGAGAAGTAAATCTCTATTTAAACCGAGCAAAATCCTTTTCCTCTACCAATGTGGGAGAAGGTGCTTTTCCCTACAAAAGGGAACCTTTTCACCTTTCACCCATTTCCCATTCACATTCTTCAATTAAACCCAACAATCCCCCACATGAATGGGGAATGGCTGTATTTGATATATGCATGACAGACTTGTGTGATTTGCAAGAAAGAATTAGTTGCATCGGGATATGTAGGTTTCCTTTTGAACTTTCCGTAGTGAACATACATCGGATATACTCGATCAATCGGTAGATTTGATATCTTTGAACCGTTGAGCTTTGGTGTATACCTAGACAACGTAAGTCACACAACTAACCCTTAACCGTTTTTGGTTCTCACTGTTGTGTTCGTTTCAGCCATGAACACCGCCTGGTTTCATAAGTGCTTAAAGAATTGGCCATACAGAATTCTCCTTGAAGCGGCTTCCACTTCACACTTACATAGGTGATTTCTAAACGTGTAATCCTATAGATATACACTGTTTGATAATTACAATATCAAACTTAGATAATCATTAAAAAATGCCTCAAGCATTTTATCCTTGGTACTTGAACATTGTCTCATCACGAGAATGGACCAAACATTTAATTGACAATGTTGGACCGTCATACACAACTTTGTATTCTTCTTGAACCTAGTTCTTGGGATCTCCAGTCTTCTAGGTAGAGTTACCACCGTGATGACTTGTCCTTGGCCATAGTCCCATTCCCTTCGATAAACACTCAACCACCTCTCTAGTTAGGCCTTTTGTAAGCAGATCCGATACATTATCCCTTGATTTCACGTAATCAATGGTGATAATTCCTCTAGAGAGTAGGTCCCTAACGGTTTTATGCCTTCGTCGTATGTGACGATTCTTACCGTTATACATGACATTCCTAGCTCTTCCTATAGCCGATTGACTATCACAATGTATACAAATTGGTGTCAACGGTTTAGGCCAGAACAGAATGTCTTCCAAAAAGTTCCGAAGCCATTCAGCTTCTTCACCGGCTTTATCTAAAGCTATAAATTCAGCTTCCATTGTAGAGCGGGCAATACACGTTTGCTTGGACGATTTTCAAGACACCGCTGCTCCACCAAGTGCGAAAATATATCCACTTGTGGACTTAGAATCAGTTGTGCCGGTGATCCAATTGGCATCACAATATCCTTCAATGACTGCAGGATACTTGTTATAATGCAATGCAAAGTCTTGGGTGTATTTTAAATATCCCAAAACACGTTTCATTGCCATCCAATGAGTTTGATTGGGATTACTCGTGTATCGACTTAGTTTACTTATAGCACAAGCTATATCTGGACGAGTACAATTCATGATGTACATCAAACTTCCCAAAACACGAGTATAATTCCGTTGCAACGTGCTTTGACCTTTGTTCTTTTTAAGAGCAAGGTTCACATCAATAGGAGTCTTTGAAACTTTAAACTCCAAATATTTAAATTTTTCAAGCACACTATTGATGTAGTGAGATTGAGACAAAGCCAGACCTTGAGGAGTCCTATGGATCTTAACACCCAGTATTAAGTCGGCAACTCCTAAGTCTTTTATATCAAATTTGCTAGTCAGCATGCGCTTTGTAGCATTTATATTGGCAATGTCATTACTCATTATCAACATGTCGTCCACATATAAGCAAACAATGACTACATAATTAGGAGTGTTCTTAATGTAGACACATATGTCACACTCATTAATTTTAAGCCATTTGACAACATTGTATGATCAAATTTCGCATGCCATTGTTTCGGTGCTTGTTTTATTCCATAAAGCGACTTAACAAGTTTACACACCATCTTTTCTTTACGCGGAACCACAAACCCTTCAGGTTGTTCCATGTAAATTTCTTCCTCCAAATTCCCGTTTAAGAACGCTGTCTTAACGTCCATTCGATGGATTTCAAGACCATACACAGCGGCTAACGCTATTAACATACGTATGGATGTTATTCTGGTTACCGGCGAGTATGTGTCGAAGTAGTCAAGACCTTCTTGTTGTCTATATCCTTTAACAACAAGCCTTGCCTTGTACTTGTCAATAGTGCCATCAGCTTTGATTTTCCTTTTGAAAATCCACTTAGAACCTAATGGTTTGTTTCCAGGAGGAAGATCAGTCAACTCCCAAGTATGGTTGCTCAAAATAGATTCTATTTCACTATTGACTGCCTCTTTCCAAAATGGAGAGTCTGAAGAAGACATAGCTTCTTTAAACGTCCGAGGCTCATTTTCCAAAAGAAAAGTGACAAAGTCATCTGCAAATGAAGTAGAAGTTCTTTGACGCTTGCTCCGTCTTGGTTCTTCCTCATTTGGTAAATTTTCTTTGGTTCCTTCCCGAGGTCGTTTGGATCTTTCACCAATTGACTCACATTCCTTTTTATACGGATATATAGTTTCAAAGAATTCAGCACTATCTGATTCCATCACCGTATTAACATGAATGTCGGAATTTTCTAATTTATGAACCAGAAACCGGTATGCTTTACTGTTCATAGCATACCCAATGAAAATACAATCAACTGTTTTCGGTCCAATCTTAACCCTTTTGGGCTTTGGGACTTGCACTTTTGCCAAACACCCCCACACTTTGAAGTAATTCAAGTTGGGCTTCCTTTCTTTCCACTTTTCATATGGAATGGAAAGTGTTTTGCTATGGGGAACTCGATTGAGTATTTGATTAGCCGTGAATATAGCTTCTCCCCACAAGTTCTGGGGTAGACCCGAAGGCATTCATCATCTCCTTTAAGGCTCGATTTTTCCTTTCCGCAATCCCATTAGATTGAGACGTGTAGGGGACAGTTGTTTGATGAATAATGCCATATTCCAAACATATTTTTTCAAAAGGAGATTCATATTCTCCACCCCTATCACTTCTTATCATTTTGATCTTTTTGTTAAGTTGCGTTTCAACTTCATTTTTGTATTGCTTGAATGCGTCAATTGCATCATCTTTACTACTAAGTAAAAAACATAGCAGTAACGAGTGCTATCGTCAATAAAAGTTATGAAATACTTCTTTCTACCGCGAGATGGTATGGACTTCATATCACAAATGTCCGTATGAATTAAGTCTAAGGGTTTAGAATCCCTTTCAATTGACTTGTAAGGGTGTTTCATATATTTAGACTCAACACATATTTGACATTTTGACTTCTCGCAATCAAATTTAGGCAATACTTCCAAATTGATCATTTTCCGCAAGGTTTTATAATTGACATGTCCCAAACGAGAATGCCATAAATTATTTGACTCAAGTAAATAACAAGAAGCTGCAGTTTTATTCATAGTGTCAATGACCATTACATTGAGTTTGAAAAGGCCCTCAGTCAGGTAACCTTTTCCTACATACAGCTCATTCTTAGTTATTACAACTTTGTCAGAGACAAACACACACTTAAACCCGTTTTTAACGAGAAGTGCAGTTGACACCAAGTTCTTCCTTATTTCAGGAACGTGAAGAACATTGTTCAGAGTCACAACCTTGCCAGACGTCATTTTGAGGAATATCTTTCCATATCCCTTAATTTTGGCCATTGCAGAATTGCCCATAGAGAGCGCCTCATCAGGTCCAGCGGGAGCATATGAAGCAAAAGCTTCCTTTACGGCACAAACATTGCGGGTGGCTCCTGAATCAATCCACCATTCTTTAGGATTTCCAACTAAGTTGCATTCAGAAATCATAGCGCACAGATCAATGTCTTGCACTCCTTGAGACAATTTATTGTCTTCAACTATGTTTGCTTGACCTTTTTCCTTTTTCCTGTCCTTCTTTGCAGTACGAAAGTCTACGGACTTATGTCCATTCTTGCCACAATTGTAGCAATTTCCCTTGAACTTTTTCTTGCTAGGGTTGGTCTTCCCTCCAGAAGGCTTCTTCCTCTTATTTGGATTATGCTCAACAATATTTGCTCCCGCTATTGTAGCATTTCCACGAGCCTTCTTTTCAGCTGATTTGTTGTCCTCTTCAATCCTTAAGCGAACAATCAAATCTTCAAGGGTCATCTCCTTGCGCTTATGTTTCAAGTAATTTTTAAAGTCCTTCCACAATGGAGGTAACTTTTCAATCATGGCTGCAACGTGAAACGCCTCGTTGATCACCAAACCTTCAAAGAAAAGTTTGTTAGCAACAATATAATTAATACTTAACATAAGTATTAATCAGGATCAAACCTTCAGCAAGGAGATAATGGATAATGACTTGAAGTTCTTGGACTTGGGACACAACAGATTTGTTATCCACCATTTTATAATCCAGAAATTTGGCAGCCACAAATTTCTTCAGTCCAGCATCTTCAGTCTTATATTTCTTTTCCAATGTATTCCACAGTTTCTTTGACGTTTCAACATTACTATAAACGTTGTACAAGTCATCTTCCAAGCCACTTATAATATAATTCTTGCATAGGAAGTCAGAATGCGTCCAAGCCTCAATCACAAGGAAGCGTTCGTTTTCAGGTGTTTCATCAGTCAGGATTGGAGCATCCTCCTTAATAAACCTTTGCAGGCTTAAGGTGGTCAGATAAAAGAACATCTTTTGCTGCCACCTCTTAAAGTCCACACCAGAAAACTTCCCCGGCTTTTCTGCAGGTGTCATAACCATTGCAGCAGCACGGCTAGGCCCAGCAGCACCAGAAACTGTGGTAGCATTAGTACTCCCAACAGGGACAGTTGGATCCACTCCGTTTGTCATCTCTGTCAGAATGACACAAGCAGAAACAATATCTATTAACTGTTTAAACAATTGGAGTAGAAAAAACCACGACGGCTTTTAGTCTCCACAAACAGATTATTTCACAGTAATCAGAAGTAGAAAAACCACAAAGATTTTAGTCTCCACGAGCAGATTAATATACAGTATAGGAGCAGAAAACCACAAAGGTTTTAGTCTCCTTAACCAGTCTCCTTAAACAATATTTATTTAAGCGCAGAAAAATAAATAACGTAGATTTCTTAAGCTTGTTGTTCCTGCGTTCATATAAATTAGAAGATACAAAAACCTGCAGTATATAATCTGTTAGTAATAGGACAATCCCGAGCCCACAAGTTACTTGTGTCTCCTTAAGAAATCTAATGACACGACCCACAATTCGGTTAGGCCGTGCGGGCACCCGACATCCTCCCCTAGACCCGTCGGGCGAACCCTTACCAATTAAATTAGGAAAATAAATATAATAGTTCATAAATAAGGACAAGACTTTTAGAAAAAAACACAGTCACATTGACAATTCTAAACTGTACGAAAGAAAATTACAGCTAACTACCCAACATACTAAGTTTAGGGCTATCCAGACTAGACATCTAAGAGTACAAAAGAAGACAAATACCTCCTAAAGGGAGCAAAATGCAACTGAAATATAACCAATAAACTGGTGGCCATCCGGAATAAAAGCTGGCTCACCCTGACAGGTGAAGTCGTCTTCGCTCCTTCACAACGTGGCAAACTCAATCCTGGAGCGAACCTGCCGAAACGAAATAGATAGACAAGAAACAAACAACAAACAAGGGTGAGTCAAAAGGACTCAAGCTAGCCAGGGAGAAGAAAAACAGATAAACCAAATCCATCTTATTTGAACTATAAACAGGCAAAGCCAAATAATAACTGAAAACACGTATGGAATCATAAACAGCCAGGGACATAAGGTAGACAGAACATATAGATATCCTGAACATGTCGACAATCAGAAATACATCCTGTTGCGGCGTGCAACCCGATCCATATATTCATACTGTTGCAGCGTGCAACCCGATTCGTATATTTATACTGTTGCGGCGTGCAACCCGATCCGTATATTTATACTGTTGCGGCGTGCAACCCGATCCGATCCATGTATTCATATTGTCGCGATGTGCAACACGGGATACGAGCCAGAAATATATAGGCAAACTGAGATACGGTATACATACCGCATATATAAAACACAATACGATAGTCACACAATAGTCAGCACGCGGTGCAATGAAATGGGATGAATGCAGTATGATGCAATGGTGTCACATGTGCCAAATAGATGGAGCGGAATCCTCCTGCTCCGGGGGCGGAATCCTCCCACCCTCAATATGATGCAATAGAGCGGAATCCTCCTGCTCCGAGAGCGGAATCCTCCTACCCTCAATACGATGCAATGGAGCGGAATCCTCCTAACCTCAATATGATGTAATGGAGCGGAATCCTCCTACCCTCAATATGATGCAATGGAGCGTAATCCTCCTGCTCCGAGGGCGGAATCCTCCTACCCTCAATATGATGCAATGTGCATACAAATGCAACATGATGAATAATAACCCATCAACAGCGCGGGACTCTCATCGACAGTTGGAAAGTATATACCAACTCACCACCAAAGTACAATACTCAGATTCTCAATGCAATACCAATAACAGGACATAATATATAATATAGAATATAAATCCAAAGCTAAGGCGTAGTGAGTACGCCTATCGGCATCTACACACGTAAGGAACACATGGTAGAAAATCCACGAGGCCAGGTGCCTCCAAAGAAATGGATATAAACACTTACCTTGTTACAAAGTTAGTACATCCACTCAATAACCGCTTGTCCTTTGGTTTCATTGCCAAACGATCTCACTCTATTCAATAAGCAGAAAAATATATCAAATTAGGCTAAAGGCTTCATTCCTCACATCTTAGGGCAATCCGGTTAAGAACCTGATACCCTATTCGCATACGCTATACGCAGGTCAGGCCTATATACAGGGTTTAAGGTCACATAACCAAACCCCAAATAATTTACATTTATGTGTTGCCCATAACTCACTGAGTACAAATATATAATCAATTTCATTATCGGGGTCCATTTGACCCTTTAAACTATTAATTAAACTTATTAAAACGATGTATAATATTCCAAGTTTTACCGTTTAAACATATTCAAACACACGTAATAAACTCAAATAATATATTATGATCATTACCTGAATGTTTCAGGGTGAAAATTCTACTTTTCTCCGACCCCTTTTTCCTATTTTCTGACATTTTTTCTTCGGCGTGTTTTCCATTTTGTTTATCTCCTGTTTCTCTTTTTTTTTTTTTTGAAGCTTAAGGTGAAGATGCAGATATATATATAAGGCCACCGCCATGCAAACTCTTTTTCTTTCAAACGTTTTGTCTTTTTTTTTTTGTTTTCTTTTATTTTATTTTCTTTTCTTAACGAAAATTAAAACGGTGTCCTACGATATTCGAAATAATTCCAACTTTTGTATACAAGTTGTAAAAAATATATGTAACATACTTGCGAAGGCGGATCTCTAATCAGACTCCCGAAACTCAAGATGCGAATTTAGATGAAAAGAAGTCAAATTATTTAACGTTCGGCATTTTAGTGGAAACTAGCCGAACAACATCGAAATTCACTTTCGAAAGTTTACAAAAATCACAAATAATCATATGAACCTAACGGCGCTTTCGAATTTTGAATCGGAGCTCATTCGGCAAAACCGAGCTCGAAAATCTCTTTTTAATATTTATCGCCAATAAAAACTGAAACCTTCTTCCGATGCCTACCAAACGAGGTCTGATTTAGCTCAAATTTTACAGACAGGTTCTAATGGACTTTACGAATATTTTAAAATTATCGACACGCCAATCGGAGTCCTAACTTCCGAAACGACTGACCGAGGTCGTTTCATCTAACCCCCCTCACAATGCCCAAGGTTCACGGGTTAATTTCTCCCAGGATGGAACGGGATAACAGTTCTGCCCAAGGTTCACGGGTTAATTTCTCCTAGGATGGAACGGAATAACAGTTCTACCGTAGTGGCACTTCAAACGGTTAGAACACTGCGAACACAAAGGAACGGAGCAAATCACACGACTCACTTAATATTTCTCCCAGGATGGAACGGGATAACAGTTCTGCCCAAGGTTCACGGGTTAATTTCTCCCAGGATGGAACGGGATAACAGTTCTACCGTAGCGGCACTTCAAACGGTTAGAACACTGCGAACACAAAGGAACGGAGCAAATCACACGACTCACTTAATATGCACTTCAAACGGTTAGAACACTGCGAACACAAAGGAACGGAGCAAATCACACGACTCACTTAATATGCAGAAATTCTCCTAGGATGGAACGGGATAACAGTTCTACCGTAGTGGCACTTCAAACGGTTAGAACACTCACAAAGGAACGGAGCAAATCACACGACTCACTTAATATGGAACGGGATAACAGTTCTACCGTAGTGGCACTTCAAACGGTTAGAACACACACAAAGAAACGGAGCAAATCACACGACTCACTTAATATGCAGAAAGAGAGGGGATGCAGTAAGAGATATGTTTTCTGTTAGTGTTTTTCTCTGCCCGAGTGTTTCTATATGTCATGTGTCTATCTGTCCGAGGTTTAGTCTCTGTCTTGCCTCTATTTTTTCAAGGACTGACGAATGACCAGTTTATATAGCCACCCAAAGGCAATCCTCTGCACGAGGTTGTGTCTATTGTTTGACCGAAGCCGACGACGGCGCGAGGCTTTATATAGCCACCCAAAGGCAATCCTCTGCACGAGGTTGTGTCTATTGTTTGACCGAAGCCGAGACGAGTAACGACGACGGCGCGAGGCTTCCCTTCTTCTCAACCCTTTTAAGAGCTAAGAGAAGTAAATCTCTATATAAACCCAACAAAATCCTTTTCCTTTACCAATGTGGGAGAATGTGCTTTTCCCTACAAAAGGAAACTTTTTCGCCTTTCACCCATTTCCCATTCAAATTCTTCCATTAAACCCAACAGGACTTACTCCTCTTCTCTGCCTATCCATCATCATCGAAAGCATGCCAATAGTTTTATCAGGTTTTTATATTTTTTCCGTCTTCTTGTATATACAGTACGGCAACATTCCTTTTAAAGGCCTAAGACGAAAACTGTCAGATATTCAATTGTTTGCCATGCATCAGGAGTTGCAAGAGGAAGTGGTTAGCAACACATAGGAGCGTATGTGAGTCTAGGATCTTATTACTTGATTGGAATTCCTACGTCTTATTAATGGGATTCACTTTGAATTGGAAAGAAAAGGGCCTGTGGAGTGGATTAATCATAGGGTCAACAGTGCAAACTATTCTACTTTTTGTTGTCACTGGTCTCACAGATTGGCAAAAACAGGTAGTTATAACAACTTTGTTTAGTTGACGTACTTGACAAAGCTTTTCATTCAGTGCCTCAGTATGACTTGTCTTCTGGGAAAAGCTATATCAAAGTAATTCATTTAGCTGTTGGATTTCAAGTTAGCAACGAATACAACCTATTTGCAAATCTTGTTCTCTTATAAGGAAAACATCACGATCATCTTCATTTTAGTGCTCAGGTTAGTTGATCAGGTAATCTTCGTCTCACTCCAGCATTTTCTGGGCAGGAAACATTGGAACGGTTCTGGAAATAGAGAGTTTATTTGTTTTCACATCTGAAGATAACTCGGGCTTACTTTTGGTGTTAACATTACAGGCCAAGGAAGCAAGAGAAAGGGTGTTGGGCGGGAAAGTTCCCGCAGATTACAGAAATGACTCAAATGATGAATGAGGAGGACAAACTGATGATTTTGCCATTACAAGTACTTATAAGAACATACTTAATTTGGCTCGACAGAGGAGGCTGAATGCAATCAGCAAGATGCCGTCTCTAAGCAGATTTCATAAACACTAGTACACTATGCTCACAACTTTTCTTTTAATGGACCATGATATGTAAAGTAGCTTCAATCGTGTCAAATTATAGTAGTAGATAGATAGATATTTTCTTAATTAAAGTCGTCGAGTCTTAAATGACAATATTTGTCCTGTTAATCATGGTTAGTGCACTTGTTTATCGAAACATATTTAGACCATTGATACTTTTTTTTCTCATACTATTTTCAGACCATTGATACTTATGGTATGGTATTGTATTGTTACCATAAGTATGACGTTTATTTTGGTTGTTTCTTTAATTAACATTATATGGTATCGTTAAATCCATGGTTATGTAACCATGAAAATTGTCATTTTATGTAACGACCGATTTGGTGGGATCGCGTCGTTACCTATTTTTCTTACCCATCATGCCCTCACTAATTATTTAATATTTCCATTTTATCCTTTACTTTATTTTCAATTATTAAACCACGATAAACAATACAGTCTATCTAAACATTGTACAATACAATACGATACATTACCATACGATACCATACAATACAACACAATTACTCAGAAATTTTATGAAAACCTTCTTTAAATCATTCCTCAAAGTAGACACATGCTTGGAAAAACATCTACCCAATCGTAGATTACTCTCTACTCAGTGATTCCTCTCATATATTCATCTGAATCTTCGTATTGAACAACCTTTCTCTTGCTTCATTGGCCTGTAAAGTTGAAACCATAAATGAGCCAAAATATTTCACCGGATGACGTCCTTTGGTGTGTTGTTTAAGATTTACCCGCGATTCAGAAATTTGTGCAAGAATAGTCCCAATTTCAAGTTTTGACGGTTGCATCAAGAGTATCATAAGTTTTTATTGATCCGTTAAGAGTTCATTTGTTCACAACTTTTTCAGAAACACAAAAACTTGGGGGCACTGTTTAAAACTTACAAGCAAATTTTGGTCATTTGGCAAAAGTTGTGTACAAAAACTTGACACAAGTTTCTTAAACAGGGACAAAACTTAAACAACACACTAAAATCGTCCTGCAGATATCCAGAGAGAAGAAACTTTTCAATTGTTGACTTATTTAATAGGAATATCTTATGTATATTAGTTACCTGTTTGTCCCAATCTGTGAGAGCAGTGATAAAGCAAAGCAGAATAGCTTGCACTGTTGACCCCGTCAATAATCCACTCCACAGGCCCTTTGCTTTCCAATTCAAAACGAATCCCATTAATAAAGAGGCAGGAATTCCAATTAAGTAATATGATCCTAAATTCACATAGGCTCCAATATGTTGCCAGCCACTTCCTCTAGCAACACCTGATGCACGGAGGAAAAATAAATTACAGTGACCATTTTGAATGTACTAAATTACAGATAAACAAATTGATGAGAAAATAATAACCTGATAATACTGTAAGTGTACTATTAACAATGATGGAAAGGCAAAGAAGAGGAGTAATTTCAGCGATAAGCGCGACGACTTCTTGTTCATGTGTGAAAGCATATCCCCATACATTGCGCAAGCAAAAAAGAATTGCACTTGCCAGAAGAAACTCTGTAGTTGCTAGAGTTAAGACTGCATAGATAGAAAGTCTAGCTGCTTTTGGATTCCCAGCTCCTAACTCGTTTGAAATCCGAGTACTACAAAATGGTAATGAATGGGCTGAAATAATAATATAGGAGTAATATAGTAAAAGACTACCACTTTGTACCATACTAATCTTAACACCAAATAAAATTCATTCTTAGCAAGTATGTCGAAGAAAAAACCTTGCAGCAGCTCCAAAAGAAAAGGGTAGGTGGTAGTGTAATGAAGAGGTTGTGAGGCTGCATATCCAAATAAATTTAAACAATGTCTATTAAGAGCTTCCAAGTTTTGTGCAAATGAAATAGAAGGTGCAAAGATGGGAGAGTTGCATACCAAATAGACAAAACAGAAGTCTCTAGTTGTGGATTTGGCAAAAATCCGGAGAGTAATGTAATTAGCTCGACTGCCCACCATCTCAAACTAGTATGTAATATAAAAGATACAAAAGTACTAATAAATATGCCATTCATTTAGACATAAAAAATAAAAGGGAAAAATAAGTTTTACAGAACCAAACTTAGGATGACAAAAAAATTTCAGAATGTTTTCAATAAATAAGTTACTATTTTATGCTGCTTGGTTCCACTTAAATAAAGGGGGAAAATGACTTCCACCCAGAAGTAAGGTATGTTATTAATGCAACCTACACTACAATTCTTGTTAATACTCAAACTTTTCATCAAGAAACTATTCGATTAGTTAATATTATGTTATACCAAATATATAGCCCAGGGTTTATAATTCTGGAACTATTTATAATCCCATATGCTATATGAGATAGATAATCTCATTTTCTTGGACATCCCACCGTATCCCTCCAATTAAATATGGGATAAATTATTTTCGAATTTAATTCGGGGATTATAATCTCTCGTCCCTCTAACCAAACGACCCCTTAAAGTTGAGAAATACATTACCAAACCATTCCAGCAGATGGTATAGCAAATTGAAAGAACTCTGGCATAATAAGGAAAACATCCTTCGAGAAATAGGGACATGTCTTTTGACATGCTGACGAATATTTCAGATAAAGCACAAGCAAGATCACATTCAGCCAATATGATAAACCAATCGCCATAGCTGCTCCACTGATCCCTAGATTAAATTTGAATATTAACGCCCAACTGAGAGGTATATTAAAGCAGAGAGACACAACTGAGGTCCATAGCATTGGAATGACCAAACTCTGAGCCTGGAAGTAGCAAACAAGTGACTGAAGAATAGCATAGGGAAAAAGAGTTGGGATGAGATAAATCGAGTATTTTCCAGCTTCAAAGGAGATTGAAGGGTCTTGTCTAATCCATAAAAGCAATTTGCCAGTGAAGATCCATAGAAGAGATATTGGTAAACAAATTAACAAAAGAAATATAATGGCAGCATAAGTAATAGTGCCAACTTTTTGATACTGCTTTGCTCCATAGGCTTGCCCACATAAAGTTTCCAATCCACTTGCCATTCCAAACTGCACAAAAGATCACCAGATTTAAACAGCTTTAGTCATCAAGCAATCTCGAAACATAATAAAAGGCTTGACATTTTGCAAGTAAATGCATATTTGAGTATATACATTTTTAGTCCAAGTTGATCCATATATACGAAAGCTTGTCAAAATATTTTTAAATGACCCCGACCCTTTTCTTTAAAAAAAAAATGAAGAACAAATGTTAATAGAAAAAGGAGAGCATACAAGGATAGCATAGCCAGTAACAGTGCAATAAGAGGTGGCAATGGAAGCACTAGAGAGGGACAGTTCACTAAGGTGACCCAACATAACCATTGGTGCATAGCGCAAGAGAAACTGCGACACCGTCGCCACTATCATTGGAAGTGCTATGCGACTCACTTCTTTCAGCTCTTCTTTAAACACCACCTTTTTACTATCATCATTCAATGGCAACAGAGCTTCTTCCATTTCTCTTCGATATACCCTTCTCTTTTACTCTCCCAATGTGAAGTAGCGTTCAGGCTTAATCTATAATTTTCTTAGCTGTCTCTCACTGATCTCTCTCACAGGTAGGTTAGGTTAATTTATCTTTTCCCATTTCGTCTCTCCTTTTCTTTCTTTATACTTCTAACACTCGGTTTTAAGGTAGTTTTTCACTCCCTCTCAGCGGCTCTCCTCACCGTTGCTCCCTTCACAAAAATTTTATTATATATCTCATACGTCAAGTTATATTTGTGTGAGGCGCAATTTTTCAATCCATATTTATTCTTTTAAGTTTCTTACTTGAAAATTGAAATAGCAAATAGTAATAATATTATTAAAGAAAAATATCGTCAAAAAATATTGACCAAATGAAGAATTCTGCCTTCTTTAATTTATGGACCATGATTTTCCGTATCTTTTGAATGTGGCATCAGGTCTAGCTAGTCAATAACATAAAAAGTAGAATGTGTTCTTTAAAAAAAAAAGTTCAAATTATCATTCTTTTAATTCCACATCTTATGAATATGTATAAAAATGTAGAACATATTCCACATTTTATAAATATTGCATCTAGCTAAGTTTATATTTCTCATAATCCTAACAAATAAAGTAAATAAAAAAGAGGACACGAACTTTCAGATCATACTACTGACGAATGGAACTTCGAAATTAATTTTGACAAAATCATGTCATATTTAAGTTCATTTGTTTTATCAATTTCATAATTCAAAAAAAAAAAATGAAAATTTGTAAAACTATTTAGCTAAAACCATTCGACAATTAAATTATTCATCCAGTTCAGAAGTCATAGTGGTAATATTTTCTTACAATATTTTTTCTAATATTATTTTGGAAGAGTAAATATGGATTGAAAAGTTACCATATTTAATTTTGTTTCAAAGTAATCAAATGAGACCCATGAATCCGCTTGTCAAGTAATAATTAAAAGCCTCATCATACAAATATGACTTGACGTGTGAGACATATAATAAAATTTTTTGATTCCCCTTCACCCATAAGTATTTTTTTTATACAGTTAGTTTTTTATTTTATTGAATAATCCGAAAATGTTATCATACAAATGGCTAATTACTGGATGGAAATAACCCACTTAGTTGGCCGAAATTTATTATGGTCTTTGTTGGTTTAGCTTTTCAGACATATCATTACTGTCTCCTACCTGTATCCTGTTGAAAGGTCGAAATAAGAAAAGAAGGAAAAGTCAAAGAAAGAAAATAAGAGAAAAGAGAAAGAATAGTAAAAAGACAATGAAGAAGAGTAAAAAGACTGCCAATAAAGTTAACAAAAGCAACCGAAAGAAAAGCTGCAAAATGATCAAGAAATGGCAGAATAAAAACGTGCAAATATTAGGTGTAGCAACTCGATAGTGGCAGATTTATGGAGGAGGGACCAGGTGTCACGGGGCCGAGTTTTTGGAGAAAATGACACAAAAAGGTCCTCTTAAGTGTGGAATGAAAAAAATGGTCCTTTGTTTTATTTTTGCTTTTCTTTTCTCTCAAATGGGTGATTAAGTGTAAGTGGGGGGTGATTAGACTCTTTTAAAAATTGTGTGGCAAAATTAAAACACCTCAAAACATACAAACTTACAACTACTCCACTACCTACCCTTTACCCCAACTTCCGATTTTTCAAAAAACCAAAAACCCAAACATCCCCAAATATTTCCCAAAGAATCCCAAACATCACTCTCTTCAAAAGCGACCCGTTTTCAACCCGTTTCCAACCCGTTTTCGACCCGGCTTTTTTTCTCAAAATCGGACTGTCAAAACTCATCGATTGTCACCGAATCTTTATTGTAAGTCTTTTCTGACACCAACATTGTAGTTTTCTTCATTTGTTTTCACGATTTTACCAATTTTTTGATCGATTTTTGTTGTTAACAAAAAACCGTAGAATTTTGTTTTAAAAGTTATGTTTGTTTATGATTCTGTCTGGGTCGGTTTGGGACGAGGAAATGATGAAGTTTTGACTGAATTTTTTGTGTAGTTGCCGGTGATATTGTTAAACAAAATCCGTTTGTTTCAAACATCCCGTAAGATGTTTGAAACATCTGTGTTGTGTTTGGCCATATCACCGGATGTTTAGCCGGAGATGATTTAAACATCAATAGAGATGTTTAAACATCATCCCCTGTAGAATACAAACATTAAGCGTGATGTTTAAACATTACTCATGATGTTTGAACTGCATTTTTCAGTAACACATATGGATAAGGCATTTAGAATATTCTTAAAACTTGTGAAGAGTGGTAATAACAAGCCTAATGTACACAATCATGATAGTTTTATATGTTGAATAGGAAATGGGCCTCAAGTTTTTTGAACCATATTTTGTTCTTATAAATATGGGAAATACGTGTAAAGAAACTTATTTGTTATTTGTGTATATAGGCAACATGCCCCCCAAAAAAAGGCAACTGGTAAAGGCTACGACTGCTGCTGCTAAGAAGGTCCAGAAGACCACAGACAGGCAAATTCCCTTGGAATCTGAAAGTGAATCTCCTCGTGCAAAAAGACAAAAAAGCAGGGCAGTACCGGATCTTTTACAGGTCCCTTTCGAGAGCCCAAACGCTAGTCGTGCTAGTCAAGCTAGTCGGGATCTGAAACGACCTCGGTCAGTCGTTTCGGAAGTTAGGACTCTGATTGGGGTGGCGATAATTTTAAAATATTCATAATGTCCATTAGGACCTGTCTGTAAAATTTGAGCTAAATCAGACCTCGTTTGGTAGGCATCGGAAGAAGGTTTCAGTTTTTATTGGCAATAAATATTAAAAAGAGATTTTCGAGCTCGGTTTTTGCCGAATGAGTTCCGATTCGAAATTCGAAAGCGCCGTTGGGTTCGTATGATTATTTATGACTTTTGTGAACTTTCGAAAGTGAATTTCGATGTTGTTCGACTAGTTTCCGCTAAAATGCCAAAAGTTAAATAATTTGACTTTTTCTATTTAAATTCGCATCTTGAGTTTCGGGAGTCCAATTTGAAATCCGCCTTCGCGAGTATGTTACATATATTTTGTATAACTCGTATGCAAAAGTTGGAATTATTTCGAATATCGTAGGGCACCGTTTTAATTTTCGTTAAGAAAAGAAAATATAATAAAAGAAAACAAAAAAAAAAGAGAAAAAGGTCAAAAAGACAAAATATATAAAGTAGGCGGTGGTTGACCTTTAAGTAGTATGAACTTACGCAGAAACAGAGAATGGACGCAAAACGATACAGAATAAGAAGTAGAAGATAAATTAGAAAAAAATGCCAGAAAATGGAAAAAGAGGTCGGAGAAAAGTAGAATTTTCACCCCGAAACATCCAGGTAATGATGTTAACTCATTATCTTAGCTTATTACGTGTGTTTAAATATATTTTTACGGTTAAAATAGGGATATTAGACATCGCCCTAATGACGTAAATTGATAGTTTAAAGGGTCAAATGGACCCCGATAACGAAATTGATTATGTATTCGTGCTCAGTGAGTTATGGGCAACTTATAAATATAATTTATTTGGGATTTGGTTATGTGGCCTTAAACCCTGTACATGGGCCTGGCCTGCGTATTGCGTATGCGAATAGGGTATCAGGTTCCTACCTGGATTGCCCTAAGATGTGAGGAATGAAGCCTTTAGTCTAATGTGATATATTTTTCTGCTTATTGAACACAGTGGGATCGTTTGGCAATGGAACCAAAGGATAAAAGCGGTTATTGATTAGCAATGCTAACTTTTGGAAGAGGTAAGTGTTTATATCCATTTCTTTGGAGGCCCTTGGCCTCGTGGATTTTCTACCACATGTTTCCTTACGTGTGTAGCTGCCGATAGGCGTACTCATTACGCCTTAGCTTTGAATTTACATTGTATATTATATGTTATGCCCTATAGTTGGTATTGTATTAAACATATGAGCGTTGCACTCTGGTTTTGAGCATTGCATATACTTCCCGGTTGGCGATGAGAGTCCCGCACCGGCGAAGGGTCATTATTGCATATACTTCCCGGTTGGCGATGAGAGTCCCGCACCGGCGAAGGGTCATTATTGCATATACTTTCCGGTTGGCGATGAGAGTCCCGCACTGGTGAAGGGTCATCATTACATATACTTCCCGGTAATCGATGAGAGTCCCGAGCCGGTGAAGGGTCATTATTGCATTACATTGCATTTATATGCATTGTATGTCGTTCATATGCATTACATTGCATATCATATTGGGTGCATGAGTATTCCGCCCCAGGAGCAGGAGTATTCCGCTCCATTGTATCATATTGAGGGCAGGAGTATTCCGCCCCAGGAGCAGGAGTATTCCGCTCTATTGTATCATATTGAGGGCAGGAGTATTCCGCCCCAGGAGCAGGAGTATTCCGCTCCATTGTATTATATCGGGTGCAGGAGTATTCCGCCCCAAGAGAGTGCAGGAGTATTCCGCCTCTGGTTTATATTATATCGGGTGCAGGAGTATTCCGCCCCAGGAGCAGGAGTATTCCGCTCCAGTTGGTTATCAGATTGGATTCCCCTCGAATGCAGGAGTATTCCGCTTCGAGATGGGAGGATGGGCACATGTGACCCTTTGCATCAGATTTCATTTCATTTCATCTCATCTCATTTCATTTCATTTTCATACCATTGCGTAGACTTGTAGTACATAACTACTGTTCTGCTCATAGTGCATTGCTTATTTGTTGATATGTTTTTGGCTCGTATCTCCTGGTAGACGATGAGAGTCCCGCGTCGGAGATAGGTATCAGACATATGTGACTGCATTGCATCATACCGCACTCATCCCATCTCATTGCACCGCATACTGACTATTGTGTGTATTGTGCTGTGTTTTATATATGCGGTAGGTATACCATGTTGTGAACGTATCTCAGTTTACCTATATATCTCTGGCTCGTATCCCGGGTTGCACGCCGCAACAGTATAAATATACGGATTGGGTTGCAAGCCGCAACAGTATAAATATATGGATCGGGTTGCACGCCGCAACAGGATGTATTTCTGATTGTCGACATGTTCAGGATATCTATATGTTCTGTCTACCTTATGTCCCTGGCTGTTTATGATTCCATTCGTGTTTTCAGTTATTATTTGGCTTCGCCTGTTTATAGTTCAAATAAGATGGATTTAGTTTATCTGTTTTTCTTCTCCCTGACTAGCTATCCTATTCTTTGAGGTGGCTAGTCTGCCCCACTTATTGAGTCCTTTTGACTCACCCTCGTTTGTTGTTCGTTTCTTGTCTATCTATTTCGTTTCGGCAGGTTCGCTCAAGGATCGAGTTCGCCACGTACTGAAGGAGCGAAGACGACTCCAGCTGTCAGGGTGAGCCAGCTTTATTCCGGATGGCCACCAGTTTATTGTTTATTATTTCAGTTGCATTCTGCTCAATTCAGTAGGTATCTGTCTTTTTTGTACTCTTAGATGTCTAGTCTGGATAGCCCTAAACCTAGTATGTCGGGTAGTCAGCTGTAATTTCTTTTGTACAGCTAGAGGTATCAGTATGTATGTGTTTTTGTTTTAAGTCTTGTCCTTATTTGTGAATTGTTATATTTATTTTCCTGATTTAATTGGTAAGGGTTCGCCCGACAGGTCTAGAGGAGGATGTCGGGTGCCCGCACGGCCTAACCGGATTCCGGGTCGTGTCAGTTGGTATCAGAGCCCAGTTTAGAGTCTATCCAGACTAAGACAGTGTCTAGTAGAGTCTCGCTGATGGGTACGTAGACGTCCGTACTTATCTACGAGGGGCTATGATGGCATTTAGGAAGTTTCACTTCCTTCATTTCTGATCGTGCGTCGGTCTAGGATTCAAAAGTATTTTCGTTAATTCGTTAATTCCTTTGTGGTAATTGTGAACCCTCGTGCGACAAATCAGCAGACGGTATGAGTTAAAAACGAAGCAGTCTGGCCTGGGGTTAGCACTGACGAAGCCTCGAGAGTTTTTTTACCGTGCTTACGATCTAGTTACGGATGTACGAGCTAGCGATGGGCAAGGGAGCAGGGCCTTGTGGTTCCCTTGGCTCTCTATGATGCTTTTACGAGAATTTTGGCGACGCAGATACCGTAAGAACCTATTATTCGTTGGGTAGCCTATCAGGTTGCCGCATGTGCAGACGTTCGATCTGAGGGAGCTCCTTTTCTGGTTCTTAATATTGCTGCAGTAAATTATATTCCGGAGGTAGTATGTGTTGTACCTCTAATTGTTCTTACTTGTTAGCCAGCCGAGGTATCAGTTCGGTCATAGTGTCCGAAGGGGTTGCATTATTTTACGCGGTTGAATCTTCCGATATTCTTAAGCAATACATCAGATAAACCCCGTGAATTTTTTTAAAAAATAATGTCAGGGTATTTGTATCCTTTAGGCTTTTGATTATATCGAACGGTATAGTGTTGATTATCCTGCTTTCCAGTTTCAAGGTCTAGCCTTGAATTGATGGGACTCTCTCTCTTATTAGCTAACTTGGTTCGGTTTTCTTCTAGATTCATGGAAAAAAATTCCTTTCGAGTAGCGAGCGAAATGGAGAGTGTTGCCAGTTTGAGTGGATTAGACAGAGTAGCCTATCGGTTAGCCTGTTAGTGTTTCAAAATATGAAATGGAATTCTATAGAATGGCTGGATATGCATTAGAACTAGTTCATGAGCCTTTCGAGAGATTCAGAGATTTATTGATGACCTTTATTTTTCCTCGAAATCCCAGATGGCTCGAGAAATTGAGATCTGGATTTTATTTGATGTTGTTGTTAATATTGCCTGAAGGTTCGAGGCATACCATAAGTTAGAGCGGGAAAGTAAGAGATCCCACGGCCCTGGTGGGCAACCATGTTACCTCATTTGGAGGTAAGAGTTCTGATTATTTTGGGAGGTCACCTTCCAGGTTATCTCAGCGTGTGTCACGTGATTCTTAGAATACGCCAGTAGTTCGTCAATATCAGACCCAATTTTTCTCTTTGTGGCTTTCAATAATCTGTCCAGTTTCCATTTTTAGCAAAAAGGTGTTATCATTATAGCGAGTCTGATCATCCTTTGAGGAGTTTTCCTGTTATCATTGTCATGAGTCTGGTTATCCTTTGAGAAGTTTTTCCTTACTCCGGCAAGCAGGCAGTCGTCTTTTCTCTCGTCATCAGGCACCTGCATAGTCGCAGGAAATTTCATATAGATCTCAATCAGCAAACAAAATGCCACCATCCAGTAGAGGTTGAGAGTGTGGTGGCAGTGGTTCTTCTAGAAGTACTTATCAGGGTAGCGGCTCGGCTCAGCTGTAGAGAAAGTTCTAATAATTACCAGTCTGGCAGGATGTTGAGGTATCTGATGTAGTAGACCCAAGTATTTCTTCCTTACTTATATGTGTGTAGGCTTTGATTCTTCCGATCGATTTGGAAATGATTGTCTTATCATATTTCCATAGTTTCCTGGGATGGCGTTTCTATTAACAATCTATTGCGATAGAGGGGTGAGCTTCTAGTATGATTTATTCCTGGAATTTGTGAGACCCTACTAGTTTATCTGATCTAAATATGAGAGATTTGACGGTGAGTATTGCTATTGCCTGCTTGGCATCTTGTTACGCCACCTTCTGTTATTATGTCAATTCAGTTTACCTCTCTCCTTGAAATTCAATGTTGGTAGGATAATGGGATCCTAATTCGTCACCGTCAGAAAGTGTTGTCGTTTCTTCCTGTGCAAAGTGATTAGTAAGTAATATTCGATATACGTATATCCTCTTGGTTCAAAACGCTAGTAAAGTATGTTATCCTTTGAGCTTATCTGGGTTATAAAAGGGTTTTCTGGTAAAGTGTCAGAGTTTTATTCTTATTGGGAGATTAAATTGGCATGGATGTTGTTCCGTAAGAGCTTATTTAATATCTATTTCTTCAATTGTGATTCTTGGGCCACTTTGACTCGTAAGTAGTCTAGCTTTGGTAGCCAAGCAAATAAAAAGATGAGCTTCCTGAAGCTCTAATTATTTCTATCACCGATTCATTTCCATTTCTTCTTTGTTCGGCACCGGTAAGCTTGGGCAGTTGGTAGCCGCTTATGATGTTCCCTGTGTTGAGCCAGAGTGTATGTCAAGGTAACTGGGTAAGCATATTATTGTTTAGGTTGAAAATCAGGACAGTGGTGCTGTCCAGACATTCTATCTGCGGATTTGCTATGTCATCCAGTTGTCTCATCTTGTTATCCGCTTAACATGTTTATGTTATCAGTTTATCCGGGTATCTATTCTCATGTATAGTAGTGCTGGTTCTGTTTTGCGGATCATCCAGTTTCAGGGGAAACTCTGCCGAAATTTCTATATAGAAGTACCATCCATCAAGCGGTGGTGTTTACGGCAAAGGTATGGAGTTGTGAACTCGAGAGTTGCAGCTTTTTGGCAACTCAAAAGGATAGTTGGTAGCTTAGGTCTGCCTATGTTCAGCTTTTAGGTAAATCTTCTTTAGTCCAGCAGACTGTGCGAGGATGGTTATTCCTATTCAAATAGCTGCATGAGTGTGTGCTTTAAGTGGAGGAGTCTTCCTCCAAATACTGAATCATAATATTAAATCTCTAAGGCGTTGCTGAAGCGTAAGCTAATTCTTAGTTTCATCGACCTGTTCTATATCGAAGAGGTAATTATCGGCTGAATCATGTTGACCCATTCAAAGTTCCATGTATCTTTGCTTCGAAAATGTAGAACTCTCTTCTCGTAATCGAGGAAGGATCAGCTTAGTCAGAATAAGCTGTGATATGGTATTATCATATTATCCAGATATATTTTATTCCAAAAGTTCGGTATGCGTGTTATAATTCTGATCCTGTAATCAGGAAATAATACCGTGGAGAATTTCATGAAGGTCGTGCAAGTTCTTTCGTTATCAGTGTGAATCTTGCTTTAGATTTAGGCTCGTTCGAGGACGAACGAGAGTTTAAGTGGAGGAGAATGAAACGACCTCGGTCAGTCGTTTCGGAAGTTAGGACTCTGATTGGGGTGGCGATAATTTTAAAATATTCATAATGTCCATTAGGACCTGTCTGTAAAATTTGAGCTAAATCAGACCTCGTTTGGTAGGCATCGGAAGAAGGTTTCAGTTTTTATTGGCAATAAATATTAAAAAGAGATTTTCGAGCTCGGTTTTTGCCGAATGAGTTCCGATTCGAAATTCGAAAGCGCCGTTGGGTTCGTATGATTATTTATGACTTTTGTGAACTTTCGAAAGTGAATTTCGATGTTGTTCGACTAGTTTCCGCTAAAATGCCAAAAGTTAAATAATTTGACTTTTTCTATTTAAATTCGCATCTTGAGTTTCGGGAGTCCAATTTGAAATCCGCCTTCGCGAGTATGTTACATATATTTTGTATAACTCGTATGCAAAAGTTGGAATTATTTCGAATATCGTAGGACACCATTTTAATTTTCGTTAAGAAAAGAAAATATAATAAAAGAAAACAAAAAAAAAAAAAGAGAAAAAGGTCAAAAAGACAAAATATATAAAGTAGGCGGTGGTTGACCTTTAAGTAGTATGAACTTACGCAGAAACAGAGAATGGACGCAAAACGATACAGAATAAGAAGTAGAAGATAAATTAGAAAAAAATGCCAGAAAATGGAAAAAGAGGTCGGAGAAAAGTAGAATTTTCACCCCGAAACATCCAGGTAATGATGTTAACTCATTATCTTAGCTTATTACGTGTGTTTAAATATATTTTTACGGTTAAAATAGGGATATTAGACATCGCCCTAATGACGTAAATTGATAGTTTAAAGGGTCAAATGGACCCCGATAACGAAATTGATTATGTATTCGTGCTCAGTGAGTTATGGGCAACTTATAAATATAATTTATTTGGGATTTGGTTATGTGGCCTTAAACCCTGTACATGGGCCTGGCCTGCGTATTGCGTATGCGAATAGGGTATCAGGTTCCTACCTGGATTGCCCTAAGATGTGAGGAATGAAGCCTTTAGTCTAATGTGATATATTTTTCTGCTTATTGAACACAGTGGGATCGTTTGGCAATGGAACCAAAGGATAAAAGCGGTTATTGATTAGCAATGCTAACTTTTGGAAGAGGTAAGTGTTTATATCCATTTCTTTGGAGGCCCTTGGCCTCGTGGATTTTCTACCACATGTTTCCTTACGTGTGTAGCTGCCGATAGGCGTACTCATTACGCCTTAGCTTTGAATTTACATTGTATATTATATGTTATGCCCTATAGTTGGTATTGTATTAAACATATGAGCGTTGCACTCTGGTTTTGAGCATTGCATATACTTCCCGGTTGGCGATGAGAGTCCCGCACCGGCGAAGGGTCATTATTGCATATACTTCCCGGTTGGCGATGAGAGTCCCGCACCGGCGAAGGGTCATTATTGCATATACTTCCCGGTTGGCGATGAGAGTCCCGCACCGGTGAAGGGTCATCATTACATATACTTCCCGGTAATCGATGAGAGTCCCGAGCCGGTGAAGGGTCATTATTGCATTACATTGCATTTATATGCATTGTATGTCGTTCATATGCATTACATTGCATATCATATTGGGTGCAGGAGTATTCCGCCCCAGGAGCAGGAGTATTCCGCTCCATTGTATCATATTGAGGGCAGGAGTATTCCGCCCCAGGAGCAGGAGTATTCCGCTCTATTGTATCATATTGAGGGCAGGAGTATTCCGCCCCAGGAGCAGGAGTATTCCGCTCCATTGTATTATATCGGGTGCAGGAGTATTCCGCCCCAAGAGAGTGCATGAGTATTCCGCCTCTGGTTTTTATTATATCGGGTGCAGGAGTATTCCGCCCCAGGAGCAGGAGTATTCCGCTCCAGTTGGTTATCAGATTGGATTCCCCTCGAATGCAGGAGTATTCCGCTTCGAGATGGGAGGATGGGCACATGTGACCCTTTGCATCAGATTTCATTTCATTTCATCTCATCTCATTTCATTTCATTTTCATACCATTGCGTAGACTTGTAGTACATAACTACTGTTCTGCTCATAGTGCATTGCTTATTTGTTGATATGTTTTTGGCTCGTATCTCCTGGTAGACGATGAGAGTCCCGCGCCGGAGATAGGTATCAGACATATGTGACTGCATTGCATCATACCGCACTCATCCCATCTCATTGTACCGCATACTGACTATTGTGTGTATTGTGCTGTGTTTTATATATGCGGTAGGTATACCATGTTGTGAACGTATCTCAGTTTACCTATATATCTCTGGCTCGTATCCCGGGTTGCACGCCGCAACAGTATAAATATACGGATTGGGTTGCAAGCCGCAACAGTATAAATATATGGATCGGGTTGCACGCCGCAACAGGATGTATTTCTGATTGTCGACATGTTCAGGATATCTATATGTTCTGTCTACCTTATGTCCCTGGCTGTTTATGATTCCATTCGTGTTTTCAGTTATTATTTGGCTTCGCCTGTTTATAGTTCAAATAAGATGGATTTAGTTTATCTGTTTTTCTTCTCCCTGACTAGCTATCCTATTCTTTGAGGTGGCTAGTCTGCCCCACTTATTGAGTCCTTTTGACTCACCCTCGTTTGTTGTTCGTTTCTTGTCTATCTATTTCGTTTCGGCAGGTTCGCTCAAGGATCGAGTTCGCCACTTACTGAAGGAGCGAAGACGACTCCAGCTGTCAGGGTGAGCCAGCTTTATTCCGGATGGCCACCAGTTTATTGTTTATTATTTCAGTTGCATTCTGCTCAATTCAGTAGGTATCTGTCTTTTTTGTACTCTTAGATGTCTAGTCTGGATAGCCCTAAACCTAGTATGTCGGGTAGTCAGCTGTAATTTCTTTTGTACAGCTAGAGGTATCAGTATGTATGTGTTTTTGTTTTAAGTCTTGTCCTTATTTGTGAATTGTTATATTTATTTTCCTGATTTAATTGGTAAGGGTTCGCCCGACGGGTCTAGAGGAGGATGTCGGGTGCCCGCACGGCCTAACCGGATTCCGGGTCGTGTCAGGATCTTAGCAAAAATCAACACGAGGAGGAACAACAAAGATCAAGAAGTAGTGAAGAAGGTACAGAGGATGCAGAAGCAGCAGAGCCAAGTAATGAACAAAGGGGAGAAAGTAGGGGTAGTGCTATGCCTCAAGTTAGAGTTACTGAGGCAAGGGAAGGAAGAACAAAAGCTGTTCATGATTTGCCTGCAACAACAGAAGAAACAACAGAAGCAACAACACAAGCAACAACACAAGCAACAGCAGAGGATCAATTTGTAGATGCAATAGAACAGGAGGTAACATCGAAGCTTATGTTTGCACATCTTGTATGATGTTTCAAACATATACGAATATGTTCAAACATCACTCCGAATGTTTCAAACATTTTATATTATGTTTCAAACATAATAAATGATGTTTGGATTTATTTCAAACATTATAGATTATGTTCCAAACATATTATAAGATGTTTGAAACATGTTGGGTGATGTTTAAACATCTTAACAATGTTTAACCCATGAAAATGTTTTCTTCATTAGAAATGTGATTGTGTAATGATTGTTTTTCTTGTATCAATTTCAGGTGGAGTTGGCTGATGAGGTTACCCCATGCATAAAGACTGACCTGCCTGATTTGAGTCAAATGAAGACGTGGATGGAGTATAATAATGCGTTCGCAACAAAGAAGGTGACGGTCAGATCATCACTGCACTCGAAGTTGGATAAATTTCGTAAAGCTTTACATCATTTTAATCTAATGGAAAGATGCAAGGAAAGCTGTTTCGGGCACCTAATCGATTTGCCCAAGTGTGTGTTTGCTCCAAAGCTGGTTCACAACATTTTACTTCGCCGGGTTATTTGTCAGAAGAAGTTTGAGGCGTGGTTTAAATTCCATGAACTGCCTCTTCGTTTTGGGATGCAGGAGTTTGCCTTGATGACAAGATTGAGTTGTGCCCTACCTCCCCCTAATGATTGTAAAAATTTCGCCTAGCAGCCACTTTTAACACTGGTATTTAGTTTGAGGCCACTATTTCTATTGGTCTTACACTAGAGGTCACTTTTGGGCCTTTACTAAATAAATATTGACTTAAGTCTCTGATAATTGACTGAACTTCAGTCCATACGGCCCCTGGACTGAAGTTCCATCTCTAAGGACTTAACTTCAGTCCATATGGCCATGGACTGAACTCATACCATGGACTGAAGTTCCATCTTTAAGGATTGAACTTCAGTCCATATGGCCCTGGACTAAAGTTCCATCTTAAGGACTGGACTAAACTTCAGTCCATATGGCCCTGGATTGACGTTCAATCTTTAAGGACTGAACTTCAATCCGGCCTCTGGACTGAAGTTCTATCTTTTTAAGAAAAAGTGGCCACAAACTAAATGTTTTGGTATTAGTGGCCTGTGCCTAAAGACCAGTGGCAAAAGTTGCCTTTCGTGCACTTTCCCCCTGATGATTTCATGGATGAAGCCCGTAGCAAGGGGAAAGATTTGTGGGATTTGGTTTCAAGGAAGGGGAAGAAGGCTGCAAGTAGTGATTATATTCTGGAACTGATAGAGAGTGAAGACCTGGTGAAGGATGATGACATAAGGTTTAGTTTATGTTTGTGTTGGTTCGAGCACCAAGTGTTGTGTTCAAAGGACAGTAACAGTGGTATTGAGGAATGGGTAGTTTGTCTCGCGAGCACCCCTGAATACTTTTACAAGTACCCATGGGGAAGAAAAAGCTTCGACTTGACTGTGTTTTACATCCTGAAAGATTTTACAAGCTGGAAGGCTCCTGAGAATAGCTACACACTGTATGGATTTCCATGGGCTTTCATGGCATGGGTGTTAGAGGCTATTCCGGCACTTAGGCTAAGAGAATACCCTAAGGATAAGACAATACCACGGATGAAACGTTGGTTGGGGGATAAGGTAGAAAAGGACCCAGATGCAGTGTTCCAGCATGTTGACATCCAGGTAGGATTTCTTTTACTCCCCAGTTCTTTCACATTCAACACTGCATTATTTGTGTAAACATTAGTAGTGATGTTTAAACATTACACGAAATGTTTAAACATTAGTCGTGATGTTTAAACACTGGTACTGATGTTTAAATGTTACAATAAATGCTTAAACATTATTAGTGATGTTTAAACATTACACGAAATGTTTAAACATTAGTCGTGATGTTTAAACACTGGTACTGATGTTTAAATGTTACAATAAATGCTTAAACATTATTAGTGATGTTTAAACATTACACGAAATGTTTAAACATTAGTCGTGATATTTAAACACTGGTACTGATGTTTAAATGTTACAATAAATCCTTAGACAGTAGTTTTAACATTTGTGGTTATTTTATTGCAGGAGGTACACCCTTACCTCGTACCCACACCCAAAGAGTTGAGGGATGTGCTCCATGACTTTGTGCCATTTGAGGATGTAGAGGACGTGGTGATTGATGGCTTGATGCGGCAGTTGGATGGGGTGACAATGTTGAGGAAACAAGCTGTTGTTCCTAACACCCCTCTAGAACATGTTGTGCTAAGTCGTGGTGCAATGTTGACGGGATACAGTGGGGGCAAGGGTGCTGATCTTTTTGGAGTAAGTGGAAGAGAGTACACTGGAATTGCTGGGGATCTTTTTGGATATGCTAGAAGGAAGGATGAGGGTAGAGGAGGAGTTATTGGAAGAGAAGAAGATGGCAGCAGTAGAGGACCTGCTAAAAGAAAAGAAGATGGTGGCAGTACTAGAGGAAGAGTTGTTAGGAGAGAAGAAGCAGTTGTGGGTACGTCGACTGGAGAGTGCACTTGCAAATGCTTAAAGTGCAAGGAGGACACTGATAAATTGTTGTTGAAGGTTGGTGGGATTGAGACTATGTTAGAGCAGTTGAAGGAAATGATGAAAACACAGGTGCCCAAGAGAATAGGTTTGAGAAGCATCTTCCCTAGTAGAGTTCTGAAATCCCCATTTACTGCTTCAGGAAGAAAGGGGAAGAAGAAGACAGTGAGGGGGAAGATTGATATTTACAAGCCTGTGGATAAGAAGAGCAAAGATGCATTGGATGCCTTCTTGGCAGAGAAGAAAAATGAAAAAAGTCCACTTTTTCTTGGGCATGAGTACAATTACAAGGATCTGGAAGAAATCATTAGAATGGAAAGCAGTTTGAAGGAAAAGGTACACGCAATTCACCCTAATTCTTTTTTCTTAGTGCATATATTAGATCAGATATTTAAACATGGATTGGGATGTGCAAACATAACAAGCAGTGTTTAAAAATCACAAATAACTTATGATATGTTTAAACATAATACAGAATGTGTAAACATATTAGTTAATGTTTAAACATTACGCATATATGTTTATATAATGTTAAACATCTATACGATGTTGCAACATATCACAATATGTTTAAACATTATGTCTGGTGTTTAAACATTTCCCCTGATGTTGACATGTTCTACCTGTTCTTTATGTGTTTTCTTTTTGCTTTTTTTTCCTTTTCTGCAGCATGTTGAGGAAATCATGAGCCTGATGAGGCTTAAAAAGAATGCCCACTCCCAGTTCTATCTCAAATCCGATGTCATTTTGGATTTGAATTTCTCTAAGAAATTGTGTGAGCTTTACAAGAAGCAGCGTATACTCGCTGATGCATTGGCTGCGCCCCTAGAAGTACAGCTTGAGACTGTTCAATTCAAGGATGACATGCTGGACTATGCACAAGGTAAGCAGCCGAACCCAGGGGGTGTGAAGTGGGCTGGGGTGAAGAGGATTTTCTGTCTTATGAAATTGAAAGGGGTTCATTTTGTCACTATGGAGTTCCTTGTGGAGGAAGGTAAGATAAGGGTATACGACTCCATGTACAGTGACAACACTGATGATGAATTTGACACACTGATCAAGCCCATCACTTTCCTTTTCCCCATTTTCATCAGACAGTGCGAGATGTTCCAAAGTTTGCCGGAGAATATCCTGAACATAAAAGTGTGGCCATATGAGCGTGTGAAAGACCTCCCGACAAGCAACACTCGTACTGCATCAGGTGCTTATGCCCTTGCCTTCATTGAACACCTTCTTACAAAGACTCCCTGGGACAAGCTCTGTGACAACACCATGGTAGATTTTAGGGTGAAATGGGCTGTGGACATATTTCGTGGGAAGATGATACCGTAGTTTGATAAGTTATGGTTGGACAATTAAGTATTTGTTGGCATGTAAGGATGATTAAGTATTTGTTTTGGCTTGTTTTCTTAATTTTATGTTATGTTATGTTATGTTTTGTTGGAAGTCATGTAAGGATAATTATCTGTTTTATGTAAATACTTTGGTTGTGTGCAATCTCACTGATTTAAGAAACATCGTGTGGATGTTTAAACATTTCATCATATGTGTAAACATACTTGACTATGTTGAAACATAATTTTAGATGTTTAAATTATTAATTGGAATATGCTGAAACATCATGCAAATGTCTACAAAACACGGCATCCAAATCTCTCCTTTTTGTTTTTATTTTTGATAAGTAATACTTAATACTATTTAATAATTATTCAAAACAATGAAACGGAAAATGAAAATACAAGACTACAAAACACGGCATTGTAAACAAACTGAAAATTAAATGACTAGACTTAAAAGGAGACAATTCAAACTACATTATATCTTCACTTCACATGTGTGCCACTGGAGGACGTGGTGGTGTAGAGTAGTTCTGCGGGTCAATCTTGAGTTCAACTTGAATACCACGGAGCATACGCTTGATAAGATGTATATTTATCTTATAATCCTCAAGGAATTCGTCGAACCTAGTTGTTAATTGCGTCACTTGATCCTCAATATTTCCAATATACTCCCTCCGTCCCAATTTGTTTGTCGTAGTTTGACTTGGCACAAAGTTTAATAAAGTAAGGAAGACTTTTGAAACTTGTGGTCTAAAATAAGCCATGAATATTTGTGTGGCTATAAATGAATCAAAAAGTAACTTTAGAGTTGAATTATTACCAAATTTAGAAATATGACAATCTTTTTGGGACGGACAAATAAGGAAAGTATGACAAACAAAATGGGACAGAGGGAGTATGCTGGTAATTGATCCACATCTGCGCTCAAGGTTGCAATATCTTCACGGACATATTCGATTTCAGTGGTCCTTGGCATTCTACGATCACGTTCTGGTGCTCTTGGTGGCGTTCCTCGGCGAGGCATCTTTGTTGTTGTTAAAGCTGTTGCTTGCTGCAGATTCAAATGCTTTCTAATAGTGTTGGTTTGTGTTGTTTTCTTCAGATTTTGTTTGGGCTGGATGGAAGTAATTATGGAACATATATATAGGCTACATTTGGTGCCTTTTCAGTTGCATATGTGATGGTTACAGGAGGTGCCTATTCATATGTAGTTGTGTATGTGCCTATTCACATCCACCCCTTCATAAATTCAAACGCACCCCTTCATAACCCCACGTACACCCCTTCATCTTTTCCCTTTTACACAATAGAATAACTGCATACTTAATCATGGTTGCAAACTTGCAAAAAAAATGTGTAATTATACGTCTCATAACTCAACATATGGTTGCATACTTGCAAAAAAATAGATTGCTTCATCCAAACATATCATGATATGTTTACACATTTGATGAAATGTTTAAACATATAGTCATATGTTTCAAACATATGACTATATGTTTAAACATACCATCAGATGTTTCACACATCAGCCATGATGTTTAAACATATAATGATATGTTTAAACATTTGATGAAATGTTTAAACATATAGTCATATGTTTCAAACATCTGTCATGATGTTTAAGCTTAAGCTTGAGCTTTCAATAAGAATGAGTTCAATTATCAATATATACTTACTTTAAAGTGTTTTTTTTACCGTTTTGACTCCTAAACCCTTTAATTGTCGATGAAAACTTAGATTAACTCTAATCCCTTGATAGGTCACTCAAAACTCTTTTGTTAATGTTCATCTACATGAATGAACAAGTTAAAATAGAGTTCTCACTCCAATTTTGTTCAAAATCATTCACATGCACATAGGAACGACTAATTATTGGTGTTTAAACAACCAATATGTTCACCCTTCAATAAAAAAATGTGTAAACGCTTAGTTGTTGGTGTTATCACTCATAACACTATCACCTTTCACTTAGACACCTCCATCTTGATTGATAGAAACACCAATCATCAGTGTTATCATTTCAAACACCTTCAATATCGATGGAATTATACTTTGTATACTTAATCATTAAGTTTATCCTTCAAAATGTGTAATTACACGTCTCATAACTCAACATATGGTTGCATACTTGCAAAAAATAGATTGCTTCATCCAAACATAGCATGATATGTTTAAACATTCGATGAAATGTTTAAACATATGGTCATATATTTCAAACATCTTCTACGATGTTTAAACATACCATCAGATGTTTGAAACATCTCATACGATGTGCAACATTTTACGAAATGTTAAACATCAGAGGGTGATGTTTAGTATATTTGGCAGAATCTTAAACATTTGTCATGATGTTTAAACATCATGTTTAAACATAACCTGATATGTTTAAACATCACATGGGATGTTTAAACATCATGATAAATGTTTAAACATAACACATTATGTTTAAGTAATTTAGTGAGATCTTAAACATAACGACATATGTTTAAACATCGTGTTAAATGTTTAAGATTCCGCCTGCTTGTTAAACATTGCAAGTACTGTACTAAAATGAGAAGACACAGTTGTAAAAAAGAGACTAAACGACTAAATTAAATAATAATAGAGTTTACGACGTACGGATATAAAGTTTACAACATAATAATACGTTACATGATATAAAGTTTACAACATAATAATATGTTAAATACGGAAACTAAGGTAATATATAACAACTTAAAATATATCATAAACTTCATACGCCTTCAATCTCCAGGTCCAGTTCATCCAAAATTTGTGTAATTATTTGCATGACCCTTCGGTGATCCCTCGCGTGCCTGTACCTTAAACGCCATAAATCTGCTCGTACTATTTCTATGGCTCGATTCATCTCTGCCATGTCGTCCTTTAGAATTGCAACTTCCCAATTTATATCGCCTCGTCGTTCTCTTTGTGGCGCATTCTGTATTGGTTGGTTGTGACGTGATGCCTGATCACTATTGCCAACCTGCAAGGCGTCGTTTGATCCTGCTTCAGACATATTTATGTTGGTGAAGTGTTTGGTGATGGAAAATTCACATATACCGTTGGTATATATAGTGTTGGGTATTTATAGGATGTCAATGTGGTTTTCAAAAGTCACCGTTTATACTTTAAGAGGCACCTTGTGGAATGAATGTGTCTTTTCAGTGCAGTCGTGCAGTTTTGAAATGTGTCTTTTAAGGAGAACCCGTCTTTTCAGTGTAGACGTGCAGTTTTTAACAGTTACTGTGGAACATCCGTCGTGATGTTTAAACATCCAGTTGGATGTTTAATATATTAGGTGGAATCTCAAACATTTCATAATATGTTTACACATTACACGTGATGTTGAAACATATTAACTTATATTTAAGCATTGTGCACGATGTTTGGAACAGACTCAAGTGCGATCAAACATTTTATATGGAACAAGGAAGCAGGCAAAGCATGAGAAAACAAGACACACCTTAATAACTTAATACGAACATAAATAAAGGATTGTCTAAATAGAGATTACATATTAAAGGATTGTCTAAAAAGAGGTTCAGAAATTCAACAACAAACACCCAAATAAAAGGATTGTTCAAAGCAGCAGCTAAACACTTGTGGGATCGTTCTGACTTGGTCTTGTAACTGTTGGGCAGGTAGTTTTTTTGTGGCCAAGCTTTTTGCAAATCCCGCATTTGTTTCTCCTCTTTTTGAATCGCTCCCCAACGGATGGAATTCTCTTCATCCTCCTTCTTCCACGGCCAAGTTTCAAGTAAGGGCTAGGTAATTTCCATTCCTTCAGCTCATGAGGACAGTCATGCCAATATTGTTCATCCGGAACTGGATAGATTGATTCGGCATATGCAAGCAAGTAGGACTCTACATAATAATATGGCGACGTGTATCATAGATTTTCCTCCCAAACTCATCTGGATACTTCAACCTCATAGCTGCCATAGCATGTGGACAAGGTATCTTGTCCAAATCAAACCGCTTGCAAGTACATGTCCTGTTGTGTAGGTCCACCTCATAAGTCATATTTGTTAGACCTCCTCTTTTAACTTTGAAAAAATAGGTATTCACTCGATGCACCAAAAGCTTGCTGCCCAATAAATTGTTGGCTGTTATCACCTCCTCAATTAAGGGGACACAAGTGTTCGAACTGTATAAAAATTCCATGCGCCTCTGAAGAAACTTTTCAGCATAGTTCTCGCTTATAGCATTGAAAAGCGCATCAATTGGAAATTCTTTGTGATTCCTGAACATTGAGTTAATCGACTCGGCAATGTTTGTGGTCATCACATTGAACCTACAATATTAACAAACAATAAACAGGAAATGCAGTCACACATACTGGAACATTTATTAATATGTTTAAACATCCAACACTATGTTTCAAACATCAACAATAATGTTTCAAACATCCAAGTATATGTTTGGTGTAATAAGCTGTACCTGTTTCCAGGGAAGTGTGCTCTGCTCCACTTCTCAACCCCAAGATCAACCAGGTAGTTGGATACCCTCGGGTCAATTTCTTCAATTTCTTTCAAATGCTTATCAAACTGAGCAACCGTATACGTCTCCGCTGCGGTAATGTACTTACCAATTAAATCTCCACAATGAAAAGTCGTACGGAGGTTCTCACCAAGGTGCCTCATGCAATAACCATAGTTAGCAAATGGGAAAACCTTACAAACAGCTTTTTCAATGCTTCTGTGCCTGTCGGAGATAATGCGCAACTCATTATCGTCAGGGACTATTCCGACCAATTGCTCAAAAAAGAATTCGTAGGCGGCATCGCACTCTTTGTCAACTACACAAAATGCAAGAGGAAAGATGTGATTTTGAGCATCCTGACCGACAGCGGACAACAACACTCCACCATATGGACCCGTCAAAAAAGTGCCATCAACAGCCAGCACTTTTCTAATAGTCTTAAACCCCCTGATCCACGAACCGTAAGAAACAAAAAAATACAGAAACCTCCCTTGTTCATCAAGCTGTAATGTTGTCTTGCTTCCTTCATTTGACTGCCGAATCATATAGCTGTATGCACCAAGAATGGCATAGCCATGTTCGGGTGACCCCCTTGCCAAACACTTTGCAATGTTGCTGCCCTTGAGACACTTCCAATAGCTTATTTTGCAACCCAGCTCTGCTAGAACTGTATCCTTGATTTCTTTGGTGGATGGTGCTTTTCTATCATGAAATCTGTTCTTCATGTACTCTCCAACAACATTGCACGTGGCGTGTGGATGATGGCTTTTAGAATGCTCAGAACCACAAGTGTGCTGGCTGTTGTAGACAGTGATATAAAACATGTCACAGCTCTTGTACTTCATGGCTCGAATCCACCAGTGGCAATTCTTGTCCACACATCTAGCACAAAATACATTCTTCTTATTCCTCACATACTGAAAATAGAAAGGCACTCTCACTGCAGCAAGCTTCAACAGCACAACCAACTCGCGCTTGTTCGTGAATGTTTGCCCTGTGTAGAAACCAGTGCCGTCCGGCCGAGTGTGGCTGCCTTGTGATGGTATTGAATCAGGAAACTGTACCTCATTATCTTCTTGGATTTCTTTTGCTTCTTCATCTTCTTCCTTCTCAACCACATTCATATTTAATGAAGCCTCCTCTGCAATGTCATCCAACCCATGATTTTATTCATTAGAATTTTCAGTCCGAGGAACCACATTTACACGTAGAGTGGGCCTAGCACCAGATGCATCCACATCAGCCATAAAAAGAGAGACATCAATGTCATTCCTAATGTGAGAAGGTGCAGTATTTTGCTTTACAATGCTCAACAAGTACGTAATAGATAGATCCCTCGGATCATCAAGAATTCCCCAACTTTGAATGATTTTTTCAACCAGCTCATTATAACTAACCTGCTTACTAACAAGAATAGGTCTACTCTCTTTTACAACGGGAACCCAAACAAAACTTTTAACTTTCTCCACCCATTCGCCGAGATAATCAACTACCAATAATATGGGCCCCATTATTTGTCCTGAAGATACAAAGAGGGTCTAAATTAGATCCTTATAGCATAAATTTCATAATACAATTGTTTATAGAAGCCATACTCACAAAAAATGAAAGGTACTGCTTCAAACATTATGTAAAAAAATTACAGTGTTTAAACATCGATACAAATATTTAAACATTTCTTTAGATGTTTAAACATCATGCATGATGTTTGAATATCATTCACGATTACTAAACATCATTGAGGTTGTTTAAACATCAGTTAAAATGTTTAAACATTTGGACTTATGTTTAAACATCCTCAATGATGTTTAGTAATCCTGATTTATATTCAAACATCATGCATGATGTTTAAACATAAGTCCAAATGTTTAATGGTTTAAACATACGCTCAGCATTAGCACATATGTTTAAACATATGATACGATGTGCACAAAAACATCAACGAGATGTTTAAACATCAACCATCTCGTCGACAGATGTTTGACCAGAAACCAAACCCAGTTCTTCAAAATTCTCAATCCGGTAGCTTTTAGCTTCAAATCAAATTTCTCGACTATAAAGTTAACGAACACTTACCAGAGACCAAATGTGGCTGAAAATTCAAGGCGATTAGTTGAGATTCGTGTTGTAAATGACTGAGCAAATTTTGACAATTCTCAAATTTTTTTGGAACAAATCTTTTGAAAATACACAATATACTTGGAAATAGTTGTTGAATCTACTTTGGGGAGCTGATAGTGAACCGAAAAATAAAAAAAAAATGGCCAGAAACTCGCCGGAATCGGCGGAGCAGTGATGGGGGTGGTGGGGGACGGCGGGGGGAGAGAGCTATTGGGTGGGAAATTTTTTTTTGCCATTTTGGGGGGGGGGGGGGGTAAAATGAGGGATTATCCGAGGGTGCAAAGTGTAAACTTAAAAACTTGAGGGTTAAGTTTGTATGCATCTTTTACCCAATTAACACTAATCCTAATGGAGGACCCTATACCTATTTTTTAAAACTTGAGGCCCTTTTCATTATTAAAAGACTAGCTTGGGACATTTTTTTAAACTTACCCGAGTTTTTGCGTGATGAGTAGTTTGTATATACAGTCAAACCGCATTATAACAGTCTCTCGTTATACAGTATTTTAATATAACGGTCTAATTTTCTTCAGAATCGATTTTCATGTTATATTTTACCTCTCTATAACAACATTCTACCTATAACGGTAATGTCATTTCCTATAGCGGAACGCTCTCTGTAAAATTACCTCTATATAACAGCAATACTCAAATATTACGTAATTATATTTTGTAAGTAATATATTATGTATAAAATAAAATAAAAAATATTTATGATAAACATTTGAACCATGAACATATTTTCTTTTTCACATTCATACCATAAAAATAATTATAAAATAGTTATCGGTACTGTACAACTAGTTATGGATTTATTAATAATATATTAACATTAAATTTTTTAATATGAAATATCAAAATCTATTGAGATTTTAAAATTAACATGTATATTTTTGTATACTTTTCGGTTATAACAACTAAATAAGATGTAAACATCAAATGCCAGTATACATATATGACAACACCTCATTATAACAGCCATGAAAGTTCCAGACAAACGCTGCCACTATAACGAGGTTTGACTTATATGTATATTTGTAAAAATAAGTAATACAAATATCAATACTGGCACTTGTATTGAATAAAGGCACGATGGTGCCAGTGTTGAAGTTGCGCACTTGCTCCTCGATGATTCAACCCCTCTCTAGCATTTTATTTTTTTTAACTTTTTTCACCTTGATACATAAAGACATAGATGAGCTCGTTTGGATTAGCTAATTTAAAGTGGCTGATAAGCATCAAGTGCTGAAACTGATTTTATAACTAAGCAGTTACGTGTTTGGATAGAAGTCTTGAAACTAGTAATAAACAGTTGGCGTGTTTGGTAAAAAAATGCTAATAACTACATTTTTTATTAACATGACTAAAATATCCTTTAAGTTATTTATAGTAAAAAAATATAAAAATACACTAAAAATGGCAAATGGCGAATATAGAATGATGAATATTGTATTTTAGAAATGATATTTCATGGAATACAAAATATTTTAGGGATAAAATAGTAAAATAGTAAAATACTTGGTCAAACTAAAAGTGCTTATAAGTTGGAAAAAATAAGTTGGGAATGACCAACTTATAGCTTATGATTGATTTTGGCTTATAAGCATTTTTTAGACTTACCAAACACGTAGATAAGCCAAAAAATACTTATAAGCTGGTTTGCTTATGCAAACACCCTTTGTAGTCCGTCGTAGTACCACCTTCTCTTTTCTACCGTTCTTTCCCTTTATTTTGTATTCTAAGCTCTCTTTCTCTCTTCTTCTTTATTTATTTATTTATGTTGTTTTCTTTTTTACTTTATCCTACCATTATACCTTAATTTCATTAGGAACTTTTTTTCGGTAAAAAACTTGAATTAGTTTTAATAGATATATAGTTTTCTCTTTTTGATGATACGATATTTTAAGGAATAATTTGAGCAATATCTTCGACTGATTTTAAAAAATTAAGCGGCTTGACTAACTAATCTTTTGAGTTAATTCTAAAATATTAAGAATTTGAAGGTTTTTGTTCTGCAAAGATTTGTTATAAATATGACTTTTAAGTTTAAAAAATTAAAAGTGGGATTATTGAAGTAAAATTACTCTAGTCAAATAAAATATATAGTAATTAAGTTACTTTTAAGAAATTTTTTGTAATTACGACGCTTTTTCATATTGATTTATTTTTTGGTAATGTTTTTTCATGCTATTTAAAATAAGAGTAAAAAAGAATAACTATATTAAACCTAATTTATTTTTCTATTTGGAATAAAAGGCTTAATAAACCTAATTGAAGTAATAAATATCTAACCGACCCGTTCCGACCCGACCCGACCAGTCATTCTTATTTGATCTTTGTAGCAAGGGTAAATAAAGAGCGACATTCACAACATTCAAATAGTGAGTCAGCCCTAGCTCGCAGAAACATAATTCGGTGTATTCACATTCTTATGTTTTGCTTATAAATAAAGCAGAATACTTTGCTTTATAACTCATCCCTCACAACTTTCTTCTTTCTCTCAAAAGAATAAAATATTCACTGTGTGGCTGTGGATGTAAACAAAAATTGCTAAACTACGTAAATTTTGTGTCATGTAAATTTTATTATCTTTTAAATATTTTTTCTTTCCATTAGCCTGACACGCCTCCCAACAGTCCGTGCATCTAATATGTTTTGCAAAACGTGTCGTTCTTCGTAGTATGTTTTATTTGGATTCTTCAAACAGTATTGTCCATATATGTCACTTACTCGGTCCGAATTTATATGACATACTTTTTTTTTAATTTGTTAAAAAAATCATTGTTCTATAAGTATAAATAATTTACAATTTGTATGACTTGTTTAAAATTTTTATCACATTCAGCCAATATGATAAACCAATCGCCATATGACTTGTTTCAATATATACGTAGACTTTTTTTTATAGATAAAGATCTGATAATGAAACGACCTCGGTCCGTCGTTTCGGAAGTTAGGACTCCTATTGACGTGCCGATAATTTTAAAATATTCGTAATGTCCATTAGGACATGTCTGTAAAATTTGAGCTAAATCAGACCTCGTTTGGTAGGCATCGGAAGAAGGTTTCAGTTTTTATTGGCGATAAATATTAAAAAGAGATTTTCGAGCTCGGTTTTTGCCGAATGAGCTCCGATTCGAAATCCGAAAGCGCCGTTGGGTTCGTATAATTATTTGTGACTTTTATGAACTTTCGAAAGTGAATTTCGATGTTGTTCGGTTAGTTTTCGCTAAAATGCCGAAAGTTAAATAATTTGACTTCTTTTCATTTAAATTCGCATCTTGAGTTTCGGGAGTCCAATTTGAGATCCGCCTTCGCGAGTATGTTACATATATTTTGTATAACTTGTATGCGAAATTTGGAATTATTTCGAATATCATAGGGTACCGTTTTAATTTTCGTCGAAAAAAGAAAATAAAAGAAAATAAAAAAAAAAAGAAAAAAAAATGGCAAAAGAGAAAGACCATGGGCGGTGGCCCTTGGTCATGATATGTATAAGATCAAAAACGGGAAACAGAGACAAAAACAGTGAAACGTAAAATAGAAAACACGGAGAAGGAAAAAATGCCAGAAAATGAGGAAAGGGGCCGGAGAAAAATAGTATTTTCACCCCAGAACATTCAGGTAATGATCTTAATATAGTATTTGAGTTTATTACGTGTGTTTAAATATATTTTTACGGTAAAAATAGGGATATTAGACATCGCCCTAATGACGTAAATTGATAGTTTAAAGGGTCAAATGGACCCCGATAATGAAATTGATTATATATTCGTACTCAGTGAGTTATGGGCAACTTATAAATGTAATTCATTTGGGGTTTGGTTATGTGGCCTTAAACCCTGTATATAGGCCTAGCCTGCGTATTGCGTATGCGAATAGGGTATCAGGTTCCTACCTGGATTGCCCTAAGATGTGAGGAATGAAGCCTTTAGCCTAATGTGATATGTTTTTCTGCTTATTGATCACAGTGGGATCGTTTGGCAATGAATTCAAAAAATAACGCAGTTGTTGGTCGCAATGCTAACTTTTGAGAGAGGTAAGTATTTATATCCATTTCATTGGAGGCACCTGGCCTCGTGGATTTTCTACCACGTATTCCTTACGTGTGTAGCTGCCGATAGGCGTACTCATTACGCCTTAACTTTGGATTTATATTGTATATTATATGTTAAGTCCTATTGTTGGTATTGCATTGAGGATTTGAGCATTGTACCCTGGCTGCGAGTAGGCATCTACTTCCCGGTTGTCGATGAGAGTCCCGCGCCGGTGAAGGGTTATTGCATCACATTGCATTCATATGCATTACATTGCATATCATATTGAGGGCAGGAGTATTCCGCCCCAGGTGCAGGAGTATTCCGCTCCATTGTATCATATTGAGGGCAGGAGTATTCCGCCCCAGGAGCAGGAGTATTCCGCTCCATTGTATCATATTGAGGGCAGGAGTATTCCGCCCCAGGAGCAGGAGTATTCCGCTCCATTGTATCACATTGAGGGTAGGAGGATTCCGCCCCAAGAGCAGGAGTATTCCGCTTTTATGTCAGATATCGGGTGCAGGAGTATTCCGCCCCAGGAGAGTGCAGGAGTATTCCGCCTCTTGTTTATATTATATCGGGTGCAGGAGTATTCCGCCCCAGGAGCAGGAGTATTCCGCTCCAGTTGGTTATCATATTAGATTCCCCTCGAATGCAGGAGTATTCCGCTTCGGGATGGGATTACGGGCACATGTGACCCTTCGCATCATATTTCATCTCATTTCATCTCACTTCATTTTATTTCATTTTATTTCATACCATTGTGTAAACTTGTGGTACATAACTATTGTCCTGCGTATATGTGCATTTCTTATTTGTTGTTATGTTTCTGGCACGCATCCTTGGTTGAGTTTATAAGTTTCTTACGTGTTTTCGGTTGTTATCTGGCTCTACCTTTTTATAATTTAAATAAAAGAAATTTGGTTTATCTGTTTCTTCTCCCCGACTAGCTATCCTATTCTTTGAGGTGGCTAGTCTGCCCCACTTATTGAGTCCTTTTGACTCACCCTTGTTTGTTGTTTGTTTCTTGTCTATCTATTTCGTTTCGGCAGGTTCGCTCCAGGATTGAGTTCGCCGCGTTGTTCAGGAGCGAAGACGACTTCAGCTGTCAGGGTGAGCCAGATTTATTCCGGATGGCCACCAGTTTACTGTTCATTATTTCAGTTGCATTTTGCTCCATTCAGGAGGTATTTGTCTTCTTTTGTACTCTTAGATGTCTGGTCTGGATAACCCTAAACCTAGTATGTTGGGTAGTCAGCTGTAATTTCTTTTGTACAGCTTAGAGGTATCAGTATGTCAGTATTTTTTTTAAGCCTTGTTCTTATTAATGAATTGAATTATATTTATTTGGCTAATTTAATTGGTAAGGGTTTGCCCGACGGGTCTAGGGAAGGATGTCGGGTGCCCGCACTGCCTAACCGGATTTCGGGTCGTGTCAGTTGGTATCAGAGCCCAGTTTAGAGTCTATCCAGACTAAGACAGTGTCTAGTAGAGTCTCGCTGATGGGTACGTGTAGACGTCCGTACTTATCTACGAGGGGCTATGATGGCATTTAGGAAGTCTCACTTCCTTCATTTCTGATCGTGCGTCGGTAGAGGATGCAAAAGTATTTTCGTTAATTCATTCATGGTAAGTGTGAATTCTTGTGTGACAAATCAGCAAACAGTATGAGTTCAAGACGAAGCAGTCTAGCCTGGGGTTAGCACTGACGAAGCCCCGAGAGTTGTCGTGCTGACGACCTAGTTTTAGAGGCCCCAGTTGTACGAGCTTGCGATGGGTAAGGGAGCAGGGCCTTGTAGTTCTCTTGGCTCTTTATGATGCTTTACGAGAATCTTGGCGACGCATATACCGTAAGAACCTATTATTCGTTGGGCAGCCTATCAGGTTGCCGCATATGCAGACGTTCGATCTGAGGGAGCTCCTTTTCTGGTTCTTAATATTGCTGCAGTAAATTATATTTCGGAGGTAGTATGTGTTGTACCTCTAATTGTTCTTACTTGTTAGCCAGCCGAGGTATCAGTTCGGTCATAGTGTCCGAAAGGGTTGGATTATTTTACGCGGTTGAACCTCCGATATTCTTAAGCAATACATCAGATAAACCCCGTGAATTTTTTTTTAAAAAAAAATAATGTCAGGGTATTTGTATCCTTTAGGCTTTTGATTATATCGAACGGTATAGTGTTGATTATCCTGCTTTCCAGTTTCAAGGTCCAGCCTTGAATTGATGGGACTCTCTCTCTTATTAGCTAACTTGGTTCGGTTTTCTTCTAGATTCGTGGAAAAAAAAAATTCCTTTCGAGTAGTGAGCGAAATGGAGAGTGTTGCTAGTTTGAGTGGATTGGACAGGGTAGCCTGTCGGTTAGCCTGATGGTGTTTAAGAATATGAGATTGAATTCTATAGAATGAATGAATATGCATTAGAACTAGTCCATGAGCTTTTCGACAGATTCAAAGAATTATTGATGACCTTTCTCCTTCCTTGAGATCCCAGATGGCTTAAAAAAAAAAAAAAAAATTGAGGCCTGGATTTTATTTGATGTTGTTGTTAATATTGCTCGAAGGTTCGAGGCATACCATAAGTTAGAGCGGGAAGAGTTAGAGCGGGAAAGTAAGAGATCCCACGGCCCTGGTGGGTAACCATGGTACCTCCAATTTTTATTTCACTTTGCTAGGGAATTCCCTCTCCAATTTTTTTGAAAATATTTTTAATAAGGCAAATGGCTAGGGAATTCCCTCTCCAAATATAGTGTACCTGAAACGCAAAAATCAGTAACAATACAAAGCAGCACAGCAACAACAACATATAGAGCAAAAACAGCATATATGCATATATACCTGCGCATTCAAATCACCAAAGCAGATATCTGTGCGAAGAATATTAGAGAATACGATACAAAGCAGCACAGCAACAACAACAGCATAACAAAGTAATTACAGCAGCACCAACACCAAAACAATTCACAACATAAATATCACAGAATTACACAGCACCACCATTACTAATAAAGTTATATCTGGGCAATTAAACAAGTGTACACACTTGTTTCATATCAACTAACACAAACAAATAAAACACTAAAATAATTCTTAAAAGTACTAAACACGTCCCACTTTCAAGTTTAATTCGACACAAAAATAACAAACTACCGAGAATCATTAATAGTGGTATGGAAGAAATATGTCCAACATTTTTTGTATTGATTTCTTTTTTTCTTCAACATCTTCATCCAAGTTCAACTCCGGTAAATCAACATCTTCATCCAAGTCCGATTCCGGTACCATATCAATTGAATCTTCAATCGTATCTTGAACGATTTCAATTGAGTCTTCGATTGACTCTTGGGCAATATCAATTGAGTCTTTGAGGTTGATATCCATGATAGATCTTGACAGAGGGGCTGCAAATTTAAAAAAAAAAAAAAAGTTAAACTCGTTTATGTTTAAATTTTACCAAAAAAAAGTGAAAAAAAAGACGAGAAAAACTTACCAAACTTACCTTGCGATGGGTTGACAGAGAAATAAAGATGGAGTCGCCGGAGTAAGTGGCGTCGACGGTGTAGTAGTGAAGGAGACGAAGAGGCAATGAGGGAGATGTGTTTTGTTTGGTGTGGAGTTGTTTGGTGTGGAGTGTGCTATATATTACTTACACTGAAGGAGTATAAAATTCTCTTTCCTGATTGGAGAGGGAATTCCCTCTCCAATCAAGAAAGAGAAAATTTTCCCCTTCAGCTTGGTGAGGGAATTCCCAAGCCGGTATTAATTTTTTAATTTTTTTTGTTGGGGCGAGTGAAAGTATAACACTTATTTCTAGTATCCGGAAAGAAGTAGTTTTTATTTACTACATGGAGAGGGGAGTCCCTCGCCATTTACTTGGCAGATCTGAGTATTTTTATTGGAGAGGGAATTCCCTCTCCAATAAAAGCAGTGAAAATTGTAATTTTCTCTTTCCTGATTGGAGAGGGACAATTTTCACTATTTTTATTGGAGAGGGAGAATCTCACTAATTGGAAGGAAAAGGAGGGCTTCGATCCATTGTGATTCGCTTTCTTGGTATGGAGAGATCTCTGCCATAAAAGAGAGAGCTCTTAAGCCTTATTCTGCAGATCAAAGAGCGAGGTAATTCCCCATTCATCCGAAATAGTATTTTAGTAAAGAAGAGAGGCATTCTGGGCCTACTACTACTTTAAGAAAAATTAGATAAATGAAAAGGCATATCGATATATACACCTTGGGCAATCAGGAAAGAGAAAAATTTTGTCCTGCAGGTTGGTGAGGAAAATCCCAAGCTGGTTTTTTTATTTTATTCGTTCGGGCGAGTGAAAGTTCATGTTTGGAGAGGAATTGGAGAAGGAATTCCCTCTCCAAACAGTCCCTCGGAATATCAATAAATTCTAGTAGTGAATCTAACCGGTTGTTTAATACTCGCCTGAATAATGATGTGAGTACATTATTTTTATTAAAATAAGGTTAATGTATTAACCTAAATCATAACTCGTATTATATACTCGACCCAGTTGTCCGTGGGATTTATAAAAAAGCCAGACCCCATTATTTCCATGAAAGTCGTGAATTTTTACCTTGCATGAATATTGGCTAGGGATCTTAACTAAAAATTAGTCGTTTATATATATATATATATATATATATATATATATATATATATATATATATATATATATATATATATATATATATCTTGTATATTTATATGGGAAGTGAGTATTTGGATGATTGGTCATTGAGATGTATACATATACTTGTCAAAGTTTATAGATGGAAAGATAATAGGAGAAGAAACACAAATGTTTATATTTTCATATAGAGATGGTAACCTATTACAAATGGTAGTTGCTTTCAATAACCTTTAAACTAGAAAGCTAGTTCTTTTGGTCTTTACGAAACCATTGGGAAGAACATAGCGCACTAGTCTGTTTGAAATTTCATAGAGACTATCATGACTCGAGAAAACAAACGGTTGAGAACATCTAATTGTGGTATACGATATTTCACCACCTCAGAGATCTTATCAAAACTTTCATAAGTCATCGCTTAGACAAACATGGTTGGAGAAACACTATCTAGCCGATTGCATACTCTCTACTCTGTCAAGCCAAATTAAGCTATGTTTGAGCCATCTATATGTTTGGGGGAACTCTCCCATCAAACAGCCTTTCTCTTGCTTCCTTGGCCTGTAATGTTAACACCAAAAGTAAGCCAGAATTATCTTTAAACCGTGAAAGCCAATAAATTCTATTTCTAGAACCAGTTCCAGTTTTTCCTGCTCAGGAAATGTTGGAGCGAATAGAAGAATGAAATAATACGATAAACTCCAAGATTTGCAAATCGATTGTATTAATTGCTAACTTGAACTCGGACAACTAAAAGAATTAGTACTATGATATAAGCTTTTCTAAAAGATAAGTCAAACTGAGGTGATGAATTAAAAACATTGTAAAATAAAATGGTACTAGCTACAGAAGAAAAGAGTGATAAGAAAATAATAACCTGATATTACTGTTAGTATGCTCTCCGTGATGATGGAGACACAGATAAGATGAATAAGTTCTTCGATAAGAGTAACAGCTTCTTGTTCATGTGTGAAAGCAAATCCCCATATATTACGAAAACATAAAAGAATTGCACTTGCCAGAAAGGACTCTACTGTTGCTAGAGTCAAAAATGTATAAACGGAAACTGTAGCTGCTTTTGGATTCCCAGCTCCTAATTCATTTGAAACTCGAGTACTGCAAAATGGTAATGAAGTAATATAAGAATTCTTGCTAATCTTACACCAAAAAAATAATCCATTTAAAATCGTAAATGTGAAAACCTTGCAGCAGCACCGAACGCAAAGGGTACGAAGAAGTGTAGATTAGTGGTCGTAAGGCTGCATCAGAAGAAATTTAACTATCAAGTTCTAAAATTTCTTATCATAAAGTTGAAATAAAGAGTTTGCACAGTGGCATACCAAATAGATAGGACAGAAGTAGCTAGTTGTGGATTTTGCAGGAATCCACCAAACAACACAATTAGTTCCGTTGCCCACCATCTCAAACTACGTACAAAGCAGATATGACAGTAGTAAATTAAGCTAAGATAACAGAAACAACACAAAGTTAAGATATAAGTTCTCCAGAGTCCAGAATTAGAAAGAAATCTAATAGTTAATTTACCAAATCATTCCAGCAGATGGAACATCAAATTTGAAGAACTCCGGTAGAACAAGAAAAATATCCTTTGAGAAGAAGGGACGCGTCTTTTGACAAGTCGACGAATACTTTATAAAAAACATAAGCAAGATCGCGTTTAACAAATATGTTGAACCAATCGAGATAGCTGCTCCGGCGGTTCCTAAGATAAATTTGAATATTAAAGCCCAACAGAGAGGTATGTTAAATCCCAGAGACACAACTGAGGTCCATACCATTGGAATGATCATACTCTGAATCTGGAAGTAGCAAACAAGTGACTGAAGAATAGCATAGGGAAAGAGAGTCGGGATAAGATAAATCGAGTATTTTCCAGCTTCAACAGAAATTGAAGGGTCTTGACCAATCCATAAAAGCAATTTGCCAGTGAACATCCATAGAATAGAAATTGGCAGACATACGAACAAAAGAAATATAATGGCAGCACATGTAATTGTGCCAACTTTCTAATATTGCTTTGCTCCATAGGCCTGGCCACATAAAGTTCCCAACCCTGTTGCCATTCCAAACTGCACGCCAAATTTAAATTTCAAACAGCTTAAGTACCTCAAGACGTAAACAGTGATAAATTGCATTCACATTTAGGAAGAATTTGACGAGCAAATAATAATAGAAGAACTTACAAGGAGAGCATAGCCAGTGACATTGCAATAAGAAGTGGCAATGAAGGCACTAGAGAGGGACAATTCATTTAAGTGACCCAACATAACCATTGGTGCATAACGCAAGAGGAACTGACACACCTTCACCACTATCATTGGAATTGCTATGCGACTCACTTCTTTCAACTCTTCTTTAAACACCACTTTTTTGCTCTCATCATTCAATGGTAACAGAGCCTCTTCCATTTTCTCCTGTTAGTTACAACACCTTCTCTTTTGTTTTGTACTATTAAAACTTTAGATACCATGTTAACTAAGCTGATATATAACAAATTGAAGCAAGGGTAGTTTAGTAAATAGCAGCTATTTCGAAAGTTAGTTACATGAGTTAGTTATAACTAACTCAGTAGTTAGGAATTTAATCTCTGTATTTTCAGTTGTATAAATTGCCTTGTTTAGGCTTATTCACATTCAATGTATTATACAATATTCATCCAGATTATTCTCTCTCAATTTCTCTCTTCTTCCCCTTCATCTCCTTCAAGCTAGGGCTTATGTTCTTATTCATCTTAGCTCAAATCACAGCATGGTATCAAAGCCTCCACATGCCAAGAATTGACGTTGGATCTGTGAATTGATTATGGTACATTAATTATTTTCATTTCTTGATTTTCATTCTCTTGTTTCTTGATTAATTCAAAGACTTCCGCTAGTAAAAATGGCTCAGATTGATGACCTGAATACTGCAACTGTTCTTGATCATAATCATCCTCTATGCTTGAACTCTAATGATGCTAGTGGTATCTCCTTAATCTCCATTCAACTAACTGGTAGTGAAAATTACTCTTTATGGAGTCAGTCTATGCATATTGCATTACTAGGAAGAAACAAACTGGGGTTGGTTGATGGATCTTGTAGTAAAGACAAATATGCAGAAAATGTTTTGACCCAATGGGAAAGGTGTAATGCAATTTTGCTTTCTTGATTAATGAACTATGTATCTAGTAGCCTGTTAGAGGGATTGTATATGATGTTAATGCACAGATGGTTTGGGAGGATCTGAAAGAAAGGTTTGACAAGGTTAATGACTCAAGGACATTTAATCTGCATAAAGAGATTTTTACATTGAATCAAGGGACTAGCTCTGTTGCATTTTACTTTACTAAATTGAAAAATATGTGGGATGAATTTGAGGCATTAGTGCCTACACCAGGATGTGATTGTGAGAAATCCAAGGATTTCAAGATGTATTTGCAGAATCAGAAGTTGTATCAGTTCTTGATGGGTCTTAATGACTCTTATCTCCAAGCAAGAAGCCAAATTTAATTGATGAGTCCTACACCAACAGTAAATTAGGCCTATGCTATGATTATTGGTGATGAAAGCCAGAAGGGCTTGACTGTAAACAGTGGCATTCTTGGAGCTGCACCAGTGATTAGTGGTTTGGATCAAGTAACTATGTACACTAAGACCAAAGGATATCAACAGAACAAGAGACAGGCTAGAACTCTGTATTGTAATCATTGCAAGCTGACCTATCACAATAAAGAAGATTGCTGGAAGTTGCATCCAGAAAAGAAGAGACGAAGAATTGGTAATGCTACATATATTGTTCAATCTTACAATGGTGATAGCCATGAAAATTGGCAAGCTGGTGGACAGCAGATGGGGCCATGTACCTTCACTTCGGAGCAATATACTCAAATACTGCAGATGCTTGGGAATAACACAGGATTTGCTTCAACTACAAACATAGCAGGTACTAGCAGTACTTTTCTAGTATCTAATAATCCTCAGGATTGGATACACAAGGGCTACAAACCATATGGTTTCAGATGTTAGCCTACTTGATAAAGATTTCAGTTAGCTTAGTTGCCCAAGTAAAGTGTTTTTACCTAATGGTGACATAATGTGTGTGACTCACACCGGAACTAGTACTCTGACAAGAAATAATATTCTCAGCAATGTGTTTCATCTCCCACAGTTCAAATATAATCTGCTTTCTGTGTCTTAGATAACTAAGGATCTAGGTTGCTCAGTCACATTGTATCCCAATTTTCTGTGTATTCCAGGATCTTTACAATGGGAAGGTGAAGTTGATTGGTAGGTAAAAAGGTTGACTGTACATAATGCAAGGTCAAGGCTCAAGTAAGGTTGAAGCTGTCAGCTTAGCTACTAGCATTATTGATGCAGATATTAACCTATGGCACAGAAGACTAGCACATGTATCATCTTCAGTACTTAGAAAGGTTTTAGCAATTGAATACACTAGAATTGATAAAGTGTTAGATAATTGTTTAGTTTATCCTTGTGCTAGGCAAGTAAAACCTCAATTTCCTGCTAGTACTATACAAGAAGCAGTGTTGCATTTGAATTAATACATGTTGATGTATTGAGTCCCTATAAAACTCCTACTTTTGATGGGCATAAGTACTTTCTGACTATTGTGGATAACATGACAAGAATGACCTGGATTGTTTTATTAAGACTAAAATCTGATGTGTGTGTTGCATTGCAGAATTATTTCTTCCTAGTTAGGAATCAGTTCAACAGGTCTGTCAAAACTATTAGAACAGATAATGAAACTGAGTTTCTTAACTCAGCTTATGTAGCCTTGTTTCAAAGCCTTGGGATCATTCATCAAAGGTCATGTGCCTATACACTACAACAAAATGGTGTTGCAGAAAGAAAACACAGACACATACTAGAGCTAACCAGGGCAATCAGATTTCAGGCAAACATATCACTAAGATTTAGGGGTCATTGTGTTTCAACTACTGTATATCTAATGAACAAAATGCCTTCTTCAGTAATTAGTAATGTTTCACCCCTCCAGAATTTATATAGGAAGAAGCCCTCATTAGTTCACTTAAAAGTACTGAGTTGCCTATGCTATGCTAAAGTAGTACAGGAACATGAAAAAATGGCATCCAGAGTGAGAGTGAGAGTGGCAAGTCACGTGGGCTATTATGAGGTTGAAAAAGGATGCAAACTCTATGATCTGACAAACAAAGTGTTCTTTATGAGTTGAGATGTGGTGTTTAAAGAAGATCACTTCCCTTTCAAACACCAGTCTACTACACCTCTTGTATTTCTAGATACTTGGTCTTTCACTGGAGAACAAGATGCAGATACTCAATCTCAGAACAATACATATTTAGACCAAGGGGGAGCTAACACACAACAGGAGGCTGATGCACCTCTACATATGCAAGTGAAAAATCAGGAACTCCTACCTATGCCACCAACATAAGTCATACAGCAACAACCAGCTCAAATAGAGCAACCTCAAGTTGAGCAAATTCAACAACTCCCTCAAACAGGCTCTACTAGACCATCAAGAACCAAGAATCCACCTTTGTGGATGAAGGACTTTGTGTGATTAGGAGTATAAAATGACATTCTATATCCTCTGACTGATTTTCTTTCTTATGACAAACTATCCCCTAAATACCAAGTCTACATTGCTAAATTCTCCAATGAAACTGAACCTGCCATTTATGATCAGGCTGCTAAGGATCCAAGATGGATTGAAGCTATGAAAGCAGAGATTGAAGCACTTGAAAACAACAAGACCTGGACTGTTGTTACTCTATTTAAAGGCAAAAGGCTAATAGGCTGTAAATGGGTTTACACGATTAAATACAAAGCCTCAAGAGAAGTGGAGAGGTTCAAGGCAAGGTTGGTAGCTAAAGGATTTAGTCAAAAGAATGGCATAGATTACAATGAGACATTCTCACCAGTAGTGAAAATGGTGACAGTAAGAGTAATCCTGTCAATTGCTGCTGCTAGGAACTTGCCAATTCATCAGATGAATGTCTTCAATGCATTAGTGATTTGTATTATAAGATCTATATGACTATGTTTCAGGGATTTAAGAGCCAGGGGAGAATTAGGTGTGCAGGCTCACTAAATTCCTGTATGGGCTTAAACAAGCTCCAAGACAATGGAATGCAAAGTTGTGTGAAGCCTTGAGAAGAATGCAGTTTCATCAAAGTCAACTGGATCACTCTTTGTTTACACAAAAGACCAAGAATGGCATGGTGGTGATCTTAGTATATGCAGGTGACATTCTCATCACAAATGATAGTCTAAAACTGATTGAAGAAACTAAAGGCTGCAACAAGCCTTCAAAATGAAAGACTTAGGAGAGCTAAAATACTTTCTGGGCATTGAGTTTGCAAGGTCTGAGAAAGGGATATTAATGCATCAAAGAAAGTATACACTTGAACTCATTTCTCAAGGTCTGAGAAAGGGATATTAATGCATAAAAAAAAGTATGCACTTGAACTCATTTCTCAAGCTGGACGTGGTGCTGCAAAACCTGCAAGTACTCTCATTGACCCTAATATTAAACTCACTAGTTGGGAATATGACAAGCATTTGAAGAAGAAAGGTTTAACTGACAAATTATTGCTTGATCCTACCTCTTATCAAAGGTTGATAGGAAAACTTCTTTGTCTAACTATTTCAAGGCCTGATATTGCCTACAGTGTGCAAACACTTTCTTAGTTCATACATCAGCCTAAAACATTTCACTTAGAAGTAGCAATGAGAGCGGTTAGATATGTCAAAAATCAGCCTGGACAAGGAGTCCTACTCTCTAACAGTCCTATTGATAACATAAATGCCTATTGCGATGCAGACTGGGTTGCATGCACTTTCACCAGAAGATCAGTCACTGGCTTCATTGTATAACTAGGTGATTCTCTAGTGTCTTGGAAATCCAAGAAACAAACCACAGTGCCTAAGATTTCTGCAGAAGCGGAATACAAAAGTATGGCCTCCTTATCTACTGAGCTTACCCGGTTGTTGTATCTTATTACTGAGATTGAAGTAAAATGTGAACTACCAATAAAGGTCCATTCTGATAGCAAGGCAGCTCTACGGATTGCTGCAAATCTCGTTTTCCATGAACGAAGAAAATACATTGAAATCGACCGCCATTTCATAAGGGAGAAAATTGTGTAAGGTCTGATTGCTACTCAGTACATATCCACTAAGGATCAGCCTGCAGATGTCCTTACAAAGGGGTTAAGTCATGTGCAGCATGCTTACCTATGTTCCAAGCTAGGAGTGCTTAATATATTTGCACCCTCTAGCTTGGGGGGGGGGGGGGATGTTAACTAAGCTGATACTTAACCAATTAAAGCAAGGGTAGTTTAGTAAATAATAGCTATTCCGAAAGTTAGTTACATGAGTTAGTTATAACTAACTCATTATTTAGAAATTTAATCTCTGTATTTTCAGTTGTATAATAGCCTTGTTTATGCTTATTCACATTCAATATATTACACAATATTCATCCAGATTATTCTCTTTCAATTGATCTCTTCTTCCCCTTCATTTCCTTCAAACTAGGGCTTATGTTCTTATTCATCATAGCTCGAATCACAACATACCAATATTAGTAATAAGCTAGGAGAAAAGATACCGAATGACGATGAGAACACTAAATCGATTGAAATATTATGGCAAATATTATAATTGAGTTTCTTACTTTTCACGTGGAACAATTTTTAATTCCATGTGTTAAGATTCCAAGCTAAATTCTGGAGATCTTTTAAGTGAATTAATCACGACTGGCGTTTTCTATACTATTATTGTAAAATATCGGTGAGCACTTCAACTGCATTCTTTAAACCCGCAGACCTTTCTAATTTAAGTTGGAACAGTGGCTTTGATATTTTATTTAAGGGCATTAATTAATAATGGAGTTTTTGTTCAGTTTGTTCAGCCACTTTTAACGTTAATTATAAAATCATTTTTATTAGTGGGTCAATTGTTATATTAATATATGTTGTTCCTGCAACCAAATAAATCAGAAAAGACAGAAAACCAGAAGTATATTATCAGTTTGGTATGGGACGATCCCGAGCCCACAATTTACTTGTGTCTCCTTAAGAAATCTAACCCCCTCACAGTTGCCCAAGGTTCACGGGTTAATTTCTCCCAGGATGGAACAGGATAACAGTTCTACTGTAGCGGCACTTCAAACAGTAGAACACTGCGAACACAAAAGAACGGAGCAAATCACACGACTTACTTAGTATGCAGAAAAGAGAGGGAATGCAGCAAAATGTTCTGTGTATTCTGTGTTTCAGTGTGTGTTCAAAGGTTGATGACTGACCAGTTTATATAGCCATGAGAAAGAGTATGAAGAGTCACCACTAATGGCTGAATTCACTGCCACTAACATCTGAATTCACTGCCACTAATGGCTAAATTCACTAAATGTTAGTAATGAATTATTGGTTAATGGGAAAACGTGGGAGAACGTGGAGGAATAATTAATCTGGATTAATCCATTCAGATTTCTGTTACGCAAACAGATTTAATATTAAATATTAATAATAAATTATTAATTAATTATTTATTTTTTTAGTTTTGTTGGTCCAAAAAATTAAGTCAATCAATCATATCCGAATCCGAAGCCGAAACCGAGACGAGCGAGCAACGACGACGGCGCGAGGCTTCCCTTCTTCTCAACCCTTTTAAGAGCTAGGAGTAGTGAATCTCTATTTAAACCCAACAAAAGCCTTTTTCTCTACCAATATGGGAGAAGGTGCATTTCCTTACTAAAAGGAACCTTTTCACCTTCCCACATATTTCCCATTCACACTGCATTTCCTTACTAAAAGGAACCTTTTCACCTTCCCACATATTTCCCATTCACACTCCTCATATTCCAAAAACCCAACAATCCCCTACATGAATGGAGAATGGCTATATTGGAAATATGCATGACAGACTTGTGTGATTTGCAAGAAAGAATTAGTTGCATCAGGATAAGTAGGTTTCCCTTTGAACTTTCCGTAGTGAACATACATCGGATATACTCGGTCAATCGGTAGATTTGATATCTTTGAACCGTTGAGCTTTGGTGTATACCTAGACAACGTAAGTCACACAACTAACCCTTAACCGTTTTTGGTTCTCACTGTTGTGTTCGTTTCAGCCATGAACACCGCCTGGTTTCATAAGTACTTAGAGAACTTGCCATACCGAATTCTCCTTGAAGCGGCTTCCACTTCACACTTACATAGATGATTTCTAAACGTGTAATCCTATAGATGTACACTGTTTGATAATTAAAATATCAAACTTAGACAATCATTAAAAAATGCCTCTAGCATTTTACCCTTGGTACTTGAACATTGTCTAATCATGAGAATGGACCAAACATTTAACTGACAATGTTGGACCGTCATACACCAGTTTGTATTCTCCTTGAACCTAGTTCTTGGGATCTCCAGTCTCCTAGGTAGAGTTACGGCCGTGATGACTTGTCCTTGGCCATAGTCCCATTCCCTTCGATGAACACTCAACCGCCTCTCTAGTTAGGCCTTTTGTAAGCAGATCCGCCACATTATCCCTTGACTTCACGTAGTCAATGGTGATAATTCCCCTAGAGAGTAGGTCCCTAACAGTTTTATGCCTTCGTCGTATGTGACGATTCTTACCGTTATACATGACATTCCTCGCTCTTACAATAGCCGATTGACTATCACAATGTATACAAATAGGTGTCAACGGCTTAGGCCAGAACGAAATGTCTTCCAAAAAGTTCTGAAGCCATTCAGCTTCTTCACCGGCTTTATCTAAGGCTATGAATTCAGCTTCCATAGTAGAGCGGGCAATACATGTTTGCTTGGACGATTTCCAAGACACCGCTCCTCCACCAAGTGCGAAAATATATCCACTTGTGGACTTAGAATCAGTTGTGCCGGTGATCCAATTGGCATCACAATATCCTTCAATGACTGCAGGATACTTGTTATAATGCAATGCAAAGTCTTGAGTGTATTTTAAATACCCCAAAACACGTTTCATTGCCATCCAATAGGTCTGATTGGGATTACTCGTGTATCGACTTAGTTTACTTATAGCACAAGCTATATCTGGTCGAGTACAATTCATGGCGTACATCAAACTTCCCAAAACACGTGCATAATCCCGTTGCGACGTGCTTTGACCTTTGTTCTTCTTAAGAGCAAGGTTTACATCAATAGGAGTCTTTCAATAGGAGTCTTTGAAACTTTAAAATCCAAATATTTAAAATTTTCAAGAACACTATTGATGTAGTGAGTTTGAGACAACGTCAGACCTTGAGGAGTTCTATGGATCTTAACACCCAGAATTAAGTCCGCAACTCCTAAGTCTTTCATATCAAATTTGCTAGTCAACATGCGTTTCGTAGCATTTATATTGGCAGTGTCATTACTCATTATCAACATGTCGTCCACATATAAGCAAACAATGACTATAAAATTAGGAGTGTTCTTAATGTAGACACATTTGTCACACTCGTTAATTTTAAAGCCATTTGACAACATTGTATGATCAAATTTCGCATGCCATTGTTTCGGTGCTTGTTTTAGTCCATAAAGCGACTTAACAAGTTTACACACCATATTTTCTTTACCTGGAACCACGAACCCTTCAGGTTGTTCCATGTAAATTTCTTCCTCCAAATCCCCGTTTAAGAACGCTGTCTTAACGTCCATTTGATGGATTTTCAGACCATACACGGCGGCTAATGCTATTAACATACGTATGGACGTAATTCTGGTTACCGGCGAGTATGTGTCGAAGTAGTCAAGACCTTCTTGTTGTCTATAGCCTTTAACAACAAGCCTTGCCTTGTACTTGTCAATAGTGCCATCCGCTTTCATTTTCCTTTTGAAAATCCACTTAGAACCTAATGGTTTGTTTTCAGGAGGAAGATCAACCAACTCCCAAGTATGGTTGCTCAAAATAGATTCTATTTCACTATTGACTGCCTCTTTCCAAAATGGAGAGTCTGAAGAAGACATAGCTTCTTTAAACGTCCGAGGCTCATTTTCCAAAAGAAAAGTGACAAAGTCATCTCCAAAAGAAGTAGAAGTTCTTTGACGCTTGCTCCGTCTTGGTTCTTCCTCATTTGGTGAATTTCCTTTGGTTCCTTCCCGAGGTCGTTTGGATCTTTCACCAACTGGCTCACATTCCTTCTTATACGGATATATAGTTTCAAAGAATTCAGCATTATCTAATTCCATCACCGTATTAACATGAATGTCGGGATTTTCTGATTTATGAACCAGAAACCGATATGCTTTACTGTTTATAGCATACCCAATGAAAACACAATCAGCTGTTTTCGGTCCAATCTTAACCCTTTTGGGTTTTGGGACTTGCACTTTTGCCAAACACCCCCACACTTTGAAGTAATTCAAGTTGGGCTTCCTTTCTTTCCACTTTTCATATGGAATGGAAAGTGTTTTGCTATGGGGAACTCGATTGAGTATTTGATTAGCCGTGAATATAGCTTCCCCCCACAAGTTCTGGGGTAGACCCGAACTGATTAACAAGGCATTCATCATCTCCTTTAATGTCCGATTTTTACTTTCCGCAATCCCATTAGATTGAAGCGTGTAAGGGGCAGTTGTTTGATGAATAATGCCATATTCCAAACATATTTGTTCAAAAGGAGATTCATATTCTCCACCCCTATCACTTCTTATCATTTTGATCTTTTTGTTAAGTTGCGTTTCAACTTCATTTTTGTATTGCTTGAATGCGTCAATTGCCTCATCTTTACTACTAAGTAAATAAACATAGCAGTAACGAGTGCTATCGTCAATAAAAGTTATGAAGTACTTCTTTCCACCGCGAGATGGTATTGACTTCATGTCACAAATATCTGTATGAATTAAGTCTAATGGTTCAGAATCCCTTTCAATTGACTTGTAAGGGTGTTTAGCATATTTAGACTCAACACATAGTTGATATTTTGACTTAGCGCAATCAAATTTAGGCAATACTTCCAAATTGATCATTTTTCGCAAGGTTTTATAATTGACATGTCCCAAACGAGAATGCCATAAATTATTTGACTCAAGTAAATAAGAAGAAGCTGCAATTTTATTCATAGTGTCAACGACCATTACATTGAGTTTGAAAAGGCCCTCAGTCAGGTAACATTTTCCTACATACAGCTCATTCTTAGTTATTACAACTTTGTCAGAAGCAAACACACGCTTAAACCTGTTTTTAACGAGAAGTGCAGTAGACACCAAGTTCTTCCTTATTTCAGGAACGTGGAGAACATTGTTCAGAGTCACAACCTTGCCAGACGTCATTTTGAGGAATATCTTCCCATATCCTTCAATTTTGGCCGTTGCAGAATTGCCCATAGAGAGCGCCTCATCAGGTCCAGCGGGAGCATATGAAGCAAAGGCTTCCTTCACAGCTTAAACATGGCCGGTGGCTCCTGAATCAATCCACCATTCCTTAGGATTTCCAACTAAGTTGCATTCAGAAATCATAGCACATAAATCAATGTCTTGCACTCCATGGGCCAATTTAGTCTCTTCAACCATGTTTGCTTGACCTTTTTCCTTTTTCCTGTCCTTCTTTGCAGCACGACAGTCTGCGGACTTATGTCCACTCTTGCCACAGTTGTAGCAATTTTCCTTGAACTTTTTCTTGCTAGGTTTGGTCTTCCCTCCAGAAGGCTTCTTTCTCTTATTTTGATTTGGAGTAGGCTCAACAATATTTGCTCCCGCTATTGCAGCATTTCCACGAGCCTTCTTTTCAGCAGATTTGTTGTCCTCTTAAATCCTCAAGCGTACAATCAAATCTTCAAGGGTCATCTCCTTGCGCTTGTGTTTCAAGTAATTTTTAAAGTCCTTCCATAATGGAGGTAACTTTTCAATCATGGCTGCAACTTGAAACGCCTCATTAATCACCAAACCTTCAAAGAAAAGTTTGTTAGCAACAATATAAATAATACTTTTAACATAAGTATTAATCAGGATCAAACCTTCAGCAAGGAGATCATGGATAATGACTTGAAGTTCTTGGACTTGGGACACAACAGATTTGTTATCCACCATTTTATAATCCAGAAATTTGGCAGCCACAAATTTCTTCAGTCCAGCGTCTTCAGTCTTATATTTCTTTTCTAGAACATCCCACAGTTTCTTAGACGTTTCAACATTACTGTAAACGTTGTACAAGTCATCTTCCAAGCCACTTAGAATATAATTCTTGCATAGGAAGTCAGAATGCTTCCAAGCCTCAATCACAAGGAAGCGTTCGTTTTTAGGTGTTTCATCAGTCAGGACTGGAGCATCCTCCTTAATAAACCTTTGCGGGCTTAAGGTGGTAAGATAAAAGAACATCTTTTGCTGCCACCTTTTAAGTCCAGACCAGAAAACTTCCCCGGCTTTTCTGCAGGTGTCATAACCGTTGCAGCAGCACGGCTAGGCCCAGCAGCACCAGAAACTGCGGTAGCATTAGTATTCACAGCAGGGACAGTTTGTTCCACTCCGTTTGTCATCTCTGTCAAGTGACACAAGCAGAAACAATATCAATAAACTGTTTAAACAATAGGAATAGAAAAATCACGAAGGCTTTAGTCTCCACAAACAGATTATTGGACAGTAATTAGGAGTAGAAAAACCACGAAGGTTTTAGTCTCCACAGCAGATTAATATACAATATAGGAGTAGAAAACCACAAAGGTTTTAGTCTCCTTAAGCAGTCTCCTTAAACAATATTTATTTAAGCACAGAAAATAAATAACGTAGATTTCTTAAGCTTGTTGTTCCTGCAATGAAATAAATCAGAAAAGACAGAAAACCAGAAGTATATTATCAGTTTGGTATGGGACGATCCCGAGCCCACAACTTACTTGTGTCTCCTTAAGAAATCTAACCCCCTCACAGTTGTCCAAGGTTCACGGGTTAATTTCTCCCAAGATGGAACGGGATAACAGTACTACTGTAGCGGCACTTCAAACAGTAGAACACTGCGAACACAAATGAACGGAGCAAATCACACGACTTACTTAGTATGCAGAAAAGATAGGGAATGCAGCAAGATGTTCTGTGTATTCTGTATTACAGTGTGTGTTCAAAGGTTGATGACTGACCAGTTTATATAGCCATGGGAAAGAGTATGAAGAGTCACCACTAATGGCTGAATTCACTGCCACTAATGGCTAAATTCACTAAATGTTAGTAATGAATTATTGGTTATGGGAAAACGTGGGAGAACGTGGAGGAATAATTAATCTGGATTAATCTGATTAATCCATTCAGATTTCTGTTACACAAACAGATTTAATATTAAATATTAATAATAAATTATTAATTAATTAATATTTTTTTTAGTTTTGTTGGTCCAAAAAATTAAGTCAATCAATCATATCCGAAGCCGAAATCGAGCGACGACGGCGCGAGGCTTCCCTTCTTCTCAACCCTTTTAAGAGCTAAGAGAAGTGAATCTCTATTTAAACCCAACAAAAGCCTTTTCCTCTACCAATATGGGAGAATGTGCATTTCCTTACTAAAAAGAACCTTTTCACCTTCCCACCTATTTCCCATTCACACTCCTCATATTCCAAAAACCCAACAATATATTGATTGGACCTTTTGACTTTAGTCTGGTACTAGGTGTTCGAAACTTCGAATGCCCGGGGTAACCCAAACCCAAGAGTTACCGTAGTTCTTTAAAAAAAAAATAGATGTTTGGTGTATCGTGTATATTAGTTATTCCATTGAGTATATATTTATTTATTTAAATAATCTCTATGAAAACTACCATTTGTAAATCGAACACAATTAGACCAATTGATTCGTTTGAGAATTTTAGGTCGATATTTTTTAAACTATATACAAGAGTTAAATTTACTTTAATTAGAAAGAAATGTAAGTATTTGTTAAGCTTCATTCTATCATTTCTAATATACAAACTTCGATATGGTAAGAGATTATCTTTTGATGTTTATGCTATCATTATGGTTAATTTTAATGAGCTTCGTCATTAAATTTGATACGTATACTACTTGTATTTTAAAGAGTATTAATTTCATTTGGAAATTTAAAATTCTGAATTTTTAGGTTTACATTCACTAATCATCTCATCTTTATAGAATACCCAACATATTATCTTCCACACACTATCACAGAAAGTACATTTCATCTTTATAGAATAAATTTCAGACAAAAAGTACATTTAATTTGTCAAAGATTAAATAAGCTAAAGGAAAATAGAGGAATACGCATCGAACGACCTCATCTGTTTGTAATTGTTATAACATTATTAAACAATGAGTACTGTGGTCTTCTTAAAATCGGTTTTCTGAAGCTCTTACTCCTCCTAAATATGATTTTGCTAGATTGTGTTTTTTGAAACTCTTATTGCTAAAATTTACAGACAGTGATGAATCATGTGAATAGCCTTACATGGTAGACAACACTTCATCAACACTTTATTGCATACATCACCTTAATTTTCCTCATTTTCGTTCTAAAAATACACAAGGGTAGATATTCAGCTTATATATAGGTAATATTAAACTTAAATGTTGTTAGAATTTAGTGAGCCATATATATATCAATGACAAAAATGTTGATTTATACAACAATATTATATTGTTGACAAAAATGGGTGTCCTCGATCTCATTCCAAATGAAGGTTAGCTCGTCACATTGATATATACAACAATGTTGATTTCCCTCCAACTTTAAATTGGCATCAGCTAAGTAAAGCTCATTTTCATGATATTACATGCTATTTGGAGAGTTAATAATATTGTACACATAAAATTATGTTCTTTTTCCTTCCTGATTACATATCATGAAGGTTAAAGGGTAACTAATTTGGAGCACAAAAACCCCGTTAGACCAAAAAAAAAAAAAAAAAAAAGAAGAGGAAATATTGTATGAGATTAAGTCAAAATTCATATTTCATCATTCTCTTTATAGTACAACGTGTTCGAAATATGAATACAAAGATGAATTTTTAAATTTAGAAATTTTCTTTGTACTTCAATTTTCTGCTTCTATTACCAATTTGAACGTAATATTTCAATAATTTCCTTTACGTAATATATATTTTACAAGCTGGAAGGTAAAATATTAATTAACGTATTAACGTAGTTAATCTTAGTATATATTTACTCTAATAATATTCTTCATTTACTGCAATAATTCTTGTACGTATTTAACTATTTATTTTGTTGAGTCAAGCCATTTGTTGATTTAATATTTTTTTAAGTTATTGAGTTTGAATATGGAGCATGTCATGAAGTATGTCGGACAAACATCTTATACATTATATTTAACATGTATAAATCGATGTGTCATGTTAATGCATCTCCCTTTTTTTTTTTTTTGGTGCGCATTAAATATTTCATGTCTTAAAAGTGGTGACAAATTCTAAATTAGCACGAATATTCACCTTTAAATTATTTTATACCATTAATAGAATATAGAATTATAGTTCAAGCATATAGTAAAGACAGGAAGAACCGATAAAAATGCAGCTAAAAACATTATTTTTTGAGAAATTCATCAAAATTTCTTTTAGAGATATTCAGTTGATAACATGTTATCTTCATTTAGTTTCCTAAGTTTAAACTACAAACACCATCTCCAAAGCATAAATTAGCTTTTCGGATTTTCTAAAGTGATTTTACAATGTAGGAGCAATGTGGGGTCCATTATAAGTTGGAAAACGTACACGTGTCAGATTCACGTGGTACACAAGAGGAAGTAAAAGAACTGGTACAAGGGTATTTAGGAAAAACAAATATTAAAGTCCCCTGAAGTTGTACCCAAAAATTATTTACACACCAAACCTTTACGGGCGACCTAATACCTCCCCTCCCCCCAAGTCTTGTTTGGAGTGAATTTTTTTGCCCCTTCTAAAGCCCTAAAAGCTGTGGCAAAAAATAAAATAAAAACAGGCGCGTTTTCTCCAGTATTAAGACAAAAAAAAAAGTATTTTTTAGAATAAAAAGTAAAAAGAGCAACAAATTTGCCTCCACTCTCCTTTCTTCATCTTCAGAGCCCCTCCACCCCCACCCCCACCCCCATTTCTTCATCTTCTCCATGTTACTCCCGCCCCTCCTTCTTCTTTTTCATAATTTTCAATAAATTACATAAAACATCTTTCTTTACCTAGTAAACTTTTTCACAAACCCAAATCACAAATATACTTTAGACCCACATATTCAATTTAATCCAACCGGACAATTTCACAAACCCAAACCATAAACTCCCTTTAAACAACTTAATCCAATCAAATAATTATAGTTGATTCATCACATAAAATCAAAATTTCTTCTCACCATCACCTATTACAATATTCAAACTCATTATTCATTTCTCTAATCCTAACTTTGTTCTCTTAGTATTACTTTGCCCGAAACTATTACAAATGACTTGCAAATAATTTTTATTAAGTTGAAATTATTTGGTAGGCATCGGTGAGCAATTTTGGAAGATTTGGAATGTAATTTGTCTACATAAAATGCATAAAAGGTAATGATAAAAAAAATGGGTGAAAAAAGAAGAAAAGATTTGTGCAAAAAAATAATAAAAAATACTATCTGATGTGACAATGACGTGGCAAAATTAGATGGAGAGCGGTAAACACCTCCCACTATGAGACTGGTTATATATGTTTTAAAGGGAAGAAAAAATTACTTCGGACAAGTATAGGGGGTACGAGGTCGCCTGTAAAGGTTGAGTGTGTAACAGATCTTTTGGTTACAACTTCAGAGGGGACTTTAGTATTTTTGTCTATGAAAAATATCTGATGTGGATAAAGTTAACCGCGGGCTCGTGTCAATTATGAATCAGGATCCATTTCTTTCCATAAAACCCAATAGAGTACCAAAAGTATGCAAGGACGTACCTACCGTGAAAACACCATAAAATAGAAATTCCAAAGTTACTTCTTGGAGTAAGCAGGCATGACAACCATGACCGGCTTAACTCCTCCTTATATATTAAGTAGAATTTTGATCAGTAGTCATTTTTTGACGCGCTCATTGGGGACTATCCAGCATTTCAAAATTCATTGACGAATAGCCCAAGTTCATTCGCGCGCACACTTAAGCTCCATTAGCGTTGGAAAAATACCCCAGACTAGTTCAAAGCCCCAGTATTTTATACTGGGGTTAGTTTACTGAAGCTTCCCAGTATTTATACTGGAATTTGTCCGGAAGTGGCTATTTCTCAGCAAATTTATTTTTGACGGCTGCAAATCAATTAGCACGCGCCAAACAGACCCCTACACGAAATTTTACGAGATAGAGAAATAATAAGGCCCATCCTTTTGTACACGAAATTTTACGAGATAGAGAAATAATAAGGGCCATCCTTTTGGGCACAGGAATGCAAGAACCAATTCGAGTAATCTGGCATTTTTTTTTTAATCTATCTGGTGCAACAGTCTTTTGTGACACTTCGAATCGAGTGGTCCGTACGCCCCTCCCTTGCCAAGTTTGAAGAAAGGAGCAATTTAAATACCTCTTTTGTTAACTATATTCCTGATTTGTTAAAAGGGTTAATGGGCCACCCACATTACAGGTTGTACATAAAGCAGCGGTTATAGTACTACAAACAGAGACTTTTCAAGAGGTGGACCCAACCATATGATGCTTGCTTACATGGCATACCCACGTGGCCATGATTTAGGCTCCTCTTTGCACCTATGTTTAGGCATTCTCATACAACCATTTTACTGCTTTGACCAAATGCGCTGTTGATCTTGCTTATAAAGCACATATAGTGGTTTTGCTTATCCGATGTGGGACGGAGTATGACCTTGTGCTGCTATTCTTCTTATTCTTTGCTTTTCTTTATTTCTTTCTTTTTTGTTTATCTCTTAATAATATAATCATTATATATTTCTATGCAAATGCTATTGAATCAGATTTTTGTCTTGATAGCTTTATCACTGTTGGATAAATTTTAAGACACGGTCCACAATGTTTCAATCCCACATTTCAATTTTGTGGATTGAATTAGTTTCTCAATGTCTTCTCTGACTGTGAATAGAGGCATAAACAAGGTGTCAACTGATATGGAATGTTAGTGCATAAGGAGAAAATAGTATAATCTGTTTGTGTTGATTCAATTACTGAAATGCAAAGTCAATAGCAAAATTCATGGAAGAAAACCAAATATAAACTTTGTCCAACTAATAGCCATTACATAACAGTACTATCCACATTATCATTTAAGATTCCTCCACGTATGAAGGTGATGATGAGTTTCACTTTTTCTGCGCAAGAGTCGGATAAATATCCAGAATAGTGTTATTGTTTTCATTTGGCCTTCGATCGCTATAGCTTGTGCTTATTTTCCTGTTTGTGACTTACAGCTGAAAAGGTTCCAGTCAACCCACCGGGGGATTTGCTCGAATGGGCCATCGAGGTCATGAAGCAGAAGACGCGTCCTCGTCGGCAGTGGATGATTTTAGCCGCTCTGAAGGGAAATCGATGGTCATGCAAGAGGCATGGTAAGTTAACCACCGATGTCTGAAGTTTCCTAATGTTTACTCTGAGTAACTTAATCCAGTGCATCACAAAAGGACCAAACACATTGATATAAGACACCATTTCTTGAGAGACAATTATGAAAAAGGTTTGATCACTATAGCATTTTGTCCTACTGAAAAGCAGATTACTGACATTTTTACAAAAGCTTTAGGAAGAGATCATTTTGAAAGAAATAGGTTGAAATTAGGGATGATTAAATTCACCAATGCTCTACTTCAAAATTGGCTAGAAAACTGTGCTTAAAATGAATTTTATCCAAGTCAATTTGTAATATTCAGTCCAGTCTCATACTTAATTGTATACTCTTGTGCCATGATTTCCTTTTAAAGTTGCTAAAATTTAATGATGTTACCCTCATGTTTTTAGAATTTAAGATTGAGCAAAAGTGATTAAATTGGGAAGGATACTGTTTTTGGTGATAAATTCAGGTATGTACTCTTTATTTTTTTATGTATATTAGAAGTTTAAGGCCATAAGGTAACTTGAAATTAGGATAAATCCCACTAGAAATCCTAATCATATCCGATATGTATAAGAGTCCCATCGGAAGAACCAGTTCCCAGTCCTTAACGTTTCCTTTTTCCCTTCCCACTTAGGGTTTTCCAACAGGGCTGTTAAAGATGCCGAAGAGGAAGAAGAAGAAGAAGAAGCCGAGGAGAGGGGGATGGAGAATGGGAAGAGAAAAAGGAGAAGAAAGAGAAGAAAAAGAAAGAAAAGAAAGTGATTGACGCCACCGAAGGCGTCACCCAAATGGCGAGTTTGGCGAAGAAGCTCGCCGGAGCCGATGTCGGATTTATGATTTACGAAATAATTTAGGAAATGTTTTGGTTTAGGAAATGATTTAGGAAGAAGAATTACTGAGGTGGAAAATATTATCTGACGTGGTATACACGTGGTAACATGTGTGGCGAGAGTGATATACACGCTCAGTCATAAGTACATACTGTTTGGGTTAAGTTGAGGTGTCTATGTGAGACTTTGTAGAGTACAAGGGCTGAGAATAGAAAAAGTGACAAGTTGAAGTGTCATTTTGAAATTTTGAAAAAGTGACCAGTTGAAGGATACAATGGAAAGTTTGAAACTAAACTAACTCAAATTTAGATGTATTTTTTTTTAAAACGAATTAATAAAAAATGTGTTCATTTTTTTTTTTTGAGCAATGAGTATTTATCTTCAAAAATTCTTTTAAACTACCTCGGTGTTTGAGAACTCATTAGTCATTATATTTTGTTGTACTAATATATATAAGCATATGGTGTAGATTTTATAAATATTCAATTAATCGTCTAGCTCAAGATTTCTCGATCAATTGTTATGTTTATCTTGAGATCCTCTCTAATGGCTTGATTTCAAGCCATTTTTAGCTACGGTGAACATTATCATACAACTGGGGTCTGGGGGCATCATGTAACCCACCGGCCACATTTCTGTGTTTAAAGTCTGCTGAATTTCAGGCTTTGGATTCTTTTACTTTTAAAAGACTTGTTCATATTAATCAAAGGCAAGTCCAGCATACAAACTTGATGGGTTCAGTATTTAATGTTCTTAGCACTAAACTCATTATACAGTTAAATAGGAGTACATTTTTTTGTCTTTATTCAGATAACAAACGAGTTCTTTTTATTATTTATAATAAATGTGAAATGAGAAACGACAGCTAGAAATAGCTGGTCATGTGTGCACTTGTCCTAATTAGGTGTGAAACTATGATGAGTGAAGTGTGACGATGTAAACTAAAATCACATAAAATGTAGTTGCCTTTTGTGTTGAAAAACGTATGAATCAATGCAAAAAGTCATGAATAAGTTATTACTCACTCAAAGAAGAAACATAAATATCCATTTTCTTAAGAGATCGGTTATCGGTAACCTACTACAAATGGTATTTGCTTCAATAACTTCAAACACTAGAAAGCTAATTCTTTTGACCTTTATGAAACAATTGTGAAGATCTTTTAGTGTACAGTGTTTATGAAATCTGCATGGAGACTATCATGGCCCGAGAATAGAAAATTGAGAACATCTTGTGCTAAAGATCTTCATTTACCCTCACACTAAATCTTATCAAGACTTTCGTAAATCATTGCTCAAACTGTCAAACAACAGACATGCTTGGAGAAACAACATCTAGCAATTGCGTACTCCTCGCTCTGTCAAGCCAAATTATTAAATTAAGCTATATTCTCCTCTCTGTCAAGCTAAATTAAGCTCTATTCTGATGGAAAAATCATCCGTTTTTCCTCATGCATCAGTTGAGTCATGTATATATTTCGGGGAAACTTTCCCATCAAACAACCTTTCTCTGGCTTCCTTGGCCTGTAATGTCAAAAGTAAGCCAGAGTTATCATAAATTGCGTAAGCTAATAAACTCTATTTCAATAGCCAGTTCCAATTTTCTGTGCTCAAAAGATGTTGGAAAGGGGAGAAAATTAAAATTTTCCTTTTATAAGAATAAGATTTCCAAATCATTGCTAACTCCAACAACTAAAAGAATTACTATGATATAGCTTTTCTCAAAAGACAAGTCAAGTTTGCATTGAATGAAAAGCATTGTCAAATAAAAAGAAGTGGTATTAGCTAGCTACCTGTTTTTCCCAATTTGTGAGACCAGTGACAACAAAAAGCAGAACAGCTTGCACTGTTGACCCTATGATTAATCCACTCCAGAGGCCCTGTTCTTTCCAACTCAAAGTGAATCCCATTAATAAGGATGCAGGAACTCCAACCAAGTAATATGATCCTAAATTCACATACGCCCCTATATGTTGCCAACCACTTCCTCTTGCAACTCCTGATGCAGGGAATGCAAAAAGTATTGATAACTCTATCTTAGCAAATAGAAGTATTAATATGGTTGATGCTAGCTAGACAAGAAGAGTGATAAAAATAATAACCTGATAGTACTGATAGTATGCTCTCCACAATGATGGAGAGGCAGATAAGAGGAGTAAGTGTTCCTAGAAGAGTGACAACTTCTTGTTCATGTGTGAAAGCAAATCCCCATATATTACGGCAACAGAAGAGAATTGCACTTGCCAGAAGGGACTCTACAGTAGCTAGAGTCAAGAATATATAAACAGAAACTCTAGCAGCTTTTGGATTCCCAGCTCCTAATTCATTTGAAACTCGAGTGCTACGAAATGGTAATGAGGTAATATATAAGAATGCAATTGAGGTCTACCATAGTAATCATTACACCAAACAAAATTCATTTAGGCCAGTAAATGAGAAAACCTTGCAGCAGCACCGAAGGCAAAGGGTACGAAGAAGTGTAGTGAAGTGGTCGTAAGGCTGCATCAAAAGAAATTTAGCTATCAAGTGCTGAAATTTCTTGTCATAAAATTGAAATAAAGAGTTTGCACAGTTACATACCAGATAGATAGGACGGAAGTCGCTAGTTGTGGATTTGGCAGGAATCCACCAAACAACACAATTAACTCGGTCGCCCACCATCTCAAACTATTTACAAAGAAGATTTGAGAGTAATAAATTAAGCCTTAAATAAGATATCAGAAACAAAAAGAATCAAAGAAACAAAAAGAGTCCAGACTCGGAAAGAAATCTGATAGTTATTTTACCAAATCATTCCAGCAGATGGAACAGCAAATTTGAAGAACTCCGGGAGAACAAGAAAAGTATCCTTTGAGAAGAAGGGACGCGTCTTTTGACAGGTCGACGAATACTTTATAAAAAGCACAAGCAAGATCACGTTTAACGAATATGTTGAACCAATCGAGATAGCTGCTCCGGCGGTTCCTAACTTAAATTTGAATATTAAAGCCCAACAGAGAGGTATGTTAAAACCCAGAGACACTACTGAGGTCCATACCATTGGAATGATCATACTCTGAATCTGGAAGTAGCAAACAAGTGACTGAAGAATAGCATAGGGAAAGAGAGTTGGGATAAGATAAATCGAGTATTTTCCAGCTTCAACAGAAATTGAAGGGTCTTGACCAATCCATAAAAGCAATTTGCCAGTGAACATCCATAGAACAGCAATTGGCAGACATACGAATAAAAGAAATATAATGGCAGCACATGTAATTGTGCCAACTTTCTGATATTGCTTTGCTCCATAGGCCTGTCCACATAAAGTCTCCAATCCAGTTGCCATTCCAAACTGCACGGGAAATTTAGATACAAATAGCTTTAGTGATAAATTTCATTCACATTTAGTAAGAATTTGACGAGCAAATATTAGCAGAAAAAGGAGCTTACAAGGAGAGCATAGCCAGTAACATTGCAATAAGAAGTGGCAATGGAGGCACTAGAGAGGGACAATTCACTTAAATGACCCAACATAACCATAGGTGCATAACGCAAGAGGAACTGACACACCTTTACCACTATCATTGGAATTGCTATGCGACTCACTTCTCTCAACTCTTCTTTAAACACCACCTTTTTGCTCTCATCATTGAATGGTAACAAAGCTTCTTCCATTTTCTCCAATTAGTGTACGACGCCTTCTCTTTCGTTATGGACTTGTCCAACTTTAGACACCAATCATATATATAAGCTTGGAGAAAAGATAGGGAATGACAATGAGAACATTATAAAGATTAAAATATTGTCGAAAAGATTGATCAGCCATATGTTTAGGATCTTTAAATTTCGTTGAATTTTATTATTGAGCTTGTTGCTTTTCTCGTGGAACATTTTTTAATTCCATGTGTTAAGATTCTAAGCTGACTTCTGGAGATATCTTTTAAGTGACCTTGCAGAATTAATCACGGCTAGAGTTTTCTATTCGACTATTATTTGATGAAGTCAATAGTTGAATAGAACATGTTGAGCTGAAACTATACACTTGCTTCTATTCGCAACGTCACTTGTCTTCAACTGCATTCATTAAACTCGTGGACCTTTGTAATTTAAGTATGCTACTGTATTTTTTGGGAAAACGATGCTGGGTGTTCATTTAGCAGAGTTATACTCATAATTTAAACTCATTTTCTCTTTGTCTCACTATATAAACAATCAACTATTTTAATCTCATTTTGAAGCCACTTATTCACACTATTTATTGCTTATTATTAAGGTAATCATAATATTGTTCCTTAATTCAAGCTACTTAATTTTTAAGGTACACTTTCCTTATTCTAAGGGATAATTGATATGGAACAATCACCATTAATATCCTTGTTTATGGGATTAATAAAAATCAAATAGTTTTCAAATTAGTTTATCCCTCTTCTTTACGCTCAGTCACTCACACCCGCACTGTCCCCATGATTCTCTTAACTTGTTACCAAAATCTTCACCATTCACTTCACATTTATACACTTGTCATATAAACAAAATTCTCATATTCAAGATCGTTTTAGTTGCATAAGTATATCTCAGCTGTATAACAAGTTAATATCAATCGTCAAATTACAATGTATAATATTTTGTTTATGCAACTATCTGCTTTATTTATACATCATATCATGCATGATGTGCTAAATGTCTGTACTCTAATAATTTGGCGTTGTATCCTATGTATGTCAAAAAGTGTCCTAAACTTATGAATGTGTATCCTATTTATATCAAATGTGTTTATTTTGTACATCATTTTCATTTATCTTATTATAAAGTATCATGTCCGATGTGCTAAAGACATGTTATTCCTATAACTTAGACATATCAATGTGTATCTTATGTATATCGATGTGTACTAGATATATGAATGTGTGTATCCTATGTATATCAAAATGTATACTAGATTTATTAACGTGTATCCTATGTATATCAAAATGTGTTAATCTAAGGGCATAATAGATGTAGAACTAATGTATAACTAATCATGAAGTGGAATGTACATAATCCAAACGAAAAATTCCACAAGATAAATTATGAATCGCTATAAGAAATGTTTATGGCCGAACCAAAAGTTCCATGAGAGCAGAAATGTGCAAATTAATAATTTTCATCTCCATGTGTTTTGCAAGTTTTAGAGAAGTTATGACCGAATAAGCTTCTCAATTTGACATAAATCTCACGTGATAATGAATGATTTGCCTATACATAGGTGGGGTTGTTTGTTGGGATGTTACACATTAAATAAACCTAAAATCACTCCATAGAAATTATAATGCTTAATTACTTATAACATATACTGACTCCTTATTAGTAACTACCGAAATTTAATATTTTTCCCTTTTCATTAATTAAGATGTGGGTCTAGAAATTGATATGACTAGATTTTGATAGGGTTAGTTTATTGTATACAATACTCTTATAATGGCTATTTATGAATTTTCCCCGTATTTTTTTGTGATATTCTCATACTACGGTTAGATAGACATTGCAATGTTCGAGAAGTCCCTTATGCAATTTTCGTAGAACTTCCTAAATCCATTCGCGGGGAATCTAATAATTAAATTAAAGTGATCCCTTCCTTTTTAGTTCTCATGGTTATAAACAAAACAAGTGGTCCAAAATATTTGCAATATTTTTTAAAAAATCAAGAAAGTACTATTAACTAACATTTTTCACCTTTACCTTACTTATGCAGGGTGAGATTAATCTCAGTTAAATTACCCTCTATGTCAATTTAGGAAATTGTTTGAGAAAACTAGTAATATTTTTACACTTTTCCATACATAGCAATACTTTTTCAAATGCTACCAAACATAGCATATCAAACAAAATCCTAACCCTAACATTTCCCTCACTCACCTCTCTCTTCTATCCCCTCTCTTCCTCTTCCCCACCGCCGCCTAGCCCTTCCCCGTCGCCGGCGACGGCCCCCACCCCCATCCCCGTCGTCTTTCTCTTTTCCCCGCCCCAAACCCACCGTCTTCCTCTCTCCCTCCTGCTCCGTCGTGGCTGTGTTGTGGTCTGCGTCGTCGGCTGAGTGCGAGATCTGCTACAATAGAGCAGATTTGGTGTTCTCCGGCTCGGATCCGGCGGCACTACTGTTTGGTCTTCTTTTTTTTTTTTTTTTTTTTCGGTGGGGCACCGTGGAACCACGGCAGTGATGGTGTATATTTGGTAGCTATTGATTTGTATGGAATGTATGGCACATGTATTTTTATTGTATATGGTGTATGCGCTGTATATACAACGTATATACACGAGGCATATAATGGATATACAAGTTACATACACCTCATGTATTAACCCTTTACATTTGTATGTGCACTGTATATACAGTGTATGTCCAATGTTTTGAACCTCCATACAATGAAAATACATCGGACATACACAGTGTATTCACAAACCATACAAAAAATATACAAAAAAAATATAAAAAAAAATTCCGGCAACCTGGCGGCGACAGGAGTCGGTGGCCGCCGGCTGGGAGGCGGCAACAGTGATGGGGGTGGTGACTAGGGGTGGTAGAAGCAGGATCTAGGATTTTTAGCACTTTTTATGTATTTTTGCTATGTTTTGAAAAAAATATTAATATTTTATGAATGGAAAAATATTGACATTTTGTGTAAAGTAGTTTGTTAATTTGTATACTTTTGTTAATTGCCCATTAATCTCCATCTATTTCCTTTTCGGAATATGAGTTATTAGAATTTCTCAATTTGTTTGAAATAATATTTACATATATAAAAATTACATAAAAGGGTATTATAAGTCAAAATAGTTAGCAATTCAAAATATTTAAAAAGTACTTTGTAAAAGATTTGGGTCATTTCGTTTACCATGTTAGTCTACCTAATTTTACCATTAATAGCTCACCATTATTAACTCTATCAAATTATGCATTTACTATTGGATGTTTTATCATTTTTCATTCTCATATTCAATTTAATTAGTTTAGAATAACAGTCAATACTCGTATATGACTAATGTATTTAATAAATTACACGAAAATGTTCAAAAACTCTTTTCCGATGCTATTCTTCAGTCACTTAATTTCTACTTCCAGGCGTAGAGCTTGATCATCCTGATGCTACGGACCTCAGTCGTGTCTCTGTGATTTAATGTATCTCTCAGTTGGATTTTCGTATTCAAATTTAAATTAGGGACGGTGGAACAACTATGGTGATTGGCTCATCATATTCATTGAATGTGATCATACACGTGCTTTATTTGTAGTATTTCTAAATCTATCAAAAGACGCGTCCTTTTTTCTCGAAGGATGATCTTATAATGCAGGAACTCGTATAATGATTAGTATGGTAGACGTAGGGGGAGAGCGGGATGAAGGAATAGAAGATTTTGTAGGGGTATTTCCGTCCAGAATTCATCCATTAAAGTTAACGGAGACTATTCTTAAAAATTATTTTAAACGGGGCCAATTAGGCAAACCATGGTCGTCGGTGTCATAATTTTGTAATTCTCCCCTTTTTTTGCCTGCTTTATTTATATTTCGTCCATTTTTTCTTAATTACACACTTGATCAAAATTTTGAATCCGACTAGGAACCACCTTTCGTGCGTCTTTGAAGAAATCTTAATACCTTCTTTTCAGGACACTAGAATTTCTTACCTAGAATCTCATTTATGTAAACCTACCCGGAGTTAACTTTAGCAGAACTAGACACAAAGTAGGTAACGTAATAAGCCTAATCATATAAATTATTAGGTGTAGATTCTAAAACCAACTCAAATGAATTATCTGGTCGAAAATCGATTCGAAATTCACGTAAAAATTTGGCCCAGCAGCCACTTTAAACACTGGTATTTGGTTTGAGGCCACTATTTTCTTTGGTCTTACACTAGAGGCCATTTTTGGGACTTTATTAAATAAATATTGACTTAAGTTCTGATAATTGACTGAAGTTCAGTCCATACAGCCCCTGGACTGAAGTTCCATCTCTTAAGGACTGAACTTTCAGTCCATATGGTCATGGACTGAACTTCAGTCCATGGTATGGCCATGGACTGAACTTCCATCTTAAAGACTGGACTGAACTTCAGTCCATATGGCCCTGGATTGAAGTTCAATTTTTAAAGACTGAACTTCAATTCGGCCTCTGGACTGAAGTTGCTCTTTAAGCAAAAGTGGCCATAAACTAAATATTTTTGTATTTGTGGCCTGTGTCCAAAGACCAGTGGCAAAAGTGGCCTTTCGTACACTTAGCCCGAAATTCACGGCTTCAAAAAATGAGGTCCGACAGTGGTCAACCACTTTTCTATTTTTTTTTTTAAAAAAACACTCAATATCAAAAAATCTTAAAATACTTATAAATTTTTATGAATAAACATATTTTTGAAAAAAAAAAAAATCCATATGACCAAATGCCTCAGTAAACAAAGAAGAATAGAGTGTATCGCTGCAATTCCTATAGTACTGTATTAAAAAGGAAATATCGTCAATTCATTCATCCTCAAAGGCTCAAACTTACTCAATAAGTATAGCAATTACATAAGAATACATCGTTTGTTTGGGCCTTCATGATTTTTCTGTCTTGGCGTAAGAGATTGTTGCTTTGGAAACCATGATCTTTACTTGGATGGCCGTTGAATACCAAACTTTATCATTTTGCAAGTCTTAACCTTCTTTTGTGATCAACTAAAAATTGAACGTGTACATTCAAAGAATTTGACACTTCAGTTAAAATTTGAAATAGAGGAAAATTTACTCCCGTCGGTCCCATTCAATTAACTAAAAATATTTGGACCAAAAGATTGGTCATATAAAAATTAAGAGAACATTAATTAATTTTTTCCCACCTTTACACTTATTTTAATAAATGTGAAATATAGTGAAATATAGAGATAATATAGTGAAATAAATCTTTTCAATTAATATCTTCTTAAGCAGACGTGTAAATGTCAAATATGAGAAATAAAATGGAATGAATGGAGTAAAAAAAGAAATTGTCTTTTAAATGTATGACAAGTTGAGGTCATTATCAACACTACAAGAGACAAATACCATGAAAGCTAATTAATATTTACTGATGTGCTAGCTAATTAGTAATTGAATCGAATACCATTAGGAACGAGGAAGTAATTATGTGAAGGCACTCTGAAATCAGTTTGCATAAGCTAAGGCATATTGTCAAGATTGAAGCACTCAGTACCATAAAATAAATGCAGTAAAGAAGACAAATCACTGGTGAAAATCTCAGCATTCTAGGAATTTACACATTTATTCAAGACACACCTACTTGGACAGCAAGGATGAAACCACATATATTCAGAAGAACTAATTACCAGGTCATTGACTATTTGGAGAATGAAGATAACTAAGACAGGCAGAATGGCACACATAATGACCAAGTCGAGTGGTGGCTTTACACATTGAAATAACATTGCTGTCTGCTCAAGTACTTTACCAAGTTTAATAGCACAATGGCAGCTTTCAGGACAATGTAAATTGGCAAAAAATGAGTGAACTCTTTTGAAGGTGAAAAAGGACACAGGGACGCAGGTGTGTAGATTTCATGAGCTTATGTTATCGATACTAAATTTCAGAAATAGCATTTCTCTCTAACATGTGATACATAAACGAATATAAATGCCACCGAGTCTGTAACTTCTAGGAATGTGGTGACAGGATATAGAAAAATTGGAGGTAAGAAACAAATCGATTATTTATACCTTAGCTTGAACTCTTGCGCTTATCACGCACGGTAAAAAATTTTAGTCAGGGTCCTACATATATTTTCTGAATTTTCAGATATGTTCTCTTCGCTAGTTACGTTCATTACAGCTATACGCAAAGCTCAGGTAAGCTGGAACGATCCAGCTCTTCATATCCTCGTTTAATTGTTACTAAGCTCTCCTTATAACAATAAACTGAACATCCATCATCTAGTCTCCTTAGGCCCAAATGACGATATCCAAGATGTCTCGTCTTCTTGGTCCTAACATCATAGGAGACCAGTCGAAAACGTTTAGTAACCAAAATGGCTGTGCTGGAATACCAGGACAAAAGATATGTGTAGCATTGAAAGCTAAGAAGTTTGTTCCAAGCCCCTGGCTGGATCATTACCCATACATCAAAAATAGCATCGTCAGCTGAGTTCAAGAGGGCAATAGAGTCATCAAGCAATACTAGTGTCGAATAAGGTGAACAATCTGGCCCTTCAATCTCTCCAAACACTTCATTGCTAAAGTCAAATGAAAAAATATTGCATTTTCTACCTCTACGTATCGTCCAGTAATAAAATCCATTTAGATACGCAGTACTATATGCTGGATAACAGTGACCATAACCGGAGATTTTGATAATGTTAGGGCTAAATATTCTCCACGAATCGCTAGAACACGAATAAACTGCTGCATATACACTAAAACCTCGTCGGATCTCATAATTATAGAAATATGCAAAGCAAACCACCTTATAATCTCTAGTCAAAGGGTCTAATCCGAACCCTAGATATTTGAACTGGTAAGCCGGTTCACGATCAAACTGGGCTGCAGGGAGGGGTCTAACCTCCCTGATCGCAGGATTCCACAGTGCCAAAGAGATGTTGGCATCGCCATCAGTTACTCTCTCTAGCACAAACAAACCATCAACAGAACCAACAAGGTCTTTCATACCTCTGAACCTCTGGAAATAATCAAGATTTTCATGTAAAGGGCCTGAACCATCTGAATTAATCAAAGTGATGGGAGGGGAGTTATCTTGTGCATCATAATCATAAATCAGAAGTTTGGCTTGCGTGTTGTTTTTGTTACTACAATTCAAGTGTTGTTTGATGAAGGCAGGATTGTTGATAAGAGCATACCAGTTCTTGCAGCCGCATTTGAAACGCAACAGGGACTTCACTGACAACCTGAGTAGAATCTCTCTTGCTAAATCTTCAGGACAACCTTTATAGATGCTGGCCATTGGACTGGTGTGCTGTTAACAAAGATGAAAAAGAAACAGAGGTAGGCAGCAATTGCAAGCAAACTCTTTTAGGATGAATGAATTACTAACACTTCTCTCTCTATTAATAGAACAACTTATTCAGATGTAGGTAATCCTCATTTTGATGCTTTACTCCTTCTATTTCTTTTATGAAACAAATTGGTCCCTCTTTTAATTGCTATCCATATGGGTCGTTTGGTTTACCATGTTAGTTACCTATTTTTACTATTATTAGCTCACCATTTTTAACTCTATTAAATTATGTATTTAGTGTTGGATGTTTCATTAACATCTTTCATCTTATATTCAATTTAATTTGGAATAACAATCAATACTCGTAAAAGGCTCGCTGGTTCTCTCTCTTCGGGCGCACGATACTAACGTACGCCAACCATGGGGAAGAAGACAAAATCAGTAGCCCAACTCAGAAATCTGACTCCAATGAATGCAAGGAAGGGGAACACAACAAGATCAACTCTAGATCAGCTATACAATAAGGATCAAAAGTCTGGGAACACTACGACAGAGGAATTAAGTGACGAAGACGGGGATCTGAGTTCACCTAAGCAAACAATCACGGGCAAATCACAATTCACAGAATGGATCCAATCCACGGGAGGTAGGAAACACAACTCATGGGCAGATGCTGTGGAGAATGAAGAATTAAGCATAAAATTGAGTAAGTCTACTGAACCAAAACACTCGGTATGGGATAATTTTGATGTCTCAAAAATATCAAATGCCGGATTTAAGCTAGAATATGTAGATCCAAAACTAGCTGGTGGCAATAAAATTGGGGAAATTGATCTAGAAGATATTTCTTCGGAAATTGAATACTGGCAGACAGCAATCGTATGCTATGTTCTGGGAGCGCACCCTCCCTTTACTGTATTGAGTGGATTCATCCAAAGAACTTGGGGGAAATATGGAATAAACAAAATTGCACTGATGAAAAATGGGATTGTTGTGGTGCGGTTTGAGGATGAACAGGGGAAGAATGAAGTGATCCAGGGAGGGGTGTATCATTTTGATAACAAACTTGTTATCGTGAAGGCTTGGAACTATGATATGGAATTCTCAAGAGAGGAACTACAGTCTGTACCTATTTGGATTAAGCTCCCTGAGCTCGATTTCAAGTATTGGAGTGCTAAAAGTTTAAGTAAGATAGGGAGTCTAGTGGGGAAACCTATGATGGTCGACAAGAACACGGAGAAAAAGGTGGGATTGCAATTTGCAAGGCTTCTAGTGGAAGTGGAATTGGGAACTCAACTGCCTGATAAGATATATTTCAGGAATGAGAAAGGAAGAGTTATTGAACAACAGGTTACTTATGACTGGAAGCCTACCTTATGCGAGTACTGTAAGAAGTATGGGCACACGGAAGATGTTTGTAGAAGGAACAAGGTGAATAAGAAGGAGATGCAGCAAAATGAGAAGATCATTACAGAGGAGGGGCCTGAAAATGGCAGCCAAGCAAGGGCTCAAGAAGAGAAAGTACAAACCAAGAGAGTGTCAGGTGTAATAATCAAAGAAAAGCCTGACCAGCAAAGGAGAGCAAGAGAGCAAGGGAATAATGAAGGGTGGGTTCAGCCTAGTAAGGTAGTGCAATCTCCAGGAATGAATAGAAGTGGAATGGTTATAAGTAACCAGTTCAAGGCATTGGTAGAAAAGACTGGAGTGCTAGTAGATGAAGCAGGACTTGATATCAGGAACAGTTTACATAGGGGAGGACATATAGCTTCCTCTTCTAGCAATGGATAGCCTACTAAGCTGGAATGTGCGAGGTCTAAATGGCCTGAATAAGCAGAAGGAGGTCATTCTCCTATGCAATACTAAAAATATAGGATTAGTAGGATTACTAGAAACAAAAATAAAAAGCAATAAGGTAGAGAAAGTGGCAAAGCAGATGTTTGGGGGGTGGAAATATGCTACCAATCATGAACACCATTATAATGGTAGAATTATGGTGTTTTGGAGACCAGATATGTTTGACATTCAGGTCCAAAGTTCTTCTGCTCAAGCTGTCACATGTCAGGTTAGATCTATTACCTCACATGTCCAGTTTTTGGCAACATTTGTGTATGGATATAATACTAGGGAGGAAAGGAGACCATTGTGGGAGTATCTGTGTCTGGTGGAAAGGGGTTGTCAGGAGCCCTGGATAGTATTGGGAGATTTCAACTCAGTGTTAAGAATGGATAACAGGATGGGTGGGAACCCCATTGCTTTTGCAGAAGTTCAAGAATTTAGTGAATGTATTGAAGAATGTGGCTTGATAGAGATGCCACATAATGGGAGTCAGTTTACCTGGAGTGATAAGCAGGATAATGGGAGGGTTTATTCTAAGATTGACTGGGTATTTATGAATGGAGAATGGGTGGAAAATATACCTGGATGCACTACAACTTTCCTTCCTGAAGGCATAAGTGATCACTGTCCAGCTATGATCACCATGCAAGATAGAAGGAGAGGAACAAAGCCTATGTTTAAATACTGTAATATGTGGAGTGAGCACCCCAGCTTTCTGAGTGTGGTAGAGAGAGGATGGACTCTTCAAGTTGAAGGCTGTATAATGTTTCAGGTAGTGCAAAAGCTCAAGGGACTGAAGGGGAGCTTGAAAGAATTACATGGACAACACTTCAGAAATATAGTGTCTGAAGCTAAAGAGGATAGGGAAGCTCTGCACCAGAAACAAACTGAACTTCATCAACAACCCCTAAATTTGGAACTGCAAAGAGAAGAAAGGATCCTGTATGAGCAATATAAGAGGTCATCCAGCCTAGCCGAAAATTTTTTACAGCAAAGAAGCAAAGTAAAGTGGTTAAGGCTGGGAGACGATAACACCAGCTATTTTTTCTCAGTACTCAAACAAAAGAGCTTATCCCAAGGCATCATACAGATAAGAGATGAAAAGAACCAGCTTCAGTCTGAGCCAGACCAAATAGCCGATGTTTTTGTGAAGTTTTATAAGGGTCTGTTAGGAGACAATGGAGGGCAGAGGAGCAGAGCTGCAGAGTGTATCCTATCAAATGGGCCCATTCTCAATGTGGAGCAACAGCTAAGACTAATTCAACCATTCACAAGGAAGGAAGTAAAGGATGCAATGTTCAGTATATGTAGTACAAAGAGCCCAGGCCCTGATGGGTATGGGAGTGGCTTTTTCAAAGCAGCATGGGACATAGTAGGGCATGATGTAACAGATGCAGTGCTGGAATTCTTCAACAATGGAAGAATACTGGGGCAGATTAACACTACAATGATTTCATTGATACCAAAAGTACAGAATCCTGAATATGCTCATCAATTCAGACCAATATCCTGCTGCAATGTTTTGTACAAGTGTATATCCAAGCTGCTGTGTATGCGACTAAAGGAGATCCTGCCATACTTAGTAGCTGAGTCACAAGCTGCATTTGTGCAGGGTAGATCATTAGTGCATAATGTGTTAATATGTCATGATATACTGAGACACTATAACAGGAAAACCACACCTAGATGTATGATGAAAATAGACTTAAGGAAAGCCTACGACATGGTCAGATGGGAGTTTATTGAAGAAATGTTGCAGGGTTTTGGGTTCCCACCTAAAATAGTGCAGATAATAATGGCATGTGTTACATCTACAAAAAAAACAATCAATACTCGTGATAAGGGTAATTAATGGTTCCATTTGTTATTTTAAAAAATTTATGTCATACCAATTTTTTGGTTATTTTATTATGTATAACCAAAATAAGACTTTTAAAAAACCGTCTCAATTATATTTGTTTCCTTCGATTTCGATACCATTCAGTTAGTTTTTGGTACATTTTTTTAGCACTCTATGAAAGAGGCATACCTTTATTAAAATGTGGCCATTTTATGTTAAATACTTACAAGATTTATATAATACATAAAGTATTTCTTAACATAATATTCGAATAAGTACGACTCTTATATGGCCATAACTATTATTTAAGTACTCAAACATATTTTCATTCCCCTATATTGATATACAAGTATTGTTACTCTTTGTTAAGTATAGAGTAAAAAATTATCTAGACATATTTATTGTCTAAAAGGTGGTGAATCAGAAAATATTATATTATATTGGTACTGTAAAATTAATTAAGGACAAGAGAAATCTATATCACACAAGTTGACATTTACTGATTATAATGCAAAAACTAGGTTAATGAAAGATTAAGTATTCGTTAAGAGAAATTTAAATAAGTGAAAAGAATATCGGATATCTTGGTCACTTAGTAACTTAATGCTCAGTTTGTCGGTCGCTCCAACTAATTCAGTTTCAACAGGATTATACTAGTGTAGGATTAGTTGAGGAGTTGGGGCTTTCAGTGTTAATTATTAAATTTTGTAGTTATTTCCATCACTATCAGCTTAGGTCCACGGCCACAACCCAACATGGCTCTGTCTTTATTTTTAAACTTCACACACACACACATAAATATATATATTTGTTTTGGTTAGGTATTTTTTTGGTTCTTTTATTAAATAAATAACCTACCTTAATTATTCTGTTTGATTATAGATTTATATTGAAACCTTTGATTTTGCTAAAAATAACCTATGAATTGGTTCAATTGTACGATTCGGTCGGATAGATGACTTGTTTTTCATTAATCATTGATTGCAACAGTTATATGCAAATCAAACAGTCAACGAAAACGGAAAGAGTTAAAAAGAAGCAATTTTTTTTCAAGTGGCATTGGTCTATATAGCACAAGCATTAATAAACATTGGCCAAGAAAAGATACGATTAGGCAAAGCCAAGCAGGTCGATAGCAAGACAATTTAATATTAAGAGGGAGCGAACGTTTACGTCGAACTCACTTATATTGAAAGATTTTAAACCCTGCAATAATATCCGAAAAGTTTTCATCAATGAACGAACAACTTTGACCTAAAATCAAAGTGTAATGAATAATTTGGCTACACAACAAAAAAAATTCAAAAGACGGATCATGTTAAATAATGTAATTATGTTTGGCATAGGATTCGAGGTTGCCTAGCAATATTTGAGTGCAAAAATAATATCAAAATAACATATGCGCTAACAAACTCAAAAACCTCATTAAAGATAAAAAAGAGGTGTGACATGTACTATTTTGATGTACGATCATCCTTCCACATAGACTTACGAACCTACTTGTGTTAACATATTTTTTCTCTTAACATTCATGGGAATATGTTAATATGCACTATCCTGTATCTCTGAAGTTGATAAAAGGACCACTTGACTTTCTCATTGCTGGATATGGTCAGTTAATAGTTGGCGTGGATGTAAGTCTTAATCTTCTTAATTATATGATATAGTCAAGTATCGTAATTGATTAAAGAGAACATTTTTTCAATATAAAATAAATACTTGACATAAAATGCACTATCAAAATATAGTAGATTAAATACCCTTTTTTATGAACCTTCAAAAGTAATCCAAAAAGGATAGTAAGCTCATTGAAAGAAAAATTTTCACTTCCAAGTTCATGCAATTCATGCCAAAGTTCGTTTAAGAGTTTACTATCTTTTACATTATAAGCTTTACCGTGGTTCAATTCAAATATTTTCTTAAAACTAGGACTGTGATATGTAAAAAATTTTACTCTGCAACTAGCATCTACTAATTGAATATTGGAATCCTTCTATAGTATTTGTAACTCATACGTGTTCTTTTTTTTAAAAAAAAAAAAAAAAGTATCGCCATGCAATCACCACATCTACTGGATGATTTGCACGGATAGACTCTCTTTTTGGTTCTATTTGGTTTTTATTCATGTTATTTAAATTTGTTCAACAATGATATTCAAGTTTCCACGGATCATTAAAAGTCATGAACAATATCGCCATCACAATTTTTTTATGGATCATCAGTCGAAAGTTTATATGTATATATATTTTTGTAATAATAAAGGACGTAAAGATTGGAGAACAATATTAAGAGTTTCAAATAATTAAAAGTTCAGTCTTGCATTTGTATTAGCCAATAAATGATATCTGATGGTGTTGGTGCCATGACTGGTGGCTCATCAACATCTGGTGAGGGAGATGGTGCCATATAACCTGGCTGATGTTCCTGTGAAGGCGGTGTTGGTTCCCGAGTTACTGGCGAAGGAGGTAGTGGCTGAGCATGTGCTGATGGCGGTGGGGTCCATGACGGTGGTGGTGGTGGTGACTTAATTACTGGTCGTGGAAATGGTGGAGGTGACTTAACTGGTGGAGGTAGAGATGGTGGAGGTGACTTAACTGGTCGTGGTGGTGACGGCGTTTGTTGCTTAGGTGGACGGCTAGGGGGTGGTCGTTTACGGCCAAACTTAAACCTTAAAGGCTCAAGTTTTGCATCAGACATATTTTCAATTCCTTCTTCTCCATGACTAAGCTCATAGAATGAGCTAAGTACTATAATTAAAACTTGTATAAGCACTAGAGCCTTCACTGATATAACAGTCATTTTTGTTAACTGAGTTTGAATGTGTAAAACAATGTAAAGGGAGGCTAATTTATAGGAGCATAAAGAATACTGTAGCCATTCGTAAATTTTTGCAACTCTCTAGTAGCTTTAATTACATTAAATTTTTACCCCAAGCACAATTGCGTTAAATGAAATTGTCCTAAAAATATAGTGTTTCATTTTTAGTAGATTAACCATTTCTAGCGTATAATTTTAATATCATAATATATGAGAAGATCAAGTACCAAGTTATAGTAATATTACTACAAAGATAACGTATGAAGAATTAACACAACTTCGTCGCAATCTAAGCGTTCAGATTAGAAGTATTGCTTTGTCATTAGACTGTTAGTTGATGATGGGTTGACCTTATGTTCAAATTAATCGTATTTTTATAGGGTATAATAGATATGAGGTACTGAATGGAACGATTAGTCTGTGTAATCTAAGGAAGAATGTTCTACCTACCAAAATTTTTTTAATTCACATGTTCGAATATGAAATCCTCAATTAAGGGTGGGGGTAATATCATTAATGCCACCACATTTCTCGATGGTTAAAAAACTATACATGCACAACTAAAATCCTCTTTATTAAATGGATCAAGAAAATGTAAACTTCTACAAGTTTCCCTTTTTTTAGCATAATTTTCTCGTTTCCAAATGAAGGGAAAACTTATAAGCTCACACCTAAAGTGTTAGTTGAGTTTTTCCTTTTATTAAACGTTGAAACAAGTCATACAAAGACACTAAGTTGGTATGACTTTTTGGCAGGACCGTGCCAAACAGCTTCAATAAAGAGATGTCATCGCTATGATTATTAATAAAGAAGTTTATCCAAGACTATTGGGTAAACTCAATAAGATCGGACATCCAAAACCAAAATCAATAAAATGTTATTTTTTTAAAAAAAAAAATTAGGTACATTTTACTTTAAAGCATACATTTTTTATTTGTTTGAGATGCGAAACTATAAATTAATTTTTTTTAAAATTCATTTCTTTATGTACTAATTTCGCACGTGTATATTATGTTATAGGTGTGATGTGCAAGTTTTTGTGAATAGTTAATGTGGACCATTGTGTGTGTTGGTTTACAATCTAAAATGGAGCATTTATTTAAGATTGATTTATGATGTGAAATCGAATAAAAAATAAATAAACGCACCTTCACATCTAAAAGTTTGTAAAAATTTGTGGGATAATCACATTAATGTCATGTTAATTTATTTTGAGATATATATTATTAGGAGGTCATCTTGGTGTTGACATTTTTAGAGTAGGAGCATAGCATACCAAAAAAATGTATACCGGATGTAATATTAAATCCATAACGAAAAGAAAATTATTTTTCAGATGAAATTTGCTCAACGGCCAACTTTGAATTCTAAACAAAAACCAAAACTTGCAAATAGAGACAATTAACTTAAGCAAAACAAAAACTCCAATACCAAGTAAAAACTCTCAATATACACTAGATGTTCACTAAAAGAGCAAAGTTTCAATAACAGAAATAATGTTAAGCGAAGGGATTATTCATTGGAAATGTATTTACAGTAAACACATGAACGTGCAAATATTTTATCGTAGTTACACACAGTGGCGGAGCCACCTTCAACCAAGGGGGTTCAATTGAACCTCCTTAGTTGAAAATTTACACGATATATAAGATAAAATTTGATGTTTTTGTTATATATATAAGCTATTGAACCCCCCTTAAAATAATGAAAAAGTCTAGTAAAGTATCCAAGGGGTTTCAAAAATAACTTTAGGTCACATAATCAACCCTTAGGTGTGATATTTTGAAACCCCTTATATAAAATTCTGGCTCTGCCTCAGTTACACATGTTTTGAGCCAAGTTTCTAAAAAAAAAAAAAATGTCAAACAATGTCAGAAATAAAAATACATACTTACATGAGAAGTATAACTTTTTGGTGTGCTCGTGTTATGAAACTTTGAAAATGCTGGAAATGTGGTCAGTTTTGAGCCGTGGATGGAGTTGGGATTTGAAAGTAAAAAGACTACTAAACCAACGTGTTTAAATGGTACATCATAACAGACACTTTATACATAGAAGCAACTCTTCATGAGAGCAGCCGATGAATTAAAATGATATGAAGCAACTATTGAGGAGGCACCGATTTTAGGTGCAAGTGTTTCTTTTATTTGTTAAAGCAGGGTTTTTTTTTCTTTTAATACATGGGTTTTTCGGTAAGTCTTTTGGAGGACATGCTTTTATAGTAATATGATGATATGATATGATATGATTTTTAATGCATTAATAGATTTGATCGATTTGGAAAAAATTAAAATTGTATGGTCGAACTTAAACACTTTAGAATTTGAATAAACTCATGGCTATATAAATAAATATAATATTGCAAGGTTTAGGGGTCTTTGACTCTTAAAGGACTTAAAGCAAAAATTTTAATAAGTTTATGCTTGAACCACCTATGAAAACAGCCATACGAATAAGTTTATGCTTGAACCACCTATGATACGACACACATTAATAACTATAAATTGTGTCTACATTAATAAGAAAACCAATCTTAACAGGAAAGAAAACCCATAATTCCTTTGTCGTCAAATCTCTCTTCATGATTAAACTCATTACCCTCCAGTGACATCTCTCCAAAAGTCAGCTTAGACTTACCATTTTACTAACCTAAAGTTTGTTCAAATGGGCACTAATACAAAATAATATCGTCCATATTAGTACTTGATTTCAATATCAATGACAGTTCAAAGAACAGTTACATCGAAACATCTAACATAACATAACCTAATAATAAATTTAAATGCTGAAAATAAAAATGAAAAATTGCTGCAAAAATTATTATCTTATGGACTGACTGATTTTGTTGTAGAAGCTATGTGGTGCTAGTCTTTTCTTTAGGAAAAAGAAAAAGAAGAAAAAGATGTCAACCCAGTCATGAAATTGTTGTTTTTTATCTCTTGTCGTGTTTCCCCTTTCCTTTTGACTTTGTACCATGGATATCAATACATTCCTGAAACATGAAAATTTACATAAGATTTGTATGAATAATATAGCTAAAGGACATAAAAACTAGCCTAGAAAAGTTACAATTTAGCACAAAATACAAACATATCAACTACTCCAAACTTAAGCTTTTGCTTGTCCTCAAGCAACATTGAACAATCTTATGCTCACTTTAAAACCAGATTTTGATTTCAACTAATGGGATCTAGACAAGAGGAAGTTTATGACTTCGGTTGATACCAACATTTAATTTCACACAAGAAAATCCAACCAAACATCCACAAGCGCCAAAATTATGACTACATCAACTAGAGTTTCTAGTAGTAACTAAAGCATGCATAGTACAATATATTCTCTCAATTCACTCAAGGCTCATATAGTTGCACCCTCAAGTCTCAAGTCCCTCAATGCCTTCACCACAAGGAATGGGTCCCTATCTCCCAATAATATTCACACAAAAGGGATCCCAAGTCTAAACTCTCACTCTCGCAAGAAAATGCAAGTAATGCACATGCAATGTCATAGGCTTGGCTATAGTGTCACTTGTTGTTCTTTTCACTTCATTTGGCAAAGGATCAAATATGACTTCTACGGTTGTAATGTAGGCTTTTGTATTTAGGTAGGGTATATTTTGGGTATAAAGTGACTAATCTCCCTCCTTGGGCACTACACTAACTTTTTCATTCATTTAATTTTGAGCTTTTCTTTTCATGTATTCTCGTATTTCCCAATTTTTTCACTCACCATGTTGCTTTGTGGCTCTTATTCTTCTTTTCATTTTTTCTTTACTATTTTTGTTCTTTTCTTTTCTTTTCTTTTATTTTGCTATTTTTGTTCTTTTATGTGATTTTCTTCTTTTCTTTGCTCAACTTTTCTATTAATACATCTTTTGTAGAGCCACTTAGTATTCACTCCCTTGCTTCCCTCTCTCAAATTTAGACTTTAGTCTAAGTTGCAAGTCTTTCAATGCCTCAGGGAGATAGGGCCAAGAGAAGGTTAGTGCTAAAAAAGGACTTAGAATTGGTCCGGACTAGTAATGTGATTAACAAAAGAAATGTATTAGGCTCAAAGTTGGCTAACTCGGGATTACTTTATTGAGAAAATTACGCCACATGACCATTGGAAAAGAATAATTACTGTTTTTGTCCACCTTTTGTTGCTTCTTTCTTTCCATAACCATAAATATATTTTAAATATTTCGAATATATATTTAATATTATGTACTTCGGATATATATATTTAATATATATTTCGGATATATATTTAATATATTTTAAATATTTTGGATATATATTTATGTATTAAGTTTTTGGATAGAAAAAGTTATGAACATCTAAAAGTAAATATTTGTTGATGGGCGGATATTTATGTAAACTTATGCTTATTATTATATCTAACACCAAATTGACATTCCATTCATTTACAAGGACACACAAGTCAAGTTTTAACATGCATATGCAATTACAAGCTCAAGTAAAGACTCACCACACATAGAACAAGGGACAAGAGATATGAACATCAACTTTTCACCAGCACTAGCGCAATGAATTAGCCTATACTACACATGCATAGAGTTACCAAAAGAACCTAAAAGTTATAGGTATAACTCTCCCTCAACACTCCACCTAACTCTCTCATATGTGCCCATAATATGTTAGTATCAAACAAGTCATGGAACAAGAACAGAGAGGCACTCCTATGATTAAGTCCTAAAAAGTGCCCGATTCAAAAGAATTGCACCCTTGAAAAAGAACAGAGTCCAAAAAAATCAAGAAGGTTATTTACTATCCCAAACTATTTACAAGAGGGGTATTTACAATGGAAGATTGTTGTTTCAGGCCCAAGTGAGGTTCACAAATGTTGTCTACGTATAGCAAGAAGTGCAAATCAGAGGAGAAGAGGTAACATCCCAAGTGTAGTTCATAGGAGTACCCATTGATTCTTTTGGAATTTTTCAAATTTTATTTTTTGGATTTTTCAACTTATTTAATGCTTTTGGATTTTTTTCATTTATCTAATATAAAAGACAACTACACTATGAATTGGAAATGCAGCCTAACCACAAATTTTGAAAAGACAATAACGTAAAATAGAAAATTAAACTAACGTATGCACACAATAGCATGACACAATTAAGCAAACAACTTATACTCAACCCTGAATATGAAAAATTGCTATGTCCCCAAGCAACTAATAAAAAAAAATCCAATACAAAAAGTAAGGGATGAAAATACTCCCTATCAATCTCGGGCAATATTCTTGCCCTTGCCTTCTACATGCTTCAATAGGGGATGTTCCTTTGCCTTCTTTTTATCTACCTTGGCTCTAGTTGCTTCCTCTAGGGATGCTTGCTTAGCCATTTGCAATAGCACTACATCATCATCAAAGTGAACGGCTTGCTTAATCTCCAAATCTTTTGTCATCTCCTCAATTTCTCTTTTCTGCTTCTTTTCACTTATAGGCCTTGAAACATTGGAAGGACCCGACATCCCTTGGCTTTGTGATCTCTCACTTCACAGCACAATCAGTGTTTTTGCTATTTCAGCTTGAGTTTTGGAAAACAGTTGAATTCCTTTCTTCTTTTTCAAGATATTGTTGGTGTTGGCTTCTATGAGCTCAACAAACTGGTCAAAATGTATAGAAATGTTTCTTGCCATTTGACAAGTTCAAAGGTGTGCAAAGTCACCCAGTTGGTGTACTTTTAGAACACCTTTGACTCGTTAAATGGTCTATATCAGAGATTCGGGTAATGTCCTTAGTTGACTCTCGAAAAGGTATTAGGCACCCTCGAGTCATGTGCCGAGCATAGTAGCTCTATTGTTTTGTTTTGGTTTGTTAAATATGGTTGTTATAATTTTTATTGTTCGCTCTAAAGTCACACATTTATTGTTTAACCAAATAATATATTAAGTCATCTACTGGGTATACCTTAATACAACTTTATACCAAGTCACCAGAAGGGTATACCTTAGAAGAAATTGGCTTTATCAGTTTAATTTTCTTTTATTGCATAATAAGCACACCATTGGTCATATTTATAATCGTGTCCAGCCATGTGAATATCGATTTTCTACATTTTCTAATCCTAAAATGAGCTTTAATCAATTTAAAGAGATTGCAAAATTTAGAGTGGGATGATTCATTAAAAAATGAATAAAAAGAAGAAGAAATTGGCTGCTATGTCAAATTAAATGACTTTTATCAAAGAAATGAGCTATTTGTGAAAAACACTAGCTGTCTTATGAAGGCGTGTGTTGTTGGGTAATTTACAAAGGGATTTTACACTTCTATACAAATTTACACTACTATATTACACAAAAATAGCAATATTTTACAAATTATGTTACATATCAATATTTTCCTAACACATTTTTACAACATTTCATTTTTAATAGTTATACTTACACCCACTTTTCTACAAACCCTAAAACACTTTCTCCACTTCCCCCAACCAAATCAGCCGTCATCCTATTGGTTCTCTTAGATTCAAACATACAACTCCACCACCACCACCAATCCAAACTCTAGTCGAAACACCACTACCACCACCACCGGAATCTTCACTAAAAAAATGACAGTACCGTCGACATCAAGGGAATGATGGCAGATCCGCCGCCGCCGCCACCACCACCACCACCACCACCACCATCGTTGTATCTCAACATAAGCACTATCAACGACGCTGTAGGAACTTTTTCAGCCGTGTACGGTCGACGTGCGACAGAAAAAGTTTCAGTTCCGATCTAATAAGTTTCCTTCATTATTGGTTCATTCCATTTCACCGATTTTTGATACAGTATCTGATCCAAAATCGGATTAGATTATGATACATCAATTTCAGTTGCAGATCTAAGTAGAAGTGGAATTACTACTCTATAAGACTCTAAGCACAATTTAAAATGGCAACAGAGAAAGAGAACATATTGTTTAGAAACTATAGGGATGCGTTAAGAAGTGTTCAGGCCCCAGCATAAAAGAAAATTGGAAACGACGTCGTCGGGTCCCATTTTGCACCTATTGAATTTTCCTTTGTCATGTATTTCATGTTTTCTTTTGAAAATGTTAACTGAAGTGATAAAGTTCACGGAGTAAATTGAGCAACATTTTTGTTCTGATTGTTTAAGCTAGCTTTGCGTCATAGTAGCTTAACAAATCTGTTGGTTCATTATTTAGTTGCTATCCCTTTATAAAATTTGTTTTATTTTCGGAGTTTCAAGGTTTGTCTCTGTTGTCACATAATTCCATTAATTTTCTGTCTCTGTTCCATTTCATGAAAGGTAAAATATTTTTATGAAACAACTTGAATAGTTTGAAACGATGAAAAAATAGTTAGATACAGTGCTGAAACAGTGCTGAAACAATTTGATACAGTGCTGAAACAAACTGAAACGATACAAAAACAGTTTGATACAGTGCTGAAATAAAATGAAACGGTGCAGAAACAGTTAGATACGGTGCTGCAGAAACTGTTGAAACGGTGCAAAAACAGTTAGATACGGTGCTGCAGAAACAGTTGAAACGGTGCAGAAACAGTTAAAACGGTGCAGAAACAGTTAGAAACAGTGCTGAAAAAATTTGATACAGTGCTGAAACAAACTGAAACGGTACAAAAACAGTTTGATACAGTGCTGAAATAAAATAAAACGGTGCAGAAACAGTTAGATATGGTGCTGCAGAAACACTTGAAACGGTGCAGAAACAGTTAGATACGGTGCTGCAGAAACAGTAGATACGGTGCTGCAGAAACAGTTAAAACGGTGCAGAAACAGTTAGATACGGTGCTGCAGAAACAATTGAAACGGTGCAGAAACAGTTAGATATGGTGCTGCAGAAACAGTTGAAACGGTGCAGAAACAGTTTGATACGGTGCTGCAGAAACAGTTAGAAACAGCTAAAACGGTGCAGAAACAATTAGATACGGTGCATAAATAGTTGATGCGGTGCAGAAATAGTGAGATTCAACGAGATACATTGAGGATGGATGAGAAAAAGTGAATTTGGGGAAAATGAGAGGAGTAAAAGTGAAATTGTGGGGGAAATGGTGGGAGGAAAAGTGAAATAGGGGGAATGGGAGGAGCAAAAGTGATAGTGGGGGAAATATAAGGAAGAATGTAAGGGTTTGGTATGTTATGGAAAAATATTGCTATGTTTTTGCTATGTTTGTATCTTGTGTTTTTCTCTATATAGGGTAATTTTACTAAAATATTGCTATGTTTGGTAATTAAGCTCTAAAACTTGTACTTTTATGTAAAAAATCCATTTACAAAAGGGTTTTTTTACACAAATATACAAATTTTCATCCCTAATTACAAAACAATAACAATATTTCTCTAATTACAATGCATAGCATTATTTTTCTAACACATTTAACAATAATCTAACACATTTCACTTTTACTTAACATTTTCCCCAAATTAAAAATTTTCTCACCAAAAAAAATGGTGGCATCAGCTTCTTCAACAATCCTTTCTCATCAAAATCCACACGTGCTTCACTCTCATGGAAAAAACCACCTCTCCACCACCTCCCCCTTCACTACCACCAGCCTCTTCCTCCGCCACATCAACCACCGTTCCCCATCGTGCTTCGTAATCTACTCAATGGACGCTAAACCAACAGTCCTCGTAGCCGAAAAGCTAGGAGAAGCCGAAATAAACCTTTTAAAAGAATTTGCGTAGTTGACTGTTCGTACAATTTGAGCCCTTAAGAGCTGTGCACGAAGATCTCGTTATGTGATCCGTTGATAGTACGGAGTGGAACGAAAGTGAGCTGGGAGATATTTGAATCATCAGGGGGAGATTGAAAGTAGTGGGACGTGCTGGTATTAAATTTGTTTACTTAGAATTGAAACTGCCGTCCCAGTCACAGATTTCAAAGGTTGGGTCCCAATTTGGACCTTGTTATTCTCACTTCTTTTTCTTCTTTTCAAGTTTGTTTTCTATGTCCTCACTGCTTTTTTCTACTTCCAACGTAGATTGCATCTTGTCCCTCTTTACTTACAAAGAGCATCTTATGACTTGTTATTCCAATTTTAATTTTGATCCTTCATTTTTCTTGCTTATTCTTTAGTTAATTTATGTTACAAAGATAATGTTGATTTAGCTGCTACTACTGAACATGGTTGCCTTGTTGTTAATGCTCCTACTACTAATACTGTTGTTGCTGCCGAGCATGGCATTGCTTTGCTTACTGCATTTGTTTCATTCTGTTTGTGTATTTGTTTCATCCCGTTAGATACGGTCCTGCATAAACAGTTGAAACGGTGCAGAAACAGTTAGATACAGTGCTGCAGAAAAAGTTGAAACGATGCAGAAACAGTTGGATACGGTGGAAACGATGCAGAAACAATTAGATACGGTGGAAACGGTGCAGAAACAGTTAGATACGGTGCTGCAGAAACAGTTGAAACGGTGCAGAAACAGTTAGATATGGTGCTACAGAAACAGTTGAAACGATGCAGAAACAGTTAGAAACAGTTGAAACGGTGCAGAAACTGTTAGATACGGTGCTGCAGAAACAATTGAAACAGTGCAGAAACAGTTGAGATACGGTGAGATACAACGAGATACATCGAGGATGGGATGTGAAAAAGTGAATTTGGGGGAAATGATAGGAATAAAAGTGAAATTGGGGTAAATGGTGGGAGGAAAAGTGAAATAGGGAGAAATGGGAGGAGCAAAAGTAATAGTGGGAGAAATAGGAGGAAGAATATAAGGGTTTAGTATGTTATGGAAAAATATTGCTATGTTTTTGCTATATTTGTAATTAACTTGTGTTTTCCTCTATATATGGTTATTTTGCTAAAATGTTGCTATGTTTGGTAATTAAGTTCTAAAACTTGTATTTTTATGTAAAAAATCCTTTACAAAACTATGACACCTTAGGCAATGGTTTTCCTTATTGACCTTGTTTAAAGTGGTTTTATAAAAATGACCTCACTAATTTTAAGTAAGTGCTCCTCGGGAGCAACACTTCAAGTTTTAAACTTCACAAGTGCACCCACGGAGGCAACACTTCAAGTATATAATGACAAGCGTTGCAAGTGCTGCCCTCGTGGCAGCACTTGACCTTTTATCTCTACCAACATTCTCCCCAGATAACTTGAAGTGATGTCTTGCAATTTACTCTTGAAGTGTTTCCCCCAAGGGAACACTTGTAAATTTATAACATTAAGAGGCTATTTTGCTAAACCATTCTTAAGTGGGGATAAAAAATCATAACCAAGAATAAGGAGGTACATGTAGTAAAATTTTTTGTGTGTGCTTCGCATAAATTGTCAAGTTGGGCTGCCTTTAAAAAATAATCACAATAATGCTACATTATCTAAATAATGGCTAAATGGGCTGATGGTTAAAAGCAGAAGCTATTTGTTAAAATATGGACTGCTTGGTCAAAAATAGCAAAAAATTTCACGCAGTGCCCTCCATAAGTACAGTCTTACCAATTTGCCCTTACTTTCAAATGTTTTAAATAAATACCCTCTACATCATCCCTTACTATGTGAAAGGACTATTTTGACCCTATCTAAACAAAATTCATATGGAACAGTCTCCTTCTCTCTTTTCTCCTTCGTTTCTTTCTCTTCTTCCTCCTTCATTTCCTTCTTTCTTCTTTGTATCCGAGAGAGATTTAGGAAATTCGTAAAAGTTTTATTTATTTTATTATTTTTCTTTAATTTGTGTTATGATATAATTTTTATTTTGCCTAATCCTTTATTTGTATTTATTTTTTTCTGTATGCCTTTTTGGTAATTATTATCTATACACTTATTTGTAAGTTTTTTCTATTTTTATTGATGATCATTGAATTAAATTTTACGTTCCTGTGAATTATTTTTTTTTTTACTTCTTATGCTTAATTAAGATGATTTTAAGGTTCTTATTGGTAATATCAATTAGATATTGTTGTTGCTCATTGCAAAGCTTAAAGTCTTGACTAGTGTCATTAATGCAGAGACTTTCTATGCAAGTAGCTTCTATTGCACAAAGATTAAAGTCTTGACTATTACCAAGACTTGAAGAGACTTTCTCTGCAAGTTGCCTATTGCATAGAGTTTAAAGTCTTGGCTATTGCCAATACTTGCAGAGACTTTGTATTTAGGTTGCCTATTGCATCAGATCATAAAGTATTGGAAACTGTCAATACTTTTAGAGACTTCCCCTAAAAGTTGCTTCCTTCCACACGACCTTAAAGTGTTGGCTATTGCCAAAAGTTGCAGAGAATTTGGTAACATTATTTGGGTGGTATTACCATTGATAAAAGAAGTTGGTTACTTGATTTGTCCAGTGATAAGTTGACCCTTAATGACAATGTTCGTAACTTTCATTCAATCTTGTTTTATTTTTCTTGAGTTGGATTCTACTTTGATTTTCTAGTTAACGCGCTCATTGCACCAGAGCTTGAACTCTTGGCAATAATCAAGACTTGCGGAGATTTTCTCGCAAATTACCCAATACAATAAGGCTTGAAGTCTTGACAATTGCCAAGAAGTCTGTGCAAGGTGCCCATTACACCAGAGCTTGAGCTCTTGGCAATAGCCAAGACTTGAAGAGACTTTCTCTGTAAATTACCCACGGCAACAGGGCTTGAAGTCTTAGCAATTGCCAAGAAGTCTGTGCAAGGTGCCCATTGCACCAGAGCTTGAACTCTTGGCAATAGCCAAGACTTGCAGAGACTTTCTCTTGAAATTGGCCACTACAACATGGTTTGAAGTCTTGGCAATTGCCAAGAAGTCTTTGTAAGGTGCCCATTGCACCAGAGCTTAAACTCTTGGCAATAGCCAAGATTTTGCAGAGACTTTTTTTGGCAAGTTGGCCACTACAATAAAGCTTGAAGTCTTGGTAATAGCCAGGGAAGTCTGTGTAAGATGCAATTGCACCAGAGCTTAAACTATTTGCATAGCCAAGACTTGCAGAGACAAGTTGCCCATTGCAACAGGGCTTAATATTTTCGCAATTACCAAAAAGTCTGTGCAAAGTGCCCATTGCCAAAAAATCTGTGTAAGATACCTATTTTCATAGATGTTCTACAAGGTTATCCAAATGAATGTAAGAGAGTAGGAATTTGAAGGAATCTAACCTTGAATCTTCGTTTCAATGGAGGAATCTACAAAAATTGTAGGTTTAAAGGATTTAGAGATTGTTTGAATGGAGAAAGGATGGGGAGGATAGTATGTGTCTTTTTATTAGTTGTGAGGGGAGTATTTTCGTCCGGAATAAGTTTTATTAAATTAATGGAGGGTAGTTTTACTAAACCACTGTTATTGAGGCATTTTGGCAAACTATTACTTCCCGTGTCATATTTTTGCAATTGGGCCCAAAAATAGTGGTGGTTTTACAAAAATGTTAGGTGATAAGAGATATGAAACGTTAAATTCATCAAGTGACCAACTTTACAAAATATTTGCATATTTGCAAAATGATTGGCATATGCTCATATATCTATTAAGTACTGTTTTAGGTCCATTTATGAATATACTTCATTTTCCACCCTTTAATTTTCTCGTTTCGTACAAGTTAAACCAATTTCAACGGCTGATTTGCAAAAATATGACACGGGAAGCAATGGTTTGCCTTTTTGCCCGCACTAATAGAAGGTTTGCAAAAATGCCCCCGTTAAAATTTAATGAAAAAAATCTGGGGTCAAGATTTGCCTTTATATTTTTCCGCTTTTCAACACCGATCCCTTCAAGTATTGGCAATTGGCAATAGGCAATACTTGCCGCACTTTACGGTAAGTCTTTGCAAAAAGGCAAGACTTGCCATTGACTCCTGCTCGATTTGCCAACACTTGAACGACAAGTGTTGCCATGCCGCATTTCGTTGTAAATCTTGGCAATTGCCAAGACTTGCCCCTTCTAGTTTTTTCCTGCATTCTCGCCATATAACTTGAAGTATTGGCAAAACAGCACTTACCCTTGAAGTATAGCCAATTGCCAAGACTTACAAAATTTTTGCCTTGAAGTCTTGGCTCCGGACTAAATAAGGGCATTTTGCTAAAACATTTCTTAGCGTGGGTAATTTTGTAAAACCACCCTTATGAAGGGCATCCGGTGAAATTTTGTGAATTTCAGCTTACCTTACAAATTTGTACTTATCAAAACAATGTCCTAAAGTTGCCTAGTATTCAAATCTGTACTAATTTCAGAATTAACAAAGTTTGCAAATTATGACCAGTTTTGTAAGAAAACAGATCATATTTTAACATGTCATTTCTTAAGAAAAAACTGCAGAACTAATCTGAAGATAACAACTATTTATATGTAATCTACAGCCAACCATTTCAGCCCTTTGCTTTTGATATTTACATGTCGCCTTAATTTAACGACTTAAGGATCATGCAAGGAATGGAGATAAGAATGCAGAAATTGGTACACTTACTCTGGTTCTTCACCACTGAACATGTTTGTACTTCGATTATGAAGAAAAAGAAAATAACAATTATACACTAATTTAGTGCCTGAAATTTCGGCAGTTCAATTTGTTTACCAAACCAAAAGAAACGACCTATTAAAATGGCGAAAGTGTTGTCAGCTTACCATTTTGGAGTTGTTAACTGTTTTCCACCAAGATTTGTCTCCAATGGAAGAAAATTGTAGGAACTCATGTTATTGATCCACTGTAAGTGTATTCGTCAAATTCTAACATATGTTATTCAAGTTCTAATTTTCAATATATTTCTCTGTATTCATATTTTTTTACGATATACAATATACAAAATTTACTTTTTGCATATTCCACTAAGTACTAAAAAACCTTTCACATTCACAGTTTGGTAAGAGCCTATAATGGAAGATGAAGGAAAGGATATTATGAGAAAATTCAAACAATATCCAAATGTCAAAATGATACCATGGTAAGATCAAACAAATAACAACTCATATTATACCAAATGTCAAAATGATTTTGTAATTCCTTATACATGCTTAATGTAGGTACATCATTGACAACAAAGTTCAGCACATCAACATGGTAATGGAAGATAGAGAAATGTTGGACTCTTTCACTATGAGGATCTCTCATCTATCTTCCTGTGGATGAAGAAATTGTGCCAATTGCAAATGTTCAATCACAGCTGAACGCAAGTATGATACAAATTGGATGCACATATCTGGACATTAATGCGGTACACTTACCTTAGGCTAATTAATGCTAACCATTTTCTTCTTTTCTATAAGAATATTTGCAGGTAAAGCAGCTGCATTTTGCAGCTCACTTTGGCTTTTTGGCTTGTGGAACAGAGGTAATCAAAACCATAAGTACTCTGAAACGGAGATCTAAGCCTCAATAGTGGTTGGTCTTTTTGGACGTTGTTAGTTGGAAACCAATTTTAATTTTTCTTAACTCAGCTCATAGGGAGACATCAATGAGAATTTATACTTAATTTTTTATTTATTCAACTTTCTTGGTAACCCACAATTTCTTGCTGGAAAAAATTAACAGTGCTTAGCTCTTTATGTGTCGTTGGAATATTTCTGAATCATTTAAATGGTTGCAGTTTTTTGATTTCACGGGTTTTTCAAAGTGGAAGTTGCTCGGGGCAATGGTCCGGCGCTAAGAGGTAATTTATGTACTTTTTTGTTCTAATATTTTATGCTTATAATTAGTATAATGCTAAATGGTTATGCTGTCTATTTCACGTTAAACTGTGTAGATGTGTGTACTTTAGGAATAAACTGGATTACAAAATTTCGACTTTAATGAAAAAACTTCATGAACCGCTTGATAAAGATATGCCTAATAACAATAAAAGAAAGATATTGAACTACAATTTTATGCATCTTAGTCTTTTTTATCTTACTATTTGAGTTACTAATGTATGATCAACTTTTTAAGCAATTTATATGTAACTTTTAAGTTAGGTTCAGGAACAAGTTGATAAGGATTGGATATGTGTTGTTCCGATTCATAATCTAGAAAACCTCTCTTTGTTCGAGGAGAGGAGGTTTGAATATGCTTAAAACAGATATATGTTTTCTCTGTCTCCTAGCTCTTCTTTAGACGGGTTTGTGCAATATGAGAACAAATAATTATGCCCATTTATCTAATTAATTTTTCCATGAGACAATCTTTGTAAGGCGTGTGTTATCCTATTACAGGTCCTAATGGTCTGAATTATTCGCAATCATATTGGCTAAACACTCATGTCTTCTTCCCTGTTTATTGAGTTTTACTAATCAGTCATAACATTCTACCAACTTACTTTCGCTTAACTTACCTTCAGTGTCATCTTTGTAGGTAGAAAAAGAAATTCTGCTGCAGCTCAATGTTGACATCTTGGCTTCAACATACAAGTTTTGAAGGTCATTGAGAGCTATTGGAACAGAGGTAATTTAAATGTTTGGCAATTTGAAGATGGATTCAGTTTGAGTTTACATAAGTCACGTGCAAATCCTTAATTTCAGTTATTAGAGTGTCTTGGCTCATTATATGAAGAATAAACGCGAGAAACTTAAAAGCTGAAGTTAATTAGAAAATTCCAACATTTGGAAGCCATGATAGACCTTTCAACGACAGCTCGGGGAAAGTTACAAAATTGGCATTCTTTGGATAAAGATCTGTAGCAGGAGGTAGAAAAAGCTAAAGTTGGAGATGTTCTAGAGTTGTAGTAGAACCTATTGTATTTCCGTGCCCTCATTTGCACATGTAGTGCAGGAAGCTACGAAACTAAGAAAAAGCTGGAGGATGTTGTTATATTGACCAGATCGTGTCATGTCAACATAAACTACGGACACGGTTAAGATTTGAGGTCTAAAGGATATTTGCGGATTTGAGCGGGTAAACAAGTTGTTAGCGGTTGATGGGTTTAACGAGTTCATTATGGTACCTGCTGTTATTTGTTGGAACGAGGATAATACTGAAAATAGGAACGCATATGAAGCTTCCTTTTCTTGATGGTAGCACTTATGAAGCTATTCTTTAATGATGTTATTTTCACCAAAGGTAGATATTTAGGCAACTAATGCTATATGTATCAAAAAAATTCTATATGCATCAGTGTGCAATTGTTTCGCATTTTTGAAAAACTTCAAATGTCTCTCACCAGAAGACATTGGAAGTGTCATTTAAGTTACTAAATGCCTCCACCTGCATCAAATCTACTTGGATCCCTTGAAATGAATTTATTAAGAAGTAGAAAATGGGTGAATTGATGGGAAACCTCAATATCCTTGTTCAACTTGAGCAAACAAAATTAGGGAAATGAACAAGTTAAGAAATATCTGTTGTTGAATTTTAGCTTCAGTTCTACCATGCAAATTGGTAAAGGGAACATTGTTCCGAGATGTTACATAACTGTGCTTTGAGCCGTCGCACCAACCGTAGGACATAACTACTACTTTCTAATTGCTTATTTCTTTTAACGCTATTGTGAATGCATTGATTGAGGCATAAATGATTGTTGATTGATTGATATAGGTAAAACCAAGGACATTAGAAAGTGGCAAGTGGCAAAAGAAAGTGAAGCATTTAGAGACACTTGTTTGGTTCTGTTGGAAAAAAAGGAAGATCTTGAAGCTGAGCGTCAAAAGAAAATATCCGAGAATGTTGCAGCTTAAACATCAAAGACCAATAAGTTGTTCAGACATTGTGATCAAGAGATTTCATGGAGAAAGGCTAGGATTCTTGAAGATGCCAAGAAATTATCATCAAACAAGGATCCGAAAAAATTGCAAAGGATGCTACAAAAGTGTTACAACAGTAAGTTGGAACATATTTGAAATGACATACACAGATGGGGAAGAGAGGAACTTTTGTGACTAACTTGATCTAATTATTTTGTTGTCTTCGAATATGGCTCGGAAAAGCAGGTGTACTAGAACTAGCATTTGAAAACTATGTGTATATATATTCTTTATTATTAGAAACATTACCAAAATGTTAAAGAAGTATTGTTCTTGAAAGCAACTGGTCTTGCGAAAGTAGTGATGAAGTAGCTCATGTGTTTTGTGATGCTAGATGTAAAAAATAGTCGGGTGTGTTATTATTATTATTTTTTTTATATAGAAGTGTGAGTCAAAAGGATCACCAAATGCTCCTTTTGGTGACACGTGTTTTACAAGGCAATTTTGTAGTTTCACTTGTATTTTTGCAATCTTCTTGTACCACTCTTTCACTTTCGCTCAGTGTCTTGTTCCTTTTCATTGTCCCTCGTTTAATTTATTCAGCAATCGTCGTGGCATCTTCATCTTTTCAGGTTTCTCTCTCCTTTTATCAATTTCTTCACCTATAAATTTTTATTTATTAATCTGATGTTTAATAATGAATTCAATTATTTCTTCTCCTATCTTTACAAATTTAATTTTGGAGGTTCCTTGAATGATGACTTTGAAATTCTAAGAACATTTCAGTAACCATTGAAATTCTTAATTCCGAGGTTTCATCCGTGTCTGAAATGGATATAACATCATTGGTTACTAAGCTACTTGAGGATGTGCAGAGTGTATGTTGGAGATCTTTATCCCAGGGTCGACGAAATAATGAATTCCGTCACTTTGAAATTATTAGGCGTTATAATATGTCTTATTTTAATGATCTTTTCCTTCATTCCGCTCCATACATAAGGACTGAATTTTATGATGGCTATTCTAGATTTGTGACTCTGCCTGTTTTCTTGATTTATTATGCAATCGGTACATGCATATGCTCTTTAGAATATTTGGTTTCAATTTTGTAACATTTGGTGTTATTGTATTTCTTTCATGATAATCATGGATGATAGAGTAGTTATTGTCTGGTTCTGCCTTTTGCATCTTTCATATGCTGATTTTGGACATGCATATGCTCATTTATTACTATCTTGTGCCAATTTCGTTTTAGAGATGAACCTATCCTTCTCAGCATATATACAGCAATATGTCCATATTAATGATCAAATAATCTACTCTCTTTATACGCGTTAATGTCTTCTTCATAAAGTTGATTCTTCTTCGTTTAAGTTTAATATTTCTGACAACGCTCAACACACACCTCGAATTAAGGCATGAACGGTCATCGCAATACAATTTACCCAACTAGGAGTCGGGATCGAATCCACAGGGAACAAAGTGATGCGATCAAAGTAGTGGAGGAATTAAACCTATTTGACAAAGCCAAACTAGGATAACGAGGTGATGGAATGATATTAACAATTACAAACTACATTAGGAAAGCAAGTAAATGTGATCTATGGCCTTCTCACAACCAAGGAAGTCAAGTTTTGAGCCTAGGATACAATTATAGCACGGGGTTTATATATTATGGCCGAGTCGTTCTAATGTAATCCCTAGAATCCTTCCGGCCTAGAAGGGATTTACCTCAACGGCGCTCGTCAAAGCCATGGTTGAGCTTATAAAGCACTACCCATTACCCGAGGAAAGAAGACCTCTTCCGAGCGTAACTTCTTTTAGATGAGTTAGTGTATGAAATAGCCTATCAACCCAAATCCTCGCTAGCTTCACTATTCTACGCTAACTAATCTCTCCCGAGTCTTTAATTAGCAAAGTAGACGGGCAACTCAAGTGTCGCGAGCACAAGAGTCAAGCAATCAAAACAATGTAAGCTAGATAATCAAAACCCAACAATATAAATTCCTAGTCATGACTCATTCATATATTCATGTCCAAATCATATCAATTAATAACACAAATAGCCATGAAATATATTCACAAAATCAATTCTTCAATAACATCAACAACACCCAATATATTCAATACAAAACATGAAAGTAAAGAAAGGAGTACTAATGGTTAAGAATTTCTCAATGGGTTGCTCCAAATCTTCACCCTCTTGGTGTTCTTGTTGATGGATCCTTGCTCCAAGATTGGAAAAATGACCAAAAGATGAGCCCTAGGTCGTGCAAGGGCTGAATATATGTTCCCCATTTAGGCTGCTGTGAAATTACAACACTGTCCACTGCAGTCCAAACGCGCATCTTCGCTATCGCGCTACTATGGGCGCTATCGCGCTACAGTGTTTCTTCCTTCTGCGCGATCGCGAGTGTACTTGCACTTTCGCGCTGTATTCTTTTCTCCTCTTCGCGATCGCGTCATACTGGGCGCCTTCGCGATGACTTGAGCAGATCTCTTCGCTATCGCGTGTGAAACCTTCGCGATCGCGAAGAACAACTTTTCAGGCAGAAACAAAAACTTCACAGATTGCCTTGTTTTGACTTGTTTTCATCTATTCATCACTACAGCTTCAATATCCTGTAATATGCAACTAAAACATGATAAGTGCGCGTATTAAATCAATAATGCACAACAAAAGCTCAAGTAAATAGAAGGTAATATGTGGCATTTTGCCCACACATTACACCCCCAAACTTAAACTATTGCTTGTCCTCAAGCAAAGCACACTTCAATAAAAACCAAGTTGCAATTTATCTATTCATGCATTTTTCATTAAAGCCACAACAAGCCAAAAACTCGATTCAAGTTCAACAACTAATGACATTGGTTGGTGCCAACAATTAAGCCAAACCATGTGAGCATCACTTTCATATACAAAACATCAAAGAAGGCAAACATGCCATGACACAAGACTTTCAAGGTTTGCCTCTTCGTCACAAGAGTTCACCTCTTTGCTTGCTCACCTCAATTAAAAAATGAAACACACGTCCTCAACTCAACTTCACAAGTGCCCTCACCACTCAAGAGAATATCCCAACCACAAAAATGCAATGATAACACAAATGGGATTAATGATAGGAAGAATTCGCTCACTCTCTCAAAAGAAGTTCATCATGCATACTAAAGATCCATATGCTTGCCCTTCATGTACCTCTCCACTAATGTAGGAATGCTTGACCCGAAATCAATTAGGACTTGTTAGGGTTGTAATGTAGGCTTTTGGTCAAAGGTGGGGTAAAATATGGGCAAATAGTGACTACGCACCTCCTTGAGCACTACACCATACAAAAATTACGGCACACTTCATTTTTCTTGCACTTACATCTTGCTAAATTGAGGTTTGTACACTAATTTTTCTCCTCTTTATTCATCAATTCTCTTTTTCTTCTTTTTCTTTCACTTGCTTCTTTTTGTTTCTTTTCACTTTTTTTTTTTTACTTTTTTTTTATTCAACTCACTTTTGTTGCTCTTTCTTTTCATTTATTCATTAACTTCCACACTTTCACCATAACTCGTGTCACCCCCAAACTTAAGCTTTTGCCTAAGTTGCACGTCTTTCAATGCACTCAAGGAGGTAGGGCCAAAAGAGATGGTTAGTGCTTTAAGCACTTAAAATTGGTCCGGGTTAATAATGTGGTTGCCAAAGAAAAGGATATTAAGCTCAAAGGGGTTGACTAAGGATATAATGCAAGGGTAGAATTTTTAGATTACTGAGCGGGCCAAAGAAAGCCTAAAATCATTTTTCAAGTCAAGCATCACCTAGGATTTCGCCTCGAAGCACACTTAGGGAAAGTTCTAGATCAAGAAGCACACACATGAACACACCAAAACCTCACCACACATGGCACATGTAAAGCAAGGAAGACGAGTATATTCAAGTCCCAATCAAAGGCAATTAAGCATCCAAAGTTTACTCATAGCCTAATGAGAGCTAAATAGTGACATAAGAGCCAAAAGTTGAACTTAAAGATCATAGCACAATTCACCAACTAAATTTTTCTATTCATTTTTCAAAACAAGCTCACATGATAAGGATTAAATTATGGTGGAACCAAACATGCCAAAAGTTGCCAAGGAGAAAAAATTCACAACTAATCATCATTATTTACATCTAACTACTAAACTAATACTAGAGATGCCCGGTACAACACCATTCCTTCCTTGGAAAAGAACCATGGCAAAGAAAAACCAAGGAGGTTATTTCAAAAATTTTGTGCAACATGGTATTTATAATGAAAATGGTTGTTCGGACCCAAATGAGGCTTTCGCACCCACATGGGATGCCTACGTATCACCCGAGAGTGAATCAGATAAAATAAAGGTAGCATCCCAAGCGTAGTTCATGGGAGTACCATGTGTTTTTGTTTTAAACTAACTAACTACTACTACATATGAACAAGCTATTAACACAATACTATAATAATTACTAATACTAAGTATACACAAGCTATTAACACAATAGTTATAATAATATTAAAGAAAATAATCATCCACAAAAATTTTCACAATTTGCTCAAAAACAGGGACACGATGAGAGAGATATGTCATAAATATCAAGTACATGAGCAACAAACTAACTACACCCAGAACACAAATGCACCCCCAAACTTAAATTATGCACTGTCCTCAGTGCAACTAACAATGCAATGCAAAGGGTGTAAGGAACTCCCTGACTAGCAGATCACTCCTCACTGTCAGTGTTGGGGTAGCGAAGCTCATCCTTGGACTCCTCATCTGAGCTAGAGGAGCGACAGAGTGAATTCAGCTTGCTCATCATCTTGTCGAGGAAGTTGCTTGTTCTTTTGCCAAAATTTTTCTGCTTCCTCTCCATTTTATCCAGTCTGATCTTAATCCGCTCTTGCTCAGATGATACTGCCTCCAATGATGGTGTGCTCAGAGGCCTGGAGGAAGAACCCTCTCCATGTGGGCCTGAAGGAAGCCCTGCTACTAGCTGTCTAATCTGAGCGTCTACAAAAGAAATTTGAGATGAAATGTACCTCATGTTAGACGCTCCAGATGCAAGTGGTGGAACTGGAGTGTAAGAACTCCCTGGTGCAGTAGTAGTAGCAGGCGTGGAGAACTGCCCAAAAGTTGGGTCCTCGATATCAACCTGGGAAGGCATCTCAACTTTTCTCTTCTTGCTTTGTATTACTCCTCCCCGTCCTTTCTTCAGCAGTGGATATATTGGTTTTCCAGGACCCACACTTTTGTCAGTAGGGCGTATCTCCACCCCAGCATCCATGCATAGTCGGTGAATCAAACTTGGGAAGAATAAACTCTTTGTTCTTTCTAGCACCACTTCATGAATTTCCTCAACAATGAGTTCACCAACATTGACTTTAAGCCCGTCAACCAGTGCCGCGACCAGGCGAGCTTTTTCAGGAGTGAGATCACTCTCATTGCTCGAAGGCATCACCCTAGTACACACTATGGATAGCCAGATGCAGGCCTCAGCTGTAAAGTAGGTAGATACAATTTTGTGGCCAAATGTGGACCAACCTGAGTGGTTGCCCCCTTGAAGCATATCTACCATCCACTGCATACCCCCTTCTGAAGCACGAGCTTTGTATAGAGCATTGTCAACATTCTCGAGCTCGTACACCGCATTGATAGCAGCTGCATCAAATCTCACCAACTTGCCCCTCACAGTTGTCACCAACTCCCCACTAAAATCCGTCCGAGTGGCATTTGCATAAAACTCCCGCGCTATGGTAGCATTAGCCTTCTCAGGAGTCTCGGCAAAACAGATCCACCCGTTATGTTCTAGCTTTTGAAAGAATTCGGGGAGCTTCTCTTCCACCTTTTCCATATGTATCCCTCTTTCCTTAATGAAGCTCATATCGAGGTCCCTTTGGAATTTCTCATAGCATGATCTGGATAAGAACCTCGTTCTGTCATATGTTGTTTCTTCTCCTCCTGTTGAGTTCCGTTGGTTGTTTCCTTCGGCCATTATAAAGAAAAAGTACCTACAAAGATAAACATTGTTAAAACACAATTTGGGTACTTAATATATGCCTTAGTAAAGCTCAGGGGCCAAAGGTTGGAGCCAAAAAAATTCAGCAGTGGCTTGTGCGAGCACACTGTTTCTGCCAGAAAAAAGTCTTCTTCGCGATAGCGCAGTTACATGCGCGATCGCGCTGAGTTGTCTATGACCCCTGCGCGATCGCGATGTTCACCACGCGATCGCGATAGAGGCCATGGACAACTCATCGCGATCGCGAAGATAGTCACGCGATCGCGAGGTTGTCTTTTCCAGCAGGAGGAAGCAGACCTCGGACTACAACACCCAGAATTTTTATGTGTTGAGCATCATTTACAGTGCACAGCCACAGTTTAAACATTAAAAACCATCGATTTTGGTTTCAATTTGTCGGATCTAACACTAAGGTTCTTTGGTTCAATTGAGCATTAACAAGAAGTAACCTAACCCATTTTTCTTCACAAACAATTTGTCTACAAGGGTACATCAGTCTTCCCCTATTGTCCATAAAAAGCCCTTTGTTTGCTTATTGCTACAACTATTAATGGAACCTTACCTAGATATATTCACAAAATTGAAGATGGAAATTGGGAACATACCTTGATATTGGAGTGGAGTAGTTGAGCGTGTAATAGGAGATACAATGAAACACTTGGAATGCGAAAATGGGGGAGGGGAATTTGAGAGAATGGGGGTTTTGAAATTATGGTTCGATTCTCTCTTGAAACTGCCAATTATCTGCCTGAGGTATTGTTCTTCGCGATCGCGTGGTGAAAGCCGCTATCGCGCTTTTCTGTTGAGGTAACCTACGCGATCGCGTGTGGATCAGTCGCGATCGCGCAGGTCTGTTTCACAGTGAAGCGCGATCGTGTGGATTGTGACGCGATCGCGATGAACAAATTTTTTTCAACTTCCAGTAAGCAGAATTTCAGTGAGGCGGTCCGCCCCAAACTTTAGGCGCTCCGCCTACTGGGACTCAGAATGCCCAGTTTCAGTGGGCGGTCCGTCTTCTCTCATTGAATGGTCCGCCCCACACCCTGTGTAATCCATTTTTTCCAATGTTTATGCTTTAAATCATGCATCCTAACAACTACTACATGTGGGATTCATGTGAGATGATAAAAAACAACTACAAAAACTAATCTAATCCTAACATGCAATCAAATAACAACTAAAATTTTAAAGGGATTCAGGTTGCCTCCCGAAAAGTGCTTTATTTAACGTCTTGGCTAGACGGTACCCATGGTGCTTGTTCTTCCACTTCTATTTCTTCATCCACACATAGAGTTGAAAAGTGAAGTGAATGAGGTCTCAATTGTTTTAACATCAATGGAATACCAAGCATGACATCCTTTTCTTCACATGTGCTAGAGTCTTCATCACAAGAGTTCTTCATTTCCGCTCTAGACTCCAACACACATTTCTTGTTCACGGCATCATCACCAAATATCTTGACGATGTGATCACTTTCACGAGTTCCCATAATTTGATTTGTGCTCTCTTCCACAAACTCGCTCATTTCTAGCATATCATTCACTACTTCTTCATGTTGAGCCTTGGAGGCTTCAATCACTTCATGCACTAGAATGTTCAAGACACGAGCATCAAGATCAAATTGGTTCACTCTTTGTCCTAGTTGTTCCCTTTCATGTTTGAGATCCCAACCTTCTACATTTAAGTCGTGAAGGCATGCTTCATGGACTTTCATTTTTCGAGCTTGATCTCGGAGCCAAGCTCGGCTCACAATTTCTTCTTCATCCCAATTGTGCTTTTCTTCAATAATTCTTTCTTGATATTCAAGCACATCTTCAACGGAGGATTCTTCTTGGAACTCAACCTCATCTTCCATATAACGCCTTTGTTGAAATTTGGCAACACCCTTAGTTTGTTGATCATTGAAGGTGTCAACCAGTAGGCTCAATTGAGTTTTCAAGTTGTGAATTGCCAAGCCATTTTGATGGGTTGTTTCTTTGAAGGCTTCGGCATTCTCACAATGTTGTTCAATTATCCGCTCCATCAAATGTTCCAACCTTGCATTTTCGTTGCATTCATCTTGTGAAGTCGATAGGTCCATCTCCTCTTGAAACCTCTCTTGGATGCCTTGCCACTCGGGTTCAAGCTCCATGTTCATGTTAACATTTGCCCTATCAAACTCATAAGAATCATTAGCATCATTATAAAAATTATTGGAAGAAAAATAAGGAATATTAGGACAACCGTCCCAATGGCCATTTTGACCCCCACACTCATGACATATGTCCCACTCAAGGGGTTGAGAAGGTGCACACAACTCACCCCCAGACACAATTTGACAATCTTGCCAATGGTGAGGTCCGCCACAATAAGGACAAGGATCACTCATGTATGGAATTTCAATATTGGACCAATTTTGGTTCCATGATGCCATTTCAAGATAGTTATCACTAATCTAAACTAACTAATTAATGCAAGTAAACACTACACACAAACAAATATTTACAATTTACAAAGAACATTGCTACTATTCACAATTTTAACAAGAACGGTTCACAAAGTTTGGAACTAAGTCAACTAGCTCAACTCCTCAAACTACTCTAATACGCCAATTGTTCCCCGGCAACGGCGCCAATTTTGACAACGCTCAACACACACCTCGAATTAAGGCATGAACGGTCATCGCAATACAATTTACCCAACTAGGAGTCGGGGTCGAATCCACAAGGAACAAAGTGATGCGATCAAAGTAGTGGAGGAATTAAACCTATTTGACAAAGTCAAACTAGGATAACGAGGTGATGGAATGATATTAACAACTACAAACTACACTAGGAAAGCAAGTAAATGTGATCTATGGCCTTCTCACAACCAAGGAAGTCAAGTTTTGAGCCTAGGATACAATTATAGCACGGGGTTTATATATTATGGCCGAGTCGTTCTAATGTAATCCCTAGAATCCTTCCGGCCTAGAAGGGATTTACCTCAACGGCGCTCGTCAAAGCCATGGTTGAGCTTATAAAGCACTACCCATTACCCGAGGAAAGAAGACCTCTTCCGAGCGTAACTTCTTTTAGATGAGTTAGTGTATGAAATAGCCTATCAACCCAAATCCTCGCTAGCTTCACTATTCTACGCTAACTAATCTCTCCCGAGTCTTTAATTAGCAAAGTAGACGGGCAACTCAAGTGTCGCGAGCACAAGAGTCAAGCAATCAAAACAATGTAAGCTAGATAATCAAAACCCAACAATATAAATTCCTAGTCATGACTCATTCATATATTCATGTCCAAATCATATCAATTAATAACACAAATAGCCATGAAATATATTCACAAAATCAATTCTTCAATAACATCAACAACACCCAATATATTCAATACAAAACATGAAAGTAAAGAAAGGAGTACTAATGGTTAAGAATTTCTCAATGGGTTGCTCCAAATCTTCACCCTCTTGGTGTTCTTGTTGATGGATCCTTGCTCCAAGATTGGAAAAATGACCAAAAGATGAGCCCTAGGTCGTGCAAGGGCTGAATATATGTTCCCCATTTAGGCTGCTGTGAAATTACAACACTGTCCACTGCAGTCCAAACGCGCATCTTCGCTATCGCGCTACTATGGGCGCTATCGCGCTACAGTGTTTCTTCCTTCTGCGCGATCGCGAGTGTACTTGCACTTTCGCGCTGTATTCTTTTCTCCTCTTCGCGATCGCGTCATACTGGGCGCCTTCGCGATGACTTGAGCAGATCTCTTCGCTATCGCGTGTGAAACCTTCGCGATCGCGAAGAACAACTTTTCAGGCAGAAACAAAAACTTCACAGATTGCCTTGTTTTGACTTGTTTTCATCTGATCTATTCATCACTACAGCTTCAATATCCTGTAATATGCAACTAAAACATGATAAGTGCGCGTATTAAATCAATAATGCACAACAAAAGCTCACGTAAATCGAAGATAATATGTGGCATTTTGCCCACACATCAATTTCCAAATCAAAAGGAGGAGAGAAGTGACTAAGCACTGAAAGAAAAATAGCTATTTATGTTGTGGTATATAGCTAGTATTCATTCACCCCTGCTAGTTATGCTCATACCATCTATTTAATTGTTTTATTTGCAGAAGAGGCTTGACACTACCTATAATAGATTGAGTAATTCTAAGAACATTTCAGTAACCATTGAAATTCTTAATGATGACTTTGATATTCTACCTATAATAGATTGAGTAATATTCCAAATGGTTTCACTGCTAAATTTTGATTTCACTATAGTTGAGTTGCTTCAGATAATGGTTGAGACATCTAGAAGTAAGTCCTCTCGCGTTTTTGGACAATTGGAAAGCAAGAAATTATAGAATGTTTTGGAAATAGTTATCTGGCCTTACCATGTGTTAATTCAAGTTGTTGTAGCTTTGGTATATTTGGTGTAATTCGACAGATGCCCAGGATGCAAGTATTTTTCTGAATTTTGTTAGCTCTATATAGGTATGAGAAGATAAAAATCCTTTTTTCCTGTACATATTTGGCACCTATGTGGTGCAAGTAATGAATAAAAAAGAAAAAAATAGAAGATAAAGATACCAAAAAAAAAAAAAACTTAGTAATAGCCTTCAAAGACAATTTCTCTCACCCCTGTTGCATGCTTCAATGCTGAAACAAAAGGGGTCTACAAGAATCAGGCAGCATTTGAAATTCTATTCCATTGGATATCTGGTCGAATGTGTAGGACGTGGAGAAATTACAGAAACTTTTAGGGCAAAAAGAACAATGTAATTAGCCATCCTTTTGCAAGCCTTTGGTGCAGATGTTCTTTTATAAATGATACTCATGATATCATTTACAAGCTCAGTCGACTGCTCATCCATAAAGTTTTCTTCAGCACACTTTTAGTGTTGTTACATTTCGATAAAATTCTTGCTCTACTTGTAAAGTTTTATTCAGCGTATTCTTAGTGCTGTTGCGACCAAACCCTTCCCTTGATGACACATATCCTATTTTCTAATACAAACTATATTGGGGGCCTTACAATAAATATTATAAATCTGACTCTTCAGTAGTACATGTCGTTCATTGCCTTTTTCTTTCTCTACAATGTTGAACGTTCTTCTTCATTTCACCTTGGTTCTCCCTTCAATGTTTGTGTTGCTGGTGGGTTTTCTTCTCATCTCATTGTTTTTGTGCAATTCTTCTTCCTTCTTTTCTGTTTAATCTTGTTATTTTTGTATGCCATATTTTCTTTTCTGTTTAACTTCCTTTTGGTGTTGGATTTTTACATGCATGGCATTGATGACTGAATATTTGTTGTAACTTTCTTTTCATGAATGTGATAATTTGTCAAGAAATAGTTATGAAACGGAGACAAATTTTGGTGCATCAAAGGTGTTCGATGATATGCGTGGAACAACACATCATTTTTTTGTTGTGTTCTTCCAACTTTGTTCTACAATGCATAATCCATCATTTAGTTATTCCTGAACGTGTATAATTTACATACACATGATTAGTAGTATAACAAAATATTATGAGTGATGTTGTGTGTATGATATGTAGATTCAAGTTTGCCCCTGCTTGTTTAGGAAATTGATGGTTTTGCCGGGTTTATTTGACTTTGAGTTTCCTCCATTTTCTCAACCATGCACGTGTAGTAGTGTTAATCGCAGTGGTATTTCCTTATGCACTTGACAGATTGAGTTGTTCCTTAGGAATTAATAAATACTATAGAATTTTAGGATGTTGACTATAGGGAAAATGGGGGTTCATTCTCACTATGCTATTGTTCTTTACATATAAATTGAGTGTGTCACAATTGTTGATCTTTGGAAGAATCAATATTTTCATGTACTTATTCAAGAATAGAAAGAATTATGTAGTGTGCCAGAGAAAGAGAATGAAATAGAATCATGGTTGAGTTGTGAGTTATGCAGTTGGGAGATAAAATTATATGGATGACATTTTGAATTAATTAAACATGGTAGCTGTAAAGAAGCTTTAGTTGATTTAATTTTTCTCAGTATCTACTACCAATTGCTTATAGTAGTCTGAAAGAATACCTGTGTAATTACTTCAAGGGTACAAGTTAACAACTTGTGAACGATTGACAAACTAATGAAGCTTTGTTTCAATGCATCTATCTTGATTTTAAGGTCTCTCTCTGTTAAAAAGAAAGTTAATCTGGTAGAATGACCTATAAAGAATCTTGCATTAAAAAGGTTGAATGGCGTATAACTTGGTTATCTATATTTTGTCCCTTTTTATCACTTTTTCATATCTTTCATAAAAAGTGATGGTCATTATGTATTCTATGTTCTTATTAATATAGGTAAGCTACGCAAGTGCTTCCACTAACTTTTTATTAACAAGTTCCTTGTAATGTCTAAAGTAGATATCTTGGGGTGGGCTCTTCTAGGTTATTCCAGGTTAGGGAAACAGAATGCGGCGTTGTGCTCTTACATAATTAATAGTTAGCAACCTTAATGCAAATCAGGAGTGGAGATGTCGGATGTTGCTATGCAACAAAAGGCTGTGTTCTTACGTGATTATTAGGTAGCCACCTTAATGCAAATCAGGAGTGGAGATGTTGGATGTGCTTTCATTCAGTAACCAGATGCTTCTTACTTTTATACCATATTGGCTTTACATATATGTACTTTCCATATCTACAAAGTGTAAGTTTCTTTTAAATTTTTTTTAACTCTTTTTTTTTTTTTTATGGTCAATAAGTGAATATCCTTGATATTCTCACAAGAACGTGTACTAAAAATGTAATTTCAGAACTTTGTTCATTCATTAAGACTAGAATATAAGATTATGATTATATGAAATAGCTTATGTAATTCTGATGCTAGATGTCTTTTTGTACACTTTCTAATTATATGTAAGTTGGTTAAGGATAAGAGTACGAAGTTAAAGAATGTCCAAAATAACTATTTCAATAACAAAGAAATGATAACATTACACACGGACGGCGTGGCAAGGACAAAAACAACAATTTCATCGCTTGGTTGATCTCATGGGAAGACTACCACCACATGACTTCTACAAGATAATCAGTCATCTATAATATAATAATTTTTGTGGTGATTTTTATTTTTTATTTCGACATTTCAGTTTAAATTTAGATTGTGTTATGTAAGATTTTTCAATGTAACTATTCTGTTGAACTGTCGTTGGTACTGAAATCAAGTACTGATATGGATGACATTTTATGTATTACTGCCAATTAAAATAAACTTAGGTGAATAAAATGGTTAGTTTAAGCTGACTTTTGGAGAGATGTCACTGGACGGAAATGAGTTTAACTAGAAGAGAGATGTGTGATAATAAAGGCATTATGGTTTTTTATGACAAGGGAACCTATAACTCTTACTTTTCGAGTGTGCTCTGAAAAAAACTCAGATCCTGATGCAATAGCCTAAAAATCTGAAACGACCTTAGGTAGTCGTTTCGTGAATTAGGGTCTCGATTTACGTGCCGATAATTTTAAAATCTTCGTAAGGTCCATTAGGACCTGTCAGTAAAATTTGAGCTAAATCAGACTTCGTTTGGTAGGTATCGGAAGAAGGTTTCAGTTTCCGTTGTCGGTAAATATTAAAAAAAAGATTTTTGAGCTTGATTTTGGTGAATGAACTCCGATTTGAAATCCGAAAGTTCCGTTAGGTTCGTATGATTATTTGTGACTTTTGTAAATTTTCGGAAGTGAATTTCGAGATCGTTCGGATAGTTTCCGCTAAAATGCCTAAAGTTAAAGAATTTGATCTTTTCCGTTTTAATTCGCATCTTGAGTTTCAGGAGTCTGATTTGAGATCCTCCTTAGCGAGTATGTTACATTATTTTGTATAACTTGCTCGAGAAATTTAGAATTATTTCGAGTATCGTAGAGTACCATTTTAATTTTCGTTAAGAAGAGAAAAAAAAAGAGAGGAAAGTTAAATTGTGAAGGCGGTGGGCTAATTGCTAAGGATTAAAATCCCTTAGCCCACAGTTCGTACAAGTAAGAAACCATAAGCAAGAAAAAGAAGCGAACAACGGGAACACATAGGAAAAATATCAGAAAATAAGAAAAGAAAGGAATGGAGCAAGAAAAAAGTAGAACTTTTACCCTCAAAACATTCAGGTAATGGTGCTAATCTATTATATCAATTTATTACATGTGTTTGAATATATTTTAAGGGTAAGAATTGGGATATTAGACATCGTTTTAATAAGTTCAATTGATAATTGGACCCCGATAATAGAATTGATTATATATCTATACTTAGGGAATTATGGGCAACCCATAAATGTAATTTATTTAGGGTTTGGTTATGTGACTTTTAACCCTGTACATAGGCCTGACCTGCGTATTGCATATGCGAATAGGGTATCATGTTCCTAACCGGATTTCCCTAAGATGTAGGGAATGAAGCCTTTAGCCTAATTTGATATATTTTTTGCTTTTTGAATAAGCAGGATCGTTTGGTAGTAAATCCAAAGGATACAGCGGTTGTTGAGTAGCAATTCGAAATAAGGTAAGTGTTTGTATCCATTTCTTTGGAGGCCCTTGGCCTTGTGGATAATCTACCATGTGTTCCTTACGTGTGTAGCTGCCGATCATAGGCGTACTCATTACGCCTTAGCTTTGGATTTACATTGTATATTATATGTTATGTCTTGTTGTTGGTATTTCATTGAGGATCTGAGCATTGTACTCTGGCTGTGAGTTGGCGTATACTTCCGCGCCGGTGAAGGGTTATTATTGCATCATATTGCATTTATATGCATTATATTTTCTGATTATGGGCTGCCATATCATATTGGGTGCATGAGTATTTCGCCCCAGGAGAGTGCAGGAGTATTCCTCCAATGGTTTATATTATATCGGGTGCAGGAATATTCCGCCCTAGGAGCTGGAGGATTCTGCTACATTGCATCATACTGAGGGCAGAGGGCAGGAGGATTCCGCCCTAGGAGCAAGAGTATTCCACTCCATTGCATTATATTGAGGGTAGGAGGATTCCGCTCCATTGCATCATACTGAGGGCAGGAGGATTCCGCTCCATTCATTTGGCACATATGACCCCATTGCATCATACTGCATTCATTCCATTTTATTTTACCAGTTGCTGTGTATTCTATGATTATAGTGCGATGTTTCGTGTATGTTTCATGTTTTTCTGATTGGTGATATGTTCGGAATACCTATATGTATTGCCTATTTTATGTCCGTAGTTGTTTATGAGTTTATGGTTCATACGGGTTTCTAGTTATTATCTGGCTCTGCCTTTTTATAATTTTAATAAGAGGAATTTGGTTTATCTCTTTCTTTTCTCCCTGGCTAGCTATCTCATTCTTTGAGGTGGCTAGTCTGCCCCACTTATTGAGTCCTTTTGACTCACCCTTGTTTGTTGTTTGTTTCTTGTTAATCTATTTCGTTTCTGCAGGTTCGCTCCAGGATTGAGTTCGCCACGTTGTCAGGGAGCGAAGACGACTTCAGCTGTCAGGGTGAGCCAGCTTTTATTCAGGATGGCCACCAGTTTTATGTTTATTATTTCAATTGAATTATACTCCCTTCAAGAGGTATCTGTCTTCTTTTGTACTCTTAGATGTCTAGTCTGGATAGCCTTAAACCTAGTATATTGGGTAGTCAGCTGTAATTTCTTTTGTACAACTTGGAGGTATCAGTATGTCTGTGCTTTTTCTAAGTCTTGTTCTTATTTATGAACTAAATTATATTTATTTTTCTAATTAAATTGGTAAGGGTTTGCCCGAAGGGTCTAAGGGAGGATGTCGAGTTCCTGCAGGGCCTAACCGGATTCCGGGTCATGTCAAAATCAGACACAAGATGTAATTCGCACTAGGCAAGCCCGATGAGATAGGTTCAGACTGAGCAGGTTGTTGGCAAGGAGGTTTAATTTGAACTAAAGTTTCCCATGTAAAAAATCACTAGCTGAATCAACTCAACTATTCTTGCAGGTAGCATTATAGTTTTACTTCTTGTTAAGATTGTTTTCTTATTAATGAAAGCACACTTTATTGTTATATCAATGTGTGTCTTATGGCTGTTTTCATAGGTGGGTTAAGCATAGACTTAATAGAATTTTTACTTAAGGTCCGTAAGAGTCAGAGACCTCTAAGCTTTGCAATATTATATTTTTATATATCAAAAACAGTTCTTTCAAGTGAACAAAATATGAGTTATATTTTTTTTAAGGACAAAACATTTATTCAAATTCGTATTGACATAAGTTTAAGTCAAATTCTAAAATATTTAAATTCGATTATACAATTTAAAATTTTAGTATGGTTCAATCATATCTATGTATCCGTTAAGAATATGTAAAGAAATCAATTCTTAGAAAGATTAATTTTTAATTTTGCCTCTCAAACAAATTAAAAAAGTATACTTTAAATTAAAATATAGAAGTACATTTTTATTAAGAAATTTATGACATCTTACTATATTTTGATTTTTAGGCCTACTAACATATTGAGCTACCTTGTAGTTTTGGATCTTCTTCTTTCTTGATGTTAGGAATAATTATTAGAAGATGTTGTATTTATCTAGTTAATATTTTGAATTGTACAAAATACCTATATATACGTGGTTGTACTGCCAATGAAGTCAAGTTGGGAAAATATATCTTTTTTACAGTTTCAACTTGGTATCAAGAGCCATGACTTTATCTGATTCTTTTACTCAAAGTAATCCATATCAATCCTCTCTTGGGCTTCCAAATCCCCCTCCAACCATTTCTAACATCAAAGGTTTCATCCCAATTGAATTAACCTACTTGAATTATCTTAGTTGGCAGAAAGTTTTTCTCACAGTTTTGAAAAGCCATAACCTGCTTCCCATGGTAGATGGTTCGATTCCGTGTCCATCACCTACTCACGATGAGTATCGCTTGTGGATTAAATGTGACGACACTATTACACTTAGTTGGATCAATGCTACTCTCTCACCCCCGGTTCTTGACTCTCTTCTTAACTTTGCATGTGAAACATCCAAAGAAGCTTGGGACACCCTTGCTTCTCTTTATCTTGATCAAGTAGTTTCCTCGGCCATTCACTTAAAATCGAAGTTTCAAAACTTCAAGAAAGGCTCTCTTTCAATGGAAGAGTATCTCCAACAGTTGCACTCTATAGCGTGTTCACTAAGGTCAATTGGAAAATCTGTGACTGAAGAGGATCTAGTCACTCAAGCGTTGCAAGAATAACCTGTTTCTTATCGTACTTTTTTTCTCTGGGCTAAATGCCACTGGTTCCCTGCCATCTTTCATAGCCTTACTGACCTTTGCTATTAACTGAGGAAGCACATATTAATGCAGCTATCTCGGATGATTCCTCCACTCAAACTGCCTTGGTAGCCTCTACCCATATAAAAACAACTTCCTCTCCCAACTCTTCTTCTTACAATCCACCATCCAAGGGCACAAATAGTGGCAGAGGTCGAGGCAGGAACAACAAGGGCTATAATGGCAGGGGTTGTGGGAATTTTTCTCAAAATTCATCTCGCTCTTTTTCTTCTCCATGGATTCGTATGAACCAAACTGCTCGCCCTTCTAGTGATGGTCTGCTTGGTCGCTCACCCTTTATTCCGTCCAAGAATGTCAAATATGTTTCAAGTTTAACCATACTGCTTTGGATTGTAGAAACAGGTTCAATCATTCTTTTGTTCCAAATAACATACCTAAATCTTTTGCAGCTATGACTTTAGAGGAGGTTCAACAACCCGTTTGGTATCCAGACTCAGGAGCTTCTTCACACATGACTAATGATCCGAGTATCTTGTCCTCTTCCTCTCCTTACAGTGGTCCATCTCAAGTCATGGTCGGCAATGGTAATCTTCTTCCTATTATCTCGAAACGAAATTCTTCCATCTCTACTTTTTCTCGGCCTCTTCTCTTAGAAAATATTTTATATGTTCCTTCTCTTAAGAAAAATCTCATGTCTATCCAGCATTTATGTGAAGACAATGATTGTTTAGTTGAATTCACTAACTCTGGCTTTTTTGTTAAGGACAAGATGACCAATCAATTATTGCTCCACTGTAAGAATGATGGCTCTCTCTATCCTCTCGTTGCTGCTCCAACTCATTCTTCGCATCATGCTTTATACTGTGACACATCCTCTTCTCTTTGGCACCAACGGTTGGGGCACCCTGGCACCTGATCTCTTGCGGCCTTAGTTCATCGTGGATTGATTAGTTGTAGGTCGTCTTTTGATAATAATTCTTGTAATGTTTGCCATTTAGGCAAATAAACTCGGTTACAATTTAGTACTTCAATTAGCAATGCGAATGCTCCTTTTATTTTTAATTCATTCTGATGTTTGGCAAGCTCCATCTCCTTCTAATTCTAATTATCGCTATTGTATTTTGTTCCTTGATGACTATAGTAGATTTTCTTGGATTTACCTTATGCGTGAAAAATCAGAAGCATTTGCAAAGTTCCAAGAATTTCATACTATGGTCAAAAATATTTTTCATTCTTCTATATCATTCTTTCAATCAAACTGTGGTCGAGAATATGATAACAAACAATTTAAATCCTTCTTCCAAGATCATGGAATAATTCATAGGTTTTCTTGTCCTTATACATCAGCACAAAATGGCCACGCGGAGAGAAAGCATAGGCATGTCAATAACATGATACGCTGCCTTCTTTGTCAATCATCTCTGCCTGTTTTTTTTTGGGCTGATGCTGCTCTTTTTGCTGTGCCATTAATCAACATTACTCCCTTACCGGTTCTTAATTTTGTTTCCCCTCATGCATGTTTATTTGGTCAGCCACCATCTTATAGTCTAATTCGTGTTTTTGGGTGTCTTTGTTATCCCTACATTGCTTATGCTTTTGCTAACAAATTTCAGCCACGTTCAAAGCCGTGTATTTTCCTTGGTCCATCACCGAGTCACAAGGGATTCAAGTGTCTTTATCCTTCAACTAACAAAGTGATTATTTCTCGCCATGTTCGCTTTGTGGAGACCACGTTTCCATACTCTGCTATGTTCCCGACTTACTCAAATTCAAATTCTTCCACTTATGAATTCTTATCTTGCTCTCATTTTCAAGATAAGCATAGCAAAGTTGGTTCACCTGCTGGACAGCTTTAAAATACTCAACAGTCCAGTTCCAACTCAAATTCATCCTTGTTACTCCCACATGTCACTTCCCAATTTTCACCAGATTCTTCCAAGCAAGCTGTTAAGTCCTCCTTTCTCTCTACTTCATCCAAAGATACTGGTAGTTCTTATCCTATTTCTTCCCCAATTCATGTGACAAATGCGATCACATCTCCAACAACGTCTACAAAGCGATCCTCTCAGACTTCAAATTCAAATTTAGCTAATTCTTTATCTTCCTCATCTCAGTCTCTCCAACTTACTTCAAAAAATAATATTGTTCCAAACTTTATCTCCTCTCTGCCTAATTCCACATCAAACTCTTCTTTGAAATCTTCTCCTCCTCCACCAAGTGATAAACCCTCTCGTCTAGCCCGTCCACATTCTATGGTCACAAGGACAATGACTAATTCCCTTAAACCTAAGGTGCTTATGTCTCTTGTTGCCTCTGACCGACCCATGTCTGAACCATCATCATTTTCTCAAGCTATCAAAGACAAACGATGGGTTGATGCTATGAGTGAGGAGTTTAATGCACTCATTCACAATCATACTTGGACTTTAGTACCTCCGCCTCCTAATGTGAATATTGTTGGAAATAAATGGGACTACCGAATCAAGTATTGTGCTTATGGTTCGGTTGACCATTACAAAGCTCGCCTTGTTGCTCAAGGTTTCTCTCAACAACAAGGTTTGGATTACAATGATACATTTGCTCCAGTAATAAAATTAAACACTGTTAGATTAGTTCTCTCTTTGGCCTTGCATTACAATTGGCATATGCATCAGTTAGATGTTTCCAACGCCTTTCTTCATGGTGATATTCTTGAAGATGTTTATATGCGTCAACCCAAAGGCTTTGAGCATCCTGATTTTCCTCATCATGTGTGCAAATTGAATCGAGCTCTTTATGGTTTGAAGCAATCACCCAGAGCATGGTTCCACCAGTTGGAAATATTTTTATTGAACCTTGGTTTCAAACAGTCCTGTTCCGATCATAGCATGTTTATTTTCGATCAGGGTAGAAAATTTGATACTACTCATTTATGTTGACGACACAGCCAGTTTTTGGTTCCTCACAGGTGCTCATTTCTCAGTTTATTGAGACAATCTAAAATTGTAGAACTCTTACGTCAAACATTATTAATTTTAAATACATGTCCACATGTCCTTAAATTTAATTGTTTGCCGGTACGGTACAACTAAGTATGCATTTAATAATAATAATAATAATGTATTAGTCTTTTCAATTTTTTGTGCGGATTGTAAGGTTCTCCTGATCGAGAATCTTGTAACACAACGTAGGTTCTTGGTTATGAACCTGGAGATCCAAGGGAAGAAGAAGAAGAAGAAGAAGAAGAGGGCTTCATATGTTCGACCAAAAATCAAATGGGGCGCCTTGACCAGTGGTAAGATTCAGGAGTTAGGAGAGAAGTGTCATACCCGATTTTGGACTCAACTCGAGGCGAGTCGGGTTTCGGATTTGACTGGGTGAACTCGTTTGGAGTTAGAGTTGGAGTCGCTACCTAATAAATTTCCTAGGCGTATTAGGTCACCTATTAATTTTTAATTTAATTTAAAGAATAACTTCGAGTTGGTCTACGAGTCAGAGATTCGGGTAAGTGTTCGAAATAACCTAGAAGGAAGGGGTTAGGCACCTCCTAGGTACCACTAAACATGGTTCCCGGCCGATTTCCATATTGGGTTTAACATATTTCTTATAAAAGGATAAAATCTAAATAAAGTAGATAAAAGAGATATGGGATGCAAAATAAACAAATAGGCAATTTAATACACTTGGATAAGTAATTCAAAATAATAGTTATGTTGCGCAAATAGCCATAAAGTAATAAATAACTAATTAATCAATTTGAATAAATAACCCTAGGTTTTATTACCCTATTCGGATCAGAACCCGGCTTTCATAAGGGACAATAGTTTCAGAATCCACCATCAAATATAGCTCGGGTAGTTTCCATCATTTCTGAGGGGCTTAAATTACCCTTAACCCCCCATACCCTCTCTAGGTATTTAACTAAAGCGCTTGCTTATATTTTAAACGTCCTAAAGGCTTGCTAGCGTTCCACTTAAACATCTCGGAGGCCATTGAGACTATAAGTATCTAGACCCCTAAGTTTATTGGTGCCCCAAATCTAGACCTCTAAGCGTCAAATACAATCATGTTAACACATAAGCAAATAATATCATGTAAGCAAAACAATTTTAAAAGCTTTAAAAAGTAGGCCTCCAAATTAAAACAAGAGAAAATGAAATGGAGATAAAGTTTACTTACTGTTAAGTTCCAAAATGTTAACTTTTGCAGAAATAAGCCAGTTTTAAGACTGTCTTGCAAATTTAGCCACTTTTAACAAAATAAAAGTACTGTTAGATTGTAAAAGTCTCAGGCTTGCAGAGATAGGCTGAAATTAAAATGCAATTTCTGTTTTAACCACTTTCAAGAGAACGAAACGTACTGTGATAATAATTACAGAAATGATCCTATTTTCAAATACTCTAGCGATTTTAGCCTATATAAAATAGAACGTTAACTGCTCCAATTTTCAAAAATAAACTACTTTGCAAAGACAGTCTAATTTCGATTCTAAGTTTCAGTTGTAGACCTACTGTAATATCATTTCAGAAATTGCATAAATAAACCATTTTAAAACCTGCCTTACGATTTCAGCCTTTCCACACATAAAACTAGAGAGGAGGGATAGAAATGGCTCCTTCATAGCCCCTTTTTATTGCACTTAGCAATGCACATGCAGCCACAACACCTGTCCTAAATCTAAATGCACCTTACAGTGCTTATACATACCATTAATATTCCTAATAAATACATAAATGAACACTTTAGCACGGATTGCAAATTAAAGAAGAGAAAGAAAAGAACAGGGCCTTGTCGTTGGTTTCTAACTACTGTAATCTCAAATCGAGTCTAAACCGACTCATTTCTTGAATAGAGCAGCCTGCAAAAGGACATAAACAACAGAATAGCCTCGAGGGCTATCCTAGAATAACAAAGACCTGCATATGGGTTAGTGGATGACCTCAATAAGAGGCCTGCAACACATTTTCCACACAGAATCATGCAATGAACAAGTAAACATGAGAAGCAATCCAATAAACATCATAAATGATTCTTGCACTCAGGAACCAATGCATAAAAATAAGCATATAACCTGGTTGCGGTACTAACCTTAATTCAAGATGACAGAAATGAAATAAGGCAGGGTAATTTCCAAGAGGCAGTGCTAAACCTTTCTCTTAGCTTGCTGTCAACAAGATTAGAAAGGAACCACAGAGAAGAAGTAGTGAAAGCTCTTGAGTTTTCTGTGTATTCAGCCTGTAAAAGTGTCCCCCATGGTGTATTTTCAATGTTGTCAGCCTATAAGTTGTGTGTTCAGTGTCTGGTTCAGTGTAGATAGTGTGAAGTGTGTCCAGACTCTGTGTTTATTAGTGTGTGTGTAGATGTATTTCAGTGCCTTAATTCTGTGTGCAAAAAGTATTCAATCCCTTGTCTAAGTGTTAACATAATCAGGGAGGTCTTCAAAAGGTCTGTAGTTCTGTATTCAGGGATGTATCCGTGTATTTCAGTGTGAGTATAGGTGTATTCCCAGCTAGGAGAGAGTAGAGAATAGAAGAGGTCTTCAGAGGTGTATTAATGTGTATCAGCCTGAGAAATAAAAGGGAGGATGGGTTGGTTTATATAGTTGAAGTGTATGGTGTTTTAGCTTTCAAATCATTGCTAAGAAAGGAAAAACAATCAGTCATGCAAGCAGGGAATCAGGCTATTAATTACAGTATATATGACTTCCAAAAATAGTCTAGTCGTTTGAAATTTGAAATCAGGGAAGGAAAAATCAGTCCATCACTGACAAAGAAAACAGGAAACTATGCTACTGATTTACTTTGATTGAAAGAGGGATACCAGGATAATCCTTCCAAAAATATTTTAAACTGATTCAAATTCAGATTCAAAGAAATGTATTTTCCACAATATTTGCAAATCTGTCATGGCCATAAGCAAGGTACAACGTCAATGCACAATTTCAAGAAAGCGATAATAAATTCCAAACGATCAGATTTTTATAGACATCAACTAGACTAATCAAAAATCTTACATAACAAATTACATATAATCGACCATTTTTAACAGATGTATACTCTATTCATTTTGAAACAATCCAAGGGTGATAATCAGATTAACATACTAATCATGAAATTCAGTCCCCAAACAAATATTAGGCATGTTATTCACAATTTTCAGCATACATAAATGAAAAGAAAAAATAGAAACTGGAAGGAGGTTATCGGGTCGGGTTAGGGGTAAAAGATCCGGGTCGGGTCAGCTCTAGCTCGACCCGTTTTTCCTTGTATGTGTTGTTGAACCCCAAAAATTACCACGAAAGGATAATTCCGGAATATCGATAGGATGGACTAACTCTTTTGGAGTTTTTAGAGTCACCACCCAATTTAAGGAAACAGGGAACCAGATTAACAAATGCGTGCAAAAACTCCGTTTTAGGAAAAAGACGGTCTTTCAGAGATTCTAAGTAAGAGGTTTTATTAATTTCGGGAGAAGGTTTTTAAGGCACTTCTGAAATTCCGTAAAATACGGTTAATCCGACAGGTTTCCAAAACATTTGCAAAATATGCTTTTCTAGAAAATTTATCTATAAATAATTAATTGAAATAAAACTTGTTTATGAAAAATATTTAATTTGCACGCATTTTTGCTAAATGGCCCCGGTTTGCAATAAATTAAATAACGACCTCAAAATAAAAGGAAATGAACATAAAGTAAAGCAATATACAAACAATCAAATATTATTGATAAATAAATATTTTACGTATTTTATTTACATAAATATTTCTAAGGAAAGGAAGGCAAAGTTAAAGATAAAACCCGGGAAATTGATCAACTCGCGGGAGCATTGAATTTTCTAAATTCCTAAATCTTATTTCTTAAATGCTCGAGCCTGAGCTCAATCTCAAATGACTCCACATCAATGCATATTCCCATTTGTAAGTTAGTCCACGAATTATTCGTACCAAAATGTTCCTCGCAAAAAATATGAAAATAAAATTGAATTAGTACAATAATAAAGTGTAATAACTAATGAAAATAAAATACTAATAATAATAGTAATAAAAAAATAATAATAATAATAGTAAGGGGGTTTTTGTTTTTGCAAAATTTAGGCTCAGGTTTGTATGGCGTGTCATGTAGAGGCTCGGGATGTTGGTACGGTTGCAAACACGCCGGCCGGTCGTGTTGCCATGCCAAGTACCAATTCCGTTACTCTATTCAACTTGCTTTGCATTAAAGTGCATACATTCATCATCGCCTATTTGCTTTAGGGATACGGGGACGGGACCGTTCAAGCGTAGTATCATGTTCAAATCAATCCCGAGGCCTCAATACGTTTATATGTATTTTTTCATTGGCCATTAGCGTAGTATTTTGACACGACCCGGAATCTGGCTAGACCATGCGGGCACCCAACATCCTCCCTTAGACCAGTCGGGCGAACCCTCACCAATTAAATTAGGAAAATAAATATAATCCAATTCATAAATAAAACAAGACTTAGAAAAAGCACAGACATACTGATACCTCTAAGCTGTACAAAAGACATTACAGCTGACTACCCAATATACTAGGTTTAGGGCTATCCAGACTAGACATCTAAGAGTACAAAGAAAACCGATACCTCCTGAAGGGAGCAAAATGCAACTGAAATGATAACCGATAAACTGGTGGCCATCCGGAATAAAAGCTGGCTCACCGTGACAGTTGAAGTCGTCTTCGCTCCTGAACAACGTGGCGAAAACTCAATCCTGGAGCGAACCTGCCGAAACGAAATAGATAGACAAAAAAACAAAAAACAAACAAGGGTGAGTCAAAAGGACTCAATAAGTGGGGCAGACTAGCCACCTCAAAGAATAGGATAGCTAGCCAGGGAGAAAAGAAATAGATAAACCAAATTCTTTTTATTTAAATCATAAAAAGGCAGAGCCAGATAACAATCAGAAACACGTAAGAAACTTATAAACTCAACCAAGGATGCGTGCCAGAAACATATCAACAAATAAGCAATGCACATATAAGCAGAATAGTAGTCATGTACCGCAAGTTTGCTCAATGGTATGAATTGAGATGAAATGAAATGAAGTGAGATGAAATGAAATGAAATATGATGTGAAGGGTCACATGTGCCCGTAATCCCATCTCGAAGCGGAATACTCCTGCATTCGAGGGGAATCCAATCTGATAACCAACTGGAGCGGAATACTCCTGCTCCTAGGGCGGAATACTCCTGCACCCGATATAATATAAACCAGAGGCGGAATACTCCTGCACTCTCCTGGGGCGGAATTCTCCTGCACCCGATATAATGTAAAGCTGAGGCGGAATACTCATGCACTCAATATCTGACATAAGAGCGGAATACTCTTGCTCTTGGGGCGGAATCCTCATACCCTCAATATGATACAATGGAGCGGAATCCTCCTGCTCCTGGGGCGGAATACTCCTGCACCCAATATGATATGCAATGTAATGCATATGAATGACATATAATGCGTATGAACGCAATGTGGTGCAATAATAACCCTTCACCGGCGCGGGACTCTCATCGACAGCCGGGAAGTAGATGCCAACTTACAGCCAGGGTACAATGCTCAGAATCTCAATGCAATACCCACAATAGGACGTAACATATAATATACAATATAAATCCAAAGCTAAGGCGTAATGAGTACGCCTATCGGCAGCTACACACGTAATTGGAATACGTGGTAGAAAATCCACGAGGCCAGGTGCCTCCAAAGAAATGGATATAAACACTTACCTTGTTACAAAGTTAGCAAAATTACTCAACAACCGCTTTGTCCTTTGAATTCATTGCCAAATGATCTCACTCTATTCAATAAGCGGAAAAATATATCTACTTAGGCTAAAGGCTTCATTCCTCACATATCAGGGCAATCCAGGTAGGAACCTGATACCCTATTCGCATACGCAATACGCAGGCCAGACCTATGTACAGGATTTAAGGTCACATAACCAAACCCTAAATAAATTACATTTATAAGTTGCGCATAACTCACTGAGTACGAATATATAATCAATTCCATTATCGGGGTCCATTTGACCCTTTAAACTATTAATTGAACTTATTAAAACGATGTCTAATATTCCAAGTTTTACCGTTAAAACATATTCAAACACACGTAATAAACTCAAATAATGCATTAAGATCATTACCTGAATGTTTCGGGGTAAAAATTCTACTATTTTCCCGACTTTTTTCTCATTTTCTGGCATTTTTTCCTTTCCTCGCTTTCGTTTTCTGCTTTCTGCTCCTCTGTTCTTTGATTTTTGTTCCTCAACTTTAAGGATATGTTTTGTCTTTCTTTCTTTTTCCTTTTTTATTTTATTTTATTTTTTTTCTTTTTGCAACAAAAATTAAAACGGTACCCTATGATATTCGAAATAATTCCAAATTTTGCATATAAAATATACAATATATATATATATAACATACTCGCAAAGGCGGATCTCAAATTGGACTCCCGAAACTCAAGATGCGAATTTAAATGAAAAAGGTCAAATTATTTAACTTTCGGCATTTTAGCGGAAACTAGCCGAACAATATAGAAATTCACTTTCAAAAGTTCACAAAGGTCATAAATAATCATACGAACCCAACGACGCTTTCGGATTTCGAATCGGAGCTCATTCGGCAAAACCGAGCTCAAAAATCTCTTTTTAATATTTATCGCCAACAAAAACTGAAACCTTCTTCCGATGCCTACCAAATGAGGTCTGATTTAGCTCAAATTTTACAGACATGTCCTAATGGACATTACGAATATTTTAAAATTATTGACACGCCAATCGGAGTTCTAACTTCCGAAACGACTGACCAAGGTCGTTTCATATTTGTTCAAATCCGTTCAATATTCCATAATGGATAAAATTTATCCAAAATGGATCCTTGCACTCAGAAAATCCAGTCAATGCATAAGCCAGTCATATCATGTAAACGGGTTAAACCAATAATTCAACCGGGTTAAACAACATAAATGAAGTAACGGGTCAAATGCAAACACCAAGTAACGGGTCAAGCAAACAGGGAAACGGGTCAAGAACGTCAGAAACTCATCCAAGATCTAAACACCACCGGAGCAAATTTTCACTCGACGCAAACACTAACAAACCACGAGGCAACGTCACCAGCAAACAGAAAAGGTGGATGAGCGACTGATAGGCAGCGTTGCTGCCACCCCAACTCTTTTTTCCTTTTTCAGACGCAGTAGCAGAGGAAAGAAACATAAGAGACCGGACTTCGTCAGCGAGGCGTATTTCCGGTGATGGTGGTGCCTCGTGAGCAGATCGACAAAAGAAATGAGAAGACGGAGGAGCAACTGCCGATGGTGGCGTTGCTTCCACTCCGTTTTGATGTTTAAATCACTAACAAGTGCAACGGAAAAACAGAGCAGCCAAGAGAACCATCGGCGACGAGGGCCTTTCCAGTCAAACTCACACCAACGATGGAGTTTCACCACTAAACCCATTTTTTCGATCTCCCTTTTCCCTTTGCTTTCACGACTGTTCCGGATTTGTTTTTATTCTTTTGATTTGTGTGATGAATGTGTGTTTTGTAATAGGTGTGTTGTAAGGTGTAATGGGTATGTGTATGGTGTAATGGGTGCGTGGGATGTGTTATTGCAAAGAGGGAAAGAGGATCTGATTTTTTTTTTTTTGTGTTGTGGGAGAGATGATGAATAGTGTGTGGGGGGCTAGGGTTTTAGGATTTATAGGGAGAGGGTTTAGGGGTTTTCAAAATTGGGCTAGGAAGAAAATTATGTGTTGCGTAAATAGGCCGGGACTCAAAATGAAGGACAATTATAGCCCTTTTTACGTTAAAATTGTGAACTTTAATTTATTCTAAAAATTAACCTCATTTTAAACATAATTAGACATTAATTGAAAATTCTGGGACAAAATTGGGTGTCAACATGTGTAGAATCTATTCCGATTTCAGTTTGTAGGTGTCAGATTTGAAGGGATTTATTGTGAATCCCTTATTTCCTTTTTCAGTTTCAAAGATGGAATCTTGTTCCCGTTCATGCTTGATTCAACACGATTCGAAATCCAATTATCTGTCTCTTTCCTTATGCGGATACAAACGTTGATGATTTCTGCGATTCACTCGATCCCTTCTCTTCCTTTTCGATTTTCACAGAAATAGAGAGAGACGTGATTAGTTTCCCCTTTTTCATGTAAAAGCGACAAGGGAGAGAGATGATTACGCGATTAGCGGCGTCAATGGCGTAGGGGACGACAGAGTATGGTTGAACCTGGATGGATTTTGAAGAGAAGGGGGAGAGAAGAGAGGATCGGTGGCTGCTGATTTTGGAAAGGGGATGAGGGAGAAATGTGTTAGGGTTTTAAGAGTGTGGATGTTTGGATATATTAAAATGTAAGGAATGTTCTGAATCGTTGGATTTGTGAGATGGAGGGTCACAATCGTGCCACGTAGGCGCGCGTGTATATGGTGTATATATGCGTGTAGGATTGTATGGCTGAAGTGTAAAAGTACAATGTGCTTTGGGGAGTTGTACCAGGTGCTGGAGTAAGTTGTACACATGCCTAATGTGTGTGTACTTTGTGCTATAACAAATTGTGTGCACACTAAAAAATGTGTATTAATGAGGTGTAGGCTGAGGTGGCGTACACATGGACAAATGGTGATGACGAGGACTAGTTGTGGTAGAAACATAGGTGTAAATTAGCAATTGGCTAGTATTTAATCAAAATACTTGTAAATACAAATAATTAGTATAAAATAGAGAATTTTGCAAATAATTATAAATAAATATAAATAAATGTAGATGACCACAGATAATGCTGATTAGATATAAATAACCACAAATAATTATTTAAATAATATCGTAATGCGTCAAATTACATAAATAGCACACATATTTTAGAAAATAGCCTAAACAAATGTAATTACGTAATTATAATCACAATTAAATAAATATTATATAAAAAGGAGATTAATAATAATATTACACACGTAAATGCATGTTGTCTAATGCAGTTTTGTTTGGCAAATTGCTATTATCGATTTTAATTAAATATAGCCAAATTATGAAAAACGGAGGGATAAAATTGGGTGTCAACAAGAAGCTAGTAGCAATGGGGGCTTGGGAGAGTAGAGGATATGCAGACTATATGTGGTCTAAGGCAGCAGATTGTATTAGGAGGGTTTCTAGAGAGGGCTTAGGCGTCTCGAGGAGAAACCCTAATAGACATAGAGAGGACTGGTGGTGGAGTGTCGAAGTCCAAGGAAAAGTGGCAGCTAAGAAGGTGGTCTACCGTAAGTTAGCAGAAAGTAAAGACAAGGAGGAGAAGAGGTCGAAAAGGAAAAGGTATAAGGATGCTAAGTAGGAAGCGAAGTTAGTTGTTTCAGATGCTAAAACGACAACTTGTGAACGCCTGTATCGAGAGATAGCGGACAAAGGTGGGAGAAGAAGTTGTATAGACTTGCCAAGGCGAGGGAGAGGTGGGCACGCGACCTAGACCAAGTTAAGTGCATCAAAGATGATGATGGCACGGTCTTAATCGAAGAGGCTCACATTAGACGGAGACAGAAAAAGTACTTTCATAGACTTCTAAATGAAAAGTGGGATATGAGCATTGAGCTGGGTCATCTAGGCCACTCCGAGAGCCGCCGTGGTTTTGGGTACTGCATGTATTGGATTTGAAGAGGTCCAGGAGATAATATACAAGATGAGAGGTGAAAAGCGACCGGGCCTGACGAGATCCCAGTGGAGTTTTGGAAGAGTGCAGGTAGAGCAGGTTCAACCTAGCTGACTGGGTTGTTTAATGTCATCCTAAAGACGACAAAGATGCACAAAGAATGGAGATGGAGTACCATGATTCTGTTGTACAAGAACAAGAGTGATGTTCAAAATTAGAACAACTATAGAGGCATCAAACTTTTAAGCCAAACCATGAAAGTGTGGGAGAGGGTGGTTGAGAAGAGGATGACGAGGGATATAACAATTTTCCATAACCAATTCGGATTCATACTTGGGAAATCGACTACGGAAGCCATCCATCTTCTGAGGACGTTGATAGAGTAGTATAGGATAATAAAAGAGACTTACATATGGTATTCATTGATATAGAAAAGGCATATGACAAAGTTCCAAGGGAGGTTTTGTGAAGATGCTTGGAATCAAGAGGTATACCAGTGACATATATCAACGCGATTAAAGATATGTACGACAGAGTCAAGAGCCGCGTGAGAATAGTAGGAGGCGACTCTGATCACTTCCCGGTCGAAATGGGATTGCATCTGGGGTCATTACTTAGTGCGATCTTATTTTCTCTGGAGATGGACGAGTTGACACAGATCATACATGGGGAGGTTTTGTGGTGTATGTTACTCGGCGACGATATAATTTTGGTTGATGAGACTCACGACGGAGTTAATTAAGCTGGAGGTTTGGAGACATACCCTAGAGTCTAAAGGTTTCAGGTTAAGCACAGGGAAAATCGAGTACATAGAATGCAAGTTTAATGATGCATCCCAAGAGTCAGAGATGGAAGTGACGCTTGATTCTCATGTCATTCCCCAAAAGAGAAGCTTTAAGTATCTTAGCTTAATCCTTCAAGGTAATGAAGAAATTGATGATGATATCACCCATTGTACATGTGCAGGCATGATGAATTGGAGACTCACGTCTGGTGTCCTATGCAATAACAAAGTGGCATCTAGACTCAAAGCTAAGTTCTACAAAGCAGTCGCTAGACCAACTATGTTGTGGGCGTAGAGTTTGGCCAGTCATAAACACTCACATTCAAAAGATGATCGTAGCAGAGATGAGAATGATTAGATGAATGTGTTAGCATACGAGTTTGGATAATATTAAGAATGAGATCATTTGTTACAAGGTGGGAGTGGCCTCAGTGGTGACAAGATGAGAGAAGCGAGGCTGTGATGGTTTGGCCATGTGAAAAGAAGGAGTATAGATGCTCCAATGAGAAAGTGTGAGAGGCCGGTGGTGTTAGGTCTTCGGAGAGGTAGAGGTAGACCTGGGCGAGGTGATCTGATAGGACATGGCCACCTCCAGATCACCGAGGACATGACCCTTGACAGGAAAGAGTGGAGGTCAATGATTAGGGTAGATAATTAGGCAGTATGCATATTAACTTTATTATTCGTATTCATAGTAGTTTTATTTTGTCTTGTGTTCTTTGCTAGTGTCTTCTGTTTGTTCTGGTTGTTCTTCATCGTCTTTATTATTTTACATAGTTGTTGCTCTGATTGATGTAGTTTATGTGAGGACTTGAGCTATTATGGTGTTTCTTAGCTTGTTTGTTTTCAAACACATTCTGAAAATATTTTCGTTTTGAAAATAGACTCTCCACCTCGATAGGGTAAGGTCTATGTACATCACACCTTCCCCAGATCCCACTTGTAGAAAAGATGAGAGAATCGAGGCTGTGATGGTTTGGCCATGTGAAGAGAAGGAGTATAGATGCTCCAATGAGAAAGTGTGAGAGGCCGGTGGTGTTAGGTCTTCGGAGAGGTAGAGGTAGACCAAAGAAGAATTGGGGCGAGGTGATCCGATAGGACATGGCTACCTCCAGATCACCGATGACATGACCCTTGACAGGAAAGAGTGGAGGTCAATGATTAGGGTAGAAGATTAGGCAGTATGCATATTAACTTTATTATTCGTATTCATAGTAGTTTTATCTTGTCTTGTTTTTCTTTGCTAGTGTCTTCTGCTTGTTCTGGTTGTTCTTCATAGTCTTTATTATTTTACATAGTTATTGCTCTGATTGATGTAGTTTATGTGAGGACTTGAGCTATTATGGTGTTTTTTAGCTTGTTTGTTTTCGAACACATTTTGAAAATATTTTCGTTTTGAAAATAGACTCTCCACCTCGATAGGGTAAGGTCTACGTACATCACACATTCCCCAGATCCCACTTGTAGAAAAAATGGGGGTATGTTGTTGTATTGAGATTTTAAATGTAAAAAAGAAAAAAGTCTTTTTCGTTTATAACATAAAAAGTAAATAAATATAATTTTTTACGTACTTTTTGTTTATAACAATTTAATTATATCTAAACGTTAAATTTCAATATATATATATATATATATATAAACCAGAAATAATTTTTTGCGTACTTTTTGTTTATAACAGTTTAATTATATCTAAACGTTAAATTTCAATATATATATATATATATATAAACCAGAAAATTTTCAAACAAATATTGCTATTATAACAAAGGTTCAATCACTTATCGTCCATCAAATACTTAATATTCTTCAATGGAATATTGTAATACTTAGAGCCCGTTTGGGTGAGCTTAAAAGTGACTTATAAGCTTAAAAGTCCATTAATATATGTTTGGTAATTTAAAAACTTTTGGACTTATAAGTCATAAGTGATTTAAAAACTACTTTTTCTAATTTCTCAAAAAGTGGTTTTTAAGTCACTTTTTCACTTATAAACCACTTAAAATAAGCCGCTTATAAGCCCACCCAAACAGACTCTTAGTTAATTTGAGATAGCACGCAACAACCTCTTTTTTGTTTTTCTAGGAAGCAGCGATTACCTTTATTTATGGTAGAGATTGTTTAATTGTGCCAAAACAAAATGATCCGTTTATAGGAGTTAATTAAACTCTTAATAAATGACCCATTATCATCACAATATTTAGCGTACTACATCTAATTCAGAATAAATAAATTTCTAGCCTTTGAATTTTGGTCCAAAATAAGTGATTTCCAAAAACAAAAAAAAAAAGATATATATAAATAAAGGAGGTATTATTTTCTATTTCCCAATTTACCCGTATAATACTTAAGTAATGTGAACTAATTTCTAGTAAGTTTTTCAGTAGTATTTCTTTTTGTTTCTTATAGCAGACGGAAGGAGGTATTCATTATGAGATGAAGCTGTCTAGCTAGTGCGTCTTTCACTCTCAAGTATTACAAAAGGGTACCAAACATTTATAGTGTAGAGGATTAGCTCTTCCTATACAAATGTGAAAAAAAAAAGAAGAAAAAGAAGAAAGAGATTACCTCTCCTTAATGATGTGTTATTTTGTTTGCCTTAAAAAGGGTGAGCTGTGGATTTTGTTCAGGAGTACTATGTGATTTTGCAATTTGCGTTACCAAATGAAGATAATAATTACGCTTAATTGATTGGCTTTTAAAAGATTTTTTATATGATTTTCTTTTCCTGTTAATGTGACGTGGGTTGATGGGTTTCTTTCGAGAAATTTTTTCCCAAAAGTTAATTCAAGCTGAAAGACACGTAGCTTGTTAGAAATGCAAATGTTTTGGATATTTAAATGCTCCTTATTTTTCATTGGATGCATGGTTGATGGCGTTATATTAGCCTTATTTCCTTGGATTTTAGATGTGATACACTTCTTCAACATATACTATTCTGGCCTAAAAAAAACTTAGCTCTAATTAAAAAATTTAATTTTGTAAAGCTCAAACGTTCGATGATTTATGCAGAATATACATTCTATTAAGGCATGTGGTATAAAAACTACTATACTTGGAGACGGAAATTAGGTGATTAGATTCTAATTACTATGCAGTAATCCTAGTGATTCCAACATGTTGAAGAATGAAGCTAAATAATGTGAAATGATGTTTTTGCTTTCACATTGTCATCTACTCTCCCCGTCTCGAATTATTTGTCCTTTTCACTTTTGCAAGCGCCTTAAAAAATCATTAATGAGGGGTGCCTATACCTTGCTCAATGCGTGGTGTATGTCGGCCATGATTTGTTTCATGCTTTAGACCTTCCCGATCAATATTTAATTTTCTTGTGCCAAGACTTCCTAGGCACCCGTCTTAGATGTCTCTTCATCAAATAGCATGGTTATGTGTGGAGTCACATGTCCATTTGATCTAGCTACACAAAATTTGGGATGATGCCATAATATTTGTCGGCAAACCCCAAAAGCTAGTGCAAACAAACTAGGTAATTTAGTTCAATAGATACACAACTTGTTGCTATAGGTATCTATGATTTGTGCATCAATTTCTCATCCGTGATCCTATTGACGAGGCTCTAATACTATGTTTGCTTCAGTAATCAGCCGTGGATGAGGTAAGAGCAAAGAGTATCATCTATGGAGATAATTGGGAGAAGAAAGAAACTTTCTTGATCAACAATCGCAGCTTACGATGTACTCGACCTGCTATTTACATCTAGTTTCCAAAGTAACTAAAGACACTTGGCTAAAAATATTCTAAAGAACCGACCTGATTGAGTTGGCTATCCTATACATGCTATTACACTAGCTATATGACAGCTCATCAAGTCAACTAATAACAATCTATCACTCTAATTGCTTTTATACATCTCTACAAAAACTGTAAACTATGGGCTGGCATTTGGTTATGATGGCTAAGACACTCAAAATTTTAGTAGTAACCACATGGCTATACTCATTTGAGTAGTAAACACAAGGTCAAACTTGATTTCCAATACATGCAAACTAAATTTGAATATTGAAACAAGACATCTGCAACGACTTGCTTCTTTTCTTCAGTGTGCAGTTTTATATATTAAGAGTTAAAAGCAAATAGCTCAATTTAGAGACGAAAATTACCAAGGAAACTCATGCACAATGCACACCCAACTTAATCTTCCAACCGTCAATAGTCACCCCCAACAATAGGGGTGTCAAACAAATTAGAAAACCGTACTTTAAATTAATCTATATCTAATATTTTTTCAAAAAAACAACTATGGCAACTTAATTTTTATTTTAGACATCCGATTTTATTGAGCTATTCCTGTAGTTTTGGGTCCACATTTTCATTAATGATCATAGTAATGACATCTATTTATCGAAGCTGTTTGCCACTGTCTTAAGAGGAAATCATACCAACTTATTGTTTTTGTATGAGTCGTTTCAACTTTAGGTGTGAGCTTATAAGTTTTTCCCTTCATTTGGAAAGTAGGATTTTATTCTAAGTTTGTTTATAAAACTTGGGCAAATTTTGAAACCAAGATTTCAAGTTCCCGAAAATCAGCGAACTTCAACTTTTTTTATTTTCCAAGTAAAATGTATGTCCAAATACAACTTTAAGTTTCAAAAATTATTTTCAACTCAACTTCAAAAACTCAAATTCTCAAGTTCAACCAAATCTATGTCCAACGCTAGATAAAAGAAGTGGAAACTTGTAGAAGTTTTCATTTTTTTATGGGTTTAATAAAGAAGAATTATAACCATCAAGAAATGTAGTGGCTCCACAAATTAAGGATTTCATATTCGAACATGTGAATGAAAAGGTTTTTGGTAGGTGGAATATTCTTCCTTAGATTTTCTATTTAGTACCTGATACCTATTATACCTTATAAAAAAATGCGATTAGTTTGAACATAAAGTCAACCCATGAGGTTTTCTCAACTAACAGTCTAACAACAAAGCAATACTTGTAATGTGAACGCTTAGATTGCGAAGAAGGAGTGTTAATTCTTCATACGTTATCTTCGTAGTAATATTACTATAACTTGATTTGATCTTCTCATGTATTATAATATTAAAATTATAGGCTAAGAATGGTTAATCTACATAAACTGAAACACTATAGTTTTAGGGAAATTTTGCCATTGTGCTTGGGGTAAAAATTTAATGTAATCAATACTAATAGAGATCGTTGCAAAAATTTACGAATGACTACAATATCCTTTATGCTCCTATAAATTCGTCTCTCTTTACTTTGTTTTACACATTCAAATTCAGTTAACTAACAATGGTTGTTATATCAGTGAATGCTCTAGTACTTATACAAGTTTCAATTATAGTACTTAGCTCATTCTATGAGCTTAGTCATGGAGAAGTAGGAATTGAAAATGTGTCTGATGAACCAGTACTTGAATCTTTAATGTTTAAGATTGGCCATAAACGACCACCCCCTAGCCGTCCACCTAAGCAACAAAAGCCGTCACCACCACGACCAGTTAAGTCACCTCCACCATCTCCACCATTGCCACCGCCACCAGTTAAGTCACCACCGTCATGGACCCCACCACCATCAGCACATGCTCAGCCACCACCTCCACACATGGTCCCAACAGTTGTTAGCGACTATCATCTTATGCAATATGTTCTTCAATGGGTTCCAACAACTTGTATGAAGGAACCGAATTGCAAAGCTTCTTTTCTTAATCCATAGGCAAATGTGTTCAGCTTGCATGGCCTTTGGCCTGCTAACAGTACAGTCTGAATTGCTCGGAACCAAAATTAACTACTCTATTGAACGTAAGGAACGTGGTAAGTGCACTTGAAAGATTAGTAATTTTGATTGTACTCTTTGAATATGTTTGCATGTACACTTGTAATAACTTTATTGTAATTTTTATGCTTTTTACAGTGGAGAGGGGACCAAACCTTGAAGTTGAAACTCCAAAAAGTTTGGCCTAATTTACTTGGTCCGGATGAGGGGTTCTGGATACATGAATGGAAAAAACATGGTTTCTGTACCAATACTATTATCAAAGATGTTGATTATTTCAAAGCAGCAATAACGATAAACAACATGATTGTAAAAGGTTCCACGAATAACCTTATTGGCTACTTGAAAGCTGTAGGAATTTATCCATCAAATAGTAGTTTTCATTCAAAGACTGACATTGAGAGTGCTCTCTACCCGTTGGTGGGTAAAAATAACAAGGTGTATGTCTCATGTGAGAAAATTGACAACCAAGTGCATCTGAAGGAGATTTACCTTTGTTTGGACAAATCATTGCAGAAGTTCATTAGCTGCCCGCAACCTCATGCTAATAGAGGTTGTGGGCCGTCCCCCAAAAATATTGTCATTCCAGCTTTCTAAGGTAACTTACACTGAAGCTTCTTCGGAGCGAGCCCAATTATGTTAAATGAAGCAATGGATGAATATTGATATTCTTTAATCTGATTTTTGCAGGAACATATGGATCTTACTTACCTACAAGCATCATAATGGCAGGAGATGAAGAAACCATACCAAGTACCTGGCTAAAAAAAAAAAAAAATAGTATAATAGGTTGCTACTCGATTAGCTAACTAAGGCTTATGCCTGGCTAGTATAGGTTCGATCTCCGTTTCCCTTCCCCATCTCCACTTTCCCATGTGAAAAAATATGTACTAAAAAAATTAGTGGTTGACCATGTTCGACTAAAGTTTCTATAAATATATATATGCATGTTTTCAGCCCATTCTCTTCCTTTTCCCAGATTTTTTATTCTGCTCTCTCAAATTTGGTACTCAAACAGTATGGAAAATATATATGTTCTACTTATAGTTTCAACTATGGAAACACTTTATATCATATATAAACTTTAGATTATTGTGAATATATTAATAATACCGGTATTGTAACTAATCAAATGAATACTTAATGTTTTATTCAGTTATTGGATTGTTGTGGTTTTCATCATATTCCATGTTGAAGGAGCTATAATTATGAATTTCATCTTGCTTTACCTGTCATAACATGGAAATGAGGTTTTTTGATTAAGAAATGGGTAATTTGTACCATAAGTTGACAACATGGGAAGAAGAAAAAGAGTCGATGGCGGTGACTCAATTTAGTCCTGCATCAGTAGGGAGTGCGTCATAGTTACATAAAATAAAAGAGAATCTGAAAATTAAGATTATTATGTTTCGATGATTCAAGATCACCTTACACCCTGAGATAATCAAAGGGCTAAGATGAATACTAGTCCAGAATACTTATCTTTTATTATTGCACTCGAAATTTCACTCAACTCAAAAAGTAATACATCTTCCACTTCCAATGACGTGACTAATGCACTATCCCGTCCGATACTATCATCTCTATCCTTTGTTGATTAACATGGAAAAATAGGAACACCTTACTATTTGACCAATATCAATATACCAATAGAGAGAATCTGGCAAGACAACTAGCTATAGAATTTCTTACTATAGGCCAAAATCGTAGCACGAATGCGCCCCGTAACAGAATTCGAACTCCCTCAAAGTGGCTACCACCTGATAAAGGACAATATAAATTAAACATTGACTGTGCTTTCAACTCCTTAATTAATACAGGTGGCGCCGGTGGGGGTGTTTAGAAATTGTGAGGCCCAATGGATACTAAGTTTCACAAAAAAATTTCCTTCACCCAGTGCTATTTATAGTGAACTTATTGCTCTGCAGGAAGGGCTTAAACTAGCCAAAAGCAGAGATCTAATCCCACTGATCATTGAAACTGATTCACAGATATTATTAAACAACATAAATATTGCTAGCAAATTATACTCACTATTGTTTAATGATTGCAGGCGCTTGATGGAGGAGATGAGGGCGGTTCAGTTGGCCCATATATTCCGGAAAGGAAATAGCCTAGCAGACTATCTGGCTCGCCATGGGAGCTCTAACAACAAGTCCCACAATGTTATGCACTATGTTGATCCTTTTACGTCATGTTTGTATTTGGTTGAGAAAGACAAGTGTAGCACATCTATTGCCATACCTGATCAACCATATGATAATATTCCTATGTTGTATAATGTGGATAATGTCAGGAATGGCACTGCTGTTGCTACTTCTGAACAAGCATATAATGCTTTTGCTAAGTAAATGAATGCTAGTAAGCTTTTTAGTATAAAAAAAATACTAATGCACTGTGAAGCCAAAATTATTTCAAATAAATCCTATACATTTTAACCTAAATACAAAACCCAGTAGCACTCGACTCAAACAAAATGAGCTACCTATGGAACATAAGCCTCATTTTCATAATTATCTACAAACTGTACATTGACGATCAAACTTTTTGTCAGCTTAGGCGATATAAATCTACATCCCACGAATCCAATGTTTGCCTTCTCAACATGGAATCTAATGGTGAATAAAACAGGAAAGTCAATTGGGATCCATTTCGTCCCCACATTTGTTATTACATGTGGAAACGAACTACTATATCACGAATAGAAGAGAAATTGATATAACTTCAATAGTTTTTTTTTTGGTTTAAACTTATCATGGTTTAATTATTTATTTCTGTCTAATATGAGGATTTGTTTTGCTATCTGTTGTTTGAATGAATAAGCATGTAGGGAGGTTGAGAGTTTTTCATTCATGCAAGCGTCGGGTGTTTAGTCATGTGGGTGTTAGCTTGAAATTTGTCTATTTTCTATATTATTTACTTTCTTCTTTCCCTTCATTTTGTAATTATTTGTGTTCGCAGGGTCTTAATATTGTCTGCTGTTTGTAATCAACAATGCTGATTATTAACACATTGACAATTGTGTTATTGGGCTGGGTTGGTCCTTCTATATATTTAGGTTAAAATTTAGATATTTTTACGCTAATTGACACATTAAACAGTGAAATTACAAAAAATACCGACATTATTAAGAAATTACACAACATAACGATATTTGTATGAATTTTACAAAACATACCATTTTATCATTTTCCTTTCTCTCTCTAATCCAAAGCCCTAACTTATCTCTCTCTCTTACTCTCCTCTCCTCCACCCACCCTCCCTCCCACCCACCCACCTCCCGTCGTTCCCCACCCTCCGTTGCCCGCCGCCGCTGCTTTCCCCACCCTCCGTTGCCCGCCGCTGCTGCTACTATACCTCCGGCGAGACTAGAGCCTGATGTTTCTCGATCTTCTCTTCTTTTTCCTTTTTTTTGTTTCATTTTGTATGTGTATATGTGTGTATTTTATGTATATATGTATTTTTTATATATTCTTCAGATCTGCTTCTCCTCCTTCTTTTTTTTTTTGATTTTTAATATACATATTCAGATGCAGATGTATGTATCTGTATGTTCGTGTATATACATGTAATGTTTTTCAGCACACAAGTGTATAAACGTGTATGTTACTGTATGAACATGTATATATGAGCATCTATTGTATGTTTTGTGTTTGTTTTTGTGTGTATATCTAGTGTATGTGTGACATACATAAATTTGTATGTTTAATTTGTAGATCCGTAGATCCTTGTATGTATGTGTGCGTCTAGTGTATGTAAAATATTTTTTTTGTGTATTTACATGTATTTTTTGTTTATATGTATGTTGCAAGTGTATTTTCAAAGAGAAATCAATGTTTATATGTGTATTTCATATTTTAGATACAAAAAAACTAAAAAAAATCCGGTGGGTGGCCTGCGGCCGGCGGTGACTAGGTGGCGCCGCCGCCTGGGGTGGTGGCAGTTGGGGGGGGGGGGGCCAGTAGGAAGAAGGAGGAACCCTAATTTGTTAAGTTTGTTGGTTTTGTATATAATGTGTAAAGAAATATTGGTATTTTATGTAAATTGGAATAATGTTGTTATTTTTTGTAATTTTGGTGTTAGGGTTGTACATATTTGTGATTATCCATAAAATTTATTGATTTTAGTACAATATTGCCTTCTAATTTTGATAGCCACGTCATTAAAAAGTGGCTGATATATCACCTTTTCTCTTGAGACGCTTGCAAAGAGAAATAGGAAAAGACAAATGATTTTCCCGATTAAAAAAAAAAAAGAACTCTAACTTTATTCATATATTTTTAATAGTATAATGACCATTTAGGCAATAAACTCTTTATGATAACTTCAAATGAGTATTTTATTGGTTAAGTGATAACATAAGAATAGCTTTTGTTTCTCAGAAGAAAAAAAATTACTACCTTAAATTACATTAAAAATAGACGTAATAGGGCAAAACCATTTACGTGACCGATATATAAGTCTAATTCTTCTGTGCAATAACTACATTACAATCATAATATTTTATCACAATTACACTTACGCGATACTAAGTATCTTTTCTGACTTTACTTGGCTTTTTTCATCTGCAGTTTTGCAACCTGAACACCACAACACACGCCAATCACAGACACAAGGAACACAAGGATTTTACGTGGAAAACTCCTTTCTTAAGGGAGAAAAACCACGACCTATACTCTGGCATTTTAGAACACAATCCACTAGCAATACGAGCAAGTTTCTAATTACAAGACTTTGTAACCAAGGGGCTACACTCTAGACACTAATCACTAAACAAAGCTAAACTCTAACTTTACAAAGTAATCTCTCAAAAGTTCACCTACTACATATGCTTCTACGATAAGCTAATAGGTAAAAACAATGATCGCACAAAGCAAGACAACTTACAATTCAAGAACCTAGACAGAATATCTAGACTCAATCTATTTAGCTTCACCAGTTGTCTTCTTCAGTTATCTCACGTAGAAAACTGGTCGATCGCCTTTGTGTGCTCTCAACTCTCTGTTTGTGAATAATTGATTTCGGCTGTATCAACAACTTGTATTTATATGTAACTATTCTGTTGAACTGTCGTTGGTACTGAAATCAAGTACTGATATGGATGACATTTTATGTATTACTGCCCATTAAAATAAACTTAGGTGAATAAAATGGTTAGTTTAAGCTGACTTTTGGAGAGATATCACTGGACGGAAATGAGTTTAACTAGAAGAGAGATGTGTGATAATAAAGGCATTATGGTTTTTTATGACAAGGGAACCTATAACTCTTACTTTTCGAGTGTGCTCTAAAAAAACTCAGATTCTGATGCAATAGCCTAAAAATCTGAAACCACCTTAGGTAGTCGTTTCGTGAATTAGGGTCCCGATTTACGTGCCGATAATTTTAAAATCTTCGTAAGGTCCATTAGGACCTGTCAGTAAAATTTGAGCTAAATCAGACTTCGTTTGGTAGGTATCGGAAGAAGGTTTCAGTTTCCGTTGTCGGTAAATATTAAAAAAAGAGTTTTGAGCTTGATTTTGGTGAATGAACTCCGATTTGAAATCCGAAAGTTCCATTAGGTTCGTATGATTATTTGTGACTTTTGTAAATTTTCGGAAGTGAATTTCGAGATCGTTCGGATAGTTTCCGCTAAAATGCCTAAAGTTAAAGAATTTGATCTTTTCCGTTTTAATTCGCATCTTGAGTTTCAGGAGTCTGATTTGAGATCCTCCTTAGCGAGTATGTTACATTATTTTGTATAACTTGCTTGAGAAATTTAGAATTATTTCGAGTATCGTAGAGTACCATTTTAATTTTCGTTAAGAAAAGAAAAAAAAAAAGAGAGGAAAGTTAAATTGTGAAGGCGGTGGGCTAATTGCTAAGGATTAAAATCCCTTAGCCCACAGTTCGTACAAGTAAGAAACCATAAGCAAGAAAAAGAAGCGAACAACGGGAACACATAGGAAAAATATCAAAAAATAAGAAAAGAAAGGAATGGAGCAAGAAAAAAGTATAACTTTTACCCTCGAAACATTCAGGTAATGGTGCTAATCTATTATATCAATTTATTACATGTGTTTGAATATATTTTAAGGGTAAGAATTGGGATATTAGACATCGTTTTAATAAGTTCAATTGATAATTGGACCCCGATAATAGAATTGATTATATATCTATACTTAGGGAATTATGGGCAACCCATAAATGTAATTTATTTAGGGTTTGGTTATGTGACTTTTAACCCTGTACATAGGCCTGACCTGCGTATTGCATATGCGAATAGGGTATCATGTTCCTAACCAGATTTCCCTAAGATGTAGGGAATGAAGCCTTTAGCCTAATTTGATATATTTTTTGCTTTTTGAATAAGCAGGATCGTTTGGTAGTAAATCCAAAGGATAAAGCGGTTGTTGAGTAGCAATTCGAAATAAGATAAGTGTTTGTATCCATTTCTTTGGAGGCCCTTGGCCTTGTGGATAATCTACCATGTGTTCCTTACGTGTGTAGCTGCCGATCATAGGCGTACTCATTACGCCTTAGCTTTGGATTTACATTGTATAGTATATGTTATGTCTTGTTGTTGGTATTTCATTGAGGATCTGAGCATTGTACTCTGGCTGTGAGTTGGCGTATACTTCCCGGCTGTCGATGAGAGTTCCGCGCCGGTGAAGGGTTATTATTGCATCATATTGCATTTATATGCATTATATTTTCTGATTATGGGCTGCCATATCATATTGGGTGCATGAGTATTTCGCCCCAGGAGAGTGCAGGAGTATTCCTCCAATGGTTTATATTATATCGGGTGCAGGAATATTCGGTCCTAGGAGCTGGAGGATTCTGCTCCATTGCATCATACTGAGGGCGGAGGGCAGGAGGATTCCGCCCTAGGAGCAAGAGTATTCCACTCCATTGCATTATATTGACGGTTTGAATGCTAGCTCAAACACATATCATGCAAGAGAGGTGTTGCGAAGCTTTGAAGATAGATGCCAAGGATTGTTTTGGAAAATACCCAATGTCTTGACTGGAAAAAAGCTACTTTTGGAGCATGAATCTGGCAGTGATGTGCACCCTTTTGAGAATAAGAACACTGATGTTGTGCCTCCACAGACGCTGGACATTGCCGATGATCAAGAGGATGATTCTGATTATTTGCCGGAGGAGCAGCCCGATCTCTCTGATTTCAGTGAGGACGATCTATCCGACTTTATTGTAGATGATGATGATGATGATGATGATGATGATGATGATGATGATGATGATGATGATGATGATGATGATGATGATGCGGATGATGAGTCGGCGAAGGTGCTAATGTGGATGAGACCGGCAATACTGATGGTTTCGAGGATGAGCTTGAGGCTTGACAGGGAGTTCTTCTCACCCCCTTATTTTTTTTTGTGCATTAGGGATAATGCACAGTCTTAAGTGTGGGGTGTGTGTATATTTTTGGATGATTGTATATATATGCTACTGCTTTAGTTTGTTTGTTTGCATTTAGTCACTTGACTACTTTTTATTTGTTTCTTTCTTTCTATTTTTGAGGTCTATAATATCCTGAATATTAATGGCATGTAATAGATTAGTATTTTTAATATTCAGTAATTCATTAGTCTTAAATAAATTCTTAGATTAGTAATTCGTAGCATATTAATAATCTCCTTGGGTTTTCTTAGCATTGTGAAACGACCTCGGTTAGTCGTTTCGGAAGATAGGACTCCGATTGATGTGCCGATAATTTTAAAATATTCATAATATCTACTAGGACCTATCTGTAAAATTTGAGCTAAATCAGACCTCGTTTGGTAGGCATCGGAAGAAGGTTTCAGTTTTTATTGTCGATAAATATTAAAAAGAGATTTTTGAGCTCGATTTTGGCGAATGAGCTCCGATTCGAAATCGCAAATCGCCGTTAGGTGTGTATGATTATTTGTGACTTTTATGAACTTTCGAAAGTGAATTTCGATTTTGTTCGGCTAGTTTCCGCTAAAATGTCGAAAGTTAAATAATTTGACTTTTTCTATTTAAATTCGCATCTTGGGTTTCGAGAGTTCAATTTGAGATCCGCCTTCGCGAGTATGTTACATATATTTTGTATAACTGGTATGCAAAAGTTGGAATTATTTCGAATATCGTAGGGTTCCGTTTTAATTTTCGTCGCGAAAAGAAAATAAAATAAAAAAAAAGGAAGAAAGGACAAAAGTTAGGCGGTGGACTTAATTAACCTTTCAAAAGCTTAGTTGATACATACAGTAATGAGAAAGCAAACAGAAACATTACAAACGAAACAGAGGAACAAAATAGAAAACACGCAGAAGAGAAAAATGCCAGAAAAGAGCCGGGAAAATAGTAGAATTTTTACCCCAAAATATTTAGATAATGATCTTATTGCATTATTTGATTTTATTACGTGTGTTTGAATATATTTTAACGGTAAAACTTCCCAATGATGGAATTGATCAGAAGCAATAAAATAGGCAACTTTAAGAATGAGTTATGAATTGGCTCAAGATTCGTGGGTTGAAGAAGAAAAGGGTAAATAGATTTTTTTGTGTAGAACGAAAGGAGGACTTTTAGAATTGGAATAAATTGAATTCGTCTTAGTGTTTATTCTAAATTAATTGACTTTTGAAATTTTAAAATTGAATAATGAGCTTTTGATAATTAAGTTATAAGGAATACCATTAAATTTTTCAACTTCCTTCCATAATTGAAAACTAAAGAATATAAGAATTTACATACGTTTTCCTCAAATCGTTTTTTTTTCTTTCACCTAATAATTAACATCTGAGCAAAAAATATATATGTCGTTAGGGTTGAAATTTCGACAAATTTAACGATTAACACTCAAAAGCAAATTACGTACTATGTGAGCAAAAGTGTGAAAGCACAACTTTGAGCAAAATCTATTTTCCTTAACGTTAGTATAAGCAGTAGTTGATTGAAAGGACAAAATAAAGCTCAATTAAACTTTTTCCACCAAAATTAGAAAATTAAAATTACGTAAACTTACCAAATAGAAATTGCACCAAAAAGAACTCTCTCCATGTTCTTGGGACGATAATACATTATAACAAATGGTTATTTTATGTTAGAAATAGGAGAAAAAAGTTTGTAAAGCAGAACTGAAAAGCAATTTTTTTAAGTTGAAGTTGTGTTTGTCATGTACTCCCTCCGTTCCAAAATGATTGTCACAGTTCGGATTTCGAGAGTCAAACGAGTTTAGCTTTGACCGTAATATTTTTATATGTCTTTTAAATATTTTGAATTATTAATTATTGTGACTTATAGTACTTTTTATGTAGTTTCTAAATATATAAACATCGTTACAAAAAAACTTAAAGATTATATGTTTAAATTCACGGTCAAAATGAACTCGTTTGACTCTCGAAATCCGAACTGTGACAATCATTTTGGAACAGAGGGAGTATTTTATTTGAAAAAGAAAAAAGAACAGATAAAGTTAGCATTAAAAAGAAGTCTCCATGAGAATGATAAAACATAAATTTAAAATAAAATTTAGAGCATTATACCGATTAAGATCCCTGAATAGAGTGTTTCTTTAACTTCTTTTTATAGTGCACGCCGTTTTTTTATCGTAAGGGAGTTCCTCTACTTTTTATTTGGAGCTAACTAGACATGAACCTTTGCCTTGTAAATTACTATTTCCAAGTCATACATGCACGGTGCAACATAAAAATAAAAAGGTAAAGGAGAAACAACATATTGAGCATCAGCAAAGAGAAAGGACGTCAAAAATTAACACAATGTGTCATATAATTAGTCTTATATTGAAGACAAAGAAGTGTTACTACAAAATAAAGAAAAATTTAAGAAAATAGGGACTCTGTTGATTTAAAATTATTTGAGTTGTAGCTGTCATATTTGATAGCTCCGTTCTCATATAATCAATGACAAACATAAAAAGATTTGGTACAGGAAAATCATATTTTTTATGAGGAAAATCGTATCAAGGAAAAAGTACCCTTTACCGTGACAGAAGACGCAGATAGAAAATCTGTCGAAAAATAAATTTACTAGAAATCTCGCTCAATATTATTAAACTTTTAGAACTTATGCGATCCCAATAGTCCGTCGTGAGTTGTCCATGTTCTGACAATAAAGACTAAAACTTAAACGATTTTTTAAAAAAGTGGTCAAAGTTAAACATTGACACTGAAGTATCTATTTTCGTAACTTCCCTAAATTACACAAATGTTGGGCCCATGATGGCACGTGCTTTACTTCAACTAGTATCACTATACATGACCAATTATACTTGTTAGAGTGACAAATGATGATCATTATCACTACAAAAGACCAATTATACTATTTATAGTGACAAATGATGATCATTATCATTATAAATGACCAATTATATTTGTTAGAGTGACAAATAATGATCCATCTATTATAGAGTTGTTTCGAACATTTTATAGATGTTTGTCACATTTATTCTGTCGTTCGGAGCGCGATCATCATATAGTTTTCCAATTATACTTGTTAGAGTGACAAATAATGATGATTATCATTATAATAAATGACCCATTATACTTGTTAGAGTGAGAAATGATGATCATCATCACTATAAATGACCCATTATACTTGTTAGAGTGAGAAATGATGATGATTATTACTATACATGACCAATTATAATTGTTAGAGTAACAAATAATGATCATCATCACTATAAATGACCCATTATATTTGTTAGAGTGAAAAATGATGATGATGATGATGATGATGATGATGATGATGATGATGATGATGATGATATTAGAGTGAGAAATGATGATGATTATCTCTATAAATGACCAATTATACTTGTTAGAGTGAGTAATGATGATGATTATCACTATACATAACCAATTATACTTGTTAGAGTGTCAAATGATGATGATCATGATGCAATGGAAAATACGGAAGCAATAAAGTAAGATAAAAACGAGACGAGACTCGAACGATTACCTAAATAGCAACGAGAAACTTGTCTCGCAACACCGCAAGTGAATGTCAAGAAATCACCTACGCTATGCAACTATCCTCAAGAGATACTCGGCTCTTGCAAATAGAATGATCAAAGACGGGTGAATTTCAAATTGGAATCTACCAATTGAATTCAAGCCCCAAACAAGGGTTGAAAGAGAGCATAGCTCATGTTTCTACAATATTGAAGGTGATCTAAATGATGAAAATGGCTAAGGGGAGTTTATATAGTGCTCCCTTACATAAATGTGAAATGACTAAAACTCCCTAGGTCTAGTTAATACATTAGAATCACTTAGGGCTAAAATAGGAATTACACCTCAAAAGCTAGTCTTGAATTCACCCGAAAATAGGCGCCCCGCCTAGCCAAAACAGGTGCTCCGCCTGGATACAGTGTAGGGAAGTAGGCGCCTCACCTACTGGGATTAGGCGGTCCGCCCAAATAAAGAAGCGGTCCGCCCCTTGGTAACTACAGAGAGGGTGATAAAATACAGGTGGTCCGCCCTCAAAAAGAGGCGCTCCGCCTCTTGCTGAAACTTATTGAAACGACTCAAAATGTGTCTCTCGAGCCTCTCCTTTGTCTCCTAAGTGGTCCTCCTTCCATGGTGCTCCAATACATGATCTTCAAGTCGCTTCCGGAGCCCTTCACTATACATGACCAATTATACTTGTTAGTGTGACAAATGATGATCATTATCACTATAAATGACCCATTATACTAGTTAGAGTGAGAAATAATAATCATTATCACTATACATGACTAATTACACTTGTTAGAGTGACAAATAATGATCCATCTATCATAGTTGTTTCAAACATCATATGGATGTTTTTCACATTTAACAATGCTCAACAGACACCTTGAATTGAGGAATGAACGGTCATCGCAATACAATTTACCCAAGTAAGAGTCGGGGTTGAATCCACAAGGAACAAAGTGACGCGATCAAAGTAGTCGAGGAACTAAACCTATTTGACTAAGCCAATCTAGGATAATAAGGTGATGGAATGATATTAACAACTACAAACTACACTAGGAAAGCAAGTAAAGGTGATCAATGGCCTTTTCACAACCAAGGAAGACAAGTTTTGAGCCTAGGCTGCAATTATAGCACGTGGTTTATATATTATGGCTGAGTCGTTCTAATGTAATCCCTAGAATCCTTCCGGGCTAGAAGGGATTTACCTCAACGGAGCTCGTTAAAGCCATGGTTGAGCTTATAAAGCACTACACATTACCCAAGGAAAGAAGACCTCTTCCGAGCGTAACTTCTTTTTGATGAGTTAGTCTATCAAATAGCCTATCAACCCAAATCCTCGCTAGCTTTACTATTCTACGTTAACTAATCTCTCCCGAGTCTTTAATTAGCAAAGTACACATGTAACTTAAGTGTCATGAGCACAAAAGTCAAGCAACCAAAACAATAAAAGCTAGATAATCAAAACCCACAAATATAAATTTCTAGTCATGATTCATTCATATATTCATGTCCAAAATCATACCAATTAACAATAAAAATAGTCATGAAATATATTCACAAAATCAAGTCTTCAACAACATCAACAACACCAAATATATTCAATACAAAACATGAAATTAAAGAAAGGAGTACTAAGGGTTGAGAATTTCTCAATGGGTTGCTCCAAATCTTCACCCTCCTTGTGTTCTTGTTGATGGATCCTTGCTCCAAGATTGGAAAAATGGCCAAAAGATATGGCCTAGGTCGTGCAAAGGGCTATTTATATCACTACAAAAAAAGGTCAATTTCCAGTGGTTTTTTAGCTGCAGTTGCAGCAACCAACCTTAAATTGAGCAACTTAGCGGCGGTTTGTCCACTGCCACTGATAACAGCAATTTCTCAGCGGTTTTTTGATGTTCCCAGCGGTTTCTAAAACTGTCACTAAGAAAGTTAATTTACCAGCAGTTTCTGTATATTTTGCAGCGGTTTTTGCAAGAGTCAAGTTTTTTGCAGCAGTTTTATGTCCAATTTGCGGCAGTTCTAGTCTCAAAATATTCTGATCTTTTTTTAAAAAAAAAAAACTTAAGAAATTGCAGAAATTTATAAAAAAAATTTAACGAGGTTAGTTAAATCTTTTAGCTAAAAGAACTTTTAGCCAACGAATATAATTTCTTGTCAGGTTAGAATGACTAGAGATTTTATGCTGATTAAAGAGTTTTATTAGCTCAAAAATAGGAAAGGACTCAACTTATTATAAGAAAATAGAAGTAAAAGTTTAGATAATTAATATATATTATATAACTTACAAATTAAACTGTTTGAAATTCTTAATACATTAGAAAGAATTTTATATTTTTGTACCAATTTCTAAATTAGTTTGAATTAGCTTTCATGTAAATAATAAAATTTACCAATTGCCTGCTAATTAAAGAATTTGTTAAGTTTCAAACAACAGAAATTAAATCCTCAATAAGTCGATTATAGACCTCCTGTGACCAAACTTTCAGTAGAGCAAAACATTAATTTAATATAGTACATATTATTTATGCATCTACAATTTATAAAAATAAGAAAGAGAAAAAGAAATGAGACTGTTAGGACGCAGTAGAATGGTCTGGCTATTATGTATAGGAACAATCTCCCATACCGACGATTAATAGGTAACTTTTACAGTTTATAAGCAAATTGGTGGTCCAAACGCACGTGTTCATCTCAGCTGATTACTAAAACCTATGTGGAACATTGCTTGTTTGTTGGGTGACCTTTGGCCCAGATGTCTTGCTGTTGGCCTAGTCTTAAAAGAGGGAGTGTGGGTTGACGCTGTGGTGGCTTTGCTTGGCTTTTGGGCCTGGTGTTTGGTGTTTGAGATGGTGGGGGGCTAAGTGCACGAAAGGCCACTTTTGCCACTGGTCTTGGGGCACAGGCCACTAATATCAAAACATTTAGTTTGTGGCCACTTTTGCTTAAAGAGATTGAACTTCAGTCCAGAGGCCGGATTGAAGTTCAGTCCTTAAAAATTGAACTTCAATCCACGGCCATATGGACGGAAGTTCAGTCCAGTCCTTAAGATGGAAGTTCAGTCCATGGCCATATTCAGTCCAGGGGCCGTATGGACTGAAGTTCAGTCAACTATCAGAACTTAAGTCAACATTTATTTAGTAAAGGCCCAAAAGTGGCCTCTAGTGTAAGACCAAAGAAAATAGTGGCCTCAAACTAAATACCAGTGTTAAAAGTGGCTGCTGGGCGAAATTTTTACATGGTGGGGTTGGCGTATCCTAGATAAAATCCTCTTTCTATATCAATTTCCGAAAATTTAAGTATCACCTTTTGCAGCTGTTAGATGTGTAGCTGCGGTTCTGCCAGCATTTTCAGAAAACTACCGCTAAAGTGTTTAAGGACACCCACTTAGGCGACAGTCTTTTAGCCGCTGGAATATTTTTTTGGCTGCGGCTGAAACTGCTGCTAAATGGTCAATAAAACCGCTGCTAACAGACAGGTTTTTTGTAGTGTATGTTCTCAATTCAGCTGATGAGAAATTCCAAAACTGTCCAGCACAGTCCAGACGCGCTCTTGTGCGATCGCGTGACAAATGGCGCTATCATGCTGAAGCTCTTTTCTTTTATACGCGATCGCGTTATCTTGGGCGCTTTCACACTAGCTTCTTAAATCTCCTTGTACGAATGCGTGTAGTCCTGCGCGATCGCGATGAACAGTTTTCCAGTCCAGAAACAGAAACTTTGCAATTCAGCTTGTTTTGACTTATTTTCCATCTACTCATCACCACAGCGTCAACATCCTGTAATATGCAACTAAAACATGATAAGTGCACGTATATAATCCATAATACAGAACAAAAGCTCAAGTAAATAAAAGGTAATGTGTGGCATTTTGCCCACACATCATACCCCCAAACTTAAACTATTGCTTGTCCTCAAGCAAAGCACACTTCAATAGAAACCAAGTTACAATTCATCTATTCATGCATTTTTCATTAAGGCCACAACAAGCCAAAACTCATTTAAAGTTCAACAACTAATGACATTGGTTGGTGACAACAATTAAGCCAAGTCATGTGAACACTAAGATCAACAACAAAAGAAGGCAAATATGCCATGACACAAGACTTTCAAAGTTTGCCTCTTCGTCACAACAGTTCACCTCTTTGCTTGCTCACCTCATTGGAAAGTGAAACACAAATCTTCAACTCAACTTCATAAGTGCCCTCACCACTTAAGAGAATATCCCAACCACAAAAATACAATGACAACACAAATGGGATTAATGATAGGGAGAATTCGCTCACTCTCTCAAAAGAAGTTCATCATGCATACTAAAGACTCAGAAGCTTCCCCTTCGTGTACCTCTCCACTAATGTAGAAATGTTTGACCCGAAATCAATTAGGACTTTGTTAGGGTTGTAATGTAGGCTTTTAGTCAAAGGTGGGGTAAATTTGTAATTTAGGATTTTAGTAAAAGGTGGGGTAAAATTTTGGCAAATAGTGACTACACACCTCCTTGAACACTATACCATACAAAAATTGAAATCACGCTTCATTTTTCTGGCACTTACACCTTGCTAAATTGAGGATTATACACTAGTCTTCCTCTCTTTATTCATCAACTATTTTTTCTTCTTTTTCTTTCTTTTTCCACTTGCTTATTTTGTTTATTTTCTTTCTTTTCCTTTTTTTTTTTTTTTAGAGATTTTCCTTTCAACTTACTTTTGTTGCTCTTTTCTTTCTTTTAATTTTCATTAACTGCCACACTTTCACCATAACTCGTGCCACCCCCAAACTTAGGTTTTTGCCTAAGTTGCACGTCCTTCAATGCACTCAAAGAGGTAGGGCCAAAAAGAGGGTTAATGCTTTAAGCGCTTAGAATTGGTCCGGGTTAGTCATGTGGTTGCCAAAAGAAAGGATATTTAGCTCAAAGGGGTTGACTAAGGTAGGCTTTTTAGGTTACTAGCGGGCCAAATAAAGCCTAAAATCATTTTTCAAGTCAAGCTTCACCTAGGATTTTGCCTCGAAGAACACTTAGGGCAAGTTCTAGATCAAGAAGCACACACATGAACACACCAAAACCTCACCAAATCTAGCACAAGTAAAGCAAGGAAGACGAGTATATTCAAGTCCCTATCAAACACAATTAAGCATCCAAAGTTTACTCATAGCCTAATGAGAGCTAATTAGTGACATAAGAGTCAAAAGTTGAACTTAAAGATCATAGCACAATTCACCAACTAAATTTTTCTATCCATTTTTCAAAACAAGCTCACTTGACAAGGATTAAATAATGGTGGAACCAAACATGCCAAAAATTGACCAAGGAGCAAAAACCCACAACTACTACTATACTACTATTACTACTAATTAAATCCTAAGGATGTCCGGTTCACAGGAATTGCTTCCTTGGAAAAGAACCACGGCAAATAAAAACCAAGGAAGTTATGTCAAAAAATTTATACAACATGGTATTTACAATGAAAATTGTTGTTCAGGCCCAAATGAGGCTTTCGCACCCAAGTGGGATGTCTACGTATCACACAAATGTGAATCGATAAAAAGAAGCAACATCCCATGCGTAGTTCGTGGGAGTACTTTTTTTTTTTTTTTTTTTTTTTGTATATATAGTTCTAACTACTACTAAATATGAACAAACTATTAACACAATATTATAATAACTACCTATACTACTATCAAAGAAAATGATCATCTACAAAGTTTCAACAATTTGCTCAAAAACAAGGACAAGATAAGGTAGACATGTCATAAACATCAAGTACACGAGCAACATCAATCCCACACCCAAAACACAAATACACCCCTAAACTTAAACTATGCACTGTCCTCAGTGCAACTAACAATGTAATACAAAGGGTGGAAGGAACTCCCTGACTAGAAGATCAATCCTCACTCTCAGTGTTGGGGTAGCGAAGCTCATCACCGGACTCCTCATCTGAGCTAGCAGAGCGACAAAGCGAGTTCAGCTTACTCATCATCTTGTTCAGGAAGTTGCTTATTCTCTTGCCAAACTTTTTCTGCTTCCTCTCTATTTTTCCAGCCTGATCTTAATCTGCTCCTGCTCAGCTGCTACTGCCTCCAATGATAAAGTGCTCGAAGGCCATGAGGAAGAACTCTCTCCATGTGGGCCTAAAGGGAGGCCTGCTACCAGCTGTCTAATGTGAGCGTCCACCGAAAATATCTGAGATGAAATGTACCTCATGTTGGACGCTCCTGATAAAAGTGGTGGAACTGGAGTGTATGAACTCCCTGGTGCAGTAGTAGTAGCGGGGGCTGAGAAATCTCCAAACGCTGGGTCATCAACATCAATCTGGGAGGTCGCCTCGACTCTTCTTTTCTTTCTTTGCGTTACCCCTCCTGGTCTTTTTTTCAATAGTGGATAGATAGGCTTTGCGATACTCACAACATGATCACCTGGACGCTCCTCTACTCCGACATTCTTGCATAGCCTTCAATTCAAGCATGGGAAATACAGACTCCTTGTTCTCTCTCTCTCACGGCCTCCTCGATCTCATTCACAATTATTTCCCCAACATTGTCTCTAAAACCGTCAATCAGTGCTAGAATCAGTAGCGCTTTTTCTAGGGTGAGATCAGTCTCATTATCCGAAAGCATTACCCTAGCACAGATAATGGACAACCAAATGCGAGCCTCAGCTGTGAAGTCAGTAGACACAATCTTTACTCTGTATGTTGACCAATCTGAGGGAGTACCCCCTTGAAGCTTATCAACCAACCACTACACACCCCCTTCATTGGCACGGGTTCTATACACAGCATTGTCAATATCTTCTAGCTCGTACACTTTATTGATTGTGGTTGCATCAAACCGCACTTGTTTACCTCTGACGGTGGTCACCAACTCACCTTTAAAGTCAGTTTGAGATGAGTTGGCACAAAATTCCCTTGCCATGGTGGCGTTTGCTCTTTCAGGTTCTTAAGCAAAACACATCCAATCACTGGTTTCAAGTCTTTGGAAGAAGTTGAGGAGCTTTTCTTCCACTTTGGCCATATGGATCCCTCTTTCCTTAATGAAGCTCTTTTCATGATCCCTTTGGAAATTTTCATGGTATGATGCAGATAAGAACCTTGTTGTGTCATATTCTTCCTCTTCTCCTTCTGTTAAGTGGGGTTGGTTGTTCGTTATGTTGTTTTGGTTGTCTTTCTCGGCCATTGTATGAGAGAAAGTATCTACAAAGATCACCATTCTCAAAACACGATTTGGGTACTTAATACATGCATTAATAAAGCTCATAGGCCAAAGAGTAAAGTCAAAACTTTTCAGTTGTGGGTTGTGCAAGCTTACTATTTCTGCCAGAAATTGGATCTCTGCGCAATCACGCAGTGACAGGCACGATCGCGCTGAGTTGTCTAGGACCTCCTGCGCGATCGCGACACGTATGATGCGATCACAAAGGGCAGAGTTTGACAAAGCAGCGCGTTCGCGCAGGTCATCACACGATCACGAGGTTGTCTTCTCCAACAAGATGAGGCAGACCTCGGCTACAACACCCAAAATTTCACATATTCTAAACATCAATCACAATGTACACCCACCATTAAACAAGAAAAACATGAGTTTTTGCTTCAATTTTTCACAATCAATGCTAGGGTTTAGTTCAATTGGGCATAAACAAGTTTGTAACCTAACCCATTTTCTTCATGGACAAATTAACAATAAGGGTACATCAGCCTTCCCCCTATATTCTATTGAAAACGTTTTTTTTTTCCATTCATACAACCACAAATCGAATCATGAGAGAAAGAGTACTTACACATGCTTTTACCAAACAAAATTGAAATGGAAATTGAGAAACATACCTTGATGATGGAGATAGAATGCTTGAGACTGGAATTGGGCATGTAATGGTGCAGTTGGGATGCAAAAATGGGGGAGGGAATTTAAGAGAATGAGTGTTTTTGAAGAAGTGGGTCGTTTGGCTTCTAAAACTGCCCATTTAATGTCTAAACCGTTACTCAGCGCGATCGCGCGTTGCTGCTGAGTAGACTTACGCGATCACGCAGGTTTATCTCGCAGCAAAGCGCGATCGCGAAGAATGTGATGCGATAGCACTGAATGTTTTTTAGACCAACTTTCAGTGAGCAGAATTTCAGTGAGGCGGTCCGCCCCAAACATTAGGCGCTCCGCCTACTGGGATGCAGATGGTAAAATTTTAGTGGGCGGTCCGCCCTACACCTCTGTGCAATCAATTTTATTCCATGTTTATTCCTTAGACCATGCATCCTAACAACTAACAAATGTGGGATTCATGTGAGATGATCAAAAACAACAAAAAAAACTAATCTAACCTAATATAAAAACAAAAACACCGAAATTATAAAGAGATTCGGGTTTCCTCCCGATAAGCGCTTTATTTAACGTCTTGGCTACACGGTATCCATGATATTTTTCTCTCCCCTTGGTGAAGGTGAATTTTCTCCCCAACATGGCTTCATGTTCTTTCTTGTGCTCTTTAGGCGGGGGTACACATTTCTGAGCTTGTAAAGCCAGATTCTTCATCTTGCACTTTTTCGCTTTCAAGTGAGGGATGTCGTTTTGTCTCCTTGATGTGGCAAATTCAACAATGTACCCATTTTGCTCATCAATACCAAAATCATCCAAAGGTGCTTGTTCTTCCACTTCCATTGCATCATCAACACAAAGATTTGAAAAGTGGAATGAATGAGGTCTAATCCTTTTCAATATCGATTAGGCACCAAGCTTGACATTCTCCTCTTTGATGGTATTCTCTTCATAACAAGAGTTCTTCATTTCCGCTCTAGACTCCCACACAAATTTCTTGCTCACGGCATCATTACCAAATATCTTTAAAATGTGATCACTTTTATGAGTTTCCATGATTTGACTTGTGCTTTCTTCCACAAATTCGCTCATTTCTAGCATATCATTCACAATTTCTTCATGTTGAGCCTTGGAAGCTTTAACCATTTCATGAACTAGAATTTTCAAGACACGAGCTTCAAGATCAAATTGGTTCACTCTTTTTCCTAGTTCTTCTCTTTCTTGTTTGAGATCCCAACCATCAATATTTAAGTCTTGAAGGCATGCTTCATGGACTTTCATTTTTCGAGCTTGATCTCGGAGCCAAGATCGGCTCACAATGTCTTCTTCGTCCTGATTGTGCTTTTCTTTAACAATTCTTTCTTGACATTCAAACACATCTTCTATGGAGGTTTCTTCTTGGAACTCAAGCTCATCTTCTATATAAAGTCTTTGTAGGCATTTGGCAACATCCTTAGCTTGTTGATCATTGAAAGTGTCGACAATTGGCTCAATTGAGCCTCCAAGTTGTGAATTGCTAAGCCATTTTGATGGATTGTCTCTTTTAGCTCATTGAAGGCTTCGGCATTCTCACAATGGTGTTCAAGTATCCGCTCCATCAAATATTCCAATCTTCCATTTTAATTGCATTCATCTTGTGAAATGGATAGGTCCATCTCTTCTTGAAACTTCTCTTAAATGCCTTGCCATTCAGGTTCAAGTTCCATATTCATGTTTGCCTTAGACCTATCAAACTCATAAGAATCATTATAAAAATCATTAGGAGAAGAATAAAGAATATTAGAACAACTGTCCCAATGGCCATTTTGACCCCCACACTCACGACATATGTTCCACTCAAAGGGTTGAGAAGGTGCACACAACTCGCCCTCGAAAATAATTTGACAATCTTGCCAATATTGAGGTCCACAACAATAGGGACAAGGATCACTCATGTATGGATTTTCAACATTTGACCAATTTTGGTTCCATGATGCCATATCAAGATAATTACCACTAAACTAAACTAATTAACTAATGAAAGTAAACACTACACACAAACAAATATTTACAATTTACAAGAACATTACTATTATTCACAATTTACACGACATCAATTCACAAAGTTTGGAACTAAGCCAACTAGCTCAATGACACGACCCAAAATTCGGTTAGGCCGTGCGGGCACCCGACATCCTCCCCTAGACCCGTCGGGCGAACCCTTACCAATTAAATTAGGAAAATAAATATAAATCCAACTAATAAATAAGAACAAGACTTAAAAAAACACAGACATACTGATACCTCTAAGCTGTACAAAAGAAATTACAGCTGACTACCCAACATACTAGGTTTAGAGCTATCCAGACTAGACATCTAAGAGTACAAAAGAAGACAAATACCTCCTGAAGGGAGCAAAATGCAACTGAAATAATAACCAATAAACTGGTGGCCATCCGAAATAAAAGCTGGCTCACCCTGACAGCTGAAGTCGTCTTCGCTCCTTCGCAACGTGGCAAACTCAATCCTGGAGCGAACCTGCCGAAACGAAATAGATAAACAAGAAACAAACAACAAACGAGGGTGAGTCAAAAGGACTCAATAAGTGGGGCAGACTAGCCACCTCAAAGAATAGGATAGCTAGTCAGGGAGAAGAAAAACAGATAAACTAAATCCATCTTATTTGAACTATAAACAGGCGAAGCCAAATAATAACTGAAAACACGTATGGAATCATAAACAGCCAGGGACATAAGGTAGACAGAACATATAGATATCCTGAACATGTCGACAATCAGAAATACATCCTGTTGCGGCGTGCAACCCGATCCATATATTTATACTGTTGCGGCTTGCAACCCAATCCGTATATTTATACTGTTGCGGCGTGCAACCCGGGATACGAGCCAGAGATATATAGGTAAACTGAGATACGTTCACAACATGGTATACCTACCGCATATATAAAACACAGCACAATACACACAATAGTCAGTATGCCGTGCAATGAGATGGGATGAGTGCGGTATGATGCAATGCAGTCACATATGTCTGATACCTATCTCCGGCGCGGGACTCTCATCGTCTACCAGGAGATACGAGCCAAAAACATATCAACAAATAAGCAATGCACTATGAGCAGAACAGTTGTTATGTACCACCAGTCTACGCAATGGTATGAAAATGAAATGAAATGAGATGAGATGAAATGAAATGAAATCTGATGCAAAGGGTCACATGTGCCCATCCTCCCATCTCGAAGCGGAATACTCCTGCATTCGAGGGGAATCCAATCTGATAACCAACTGGAGCGGAATACTCCTGCTCCTGGGGCGGAATACTCCTGCACCCGATATAATATAAACCAGAGGCGGAATACTCCTGCACTCTCCTGGGGCGGAATACTCCTGCACCCGATATAATGTAAAGCTGAGGCGGAATACTCCTGCACTCAATATCTGACATAAGAGCGGAATACTCCTGCTCTTGGGGCGGAATCCTCCTGCCCTCAATGTGATACAATGGAGCGGAATACTCCTGCTCCTGGGGCGGAATACTCCTGCCCTCAATATGATACAATGGAGCGGAATCCTCCTGCTCCTGGGGCGGAATACTCCTGCCCTCAATATGATATGCAATGTAATGCATATGAATGCAATGTGATGCAATAACCCTTCACCGGCGCGGGACTCTCATCGACAACCGGGAAGTAGATGCCAACTCGCAGCCAGGGTACAATGCTCAAATCCTCAATACAATACCAACAATAGGACATAACATATAATATATAATATAAATCCAAAGCTAAGGCGTAATGAGTACGCCTATCGGCAGCTACACACGTAAGGAATACGTGGTAGAAAATCCACGAGGCCAGGTGCCTCCAAAGAAATGGATATAAACACTTACCTCTTCCAAAGTTAACACTGCTGCCCAACAACCGCTTTATTCTTTTGGATTCATTGCCAAACGATCTCACTGTGTTCAATGAGCAGAAAAATATATCAAATAGGGATAAAGGCTTCATTCCTCACATCTTAGGGCAATCCGGGTAGGAACCTGACACCCTATTCACATACGCAATACGCAGGCCAGGCCTATATACAGGGTTTAAGGCCACATAACCAAATCCCAAATAAATTACATTTATAAGTTGCCCATAACTCACTGAGCACGAATACATAATCAATTCCATCATCGGGGTCCAATTGACCCGTTAAACTATCAATTTACGCCATTAGGGCGATGTCTAATATCCTTATTTTTACCATAAAAATATATTCAAACACACGTAATAAGCTAAGATAATGAGTTGACATCATTACCTGAAGATTTGGGATAGAAATTCCACTATTTTTCCACTCCTTTTTCCCTTTTTCCTTCTCTCTTTTCTAATTTTTTTCTTTCTGTGCGTTTTGTAATGTTTCTGATATGTACCATAGCTACTGCATATAAGGGAGTAATCCCTTAACCGACTTTTTCCATTTTGACTTTTTCTCTTTTTTTTTTTTATAAATTCGCTACGACGATTAAAATTAAAATGGAACCCTAGAGAAGTCGAAATGATCCCAAATTTTTCAAGTAAGTTATACAAAATATATGTAACATACTCGCGAAGACGGATCTCAAATCCGACTCCCGAAACTCAAGATGCGAATTTAAAGGAAAAGGTCAAATTATTTAACTTTCAGCATTTTTTTTGCGGAACTAGCCGAACAACATCGAAATTCACTTTTAAAAAATTATAAAAGTCACAAATAATCATACGAACCTAACGGCGCTTTCGGATTTTGAATCGGAGCTCATTCGGCAAAACCGAGCTCGAAAATCTCCTTTTAATATTAATTGCCAATAAAAACTGAAACCTTCTTCCGATGCCTACCAAACGAGGTCTGATTTTGCTCAAATTTTACAGACACGTTCTAATGGACATTATGAATATTTTAAAATTATCACACGCCAATCGGAGTCCTAACTTACGAAACGACTGACCGAGGTCGTTTCATTCTCCTCCACTTAAACTCTCGTTCGTCCTCGAACGAGCCTAAGTCTAAAGCAAGATTCACGCTGATAAGAAAAGAACTTGCACGACTTTCATAAACTATCCCACAGAATTTTTTTTCTCATGATTACAGAATCAAAATTATAACACGCATATCGAACACTTGGAATAAAATATATCTGGATAATATGATAATACCGTTGCCTGGATTATTCTGACTAAGATGATCATTCCTCGATCACGAGAGGAGAGTTTTATATTTTCGAAGCAAAGATACACGAAACTTTGAATGAGTTAACATGATTCAGCCGATAATTACCTCTTCGATATACCTTTCGATATAGAACAGGTCGATGGAACTAAGAATTAGCTTACGCTTCAGCAAAACGCCTTAGAGATTTAATATTATGATTCGGTATTAATTGGAGGAAGACTCCTCCACTTAAAGCATAAAATCATACAACTAATTTGAATAGAAATGGTTATCCTCGCACAACCTGCTGGATTAAAGAAGACCTAGTTAAAAGCTGAACATAGTTAGACCTAAACTACCAAACTACCCTTTCGAGTTGCCAAAGAGCTGCAACTCTCGAGTTCAAAACTCCATACCTTTGCCGTAAACACCACCGCTTGATGGATGGTACTTCTATATAGAAATTTCGGCAGAGTTTCCCCTGAAACTGGATGATCCGCAAAACAGAACCAGCACTACTATACATGGGAATAGATACCCGGATAAACTGATAACATAAACATGTTAAGCGGATAACAAGATGAGACAACTGGATGACATAGCAAATCCGCAGATAGAATGTCTGGACAGCACCACTGTCCTGATTTTCAACCTAAACAATAATATGCTTACCCAGTTACCTTGACATACACTCTGGCTCAACACAGGGAACATCATAAGCGGCTACCAACTGCCCAAGCTTACCGGTGCCGAACAAAGAAGAAATGGAAATGAATCGGTGATAGAAATAATTAGAGCTTCAGGAAGCTCATCTTTTTATTTGCTTGGCTACCAAAGCTAGACTACTTACGAGCCAAAGTGGCCCAAGAATCACAATTGAAGAAATAGATATTAAATAAGCTCTTATGGAACAACATCCATGCCAATTTAATCTCCCAATAAGAATAAAACTCTGACACTTTACCAGAAAACCCTTTTATAACCCAGATAAGCTCAAAGGATAACATACTTTACTAGCGTTTTGAACCAAGAGGATATACGTATATCGAATATTACTTACTAATCACTTTGCACAGGAAAAAACGACAACACTTTCTGACGGTGACGAATTAGGATCCCATTATCCTACCAACATTGAATTTCAAGGAGAGAGGTAAACTGAATTGACATAATAACAGAAGGTGGTGTAACAAGATGCCAAGCAGGCAATAGCAATACTCACCGTCAAATCTCTCTTATTTAGATCGGATAAACTAGTAGGGTCTCACAAATTCCAGGAATAAATCATACTAGAAGCTCACCCCTCTATCACAACAGATTGTTAATAGAAACGCCATCCCAGGAAACTATGGAAATATGATAAGACAATCATTTCCAAATCGATCGGAAGAATCAAAGCCTACACACATATAAGTAAGGAAGAAATACTTGGGTCTACTACATCAGATACCTCAACATCCTGCCAGACTGGTAATTATTAGAACTTTCTCTACAGCTGAGCCGAGCCGCTACCCTGATAAGTACTTCTAGAAGAACCACTGCCACCACACTCTTAACCTCTACTGGATGGTGGCATCTCGTTTGCTGATTGAGATCTATATGAAATTTCCTGCGACTATGCAGGTGCCTGATGACGAGAGAAAAGACGACTGCCTGCTTGCCGGAGTAAGGAAAAACTTCTCAAAGGATAACCAGACTCATGACAATGATAACAGGAAAACTCCTCAAAGGATGATCAGACTCGCGATAATGATAACACCTTTTTGCTAAAAATGGAAACTGGACAGATTATTGAAAGCCACAAAGAGAAAAACTGGGTCTGATATTGACGAACTACTGGCGTATTCTAAGAATCACGTGACACACGCTGAGATAACCTGGAAGGTGACCTCCCAAAATAATCAGAACTCTTACCTCCAAATGAGGTAACATGGTTGCCCACCAGGGCCGTGGGATCTCTTACTTTCCCACTCTAACTTATGGTATGCCTCGAACCTTCAGGCAATATTAACAACAACATCAAATAAAATCCAGATCTCAATTTCTCGAGCCATCTGGGATTTCAAGGAAAAATAAAGGTCATCAATAAATCTCTGAATCTCTCGAAAGGCTTATGAACTAGTTCTAATGCATATCCAGCCATTCTATAGAATTCCATTTCATATTTTGAAACACTAACAGGCTAACCGATAGGCTACTCTGTCTAATCCACTCAAACTGGCAACACTCTCCATTTCGCTCGCTACTCGAAAGGAATTTTTCCACGAACCTAGAAGATAAATCGAACCAAGTTAGTTAATAAGAGAGAGAGGCCCATCAATTCAAGGCTGGACCTTGAAACTGGAAAGCAGGATAATCAACACTATACCGTTCGATATAATCAAAAGCCTAAAGGATACAAATACCCTGACATTATTTTATTTTAAAAAATCACGAGGTTTATCTGATGCATGGCTTGAGAATATCGGAAGGTTCAACCACGTAAAATAATATACCCTCTTTGGGCACTCGAACCGAACTGTTACCTCGGCTAGCTAACCAGCCAGAACAAATAGTGGCACAACACATGCTGCATTTGGAACATATTTTACTGGGGCAATATTAATAATTGGAATAGGAGCTCCCTGAGACCGAACATATGCATCTGCGGCAACCTGATAAGCTGCCTGGCGAATAATAGGTTCTTGCGGTATCTGCGTCGTCAAGATTCTAATAAAAGCATCATAGAGAGCCAAGGGAACCACAAGGCCCTGCTCCCTTTCCAATCACGAGATCGTACGGCTAGGACCTCCGTAACTAGTTCGTCAGCACGATCAAAACTCTCGGAGCTTCGTCAGTGCTAGCCCAACGCTAGACTGCTTCGTCTTGAACTCATACCGTTTGTTAATTTGTCGCACGAGGGTTCATAATTACCACGAAGGAATTAACGAATTAACGAAAATACTTTTGAATCCTAGACCGACGCACGATCAGAAATGAAGGAAGTGAAACTTCCTAAATGCCATCATAGCCCCTCGTAGATAAGTACGGACGTCTACGTACCCATCAGCGAGACTCTACTAGACACTGTCTTAGTCTGGATAGACTCTAAACTGGGCTCTGATACCAACTGACACGACCCAAAATTCGGTTAGGCCGTGCGGGCACCCGACATCCTCCCCTAGACCCGTCGGGCGAACCCTTACCAATTAAATTAGGAAAATAAATATAAATCCAACTAATAAATAAGAACAAGACTTAAAAAAACACAGACATACTGATACCTCTAAGCTGTACAAAAGAAATTACAGCTGACTACCCAACATACTAGGTTTAGAGCTATCCAGACTAGACATCTAAGAGTACAAAAGAAGACAAATACCTCCTGAAGGGAGCAAAATGCAACTGAAATAATAACCAATAAACTGGTGGCCATCCGAAATAAAAGCTGGCTCACCCTGACAGCTGAAGTCGTCTTCGCTCCTTCGCAACGTGGCAAACTCAATCCTGGAGCGAACCTGCCGAAACGAAATAGATAAACAAGAAACAAACAACAAACGAGGGTGAGTCAAAAGGACTCAATAAGTGGGGCAGACTAGCCACCTCAAAGAATAGGATAGCTAGTCAGGGAGAAGAAAAACAGATAAACTAAATCCATCTTATTTGAACTATAAACAGGCGAAGCCAAATAATAACTGAAAACACGTATGGAATCATAAACAGCCAGGGACATAAGGTAGACAGAACATATAGATATCCTGAACATGTCGACAATCAGAAATACATCCTGTTGCGGCGTGCAACCCGATCCATATATTTATACTGTTGCGGCTTGCAACCCAATCCGTATATTTATACTGTTGCGGCGTGCAACCCGGGATACGAGCCAGAGATATATAGGTAAACTGAGATACGTTCACAACATGGTATACCTACCGCATATATAAAACACAGCACAATACACACAATAGTCAGTATGCCGTGCAATGAGATGGGATGAGTGCGGTATGATGCAATGCAGTCACATATGTCTGATACCTATCTCCGGCGCGGGACTCTCATCGTCTACCAGGAGATACGAGCCAAAAACATATCAACAAATAAGCAATGCACTATGAGCAGAACAGTTGTTATGTACCACCAGTCTACGCAATGGTATGAAAATGAAATGAAATGAGATGAGATGAAATGAAATGAAATCTGATGCAAAGGGTCACATGTGCCCATCCTCCCATCTCGAAGCGGAATACTCCTGCATTCGAGGGGAATCCAATCTGATAACCAACTGGAGCGGAATACTCCTGCTCCTGGGGCGGAATACTCCTGCACCCGATATAATATAAACCAGAGGCGGAATACTCCTGCACTCTCCTGGGGCGGAATACTCCTGCACCCGATATAATGTAAAGCTGAGGCGGAATACTCCTGCACTCAATATCTGACATAAGAGCGGAATACTCCTGCTCTTGGGGCGGAATCCTCCTGCCCTCAATGTGATACAATGGAGCGGAATACTCCTGCTCCTGGGGCGGAATACTCCTGCCCTCAATATGATACAATGGAGCGGAATCCTCCTGCTCCTGGGGCGGAATACTCCTGCCCTCAATATGATATGCAATGTAATGCATATGAATGCAATGTGATGCAATAACCCTTCACCGGCGCGGGACTCTCATCGACAACCGGGAAGTAGATGCCAACTCGCAGCCAGGGTACAATGCTCAAATCCTCAATACAATACCAACAATAGGACATAACATATAATATATAATATAAATCCAAAGCTAAGGCGTAATGAGTACGCCTATCGGCAGCTACACACGTAAGGAATACGTGGTAGAAAATCCACGAGGCCAGGTGCCTCCAAAGAAATGGATATAAACACTTACCTCTTCCAAAGTTAACACTGCTGCCCAACAACCGCTTTATTCTTTTGGATTCATTGCCAAACGATCTCACTGTGTTCAATGAGCAGAAAAATATATCAAATAGGGATAAAGGCTTCATTCCTCACATCTTAGGGCAATCCGGGTAGGAACCTGACACCCTATTCACATACGCAATACGCAGGCCAGGCCTATATACAGGGTTTAAGGCCACATAACCAAATCCCAAATAAATTACATTTATAAGTTGCCCATAACTCACTGAGCACGAATACATAATCAATTCCATCATCGGGGTCCAATTGACCCGTTAAACTATCAATTTACGCCATTAGGGCGATGTCTAATATCCTTATTTTTACCATAAAAATATATTCAAACACACGTAATAAGCTAAGATAATGAGTTAACATCATTACCTGAAGATTTGGGATAGAAATTCCACTATTTTTCCACTCCTTTTTCCCTTTTTCCTTCTCTCTTTTCTAATTTTTTTCTTTCTGTGCGTTTTGTAATGTTTCTGATATGTACCATAGCTACTGCATATAAGGGAGTAATCCCTTAACCGACTTTTTCCATTTTGACTTTTTCTCTTTTTTTTTTTTATAAATTCGCTACGACGATTAAAATTAAAATGGAACCCTAGAGAAGTCGAAATGATCCCAAATTTTTCAAGTAAGTTATACAAAATATATGTAACATACTCGCGAAGACGGATCTCAAATCCGACTCCCGAAACTCAAGATGCGAATTTAAAGGAAAAGGTCAAATTATTTAACTTTCAGCATTTTTTTTGCGGAACTAGCCGAACAACATCGAAATTCACTTTTAAAAAATTATAAAAGTCACAAATAATCATACGAACCTAACGGCGCTTTCGGATTTTGAATCGGAGCTCATTCGGCAAAACCGAGCTCGAAAATCTCCTTTTAATATTAATTGCCAATAAAAACTGAAACCTTCTTCCGATGCCTACCAAACGAGGTCTGATTTTGCTCAAATTTTACAGACACGTTCTAATGGACATTATGAACATTTTAAAATTATCACACGCCAATCGGAGTCCTAACTTACGAAACGACTGACCGAGGTCGTTTCACTCAACTCCTCAAACTACTATAGTATGCCAATTGTTCCCCGGAAACGGTACCAATTTTGGCAATGCTCAACACACACCTTGGATTCAGGCATGAATGGTCATCGCAATACAGTTTACCCAACTAGGGGTCGGGGTCGAATCCACAAGGAAAAAAGTGATGCGATCAAAGTAGTGGAGGAACTAAACCTATTTGACTAAGCCAATCTAGGATAACAAGGTGATGGAATGATATTAACAACTACAAACTACACTAGGAAAGCAAGTAAAGGTGATCAATGACCTTTTTACAACCAAGGAAGACAAGTTTTGAGCCTAGGATGCAATTATAGCACGGGGTTTATATATTATGTCTGAGTCGTTCTAATGTAATCCCTCGAATCCTTCCGGCCTAAAAGGGATTTACCTCAACGACACTCGTCAAAGCCATGGTTCAGCTTATAAAGGGCTACCCGTTACCTGAGGAAAGAAGACCTCTTTCGAGCGTAGCTTCTTTTAGATGAGTTAGTCTATGAAATAGCCTATCAACCCAAATCTTCGTTAGCTTCACTATTCTATGCTAACTAATCTCTCCCGAGTCTTTAATTAGCAAAGTAGACATGTAACTTAAGTTTCATGATGACGAGTCCAAAGTGTATAGGGTATTCCTGCTCGTGCTTGTCAAATTATAGTATAGTTTAAGATATCGTCCCACAGAGACTGGATATTCTATGCTACAGACTTGGAATATTTTGTTTACTATTTGAGAGAATCAAGCTGATGAAAGTTGAGATTTTTAAGTTTAATTTACTTTAACTAAACAAGACAATTTTCAAAAGATATCAAATTTAAAAAGAGTTGGGAATCATTGAATTTACTTGATAATATTTATAATAAAATCTCAAATTTGTAACACGTATTTCTCTAAAGAATAATTGCTTATTGCTAATTCAATTATGTTTTGCTCACTAAGAAATAATCAATTAATAAAACACTCCGTGAGGTTATGTAAAATAAATTGAGGTAAAACTAGTGACGGTTAAACCGAAATAATTTTCTTGCTTGAATTTGTGCTAAAAAGTAGTAAAAACTTCGTGGGAATATTTTCACCAAAAATCAATAATCTTTCTTACAACAATTCCTCCGTGACAATTAAAATTGAGGTAATCAAGATTACGGGTTTGGAATGATAAATTACTAAAAATTACTTTCACACTATTATTTTATTCATCGGTTAATTATATATTAATTTTGCTCCGTGAGAATTACAAAATTAATATATCAATAACTTAGACATAAAATACATAGATGTGATAATACTTGTTAAGTAAAAAATATCATTCTAGCACAATATGAAATCAAATTGAAAGTTTCAAGCCAAATATGCTTTAAAATTGAGACAATATTATAAATATATCAAGCTTCATCAACTATCACAACAAAAGAGATTACTCCATTATGGAGTAACAAAAACTAAAAGGGAATTTAAAAAGACTAAAAATATTTTTACTACAAAGAGAAGAAGAGAGAGACCAAGAATAATTCTTGTCTTGCTAGAGAGAAAAGAAGAAAATAGTTACAATGGATAAAAAAGGCTTGTCCTTCTACACAAGAGAGAGTGGCTATTTATAGCCAAAGATGACTCCTTACTTATAGCAAAGTGAGATATAAATTGCCCAAATAATATCTCTTTCTCTTCAAATTTCATGTGCTAGCTCTCACTTAGGCAAATGTAGATGACAATGTAGTTTTCTACCTTCACATCCCATGTGCTAGCATTCTTCAATTTACTTTGGCAAAAGTGGAAGACCAAAGTAGCTTTTTCTTCCTTCAAATCTCATGTACATTCCCATTTTAGTTGCTACTTTGACAAATGTGACTTTTTCTTCATTCTTATCCATGTGCTAGCATTCTTCAATTTACTTTGGCAAAAGTGGAAGACCAAAGTAACCTTTTCTTCTATTTCCCACATGCAAATTCCACATTTGCTATTTTGGAGTTTGTTTGCCCAAAGTGACTTTACTTCTTTCTTTGTTAGAAATCTCCCAAACAAAATTACTTTGGCAAAAGTGGCTTCTCTTTTCAAGCTTCTTTATTTTTATTTTTATTTTTCTTTTCCAAGTATTTTTTTTTCCTTTAAAGAATTATTAGAAAATATGCAAGGATATGATATAAATATATATATTTTTTTAAAATTTTTTTTTTATATTAAAAATACATGAATAATTTATATCCATCAAATTCCCCCACACTTGAACTTTTGCTCGTCCTCGAGAAAAAAGAATATTTTTTTTTTCAAAAGCTAATGACTTTTGTAGGATATAAAATGTGTTCAAAAATAAATAACCTTCATTATGTTCAATGGAATTATCCTTTTTAAATTCACCAAATTCTTTACCTTGTTCTGAATTTTGGTTTGATCAACAAAAGTTTGCATTCTTCTCCCCTTGAATTTTTCAGAATTGATTGTTTTATGACCACTTATTCATTAAATATCATAGTCTTGTCCATAGGCTTGCTCCTCATATTTATCTCCACTAATATAGATACAACATTGATTTTTAAAATCTTTTTAGGACTTTTCTTGGCTTGTAATATCAGGCTTCAGGCTGGTAGGTTATAAGGATATATTTATAGTGACTTTTCTTCTTCAAGCTAGGAGCAAATATTTCTTTCTCGGTACTTCCATCCTTTCTAAGTATTTTCTATTTGTATTTCCTTTTCTTTGTACTATCATACACAATCACATATTCACAATAATTTTTTTTTTCATCTTTTTTTTTTCACAATATTTCTTTCCTTCCTTTTTTTTTTTTTTTTTTTTTGATTTTTATCTATGCTCTTTCATAGCTGGAAAAAATGATAACTATGTCTATATGTGTACATAAGGGAATATACATAGAGACTTTTTTTTTTTTTTTTTTTTGAGTGTTTGAAAAAAAAAAGTAGGATCAAGGCTCAAAGAAGGGTTCTAAGTGGTAAATTTTTACATTTGGATAGAGATAAAGAGGTTTGAATTGTGGATCGAAGAAGGCCTAATTTCCTTTTCTAAAAATCAATGTCATCCATTATTTCGCCTCGAAAAATATTTAGAGCAAGTTCTAGCCAAGTTTAGTGATTCTACCTGTTTTTGTGATCATAACTTTTCTCAATTCCAATGATTTCCAGAGTTGAAGATACGTTCTCTTGCTTTCACAAAATCAAAATTATCAACACGAAAAATTATATGGTGAAGATAAAAAGAAATAATATTGAATACAATGCAAAGAGTTTATTTTGTTAATTAGTATACCTACAAAAGATCATAAAAATATTTTATAAAACATATATAAATCAGAACAATCCTTCCCCACACTTGAACATTTCATTCTCCTGGATGAAAAATGCATTTCAGGACGAGTTAAAAGGGAAGTAAAAGAAAGAGTTTTTTTTTTTTTTTTAAAAAAAAAAATAAATAAATAAAAAATATTAAAAATACAATAATTAAAGTAGAAAATACTGCTTAATAAGTAAAATGTAAATATTTTTGGCTTTCAAATTTACAATCACAGAAGAAAGCTTGAAAGAAACTGTGATCACACATAATCTATGTGTAATAGACTGACTAATTTAATACCTTAACAGTCATGTGGTCCTAGTTTAAATATAAACCAGAAATTTACCTGCGCCATCATTAGATTTGCACAATTAAACGGTTAACCAACCAGTAACTTAGGCATACCGATCACCATGGAGTTGCTCCTGTATAGGTGACTCTGTTTTTGTAGAGGCCTTCATAAGATGTTCCGGTTGTACAATAATCTGGATATTAACCAGATCAATTGGTTAAGCATTTATTATCCAAATCTATGTTGGACTTATGAGGCTCCATTGCTTCACCTCAATGGCTACGGGTAAGGAACCATAGTTCTGAGTTTAACGTCGCCAGCTCGACGTAGTAACTATCACTCATCAGGCTATCATGGTTACCGAAGGTTGTTTCTCAAAATGCCCTCCAAAGTACAATTTCAACCTATGACCATTTACCTTAAACTTGCTACCTCCATGGATCTGTTGAATTTCAATTGCTCCATAAGGGGTAACATCTGTAACATTGTAAGGACCTGTCCACCTAGATTTCAGTTTTCCTGGAAATAGCCTAAGTTGGCTATTGTAAAGAAGTACTTGATCTCCAATTTTGAAACTTTTTTGTCGGATCAAGTTATCATGCCATTTTTTAGTTTTTTCTTTGTAAATCTTGACATTTTCATAGGCTTCCAATCTCAGCTCTTCCAGTTCATTAATTTGAAAAAACCTATTTTTACCGGCAGAGTTCAGTTCAAAATTTAGTGGTTTTAATGCCCAATAAGCTTTGTGTTCTAATTCTACTGGCAAATGACAAGCTTTTCCAAAGACTAATCTGTATGGGGATGTTCCAATTGGCGTTTTGAATGCCGTTCGGTATGCCCATAGTGCATCATCTAATTTTAAGGCCCAATCTTTTCTTGAGATTCCAACCGTTTTTTCAAGTATTCTTTTTAATTCGCGGTTTGAAACCTCAACTTGCCCTTGAGTTTGAGTCGTGGTATGGTGTTCCTGTTTTGTGAGTCACACCATATTTTGTCAGTAAAGCAGAGAATTGTCTATTCATGAAATGAGTCCCTTGGTCACTAATGATGACTCGAGGTGTGCCAAATCTGGTAAAAATATTTTTTCTGAGAAAATTACACACAGTTCGAGCATCATTCTTTCTTGTGGGATTGGCCTCAACCCATTTTGAAACATAATCCACAGCCACCAGGATATATTCAAAAGAATGAGATGAAGGAAAAGGTCCCATAAAATCTATACCCCAAACATCAAATATCTCACATACCTGTATTGATTGCAATGGCATTTCATCCCTCTTGGTAATGTTACCTGTTCTTTGACATCTATCACATTGTGCAACGTAAGCACGTACATCCTTAAAAAGTGTTGGCCAATAGAATCCAGCTTCCAAAACTTTAAAGGCAGTTCGATTTGCAGCATAGTGTCCTCCAACTGCTCCATCATGGCAATGATACAAAATATTGCTCATTTCTTCCTCAGGTACACATCTTCTGATAATATTATCTGCACAAAGTTTAAACAAGTAGGGATCATTCCACATATAATATTTAGCTTCAGATATGAGTTTTTTCCTCTGCTGGTAAGAGAAATCTCGGGGTGTCCAATTTCCAACCAAGTAATTTGCAATGTCTGCAAACCAGGGTGGTTGAGTCACAATTGAGCTGACAGAAAGTATATGTTCATCAGGAAACTCTTCTTTTATTTCACACGACTCATGAGGAGGGGTCTCTAATCTAGACAAATGGTCGGCTACCTGATTCTCAGTTCCCTTTCTGTCTTTTATTTCAAGGTCAAACTCTTGGAGAAGTAAAATCCATCTTAACAATCTAGGTCGGGCATCTTTTTTTGCTAAGAGGTATTTTAAAGCTGCATGATCAGTAAAAAACAGTGACCTTAGGGCCTATCAAATAGGAACGAAACTTATCGAAAGCAAATACTACTGCCAGTAGTTCTTTTTCCGTTGTGGCATAATTGAGCTGAGCCTCATTCAATGTCCTACTGGCATAGTAAATGGGACGAAAAATTTTATCTTTTCTTTGACCTAAAACAGCTCCAACTGCTGTATCACTAGCATCACACATGATCTCAAAAGGTTGGTTCCAGTCTGGGGATACAACTACAGGAGCAGTTGATAATTTCTCCTTAAGAGTGTCAAATTCTTTTAAGCAATCACCTGAAAAATCAAACTTAGTATCTTTCATCAAAAGGTTAGTCAGAGGTTTTGAAATTTTTGAAAAATCTTTTATAAACCTTCTGTAAAAACCTGCATGTCCAAGAAAGCTTCTAATGCCTTTAACAGTTGTAGGAGGGGGTAATCCTGCTATAAGATCAATTTTAGCCTTATCAACTTCTATCTCTTTAGCAGTGATTTTATGTCCTAAAACTATTCCCTCAGTAACCATAAAATGACATTTCTCCCAATTAAGAATCAGATTTGTTTCTTCACATCTTTTAAGAACTAAGGTCAAGTGGTAAAGACAATCCTCAAATGTTTTGCCAAACAGTGTGAAATCATCCATAAAAATCTCCAGAAAATTTTCAGTCATTTCTGAGAAAATTGCGGACATACAACGCTGAAATGTTGCAGGTGCATTGCATAAACCAAATGGCATTCTCCTATATGCATAGGTTCCATGAGGACATGTGAAAGTTGTTTTATCCTGATCTTCTGGTGCAATTGGTATCTGGTTATACCCTGAATATCCATCAAGAAAACAGTAAAAACCATATCCTGCTACTCTTTCTAACATTTGATCAATAAATGGCAAAGGAAAATGGTCTTTTCTTGTGGCATCATTGAGACGTCTGTAATCAATACAGACCCTCCATCCTGTAACTGTTCTGGTAGGTATGAGTTCATTATTTTCATTTTTAACAACTGTCATACCTCCTTTCTTTGGTACCACCTGAACAGGACTTACCCAAGGACTGTCAGAAATGGGGTAAATGATACCTGCAGCCAAAAGTTTAATTATTTCATTTTTAACAACTTCCTGCATTGTTGGATTCAATCTCCTTTGGGGTTAGACTATTGGCTTATAGCTATCCTGCATGAGGATTCTATGTGTGGAAATAGCTGGACTAATTCCTTTGATGTCTGCTATAGTCCACCCTAGAGCTCCTTTATGTGCTCTCAGTACTTCAATCAACTTATGTTCCTGTTCTGCAGTCAGAGAAGATGAAATTATTACTGGAAATAATTTGGGCTCAAGATAAACATATTTTAAATGAGAGGGGAGAGTTTTAAGTTCAAATTTTGTTTGAACTTCTTTTGATTGTATCTCTTCCTCTTCCTCAAAATCATTTTCCAATATTTCAGCTTCACTTCTCATTGTGGCATCATCATCGTGTGTGGTGCCAGATTTAGCCAAGCATCTTTCCATTGAGTCTGAAATCAATTGGTCATCTTTGAATTCATCTGCAAGATCACTAATCATGTCAATTGAAAAACAAGAAGTTGATGTCTCATCTCCTGAAAATTTTAGAATCTTGTGCATATCAAAAATGACTCTTTCTTCATCAACTCTCAAAATTAGTTGTCCTTGATGGACATCTATGATTGCTCTACCTGTAGCAAGAAAAGGTCTACCTAAAATTATTGGTTCATCAGGACACTCTTCCATTTCAAGTATAATGAAATCAACAGGGAAAACAAACTTATCCACTCTCACAAGTATATTTTCAATAATTCCCATAGGTCTCTTAGTACTTTGGTCTGCAAACTGAAGAGAAACAACTGTATTTTTCATCTCACCAAGATCCAATTTTCTATAAATAGAAAATGACATCAAATTTATTGAAGCTCCAGAATCACAAAGTGCTTTTTCAAAATATACTCCTCCCAAAGTACATGGAATCGTAAAACTTCCCGGATCACCGAGTTTTTGTGGTAGCTTATTTTGAAGTATAGAACTGCATTTTTCAGTAAGCATAACCACAGAAACTTCTTCCAATTTCCTTTTGCTTGACAAAATTTCTTTCAAAAATTTAGCATATGAAGGCATTTGCAACAAAGCCCAGTGAATGGAATATTAATGTGAATCTGTTTTAAAATTTCCAAAAACTTTGCAAATTGACTATCAAGCTTTTCTCTTTTCATCTTTTGTGGAAAAGGGATCGTCACAGGGAGAGGAGTTATTTTTTCAAAATTCTTTTCTTTCTCTTTAGAGGGTGTTACAATATTCTTATCCTTATCGGCCTGTTGTTCTAACTGGTTCTTTTCCTGCCTGTCTGCATAAGGTTCATCAAGATTCTTACCTGACCGTAAAGCGATGGCCTTAAGGTGTTCTTTTAGATTTTTCTCTGTATTGCTTGGTAAGGGACCTTGAATTTTTTCAGACACAAGAGTTGCCAGTTGGCTTACCTGAATTTCCAAATTTTTTAGGGCAGAATTTTGGCTTTCCATTTTCTCGTCAGTAGCCTTAATGTATTTGTACAAAAGGTCATCAAGACTTAGATGGGCTTGTTGAGGCCTTTGCTGATATGGAACTGTCTGCTGATATGGCCTGAAATTTGATTGCCCACGATTTTGATTCTGGTAACCTGGTGGGCTATGTACCTGTTGCTTCTGGAAGCTTTGAGAGTTCTCAACACCATTTGGATTGCTCCACTGGAATCCTGGATGTTTCTGTGCCATTGGACTTCCAAAAGGGTACGGCTTGTACCCAATGGAATTGACTTGTTCATCATTCTGAATGGTTGCTTGGCACTCATGATTTTGATGGTTTCCTCCGCACATGTCACAAGCCTCAGACTGGCTTGGTTGTTGTGTATTCACCTGAAAAGATTCAAACTTTTGTGCCAAAGAAGCAATCTGCTGTGTTAGTATATTTAAAGCATCTGCCTGATTTACCGTAGCGGGCTTTTTGATAATTATACGATCAGATGGCCATTGAATGGCATTCTCAGAAATCTCATTTAACAATTGCAATGCTTCAACTGTGGTTTTACCCATTATGGAACCTCCTGCAGCTGCATCTATCACATTTCTAGAAGATGGTTTTAGGCCGTGATAGAAAATGTACAACTGGATATGTTCAGGAATGTCATGGTGTGGATATTTTCTTAGCATTGATTTTAATCTTTCCCATGCTTGATAAACTGACTCAGTGTCAGTCTGCAAGAAATTAGATATATGTTGTCTTAACTTTGTTGTTTTAGCAGGGGAAAAATATTTGTTTAAAAACTTCTGAGTCATTTGATCCCATGTGGTAATAGACCCTTGAGGTAAACTTCGCAACCAAGTCTTGGCATCACCTTTTAAAGAAAAAGGAAATAGCCTTAACTTGATTGCTTCAGTAGGTACTCCATTATATTTAGCAGTTTCAACTAGTTCCAAGAAATCAATTAAATGACTATGTGGATCTTCACTTGGATCACCAGTGAAAGTGCAAGATTGCTGGATTGTTTGAATCAGGCCGGTCCTGATTTCAAAGTTGTTTGCTGCCACTGGTGGTTTCCTTATACTAGATTCACAATTGAAGCGGTCTGGTCTAGCATAATCCCGTAGGATTCTATTTGCTGGTCTTGGTGCTACTTCATCAAACTGCTCCTCTAGGTGGACTGGTGGTGCGACTCCCAATGGATCCACACCATCTCCAAGTTGGTGCTCCATTTGATCACGAATTATGCTTTGAGAAGATGATGATTGTCCTTTCCTGCGTAACCAAAAAGATTTTTCAATTTCAGGATCGTAATTGACCAACTCTTTATTAGAAGAGCGGGTCATAAACTACTTGAAACTTTTAACGGGAATGAAAAAAAACAAAATTAGTTCCTAAACAGTAGTAAATGTTGCACTACAAGAAATAATAACCAAAAAAAAAAAAATAGTAACAGTAGTAACAATAAAAAGTAACAGTAATAGTGGTTATACTAGTAAATGTAAAAACAAAATGGATATAGTAAAGTAACAAAACAATAAAAAAAAGAAAAAGAACGATTAAAAGGAACAAATATAAAGTTTCAATGGAAGACGAAAGATTATAAAATATGACAAAAATGGTAGTGACAAGAACAGTACTAGGTGATAGAACAGACAAATATTATAATAGTAATATAAATTACTGGTAACAACGAGAAACAATGATAAAGACGTATTTGCCAATATAAGTAATAGAACTAGGGATAAAGACGTAATATAGATAACATAACCAAAAGGAAAAGTGAAACTTAACAAAAAGGAAAAGAAACTGTAGTAGTATTAGCTATAGTAAAAAAAAAATAATAATAATAATAAAGAAGTAAGATGAGAGAGGAAAAATAATAGTAATAAGTAATAGTAGGCAGTATAATAATATAATAATAATAGTAGTACTTATAACAATGACGGACAATGAGGATGAGATAGATATATATAAAACAATATGTGGCAGTAATAGTAAAAAGTGTGAAGAAAGTTTATAATAATGCAATATGACAATATAACCTATAGGTAATAGGTATAGTACTTTAACAAAGGAATAGCAATAATTATGCAATACTAAATATAGAGAACTTATTTATATATTATATTATATATAGTAGCAAACAGCAGTAGTAAAGACTGTAAAGAAATTTAATAATAATAATAATAAAAGAAAAAAAAATGTTAGAAACAAAAATAAAAATGTTAGAAGCAGAAAGGAAAATGTTAGAAGCAATAGTTAGTACGGTTAGTAATAGGTAGTTATAGTAGTTCTTAGTAGATTATGTTAATTATTAGTTATATTAATAAGTTCTCAAATTAGTAACCAAATATTTAGTCCGAAGTAGATGTATGCCAATCCCCGGCAACGGCGCCAAAAATTTGACGAGTCCAAAGTGTATAGGGTATTCCTGCTCGTGCTTGTCAAATTATAGTATAGTTTAAGATATCGTCCTACAGAGACTGGATATTCTATGCTACAGACTTGGAATATTTTGTTTACTATTTGAGAGAATCAAGCTGATGAAAGTTGAGATTTTTAAGTTTAATTTACTTTAACTAAACAAGACAATTTTCAAAAGATATCAAATTTAAAAAGAGTTGGGAATCATTGAATTTACTTGATAATATTTATAATAAAATCTCAATTTTGTAACACGTATTTCTCTAAAGAATAATTGCTTATTGCTAATTCAATTATGTTTTGCTCACTAAGAAATAATCAATTAATAAAACACTCCGTGAGATTATGTAAAATCAATTGAGTTAAAACTAGTGACGATTAAACCGAAATAATTTTCTTGCTTGAATTTGTGCTAAAAAGTAGTAAAAACTTCGTGAGAATATTTTCACCAAAAATCAATAATCTTTCTTACAACAATTCCTCCGTGAGAATTAAAGGTAATCAAGATTACGGGTTTGGAATGATAAATTACTAAAAATTACTTTCACACTATTATTTTATTCATCGGTTAATTATATATTAATTTTGCTCCGCGAGAATTACAAAATTAATATATCAATAACTTAGACATAAAATACATAGATGTGATAATACTTGTTAAGTAAAAAATATCATTCTAGCACAATATGAAATCAAATTGAAAGTTTCAAGCCAAGTATGCTTTAAAATTGAGATAATATTATTAATATATCAAGCTTCATCAACTATCCCAACAAAAGAGATTACTCCATTATGGAGTAACAAAAACTAAAAGGGAATTTAAAAAGAGTAAAAATATTTTTACTACAAAGAGAAGAAGAGAGAGACCAAGAATAATTCTTGTCTTGCTAGAGAGAAAAGAAGAAAATAGTTACAATGGATAAAAAAGGCTTGTCCTTCTACACAAGAGAGAGTGGCTATTTATAGCCAAAGATAACTCCTTACTTATGGCAAAGTGAGATATAAATTGCCCAAATAATATCTCTTTCTCTTCAAATTTCATGTGCTAGCTCTCACTTAGGCAAATGTAGATGGCAATGTAGTTTTCTACCTTCACATCCCATGTGCTAGCATTCTTCAATTTACTTTGGCAAAAGTGGAAGACCAAAGTAGCTTTTTCTTCCTTCAAATCTCATGTACATTCCCAATTTAGTTGCTACTTTGACAAATGTGACTTTTTCATCATTCTTATCCATGTGCTAGCATTCTTCAATTTACTTTGGCAAAAGTGGAAGACCAAAGTAACCTTTTCTTCTATTTCCCACATACAAATTCCACATTTGCTATTTTGGAGTTTGTTTGCCCAAAGTGACTTTACTTCTTTCTTTGCTAGAAATCTCCCAAACAAAATTACTTTGGCAAAAGTGGCTTCTCTTTTCAAGCTTCTTTATTTTAATTTTTTATTTTTCTTTTCCAAGTATTTTTTTTCCTTTAAAAAATTATTAGAAAATATGCAAGGATATGATATAAATATTCATGTTTTATTTTAAAATATTTATTTTTTATATTAAAAATACATGAATAATTTATAGGGTATTCCTGCAACGGCGCCAAAAATTTGACGAGTCCAAAGTGTATAGGGTATTCCTGCTCGTGCTTGTCAAATTATAGTATAGTTTAAGATATCGTCCCACAGAGATTGGATATTCTATGCTACAAACTTGGAATATTTTGTTTACTATTTGAGAGAATCAAGCTGATGAAATTTGAGATTTTTAAGTTTAATTTACTTTAACTAAACAAGCTAATTTTCGAAAGATATCAAATTTTAAAAGAGTTGGGAATCATTGAATTCACTTGATAATATTTATAATAAAATCTCAATTTTGTAATACGTATTTCTCTAAAGAATAATTGCTTATTGCTAATTCAATTATGTTTTGCTCACTAAGAAATAATCAATTAATAAAACACTCCGTGAGGTTATGTAAAATCAATTGAGTTAAAACTAGTGACGATTAAACCGAAATAATTTTCTTGCTTGAATTTGTGCTAAAAAGTAGTAAAAACTTCGTGAGAATATTTTCACCAAAAATCAATAATCTTTCTTACAACAATTCCTCCGTGAGAATTAAAATTGAGGTAATCAAGATTACGGGTTTGGAATGATAAATTACTAAAATTACTTTCACACTATTATTTTATTCATCGGTTAATTATATATTAATTTTGCTCCGTGAGAATTACAAAATTAATATATCAATAACTTAGACATAAAATACATAGATGTGATAATACTTGTTAAGTAAAAAATATCATTCTAGCACAATATGAAATCAAATTGAAAGTTTCAAGCCAAGTATGCTTTAAAATTGAGATAATATTATTAATATATCAAGCTTCAGCAACTATCCCAACAAAAGAGATTACTCCATTATGGAGTAACAAAAACTAAAAGGGAATTTAAAAAGACTAAAAATATTTTTACTACAAAGAGAAGAAGAGAGAGACCAAGAATAATTCTTGTCTTGCTAGAGAGAAAAGAAGAAAATAGTTACAATGGATAAAAAAGGCTTGTCCTTCTACACAAGAGAGAGTGGCTATTTATAGCCAAAGATAACTCCTTACTTATGGCAAAGTGAGATATAAATTGCCCAAATAATATCTCTTTCTCTTCAAATTTCATGTGCTAGCTCTCACTTAGGCAAATGTAGATGGCAATGTAGTTTTCTACCTTCACATCCCATGTGCTAGCATTCTTCAATTTACTTTGGCAAAAGTGGAAGACCAAAGTAGCTTTTTCTTCCTTCAAATCTCATGTACATTCCCAATTTAGTTGCTACTTTGACAAATGTGACTTTTTCATCATTCTTATCCATGTGCTAGCATTCTTCAATTACTTTGGCAAAAGTGGAAGACCAAAGTAACCTTTTCTTCTATTTCCCACATACAAATTCCACATTTGCTATTTTGGAGTGTGTTTGCCCAAAGTGACTTTACTTCTTTCTTTGCTAGAAATCTCCCAAACAAAATTACTTTGGCAAAAGTGGCTTCTCTTTTCAAGCTTCTTTATTTTTATTTTTTATTTTTCTTTTCCAAGTATTTTTTTTCCTTTAAAAAATTATTAGAAAATATGCAAGGATATGATATAAATATTCATGTTTTATTTTAAAATATTTATTTTTTATATTAAAAATACATGAATAATTTATAGGGTATTCCTGCAACGGCGCCAAAAATTTGACGAGTCCAAAGTGTATAAGGTATTCCTGCTCGTGCTTGTCAAATTATAGTATAGTTTAAGATATCGTCCCACAGAGATTGGATATTCTATGCTACAAACTTGGAATATTTTGTTTACTATTTGAGAGAATCAAGCTGATGAAATTTGAGATTTTTAAGTTTAATTTACTTTAACTAAACAAGCTAATTTTCGAAAGATATCAAATTTTAAAAGAGTTGGGAATCATTGAATTCACTTGATAATATTTATAATAAAATCTCAATTTTGTAATACGTATTTCTCTAAAGAATAATTGCTTATTGCTAATTCAATTATGTTTTGCTCACTAAGAAATAATCAATTAATAAAACACTCTGGTGAGGTTATGTAAAATCAATTGAGTTAAAACTAGTGACGATTAAACCGAAATAATTTTCTTGCTTGAATTTATGCTAAAAAGTAGTAAAAACTTCGTGAGAATATTTTCACCAAAAATCAATAATCTTTCTTACAACAATTCCTCCGTGAGAATTAAAAATGAGGTAATCAAGATTATGGGTTTGGAATGATAAATTACTAAAAATTACTTTCACACTATTATTTTATTCATCGGTTATTTATATATTAATTTTACTCCGTGAGAATTACAAAATTAATATATCAATAACTTAGACATAAAATACATAGATGTGATAATACTTGTTAAGTAAAAAATATCATTCGAGCACAATATGAAATCAAATTGAAAGTTTCAAGCCAAGTATGCTTTAAAATTGAGATAATATTATTAATATATCAAGCTTCATCAACTATCCCAACAAAAGAGATTACTCCATTATGGAGTAACAAAAACTAAAAGGGAATTTAAAAAGACTAAAAATATTTTTACTACAAAGAGAAGAAGAGAGAGACCAAGAATAATTCTTGTCTTGCTAGAGAGAAAAGAAGAAAATAGTTACAATGGATAAAAAAAGCTTGTCCTTCTACACAAGAGAGAGTGGCTATTTATAGCCAAAGATGACTCCTTACTTATGGCAAAGTGAGATATAAATTGCCCAAATAATATCTCTTTCTCTTCAAATTTCATGTGCTAGCTCTCACTTAGGCAAATGTAGATGGCAATGTAGTTTTCTACCTTCACATCCCATGTGCTAGCATTCTTCAATTTACTTTGGCAAAAGTGGAAGACCAAAGTAGCTTTTTCTTCCTTCAAATCTCATGTACATTCCCAATTTAGTTGCTACTTTGACAAATGCGACTTTTTCTTCATTCTTATCCATGTGCTAGCATTCTTCAATTTACTTTGGCAAAAGTGGAAGACCAAAGTAACCTTTTCTTCTATTTCCCACATGCAAATTCCACATTTGCTATTTTGGAGTTTGTTTGCCCAAAGTGACTTTACTTCTTTCTTTGCTAGAAATCTCCCAAACAAAATTACTTTGGCAAAAGTGGCTTCTCTTTTCAAGCTTCTTTATTTTTATTTTTATTTTTCTTTTCCAAGTATTTTTTTTTCCTTTAAAGAATTATTAGAAAATTTGCAAGGATATGATATAAATATTCATGTTTTATTTTAAAATATTTATTTTTTATATTAAAAATACATGAATAATTTATATCCATCACATGAGCACAAAAGTCAAGCAACCGAAACAATAGAAGCTAGAAAATTAAAACCCACAAATATAAATTCATTGTAATGATTCATTCATATATTCATGTCCAAAATCATACCAATTAACAATACAAATAGTCATGAAATATATTCACAAAATCAAGTCTTCAACAACAACAACACCACCAAATATATTGAATACAAAACATGAAAGTAAAGAAAGGAATACTAAAGGTTGAGAATTTCTTAATATGTTGCTCCAAATCTTCCTCGGTGTTCTTGTTGATGGATCCTTGCTCCAAGATTGAAAAAATGGCCAAAATATATGCCCTAGGTCGTGCAAAGGGTTATTTATATGTTCCCAATTCAGCTGATGTAATATTCCAAAACTGTCCAGTTCAGTCCAAACGCGCTCTTGCGCGATCGCGTGACAAATGGCGCTATCGCGCTGAAGCTCTTTTCTTTTATACGCGATAGCGTTATCTTGGGTGCTTTTGCGCTAGCATCTTAAATCTTCCGGTGCGATCGCGTGTAGTCCTGCGTGATCGCGATGAGCGTTTTTCCAGTCTAGAAACATAAACTTTGCAATTCAGCTTGTTTTGACTTGTTTTCCATCTACTCATCACCACAGCGTCAATATCCTGTAATATGCAACTAAAACATGATAAGTGCACGTATATAATCCATAATACAAAACAAAAGCTCAAGTAAATAGAAGGTAATGTGTGGAATTTTGCCACACATCAACATTTATGAAGTCGTTGGGAGCGCGCTTGTTTAACTGTTACCATCTTCATCGTATAGTTTTTCAAGATGTTCAGAACAGATAACTATATGTTTGAAATATGTAGTGGTTCGTGCAGAACAAAATAAGTTACAACCATAACTTATTTGACAACATAACAAGTTCAAATGAAATTTCATTGATCATTAGTACAGAAAACATAACAAGTTGAAATAAATAGAAACCTAAACTATGAACCAACACTTGATCCAAGTACAGAATATGAGAATAATTAGCACCACAATTAGCACTACCACCACACCCAACTTTTTACGCCATAATCGTGCCTATTTTCTCTCTTGTTCAACAGCTTTCAACTTCTTAAGTAGACCCCATATTACTCTCTTTGCTTAATCTGACATGTCTTCATCGTGCCATCTAAAGTAGTTGCAGCTCTTTCCCTACATAAAAAAAAAAAAAAAAATACAAGAGTTGAAGTACTTTCACACATATAAGTTTTATAAACCCATCAACTAACCTGTCTATATTTGCATCCACAATACCTTCTTCCTGGGTTTACTTGAGTCCACGATGTTGTGAACTTCGCATAATCTCCACATCAAAAAAATGGTACTACAAGTCCACTATTAATGGATCTACTAGACATTTTAAACTTGATGTTTGATATATTTTTATAAACTGGTTTGAATAATAACGAACAGATGTATAATGTGTTGAGTGGTATTTTTATTACCGTTAGTAAATAATTATTGGTCAAGCGCCCAATGTAAGTGTTGTTCACGAGTATTGGCAAGATCGAAAGCACGTTTGGAACATCCTACCAAATATAATACGATTTCAAAAATGTATACACTATCATTCCCAACCATTCTTTCGAAATTTGAAATACACAAACGTCTACAATGAACAGTAGCCCAAATACCAATATACCAAACGACTACAATACAAGTTGTTGCAACAGTCATGTCCAAACAAAATTTTCGCTTGCCTCTCTTTACTTTTATAAATACCTAAGAATTCAAATCATTGCAATCCACATTCAAAAACTAACAAAAACAAACAAAACATTACAAACATGGTTTGTCGACCATCCGCTTCAAGAGGAGCAAAAACAAGAGGAGCATCTACGTCAAGAGGAGCATCCACCTCTAGGGAAAACACTGCTGCAGCACCAGATTCACCACAAACTGAAAGGGCGAATGACATTTTGGAACAACTTAGAGGTGAAGTGTGGGGTTGGAAGTTCAAGTTCGAGGACTTCTTCCATGTCTACAAAAAGGACGTCAAAGGATGAAGAAGGAAATGCGAAGGGTGAAAAGATTGCTCAAAGGGGTACTTGCTGATAAGGGAATGCATTACCTTAACTACTACTCCTCACCGCCATCTTTACACTAGATTTGGATGTTTATATGAATGTTTAATATGTAATTTATTTTTGAATGTTTATTATGTAATTTCTTTGTTTGAATGCTTATATAATTAGCATTCCTATTGTAAAGCGCTGAATCTCTTATCAATCAAGGATATTTTTGCCTGGTGCTTGCAAATAAGTGTATATCTGTTTAGAGCATATGTTGTTATGTGCAGAATAAGTAGACGGTGTTCTAGAACACCAGTATAATAATCCTTTACACGATAAGATTTCAATATTTGGAACATCCATAGTTATGCCTGGAACAACCTAATGTTGTTCTGAACAAATGCTGAACAATTTTTTACTCTGTTCATTTTCACCTTGAATGCTGAGCAAATGACAAAAAAATATTATTTGAATGTTTGTTTGAATGCTGAACAATTGGCACAACATTATTACACTGCTAATTAAACAAAAAGGTAATCCATATATAATTACATAAGCACAATATCCCGAACTATAGACTAATGTTCCGAACTACTCCTTAAAGTATAAAAAGGTACAACGGTTACAATTAGCAGTTGCATCGTCGTTTGAATAGTACACAACGGTTATAAGTTTCATCAGAAGTAATTTTCCAAAAAATTATTCCCAACAGACTCGTCGATTCGTATTTTACTCTTATAAATACCAACCACACAATCAAACCATTCCAAAAATTCAAATAAAAACAATCACACATTAATTCCAAATATTTTAAAATGGCTCGTCGACCAAGAACAAGAGAAGCACCAATAAGAGGAGCATTGAGCTCAAGATGGCCTAGAATACCTTTCTCGAGTTCAGATTCAAATTGTGAAAATTTGAACAATGGTTTGGACCAACTAAGGTATGAAGTGTGGGAGTGAAAATTCAAGTTCGAAGAATTCTTCCATAATTACAGGAGGGACATAAGAACGGTGAAGAGAGAGCTTCAAGGGTAGCTTGCTGAAAGGGGAATTGATCATGTCTCATACTCCACACAACCAGGAACACCACCAGAAGCACCATCACAAGCTCCAACACATGCACCCTAAGTTCGATTGTTTATGTTTATTTTAGTTATAATTTTATATGTTTATTATGTTATTTTATTTTCATTTTAAATGCAGAATTACTGACAAGTCGATGATGTACTTTTGATTGAAGATTATGTAATTATTGTGTCGTTTGTGTCTCGGTTGAATATCTTTGCATTTTCTGAAGAACATATGTGGAGGAGTTGCATGACGTTTGGAACATCGGTGGTTATATACAGGAGCGACTAGTTGTCGTTCCAGAACGTTAATATTCAAGTAAACTAAAATAAATGTTACAGAAGTTTGGAACATCACTTGATGCGAGGAACGACAATTTGTCGTTCTGCAACATCAGTGTAATTCCTTTAAATTTATTATATCTGTGATTTTCCTGTTGAATGCTGAACAACTGACCAATATATTTGAATTTTTATTTTAATTGCGACTAATTAAACATAACAAAAACACGCTGCAAATAAAATGTTGGTTATCTATTTAAGCACATCAAAAGTTATTAGCCATGCACTACTTGGCTAAGAAAATAAAAGTTATCCATACCAAATTACATACCAAAATAAAACTTAAAAGATTATCCAAATATTATAGACCCAAATTAAGATTTTATTTTTCCGTCAAAAATACAAACGGCCAAACGTTGCCTCCACCGATCAGCCTCATTATCACAAATTTTTTTCCATGGGGGTGTTTGTGAGAAGATGCTCAATGTACATCAACGAGTACACTCCACATGATTTTGCTGTTAGATTTGTGGACAAAGTGATCGTGGCACTCTCTCAAAATCCCACATGTTTCCTTCCTTCAACCTCGGAACCAAGTCTTTGAATAGCTTAGAATTTCTGACATAGATCGGGAATATGGAGAGAATGGGGGCTATAGTTGGCAAGAAGTGTTCATCATCATTAACCCCATGATTGCAATCATACACAAAAATCTTCACTTCCACCTTGTCAAACAACACAGTCACATAGTGATTATCGTTGATGTTGAAAATGGTGAAGATCCTCTTTGCACCAGCCCGACACATACCCCTTGGGTAGGACAGCTTTCCATGTGCATACTGCAGAAAATCATCATCAAACACATACGTCATCAACACCAGATCAAACGGCATATTATTTTTGTGTGCATTTTCTTCCAGCTGGTAATAGCATTTTTTCATATATGTCAAGAATGTCATATCCAAAATGATGTCACTTTGATCGTAATGATAGGGGTACTTCACATGCCTCTACCGCATCATTGTCAGCACAGCTTCAACATACTGCAGAATAAATAAGAGACAAAAATAAATTGGGGTATAAGTGAGTGAAGGAAAGGTATGTCATTTTGAACATCTCACTCCGATGTTCAGAACGAATATGAGATGTTCTAGAAATCTGTGTGAAGCTAGAAATGTGTGAGTTGTTCTAAGCATAAGTTAGATGTTCTAAACTCACTCAGTATGTTCCGTGCAAAGAGAGAGGTTCAGAAAATCAGTAAAAAAAATAAGCTTACAATGTCCCACAGCCACTCTATCTTGTCCGTCAGCGTTTTAAAATCCTTGAAATTCATTGGCAATCCAAGAAAAATAGTTGGTTTTTGCTTCTTCGTTTTTATAAATGCGTTCATAGCATCCACGTTTTTCTGCTTCAATGGCTTGTAAATATTCACTGATAACCTCGGAGCAACTTCTTCATGCTTCTTCTTCTCTTCTGTTTGTGGTGATTTCACAGCCTTTGCTGGTTTTATGATTGTTTTGCTTTTCCACTGCTCAATTGTCTCCTGCATGGCCGTCATCTCCATGCCTTTACACCATTGTTGCAATCTTTGCAATAGCAACTGCTACATATGGAGATGTCGAATCCATCACCACCAGAAGAATCACTTTTGTGTTGCTCAGAAACCACAAATCTTTTGCTCCATTGCTTCTCTCCATCCGGAGCATTCATCACATTTGCAGCCTCTACAATTGGAGCTCCTCTTCACTATACCAATTTCACACTCACCAACAACTTCACACACGCCAACAACTTCACCAGAACCATCAGCTTTGTTTCCAACTTCAATATTCACATCTTGCAAGCCATCAGTTCTCTCTTCATCTTTCTCCCCATCATATTCCCCATCACTTCCAAACATCCTCTCAATTTTTCCTTTCTTAGCTTTAATCCCTATCACTTGTCTTGGAGGGGTCACAGGGTCGTTCTTGAAAATACACATTGTAGTGCACCAACAAGACCAACGCTGGTGGCATCCCCCAAGCTTACGCGATCGCGCGTTGCTGCTGAGTAGACTTACGCGATCACGCAGGTTTATCTCGCAGCAAAGCGCGATCGCGAAGAATGTGATGCGATAGCACTGAATGTTTTTTAGACCAACTTTCAGTGAGCAGAATTTCAGTGAGGCGGTCCGCCCCAAACATTAGGCGCTCCGCCTACTGGGATGCAGATGGTAAAATTTTAGTGGGCGGTCCGCCCTACACCTCTGTGCAATCAATTTTATTCCATGTTTATTCCTTAGACCATGCATCCTAACAACTAACAAATGTGGGATTCATGTGAGATGATCAAAAACAACAAAAAAAACTAATCTAACCTAATATAAAAACAAAAACACCGAAATTATAAAGAGATTCGGGTTTCCTCCCGATAAGCGCTTTATTTAACGTCTTGGCTACACGGTATCCATGATATTTTTCTCTCCCCTTGGTGAAGGTGAATTTTCTCCCCAACATGGCTTCATGTTCTTTCTTGTGCTCTTTAGGCGGGGGTACACATTTCTGAGCTTGTAAAGCCAGATTCTTCATCTTGCACTTTTTCGCTTTCAAGTGAGGGATGTCGTTTTGTCTCCTTGACGTGGCAAATTCAACAATGTACCCATTTTGCTCATCAATACCAAAATCATCCAAAGGTGCTTGTTCTTCCACTTCCATTGCATCATCAACACAAAGATTTGAAAAGTGGAATGAATGAGGTCTAATCCTTTTCAATATCGATTAGGCACCAAGCTTGACATTCTCCTCTTTGATGGTATTCTCTTCATAACAAGAGTTCTTCATTTCCGCTCTAGACTCCCACACAAATTTCTTGCTCACGGCATCATTACCAAATATCTTTAAAATGTGATCACTTTTATGAGTTTCCATGATTTGACTTGTGCTTTCTTCCACAAATTCGCTCATTTCTAGCATATCATTCACAATTTCTTCATGTTGAGCCTTGGAAGCTTTAACCATTTCATGAACTAGAATTTTCAAGACACGAGCTTCAAGATCAAATTGGTTCACTCTTTTTCCTAGTTCTTCTCTTTCTTGTTTGAGATCCCAACCATCAATATTTAAGTCTTGAAGGCATGCTTCATGGACTTTCATTTTTCGAGCTTGATCTCGGAGCCAAGATCGGCTCACAATGTCTTCTTCGTCCTGATTGTGCTTTTCTTTAACAATTCTTTCTTGACATTCAAACACATCTTCTATGGAGGTTTCTTCTTGGAACTCAAGCTCATCTTCTATATAAAGTCTTTGTAGGCATTTGGCAACATCCTTAGCTTGTTGATCATTGAAAGTGTCGACAATTGGCTCAATTGAGCCTCCAAGTTGTGAATTGCTAAGCCATTTTGATGGATTGTCTCTTTTAGCTCATTGAAGGCTTCGGCATTCTCACAATGGTGTTCAAGTATCCGCTCCATCAAATATTCCAATCTTCCATTTTAATTGCATTCATCTTGTGAAATGGATAGGTCCATCTCTTCTTGAAACTTCTCTTAAATGCCTTGCCATTCAGGTTCAAGTTCCATATTCATGTTTGCCTTAGCCCTATCAAACTCATAAGAATCATTATAAAAATCATTAGGAGAAGAATAAAGAATATTAGAACAACTGTCCCAATGGCCATTTTGACCCCCACACTCACGACATATGTTCCACTCAAAGGGTTGAGAAGGTGCACACAACTCGCCCTCGAAAATAATTTGACAATCTTGCCAATATTGAGGTCCACAACAATAGGGACAAGGATCACTCATGTATGGATTTTCAACATTTGACCAATTTTGGTTCCATGATGCCATATCAAGATAATTACCACTAAACTAAACTAATTAACTAATGAAAGTAAACACTACACACAAACAAATATTTACAATTTACAAGAACATTACTATTATTCACAATTTACACGACATCAATTCACAAAGTTTGGAACTAAGCCAACTAGCTCAACTCCTCAAACTACTATAGTATGCCAATTGTTCCCCGGAAACGGTACCAATTTTGGCAATGCTCAACACACACCTTGGATTCAGGCATGAATGGTCATCGCAATACAGTTTACCCAACTAGGGGTCGGGGTCGAATCCACAAGGAAAAAAGTGATGCGATCAAAGTAGTGGAGGAACTAAACCTATTTGACTAAGCCAATCTAGGATAACAAGGTGATGGAATGATATTAACAACTACAAACTACACTAGGAAAGCAAGTAAAGGTGATCAATGACCTTTTTACAACCAAGGAAGACAAGTTTTGAGCCTAGGATGCAATTATAGCACGGGGTTTATATATTATGTCTGAGTCGTTCTAATGTAATCCCTAGAATCCTTCCGGCCTAAAAGGGATTTACCTCAACGACACTCGTCAAAGCCATGGTTCAGCTTATAAAGGGCTACCCGTTACCTGAGGAAAGAAGACCTCTTTCGAGCGTAGCTTCTTTTAGATGAGTTAGTCTATGAAATAGCCTATCAACCCAAATCTTCGTTAGCTTCACTATTCTATGCTAACTAATCTCTCCCGAGTCTTTAATTAGCAAAGTAGACATGTAACTTAAGTTTCATGATGACGAGTCCAAAGTGTATAGGGTATTCCTGCTCGTGCTTGTCAAATTATAGTATAGTTTAAGATATCGTCCCACAGAGACTGGATATTCTATGCTACAGACTTGGAATATTTTGTTTACTATTTGAGAGAATCAAGCTGATGAAAGTTGAGATTTTTAAGTTTAATTTACTTTAACTAAACAAGACAATTTTCAAAAGATATCAAATTTAAAAAGAGTTGGGAATCATTGAATTTACTTGATAATATTTATAATAAAATCTCAAATTTGTAACACGTATTTCTCTAAAGAATAATTGCTTATTGCTAATTCAATTATGTTTTGCTCACTAAGAAATAATCAATTAATAAAACACTCCGTGAGGTTATGTAAAATAAATTGAGTTAAAACTAGTGACGGTTAAACCGAAATAATTTTCTTGCTTGAATTTGTGCTAAAAAGTAGTAAAAACTTCGTGGGAATATTTTCACCAAAAATCAATAATCTTTCTTACAACAATTCCTCCGTGACAATTAAAATTGAGGTAATCAAGATTACGGGTTTGGAATGATAAATTACTAAAAATTACTTTCACACTATTATTTTATTCATCGGTTAATTATATATTAATTTTGCTCCGTGAGAATTACAAAATTAATATATCAATAACTTAGACATAAAATACATAGATGTGATAATACTTGTTAAGTAAAAAATATCATTCTAGCACAATATGAAATCAAATTGAAAGTTTCAAGCCAAATATGCTTTAAAATTGAGACAATATTATAAATATATCAAGCTTCATCAACTATCACAACAAAAGAGATTACTCCATTATGGAGTAACAAAAACTAAAAGGGAATTTAAAAAGACTAAAAATATTTTTACTACAAAGAGAAGAAGAGAGAGACCAAGAATAATTCTTGTCTTGCTAGAGAGAAAAGAAGAAAATAGTTACAATGGATAAAAAAGGCTTGTCCTTCTACACAAGAGAGAGTGGCTATTTATAGCCAAAGATGACTCCTTACTTATAGCAAAGTGAGATATAAATTGCCCAAATAATATCTCTTTCTCTTCAAATTTCATGTGCTAGCTCTCACTTAGGCAAATGTAGATGACAATGTAGTTTTCTACCTTCACATCCCATGTGCTAGCATTCTTCAATTTACTTTGGCAAAAGTGGAAGACCAAAGTAGCTTTTTCTTCCTTCAAATCTCATGTACATTCCCATTTTAGTTGCTACTTTGACAAATGTGACTTTTTCTTCATTCTTATCCATGTGCTAGCATTCTTCAATTTACTTTGGCAAAAGTGGAAGACCAAAGTAACCTTTTCTTCTATTTCCCACATGCAAATTCCACATTTGCTATTTTGGAGTTTGTTTGCCCAAAGTGACTTTACTTCTTTCTTTGTTAGAAATCTCCCAAACAAAATTACTTTGGCAAAAGTAGCTTCTCTTTTCAAGCTTCTTTATTTTTATTTTTATTTTTCTTTTCCAAGTATTTTTTTTTCCTTTAAAGAATTATTAGAAAATATGCAAGGATATGATATAAATATATATATTTTTTTAAATTTTTTTTTATATTAAAAATACATGAATAATTTATATCCATCAAATTCCCCCACACTTGAACTTTTGCTCGTCCTCGAGAAAAAAGAATATTTTTTTTTTCAAAAGCTAATGACTTTTGTAGGATATAAAATGTGTTCAAAAATAAATAACCTTCATTATGTTCAATGGAATTATCCTTTTTAAATTCACCAAATTCTTTACCTTGTTCTGAATTTTGGTTTGATCAACAAAAGTTTGCATTCTTCTCCCCTTGAATTTTTCAGAATTGATTGTTTTATGACCACTTATTCATTAAATATCATAGTCTTGTCCATAGGCTTGCTCCTCATATTTATCTCCACTAATATAGATACAACATTGATTTTTAAAATCTTTTTAGGACTTTTCTTGGCTTGTAATATCAGGCTTCAGGCTGGTAGGTTATAAGGATATATTTATAGTGACTTTTCTTCTTCAAGCTAGGAGCAAATATTTCTTTCTCGGTACTTCCATCCTTTCTAAGTATTTTCTATTTGTATTTCCTTTTCTTTGTACTATCATACACAATCACATATTCACAATAATTTTTTTTTTCATCTTTTTTTTTTTCACAATATTTCTTTCCTTCCTTTTTTTTTCTTCCTTTTTTTTTTTTTTTTTGATTTTTATCTATGCTCTTTCATAGCTGGAAAAAATGATAACTATGTCTATATGTGTACATAAGGGAATATACATAGAGACTTTTTTTTTTTTTTTTTTTTTGAGTGTTTGAAAAAAAAAAGTAGGATCAAGGCTCAAAGAAGGGTTCTAAGTGGTAAATTTTTACATTTGGATAGAGATAAAGAGGTTTGAATTGTGGATCGAAGAAGGCCTAATTTCCTTTTCTAAAAATCAATGTCATCCATTATTTCGCCTCGAAAAATATTTAGAGCAAGTTCTAGCCAAGTTTAGTGATTCTACCTGTTTTTGTGATCATAACTTTTCTCAATTCCAATGATTTCCAGAGTTGAAGATACGTTCTCTTGCTTTCACAAAATCAAAATTATCAACACGAAAAATTATATGGTGAAGATAAAAAGAAATAATATTGAATACAATGCAAAGAGTTTATTTTGTTAATTAGTATACCTACAAAAGATCATAAAAATATTTTATAAAACATATATAAATCAGAACAATCCTTCCCCACACTTGAACATTTCATTCTCCTGGATGAAAAATGCATTTCAGGACGAGTTAAAAGGGAAGTAAAAGAAAGAGTTTTTTTTTTTTTTTTAAAAAAAAAAATAAATAAATAAAAAATATTAAAAATACAATAATTAAAGTAGAAAATACTGCTTAATAAGTAAAATGTAAATATTTTTGGCTTTCAAATTTACAATCACAGAAGAAAGCTTGAAAGAAACTGTGATCACACATAATCTATGTGTAATAGACTGACTAATTTAATACCTTAACAGTCATGTGGTCCTAGTTTAAATATAAACCAGAAATTTACCTGCGCCATCATTAGATTTGCACAATTAAACGGTTAACCAACCAGTAACTTAGGCATACCGATCACCATGGAGTTGCTCCTGTATAGGTGACTCTGTTTTTGTAGAGGCCTTCATAAGATGTTCCGGTTGTACAATAATCTGGATATTAACCAGATCAATTGGTTAAGCATTTATTATCCAAATCTATGTTGGACTTATGAGGCTCCATTGCTTCACCTCAATGGCTACGGGTAAGGAACCATAGTTCTGAGTTTAACGTCGCCAGCTCGACGTAGTAACTATCACTCATCAGGCTATCATGGTTACCGAAGGTTGTTTCTCAAAATGCCCTCCAAAGTACAATTTCAACCTATGACCATTTACCTTAAACTTGCTACCTCCATGGATCTGTTGAATTTCAATTGCTCCATAAGGGGTAACATCTGTAACATTGTAAGGACCTGTCCACCTAGATTTCAGTTTTCCTGGAAATAGCCTAAGTCGGCTATTGTAAAGAAGTACTTGATCTCCAATTTTGAAACTTTTTTGTCGGATCAAGTTATCATGCCATTTTTTAGTTTTTTCTTTGTAAATCTTGACATTTTCATAGGCTTCCAATCTCAGCTCTTCCAGTTCATTAATTTGAAAAAACCTATTTTTACCGGCAGAGTTCAGTTCAAAATTTAGTGGTTTTAATGCCCAATAAGCTTTGTGTTCTAATTCTACTGGCAAATGACAAGCTTTTCCAAAGACTAATCTGTATGGGGATGTTCCAATTGGCGTTTTGAATGCCGTTCGGTATGCCCATAGTGCATCATCTAATTTTAAGGCCCAATCTTTTCTTGAGATTCCAACCGTTTTTTCAAGTATTCTTTTTAATTCGCGGTTTGAAACCTCAACTTGCCCTTGAGTTTGAGTCGTGGTATGGTGTTCCTGTTTTGTGAGTCACACCATATTTTGTCAGTAAAGCAGAGAATTGTCTATTCATGAAATGAGTCCCTTGGTCACTAATGATGACTCGAGGTGTGCCAAATCTGGTAAAAATATTTTTTCTGAGAAAATTACACACAGTTCGAGCATCATTCTTTCTTGTGGGATTGGCCTCAACCCATTTTGAAACATAATCCACAGCCACCAGGATATATTCAAAAGAATGAGATGAAGGAAAAGGTCCCATAAAATCTATACCCCAAACATCAAATATCTCACATACCTGTATTGATTGCAATGGCATTTCATCCCTCTTGGTAATGTTACCTGTTCTTTGACATCTATCACATTGTGCAACGTAAGCACGTACATCCTTAAAAAGTGTTGGCCAATAGAATCCAGCTTCCAAAACTTTAAAGGCAGTTCGATTTGCAGCATAGTGTCCTCCAACTGCTCCATCATGGCAATGATACAAAATATTGCTCATTTCTTCCTCAGGTACACATCTTCTGATAATATTATCTGCACAAAGTTTAAACAAGTAGGGATCATTCCACATATAATATTTAGCTTCAGATATGAGTTTTTTCCTCTGCTGGTAAGAGAAATCTCGGGGTGTCCAATTTCCAACCAAGTAATTTGCAATGTCTGCAAACCAGGGTGGTTGAGTCACAATTGAGCTGACAGAAAGTATATGTTCATCAGGAAACTCTTCTTTTATTTCACACAACTCATGAGGAGGGGTCTCTAATCTAGACAAATGGTCGGCTACCTGATTCTCAGTTCCCTTTCTGTCTTTTATTTCAAGGTCAAACTCTTGGAGAAGTAAAATCCATCTTAACAATCTAGGTCGGGCATCTTTTTTTGCTAAGAGGTATTTTAAAGCTGCATGATCAGTAAAAACAGTGACCTTAGGGCCTATCAAATAGGAACGAAACTTATCGAAAACAAATACTACTGCCAGTAGTTCTTTTTCCGTTGTGGCATAATTGAGCTGAGCCTCATTCAATGTCCTACTGGCATAGTAAATGGGACGAAAAATTTTATCTTTTCTTTGACCTAAAACAGCTCCAACTGCTGTATCACTAGCATCACACATGATCTCAAAAGGTTGGTTCCAGTCTGGGGATACAACTACAGGAGCAGTTGATAATTTCTCCTTAAGAGTGTCAAATTCTTTTAAACAATCACCTGAAAAATCAAACTTAGTATCTTTCATCAAAAGGTTAGTCAGAGGTTTTGAAATTTTTGAAAAATCTTTTATAAACCTTCTGTAAAAACCTGCATGTCCAAGAAAGCTTCTAATACCTTTAACAGTTGTAGGAGGGGGTAATCCTGCTATAAGATCAATTTTAGCCTTATCAACTTCTATCTCTTTAGCAGTGATTTTATGTCCTAAAACTATTCCCTCAGTAACCATAAAATGACATTTCTCTCAATTAAGAATTAGATTTGTTTCTTCACATCTTTTAAGAACTAAGGTCAAGTGGTAAAGACAATCCTCAAATGTTTTGCCAAACAGTGTGAAATCATCCATAAAAATCTCCAGAAAATTTTCAGTCATTTCTGAGAAAATTGCGGACATACAACGCTGAAATGTTGCAGGTGCATTGCATAAACCAAATGGCATTCTCCTATATGCATAGGTTCCATGAGGACATGTGAAAGTTGTTTTATCCTGATCTTCTGGTGCAATTGGTATCTGGTTATACCCTGAATATCCATCAAGAAAACAGTAAAAACCATATCCTGCTACTCTTTCTAACATTTGATCAATAAATGGCAAAGGAAAATGGTCTTTTCTTGTGGCATCATTGAGACGTCTGTAATCAATACAGACCCTCCATCCTGTAACTGTTCTGGTAGGTATGAGTTCATTATTTTCATTTTTAACAACTGTCATACCTCCTTTCTTTGGTACCACCTGAACAGGACTTACCCAAGGACTGTCAGAAATGGGGTAAATGATACCTGCAGCCAAAAGTTTAATTATTTCATTTTTAACAACTTCCTGCATTGTTGGATTCAATCTCCTTTGGGGTTAGACTATTGGCTTATAGCTATCCTGCATGAGGATTCTATGTGTGGAAATAGCTGGACTAATTCCTTTGATGTCTGCTATAGTCCACCCTAGAGCTCCTTTATGTGCTCTCAGTACTTCAATCAACTTATGTTCCTGTTCTGCAGTCAGAGAAGATGAAATTATTACTGGAAATAATTTGGGCTCAAGATAAACATATTTTAAATGAGAGGGGAGAGTTTTAAGTTCAAATTTTGTTTGAACTTCTTTTGATTGTATCTCTTCCTCTTCCTCAAAATCATTTTCCAATATTTCAGCTTCACTTCTCATTGTGGCATCATCATCGTGTGTGGTGCCAGATTTAGCCAAGCATCTTTCCATTGAGTCTGAAATCAATTGGTCATCTTTGAATTCATCTGCAAGATCACTAATCATGTCAATTGAAAAACAAGAAGTTGATGTCTCATCTCCTGAAAATTTTAGAATCTTGTGCATATAAAAAATGACTCTTTCTTCATCAACTCTCAAAATTAGTTGTCCTTGATGGACATCTATGATTGCTCTACCTGTAGCAAGAAAAGGTCTACCTAAAATTATTGGTTCATCAGGACACTCTTCCATTTCAAGTATAATGAAATCAACAGGGAAAACAAACTTATCCACTCTCACAAGTATATTTTCAATAATTCCCATAGGTCTCTTAGTACTTTGGTCTGCAAACTGAAGAGAAACAACTGTATTTTTCATCTCACCAAGATCCAATTTTCTATAAATAGAAAATGACATCAAATTTATTGAAGCTCCAGAATCACAAAGTGCTTTTTCAAAATATACTCCTCCCAAAGTACATGGAATCGTAAAACTTCCCGGATCACCGAGTTTTTGTGGTAGCTTATTTTGAAGTATAGAACTGCATTTTTCAGTAAGCATAACCACAGAAACTTCTTCCAATTTCCTTTTGCTTGACAAAATTTCTTTCAAAAATTTAGCATATGAAGGCATTTGCAACAAAGCCCAGTGAATGGAATATTAATGTGAATCTGTTTTAAAATTTCCAAAAACTTTGCAAATTGACTATCAAGCTTTTCTCTTTTCATCTTTTGTGGAAAAGGGATCGTCACAGGGAGAGGAGTTATTTTTTCAAAATTCTTTTCTTTCTCTTTAGAGGGTGTTACAATATTCTTATCCTTATCGGCCTGTTGTTCTAACTGGTTCTTTTCCTGCCTGTCTGCATAAGGTTCATCAAGATTCTTACCTGACCGTAAAGCGATGGCCTTAAGGTGTTCTTTTAGATTTTTCTCTGTATTGCTTGGTAAGGGACCTTGAATTTTTTCAGACACAAGAGTTGCCAGTTGGCTTACCTGAATTTCCAAATTTTTTAGGGCAGAATTTTGGCTTTCCATTTTCTCGTCAGTAGCCTTAATGTATTTGTACAAAAGGTCATCAAGACTTAGATGGGCTTGTTGAGGCCTTTGCTGATATGGAACTGTCTGCTGATATGGCCTGAAATTTGATTGCCCACGATTTTGATTCTGGTAACCTGGTGGGCTATGTACCTGTTGCTTCTGGAAGCTTTGAGAGTTCTCAACACCATTTGGATTGCTCCACTGGAATCCTGGATGTTTCTGTGCCATTGGACTTCCAAAAGGGTACGGCTTGTACCCAATGGAATTGACTTGTTCATCATTCTGAATGGTTGCTTGGCACTCATGATTTTGATGGTTTCCTCCGCACATGTCACAAGCCTCAGACTGGCTTGGTTGTTGTGTATTCACCTGAAAAGATTCAAACTTTTGTGCCAAAGAAGCAATCTGCTGTGTTAGTATATTTAAAGCATCTGCCTGATTTACCGTAGCGGCCTTTTTGATAATTATACGATCAGATGGCCATTGAATGGCATTCTCAGAAATCTCATTTAACAATTGCAATGCTTCAACTGTGGTTTTACCCATTATGGAACCTCCTGCAGCTGCATCTATCACATTTCTAGAAGATGGTTTTAGGCCGTGATAGAAAATGTACAACTGGATATGTTCAGGAATGTCATGGTGTGGATATTTTCTTAGCATTGATTTTAATCTTTCCCATGCTTGATAAACTGACTCAGTGTCAGTCTGCAAGAAATTAGATATATGTTGTCTTAACTTTGTTGTTTTAGCAGGGGAAAAATATTTGTTTAAAAACTTCTGAGTCATTTGATCCCATGTGGTAATAGACCCTTGAGGTAAACTTCGCAACCAAGTCTTGGCATCACCTTTTAAAGAAAAAGGAAATAGCCTTAACTTGATTGCTTCAGCAGGTACTCCATTATATTTAGCAGTTTCAACTAGTTCCAAGAAATCAATTAAATGACTATGTGGATCTTCACTTGGATCACCAGTGAAAGTGCAAGATTGCTGGATTGTTTGAATCAGGCCGGTCCTGATTTCAAAGTTGTTTGTTGCCACTGGTGGTTTCCTTATACTAGATTCACAATTGAAGCGGTCTGGTCTAGCATAATCCCGTAGGATTCTATTTGCTGGTCTTGGTGCTACTTCATCAAACTGCTCCTCTAGGTGGACTGGTGGTGCGACTCCCAATGGATCCACACCATCTCCAAGTTGGTGCTCCATTTGATCACGAATTATGCTTTGAGAAGATGATGATTGTCCTTTCCTGCGTAACCAAAAAGATTTTTCAATTTCAGGATCGTAATTGACCAACTCTTTATTAGAAGAGCGGGTCATAAACTACTTGAAACTTTTAACGGGAATGAAAAAAAACAAAATTAGTTCCTAAACAGTAGTAAATGTTGCACTACAAGAAATAATAACCAAAAAAAAAAAATAGTAATAGTAGTAACAATAAAAAGTAACAGTAATAGTGGTTATACTAGTAAATGTAAAAACAAAATGGATATAGTAAAGTAACAAAACAATAAAAAAAAGAAAAAGAACGATTAAAAGGAACAAATATAAAGTTTCAATGGAAGACGAAAGATTATAAAATATGACAAAAATGGTAGTGACAAGAACAGTACTAGGTGATAGAACAGACAAATATTATAATAGTAATATAAATTACTGGTAACAACGAGAAACAATGATAAAGACGTATTTGCCAATATAAGTAATAGAACTAGGGATAAAGACGTAATATAGATAACATAACCAAAAGGAAAAGTGAAACTTAACAAAAAGGAAAAGAAACTGTAGTAGTATTAGCTATAGTAAAAAAAAAAAATAATAATAATAATAAAGAAGTAAGATGAGAGAGGAAAAATAATAGTAATAAGTAATAGTAGGCACTATAATAATATAATAATAATAGTAGTACTTATAACAATGACGGACAATGAGGATGAGATAGATATATATAAAACAATATGTGGCAGTAATAGTAAAAAGTGTGAAGAAAGTTTATAATAATGCAATATGACAATATAACCTATAGGTAATAGGTATAGTACTTTAACAAAGGAATAGCAATAATTATGCAATACTAAATATAGAGAACTTATTTATATATTATATTATATATAGTAGCAAACAGCAGTAGTAAAGACTGTAAAGAAATTTAATAATAATAATAATAAAAGAAAAAAAAATGTTAGAAACAAAAATAAAAATGTTAGAAGCAGAAAGGAAAATGTTAGAAGCAATAGTTAGTACGGTTAGTAATAGGTAGTTATAGTAGTTCTTAGTAGATTATGTTAATTATTAGTTATATTAATAAGTTCTCAAATTAGTAACCAAATATTTAGTCCGAAGTAGATGTATGCCAATCCCCGGCAACGGCGCCAAAAATTTGACGAGTCCAAAGTGTATAGGGTATTCCTGCTCGTGCTTGTCAAATTATAGTATAGTTTAAGATATCGTCCTACAGAGACTGGATATTCTATGCTACAGACTTGGAATATTTTGTTTACTATTTGAGAGAATCAAGCTGATGAAAGTTGAGATTTTTAAGTTTAATTTACTTTAACTAAACAAGACAATTTTCAAAAGATATCAAATTTAAAAAGAGTTGGGAATCATTGAATTTACTTGATAATATTTATAATAAAATCTCAATTTTATAACACGTATTTCTCTAAAGAATAATTGCTTATTGCTAATTCAATTATGTTTTGCTCACTAAGAAATAATCAATTAATAAAACACTCCGTGAGATTATGTAAAATCAATTGAGTTAAAACTAGTGACGATTAAACCGAAATAATTTTCTTGCTTGAATTTGTGCTAAAAAGTAGTAAAAACTTCGTGAGAATATTTTCACCAAAAATCAATAATCTTTCTTACAACAATTCCTCCGTGAGAATTAAAATTGAGGTAATCAAGATTACGGGTTTGGAATGATAAATTACTAAAAATTACTTTCACACTATTATTTTATTCATCGGTTAATTATATATTAATTTTGCTCCGCGAGAATTACAAAATTAATATATCAATAACTTAGACATAAAATACATAGATGTGATAATACTTGTTAAGTAAAAAAATATCATTCTAGCACAATATGAAATCAAATTGAAAGTTTCAAGCCAAGTATGCTTTAAAATTGAGATAATATTATTAATATATCAAGCTTCATCAACTATCCCAACAAAAGAGATTACTCCATTATGGAGTAACAAAAACTAAAAGGGAATTTAAAAAGAGTAAAAATATTTTTACTACAAAGAGAAGAAGAGAGAGACCAAGAATAATTCTTGTCTTGCTAGAGAGAAAAGAAGAAAATAGTTACAATGGATAAAAAAGGTTTGTCCTTCTACACAAGAGAGAGTGGCTATTTATAGCCAAAGATAACTCCTTACTTATGGCAAAGTGAGATATAAATTGCCCAAATAATATCTCTTTCTCTTCAAATTTCATGTGCTAGCTCTCACTTAGGCAAATGTAGATGGAAATGTAGTTTTCTACCTTCACATCCCATGTGCTAGCATTCTTCAATTTACTTTGGCAAAAGTGGAAGACCAAAGTAGCTTTTTCTTCCTTCAAATCTCATGTACATTCCCAATTTAGTTGCTACTTTGACAAATGTGACTTTTTCATCATTCTTATCCATGTGCTAGCATTCTTCAATTTACTTTGGCAAAAGTGGAAGACCAAAGTAACCTTTTCTTCTATTTCCCACATACAAATTCCACATTTGCTATTTTGGAGTTTGTTTGCCCAAAGTGACTTTACTTCTTTCTTTGCTAGAAATCTCCCAAACAAAATTACTTTGGCAAAAGTGGCTTCTCTTTTCAAGCTTCTTTATTTTAATTTTTTATTTTTCTTTTCCAAGTATTTTTTTTCCTTTAAAAAATTATTAGAAAATATGCAAGGATATGATATAAATATTCATGTTTTATTTTAAAATATTTATTTTTTATATTAAAAATACATGAATAATTTATAGGGTATTCCTGCAACGGCGCCAAAAATTTGACGAGTCCAAAGTGTATAGGGTATTCCTGCTCGTGCTTGTCAAATTATAGTATAGTTTAAGATATCGTCCCACAGAGATTGGATATTCTATGCTACAAACTTGGAATATTTTGTTTACTATTTGAGAGAATCAAGCTGATGAAATTTGAGATTTTTAAGTTTAATTTACTTTAACTAAACAAGCTAATTTTCGAAAGATATCAAATTTTAAAAGAGTTGGGAATCATTGAATTCACTTGATAATATTTATAATAAAATCTCAATTTTGTAATACGTATTTCTCTAAAGAATAATTGCTTATTGCTAATTCAATTATGTTTTGCTCACTAAGAAATAATCAATTAATAAAACACTCCGTGAGGTTATGTAAAATCAATTGAGTTAAAACTAGTGACGATTAAACCGAAATAATTTTCTTGCTTGAATTTGTGCTAAAAAGTAGTAAAAACTTCGTGAGAATATTTTCACCAAAAATCAATAATCTTTCTTACAACAATTCCTCCGTGAGAATTAAAATTGAGGTAATCAAGATTACGGGTTTGGAATGATAAATTACTAAAAATTACTTTCACACTATTATTTTATTCATCGGTTAATTATATATTAATTTTGCTCCGTGAGAATTACAAAATTAATATATCAATAACTTAGACATAAAATACATAGATGTGATAATACTTGTTAAGTAAAAAATATCATTCTAGCACAATATGAAATCAAATTGAAAGTTTCAAGCCAAGTATGCTTTAAAATTGAGATAATATTATTAATATATCAAGCTTCATCAACTATCCCAACAAAAGAGATTACTCCATTATGGAGTAACAAAAACTAAAAGGGAATTTAAAAAGACTAAAAATATTTTTACTACAAAGAGAAGAAGAGAGAGACCAAGAATAATTCTTGTCTTGCTAGAGAGAAAAGAAGAAAATAGTTACAATGGATAAAAAAGGCTTGTCCTTCTACACAAGAGAGAGTGGCTATTTATAGCCAAAGATAACTCCTTACTTATGGCAAAGTGAGATATAAATTGCCCAAATAATATCTCTTTCTCTTCAAATTTCATGTGCTAGCTCTCACTTAGGCAAATGTAGATGGCAATGTAGTTTTCTACCTTCACATCCCATGTGCTAGCATTCTTCAATTTACTTTGGCAAAAGTGGAAGACCAAAGTAGCTTTTTCTTCCTTCAAATCTCATGTACATTCCCAATTTAGTTGCTACTTTGACAAATGTGACTTTTTCATCATTCTTATCCATGTGCTAGCATTCTTCAATTTACTTTGGCAAAAGTGGAAGACCAAAGTAACCTTTTCTTCTATTTCCCACATACAAATTCCACATTTGCTATTTTGGAGTTTGTTTGCCCAAAGTGACTTTACTTCTTTCTTTGCTAGAAATCTCCCAAACAAAATTACTTTGGAAAAAGTGGCTTCTCTTTTCAAGCTTCTTTATTTTTATTTTTTATTTTTCTTTTCCAAGTATTTTTTTTTCCTTTAAAAAATTATTAGAAAATATGCAAGGATATGATATAAATATTCATGTTTTATTTTAAAATATTTATTTTTTATATTAAAAATACATGAATAATTTATAGGGTATTCCTGCAACGGCGCCAAAAATTTGACGAGTCCAAAGTGTATAGGGTATTCCTGCTCGTGCTTGTCAAATTATAGTATAGTTTAAGATATCGTCCCACAGAGATTGGATATTCTATGCTACAAACTTGGAATATTTTGTTTACTATTTGAGAGAATCAAGCTGATGAAATTTGAGATTTTTAAGTTTAATTTACTTTAACTAAACAAGCTAATTTTCGAAAGATATCAAATTTTAAAAGAGTTGGGAATCATTGAATTCACTTGATAATATTTATAATAAAATCTCAATTTTGTAATACGTATTTCTCTAAAGAATAATTGCTTATTGCTAATTCAATTATGTTTTGCTCACTAAGAAATAATCAATTAATAAAACACTCCGTGAGATTATGTAAAATCAATTGAGTTAAAACTAGTGACGATTAAACCGAAATAATTTTCTTGCTTGAATTTGTGCTAAAAAGTAGTAAAAACTTCGTGAGAATATTTTCACCAAAAATCAATAATCTTTCTTACAACAATTCCTCCGTGAGAATTAAAATTGAGGTAATCAAGATTACGGGTTTGGAATGATAAATTACTAAAAATTACTTTCACACTATTATTTTATTCATCGGTTAATTATATATTAATTTTGCTCCGCGAGAATTACAAAATTAATATATCAATAACTTAGACATAAAATACATAGATGTGATAATACTTGTTAAGTAAAAAAATATCATTCTAGCACAATATGAAATCAAATTGAAAGTTTCAAGCCAAGTATGCTTTAAAATTGAGATAATATTATTAATATATCAAGCTTCATCAACTATCCCAACAAAAGAGATTACTCCATTATGGAGTAACAAAAACTAAAAGGGAATTTAAAAAGAGTAAAAATATTTTTACTACAAAGAGAAGAAGAGAGAGACCAAGAATAATTCTTGTCTTGCTAGAGAGAAAAGAAGAAAATAGTTACAATGGATAAAAAAGGTTTGTCCTTCTACACAAGAGAGAGTGGCTATTTATAGCCAAAGATAACTCCTTACTTATGGCAAAGTGAGATATAAATTGCCCAAATAATATCTCTTTCTCTTCAAATTTCATGTGCTAGCTCTCACTTAGGCAAATGTAGATGGAAATGTAGTTTTCTACCTTCACATCCCATGTGCTAGCATTCTTCAATTTACTTTGGCAAAAGTGGAAGACCAAAGTAGCTTTTTCTTCCTTCAAATCTCATGTACATTCCCAATTTAGTTGCTACTTTGACAAATGTGACTTTTTCATCATTCTTATCCATGTGCTAGCATTCTTCAATTTACTTTGGCAAAAGTGGAAGACCAAAGTAACCTTTTCTTCTATTTCCCACATACAAATTCCACATTTGCTATTTTGGAGTTTGTTTGCCCAAAGTGACTTTACTTCTTTCTTTGCTAGAAATCTCCCAAACAAAATTACTTTGGCAAAAGTGGCTTCTCTTTTCAAGCTTCTTTATTTTAATTTTTTATTTTTCTTTTCCAAGTATTTTTTTTCCTTTAAAAAATTATTAGAAAATATGCAAGGATATGATATAAATATTCATGTTTTATTTTAAAATATTTATTTTTTATATTAAAAATACATGAATAATTTATAGGGTATTCCTGCAACGGCGCCAAAAATTTGACGAGTCCAAAGTGTATAGGGTATTCCTGCTCGTGCTTGTCAAATTATAGTATAGTTTAAGATATCGTCCCACAGAGATTGGATATTCTATGCTACAAACTTGGAATATTTTGTTTACTATTTGAGAGAATCAAGCTGATGAAATTTGAGATTTTTAAGTTTAATTTACTTTAACTAAACAAGCTAATTTTCGAAAGATATCAAATTTTAAAAGAGTTGGGAATCATTGAATTCACTTGATAATATTTATAATAAAATCTCAATTTTGTAATACGTATTTCTCTAAAGAATAATTGCTTATTGCTAATTCAATTATGTTTTGCTCACTAAGAAATAATCAATTAATAAAACACTCCGTGAGGTTATGTAAAATCAATTGAGTTAAAACTAGTGACGATTAAACCGAAATAATTTTCTTGCTTGAATTTGTGCTAAAAAGTAGTAAAAACTTCGTGAGAATATTTTCACCAAAAATCAATAATCTTTCTTACAACAATTCCTCCGTGAGAATTAAAATTGAGGTAATCAAGATTACGGGTTTGGAATGATAAATTACTAAAAATTACTTTCACACTATTATTTTATTCATCGGTTAATTATATATTAATTTTGCTCCGTGAGAATTACAAAATTAATATATCAATAACTTAGACATAAAATACATAGATGTGATAATACTTGTTAAGTAAAAAATATCATTCTAGCACAATATGAAATCAAATTGAAAGTTTCAAGCCAAGTATGCTTTAAAATTGAGATAATATTATTAATATATCAAGCTTCATCAACTATCCCAACAAAAGAGATTACTCCATTATGGAGTAACAAAAACTAAAAGGGAATTTAAAAAGACTAAAAATATTTTTACTACAAAGAGAAGAAGAGAGAGACCAAGAATAATTCTTGTCTTGCTAGAGAGAAAAGAAGAAAATAGTTACAATGGATAAAAAAGGCTTGTCCTTCTACACAAGAGAGAGTGGCTATTTATAGCCAAAGATAACTCCTTACTTATGGCAAAGTGAGATATAAATTGCCCAAATAATATCTCTTTCTCTTCAAATTTCATGTGCTAGCTCTCACTTAGGCAAATGTAGATGGCAATGTAGTTTTCTACCTTCACATCCCATGTGCTAGCATTCTTCAATTTACTTTGGCAAAAGTGGAAGACCAAAGTAGCTTTTTCTTCCTTCAAATCTCATGTACATTCCCAATTTAGTTGCTACTTTGACAAATGTGACTTTTTCATCATTCTTATCCATGTGCTAGCATTCTTCAATTTACTTTGGCAAAAGTGGAAGACCAAAGTAACCTTTTCTTCTATTTCCCACATACAAATTCCACATTTGCTATTTTGGAGTTTGTTTGCCCAAAGTGACTTTACTTCTTTCTTTGCTAGAAATCTCCCAAACAAAATTACTTTGGAAAAAGTGGCTTCTCTTTTCAAGCTTCTTTATTTTTATTTTTTATTTTTCTTTTCCAAGTATTTTTTTTTCCTTTAAAAAATTATTAGAAAATATGCAAGGATATGATATAAATATTCATGTTTTATTTTAAAATATTTATTTTTTATATTAAAAATACATGAATAATTTATAGGGTATTCCTGCAACGGCGCCAAAAATTTGACGAGTCCAAAGTGTATAGGGTATTCCTGCTCGTGCTTGTCAAATTATAGTATAGTTTAAGATATCGTCCCACAGAGATTGGATATTCTATGCTACAAACTTGGAATATTTTGTTTACTATTTGAGAGAATCAAGCTGATGAAATTTGAGATTTTTAAGTTTAATTTACTTTAACTAAACAAGCTAATTTTCGAAAGATATCAAATTTTAAAAGAGTTGGGAATCATTGAATTCACTTGATAATATTTATAATAAAATCTCAATTTTGTAATACGTATTTCTCTAAAGAATAATTGCTTATTGCTAATTCAATTATGTTTTGCTCACTAAGAAATAATCAATTAATAAAACACTCCGTGAGGTTATGTAAAATCAATTGAGTTAAAACTAGTGACGATTAAACCGAAATAATTTTCTTGCTTGAATTTATGCTAAAAAGTAGTAAAAACTTCGTGAGAATATTTTCACCAAAAATCAATAATCTTTCTTACAACAATTCCTCCGTGAGAATTAAAAATGAGGTAATCAAGATTATGGGTTTGGAATGATAAATTACTAAAAATTACTTTCACACTATTATTTTATTCATCGGTTATTTATATATTAATTTTGCTCCGTGAGAATTACAAAATTAATATATCAATAACTTAGACATAAAATACATAGATGTGATAATACTTGTTAAGTAAAAAATATCATTCTAGCACAATATGAAATCAAATTGAAAGTTTCAAGCCAAGTATGCTTTAAAATTGAGATAATATTATTAATATATCAAGCTTCATCAACTATCCCAACAAAAGAGATTACTCCATTATGGAGTAACAAAAACTAAAAGGGAATTTAAAAAGACTAAAAATATTTTTACTACAAAGAGAAGAAGAGAGAGACCAAGAATAATTCTTGTCTTGCTAGAGAGAAAAGAAGAAAATAGTTACAATGGATAAAAAAGGCTTGTCCTTCTACACAAGAGAGAGTGGCTATTTATAGCCAAAGATAACTCCTTACTTATGGCAAAGTGAGATATAAATTGCCCAAATAATATCTCTTTCTCTTCAAATTTCATGTGCTAGCTCTCACTTAGGCAAATGTAGATGGCAATGTAGTTTTCTACCTTCACATCCCATGTGCTAGCATTCTTCAATTTACTTTGGCAAAAGTGGAAGACCAAAGTAGCTTTTTCTTCCTTCAAATCTCATGTACATTCCCAATTTAGTTGCTACTTTGACAAATGTGACTTTTTCATCATTCTTATCCATGTGCTAGCATTCTTCAATTACTTTGGCAAAAGTGGAAGACCAAAGTAACCTTTTCTTCTATTTCCCACATACAAATTCCACATTTGCTATTTTGGAGTTTGTTTGCCCAAAGTGACTTTACTTCTTTCTTTGCTAGAAATCTTCCAAACAAAATTACTTTGGCAAAAGTGGCTTCTCTTTTCAAGCTTCTTTATTTTTATTTTTTATTTTTCTTTTCCAAGTATTTTTTTTCCTTTAAAAAATTATTAGAAAATATGCAAGGATATGATATAAATATTCATGTTTTATTTTAAAATATTTATTTTTTATATTAAAAATACATGAATAATTTATAGGGTATTCCTGCAACGGCGCCAAAAATTTGACGAGTCCAAAGTGTATAAGGTATTCCTGCTCGTGCTTGTCAAATTATAGTATAGTTTAAGATATCGTCCCACAGAGATTGGATATTCTATGCTACAAACTTGGAATATTTTGTTTACTATTTGAGAGAATCAAGCTGATGAAATTTGAGATTTTTAAGTTTAATTTACTTTAACTAAACAAGCTAATTTTCGAAAGATATCAAATTTTAAAAGAGTTGGGAATCATTGAATTCACTTGATAATATTTATAATAAAATCTCAATTTTGTAATACGTATTTCTCTAAAGAATAATTGCTTATTGCTAATTCAATTATGTTTTGCTCACTAAGAAATAATCAATTAATAAAACACTCCGTGAGGTTATGTAAAATCAATTGAGTTAAAACTAGTGACGATTAAACCGAAATAATTTTCTTGCTTGAATTTATGCTAAAAAGTAGTAAAAACTTCGTGAGAATATTTTCACCAAAAATCAATAATCTTTCTTACAACAATTCCTCCGTGAGAATTAAAAATGAGGTAATCAAGATTATGGGTTTGGAATGATAAATTACTAAAAATTACTTTCACACTATTATTTTATTCATCGGTTATTTATATATTAATTTTACTCCGTGAGAATTACAAAATTAATATATCAATAACTTAGACATAAAATACATAGATGTGATAATACTTGTTAAGTAAAAAATATCATTCTAGCACAATATGAAATCAAATTGAAAGTTTCAAGCCAAGTATGCTTTAAAATTGAGATAATATTATTAATATATCAAGCTTCATCAACTATCCCAACAAAAGAGATTACTCCATTATGGAGTAACAAAAACTAAAAGGGAATTTAAAAAGACTAAAAATATTTTTACTACAAAGAGAAGAAGAGAGAGACCAAGAATAATTCTTGTCTTGCTAGAGAGAAAAGAAGAAAATAGTTACAATGGATAAAAAAAGCTTGTCCTTCTACACAAGAGAGAGTGGCTATTTATAGCCAAAGATGACTCCTTACTTATGGCAAAGTGAGATATAAATTGCCCAAATAATATCTCTTTCTCTTCAAATTTCATGTGCTAGCTCTCACTTAGGCAAATGTAGATGGCAATGTAGTTTTCTACCTTCACATCCCATGTGCTAGCATTCTTCAATTTACTTTGGCAAAAGTGGAAGACCAAAGTAGCTTTTTCTTCCTTCAAATCTCATGTACATTCCCAATTTAGTTGCTACTTTGACAAATGTGACTTTTTCTTCATTCTTATCCATGTGCTAGCATTCTTCAATTTACTTTGGCAAAAGTGGAAGAGCAAAGTAACCTTTTCTTCTATTTCCCACATGCAAATTCCACATTTGCTATTTTGGAGTTTGTTTGCCCAAAGTGACTTTACTTCTTTCTTTGCTAGAAATCTCCCAAACAAAATTACTTTGGCAAAAGTGGCTTCTCTTTTCAAGCTTCTTTATTTTTATTTTTATTTTTCTTTTCCAAGTATTTTTTTTTTCCTTTAAAGAATTATTAGAAAATTTGCAAGGATATGATATAAATATTCATGTTTTATTTTAAAATATTTATTTTTTATATTAAAAATACATGAATAATTTATATCCATCACATGAGCACAAAAGTCAAGCAACCGAAACAATAGAAGCTAGAAAATTAAAACCCACAAATATAAATTCATTGTAATGATTCATTCATATATTCATGTCCAAAATCATACCAATTAACAATACAAATAGTCATGAAATATATTCACAAAATCAAGTCTTCAACAACAACAACACCACCAAATATATTGAATACAAAACATGAAAGTAAAGAAAGGAATACTAAAGGTTGAGAATTTCTTAATATGTTGCTCCAAATCTTCCTCGGTGTTCTTGTTGATGGATCCTTGCTCCAAGATTGAAAAAATGGCCAAAAGATATGCCCTAGGTCGTGCAAAGGGTTATTTATATGTTCCCAATTCAGCTGATGTAATATTCCAAAACTGTCCAGTTCAGTCCAAACGCGCTCTTGCGCGATCGCGTGACAAATGGCGCTATCGCGCTGAAGCTCTTTTCTTTTATACGCGATAGCGTTATCTTGGGTGCTTTTGCGCTAGCATCTTAAATCTTCCGGTGCGATCGCGTGTAGTCCTGCGTGATCGCGATGAGCGTTTTTCCAGTCTAGAAACATAAACTTTGCAATTCAGCTTGTTTTGACTTGTTTTCCATCTACTCATCACCACAGCGTCAATATCCTGTAATATGCAACTAAAACATGATAAGTGCACGTATATAATCCATAATACAAAACAAAAGCTCAAGTAAATAGAAGGTAATGTGTGGAATTTTGCCACACATCAACATTTATGAAGTCGTTGGGAGCGCGCTTGTTTAACTGTTACCATCTTCATCGTATAGTTTTTCAAGATGTTCAGAACAGATAACTATATGTTTGAAATATGTAGTGGTTCGTGCAGAACAAAATAAGTTACAACCATAACTTATTTGACAACATAACAAGTTCAAATGAAATTTCATTGATCATTAGTACAGAAAACATAACAAGTTGAAATAAATAGAAACCTAAACTATGAACCAACACTTGATCCAAGTACAGAATATGAGAATAATTAGCACCACAATTAGCACTACCACCACACCCAACTTTTTACGCCATAATCGTGCCTATTTTCTCTCTTGTTCAACAGCTTTCAACTTCTTAAGTAGACCCCATATTACTCTCTTTGCTTAATCTGACATGTCTTCATCGTGCCATCTAAAGTAGTTGCAGCTCTTTCCCTACATAAAAAAAAAAAAAAAAATACAAGAGTTGAAGTACTTTCACACATATAAGTTTTATAAACCCATCAACTAACCTGTCTATATTTGCATCCACAATACCTTCTTCCTGGGTTTACTTGAGTCCACGATGTTGTGAACTTCGCATAATCTCCACATCAAAAAAATGGTACTACAAGTCCACTATTAATGGATCTACTAGACATTTTAAACTTGATGTTTGATATATTTTTATAAACTGGTTTGAATAATAACGAACAGATGTATAATGTGTTGAGTGGTATTTTTATTACCGTTAGTAAATAATTATTGGTCAAGCGCCCAATGTAAGTGTTGTTCACGAGTATTGGCAAGATCGAAAGCACGTTTGGAACATCCTACCAAATATAATACGATTTCAAAAATGTATACACTATCATTCCCAACCATTCTTTCGAAATTTGAAATACACAAAAGATATACCAAACGACTACAATACAAGTTGTTGCAACAGTCATGTCCAAACAAAATTTTCGCTTGCCTCTCTTTACTTTTATAAATACCTAAGAATTCAAATCATTGCAATCCACATTCAACAACTAACAAAAACAAACAAAACATTACAAACATGGTTTGTCGACCATCCGCTTCAAGAGGAGCAAAAACAAGAGGAGCATCTACGTCAAGAGGAGCATCCACCTCTAGGGAAAACACTGCTGCAGCACCAGATTCACCACAAACTGAAAGGGCGAATGACATTTTGGAACAACTTAGAGGTGAAGTGTGGGGTTGGAAGTTCAAGTTCGAGGACTTCTTCCATGTCTACAAAAAGGACGTCAAAGGATGAAGAAGGAAATGCGAAGGGTGAAAAGATTGCTCAAAGGGGTACTTGCTGATAAGGGAATGCATTACCTTAACTACTACTCCTCACCGCCATCTTTACACTAGATTTGGATGTTTATATGAATGTTTAATATGTAATTTATTTTTGAATGTTTATTATGTAATTTCTTTGTTTGAATGCTTATATAATTAGCATTCCTATTGTAAAGCGCTGAATCTCTTATCAATCAAGGATATTTTTGCCTGGTGCTTGCAAATAAGTGTATATCTGTTTAGAGCATATGTTGTTATGTGCAGAATAAGTAGACGGCGTTCTAGAACACCAGTATAATAATCCTTTACACGATAAGATTTCAATATTTGGAACATCCATAGTTATGCCTGGAACAACCTAATGTTGTTCTGAACAAATGCTGAACAATTTTTTACTCTGTTCATTTTCACCTTGAATGCTGAGCAAATGACAAAAAAATATTATTTGAATGTTTGTTTGAATGCTGAACAATTGGCACAACATTATTACACTGCTAATTAAACAAAAAGGTAATCCATATATAATTACATAAGCACAATATCCCGAACTATAGACTAATGTTCCGAACTACTCCTTAAAGTATAAAAAGGTACAACGGTTACAATTAGCAGTTGCATCGTCGTTTGAATAGTACACAATGGTTATAAGTTTCATCAGAAGTAATTTTCCAAAAAATTATTCCCAACAGACTCGTCGATTCGTATTTTACTCTTATAAATACCAACCACACAATCAAACCATTCCAAAAATTCAAATAAAAACAATCACACATTAATTCCAAATATTTTAAAATGGCTCGTCGACCAAGAACAAGAGAAGCACCAATAAGAGGAGCATTGAGCTCAAGATGGCCTAGAATACCTTTCTCGAGTTCAGATTCAAATTGTGAAAATTTGAACAATGGTTTGGACCAACTAAGGTATGAAGTGTGGGAGTGGAAATTCAAGTTCGAAGAATTCTTCCATAATTACAGGAGGGACATAAGAACGGTGAAGAGAGAGCTTCAAGGGTAGCTTGCTGAAAGGGGAATTGATCATGTCTCATACTCCACACAACCAGGAACACCACCAGAAGCACCATCACAAGCTCCAACACATGCACCCTAAGTTCGATTGTTTATGTTTATTTTAGTTATAATTTTATATGTTTATTATGTTATTTTATTTTCATTTTAAATGCAGAATTACTGACAAGTCGATGATGTACTTTTGATTGAAGATTATGTAATTATTGTGTCGTTTGTGTCTCGGTTGAATATCTTTGCATTTTCTGAAGAACATATGTGGAGGAGTTGCATGACGTTTGGAACATCGGTGGTTATATACAGGAGCGACTAGTTGTCGTTCCAGAACGTTAATATTCAAGTAAACTAAAATAAATGTTACAGAAGTTTGGAACATCACTTGATATGCGAGGAACGACAATTTGTCGTTTTGCAACATCAGTGTAATTCCTTTAAATTTATTATATCTGTGATTTTCCTGTTGAATGCTGAACAACTGACCAATATATTTGAATTTTTATTTTAATTGCGACTAATTAAACATAACAAAAACACGCTGCAAATAAAATGTTGGTTATCTATTTAAGCACATCAAAAGTTATTAGCCATGCACTACTTGGCTAAGAAAATAAAAGTTATCCATACCAAATTACATACCAAAATAAAACTTAAAAGATTATCCAAATATTATAGACCCAAATTAAGATTTTATTTTTCCGTCAAAAATACAAACGGCCAAACGTTGCCTCCACCGATCAGCCTCATTATCACAAATTTTTTTCCATGGGGGTGTTTGTGAGAAGATGCTCAATGTACATCAACGAGTACACTCCACATGATTTTGCTGTTAGATTTGTGGACAAAGTGATCGTGGCACTCTCTCAAAATCCCACATGTTTCCTTCCTTCAACCTCGGAACCAAGTCTTTGAATAGCTTAGAATTTCTGACATAGATCGGGAATATGGAGAGAATGGGGGCTATAGTTGGCAAGAAGTGTTCATCATCATTAACCCCATGATTGCAATCATACACAAAAATCTTCACTTCCACCTTGTCAAACAACACAGTCACATAGTGATTATCGTTGATGTTGAAAATGGTGAAGATCCTCTTTGCACCAGCCCGACACATACCCCTTGGGTAGGACAGCTTTCCATGTGCATACTGCAGAAAATCATCATCAAACACATACGTCATCAACACCAGATCAAACGGCATATTATTTTTGTGTGCATTTTCTTCCAGCTGGTAATAGCATTTTTTCATATATGTCAAGAATGTCATATCCAAAATGATGTCACTTTGATCGTAATGATAGGGGTACTTCACATGCCTCTACCGCATCATTGTCAGCACAGCTTCAACATACTGCAGAATAAATAAGAGACAAAAATAAATTGGGGTATAAGTGAGTGAAGGAAAGGTATGTCATTTTGAACATCTCACTCCGATGTTCAGAACGAATATGAGATGTTCTAGAAATCTGTGTGAAGCTAGAAATGTGTGAGTTGTTCTAAGCATAAGTTAGATGTTCTAAACTCACTCAGTATGTTCCGTGCAAAGAGAGAGGTTCAGAAAATCAGTAAAAAAAATAAGCTTACAATGTCCCACAGCCACTCTATCTTGTCCGTCAGCGTTTTAAAATCCTTGAAATTCATTGGCAATCCAAGAAAAATAGTTGGTTTTTGCTTCTTCGTTTTTATAAATGCGTTCATAGCATCCACGTTTTTCTGCTTCAATGGCTTGTAAATATTCACTGATAACCTCGGAGCAACTTCTTCATGCTTCTTCTTCTCTTCTGTTTGTGGTGATTTCACAGCCTTTGCTGGTTTTATGATTGTTTTGCTTTTCCACTGCTCAATTGTCTCCTGCATGGCCGTCATCTCCATGCCTTTACACCATTGTTGCAATCTTTGCAATAGCAACTGCTACATATGGAGATGTCGAATCCATCACCACCAGAAGAATCACTTTTGTGTTGCTCAGAAACCACAAATCTTTTGCTCCATTGCTTCTCTCCATCCGGAGCATTCATCACATTTGCAGCCTCTACAATTGGAGCTCCTCTTCACTATACCAATTTCACACTCACCAACAACTTCACACACGCCAACAACTTCACCAGAACCATCAGCTTTGTTTCCAACTTCAATATTCACATCTTGCAAGCCATCAGTTCTCTCTTCATCTTTCTCCCCATCATATTCCCCATCACTTCCAAACATCCTCTCAATTTTTCCTTTCTTAGCTTTAATCCCTATCACTTGTCTTGGAGGGGTCACAGGGTCGTTCTTGAAAATACACATTGTAGTGCACCAACAAGACCAACGCTGGTGGCATCCCCCAAGCTTTCACACAAAGGATCAAAAAAGTTGTCCTCAAAGTCGTCAAATTACACAATGGTTTGAAAGAAATCCAGCTCCAGCTCATCGTCAGTAAGAATGAGGAAAGGGTGAACAACCTGTTAATATACCCCACAACAAAAAATTAATATCAAATAAATTTTAAAAAGTTTTTGCAAGCTGTTTGGAACAAACTGACAAAGTTGTTTAAAACATCAAGCTAGGATGTTCTGAACATCATAGAGTGAAGCAGTTGATGGTGCAGAGATGTTTCATGGTAGATGTTCCGAAGATCAAATAGAAATGTCTCAACAAACACCAAGTTGTCCAAACATTTTCATAACACATTGAAACGACCTCGGTCAGTCGTTTCGGAAGTTAGGACTCCGATTGGCGTGCCGATAATTTTAAAATATTCATAATGTCCATTAGGGCCTGTTTTGTAAAATTTGAGCTAAATCAAACCTCTTTTGGTAGGCATCGGAAGAAGGTTTTAGTTTTATTGGCGATAAATATTAAAAAGAGATTTTCGAGCTCGGTTTTGCCGAATAAGCTCCGATTCAGAATCCGAAAGCGCCATTAGGTTCGTATGATTATTTGTGATTTTTATGAACTTTCGAAAGTGAATTTCGATATTGTTCGGCTAGTTTCCGCTAAAATGTCGAAAGTTAAATAATTTGACCTTTTTCATTTAAATTCGTATCTTGAGTTTCGGAAGTCCGATTTGAGATCCGCCTTCCCGAGTATGTTACATATATTTCGTATAACTCGTATGCAAAAGTTGGAATTATTTCGAATATCATAGGGTACCATTTTAATTTTCGTCGCGAAAAGAAAAAAAAAAGAGAAAAAGACAAAAGACAAAATACAAAAAAAAAAAAGACAAAAAAAGGAGAAATGGATGGCGGTTTAAAGATGAGCTTATATGCTCATCTTTACAGAAACAATAGAAAACGCAACATTAACAGGGAATTAAGAAATTACGCAGTGGAAAAAGAAAATGCCAGAAAATAAGAAAAGGGGCCGGAGAAAAGTAGAATTTTCATCCTGAAACATTCAGGTAATGATCCTAATATATTATTTGAGTTTATTACGTGTGTTTGAATATATTTTTACGGTAAAATTGGGATATTAGCCATCGTTTTAATAAGTTCAATTAATAGTTTAAAGGGTCAAATGGACCCCGATAATGAAATTGATTATATATTCGTACTCAGTGAGTTATGGGCAAAATATAAATGTAATTTATTTAGGATTTTGTCATGTGACCATAAACCCTGTACATAGGCCTGGCCTGCGTATTGCGTATGCGAATAGGGTATCAGGTTCTTAACCGGATTGCCCTAAGATGTGAGGAATGAAGCCTTTAGCCTAATTTGATATATTTTTCCGCTTATTGAATAGAGTGGTATCGTTTGGCAATGGAACCAAAGGATAAAAGCGGTTATTGATTAGCAATGCTAACTTTTGGAAGAGGTAAGTGTTTATATCCATTTCTTTGGAGGCACCTGGCCTCGTGGATTTTCTACCACGTGTTCCTTACGTGTGTAGCTGCCGATAGGCGTACTCATTACGCCTTAGCTTTGGATTTACATTGTATATTATATGTTATGTCCTATTGTTGGTATTGCAATGAGGATCTGAGCATTGTACCCTGGCTGTAAGCTCGCATCTACTTCCCGGCTGTCGATAAGAGTCCCGCGCCGGTGAAGGGTTATTATTGCATCACATTGCATTCATATGCATTTTATGTCATTCATATGCATTACATTGCATATCATATTGGGTGCAGGAGTATTCCGCCCCAGGAGCAGGAGGATTCCGCTCCATTGTATCATATTGAGGGTAGGAGGATTCCGCCCCAAGAGCAGGAGTATTCCTCTCTTATGTCAGATATTAAGTGCAGGAGTATTCCGCCTCAGCTTTACATTATATCGGGTGCAGGAGTATTCCGCCCCAGGAGAGTGCAGGAGTATTCCGCCTCTGGTTTATATTATATCGGGTGCAGGAGTATTCCGCCCCAGGAGCAAGAGTATTCCGCTCCAGTTGGTTATCAGATTGGATTCCCCTCGAATGCAGGAGTATTCCGCTTCGAGATGGGATGATGGGCACATGTGACCCTTTGCATCATATTTCATTTCATCTCATTTCATTTCATTTCATATCATTATGTACACTTGTGGTGCATAACTACTGTTCTGCTTCTACTTGCATTGCTTATTTGTTGATATGTTTCTGGCTCGTATTCCTGGTTGATTTTATGGTTTTATAAGTGTTTCCGGTTACTATCTGGCTCTTCCTTTTTATAATTTAAATAAGAGGAATTTGGTTTATCTGTTTCTTCTCCCTGGCTAGCTATCCTATTCTTTGAGATGGCCAGTCTGCCCTACTTATTGAGTCCTTTTGACTCACCCTTGTTTGTTGTTTGTTTCTTGTCTATCTATTTCGTTTCGGCAGGTTCGCTCCAGGATTGAGTTCGCCACGTTGTGTAGGAGCGAAGACGACTTCAACTGTCAGGGTGCTTTTTTTCCGGATGACCACCAGTTTTATGTTTATTATTTCAGTTGCATATTGCTCTCTTCAGGAGGTATTTGTCTTCTTCTGTACTCTTAGATGTCTAGTCTGGATAACCCTAAACCTAGTATGTTGGGTAGTCAGCTGTAACTTCTTTTTTACAGCTTAGAGGTATCAGTATGTCTGTGTTTTGTTTTAAGTGTTGTCCTTGTCTATGACTTATTATATTTATATTCCTAATTTAATTGGTAAGGGTTCGCCTGACGGGTCTAGGGGAGGATGTCGGGTGCCCGCACGACCTAACCGGATCTCGGGTCGTGTCACACATACGGAAAGTGTAATACTTACAGGAACATCATGTTGCTCAAACAACCTGTCTGTATCTCTTTCACAAATTTCAGTAAGCCTGTTTATGATCCTTGGGATATTTTTTTCTTTTGGCAAATCCTTTGGCCTCAAGCCAGGTATAGCTTCATGAGCCCAAGCCATGAATACCCATGGAAAGCTATAAAGATTGTAAGTCTGACTTCCTTCTGCATGATCTTCTATTGTCTTTATCAGATATTCCATTGTTAATTCAAAACTCGTCCTACCCTAAGGATGACGTTGCAATGCCTCAAGATCAGCAGCCAAGCATACCACCCATTCCTCTATTCTACATTTGGATTCCCCCGCACAAAGAACTATATCAAAAAACCAAGCCATGCACAGATTTAAATACCACTTCTTGGGTACTATTCCAGACGAGACCAAGTCAAGCAAGTCACCAGACTTCACAGCTTGCTTTTTCTTCGTCTCCTTTGATTTTTTTGGCTTGTTGAACTTCCTCTTGGCGGGTGAGGGTGAGGATGAGGATGAGTGTGAGGGTGAGGGCAACTCCTCCTCCTTCTTCTTCCCCCTTCCCCTTCCGCTTCCCCCTCCCCTTCTCATTTTCCTTCTTCTCCTTCTCATTCGCATCCTTCTCCTTCTCCTCCTTTTCCTTCTTCTCTTTCTCCTTCTGCTTCCTCTTCTTCTCCTTGAAATAATCAACAACAAACTTCCACAATTCCTTTCCCTTCTCTTTCATTTCTTCCATGTACTTTTTATCTAGATAGGCACCACAGTTTAGCCTTGTCATTACTGCAAACTCGAATAGTCCAAAACGTGTTGACAATCAATTGTAGGCTATCCAAACCTCCCTCTGTTTCTTACAAAGAATACTTCGCATGAGAGGTTATGCACCAACTTGGTGTTAAATAGTGGATACTCCGGTAATTGCAAGAAATAACCGAAAAAAACTATGAGCAAATCCCTTTCTCACTTCAAATTTTTTCAAAACCGTCTTGAATTGTATCATGCCCCTGGCCAACAACGATCGAACAGTAATCTTCCCATTAAAAGGTTCATTCTTAGACAAGTATGTGTTGTAGAGCTCCTCAACCTTCATCTTCAAATAAAGATGACCAACATCTTCATACTGCACATAATTTTAGCATAAAATTAATAAATTGAATCATAATGATATTATATCACATTATAGGAAAACAATTAAATGTTCGGAAAATAGTGATGATGATGTTCTTAAGGACTTTAAACTAACGTTTGGAACATCTTCATTAGGATGTTCAGAACGACTCTATGAATGCTACCAGCCTTCATGCTGATGTTGGGAACATTAACATGTCGTGTAGAATATTCACACTGATGTTCAAAACAATAACGAGTTTCCATTCAACTATCACCTGTTCTTGCTCCTCCTTCAATCCAGATGTTCCTTCTAATTCCTTCTCTTCACCTACTTCCTCTTCAATATTCCACCTGCATCCTTTAAAGCTTCCACATCTGTTTTATCTACTTTTACGCGATCCTTCAGAAAGTTACTTTTTAAAATTACATCCTCCGCCTCCCTTCTTCTTCTTTTAATGCTTCTTGGACTCTCCCCTGACTCATCTACTTTTTCTCTACTTAAATCATCACCTTCTTCATTTTTTTCCCACCATCTTCCCCTTTGTTTTCACGATCACCATCTTCCTCTCCAGGCCTCAAAAATTCACTTTTTAACAGTTCACCAATAGCGACGTCATCTGAATCCACTCTTCTTTCACCCTCATCTGTAACCCTCTCCAAAGCCTCCCCACCTTTACTTAAATCGTAACGTCATGTTGGGCTTTGACTTTCCTCTTGTTTATCACCTGCTTCACCTTTTTTTTGGGGAGCAACTATTTCTCCTTGGCTGTCATGACTCTCCAGAACCATTTTTTATTCCTTTTGATTTATTGTTTGGGCGTTAAGGAGTAGGTTCTATATCTGTAAGAGTATATTCCGAATCAGAAGTAGTAGGCTTCTCAAGCTTCTTCTTCGGCTCAGGGCTCTTTCTTTTTGAAATTCCCTTCTTGAGAGTCTTTGTAGGTTTCTTCTTCTACTCATCTTCATCTTTCACTGTTAATTTTCTCAGTCGTAAATTTACCATTTTTCTGCAAAAAAAAAAAAAAAAAAAAAAAAAAAAAAAGAAATTGGATACAAATTTTAGTTACAGAAAATCATGACTATTCAATAAGGTGTTCTAAATCTCTTATGAACTATTGTGAAGCTACTTAGGTGTTTGGAACATCAAACGACGTATAACTGCAATTACTTCTATTTTCAACAAAATAAACCAACGTAGGTGAATAGAAAGCACAAAAATCGTCACAATTTAACCAATAAATGTAAAAAATCTAAAAGTTTAGTAGAACAACGAAAACCCCCTTTTGTAGTTCGAAACTACTTTCTCCATTTAAACACATAATGTCATTCAATTTCAACACAATATTATACCTTTTTTTCAAAAACAAACACCCAAAGCAGCTTTAATCACTGATGACAAAGAAATTAAAAAAAATTAGGTTCAAGATTTACTCCACAGTTTAAAAAATAAAGACATTGTTTACTTTTTATATTCAATACACTGCGAATATTTGTAGTTTTGATGGTCGAATTCCTTGAAAAAAAAACAGAGAAGTTGAGAGAATTTTGGTTGAGATTTCGTGCAAGTTATGTGCAAGTTGTAGTGATGGGAGTTATGGAAAAAAGAGAGGGAGAGACACGCGGGGGAAAGTTATGCTAGTTCCCAAGATTTGAAATGATTAATTTGTATGTTTTAAGAACGACCATCAAGTTTTAAAAATATTAATTTGGTCCCTGATTAGTCATAATCAGCTTTAGAATATAAAGAAAATACGAGGCCCTGCCACGACAAAAATAACTTGAGAAGTTCCTGAACGCCCATTCTCACTGTCTTTATTGCTCATAAAAAACTTATGCTAATAGAGTAAAATCCATTAAACGCATTAACTTTGTATTTAACAAAAACTACTCCATTAAACTTATGAAATTGACAATAAACTCCCTTAATCTCAAATCAATGATGAAAATGAGTTTACCAATTGCGTCTATTTTTTTTTTTTTAAAAAAACTAAGCTTTCCAACTTATGATGTATTATTTTCTTAAAAAGGGAAAATATTACCTAAAAATATGGAAAAATATTTTAAGAAAATGAGTGAATAAAATTTCATCAAACGAAAAAATATTTTTAGAAAAAATAATGCACCATTTATCTGCATGAAATAAAAATCCATTTGAATTATTAATTTAGTTAATTTAAAACTATATAAAATATCATATCAATTTTAAAAATAAATATTTGACACGACCCGAAATCCGGCTAGGCCGTGCGGGCATCCGACATCCTCCCCTAGACCCGTCGGGCGAACCCTTACCAATTAAATTAGGAAAATAAATACAATTCAATTCATAAATAAGAATAAGACTTAAAAAAAACACTGACATACTGATACCTCTAAGCTGTACAAAAGAAATTACAGCTGACTACCCAATGTACTAGGTTTAGGGCTATCCAGACTAGACATCTAAGAGTATAAAAGAAGACAGATACCTCCTGAAGGGAGCAAAATGCAGCTGAAATAATAAACAATAAACTGGTGGCCATCCGGAATAAAAGCTGGCTCACCCTGACAGCTGAAGTCATCTTCGCTCCTTCACAACGTGGCGAACTCAATCCTAGAGCGAACCTGCCGAAACGAAATAGATAGACAAGAAATAAACAACAAACAAAGGTGAGTTAAAAAGACTCAATAAGTGGGGCAGACTAGCCACCTCAAAGAATAGGATAGCTAGCCAGGGAGAAAAGATACAGATATACCAAATTCCTCCTATTTAAATTACTAAAAGGCATAGCCAGACAATAACTAGAAACACGTATGAAACCTTAAACTCAGCCAGGAATACGAGCCAGAAACATATCAACAAATAAGCAATGCACATATAAGAAGAACAGTAGTCATGTACCGCAAGTCTACACAATGGTATGAAGTGAGATGAAATGAAATGAAGTGAGATGCAAAGGGTCACATGTGCCAGTAATCCCATCCCGAAGCGGAATACTCCTGCATTCGAGGGGAATCCAATCTGATAACCAACTGGAGCGGAATACTCCTGCTCCTGGGGCGGAATACTCCTGCACCCGATATAATATAAACCAGAGGCGGAATACTCCTGCACTCTCCTGGGGCGGAATACTCCTACACCCCATATAATGTAAACCAGAGGCGGAATACTCCTGCACTCAATATCTGACATAAGAGCAGAATACTCCTACTCTTGGGGCGGAATCCTCCTAGCCTCAATCTGATACAGTAGAGCGGAATCCTCCTCCTGGGGCGGAATACTCCTGCACCTAATATGATATGCAATGTAATGCATATGAATGACATATAATGCATCTGAATGCAATGTGATGCAATAATAACCCTTCACCGGCGCGGGACTCTCATCGACAGCCGGAAAGTAGATGCCAACTCAAAGCCAAAGTACAATACTCAGATTCTCAATGCAATACCAATAACAGGACATAACATATAATATAGAATGTAAATCCAAAGCTAAGGCGTAAGGAGTACGCCTATCGGCAGCTACACACGTAAGGAACACGTGGTAGAAAATCCACGAGGCCAAATGCCTCCAAAGAAAAAAAATACAAACACTTACCTCGTTTCAAAGTTAACACTGCTGCCCAACAACCGCTTTATTCTTTTGGATTCATTGCCAAACGATCCCACTGTGTTCAATGAGCAGAAAAATATATCAAATAGGGATAAAGGCGTCATTCCTCACATCTTAGGGCAATTCGGTTAAGAGCCTGATACCCTATTCGCATACGCAATACGCAGGTCAGGCCTATATACGGAGTTTATGGTCACATAACCAAACCCCAATTAAATTATATTTATATGTTGCCCATAACTCACTGAGTACAAATATATAATCAATTCCATTATCGGGGTCCATTTTACCCTTTAAACTATTAATTGAACTTATTAAAATAATGTCTAATATTCCAAGGTTTACCGTTAAAACATATTCAAACACACGTAATAAACTCAAATAATGCATTAGGATCATTACCTGAATGTTTCAGGGTGAAAATTCTACTTTTCTCCGGCCTCTTTTCTCATTTCTGTTCGGTCTTTTTTGAGCATTTTAAAAGGTTTCTGCTCAGCCATGCACACTCTTTTACTTTCTAATGTTTTGTCATTTTCCCCTTTTTCATTTTCTTTTTATTTTCTTTTCTTTTCTTTTCGCGATGAAAATAAAAAGAAACCCTACGATATTCGAAATGATCCCAACTTTTGCATATCAGTTATACAAAATATATGTAACATACTCGCGAAGGTGGATCTTAAATTGGACTCACGAAACTCAAGATGCGAATTTAAATGAAAAAAGTCAAATTATTTAGTTTTTGGCATTTTAGCGGAAACTAGCCGATCAACATCGAAATTCATTTTCGAAAGTTCACAAAAGTCACAAATAATCATACGAACCTTACGGCACTTTCAGATTTCGAATCGGAGCTCATTCGGCAAAACCGAGCTCGAAAATCTCTTTTTAATATTTATCGCCAATAAAAACTGAAACCTTCTTCCGATGCCTACCAAACGAGGTCTGATTTAGCTCAAACAGGTTCTAATGGACATTACGAATATTTTAAAATTATCGGCACACCAATCGGAGTCCTAACTTCCGAAACGACTGACCGAGATCGTTTCAATATTAATATCAATAATTATCAATAAATATTTAAAAGTATTTAAACCTTACCGTATGTAATGATGATATGAAATAAATAATAATTTTTAAAAAAATTAGTTTTGATAAAATTTTAACACTAGAATACTCAAAGTGACAAAGTGTATCAACACATATTTAAACTTTCAATATTTATTTTAAAAAGACCATGAAGTAAAATGCGGTTCTTAAATAAAAATAGAAAACTAACAGATAACACAATAGAGATTACTATGAAATTTGAATTTCTGTTAAATAATTTTTTTATTTTTATATGGTAAAAGAATACAATTAGCGTTCATCATAATTAAAAGGTTGATTTTGACTTTCTGAAAATAGATGCAATTTATAAATTTATTTTACTATTTATTTGAAATCAAGGGAGTAATCGTTAATTTTAAAAGCTAAAGAAAGTAATATTTTTCAAATCCAAAAGTTAAGGAGGTTGGAGTGGGCTTTACGCTATTAGCATAAGTAATTTTTGGGTAGTTAAAATATTGTTAGATGATTTTTAAGTAACAAAATAAACTAAATGACTTTTGAGTAATGAAAACACTGTTAGGTAATTTTTGAGTAACAAAATAAAGATAAGTAATTTTAGGGTAATTGTTACACTTTATGCACCTCCTTAAGACACTAGAAGGGGGGTTGAATAGTATCCTCCGATTTTCGTTACAAGAACCTTGTTCTCCTAGCGAAGAACCTAGTTCTCAGATTATCTCTTCTACTGCCTGCAACACTATACGTTGCAATATCATACACACAAGAACGCAAGGATTTTTACGTGGAAAAACTCCTTGCTCAAGGGAGAAAAAACCACGACCCATGCTCTGGGATTTTAGAACTGAATCCACTAACACAAGAACAAAGTTTCTGATTACAAACTCTGTAACCAAGGGGCTACACTCTAGACCCTAATCACTACTCAAAGCTAAACTCTAGCTTCTCAGTAAATACACAAAAGTTCACCTAATACATACGCTTCTGAATAAGCCAGTAGGTAAAACTATGAATGCTCGAATTAAAGACAACTTGCAACTTGATGAACCTAGACAGAATATCTAGACTCAATACACTGCATGCACTCAAGTTGTCTTCTCCAGTTTACTCACGTAGAAAGATGCTAGATCGCCTTTGTATGCTCTCAACTCTCTGTTTGTGAATCACTGATTTCGGCTGCCTCTACTACTTGTATATATATGGGTCTTGAAACCCTAGTTGAGTTCTACAAGGAATCCTTTTAATTATAGCAAGTCAGGATTCCCAGTAACTCCTTTCCTTGTTGAAGTCCAACTCCTTTTCATACTTCGAAGACACAGCCTGGACACAGCCTCTTTTAGTCTGACTAGGATGTATGTTCAATCACGGGCCATTACTCCTAGTTCCACAGGGATTTGCAACCCGTAATCTTTTCGATCACATGTGCCCTTCACTCCAAGGACTAGGTCCTCAGTGGGAACCTCTGAGTCCTTCTCGTTTGTCATACTTCAAAACCAGCTCTCAACAAACTCCTTTTTGATGATGACAAACAAATATTGCCCAAGAACCTGAGTAGACATAAATACCAACAAACAATAAAAGATAACAAGTTCAAGAAAAAGAAACAGATGATGAATTAGGTCACAAACACTCCAACATTTCCTTCTTCCCCCTTTTGGCATCATCGAAAAGATTCGAATCCCTGCACGAACTTGTCAGTGAAATCCAGTCTAAAGCACAGGGCAACAAGTCAGTAATAGTAGCAAACACAAGCAAGAATAAGGGCCCAATCAAAACGAATGACTGAAGCATGAAACATTCATAAGCATAAGAAATTTAAAATCAACATCCAGGTTGTGTTATCAGCACAACCCCAGTATTAAGTACACAACAGAATAAATTATCTTAAACATCCAACCACATGTGATCAGGAGAGAATAGGAGGGGGTAGAAAACAAGTAGAGAGAAGAGGATAGAACAGGATAGGATGGGATAGGATAGGAGGACTCAAAGCTGAACGTTGAAGTGTTTGACAAGCGCCTCAAGTTGCTTCGTATTCTTGGCCCTTTCCATCAACAACTCGGCCTCATACTTGTGGCAGTCTATTTTCAAACGATCAATTTCTTGATCCTTCAACTTCAGCTGTCTGTGGAGCTCTGTGTTTTCTTCATTTACCTCAAGGACATGCGTCTCCAGCTCCTTCACAGCATCAATGGCCTCTTCAGGTCCATAGTCCTCACTCTCCTCCTCTTGCTCTTGCTTGGCCTGCATTGGTCTCTTTGAAGCTCTGCTTTCTTTGAAGAAGTCACAATTTTTCAGCACATTAATCCCAAACATTTGGTGAATGGTTGGCTTCTTCCCAGCTTCTAAAGGGACCCCAAAGTGCTCAAGTACCTACTGAAGGATGTAGGAATGCACAAGGGAGTGTGGCTTCTGCTCTGTGTCAGCAATCCTTTTGATGTGTCTAATTATCAGCCCAGGCAAATTAATTTTCACCCCCCTGTCCAGCAGATCCATGTATGTCAGGTCCAAAGCACTAGCCTCGCAGTTCCTCTCTCCTCTTGGCAGAAGAAACCTGTGCACAAATTCAAACAGCAGTTGATGTACAGGTTCCATTTCCTTCTTGTCTACCTTCCTCTCCTTTCTCAGCTTGGGTTTCCCTAAGAACTTCTTAACAACATCTAGAGGAGTGACTCCATCAGTCCTCTTTGGCCATTTGAGCTTTATATACCTGCAATAACCTTCAGCAGGTATGTCAAGAATCACTCCAAGATCAAGTCTCCCAAACTCTATCTCTCTTCCTCTCACAGTGGTGAACACCCTCCTAGCATTGACTCTGCAATTTGTATAGAATTCTCTGATCTCATCAGCATACAGCTTTCTATCCTTGTTGCCAAACAACCCCAACCAGCCCTGGTGACCAATCATTCTGAGCAGTGGCTTCATATGAAACTCCTTCTCATCATGCAGGATGCTGCCAGGAAACACCTGATGCTTAGAGAAGAAGGCCACCCTGTCAGCTTCATCCTCACTGCCTCTTCTCCTCTTTCTGGTCTCAGCTTCACTGTCTGTATCAGAGTCACTTGGCTCTGCATAACTCCCAGCATCATCATCACTTTCCTCCTGGGTTTTCTCAACTCTTCTTTCTTCTTCCTTCTTCCTTGCTTCTCTATCTCTTACATTTGTCACTGTTTTCTCCAACCTCCCAACTTTCTCCAGTTGTTGTTTTAAAACAGACCTGGTTCCAACCCTCCTGGCCACAGGTTCATATCCAACCTTGTCATCACTTTCATCAGAAGCTTCATCAACCAGTCTTGTCTTCAGCACTGGTTTTCCCCATTTCACTAATCTCCTTCTTTTCTCAGGCTCCACTATATTTTCTTTCAGAAACACAACTTCCTCATCCTCTTCCTCCCCTGCTAATTTTTCATCGTCTTCACCAAACTTCCTTTTTCTCTTTGGTTCTTCAGCCACCTTGGGAGTTTCTTTTGATTCAGTCTTTTCCAACACTGTCTCCTTCTTTCCTTCTTCCTCAGAATCTGTCCAATCTATATCTGCATCATCAGCCTCAGTGGAATTTGGGCAAGCAACAGGCTCTTGCACCAAATTCTCTGGGACTTCAACAGATCCAAGTCCTCCAACAGCTGGACTTTCTGGCACAGATTCTTCCCTATTTCTCTCAACCCTATCATCCTCTTTAAATTTTTCTATTACCGTTTCTACAACATTCAATTTTCGACCAGACTCAACAATCACAGGCACCTGTAAGCCTTTCCTAAGTTCATCTTCTACATAGTCACGCTCTGCCTCACGTGGGTTCCCCCTATCTATTTGTTCATCATGCTCAACACCTATTATTTTGTCTAGCCCAGTCACTAGGGTTTCAGTTTCTGCAATTCCAGGGCTGTTTATATCTACTGAAACAACGGGCGTAGATAAGATAGGAGCGGAGATTATCTCATGTAGTGGTTGTGATGAACTTTGTGCAATGGGTGTAGTGTGAGTCGTCCTTAATCTCAACTTCTTTACCAGCTTCTTGTCCCCTTTTTGAAGAAATTTAGCGCGAGCCTTTGCAATTCTTTGGGCAAGAGTAGATGGTGGTGGTTTTTCAGACATTTTGACACGGTTTTTATGTGTTGCCACCGAGATAGAAGAGTTTTTCTGGTTTTAGGGCTTGGGAGAGAATTTTGATTTTGAGAAGAAGGAGTGGGTGAATTGTAAAGGATTGGGAAAATATTGTTAAGAGGGAAGGGGTTTCGGTGATTTGACAATGTCTAGGGAAGGCAAAGGAGTAATGATAAAAAGGAGAAAAGCAGCTTTTTGAATTTTTTGAAAACCGGGAAGAGTTAAGAGTTTTGACGGTTATGGACTTAATTGATATATCCCCTTTTTAAGTAGTGGGGTCCAATACATCAATTAGAATTCTACCCAAAAAGGAATGTGTTCCTATAATTTAGGACAGTTATAAGAGCATGGAGGATCTCCCTTGATACACGTGTGATTGACAATTCAATTCAGTTATGACTTTTATCATGCAGGGTAGTGTGAGTGTACCTGGACATGATTCCTCATGCTTTGACTGGTTCCTTCTTAGTACATAGTAGGTTCTTCATGGGATCACATTATTCTTACCCGGTGCAATAAAACTGAACAAGTGTACTAATAGCAGTACCATGTTAGACTGAATATTAATGACAAAATTTAGACAAGGATAATCGAATACTTAACTAGCCAATCATCGAGGATTTTCCTGCTGGATCATCCGTGTAGTTTCGCCATCCCTAATTCCAACCTGTTCCTCTCAAACTGTACCTTGTTCAATGCTTTAGTAAATATGTCAGCAATTTGATCTTCAGTCCTGCATGAATTCATAGTAATTAGACCTTTTTCCACATTATCTCTCAAAAAATGGTGTCTAATATCAATGTGCTTGGTTCTTTTATGTTGGACTGGGTTCTTGGCAATGTTCACTGCACTAATATTGTCACAGAAAATTGGCATTGCACCACACTTGATGCCGAAGTCCTCCAGTTGTTGTTTGATCCACAGCAATTGTCAACAGCATAATGCAGCTGCCACATACTCGGCTTCAGCAGTTGATAAGGCAACTGAGTTTTGCTTCTTTGTGGCCCAAGAGATCAAACAAGGACCCAGAAAGTGTGTCATTCCTGAAGTACTTTTCCTGTCCACCAAGTGACATGCACAGTCTGCATCAGCAAAACCAATCAGTTCAAAAGTACCTCCTCTTGTGTACCAGAGACAAAGGTCCTAAGTTCCTTTCAAGTATCTCAGGATCCTCTTCACAGCTGTCAAATGTGACTCCTTGGGTTTGGACTGAAATCTAGCACACAGTCCTACACTGTATACAATGCCAGGTCGACTGGCTGTGAGATAAAGAAATGATCCTATGATTCCTCTATATTTTGTCTCGTCTGTTGAAGGACCGAGTTCATCCATATCCAGCTTTGTCCCAGGTGCAATGGGAGTAGTCATTTCTTTTGCTCCTTCCATATCAAACTTCTTCAGTAGTTCCTTGACATACTTCTGCTGGTGAATCATAGTTCTTTCAGGCATTTGCTTTATTTGCAATCCAAGGAAGAAATTTAGTTCTCCCATCATGCTCATTTCAAATTCACTTCCCATCAGATCAGCAAAGCCTTTGCATAGCCCCTCATCAGTGGCTCCAAAAATAATATCATCGACATACACTTGAACCACCAATAGGTCCTTTCCTTTCTTTTTGAGAAACAGTGTGTTGTCAATCTTTCCTCTTGAGAACCCATTCTTTAATAGAAATCCTGAGAGTCTTTCATACCAGGCTCTAGGGACTTGCTTCAATCCATAAAGAGCCTTGTCCAGTTTGTAAACATGATCAGGGAATTCATTATTCACAAAACTGGTGGCTGTATAACATAGACTTCTTCATTCAGGTATCCGTTCAAAAAGGCACTCTTCACATCCATCTGATATAGTGTGAACTCCATGTATGTAGCAAAAGTAATTAGTATTCTGATAGCCTTCATCCTTGCCACAGGTGCAAAGGTCTCATCGTAGTCAATTCCTTCTTCCTGACTATAGCCTTGCACTACTAATCTTGCTTTGTTTCTCGTCACTATACCTTGCTCATCTAGTTTGTTTCTGAATACCCATTTGGTTCCAATTATTGATCTGTCCTTCGGCTTAGGAACTAGATGCCACACTTTGCTTCTTTCAAATTGATGCAATTCCTCCTGCATAGCTAGAATCCAATCTGGGTCTTCTAGAGCCTCTTTTACGTTCTTTAGTTCCAGAGATGAGAGGAACGCAAAGAAAGCACAGAAATTCTTCAACGCTGACCTGGTCATGATTCCTGTATCCAATTCTGATAAGACATTCTCCAAGGGATGAGATCTTTGGTGTTTCCATGGCCTGAGTTTGATATGACTGGAAGAACTTGCGTTATCATCCTGGTGAGTTTCTTCTTGACTTGCTGGATCATCAGCTTCATCAGCAGTTCCCCCTGTCAGATTTACTCCTTGTTCCAATGCACTTGATCCTTCTCCTGATGTCTCCTTGTCTTCAGAGTCTTCCAGTTCATTCACACCTTCTTCCCTGCTAAGGCCAATTTCTTGATCATCTGTCTCACGTTCCTCCAGTGCCCTGTCTGATTCATCAAAGACAACATGCATACTTTCTTCCACTGTCTATGTCCTTTTATTGAATACTTTATATGCCTTGCTTTGGGTCGAATAACCAAGAAATATTGCCTCGTCACTCCTAGCATCGAACTTTCCCATGGGTTCTTTTCCATTGTTGTGAACAAAGCATTTGCACCCAAAAGGTCTTAGATGAGCAATGTTTGGCTTTCAACCCCTGAGTAGCTCATATGGGGTCTTGTCAAGAATTGCTCTGATTGAACATCTGTTCAGCAAGTAGTATGCAGCATTTATAGCCTCATCCCAAAAATTTCTTGCGAGACCACTTGACAGCAACATAGTCCTGGCCATATCTTCCAGAGATCTTTAGTTGCCAAGAACAAAGTCCATGTGTATCTAGAGTAGTCATCAACAATCACGAACACGAATCTCTTTCCTCCTCTACTTCTGACTCTCATAGGTCCACACAGATCCATATGCAACAGTTGCAGTGGTTTTGATGTACTTACCACCTTCTTGGACTTAAAGGATGATCTCACATGCTTTCCCTTTACACACGCATCACACATCTTAATGTTTTCAAATCTCTTACTTGGCAGTCCACGAACCAGCTCCTTTGATACGAGCTTATTCAGTTGTGAGAGACTTGCATGTCCCATTCTTTTGTGCCACAGCTGAGAGTCACTTTCTTGTACATTCAGACAAGTTAGGTTGTTTTTAGGTAATGACTTCAGCGATGCTTTATATACATTGTTCACCCTTTTTCCTTCCATTACAATTTCTCCACTCTGCAGGTTCTTCACAACGCATCCTACAGATGAGAACTTCACTTCATTTCCTCTGTCACATAGTTGGGAGATGCTCAGCAGATTGTGTCTAAGGTCGTCAACACAATAAACATTCTCAATGGCATGATCTAGAGTTCTCCCAATCTTCCCAATTCCAACTATTTGACCGCTTTTTCCTCTTCCGAAGACCACACTGCCTCCTTGAAATGCTGCGAGTGAGAGAAACTTTCTTCTATCTCCTGTCATGTGCCTCGAACAACCACTGTCAAGAATCCAGCTTGGGTTGTTCTCTCTCACTCCAGCCTGCAGAACAGATTAGGGGTTAGCCTTAGAAAGCCAGACAAGCTTGGGTCCCTTCTTACTAGAAAATGGGTAAATCAAGTCCTGTCTAGCCCATTTAGGTAAAACACTTCTTTTATTCTTAGCCTTTGCCTTGCTTACATGCATGAACTTTTGTTTGATATGACCTGTTTCACCACAAAAGGTGCATAGCATGTTGCACGGTAACCCCACGTACTTGCTTTTAGGGTTATATGGAGGCAGTGGTTTCTTAAATCCTAATTCTTGTTTTCCTCTATTTTGATTCTCAAAAACCCAGTTCATTGCCTCTGATGATTTGTTCCACTTAGTTAATTTTGTAAGCTCAAATTTTGATTTTTCAACCTTTTGACTTAGGACCTTGTTCTTCTCAGTTTCCTGATACATAATTTCATTTGCTCTTTTCAATTCATTTTCCAAAAAGGTTTGAAATTCACTTATTATTTGCTTACCATTTGCACTTTCTTTTAACTGATTGCATTCCAATTCTAGCTCAGTGATTTTAGAGTTTGACACTAGAGTCTGTCCTTTCAAAGTGGCATTGACTTTTTCTAGTTCAATGTTCTGTTCTAGAAGACTCTTGTGCTTAGTTCTAAGACTACTTAATTCTTTAGCTAGTTTATCCTTTTCAAGCTTCTCCTTTTCATAACCCTCAATCAAGGTAGTAGTGATTAAGATTAGATTTTCAGAAGAGTATGTGTGCAGAGTTTCTTTTAGTTCAGATAGACATACCTCTGCAGAGTGAGCATCTTCAGTTCCATCTGTTGCCATAAGAGCTGAGTCCTTTTTCCGAACATCATCTGAGTACACCTTCTTCGGCCTTTCCCAGACTTCCTTGGCAGACTTACATTCAGAAATTGTAGTAAGCACATCATAGGTAAGTCCTCTTTTCAGGTACCATTCAGCTTTGGAGTTTGCCTGTAGCCAGTCTAGGTCTTGGGGATCCAGTTCTTCCACCTTCTTTGGCACTAAGACACCATTTGCAGCCCTCTTTACAGGGACATGAGGTCCTCTCTTCACAATTAGCCATAGACTATAGTCTGCAGCTTGCAAGAAGGTCTTCATCTGTTTCTTCCAGTTCCTGTAGTAAGTTCCATTGAACACAGGATGCTTAGATGGATCTCTTCCTCCTCCCAACTCTCGAAGATCTTCTTCATCGGAACTATTGTCTGACATACCCATTAGTGCCAGTGGCGAATCATCTCCAGAATCCTTTTCATGGTCGGATTCACTGTCGGTAGGTCCCCATGTAGCATAGAATGCCTCCTTCTTCTTTCTTCTTTCTGCTCTAAAGTTTGGAGGCCGTCTCGACTTCCTTTTAGCTTTATCAGCTTCCTTTGGTGTCTCCTTCTCCTTTTCCTTGGATGCTCTATTTTTCATCCATTCTATTTCCCACATAGGATAATCTACTACAACATGATCCTTTTTGAAGCATTTGAAGCACCCTGAGTAGTCAGAACTGTCAACTATGTTCTTCCTGCTAGAACCCTCCTTTCCACCTCTTGAATCCCTTGAACTTTCCTAGATTTAGCTTCTGTCTTAAGGCACTCACCATTGCCGCTTCAACTGATTGAAGATCAACATACCCATCAGTTTCTTCAGTTGCTTCAAGGGCAAGGGTCTTGTCCTTCTTTACAGATGGTTTAGCCTTTGAGTCCTTCATCATCTCATGAGTTTTCAAGCTTCCAACTAGTTCTTCGAGTTTAATGGATCTCAGAGGTTTGGATTCAATGATGGCAGTCATCTTTGGTTCCCATGCTTCAGGTAGCACATTCAGAACTTTATCGACCATCTCTATTTCAGGAAATTCCATATCCAGAGATCTCATTTCATTCGTGATGATGGTCAACCTTGTCATCATGTCCTGAATCGATTCTTTCTCACCCATGGTGAAAAGTTCAAATTGCCTTTTCAGCATTCTTCGTTTGGAATCCTTCACTTCTGTGGTTCCTTCATGCGCAACCTGCAAAGCATCCCATATTTCCTTGGCCGTCTTATAAGATGATACACGATTGAACTCTTCAGGACCAAGACCACAAATAACCAGTCGTTTGGCTTTATGATTCTTTTCAATCATCTTATAGTCCGCCTCATTGAATTCTTCTTTAGGTTTAGGTTCTTTCTTAGCAGTAGCTTATTCACCTACTACTTTGGTGGGGATCAGATTTCCTTCAGAGACTATCAGCCAGAGTTGATAGTCTTCAGCACATATGTAGTTCTCCATCCTGTTTTTCCACCAAGCATAGTATTGCCCGTTGAACTGTGGGGGCCTCTGAACCGACTGACCTTCAGTGATGGTAGGTGGTGCACTCATTTTGATCCTTCTTAAGGTGTTAACCTCTTACAAGAAGACCTGCTCTGATACCACTTGTTACACTTTATGCACCTCCTTAAGACACTAGAAGGGGGGGTTGAATAGTGTCCTCTGATTTTCGTTACAAGAACCTTGTTCTCCTAGTGAAGAACCTAGTTCTCAGATTATCTCTTCTACTGCCTGCAACACTATACCATACAATATCATACACACAAGAATGCAAGGATTTTTACGTGGAAAAACTCCTTGCTCAATGGAGAAAAAACCACGACCCACACTCTGGGATTTTAGAACTGAATCCACTAACACAAGAGCAAAGTTTCTGATTACAAACTCTGTAACCAAGGGGCTACACTCTAGACCCTAATCACTACTCAAAGCTAAACTCTAGCTTCTCAGTAATTACACAAAAGTTCACCTAATACATACGCTTCTGAGTAAGCCAATAGGTAAACCTATGAATGCTCGAATTAAGGACAACTTGCAACTTGATGAACCTAGACAGAATATCTAGACTCAATACACTGCATGCACTCAAGTTGTCTTCTCCAGTTTACTCACATAGAAAGATGCTAGATCGCCTTTGTATGCTCTCAAATCTCCGTTTGTGAATAACTGATTTCGGCTGCCTCTACTACTTGTATATATATGGGTCTTGAAACCCTAGTTGAGTTCTACAAGGAATCCTTTTAATTATGGCAAGTCAGGATTCTCAGTAACTCATTTCCTTATTGAAGTCCAACTCTTTTTCATACTTCGAAGACACAGCCTGGACACAACCTCTTTTAGTCTGACTAGGATGTATGTTCAATCACGCGCCATTACTCCTAGTTCCGCAGGGATTTGCAACCCGTAATCTTTTCGATCACATGTGCCCTTCATTCCAAGGACTAGGTCCTCAGTGGGAACCTCTGAGTCCTTCTCGTTTGTCATACTTCAAAATCAGCTCTCAACAGTAATGAAGAAAAAGCTGGAAGAGCAACTATACAAATCACGGCATGATTTCACCAACCATTAAGCTAAAGTGGAAGAGCAATAGGCAAGAAAGAAAACCAACTAGTTCAGGTATATACATTTGGTAGAAAAACTTATTACGAGCTCAATCTAATCAAGTATAGCATGTTTTTTATTTTTTTTATTTTGCATCTATTATTGTAGGTCATTTTAATGGTGTCAGCGCATATAACTTAATTGGCCTCCTGAATTTGTTTTAACTTCACTTTCTAAAGACTCGAATGGAATTGCAACACTATGTTCAATTCCATTTTGTAATACTAACTATTTTTAGTTTATGGTGAATAAAAATGCTTTTCACTATATATATTCATTGAAAAGTTTGTGTAAATTATTGGAGATCTCCCTACAGTGACTTGGAAGGGATTATTATGTCAACACTCTGCTAGGTTTAAAAGTGATTGTGTGCTGCATTGTATGTGAAAAGTTTATGTGCGAATTATCGGAGATCTCCCTAAAGTGCTTTGGAGGGGATTATTGTGTCAACACTTCGCTAGGATTTAAAGAGAGTGTGTACTGCATTGTATAAGAAGCAGAGCTTCATTAGGATGGGCTTGTAATTCTTACTTGGTAATCGCTTACCAGAACAAGTAAAGCTTTTCATTAGCTACAAAGAAGAGGCAAGGGATATACGCACTACAACAAATTTGGCCTACGGCCACACTAATTTTAAACAACATTTGAAAAGTGTTGCCAAAAATATTTGTGAGCACACTTTGTAAGTGTGGCCTTTGGACAGAGCCTATGGCCACAAATTTTAAAGCAACACTTGTAAAGTGTGGGTTTTAATCGTATAGGCAACACTTATAAAGGGTAGCAAAATCATAAAGTGTTTTGCAACACTTATTAATTATTAGGCAACACTTTTAAGAAGTAGCTATATACTTATACCAAATGTAACCCTTTCTAAGTGTACTCTAAAAATTTTTTAAAAAATTATCAACATTTCCCCTCTAATGTTCTCCTAATTTTCAAGGACCAAATATTTCAAATACCCCGCAAAAATACTTTTCTAGTCAGTTTCCCTCCTTTTAGGTTTACTTCTACTATTAGGTTTAGCTAGTGTTTGTTCATAGTTTTTGGGGGTGTTTTTGGAGTATTTTTTGGGGATTTTTTGGGATTTCCCAAAAATTGGTTGAACCCAGTTTTTGGGATTTTTTGGGAAATTCCCTCGCAAACTTCAAATTTTGTTCCAAATAAGATGAATGTCCAAACAAAATTTCAATTTCCCAAATTCCAAATCCCAAATCCTAAATCATGTCCAAACGGGAGCTTATAGTTGAGGAAAAAAATTATTTTTTGGAGTATTTTTTTAACAAAAAACCTTCACTTTATTCATTGCTCTTCGTTCTCGTTGCTGCTTCACCTTCAATTTAGGGAAATATCCACCGCAAAATCAGAGAAATTTTCGGCTGCTTCTTCACCTTCTCTCTCGGCTGTCACCAACACTCTCTATAGTTTCAGGTCTTCCTTTTCCCTTTAATTTAGTTTATATGGACATCATTATCTGGATTGATGTGTATCCGACTGCGTTTTTTCTTGAAACGTTGGCTCAATCGTTGCACTGCTTTGGAATTTTAGTCGATTTGACAAGTGCTCTTGTGAAGTTTATTTGTGTATCAATAATTGTGCCAGAAGTTTATTTGCTTCACCAAACATTGACGTCCTAATTATATTTGGTTGAATCTTTGACAGAGTTACTCTCTATTATCCCATGGGTTTGTTGAGTTTTTGGATATGGTTGGCACATCGTTACTGTGACTTAAGCTAGTAGTATTGTCATTACAGGCCTTATAAAAAAATACCACTGTTAATGTGATTAATGAAATAATAGTGTTCGAAGAAACTTGCTAGGATTGAGCAACAAATATGTCTACTAAGGACCTTTTCACTTTGTAATAATAGAATATAGTTTCTGCTAGGAACTAGATAACCTCACAAGTCAAATGCTTAATGGCACAACTCGTTTGGTAAAGGTCTGATATTTGGACCATGAAATTTAGAAGTCCCGAAATGGTCAAATCCCAGTTAACATTCGAAATTGCACGTCACATTTTGTGAAGCTCAAACTCCTTCCTGCTGATAGCTGGGACTAGGTATTAATTTTGGAACTGTTAAGTAACTGTTTACACTTTAGTGCTTTGAACAGTGGGTGTGGTTAAGGATTGAAGTCTCCATGTTTTCCATCTCTACTAGCTTATGAGATTGTTTAGCGAGTACTACACTTATAGAAGTTTAACGACAACAAATTTACACTTGTAGAAGCAGTTCTTTTGTGAGATGGAACTGTTATGCCACTATAAGGTGACATGCTTGATATGGCTTTCTCTATCTTGTTCTCATGTTTAGTACTTTAGTTAGTACTGCTTATTACACACTTATCCAAAAAATAATGGTTAGCATTGCTCGTTACGCAAACTGCTACTTGTTATATTCAATTGATTTTATCAATTAGTACTGTGAAAGGACGATGTAGATAAGGACATCCTCCCTCCCCCGTCTAGCTGAATATAATTTTGCCTTACATGAAATTTGAGGTCACTCAATCATATAGATGAGAAGTGTAGAGAGCTATAGAACTTGGATACTCTGTATGTTCTTTTTTTCTTCTCTTAAGATGTTTAACATCATATGTCTAGGCTTTCTTGTTAGCATCCTTGAAATTTAAAAATAAAAGAGAGTAAAGTGGGAGGGAATGAAAGAGAGTAAATTGGTTAGAGATGTTGATCAGATTGTTTTCTCCACTCATCTGGTTATAATCTAGCAAAACTTTATGTCTCCAACATTGTTGATTCTTTTGTTAATTTTATTTCAGCCAATTTTTACGACATATACATTTTTGAGTTTACGCCTAACATCATGACAATGTAAACATTTAAATTTCAGCCTTTACTTGACTTTGTGTATGATGTTCAGTGATGTTTCTTTTACAGTCTGAACTTCTCAATCGTCAAGTCTCAAGGGAAACATCGGATGATGCGTTTAAAGCAGTGTTTGGAAAAGAGCAGCCCGATCGCATCAGGTGCTATGGTAGAGTTTTCATGAACCTTCTCAAAAATTTAAGCTTGGTGGATTGAAGTACATGTTCTTGTTGCTTTTGGCATAGGCTGTTGCATGGTTGACATATTATGTGATTAAATATACTACTTTTTGCTTTTGTCTTTGTGTTGAGAAAGTGGAGTGATGACTGGAATTATTGAAAATACTTGTCAGATAAAAATTATTAGCAGATCTTAGTCCAAGGTCATGGCCAGGCATTGCTCCATCAAAATAATGACAAAACCATTAATTTCCCGTACAATATGCTGGATAGGGAAACTAAGAGTGCATCAGGTGAAGTCTGCAAGTTCCCCCAATTTTGACAGACATCTCCTATAGTAGGTTGCACCACAAAATTCTCAATGGAAAGAAAATAGGCCATCATTTATAGTAATATCCTCAGTGTCACAATTGGGTGTGTGCTAACATTTGATGCAACTCAGAAAATTAGTGAAGAAACATAGGAATGAATTTTGCTATACCCAAAAGATCCTTCATTACAGCTTGTCGTTCAATGTTCCTGTCTTTTATACTGAAAAAATGGACTAATCTGTTTTATGGAGAAATATCAGTAGATATAATGTACATCTAGAGTCATAGATAGATGAAGAGTCTTCAAATGCCCTTTGGCATTTGTAGCTACTCTCCTAACAAAGTAATGACACTTGATATTAGACAAGTTTCTCTGCTCGTTCATTTTGGAACTATAGTATTTGAAATTGTGATCTCTACTTTAAGTACAGAAATTGATACTCATTAAGTGCCTGACCAGCAATAGACTTTCTGGCCAATTCAACTTATTCAAGCGTGTAAGTCTTGCTAAAGTTTTCTTGTTCAAATACTTTCATTTGAAGTTGGTTATCAGGATTACAAGATTCTATTTTCTAACTGAAGTTGGGTGCATGAGTACTGAAACATCAACTTATAGTGTCATATGAGACACAAAATATTAGTAGTATATATTTGTTTTTATCTATATATTGGTCGCTTTCTAATTTTAATTTTATTTTGTATGTGTAGGAAATTGCCTGTGATACAATTGGAAATGGTGGCTTCAAGTTAATTTGGTGATATATTGAAGTTAATGATGGAGATTTTTGAACAATTGTTGATGCTTATAGTTCATGATACTATATGAACACTTTTGGTTTTGTAAAGTTCATTGCTAGGGCACATCTTGGAATATTGCTATATTAATGTGTAGTACAAGGAGAATTTTTATTCTTCGGTTGCAAATATATGCATTTTGAATTGTTATTTTATTATTTATTTTTGTGCTTAAGATCATCAAGATAGATTATAATAATGTGTATGCTTTATGTAAATGTGATTACATGTATATGATATAAATATAAATTATTAGCCATTGTATATTTTGTATTTTTTTATAGCCTAGCCAAATTGGCACACTTCAAAATGTTGCCTTAGGGGCCATCAATTGCATGCCTATTCATTGGAAGGTCTGTCATGTATATGAGCAGAGGCTACACTTTAAAAGTGTTTCTTTAGAGGCCACGCTTTTAAAGTGTGGCGTATAAGGTCACTTAGGCACACTTCAAAAGCGTGGCTTCTGATGTCCAAAAACGTTGTCGGATGTTGTACTGCAAGTGTGGCCATTATATCTTATTGGCCACACTTGTGAAGCGTGGCTACTAAAGTCACACCTACAAAGTATGACCTTAGGGCAAAGGTAACGCTGGATTTGGCCATCCCTAGAAAAGCGTTGCCTAAAGCCGAAAAGTGTTGCCTTTGATCAAATGCCACACTTTTGAATATTTTAGGGCACACTTTTGAGGGGTGGATAAAGGCCTAAAATGTTGTAGTGACGGTGTAAGGTATTTCATGAACTTACTCTTTGGGTTCTAAAATGACATGTGGTATCTCTCTAAAGTGATACTGTAGCAGCTACCTAAAATCAAAGGAGTGTATCGCTACAAATCCTGAAGAGCTGTATTAAATAGGATATGTCATTAGTTCTTTCACCATAAACCTACTCTATATCAATTACATATACATATCTAGTGTATGTGGCTCTTCGTGATTTTTCTTTCTAAATTAGAGCTTATTACTTTGAAACCAAAATTTTTACCATACTTTTCCTTGAATGTCAAACTTATAATTTTACAGTTCGATATTTGTATCAGATTACACAGTAAAGAGAAAAAGAAAAAAACAAACAAGTCTTTAATACATATATGAGTATAAAAGCCACTAAGTTTGTAACTTATGATTTGTGTGCCTTTGTATGTATTCCACTACTCAACTCACAATCGGATACCAACAATAAGTAACGGGAATGCTTTCATTGAACTGAAGATAACGAAATTACAATAGACTCAACATGAAAGACGAATAGACGATACTAGGAAAGGGGGTGAGAGGATAAAAAAGAATTGGAGGTGAGAAGACTCAGACTTGATTACTCAATTAATTGCCTACTACTACAATGAAACAAAAAAAAAAAAGCATTTATAGCCTGAACTCTTGCTGCTTATCACGCGCAGTAACAAACATTAGCTAGGATCCCACATATAATTCTCTGAATTTTCATATGTGTTCTCTTGGTTATTACGTTCATGGCAGCTTTCTTCAAAGCTCAATCAAGGAGTCATATATTTTAGGTAAGCTGGAACAATCCAGCTCTTGATATCCTCGTTTAATTGTTACTAAGCTCTCCTTATAACAATAAACCGAACAACCATCACTTAATCTCCTTAGGCCTAGATGACGATATCCAAGATGTCTGGTCTTCTTGGTCTTAACATTATAGGAGACCAGTCGAGAACGTTTAGTAACCAAAATGGCAGTGCTAGAATACCATGACAAAAAATATGTAAAGCATTCATAGGTAAGAAGTTTGTTCCAAATCCCAGGTTGAATCATTACCCATATATCAAAAACAAAACGGCCAACTTGGTCCAAGATGGCAATAGAGTCATCAAGCAATACTAGTGTCGAATAAGATGAACAATATGGCCCTTCAATCTCTTCAAATACCTCACTGCCAAAGTCGAATGAAAGAATATCCCATTTAGTACCACTCCCTATCTTCCAGTAATAAGCTCCATTTAGATAAGCAGTACTGTATGCTGGAGTACAGGCACCAAATATGGAGAGTTTGTAATTGTTAGGGCTAAAGATTTTCCATGTATCCCTAGAACAGGAATAAACCGCTGCATATAAACAGTAGTTTCTACTGTCTGAGATCTCATAATCAAAGAAAAATGTAAACCACCTTATAGTCACTAGTCAAAGGGTCTAAATCGAACCCAAAATTTTTGAAGTGGTAATCCGGCTCACTATGGAACTGGGCTGCAGGGAGGATCCTAACCTCCCTAATCGCAGGATTCCACAATGCCAAAGAGATATTGGCATCGCCATCAGTTACTCTCTCTAACAAAAACAAGCCATCCACAGATCCTAAAAAGCGCTTCATACCTTTGAACCTCTGGAAATAATCAAGATTTTCATGTAAAGGGTGTTGAAATGTGAAAATAATAAACTTGTTCTCATTAGTTCACATTAGTTCACATTAGTTTACATTTGTCTACATGTATTTACATTAGTTCATGAACTAGAATATTAAGTTAGTACATGTATTAGAGTATGAATTCATCAATGTATTAGTGTCATCCATGTATATTGGGAGAGGTAAAGTGTGGACTAAGTTAATGTGTTTACATGTAGTGTAGGCTAGATACATGAAAGAATTCTTCTATAAATAGCCATGTATTCCTAGACATTTGGAGCAAGTCAAGTTGAATGAAAACAACTCCTCTCCCAAAATACAAAGTGTTCTTTCCCTCTTCTTCTTCTTTGTTTAGTATACAACCTTTCTTCTATATTGTTCTCTTTTCCTAACATAGTGGTATCAGAGCCATGGCAAACAATGGCAATGGCCTACTTGCTTTCCAATTTCCTCGTCTTACAAAAGAGAACTATCAAAAATGGTGTATAAGGATGAAAGCCATACTTGGCTCTCAAGATGCATGGAAGATTGTAGAAGAAGGGTTTGAAGAACCCGACAATGACGAAACTTTGCCTCAAAATGAGAAGGATGCTTTGGCAAAGTTAAGGAAGAAGGATCAACAAGCTCTCTCTCTTATCCATCAATGTTTGGATGATACCATGTTTGAGAAGGTGGCTGATGCAACTACCTCAAAAGAAGCTTGGGAGATTTTACAAACATCTCTCCAAGGAGTTGACAAAGTGAAGAAGGTGAAGCTTCAATCTCTAAGGGCTGATTTTGAAGCTTTAAAAATGAAGGAATCCGAATCTATTTCGGATTATGGTTCAAGAGTGCGGGCCGTTGTGAACCAATTAAAAAGGTACGGAGAGAAAATTGAAGATGTCCGTGTGGTAGAAAAGATCCTTCGCTCCCTAACACCTAAATTCGATTTTGTGGTGTGTGCTATTGAGGAGTCTAAAGATTTAGACACTATGACGGTGGAGCAACTGGAAGGTTCTTTGCAAGCCCACGAAGAAAAAATCAAGAGGAGGCAAGAAGAGCCGTTGGAGCAACTCCTTAAAACCAAGGCATCATTGAAGGATGATGGAGATGAAAAGAGCTATCGAGGCCGTGGACGAGGCAGAGGACGTGGTGGCGGTCGTGGAAGAGGAAGAAGAAATGATAGAAACTCCAGCAATAAAGAGAAAAGTCACCAAGCATATAGAGGTCGTGGCCGAGGAGGTGGAAGAGGACGTGGCTACCATTTGGCCATTATTCCTGGGAATGTTGTAGCAATGTTGAAGAAAAGGCCAACCTTGTTGATGACAACAAGGAAGATGAAGAGTCAACATTATTGCTAGCACTCAAGCAAGAAGACAAAGATGATTGTGGTTCGTGGTATCTGGATAATGGAGCGAGCAACCACATGTGCGGATACAAAGACAAGTTTGTGGAGCTCAACAAAAGGGTGAAAGGCAATGTATCTTTTGGAGATACTTCAAAGATCCAAATTGAAGGGATAGGTACGATTCTTATCTCCTCTAAAGATGGTAGTCACAAATTGATCAAAGATGTTTACTATGTGCCAAAGTTAAAAAATAATATTCTGAGCTTGGGCCAATTTCTTGAAAAGGGATATGACATACATATGAAAGATATGAACCTTTGGCTTAGAGATTCAAGTGGCACTCTAATTGCTAAAGTTCATATGTCAAAGAATCGATTGTTTTCTTTGAATCTTAAAACAATCGAAGCAAAGTGTTTGAATGCAAATGTGAAAGAAGAATCATGGTGTTGGCACATGAGATTTGGGCACTTGAATTTTGAGTCGCTCAAATCAATGGGAGAAAAGAAGATGGTGCACGGGATGCCTTTAATAAATCATCCCAATCAGCTGTGTGAAGCCTGTCTTCTTGGAAAACATGCAAGGAGGAGTTTTCCTAAGGAGGCCACATCAAGAGCAACCATGCCACTACAACTTGTTCATACCGATGTGTGTGGGCCAATCACTCCACCTTCTTTTGGTAAGAGTAAATATTTCTTACTCTTTATTGATGACTTCAGTAGAAAGACCTGGGTTTATTTTTAAAGAAAAAATCAGAAGTGTTTGGTGCATTTAAAATTTTCAAAGCACTGGTGGAAAAAGAGAGTGGCTTTGAAATAAAAGCTTTAAGGTCCGATAGAGGAGGCGAATTTACTTCGAGAGAATTTAATGAATTTTGTGAATCTCATGGAATTCGTCGCCCTCTAACGGTACCTTATTCACCGCAACAAAATGGAGTTGCAGAGAGAAAAAATAGAACCATTCTTAACATGGCTAGATGTATGTTGAAAGCTAAAAATATGCCCAAGGAATTTTGGGCCGAGGCTGTTTCTTGTGCTGTTTATTTGAGTAACAGGTCTCCCACACAGAATGTGAAAGATCAAACTCCTCAAGAAGCATGGAGCGGAAGAAAACCATGTGTCAAACACTTGAGAATTTTTGGGAGCTTAGCCTATGCCCATGTGCCACAACAAGGGAGAGCTAAACTTGATGATCGAAGTGTCAAGCATGTGTTCGTTCGTTATGACACAGGCTCAAAAGGGTACAAGTTGTACAACCCAACAAATGGAAAAGTGGTGGTGAGCCGCGATGTTGAATTTGATGAAGAAGCAGCATGGAATTGGGAAGCTCAAGAAGAAAGGACATACGATTTTCTCCCATATTTTGAAGATGAAGAAGAACAAGAGCACATGGCACCTGTGCAAGATCCAACTCCTCCTCCTTCTCCAACTAATGTTGCATCTCCTTCCCCTGCAGAAAGCTCAAATGGAGAAAGGCCAGAGAAAACGAGAACTTTGGTCGATCTTCTTAAGAATACCGAAAGAATTACTAATTTTGATTATAGTAATTTAGTTTGTCTCTTGTTGAAAGTGAACCAGTGAATTTTGAAGAAGCTGTCAGGGACAATTGGTGGAGGCAAGCCATGGAAGAGGAGATCAAGGCAATAGAAAAGAACAACACATAGGAGCTAACAGCTCTTCCCAAAGGACATCAAGCAATTGGAGTGAAATGGGTCTACAAGGCAAAGAAAAATGCACAAGGAGAGGTCGAGAGATACAAGGCAACACTTGTGGCGAAAGGCTACAAGCAAAGGCATGGAGTGGACTATGAAGAAGTCTATACACCCGTTGCCCGCATGGAGACGATTCGCTTGCTTATTTCTTTAGCGGCATAAATGAAGTGGAAGATCTATCAGCTGGATGTCAAGTCGGCTTTCCTGAACGGCTATCTTGAAGAAGAAGTCTACGTTGAGCAACCGTTGGGCTTTGTCGTCAAAGGTCATGAAGATAAAGTTTTGAAGCTGAAAAGAGCATTATATGGATTGAAGCAAGCACCACGGGCATGGAACAGCCGCATTGACAAGTATTTTCAAGAAAATGGTTTGTTCGTTGCCCTAGTGAATATGCTCTTTATAGCAAATATTCTAATGGAGATATATTACTTGTTTGTCTTTATGTTGATGATCTTATTTTCACGGGAAATAACCCAAGTTTGTTTGAAGATTTCAAGAAGGCTATGTCCCGTGAGTTCGAGATGACGGACATAGGTCTCATGTCATACTACTTGGGTTTAGAAGTGAAGCAAAAGGAGGAAGGCATATTTATCTCTCAAGAAAGCTATGCAAAGGAAGTGTTGAAGAAGTTTAACATGCTTGATTGCAATCCCGTGAATACACCAATGGAGAGTGGATTAAAGTTGTCAAAGTTTGATGATGGAGAAAAGGTAAATCCTACTCTTTTCAAGAGTCTTGTGGGAAGCCTATGGTACTTGACATGTACAAGGCCAGATATACTATATGCGGTTGGAGTTGTAAGCCGCTTCATGGAAGCTCCTACTTCTACCCACTTAAAGGCTGCTAGAAGAATTCTTCGTTACCTAAAAGGTACGATTGATTTTGGCTTATTTTATTCATCTTCTAGCAACTTCAAGCTTGTGGGATTTTGTGATAGTGACTTTGCGGGAGACGTTGATGATAGAAAAAGCACCACCAGATTTTTATTCTTCTTGGGTAAATGTGCTATTTGTTGGAGCTCTAAGAAACATGATATTGTTACTCTGTCGACTTGTGAAGCTGAATATGTGCTGCAACATCATGTACATGTCATGGTATCTGGCTAAGGAGATTATTGAAGGAGCTCAATTTGCCACAAGATGAAGCCACAGAGATTTATATTGACAACAAATCTGCGCAAGAACTTGCCAAGAATCCGGTGTACCATGAACGAAGCAAGCATATTGATACAAGATATCACTTTATCAGGGAGAGGATTGCCAATAAAGAAGTGGAGCTCATATATGTGAAGTCGCAAGATCAAATTGCAGATATTTTTATCAAGCCGTTGATGATTGAGCTTTTTCAAAAGCTAAGAATGGCAATTGGTGTGATGAAAAAAGTTTAAGAGGGGATGTTGAAATGTGAAAATAATAAACTTGTTCTCATTAGTTCACATTAGTTTACATTTGTCTACATGTATTTACATTAGTTCATGAACTAGAATATTAAGTTAGTACATGTATTAGAGTATGAATTCATCAATGTATTAGTGTCATCCATGTATCTTGGGAGAGGTAAAGTGTGGACTAAGTTAATGTGTTTACATGTAGTGTAGGCTAGATACATGAAAGAATTCTTCTATAAATAGCCATGTATTCCTAGACATTTGGAGCAAGTCAAGTTGAATGAAAACAACTCCTCTCCCAAAATACAAAGTGTTCTTTCCCTCTTCTTCTTCTTCTTTGTTTAGTATACAACCTTTCTTCTATATTGTTCTCTTTTCCTAACAAAGGGCATGAACCATCTGAATTAATCAAAGTGATGGGAGGGGAGTTATCTTGTGCACCATAATCATAAATCAGGAGTTTGTCTTGCGTGTTGTTTTTGTTACTACAATTCAAGTGTTGTTTGATGGAGGCAGGATTCTTGATAAGAGCATACCAGTTCTTGCAGCCGCATTTGAAACGCAACATGGACTTCACTGGCAACCTGAGTAGAATCTCTCTTGCTAAATCTTCAGGACAACCTTTATAGATGCTGGCCATTGGACTGGTGTGCTGTTAACAAAGATGAAAAAGAAACAGAGGTAGGGAGCAATTGCAAGCAAACTCTTTTACGATGAATGAATAACAAACACTTCTCTCTCTATTAATAGAAGAACTTATTCAGATGTAGATAATCCCCATTTTGATGCTTTAGTCCTTCTATTCCTTTTTATGAAACAAATTGGTCCCTCTTTTAATTGCTATCCATATTGGGTCGTTTCGTTTACCATTTTAGTCTACCTAATTTTACCAGTAATAGCTCGCCATTATTAACTCTATCAAATTATGCATTTACTATTGTATGTTTTATCATTTTTCATTCTCATATTCAATTTAGTTTAGAATAACAATCAATAAGCGTATATAACTAATCTATTTTATGTGTTTAATAAATTACAAAAAAAACTATTCAAAAACTCTTTCCCGATGCTATTCTTCGGTCACTTAAATTGCTACTTCCGGCTTAGAGCTTGATCATTCCGATGCTATAGACCTCAGTCGTGTCTCTATGATTTAATGTATCTCTCAGTTGGATTTTCATATTCAAAATTAAATTAGGGATGGTGGAGCAGCTATGGTGATTGGCTCATCATATTCATTGAATGTGATCGTACACGTGTTTTATTTGAAGTATTTCTAAAAGGTTGATTGCCTCTATGGTCACTCAACTTTGGGTAATTGGCCACCATGGTCACTTATCTTTACTTTGTCTTTTTATGGTCACTCAACTTTGAGTAGTTGGCCACCATGATCACTTATCTTTGCTTTGTCTTTCTATTGTCACTCAACTTTATCCAAGTAGCTCTTATGGTCATCCAACACAGAAATCCTAACGTTGGTTAAAATTTTGCTAACGTGGCAACTACAAAAATATTTTGGCAAATTAAATAAATAGAAAAAAATTAATTTATTTAAGACCAACCCAATTAAAATTAAACCCCACCCAAGAGTTCTTGCTTGAGGTGCCCATTTTTTCAAAAAAATGACTCTTTTTTCTTTAAGTCTATCAAGAATGCCTTCTGGTAACACATTTTCAATGTTAATTTCTTCACCTAATGAATATCTGAGCACCCAAATGAAGTTCGCCTCACTTAGCTCATTCACTTACAAATGAAACATAAACATATGAAGACTCATTCTTCTTAACTAGCCATCGAATAATCCTGGAGCTTTCCTCATTCTCTATTGTTGTTTTCATTTCATAAATAAGTGGACCTACATGTGTGACCTTTTTCTTGCTTAGAGTTCAGAGATAAGCTACATACTTCTCTTCAATTTCATTACAAATATTGATCAATATCATTGGATATTGCAAAACCATTGAAAGCAAAATTTGGTCCCAAGAAGTTGTTCATCTTGGCAGCGAGTTGGAGTTGCTTTTCCGCATAATCCTTAAGAAAAATATCCAAGAATGCAAAATCTCTTGAACCAGTTTTGCTAAACAAAAACAGTATTACTTTAACAAACTGTGAAGTACTTTACAATAAATCAAAAATTTATGCCACTTCAATAAAAAATTCAGCTTATAGAAAATGTCAAAAGCCGCTAATTCGTTAAGGCCAGACACTAATTCATTTGGGTGCTCAAATTTTCATTCATTGTAGCTAGTACCTCATTACCATCTTATAGCATTCGGACAGCAAATGAGTTAGAATTCCTAAAATCATCACTGTAGAATATCTTTTGGCGTAATGTGTGTCAGTGTGTGGATATGAAAAGGAAGTTGTCACTCTTATTGATGTTCGGCATTTTATGCGTACCTTTCCTTAATATTTCCGCATATTTGAGCTTGCTTTGCACTCGTTTGGTAGCTTGTGAATGTGGTTTTACACTGATTTTATGTCGTGCGTGTGTAGGTTGTTACGCAGTACATTTGGAGCTTTTAGGAGCTTGATGGAGCAAGAATTGATTGGATGTTGATTGAAGATTGGATTGAGCACACGAGGGCACGACACGAGCAAGGATTCGGACCAAGGAAGAAGCAGTTTGGCTTGGCTCCATAGCCCACGCGCCGCGCTGCCCAGCGCGCGCATTGGCTGGCGCGGTTCTCCACGCGGCGCAGCCTTAAAGCGTGGAGAATGTGGCATCCTCTGATTGTTGTCACGCTTTCCGAGGCGCGGGGCGCCTGTTATAGCGCCCCTTGTGCGCGTTTTTACTTCCTATTCCTTCTGGCATCGGGTCTAACTTATTACTAAGGGTTTGGAAACATTATAAATAGTTCTTTACTTAGTTTTTGTAAGGAGTTCTTGACTTTGGAGCAATACTGAGAGCTACACACTTCATTGAACAAGGGTTATTCCCAATCTTTCATCTATTACATCAATTATTTCATTATTACACCAAATTATTGCTTTGTGATTATGAATATGTGTGGCTAATTTCCTAACGTTCTGGGGTTAGAGCTTTACATGAAAGTTGTTTGTTGAAGATTGATTCCCATTGATTGAATCAAATAACGGGTTACTTATTCTTTCTTGATTTCACTTGTATAATTGTTAGAGCTCGATAATTATACATCATCTATGGTTTTTGGGTTGAACTCGAAAGAGAGAATCTAATTACGTAATAAGAAAGAATAGAACTAGTTTGTGAACCCGAGCATCGGGGAATCAATTCGCGGGTAGGATAGACATATACTTGCTTGCCTAGTTTAACTCACTACATGAATCTTAATGCGTGCATGTGATTTAACCCATAGACATATAGGGATTGAAGTAGCTTGCATAGACTGTGAAGAACTGAAAGGTTTTCACAGTTACATTTACTCTGTTAGTTAGTAACTCGGGATTTAAGAAGTGGAATCAATTGGATACACCAACTGGATTGTTCGTAACTCTGACCCTGGACCGCTCTCTTAATATTGTTAACAACCAAAGTATTGCTCATTGCTTGACTACACTTCTAGCACTTTACTTACTGCGTTTTAGTTATAAAAACTCTTACAACCATTGGAAAAAGACCCCTGGATAGTTTGTTCAGGAATTGTTTATTAAGCACTAGTCTGCATAGTCCTCGTGGGAACGATACTCGACTTTGTCACTTTATTACTTGGCGACCGCGTATACTTGCGTGTGCGTTTGGGAGCAACAAGTTTTTGGCGCCGTTGCCGGGGACTAATTACGGACTATTTTCTTTTGAACAATTACTTAATTGCTATTCAGGTTTAATTTTTTTGTTGAGTTTCTTGTGCTGTTTCAGGCAATAGGTTTTGAATGCAAAGGAACAAAAAGGACGAATCACTCGCACCTTTTGATCCCGAGCCTGAAAGAACCTTGAGAAAAGCAAAAAGGGAAGCGAGAGATCGAGAAGCATTAGCAATCGTACTTGCCTCTCTACCTGTTGAAATGGCTGAAGAACAAGCAGTAGCAGTGCGAGATGTGGCTCTTCCTAGTCTGAAAGGAGTAGAGTCAAGTATTGTGAAGCCTGCTATTACTGGAAACATTGAGATCAAGCCCGGCATGATTCAGTTGCTGCATGTGACAGGGCAATATGGTGGATTCCTGCATGAAGATCCGCAGCAACACCTGCAGAACTTTCTGGAGATCAGTGATACTTATACACCGGCAGGTGTGCCTACTGATTATGTGCGAATGACTTTGTTCCCATTTTCATTGATTGGGACAGCAAGGAAGTGGTTAAAGGCTGAAAAGCCTGGGTCTATCACTACTTGGAAGGATTTGGCTAAGAAATTCTTGGCTAAGTTTTATCCGTCTGCCAAGACGGCCAGGTTGAGGAGCGCAATTTTGTCCTTCAGGCAGTTTGAAGGCGAATCATTATATGCAGCCTGGGAGAGATTTAAAGCTTTATTGAGAGATTTTCCACACCACAACCAATCTAATGAGGTTATTGCACACACTTTTGTTGAGGGGTTGAACCAACATACTAAGATTGTGGTTGATGCTGCTGCTGGAGGCCAAGTGCTGGCCTTAAATTTTGAACAGATCTATGACTTACTTGATAAGTTTTCACAGAGCAATCCTGATTGGCAGGGTGATGGCAGAGCTAATACGCATATGGAGGGGGCTAGCAGAGCTAATACGCAGAAAGCTGCTGGGATACTTCAACTAGATGGAATTACAGAGCTGCGAGCGAAGATGGATGCTATTTCTAATCAAATCAGCAAGCTGACTCTCCAAGCGAAGCCACAACTAGCTCCAGTGCAGCAAGTTCAGACCTTTTGTGAAGTATGTGGTGAGGATCATAGCACTGAGGTTTGTCCCTCTAACCCAGAGTCAGTCTATTATGTGGGTAATCAGAACAGATCACAGGGTCAAAATCGAAATCAGTATGGTTATAGTTATAACACGGGTTGGCGTAATCACCCAAATTTTTCCTGGAGGGATACCCGTGAGCAGTTTCAGGGTAATAAGAGATCCCAATTTAGTCAAAGCAATGCACCACAGCAGGGATCGCAGTCACAGGCTCAGCCACAACAGTCTAATGCTATGGAGGATATGCTTAAGAAAATTCTTGCAGGGCAGCAAAAGCTCATGGATGAGTCAGCATCTCAGGCACAAATAATTAAAGATTTGAGCAGTGCGCAGAAAGATCTTGAAAGACAGTTGGGGCAGCTTGCTGGAGCACAAAATAATAGACCTCGGGGTGCTTTACCGAGTGATACAGAGAAGAATCCTAAAGAATTTGTGCAAGCAGTTACTTTGAGGAATGGCAGAGCTTTAGAAGAACTTCCCCCAAAACCAAAGAAGCCTGTTGATGAGCTAGAGCCAAATGTTGATAGGGAAGTGGAAAAAGAAGCAGAGACAGTAATAGCAAAGCAGCCCGAGTCTGCTATTGTGAGACCACCACCACCTTTCCCTCAGAGATTTCAGAAGCGGAAAGTTGATGCAGCATGCAAGAAATTTTTAAAGATATTGAGTCAAATTCAGGTAAATATTCCTTTGGTGGAGCTTTTGCGGGATGTTCCCAAATATGCTAAATACATCAAGGACATTGTTGCTAACAAGAGAAGATTGACTGAGTTTGAGACAGTTGCACTTACTGAGGAGTGCAGTTCCAGAGTTAGAAGCAAGCTTCCGCAGAAATTGAAGGACCCTGGCAGTTTTACCATCCCTTTGAAAATTGGTGAACATGAGGTTGGTCGTGCTTTATGTGATTTGGGTGCTAGTGTGAATTTGATGCCTTCTTCAGTTTTCAGGAAGCTAGGCCTGGGTGAGCCACGACCCACTACTGTGACCCTACAGCTTGCTGATAGATCTTTGACATGCCCCGAGGGGATTATTGAGGATGTGCTTGTACAAGTGGGTCAGTTCATATTACCCGTTGATTTTATTATTCTTGATTATGAAGCTGATCCTGAGGTCCCTCTCATCTTTGGAAGAGGATTTTTGGCTACTGCTGATGCTGTTATTCGAGTCAGAGATGGAAAGATGATTATGAAGGTAAATGGGGAAGAAGCTGTGTTTAATGTGTTCAGAGCTACGCAGCTTCCTTCTCACTATGAAGAGTTGTCCATGGTAAAAGTGATAGATGATGAATTGACTGCTGATGAGAGGTCATTCTTCGCTTCTAATGTTGATTCTTTAGAAAGAGCACTCTTATGTGATGATGATGATATCCTGAAGGATGACGATGCTGAAGAATATGTGGAGGTTCTTAATATGCAGAGTAGATTCATCCTAGGGTGGAAGAAATTTGAGGAGCTTGATAGACCATTGACCTTAACTCCTGCTAAACCGTCTATTGAGAGAGCTCCTAATCTTGAGCTCAAACCTTTACCCCCACATTTACGTTATGCCTATTTGGGTGAAGGTAATACTTTGCCCGTGATCCTTTCTTCTTTGTTGTCTGATGTGCAGGTTGAGAAGGTGTTGCGGGTATTGCGAGAGCGCAAGAGAGCTATTGGCTGGACTATTGTTGATATTAGAGGGATTAGTCCTTCTTTATGCATGCATAAAATTCTCTTGGAGGAAGATCATAAGCCATCCATAGAGCAGCAGAGGAGGCTAAATCCAATCATGAAGGAGGTGGTGAAGAAAGAAGTTATCAAGTGGCTGGATGCTGGTATTATTTTTCCTATCTCTGACAGCAAGTGGGTGAGTCCAGTGCAATGTGTTCCTAAGAAGGGGGGCATGACAGTGGTGAAGAATGAGAACAATGAGTTGATTCCTACAAGAACTGTTACAGGGTGGCGAATTTGCATTGACTATAGGAAGCTGAACAAGGCCACCAGGAAAGATCACTTCCCGATCCCTTTTATTGATCAGATGTTGGATAGACTTGCAGGCCATGAGTATTACTGTTTCTTGGATGGGTATTCGGGCTACAATCAAATTGTGATAGCCCCTGAAGACCAAGAGAAGACCACTTTTACTTGTCCATATGGAACCTATGCATTTAGGAGGATGCCATTTGGGTTGTGTAATGCCCCGGGGACTTTTCAGCGATGCATGATGGCTATTTTCAGTGATATGGTGGAAAATTTTATGGAGGTATTTATGGATGATTTCTCAGTGGTTGGTGACTCTTTTGATGAATGTTTGAAAAATCTTGATGCTGTGCTGAGCCGTTGTGAAGAAACAAATCTGGTGCTGAATTGGGAAAAATGTCACTTTATGGTTCAAGAAGGCATAGTACTTGGGCACAAGGTGTCAAAGCAAGGGATTGAGGTTGACAAAGCGAAGATTGAGGCTATTGAGAAATTACCACCACCTATCTCTGTTAAGGGGGTGCGTAGTTTCTTGGGACATGCAGGGTTCTATAGACGTTTCATAAAGGACTTCTCCAAAATTTCCACTCCCTTGTGCAAATTGTTAGAGAAGGATGTGAAATATGTGTTTGATGATGCTTGTCTCAAGGCGTTTGAAGAGTTGAAGAAAAGGTTGGTGACCGCACCAATCATCATTGCTCCTGACTGGTCTTTGCCATTTGAATTGATGTGTGATGCGAGTGATAACGCTATTGGGGCTGTTCTAGGCCAAAGAATTGGAAGAATCTTTCACTCCATCTATTATGCAAGCAAGACGCTTGATGCAGCCCAGTCTAATTATACTACCACTGAGAAGGAGTTGCTAGCCGTGGTTTATGCCATTGATAAATTCAGATCTTATTTGGTTGGCACTCGAGTTGTTGTCTACACTGATCATGCCGCAATCCGGTATTTGTTTGAAAAGAAGGACTCCAAGCCTAGACTCATTAGATGGGTTCTCTTATTGCAAGAGTTTGATATTGAAATTCGAGATCGCAAGGGGACTGAGAATCAAGTTGCTGATCATTTGTCAAGGTTGGAGAATAGAGATCATGTAGATGAAGGGCTTGAGATCAAAGAGGTATTTCCTGATGAGCAACTTTTTGCTCTAGATGAAGCTGAGGTGCCATGGTATGCTGACATGGTGAATTTACTTGTGAGTAATGTGTACCCCCCTGGGGCAACTGCTGAGCAAAAGCGTAAACTCCTTCATGAGAGCAGATTTTATGTGTGGGATGAGCCCTATTTGTACAAGATAGGAGTTGATCAACTAGCTAGGAGATGTATTCCAAGGGAAGAAGTAGAGCCGATTCTACAGAGCTGCCATTCCTCTCCTTATGGTGGCCACCTTGGTGGAGATCGAACAGCTGCAAAGGTACTTCAATCTGGTTTCTTTTGGCCTACTTTATTTAAGGATGCTCATGCACTAGTGAAGCAATGTGATCGTTGCCAAAGAACGGGTACCATTACTAGGCGTCACGAGATGCCTTTGAACAATATCTTGGAGATTGAGCTGTTTGATTGTTGGGGTATTGATTTCATGGGTCCATTCCCACCTTCTATGGGCAATAAATACATCCTTATAGCAGTTGATTATGTGTCGAAATGGGTGGAGGCTATTGCACTTCCAACGAATGATGCGAGTGTGGTGGTGAAGTTCGTGAAGAAGAATATTTTCACTCGTTTTGGGACACCGCGGGCTATCATTAGTGATGAAGGTACGCATTTTTGTAACCGGTTGTTCAATAAGTTATTGGCTAAGTATGGGGTTCGCCACAAGGTGGCTACTGCTTATCATCCCCAAACTAGTGGCCAAGTGGAAGTGTCTAACAGAGAGATCAAGCAAATCCTTGAGAAGACTGTGAATGCATCGAGGAAGGATTGGGCTATGAAGTTAGATGATGCTCTCTGGGCCTATCGAACTGCATTCAAAACACCTATTGGAACCTCTCCATATAGGCTTGTTTATGGTAAGGCCTGTCACTTGCCGGTTGAATTAGAGCATAAGGCGTATTGGGCTATTCAAAAGCTCAACCTTGATATGGCCTTAGCGGGTGAGATGAGGATGCTCCAATTGCATGAACTTGAAGAGTTCCGTTTCCATGCGTATGAAAATGCGAAACTATACAAGGAACGGACAAAGAAGTGGCATGATAAGCACATTGAGCATCGTTCTTTTGAGCCCGGGCAGCGTGTGTTATTGTTCAACTCGAGGTTGAAATTGTTTCCGGGCAAGTTGAAGTCGAGATGGTCGGGGCCTTTTGAAGTTGTTCGTGTTACCGCACATGGTGCGGTTGCATTGAGAGCCCCGGGTTCTGAGAACACATTTTTGGTTAATGGTCAACGGGTGAAACATTATTGGGGAGGTGCAGTGAATCACCGCACTTCAATTACTTTGAGGGTCCCTTGATTTATACCCGTCGTGCCACGACGTTAAATAAGGCGCTTGGGTTTGAGCTAAACAAGGTGAAATTGATGCATTGAGGGGTATGGGACGTCTCGAGACATGTCTCACGCTTGGGTTTGTACTTAGAATCGAAAATCGGTGCGAAAAAACGTGATCGGGCGCGTTCGGGAGTGCCCCGCGCCTCCCAAAGCGCACGAAAAAAATCTGAAGCAAAGAGGCTTGGCGCGGTTGGGAGCGCCCCGCGCCTCCCACCGCGCTGAGTCAAGCAGAACATCAAAAAAACTTGCCGCGATGAGCTTGCGCCGCGGAGGTAAACGCGGCAGGCCAAATTTTTTTAAATTTTCGGGTCAACGGGTTTGACCCGCTATTACTTGAACCCCCATGCCCCTATATCCCGATTTCTAACACTTTTTCTTCATTATTTCACTCCAAATTCTCTCTAATCACATCCTAATTCATCTCTACCACTTGGAATCATTCCAACTCTTTGTGCAATCAACTCTAACACATTCAAGTAAGTACATTCCTGCTCTTCCTTCTCAATAACATGTAAGTTGCACTCATTATTGCTCATGGGTGATTTCTTAGCTAGTTACAAGCTTGTGGATAAAAATTCAATCTTGTTGTGCTTAACTTGTCAATGATGTTAGGTATATAACTTGTGACTTGTAAAAAGAGATCTCCCAACAATTTGGGAGGGTTGGCACATTACAAAATCCATTGAAATTGCTAGTTTAAAGTTGTGCACACTAGGTGTTTGTGAAAAAGCCTCAATGATACAAATTCAATGACATTGTGAATTCTTGAGTAGCAATGCATTCCTTAGGCTTATTATGAACATTAGGTGTTGCATACACACAAGAATTGATCATGATGCACCCACACTAGCTTGATTTTCAAAATTCAAAACGTGGCATATTTTGCCCAAGGCTAGTTTGGCTTAAGTGTGGGGTTGCTCGTGTCATTGAGTTGAGTGATTGACACATAGAGTGTGTGATAAGTGTGGGGTGGTACCCTACCAATTGAGCTTGAATTGTATTTTTGGTGCTTAGCTATACATCTCACATTGATCTTTGTGTTTGTGTAGGTACCATGGTGACTACTTCTTTGCCAACCAAAAGCTCTTCCTCCGCCTCGGGCTCGAGGCAAGCACTTCAAGCCGGGCCTTCTACTACCAAGCAAAAGGGTAAGGCACCGGCCAAACCCAAGGCTAAACCAAAGGCTAAAGGCAAGGCCAAGATTCCAAAGGACGCGGTCCCGATACCACGTCCCCGAGGCAAGACCCGGTATGGCCTCCCTTTTGTAAAGAAGGGGGATTGCCAAACATGGTACAAGAATGTGCGGCTTGCGGGGTACATACCCGAGCAAGCCATTGATAAACGGCCGGTGATGCAAAAGTTTAGAAGTGTGGCCGAGAAGATCATAGCGCTAAAATGGAACTCGGTATTTGAGAGTTCGGGGCACGCCAACTTGGACATGGTCCAAGAATTGTATGCCAACTGGGAGCCCAAGGAAGCTTGGAAAGAAGATGATGTGGTGACGGTTCGGGGAGTGAAAGTGAAGTTGGACCCTACGGCATTGAATGCCTTTTTGGGGGTCGATGACCCCGATTATGAGGATTTGAGGAAGTACATCAAGAAACCGGATTACACGGCCCTGCGGGATACCTTGTGTGGCGAGGGCTCCACTCATAGGTGGGGGCGAGGTGCGGCTGGGAGACACAAGTTTATGCATTTCTCACAGTTTCTCAAGCTGGCTCGTGTATGGATGAGGTTCATAAATGCACGGATACTACCATGTTCCCATTACTCCGAGGTCACTAAGACTCGGGCGTGCATGGTGTACTTTTTCATGATTGGGAGGCCGGTGAACATTGGATACTACATGTTGCGAGTGATGAAAGAGCAACGAAAAGAAAAATCATGTAGTAGATTGTACTTTGGGAACCTCTTGACCCGTTACTTAGAGAAGGCGGGCGTCCCCGTAGATGAGATTGGGGATCGCATTGTCCCTGATATAGGGAAGCCTTTTGACATTTCTTCGGTCAAGGGGGTGATCACCACGGCACCGGTAAAGCTGACGGCTGACGAGTGGCGGGAGGCAGACGCCAACTTGTCCGCGCGTCAGTACTTGATAATTGAGGCGATGGCCCGTCGGTCGGGCGTAGATTTTGGAGCTATTGACCGCACTGTCCCTCTACTGGAGACGTCGAAGTGTTTGATTGGCATGACTCCAGTAGTAGTGGTGCCTCCGGAGGAGGATGAGAACACGGATTCAGATGTTGTTGCTAATGATCCGGACAGTGAGTATGAGACTGATGCTGAGGGCGGTGGCGCTGATGAGGAGGAGGCCTAGGTCCACACTCCTGCGCACCACCCGGATTTCAGGGCAGTTTTCTTATACTTTTACTTTTGCACTTACTTCTTTGTCGCACTGGGACATTGCTTAGTTTAAGTGTGGGGTGGGGTACTGCCCTTTATCCATTTTTTTGAGGTTAGGATGCATGTACCATAGGATTTTTCTTTTGTCACTTGACTTTATTTTGATTTGTTTCTTGCTTTAATATATGAAAAAAAAATTAGAAAACCAATGAAAAAATTCCAAAAAAAAAAAAAAGATTTTTCTTTTAGTTTTATTAGTGGTACATGTCATCCGCCCCGTGGTTTTTCTTATGGCCACGGTTCTTTTCCACGGGGAGGCCTTTGAACCGGGTAGTTTTTATTTTTAGGATTAGGATAGTTAGTTGTAGGTGACCCTAGATGTAGGAAAAAGGTAGAATGCTAGGTGCCTTTGATTTGTTTGATACCGGTGGACTTGAATTGATTGCATGTGCTATTTGTGGTGTCCTTGGGTTTTAATTGTGATGCATGCCTAGGAAAAACAGGGAACAACCCCCTTGAGATGCTTGAATCCGCTTGCTTGACTTGATTGTTAACCTTTGTGCATGAGTGCTTAAATTTCCACAAGTTGCATTCTAGAAGCTTAGTTGAGAGTTGTTGATGGAACCTCTTTGTGTGAACCATGTGCGATGTGTGTGTGAGGCATGTTCTTGTTTACTCCATGTTGCATATTGATGTCTAGAACTTGCCCCGTGTGTGTGCAAAGCGAAATCCTAGGTTTGCTCTAGTCGGGAAATGATACAAGGCCTTCTTTTGTTAGCCTACCCTTACATATATACCTTGGAAAAAAATTGTTGTTGTGATTTCTTTGATCCTTTCTATTGGTACCCACACCCCGAGCCTACCCATTTGTTCTTAGTTGACTCTTTTGGCCCTTTACTCCTTAAGCACTTTATTGATATTTTGTTGTTGATTGGAGTTGTGGTTGGATGTTGGGAGGTTTTTGAGTGGAACTAATGAAGGGAAATAATTGTTAAAATTGTGAAGTAGTGAAAAACATTGGCAAGGTTGGAAGTTAATGAAATTGGAAAAAAAAAATGAAATGATAAAAAAAAGAAAAAAATTGTGGAAAAGAAAAAAAAAAGAGAAAGATGTCCATTCCTTGCTAGTGTGTGCTTGAAAAGAAAAATGCTACTTGTTGGGAAGGTGTATGTGTGATACTTGTGATTGGGTGGTTTGATGAGATTTGTGCTTAAAATTAATTGTGATGTATTAAAGTGCTTAGGGAGGTAGTCACTATTACCATATGTATCCTACCCGCCCCTTAGCCTACATTACGACCTTTCTAAAGTCCTAGTTAATCCCGATTGGAGTGAGCCTACATTAGTGGAGTCCTACACTATGGGCAAGCCTATGGTACGTTGTGTGTGACATGTGAGTCTTTCATGAGAGTGAGTGAATTCATTTGTTATTGCCCCCGTTCTATTCATGATATTTGTTTTTGTGTGTGATCTTTGGGGGGCACTCTCTTTGATATTGGTGAGGGCACGTGGTTTGCATGAAGTAGGTAAAGTTGATGGCTCTTGATTGAGTGGATATGTGTGATTTTGTGGGAGCATGGTTGCATTAAGTTGAGTTTGTGCATTTGAGCTATTTTGGGGTGGTTGTTCTCATATTTTTGGTTTTGGTAAATTGTTGGCATGTTGTGGACCCATGGTAGTCATGTGCGCATTGGTTCAGTGGTCGGTATCAACCATAGTCATAGGCAGACCTCTTTTACCTAGGTTGGGGAAGTGAAATGTGACTTACTCGAGGGCGAGCAAGGGTTCAAGTGTGGGGTGGTGATGTTCGGCATTTTATGCCTACCTTTCCTTAATATTTCCGCATATTTGAGCTTGCTTTGCACTCGTTTGGTAGCTTGTGAATGTGGTTTTACACTGATTTTATGTCGTGCGTGTGTAGGTTGTTACGCAGTACATTTGGAGCTTTTAGGAGCTTGATGGAGCAAGAATTGATTGGATGTTGATTGAAGATTGGATTGAGCACACGAGGCACGACACGAGCGAGGATTCAGACCAAGGAAGAAGCAGTTTGGCTTGGCTCCATAGCCCACGCGCCGCGCTGCCCAGCGCGCGCATTGGCTGGCGCGGTTCTCCACGCGGCGCAGCCCTAAAGCGTGGAGAATGTGGCGTCCTCTGATTGTTGTCACGCTTTCCGAGGCGCGGGGCGCCCGTTATAGCGCCCCTTGTGCGCGTTTTTACTTCCTATTCCTTCTGGCATCGGGTCTAACTTATTACTAAGGGTTTGGAAACATTATAAATAGTTCTTTACTTAGTTTTGTAAGGAGTTCTTGACTTTGGAGCAATACTGAGAGCTACACACTTCATTGAACAAGGGTTATTCCCAATCTTTCATCTATTACATCAATTATTTCATTATTACACCAAATTATTGCTTTGTGATTATGAATATGTGTGGCTAATTTCCTAACGTTCTGGGGTTAGAGTTTTACATGAAAGTTGTTTGTTGAAGATTGATTCCCATTGATTGAATCCCATAACGGGTTACTTATTCTTTCTTGATTTCACTTGTATAATTGTTAGAGCTCGATAATTATACATCATCTATGGTTTTTGGGTTGAACTCGAAAGAGAGAATCTAATTACGTAATAAGAAAGAATAGAACTAGTTTGTGAACCCGGGCATCGGGGAATCAATTCGCGGGTAGGATAGACATATACTTGCTTGCCTAGTTTAACTCACTACATGAATCTTAATGCGTGCATGTGATTTAACCCATAGACATATAGGGATTGAAGTAGCTTGCATAGACTGTGAAGAACTGAAAGGTTTTCACAGTTACATTTACTCTGTTAGTTAGTAACTCGGGATTTAAGAAGTGGAATCAATTGGATACACCAACTGGATTGTTCGTAACTCTGACCCTGGACCGCTCTCTTAATATTGTTAACAACCAAAGTATTGCTCATTGCTTGACTACACTTCTAGCACTTTACTTACTGCGTTTTAGTTATAAAAACTCTTACAACCATTGGAAAAAGACCCCTGGATAGTTTGTTCAGGAATTGTTTATTAAGCACTAGTCTGCATAGTCCTCGTGGGAACGATACTCGACTTTGTCACTTTATTACTTGGCGACCGCGTATACTTGCGTGTGCGTTTGGAAGCAACACTTATCAAAGAAATTACTCCTCTGCCTCACATCAGGTGATTATTTCGTCTTGGGTAATTAACAACTTTCATTTTAAACGCCTTAGATGAACACTGTCAAAGTTCACAATTATTCTTCATCTTCTGAATTCTAAATGTCATGCACGTTTTCTTTCTCTCTGCGTCAGGAGTGGCAAGGGGTAGTGAATGGCAACATATAGGGGTTTATGTGGCATAGGATTAGATTACTTGATTGGAATTTCGTTTTTATTAATTGGGGTATATCTTAATATTTCCTTATTTGTTTACTGTGATTTATGAGATTATGTTAGTAATGAATACAATTGATATGAAATCTTTATTTCTCTGCTCACTTTTCGGGTAATATGTTCGCTCTAGAAACAAGAAGTAGCTGTTTCAGAAACTCCTTTTCTTAAGAAAATGTTTGCGCTTACATGTCGCTGCTTTTCTAGGCTACTAGGCCAAATTTTTACGAGTACTTGTATCTTCAACTGGACGATTTAATACACTTCAAACATTTTCAATTCCATGTACAATAATTAGCTTTGCGATTTTGACTAGTGTAAAGTAGCCAATGCAAATATGTGTGTTTTTTTAAAAAAAAAAATGCATATTTCTATATCACTAGACACTAGTGTTCTAAGATCTTCCTTCTTGTATCCTTTCCCTTGCCTTTTTTGCCTGCATAGTCCATTTTAAATTTCTCAATCACAAGAATATAGAAAGAAAAATGAAGAAATGATGTAGAGGCCAAACACGAAAAAACAAGAACTAACCTGCTTTTCCCAATCAGTGAAACTTGTAACTATTGACAGAATGATGGATTGGAGAGTAGAACCAACCACTATTCCAATCCAAAGGCCCTTTGCTTTCAAATGTAGAACAAATCCCAAAATCATTGCTAATGGTATTGCTATCAAATAAAATGCCCCTAGATTAATATATGCACCAATGTGCTGCCAGCCACTTCCCCTTGCTATACCTGTTTTTGGTTATTAAAAAAAATGATCTTAATTGAAGTGGTGTGAGTCCTGATCTTTATCACTTAACAATAAAGTAAGAAGTAAAAAGAAAACCGAAGAAGCTACATTTGTCACATTAAATAATTAAAATGTGTGTCAATTTCTCAAAGAATGCAAATAACCGAAAGTTCAACATCTCTCCGGTGTTTGAGTTATGACATGTTAATCGTCAAGTTAGAGTTTTGCCACTCAATATCATGTACCTAAATTGCAGAAGATGGATGCTTCGAACTAACCAGAGAAGATGGATGCTTCGAACTAACCAGAGATGACTGCTTGTAAACTGTCTGTGACAATGGACAAACATAAAAGAGGTGTCATTGCAGCTATATAATCCACCACTTGCTTTTCACTGCTGAATGCTTTTCCCAATATATGCCTGCTTCCGAACAGACTTGCACTTAACACTACTGTCTCTATGGCTGCAAGAAACATCACTAGAACTGCTAATCGAGCCTTCTGAGGATTTCCAGTTCCCAATTCATTTGAAACTCGAGTACTTTAAAATCAGAACAACAGAAGAATTGGAGTAAGATTTTTTTGACTATTAGTTTATGCTGAAGGACATGGATGATACTTATTGAGTCAAACCTTGCAGCAGCTCCAAAGGCATATGGTATTGTGAAGTGTAATGTAGAAATTGTTAAGCTGTGTGCGAATAAATCAGATATCAGAAGCATTTCTATTGAAAATTTGTCATATTCAGCAATATGAATAGGCTGTGGACTAGAATATGATACCATATTGACACCACTGATGTCTCAAGTCTTGGATTTGGTAAAAGGCCTGACAGAAAAGTAAGCACCTCAAGTGACCACCATTTTAGGCTACAATGAGGGTAATACCATATTGTAAAATAAGAATCATTGAGATGGCAATAAGTAGATGAAGGAATACTTCATCCAACTGATCGATCAGGCATGAGGGATTCATTCAGGAAGATGAATACTTACCAAATCATCACAGCAGAAGGAACAGCAAAATGGAAGAAATGGCTGATACCAAGGAATGCATCCATGGAGAAAGGCGCTCAAGTCTTCTCACAGGAGCTTGAATAGTTGACCTAAAGTGCAAGAAATAGCACATACAACCAGGTGGATATACTAAACGCTATACCAGCTCCTATGTTTCCTAGCTCCAGTTTAAATATCAAAGCCCAGCTTATTGGCAAGTGGAAGCATGGAACAGCCATGGAAGATAAAAGCATTGGAAGAATCAAACTCTGTGTCTGCAAGTATCTAACAAGTGGTTTAGCAATTGCACCACCAAACAAAGCAGGAATTACCCACATTGAATACTTGCGCGCTTCCACTGAGATCGCATGATCTTGTCCCGTCAACATAAGCAATTTGTCCATGAAGAACCACAGTACACTGATTGGTATGCACACAAGAAATAGAGAGATTATAGCAGTGTAGGTGTATATACTGAGTTTGTGATACTGCTGAGCTCCATAAGCTTGTCCACATTGTGTCTCCAATCCACCACCGACTCCTGACTGTTTCATATTCACAAAGCTCAGTCAATCAATACAATCTTATGTATGAATTTTAAGAAAGTGAACCTTGAAACCAACACAACTCCATATTAAGCCCTTATTTCTTCAACCAATATGGGACTATATAATACTTCTCATGCCTAGTCCTGTAGAGTGCGGGAAACACAATATGTGGGCCTAACGTTAGGTAAACCTGGGATGAGTTTGTTTCAAATACCATGTTATGAAAATTGTCTGAGCTTTAACTCATATTCAAAACTAGTTCATGAGATAAGGTTGTTTAAGACAGTACAAAGAGTTCATTTCCTCGACCTATATGGGACTTTAACACCCCACCGCAAATACTAGACATCTCAACTGTGGGCAACAGAATATGAATCGAAACAACGGGTAAACAATAAGCTTAACTCAACCATAAAAGCTAGCTCATAATATGACTACTGTTCAAACCCATATAAGAAGATTATTCCCTCACAAATGGTGAGACTCTGAGAAACATGTAAAAAGAAACTTACAAGTAGGTACTGAAACACTGTGACTGCAACCATTGGAGCCATAATGCGACTCGTCTTCTTCAGTTCTTGAGATAAATCATCCCAACTTGTCTGCCATTTCTTTTCTAATTTCAAGCTCTGTGGCAACTCCCCTTCCATGATACAACTTCAACTTCCACAGACGAAGACCTGTAATATGCACAAATTGAACTTCTATGTTGATTTACTAAGACGTGCTTTAGCTGTGAGTATCTGATATAATGAGATGGTTGTAGACTAGACATAAAGCTATCCTAGCTTACTTTGTCAGATACATGTTAAAACTGTGTTCTCTCCGTTTATTATTTGGCCATTATTTATATGATTTGCTGCAGTTTTGACCACTAATATGACTTGTAATATAGCTCGTAAGATCAACAATGGCACGAATTACTTGCTAAAAAACGATTTTGTAACAGCCATAACTGTGTGTTCATACGAAAGAATGGCCATTTCTAAAGACATACTATAATACATGTTGTTTAACAATTACTACTAAATTATAAGGATTCTAAGTATAAGTTATGATAATGGTACCACTAACGTGTCCTTTTAAGGTTTTAATATATGTCCAAGCTGGCTTTACTGGTCAAACTCAAACCCCGAAGTTGGAGTATCTTTGTTTACTTTTGTGAAGGATCAAACATATGGCATTTTTCTTACTGAAAAGATCACACAATCCAAATTGTATGTCAAATAATTTATATGGAGAAAGCTTATTTTACTCCCTGTGGATTAATTATCAGTTTGTAATCCACCTCCTTTAAGACATCAAATCGTGTTTTACTGAATACAAGTCCTTGGAACCTTCACCACCACCCTGTTTTTCTCCGCAATTTCGTTCTTGACCCTTAAATTGTGGTATTATCTACGTGCGCGTCTTATATATTATTCTCTTCTTTAACAGCAACCTAATACATGCTAATTCTGGTTTATTTTAGTGTCTTTACTTGTTACTGATGTTGGCCATATTTACATATATTTTGATATTAATTTACCCCTAATTTTATCTTCTTTTGAGTACTTTTATTGTTAAATATGTCCAACTAGTACATGTTCTGGATTTTATATTGATTATGTCTTAACTGTAATTTATTAAGGAAAACGGAAGTTGATGCGGAGGAGAAGAAGTTACCAAAATTGATATGGTTATGGCGTACAATCCTTGTACATATTGAAGAAGGAATATTTTAAGCAAGAAGCTGGAAGCTGATAATAACAACAACATAATAAGACAAAATAGTCAAAAGTTACAATTCTAGTTTAATTGGGAGGTGTTGCCTTCACTTCTATAAAACATGTTTGTGAGACATCAAGAGCAGACCTTGTTCAACCAATCTTTAGCTTTTCCGGTGAGAGAGTAAGGGAACACTCTCAGCCTCAATGATTCTTCCGATACTCTTGCCGACTTGTAGAGATTACAAGTTTGCACAAAATTTCTCAAATGATCATTTGCATCTTCATTCTTGTTACCACCAAAGCAACCATGTTGTTCAAGACCTTGAAGAATTACATTTGGGATGCTAAAGCTAGCATTGCCATGAATAGGGGGAGGAACTATGGCACTTGCAAAACAATTCATATCAATTTCTTCCTCAATCTCCTCATCATCTTCATAGTCTCTCATCCCTTGTTGATAGTTCCGAGCACCTCTAGCATACTCTTGTTGATAGTCTCGAGCATCTCTATCATACTCTTGGTTCCGGTTGACATTGCGAGCATTAACTCTATTGGCATTGCCCCCTCGGTTGACATTTGCTCTACCTCCACGGTTTACACCTCGACCCCCTTGGTTCACACCTCGGCCGCCTCGGTTTGCATTGTTGCCACCCCGATTAGCATTACCCGCAACACCTTCATTTCCTCCAAGATTTTCTTCTTCATTTGCTTGGACCCCCGCATCTGCTTGGCCAAAAGGGTTGTCATCATGAGGGTTCACATTCTCCACTTGAGGATCATTAGCTTCCTCTTGTATCTCATCCTCGTCCACTTGTTCAACATGGAATGGATAGCCCTCTTGGTTGATTTCTATGTGGAACTCTTCATCATATTGCTCTTCATAACCTTGCGGATCCCCATGTTGTTGATTGTAATAATGGTTGTAATTGGGGTTCCACAAGTTCCGATTAGGATTTCTCCTATAAGCCATGTTTCACCTGCACAAGGTAAAACCAAAACCAAAAGTAAAATACTAGGACTAGCGAACTAAACAACTTTGATTAACTAATGCAACTCAATATTGAAACCGTAGTTCCCCGGCAACGGCGCCAAAATTTGATCCACGCTCAGTCCTACACCTTTAATGGTGAGGGGCGGTCGTCAAAATATAATACCAGATATGAGTCGGGGTCGATTTCCCAAGGGAACTAGCACGTCAAGTGAGAGAATTGCAAATAGATATTCAAATGAGATTTAGTATTGAGTCCTAGAAGTATGATTTGTTCGATGAAAATAATGATTAATTCTAAAGAGTAAGCAATTAAACGAGTAAATTGTTCAATATTACTAGACTAGGGGTGCAACCAACTAATAGTGATTTCCAACCAACGGGTGTCTTTACTTCACTTTCCCAACACAAGTATAATTATGGTCGAGCATTCCAATCGTGATCTCTAGAATCCTTCCGGCCTAAGAGAGATCTTTCACAACCCGCTCGTCAAAGCCTTAGTTGAATGCTTAAAGCACTACTCAATGACCTGAGGAAAGGAGACCTCTTCCGAGCGTAACTCCTTTTAGATGAGTTAGTCTATATGAATAGCCTATCAACTCAAATCCTCGCCAACTCCACTATTCTACACTAGTTAATCTCTTCCGAGTCTTTAACTAGCAATGAAGACAAGAAATCCCAAATATCATGGATTTTGGGATTTTGATGTTATTGTAATGGGGAGTTGGATAATTGTTACTTGTGTTATAGTTAGTGAAATAGAACAACACCCATTAATTTTCTATCACAATAGCATAATTGCACCCCTAGTTATGAGTTTAGCTACTCATAACTAGGGTTTGAATCATAGTAATAAAGATGTAATGAAAAGACGAAATCATGTTGGACATAAGTTCGAAATGATATATGGAATCAAGATTCAAAGTTACAAGATTAGAAGCTTACAAAATGATGTTAAGTCTCTACTTGGCTCTCAAAATCGCCTCAAACTAAACGCCAGGGACACATCAGTGTTGGCATACTTCGGCAACCGAGTTCTTTTTCTTTCTCTTTTTCTTTATTTAATTTATTAGTTCTAGGATAGCGGGAATCTCCATGAATGTTGATATTTGGACATTAATTAGATTTTATTAGGTTATCTTATTGAGTTATTTATTAAATCCTGAGCTTAACTATTTGATTGTTTGATCACCAATTGAATACTATATATGAATCTTGAATTAAACTTGGGAAAGGGAATTCTTGATTGTAATAGGATTTAATAGGGCTTGTTCTTGAACCTGGGCATCGGGGAATAGATTCGCGAATAAGGATAGGAATATACGTATTTGCCTTGCTTAATCACTTTTACAAGAATTATTAATGTGTTCTTGTTAACTTCTGATTCCATAGGAATATAGACGTTGGATTAACTTGAATAGGCAAGCAAGATATCGGAAGAGTCTTGTGAGCAATATTAACCATGTCGATTAGTAATCCAGATAAGTTAATAAGTCAAATTAACAGAAGAATTCAACCGGATTGATAGATTTCCCATAACCCTGGAACTTTATCTCTTATGAATGTGGTACATATATATTTAGTGAATTCATTTCGACATTCTCAATTTACCTTAACGATATTCCCTTATAGAAATGTCATGGTATGATTAAGAAGCAACACTGCAAATGACATTTTTAGTATTTCATACATACCTTTAGTTTAAGACTACAAGAATAAAACTTTTATATATATATTTAAAGAGTGTGTGTGTGCGCGCGCACACACACTCTTTATTTTTAACCAAACTAAGACACGCTCTCTTTTTTAGAAAGAAATTTCTAAAGTTAACAAGATTTTTCCAGTTTTAGGCAGTTAATGGTGTTTAAAAGTACAAATTATTTAAAATTTAGAATCGTCACTTAACATAGTTAAAGATTTGCCAAGCCACCAAATTTGTCTGTCTTTAGAGCAGTTAGTTGAACTCCAAAAAAAAAAGTAAATTACGATCACATTGCTTAGAACTAATTTAAATCTATTTAATTGAGACACACAATCATTTTAACAAGTTGTGGCTGTTTGTTAAAAGTAAGGCCATTATCTAACGAGTGGACTGTTTGTGAAATCCTCGTTTAAAGCACCAGTCCTTGGTCCATTTTCATCATAAAAATTTAGCCTACAGGCCATTTTTGCCACTAAAATTTGGTTTGAAGCCATTTTTTTTATTAGTTTTACATGAGAAGCAATTTTTTGGAACTTCAATCTTTTAGGCTGAAGTTCAAACCTTGTGGGTTGAACTTCATGCCCATATTATGAAGTTCAACTTCAATCCATAAGAAATGAACTTTTAGGTATAGATGCGTAAACTTCAACCTTAGTGTGCTGAAGTCGAACTTCAAGGGATTTCCACATAAATAGCCCTCAATATACCGTATTAACAAGTCACTTGCCACTAACATAATCTAGCCACAATATTTATATTTAAAATTTAATTTATAATTAAAATATAACATATAATTATATTGATATTCTTTATGTATAGCTTCTATACACATACATACACACATATATTAGTCTTATATTTTTTAAATATTTATATCATTAAATTATATCTAATAAATATGCTACGAAAAGAAAGAAAAGATAATATATGATTACAAAAAGTGAATAAGGAATGAGAATAGTTATGTGGGGTAATAATCCCGAACTTCAACCCTTGTGGTGGCTGAAGTTGAACTTCAATCCTTGTGGACTCAACCCACAAGGATTGAAGTTCCAAAAAGTGGCCTCTCATGTAAAATTTAAAAAAAAAAAAAAAAAAAAAAAAAAGTGGCCTCGAACCAAAGATTACTGTCAAAAGTGGCCTCTCATGCACTTTTCCCATTTTCATCCCGTTAAAACGATGCTTTTGCAAAAATGGCCTGCATATCTAGACCCATTTTATTCTGTCCATATTAGCAAAAATATAACCTTAAGCATATTTTGCACAAATTCACCTTCTCTAACAAATATGACTTTACTTAAATATCCCAAATTTGCCTACTCAATTTTTGATCTGTCACAATTTGCAAAATTGCAGTATGTGGATATTATTTAAATACAATCCAGATTTTAAATTTACTGCAGAAACTGGTATAAGTTTGCAAAGTTTAAGTCATCAAGCTTTTATCACTTATTTTGCACATATAAGTTGCTGAGACGATATATGAAATAACATTAAAAGTCGTTAAAAAACTAATCAAACATATTAAAGCATTACTATTACCCTTAAAACAATGCTTATCTTTTGACATTTTCGTAGCAAAATGCTTAAATGAACATACAAGGTTCAAGTATTACCTAGATAACGAGACCTTAAAGCTCAACAATGACGACCTACAAGCCAAAAGAGCTATCAAACGCCGCAAACAACATGACAGCCCCTTTTATACCTTTAAACTTGACTCAAACGTTGAAGTTTATACCCCCAAAAGACTCTTAGGTTAGAGTACTTTTGGTTCTAAACCTCTACCTTATTAAATATTCTCACTCTTGATTTTTCTCTCTTCTTCCTTAGTATCTCTCAAATTTTCAGATTGTTCCCCCTTACTTTTTAATTTGTTCCCTAAAAATGAGAGTTAAAATTCTCTTATAAAGACTCCAAGTTGAGTATTTAGTTCCCTAAGGAGTCGTTTGGTACGCCGCGTTAAAAGTTAATACCTGCACTAAATTCCTCACAAAGTTTATGCAGTGTTTGGTTTATTTTCAAGAAAGTATAAAAATCCGCACTAATAATGCAGCGTTTGGTTTGGATTTAGAAACATGCACTAATAATACCCGCATAAATTAATGAGAAAATCTATGTATTATTTTGTACGGGATAGGAGATGAAATAATGCGGGTGTTAGTTATACAGGTATTAAAAGATTAAAAGGACAAATATGTCTTTATCTCTTTACATTGTACGCTTTGTATCATTCAAGCTAAATCTATTGAAGATTAAATATTAAAACACACAATTTAAATTATGAAATGTATAATAATTTTTTAATACAACAAACCATTCATTAACTAAGATATAATATATGCATAACTAATACCTGCATTGATAATACATGCATAGCTAATACCTGCATAACTAATACCTGCATTGCTAATACCCGCGTAAAATCTATCTCAACCAAACGACCCGTAAGTGTAAACCCATCCTCCAATTTTAGTACCCGTCAAATAACACATTTTAAACCTTTTTTACCACTATTCCAGCCACCTTACTTGTCTAAAAAGCTGAAATTAGGCATCCTAAAGATGGGACTCCTATAGGGCTAGGCTATTGGGCTCACATCTACCGCAAGTTCAAACCAACACTCATTTAACACTAAAAAGGATTTGAAATTTACTCAAATCAGTCCCCAAAACTAAACTGTTAGACTTATTTATTGGGCCAAGTCAAATCCCAGTTATGTGGCAGTTTTTGCTTTTCGAAATTTAAACTGCCTAAATTTTGATCAATATTTCAAGATGTATTCTTTCACAAAAATAATATGAGAAAAGTTGGAACTTAATGTACGTTTCAAGTAGTTTTCAAATATATAAATTTCAATATTAAAATATTGAGTTAATCTAATCCAATTTAGCTTTAAATTTTAGCCAAATTAACTATCAAAAAGCGAAAAGTGTAATATAAATTAGGACAAAGATAGTACTGTCGTCCATTGAGTAGATTCGTGAAAATGGTGTACATTAAATGTGTGTTCAGCTCATTTAGCTAACATGGTTATTATTCACTTAGATGTAAATTGTAATTATTAAGGAGATTTAAAGGTAGTTATAGATGGTTAGGAAAGTTGGATCATCGGCTTACATGGGAAAGATGTCGTTCCAATTTAGATTATTTTACTTCAATAAATATCTATATTGTTTGCTAGACAGTGGACATGGCTACATACGTTACGAGATGATCTTTCGACACTCGCGATAGAAGTGTATGGGATATAAGAAATAAGGTTGTTAATTAGTATATGTCTTCGCTGATTCGCATGTACAATTTAGTGTTCAAAACTTAGTTATTGAGCAAAACATGGAAGTAGATATCGTGAACAAAGAGTTAAAACGGGAGCAAATGATTGGGGCTCTGAGAGCATGTTAAAGAATATTACTATTGAAATTCTTATACAAGAGAATCTTATGGCAATTGGTACTATGTGATAATACCGAGATGATCTAGACTAGAATTACTCAAATAATTAAAGAATTTAACATGATTATTTTTTAGAAAAATATAATAACATAATTATTTAAAGGAACTTAGAAAGATCAAAAGATGATAATAAAGATGAATAAACCCCATTTTGATCACCAAACGAGTTTCCTGATCAATTTGTTGCTCTTGATGTGCATGTGTTTGCGCCTGAGCTTCGACGAGACTAATCTCTGCTTGTACTTTAGCTAATTGGCATTGTAAATTGTAAATTTCTTGATATAAAACACTGATAATTCCAATTCTTAATCCTGCAGTAAGCCTCGTAGTACAAGGAATCCGCTACATCAGCTCGTTGATGTTCTTGGATATTTCAATAGAAAAGTACACCAATTAGAATGAGAAACATATCATTTCTTGAATATATTTCCTCTTAAAATAGACAAGAGACCAAGACGGATAAGAGAAGTATTAGCTCACGAGAAAGTAGTCATGCGTCTATGTTCACTAGTCAAATTACAAATGTATCAACGTCTATTTTTGTATTGAGTATTAAACTTTAACTTGATTAGTAAAGGAGTTTTCACATGACTAATGTAGTTTAATTACAAGTGCAAGTTACTTGAAATTTCCTCTCTTGTCTTTTGTATTTATATTTTTACGATGTATTTGAAGATAGTACGGGCAATAGTTTCTTATTTTACCATTCATGTGACTCGAACTTCAAACTTGATTAGTAATTGATTTGTCTATTTATGCAACAAGGATGAAATCACATATCCAAAAAAAGACACCTAATTACGAGAGTCATTGACTCTATCTTAAGAATGAAGACAACGAAGATCGAAGCAGTATGGAACACAGAATGACGACAAGTCGAGTGGTGGCTGTACACATTGAAGGAAATTTGCTATCTGCGTGACAAAAAATATGTAAAGCATTTATAGGTAAGAAGTTTGTTCCAAATCCCAGGTTGGATCATTACACATATATGAAAAACAAAACAGTCAACTTGGTCCAAGAGGGCAGTAGAGATGTTGGCATCGCCATCAGTTACTCTCTCTAACAAAAACAAGCCATCCACAGATCCTAAAAAGCGCTTCATACCTTTGAACCTCTGGAAATAATCAAGATTTTCATGTAAAGGGCCTGAACCATCTGAATTAATCAAAGTGATGGGAGGGGAGTTATCTTGTGCACCATAATCATAAATCAGGTGACACGACCCGGAATCCGGTTAGGCCGTGCGGGCACCCGACAACCTTCCCTAGACCCGTCGGGCGAACCCTTATCAATTAAATTAGGAAAATATACATAATTCAATTTATAAATAATAACATTACTTAGAAAAAGTAAAAACATAATGATATCTCTAAGCTGTAAAAAAAAGAAATTACAGCTGACTACCCACATACTAGGTTTAGGGTTATCCAGACTAGACATCTAAGAGTACAAAAGAAGATAGATACCTCCTGAAGGGAGCAGAATGCAACTGAAATAATAACCAATAAACTGGTGGCCATCCGGAATAAAAGTTGGCTCACCCTGACAGCTGAAGTCGTCTTCGCTCTTTCACAACGTGGCGAACTCAATCCTGGAGCGAACCTGCCGAAACGAAATAGATAGACAAGAAACAAACAACAAACAAGGGTGAGTCAAAAGGACTCAATAAGTGGGGCAGACTAGCCACCTCAAAGAATAGGATAGCTAGCCAGGGAGAAGAAACAGATAAACCAGATTTCTTATATTTAAATTATAAAAAGGTAGAGCCAGATAACAACCGAAAACACGTAAGAAACTTATAAACTCAACCAAGGATGCGTGCCAGAAACATAACAACAAATAAGAAATGCACATATAAGCAGGACAATAGTTATGTACCACAAGTTTACACAATGGTATGAAATGAAATGAGATGAAATGAAATGAAGTGAGATGAAATGAAATATGATGCGAAGGGTCACATGTGCCCGTAATCCCATCCCGAAGCGGAATACTCCTGCATTCGAGGGGAATCCAATCTGATAACCAACTGGAGCGGAATACTCCTGCTCCTGGGGCGGAATACTCCTACACCCGATATAATATAAACCAGAGGCGGAATACTCCTGCACTCTCGTGGGGCGGAATACTCCTGCACCCGATATAATGTAAAGCTGAGGCGGAATACTCCTGCACTCAATATCTGACATAAGAGCGGAATACTCCTGCTCCTGGGGCAGAATCCTCCTACCCTCAATATGATACAATGGAGCGGAATCCTCCTGCTCCTGGGGCAGAATACTCCTGCACCCTCAATATGATACAATGGAGCGGAATACTCCTGCTCCTGGGGCGGAATACTCCTGCACCCTCAATATGATACAATGGAGCGGAATACTCCTGCTCTTGGGGCGGAATACTCCTGCACCCAATATGATATGCAATGTAATGCAGATGAATGACATATAATGCATATGAAGGCAATGTGATGCAATAATAACCCTTCACCGGCGCGGGACTCTCATCGACAGCCGGGAAGTAGATGCCAACTTACAGCCAGGGTACAATGCTCAGATCCTCAATGCAATACCAACAATAGGACATAACATATAATATACAATGTAAATCCAAAGCTAAGGCGTAATGAGTACGCCTATCGGCAGCTACACATGTAAGGAATACGTGGTAGAAAATCCACGAGGCCAGGTGCCTCCAAAGAAATGGATATAAACACTTACCTCTTCCAAAAGTTAGCATTGCTAATCAATAACCGCTTTTATCCTTTGGTTCCATTGCCAAACGATCACACTGTGTTCAATAAGCAAAAAAATATATCACATTAGGCTAAAGGCTTCATTCCTCACATCTTAGGGCAATCCAGTGAAACGACCTCGGTCAGTCGTTTCGGAAGCTAGGACTCCGATTGGCGTGCCGATAATTTTAAAATATTCGTAATGTCCATTAGGACATGTCTGCAAAATTTGAGCTAAATTAGACCTCGTTTGGTAGGCATCGGAAGAAGGTTTCAGTTTTTATTGGCGATTAATATTAAAAGGAGATTTTCGAGCTCGGTTTTTGCCGAATGAGCTCCGATTCGAAATCCGAAAGCGCCGTTGGGTTCGTATGATTATTTATGACTTTTGTGAACTTTCGAAAGTGAATTTCGATGTTGTTCGGCTAGTTTCCGCTAAAATGCCGAAAGTTAAATAATTTGACTTCTTTTCATTTAAATTCGCATCTTGAGTTTCGGGAGTCCAATTTGAAATCCGTCTTCGCGAGTATGTTACATATATTTTGTATAACTCGTATGAAAAAGTTGGAATTATTTCGAATATCGTAGGGTACTATTTTAATTGTCGCCGCGAAAACGAAAAGAAAAGAAAATAAAATAAAAGAAAACAAAAAAAAAAAAAGGAAAAGGTCGGTTGGTCCTTAGCTTAAATGCTAAGGACGGAGTTAATAGATACAGAAACAGGAGCATTGGAGCAAAAAAATTGCAGAGACGCGAAACAAAAAAATATGCAGTGGAAAAATGCCAGAAAATAAGAAAAGGGGCCGGGAAAAAGTAGAATTTTCACCCTGAAACATTCAGGTAATGATCCTAATATAGTATTTGAGTTTATTACGTGTGTTTAAATATATTTTTGCGGTAAAAATAGGAATATTAGACATCGCCCTAATGACGTAAATTGATAGTTTAAAGGGTCAAATGGACCCCGATAATGAAATTGATTATGTATTCGTGCTCAGTGAGTTACGGGCAACTTATAAATATAATTTATTTGGGATTTGGTTATGTGGCCTTAAACCCTGTACATAGGCCTGGCCTGCGTATTGCGTATGCGAATAGGGTATCAGGTTCCTACCTGGATTGCCCTAAGATGTGAGGAATGAAGCCTTTAGCCTAATGTGATATATTTTTCTGCTTATTGATCACAGTGGGATCGTTTGGCAATGAATTCAAAAAAATAACGCGGTTGTTGGTCGCAATGCTAACTTTTGAGAGAGGTAAGTGTTTATATCCATTTCATTGGAGGCACCTGGCCTCGTGGATTTTCTACCACGTATTCCTTACGTGTGTAGCTGCCGATAGGCGTACTCATTACGCCTTAGCTTTGGATTTATATTGTATATTATATGTTATGTCCTATTGTTGGTATTGTATTGAGGATTTGAGCATTGTACCCTGGCTGCGAGTTGGCATCTACTTCCCGTTTGTCGATGAGAGTCCCGAGCCGGTGAAGGGTTATTGCATCACATTGCATTCATATGCATTACATTGCATATCATATTGAGGGCAGGAGTATTCCGCCCCAGGAGCAGGAGGATTCCGCTCCATTGTATCATATTGAGGGCAGGAGTATTCCGCCCCAGGAGCAGGAGTATTCCGCTCCATTGTATCACATTGAGGGTAGGAGGATTCCGCCCCAAGAGCAGGAGTATTCCGCTCTTATGTCAGATATTGAGTGCAGGAGTATTCCGCCTCAGCTTTACATTATATCGGGTGCAGGAGTATTCCGCCCCAGGAGAGTGCAGGAGTATTCCGCCTCTGGTTTATATTATATCGGGTGCAGGAGTATTCCGCCCCAGGAGCAGGAGTATTCCGCTCCAGTTGGTTATCAGATTGGATTCCCCTCGAATGCAGGAGTATTCCGCTTCGGGATGGGATTACGGGCACATGTGACCCTACGCATCATATTTCATCTCACTTCATTTTATTTCATTTCATTTCATACCATTGTGTAAACTTGTGGTACATAACTATTGTCTTGCTTATATGTGCATTTCTTATTTGTTGTTATGTTTCTGGCACGCATCCTTGGTTGAGTTTATAAGTTTCTTACGTGTTTTCGGTTGTTATCTGGCTCTACTTTTTATAATTTAAATAAAAAAAATTTGGTTTATCTGTTTCTTCTCCCTGGCTAGCTATCCTATTCTTTGAGGTGGCTAGTCTGCCCCACTTATTGAGTCCTTTTGACTCACCCTTGTTTGTTGTTTGTTTCTTTTTCTATCTATTTCGTTTCGGCAGGTTCGCTCCAGGATTGAGTTCGCCACGTTGTGAAGGAGCGAAGACGACTTCAGCTGTCAGGGTGAGCCAGCTTTTATTCCGGATGGCCACCTGTTTATTGGTTATTATTTCAGTTGCATTTTGCTCCCTTCAGGAGGTATTTGTCTTCTTTTGTACTCTTAGATGTCTGGTCTGGATAACCCTAAACCTAGTATGTTGGGTAGTCAGCTGTAATTTCTTTTGTACAGCTTAGAGGTATCAGTATGTCAGTGTTTTTTTTTTTTAAGCCTTGTTCTTATTAATGAATTGAATTATATTTATTTGCCTAATTTAATTGGTAAGGGTTCCCCCGACGGGTCTAGGGAAGGATGTCGGGTGCCCGCACGGCCTAACCGGATTTCGGGTCGTGTCAGTTGGTATCAGAGCCCGGTTTAGAGTTTATCCAGACTAAGACAGTGTCTAGTAGAGTCTCGCTGATGGGTACGTAGACGTCCGTACTTATCTACGAGAGGCTATGATGGCATTTAGAAAGTTTCACTTCCTTCATTTCTGATCATGCGTCGGTCTAGGATGCAAAAGTATTTTCGTTAATTCGTTCGTGGTAATTGTGAGCCCTCGCACGATAAATCAGCAAACAGTGTGAGTTCAAGACGAAGCAGTTTAGCCAAGGGCTAGCACTGACGAAGCCCCGAGTGTTTTTTTTTATCGTGCTGACGATCTAATTACGGAGGTCCCAGTTGTACGAGCTCGCGTTGGGCAAGGGAGCAGGGCCTTGTAGTTCTCTTGGTTCTCTATGATGCTTTACGAGAATCTTGGTGACGCAGATACCGCAAGAACCTATTATTCGCTAGGCAGCTTATAAGGTTGCTGCAGATGTGGACGTTCGATCTCAGGGAGCTCCTTTTCTGGTTCTTAATATTGCTGCAGTAAATTATGTTCCGGAGGTAGCATGTGTTGTACCTCTAATTATTCTGGCTGGTTAACTAGCCGAGGTAACAGCTCGGTCCGAGTGCCCAAAGTGGTTGCATTATTTTACGCGGTTGAATCTTCCGATATTCTCACGCCATGCATCATATAATCCTTGGGTAAGTTTTTTTTTTTAAAAGTAAAATGATGTCAGCGTATCCTTCAGGTTCTTGATCATATCGAGCGGTATGGTGTTGATTATTCTTCTTTCCAGTGTCAGGGTCCAGCCTTGAATTTGTGGGCCGCTCTCTTATTAGTTAACTTGATTCGGTTTTTCTTCTAGATTCGTGGAAAATTTCCTTTCGAGTAGCGAACGAGATGAAAAGTGTTACCAGTTCGAGTGGATTTGACAGGGTAGCCTGTCGGTTAGCCTGTTGGTTTCAGAATATAAGATTGAATTCTATAAAATGGCCGAATATGCATTTGAACTAGTTCATGAGCCTTTCGAGAGATTCAGAGATTTATTGATGACCTTTAATTTTCCCTGAAATCCAAGATGGCTCGAGAAATTGAGGTCTGGATTTTATTTGATGTTGTTGTTAATATTGCCCAAAGGTTCGAGGCATACCATAAGTTAGAGCGGGAAAGTAAGAGATCCCGTGGCCCTGGTGGGCAACCATGGTACCTCATTTGGAGGTAAGATTTTTGATTATTTTGGGAGGTCACCTTCCAAGTTATCTCAGCATGTGTCACGTAATTCTTAGAGTGCGCCAGTAGCTCGTCAAGATCGGATTCAGTCTTTTTTTTACAACTATCAACAATCTGCCCGGTTCCTATATTTAGCGAAAGGGTGTTATCATTGTTGTGGGTCTGATTATCTTTTGAAGAGTTTTTCTGTTATCATTGTTGTGAGTCTGGTTATCCTTTGAGGAGTTTTTCTTTACTCCAGCAAGTAGACAATCGTCCTTCTTCTTGCCCTCAGGCACCTGCACAGTCGCAAAAATTTCATTTAAATGTTAATCAATAAGAGAAATGCCACAATCCAGTAGAGGTCGAGAGCGTGGTGGTAGTGGTTCTTCTAGAAGTAATTATCAAGGTAGTGGCTCGACTCAGCTGCAGAGGCAGTTCTATGAACTGCTAGTCTGGCAGGATGTTGAGGTATCTGATGTAGTACACCCATGTATTTTTTCTTCTCTTAAATGTGAGTAAGATTTGAAGCTTTTGATCGATCTGAAAATAGTGTGTCTTATCATGTTTCAATGGTTTCCTTGGATGTCGTTTCGATTAAGAATCGGTTGTGGTAGAGGGGCGAGCTTCTGGTATGATTTATTCCTGGCATTTGTGAGACCTTACTATTTTTTCTAGTCTAAATATGAGAGATTTGGCAGTAAGTGTCGGTATTGTCTGCCTGGCATCTTGTTGTTCCACCTTCTGTTATTATGTCAAATCAGTTTACCTCTCTTCTCGGAATTTCGTGTTAGTAGGATAATGGGATCCTAATTCTTCACCATCAGCAAGTGTTATCGTTTCTTCCAGTGTAGAGTTATTAGTAAGTAATATTCGATCTACGTATCTCCTTTTGGTTCAAAACGCTAATAAAGTCATGTTATCTTATGAGCTTGTCTGGGTTATAAAAGGGTTTCTGGTAAATTGTCAGAATTTCCTTCTTATTGGAAGGTTAAAACTGGTATGGATGTTTTTCCATAAAGCTTATTTAATGTCTATCTCTTCAATTGCGATTTTTTTGGCTCGCCTGATGCGGAAGTAGTCTAGCTTTGGTAGTCAAGCAAATAAGAAGATGAACTTCCTGAAGCTCTAATTATTTCTATCCTCGATCTATTTCCATTTCTTATTCGTCCGGCACTAGTAAGCTTGGGCGATTGGTAGCCGCTTGTGACGTTCCCTGTGTTGAGCCAGAGTACGTGTTATTGTGGCCGGGTAAGCATATTATTGTTTTGGAAGCATATTATTGTTTTGGTCCAGTTGTCTCATCTTGTTATCCGTTTAACATGTTTATGTCATCAGTTTATCCGGGTATCCATTCCCGTGTATAGTATACCGCTGGTTCTGTTTTGCGGATCATCCAGTTTCAGGGGAAACTCTGCCGAAATTTTTACATAGAAGTACCATCCATTAGGCGATGGTGTTTACGGCAAAGGTATGGAGTTGTGAACTTGAGAGTTGCAGCTGTTTGGCAACTCAAGAGGGTAATGTAGTAGCTCAGGTCTGAGCCGCATTCTGTTTTTAGCTAAATCTTCTTTAGTCCAGCAGACTGTGCGAGGATGGTTATTCCTATTCAAATGGCTGCATGAGTTTGTGCTTTAAGTGGAGGAGTCTTCCTCCAAATACTGAATGGTAATATTAAATCTCTGAGGTGTTGATATCACTTTTCTCACGACCCAAAGTAAGGCTACGACAGAAATCTACAATGAGTGTCGACCACTGCTAAACCCACTAATAATCTATTAATGATAGAGATAAGCTGGCAACCTGACCATATATACGTACCTATCTGCTGAAACCATAAAGTCTGGAAAGATGACACGATTTTAACTTGCTGGCAATTAGAACATTGAGCCACAAATTTTGCTATGTCACACTTCATTTCGTCCCACCAATAAATCTGCTTAAGATCACGGTACACCTTAGTCGAACCTGGATGAATACTGTATTTGGAATAATGTGCCTCCATCATAATCTATCCACGTAAATCTGTGACATCAGAAATACAAAGTCTATCTTTATACATGAGAACACCGTCAGTAGTGACCCTGTATGGTGACTTCGGTTTTCCTTGGGCTATCTGTCTGTATTCAACTAGAACTGGATCCTCATACTGACGCTGTTTTACTTCATGGAAATTTAGAGTGAAAGATCTAGTGCAGCTTGTCGTCCATCCGTCATTGGCATATCTCCTTCACACCTTAACTCCTTGAGAGGTTACTTTAGCGTTGTAAGCGCTCATGTAATCAACTTTGTTGCTGGTATTCTGCCTCAGCTCATGGTCCAACTACGTGTCTCCTTTATTTTTACTTTTTCAAGTCATAATATTTTCAATTGAAAGACAATACCCTAAAGTAGGTGTTCAGTCTGGAGATCATTCCTGATCTGCATCATACTATCCAGAAGTATTTGCCTGATCCTTATCCTTATATGATAGACCCTGTTCAGATGAACCTTTGACATACATTAGGATACGAGTAATTACATTCCCACAAAGAGCTTGCGGAACAACACTAACATCAACTGAGATGTTGCCTAGTGTGTTCGTAAAAATAATATAGCTTGCATCAAATCTTCTATAGTGAGTGGTGACAAGGTACTTCAAAAGCTCCCCGATTGCATCAAGCGTAAGCTAATTCTTTGTTTCATCGACTTGTTCTATATCGAAAGGTATATCGAAAAGGTGATTCTTGGCTGAATCATGTTAGTCCATCCAGAGTTTCGTATATCTTTGCTTCGAAAATGCAGAATTCTCCTCTCGTGATCGAGGAAGGATCGGTTTAGTCAGAATAACTTGGGCAATGACGTTATGATATTATCCAGCTATGTTTTTATCCAAGGGTTTGATGTGCATGTCATAACTCTGATTCTGTAATTATGAGATCATGTCCGTGGAGTAGTTTATGAAGGTTGTGCAAGTTCTCTTGTTATCTGCGTAAATCTTGCTTTGGATTTAGGCTCGTTCGAGGACGAACGAGAGTTTAAGTGGAGGAGAATGAAACGACCTCGGTCAGTCGTTTCGGAAGCTAGGACTCCGATTGGCGTGCCGATAATTTTAAAATATTCGTAATGTCCATTAGGACATGTCTGCAAAATTTGAGCTAAATTAGACCTCGTTTGGTAGGCATCGGAAGAAGGTTTCAGTTTTTATTGGCGATTAATATTAAAAGGAGATTTTCGAGCTCGGTTTTTGCCGAATGAGCTCCGATTCGAAATCCGAAAGCGCCGTTGGGTTCGTATGATTATTTATGACTTTTGTGAACTTTCGAAAGTGAATTTCGATGTTGTTCGGCTAGTTTCCGCTAAAATGCCGAAAGTTAAATAATTTGACTTCTTTTCATTTAAATTCGCATCTTGAGTTTCGGGAGTCCAATTTGAAATCCGTCTTCGCGAGTATGTTACATATATTTTGTATAACTCGTATGAAAAAGTTGGAATTATTTCGAATATCGTAGGGTACTATTTTAATTGTCGCCGCGAAAACGAAAAGAAAAGAAAATAAAATAAAAGAAAACAAAAAAAAAAAAAAGGAAAAGGTCGGTTGGTCCTTAGCTTAAATGCTAAGGACGGAGTTAATAGATACAGAAACAGGAGCATTGGAGCAAAAAAATTGCAGAGACGCGAAACAAAAAAATATGCAGTGGAAAAATGCCAGAAAATAAGAAAAGGGGCCGGGAAAAAGTAGAATTTTCACCCTGAAACATTCAGGTAATGATCCTAATATAGTATTTGAGTTTATTACGTGTGTTTAAATATATTTTTGCGGTAAAAATAGGAATATTAGACATCGCCCTAATGACGTAAATTGATAGTTTAAAGGGTCAAATGGACCCCGATAATGAAATTGATTATGTATTCGTGCTCAGTGAGTTACGGGCAACTTATAAATATAATTTATTTGGGATTTGGTTATGTGGCCTTAAACCCTGTACATAGGCCTGGCCTGCGTATTGCGTATGCGAATAGGGTATCAGGTTCCTACCTGGATTGCCCTAAGATGTGAGGAATGAAGCCTTTAGCCTAATGTGATATATTTTTCTGCTTATTGATCACAGTGGGATCGTTTGGCAATGAATTCAAAAAAATAACGCGGTTGTTGGTCGCAATGCTAACTTTTGAGAGAGGTAAGTGTTTATATCCATTTCATTGGAGGCACCTGGCCTCGTGGATTTTCTACCACGTATTCCTTACGTGTGTAGCTGCCGATAGGCGTACTCATTACGCCTTAGCTTTGGATTTATATTGTATATTATATGTTATGTCCTATTGTTGGTATTGTATTGAGGATTTGAGCATTGTACCCTGGCTGCGAGTTGGCATCTACTTCCCGTTTGTCGATGAGAGTCCCGAGCCGGTGAAGGGTTATTGCATCACATTGCATTCATATGCATTACATTGCATATCATATTGAGGGCAGGAGTATTCCGCCCCAGGAGCAGGAGGATTCCGCTCCATTGTATCATATTGAGGGCAGGAGTATTCCGCCCCAGGAGCAGGAGTATTCCGCTCCATTGTATCACATTGAGGGTAGGAGGATTCCGCCCCAAGAGCAGGAGTATTCCGCTCTTATGTCAGATATTGAGTGCAGGAGTATTCCGCCTCAGCTTTACATTATATCGGGTGCAGGAGTATTCCGCCCCAGGAGAGTGCAGGAGTATTCCGCCTCTGGTTTATATTATATCGGGTGCAGGAGTATTCCGCCCCAGGAGCAGGAGTATTCCGCTCCAGTTGGTTATCAGATTGGATTCCCCTCGAATGCAGGAGTATTCCGCTTCGGGATGGGATTACGGGCACATGTGACCCTACGCATCATATTTCATCTCACTTCATTTTATTTCATTTCATTTCATACCATTGTGTAAACTTGTGGTACATAACTATTGTCTTGCTTATATGTGCATTTCTTATTTGTTGTTATGTTTCTGGCACGCATCCTTGGTTGAGTTTATAAGTTTCTTACGTGTTTTCGGTTGTTATCTGGCTCTACTTTTTATAATTTAAATAAAAAAAATTTGGTTTATCTGTTTCTTCTCCCTGGCTAGCTATCCTATTCTTTGAGGTGGCTAGTCTGCCCCACTTATTGAGTCCTTTTGACTCACCCTTGTTTGTTGTTTGTTTCTTTTTCTATCTATTTCGTTTCGGCAGGTTCGCTCCAGGATTGAGTTCGCCACGTTGTGAAGGAGCGAAGACGACTTCAGCTGTCAGGGTGAGCCAGCTTTTATTCCGGATGGCCACCTGTTTATTGGTTATTATTTCAGTTGCATTTTGCTCCCTTCAGGAGGTATTTGTCTTCTTTTGTACTCTTAGATGTCTGGTCTGGATAACCCTAAACCTAGTATGTTGGGTAGTCAGCTGTAATTTCTTTTGTACAGCTTAGAGGTATCAGTATGTCAGTGTTTTTTTTTTTTAAGCCTTGTTCTTATTAATGAATTGAATTATATTTATTTGCCTAATTTAATTGGTAAGGGTTCCCCCGACGGGTCTAGGGAAGGATGTCGGGTGCCCGCACGGCCTAACCGGATTTCGGGTCGTGTCATCCAGGTAGGAACCTGATACCCTAATCGCATACGCAATACGCAGGCCAGGCCTATATATAGAGTTTATGGCCACATAACCAAACCCTAAATAAATTACATTTATATGTTGCCCATAACTCACTGAGTACGAATATATAATCAATTTCGTTATCGGTGTCTATTTGACCCTTTAAACTATTAATTGAACTTATTAAAACGATGTATAATATTCCAAATTTTACTGTTAAAACATATTCTAACACATGTAATAAACTCAAATAATATATTAGGATCATTACCTGAATGTTTCAGGGTGAAAATTCTACTTTTCTTCGGCCCCTTTTCTCATTTTCTGGCATTTTTTCTCTCACTGCGTTTTTTCATTTCTCTCTGCTTCTGAATAATTTTTCTTACTGTTTTCTGTACTAAGATATGCTTAAGTAGCATATATGACCGCCATTCATTTTTTTTTTTTTGTCTTTTTCTTATTTTGTCTTTTGTCTCTTTTTTTTTCCCATTAAAATTCGTTGCGACGGTAAAAATTAAAACGGTACCCTACGATATTCGAAATAATCCCAACTTTTGCATACGAGTTATACCAAATATATGTAACATACTCGCGAAGGCAGATCTCAAATCGGGTTCCCGAAACTCAAGATGCGAATTTAAATAGAAAAGAAGTCAAAGTATTTAACTTTCGGCATTTTAGCGGAAACCAGCCGAACAACATCGAAATTAACTTTCGAAAGTTCAAAAAGGTCATAAATAATCATACGAACCCAACGGCACTTTCGAATTTCGAATCAGAGCTCATTCGGCAAAACCGAGCTCGAAAATCTCTTTTTAATATTTATCGCCAATAAAAACTGAAACCTTCTTCCGATGCCTACCAAATGATGTCTGATTTAGCTCAAATTTTACAGATAAGTTCCAATGGATATTACAAACATTTTAAAATTATCGTCACGCCAATCGAAGTCCTAACTTCCGAAACGGCTAATCGAGGTCGTTTCATCAGGAGTATGGCTTGCGTGTTGTTTTTGTTACTACAATTCAAGTGTTGTTCGATGAAGGCAGGATTCTTGATAAGAGCATACCAGTGATAGGGGTAATTAATGGTTCAATTTGTTATTTTAAAAAATTTATGTCATACCAATTTTTTGGTTACTTTATTATGTATAACCAAAATAAGACTTTTAAAAACCGTCTCAATTATATTTGTTTCCTTCGATTTCGGTACCATTCAGTTAGTTTTTGGTACATTTTTTTAGCACTCTATGAAAGAGGCATACCTTTATTAAAATGTGGCCATTTTATGTTAAATACTTACAAAATTTATACAACACATAAAGTATTTCTTAACATAATATTTGAATAAGTACGACTATTATATGGTCATAACTATTATTTAAGTACTCAAACATATTTCATTCCCCTATATTGATATCCAAGTGATTGTTACTCTTTGTTAAGTATATATACATTAAAAATTATCTAGACATATTTATTGTCTAAAAGCTGGTGAATCAGAAAATATTATTTTATATTGGTATTGTAAGATTAATTAAGGACAGGAGAAATCTATATCCCACAAGTTGACATTTACTGATTATAACGCAAAAACTAGGTTAATGAAAGATTAAGTAGTCGTTAAGAGAAATTTAAAAAAGTGAAAAAATATCGAATATCTTGGTCATTTAGTAGCTTAATGCTCAGTTTGTCGGTCGCTCCAACTAATTCAGTTTCAACAGGATTATACTAGTGTAGGATTAGTTGAGGAGTTGGGGCTTTCAGTGTTAATTATTAAATTTTGTAGTTATTTCCATCACTATCAGGTCCACGGCCACAGCCCAACATGGCTCTGTCTTTCATTTTTAAACTTAACACGCGCGCACACACACACACATATACTCCCTTCGTCCCATTTTAGTTGTCACTTTCAGCTTTTGCACGCCCATTAAGAAAATCAATAAATAGAGTATACATTTTACGATGTTACCCCTATTTAGTATATGACTATTAATTTTATTTTTTGAGAATACCTTTAGTAATTAAGGGTATACTTGGAAAGAATGAGCAAAAAATTTCTTGAAATCCTAAAGCGTCAACTAATTTGGGACAAACGAATCTTGCTAAAACGACAACTAATTTGGGACGGAGGGAGTATATATATGTATATATATATATATATATATATATATCGTTCTGGTTCGGTATTTTTTCGGTTCTTTTTATTAAATAAATAACCTACCTTAATTATTCAGTTTGATTATAGATTTATATTGAAACTTTCGATTTTGCTAAAAATAACTTACGAATTGGTTCAATTGTATGATTCGGTTGGTTAGATGACTTGTTTTTCATTAATCATTGACACCTCTAGTTGCAACAGTTTTATGCAAATCAAACAGTCAACGAAAACGAAAAGAGTTAAAAAAGAAAAGCAATTTTTTTTCAAGTGGCGTTGGTCTATATAGCACAAGCATTAATAAACATTGGCCAAGAAAAGATACGATTAGGCAAAGCCAAGCAGGTCGAAAGCAAGACAATTTAATATTAATAGGGAGCGAACGTTTACGTAGAACTCACTTATATGGAAAGATTTTAAACCCTGCAATAATATTCAAAAGAGTTTTCATCAATGAACGAACAACTTTGACCTAAAATTAAAGTGTAATGAATAATTTGGCTACACAACAAAAAAAATTCAAAAGACGGATCATGTCAAATAATGTAACTATATTTTGTTAGAACTTAATTGTAGATTATACTATATCTAGCTCAGGATCTACTATGTCAAATCACTAAGAAAGATAAACTGAATGCGGAAGCGTACCTGAATCCATAGCAATGGGTGTGATTCTTAAATACCGTGGTTTTGGTCTTCCAAATCTTGACGTGGGGCGGCTATCACTCTTCCAATGATGGGATATTAGAAAAGAAACCCCTTGCGTCTGATTTGGGGACCATAACCCTATTTATAGTTGCACACACTTTATGTATTTCTAATTAAGCCCATCATTTAATTAGAATATACATCCGGGTTTCTACATATAAGACCCATACTTTATGAGGTATTTAATTAGGCTCATCAACTTTACACTTTAGCAAATCACTTTAATTAGGCCAATCTTTAATGATAGAAGTTAACATACAATTATTTATACTTTATATATGTGCCAGTCCATATATTCTTACAATCTCCCACTTGGACTACACATATATACATAGACATAACCTTATAATTGTATGTCACCTTATGAGCTCAAAATATTTGCTATCATATACTGAAGTACCTCTAAACAATCTCGTCCATCAATTATGTCAGTATAGAACCAAGGCGGCTTTCGCTACATGCATATCGTAACTAAACCTTCCTTGATCACGTATACCAACATAACCGAATGACATAGATCAAGCATAGATGCGTAGCGTGGAAATTACATGTAATGTGATCTAAACATGCCTATTTCCAACTGGTCCAACCAAAAGATAAGTCAGAGTGGAAACTCAACTGAATACTTTATTTCTGCAGAAATATCATTAAAATATCCTTAACCTGAAACCGTAAACCTGAAACCATAAACCAAAACTGAAGTGTGTCTATATAAAAGAACATTAAAAGGTTACAAACTCCCACTGAAACTGAATATCCTTAACCGACATGCCACCTCTATGAACACTGTGCTCATGAAAAGCCTTCGGTGGTAGTCCTTTAGTATGTGGATCCACAATATGGAGTTTGTTACATTATATTCTATAGACACCTGACCACTCTGAACTCTAACTTTAACAACCAGGAACTTTATGTCAATGTGCTTTGACTTTACTGAAATCCTGTTGTTATTGGAATATGAGACTGCTTACTTATTGTCACAAAATAACTTTAGTGTCTTTCAACTTTATCCTTAATTCGCAACCCAGTGACAAGATTCTGCAGTTATATTCCATAACTTTAATGCCTTATAATGCACCATAAACTTTACTGTCATGGTGAAATGAGCTATGAATGTAAATTGCACTCTTCCTGATATAACTCATCCACCAAGTATACAAATATAGCCTTTGCACTATCTTGGCGTCTAGTAAAGTTGGTATCTGAATACTTTAACCTTTCCGACTTCTAGTATGTGAGCTTAAAATAATTTGTTCTCTGTAAATACAACTTAAACTTTTGGCTGCTCCTTAATTATTAATTTCAAAATCACTCAGATATATGCCGAACATCCCAATAATGCACGCAATATTTGAATGCGTACAAACCTAAGTATGCATCAGACATCTGTAACTAAATCACAATAAATCTTTTGCATTTTCTTAATTACAAAATCATTCTTAGGATACTGTTTGAGACTAAGCCAGTCTCCTTTAGCATAGGGGTATCGCCTAATTTGAAATCTTGCATGTCAAATATTTAATACCTTTTCAATATAGGCCTTTGTGATAATCCAAAAGTACCTCGAGAGTAATCTCGATGTATCTAAAACCTTATTCAAAAATTGCATCACCAAGATATTTTATCTCAAAATTCTTTATCAAAAGTATCTTAGACTTGCGCAATAAGCCTATATTGTATGAACCAAGAAATATATTATAGACATATAAAATCAGAGAAATATGCTTACTCCCACTGGCCTTGTGATATACATAATAATCATCAAGATTTATCTCGAAACCAAATGAGATGATAACATAAAGAAATTTGCGATACAATAGATAAGACGCTTGTTTAAACTCATAGATGAATTTTCTTAATTTGCAAATCATTAACCTTGCGCTATAAAACACAAAGTTTTCTAGTTGCACCTTTGTTCATCAAAATAACCATTGAGAACAATAATATTGTATCCATCTAGGTAGCTTAATATCAAAATATTTTATTAACGCCATTATAGTCCTGAAAGAGTCTTTCAATGAAACCGAAAAGAAAGTCTCTTTATATAGATGTCTTCTTATTTCTAAGTGAAGATTTTAGTGATAAGACGTATCTTATACCTATCCACGTTGCCTTTCGAATCCTTTTTTGGTGATTAATTTCCATTTTCAACCAACGAGCTTCGCACCTTCAGCCAACTGGACAAGGTCGATTATCCTTTATGTGCTTCATCTCTTTATTCATGGTATCAATATACCTCTGAGAGTTAGAACTTTTCATGGCTTGACAGAAGTTGATTGAATCATCTTCCATCATTCCAATGCCAACTTTATGTTCTTAGAGAAACACAATATAATTATCTGAAATTGCACTTCTCCTCTCTCTCTCTCTCTTTATCTTTTTAATGGCATTGGTTTCTTGAGGTTGTAGAGTTTATTCTTCGGGAACATATCATTGAACATGAAATTCAATATTATTGTCTTGATCCGGAGTTTCTTCTTGAACTATCTCAGGTATAGAAAACTGTTCCTGAGCATAGTCAATAGCAATCTGAGGAATATCAACATATACCTATTCCAAGATAATGTCTTTTATTCTTTCTTCCCCCAAACTAAACATCCTTAGAGAAACATACATTATTCGTCTCATAATAACCTTAGCCGTGGGATCCTAAAACTTGTAAGCCCTGAACTTTTCAGAATATCCAATAACAGAGCAACTGAAAGTTTCTTTGTCCAGTTTCATTTCTTTTGGCCTAGAAGCCTTGCCTCAATTGGACATCTCTAAATGTGTAAATACTTTAAACAAGATAAATGCTTATCCAAAACACATAAAGGATCTTTTCAGTTGCCTTTAGTCGGAACTCTTTTAAGTAATAAGTTGCGGTTTTCTATTGAATTAAACAAAGAAAGCCATATCTTGAAAACATGTCTATGAACCTTATGAGATATAGATGGCATATCAAAGAAACCATAGAGAATTGTCCACAAATATCAGTATGTATAAGTTCTAAGACGTCTAATTTTGTTGGCTAAAAAATCTCTTAACATTTATTTTCCTTTTATGCGATTTACGCATATATCAAAAATGGATAAAATTAACAGGATCGAGAATGCTGTCAGACACAAATCTCTTTTTCTCTGTTTAGAGATATGACTTAATATATTGTGCCATAATGAAGCAAAATCTCACCAGTTATAGCAAACATGCAAGGATTCTTTAAGTGAAGTAATTATATTAAGAAAATTTAGATTATTGTAACCTCATAAAGAACCCAGACCAACCAATTTTGAATTCTGAGAGAGACAATATTTTTCATATCAAATGAACAACAATAACCAAACTTGTCCAACCTTGAAATGAAAATCAACTTCCGTCTAAAGAAATGGAACAACATAATTCTCACTCAAATTCAAATATAAACTAGTTCTTAACAATAATCTAAGAGTTTTAATAGCTCCAACCTTAACTGAGTTGTCGTCACCACCATAGATGTATCTTTCACCATCATTGGGCTTTTGACAATTGAGTCATCCTTGCATAGAAACACTAGTGTGAGGTATTATACTAGAATCTATTCACCATGTGTGTCTTGGTACGAAAGCCAGATTAACCCCATAACAAACAAAGTTCAGAAGAATATCATTATGACTGTAGCCCCACATAAGAAACAACTATCCTAGTTAATTCTTTATATTATTGTTTCTTTCGTGGTACCATAACCGCAACTTCTTTATTAGACATAGTGCCTACACATTTCTGGAATGACTTACTTCATAATTATCATAGACACACGATTCGATCTCTCCCACCATTTCATCTCCCTCCTTTTGTAAGAGGTACTCTTATCCGTAAGAGGTGGTAGATAATCTAACTTCAACACAATGTCAAGATTCATTACTCTATGAACTATTAAGGTTCTCTTGACATGATTTTGAAGTTAGTTCCATTTAACTTAAGAATTGAGTTCATGTTGGCAGTAATTCTTGACTGAGTAATTTCAGCTTAATTAGAGAACAATCCAATAGCAAAACAAGCTCACATAAGAGTTAAACGGTACTGAAAATAAATTCGAATAAAGGTAAACCCCATCTCAAGATACCGGACACTCTATTAATATTTCATCTTTGGACAAAATATTAACTTGTAAGTGATATCTTGATGTAGTAATCAAACACTGATAATAAAGAACATGTCGAATAGTAAATCTTCCTTTGGGCCGATTTACTATTCACAAGTAAAACTAAATAATCATCACGTGTTTATTACCACAAAGATGTACTTGCAATTCTGTTAAATATTGACCTTCCTTTGGGCCGATCAAAATTTACATAGGTTGCATGTACACAACCTTTTATATTTTAAGATAAATAAATCTCCACAAGAGATGTCACTTTGGCGACATCAAATTTCAATTTAATCATCTCAAAATAGATACAACCATACCAATATCCAAATTTAAATTCACCAAATTGGAATTTATAAATTCCCAAGCCAAATTAATTTATGGTGGGCCCAAAAAACTATTTAAATCATGCACTTAAAAGCTGCTAGTATATGTATTTACTTTCTAATTGATGAATTAAATTAATAATTCAACATAAACTAAAAACTTTGAACCTTTCTAGCAGCATAAAGGAAGGCAAAGCCTCATCCCTGAATCTGTTTCGTAAAGAATAAGAAAGTGGCAAGCCTTCTAAACCAATTGTAATTTTTTTGACCACAAATTAAAAAAAATTACTCCATCAGCATAAATTTAGTATGACTTTAAAGGAGTACCAAATATTTTTCCTAAGAAATTTACATGCATGTAAATAGTATGCACTTACCCATGTCTTTTCTCCTTTATTTTGGGTTAAAGTATTAAAACCAAAATATTAACTAAATACTCTTCCAATTAAACTGGAAAACCACCTTAAATATCCCACCCACGCCGCAAAGCGACATCAACAAAAACTGGGACTATTTTGAGGATCAATAGCCATCAATAACACCAACTTATACTAGTCCTTATACTTTAATTACCAAAATCCATAATATTAAATAGATAGCTTCACTTAAACCAAAGCAATCTATGACAGTAGCATTGGAGGAGAGCAAAACTTCAGATTCAAACCATATTAACTTGTGTTATGGATTACGGCTCTGCCAAATTTCTTCTTTAATCTTTTAATTTGATTTTCAACAAATATTGTTCCCTAAATTACTTGATTTTGTAAACCAAAATACTGTTTAATTTTGGTAGCCGCAACAAATACTTTTCCACGGGATTAAGCCAAAAGATTATTCATGATGATTTAACATAATAAAAGCTCTTGATACCACTTGTTAGAACTTAATTGTAGATTATACTATATCTAGCTCAGGATCTACTATGTCAAATCACCAAGAAAGATAAACTGAATGCGGAAGCGTACCTGAATCCATAGCAATGGGTGTGATTCTTAAATACCGTGGTTTTGGTCTTCCAAATCTTGACGTGGGGCGGCTATCACTCTTCCAATGATGGGATATTAGAAAAGAAACCCCTTGCGTCTGATTTGGGGACCATAACCCTATTTATAGTTGCACACACTTTATGTATTTCTAATTAAGCCCATCATTTAATTAGAATATACATCCGGGTTTCTACACATAAGACCCATACTTTATGAGGTATTTAATTAGGCCCATCAACTTTAAACTTTAGCAGATCACTTTAATTAGGCCAATCTTTAATGATAGAAGTTAACATACAATTATTTATACTTTATATATGTGCCAGTCCATATATTCTTACATATTTGGCATAGAACTCAAGGTTGCCTAGCAATATTTGAGTGCATAAATAATATCAAAATAACATATGCGCTAACAAACTCAAAAACCTCATTAAAGATAAAAAAGAGGTGTGACATGTACTATTTTGATGTACGATCATCCTTCCACATAGACTTACGTACCTACTTGTGTTAACATATTTTTTCTCTTAACACTCATGGGAATATGTTAATATGCACTATTCCTGAAAGCAGAACTTCCTGTATCTCTGAAGTTGATAAAAGGACCACTTGACTCTCTCATTGCTGGATATGGTCAGTTAATAGTTGGCGTGGATGTAAGTCTTAATCTTCTTATATGATATAGTCAAGTATCGTAATTGATTAAAGAGAACATTTTTTCAATATGCAATAAATACTTGACTATAAAATGCACTATCAAAATATAGTAGATTAAATACCCTTTTTTATGAACCTTCAAAAGTAATTCAAAAAGGATAGTAAGCTCATTGAAAGAAAAATTTTCACTTCCAAATTCATGCAATTCATGCCAAAGTTCGTTTAAGAATTTACTATCTTTTACATTATAAGCTTTACCGTGGTTCAATTCAAATATTTGCTCAAAACTAGGACTGTGATATGTAAAAAAGTTTACACTGCAACTACGATCTACTAATTGAATATTGGAATCCTTCTATAGTATTTGTAACTCATACGTGCTTTTTTTTTTATCGCCATGCCATCACCACATCTACTGGATGATTTGCACGGATAGACTCTCTTTTTGGTTCTATTTGGTTTTTGTTCATGTTATTTAAATTTGTTCAACAATGATATTCAAGTTTCCACGGATCATTAAATGTCATGAACAATATCGCCATCACAAATTTTTTATGGATCATCATTCGAAAGTTTATATGTATATATATATATTTTTGTAATAATAAAGGACGTAAAGGTTGGAGAACAATATTAAGAGTTTCAAATAAAAGTTCAGTCTTGCATTTGTATTAGCCAATAAATGATATCTGATGGTGTTGGTGCCATGACTGGTGGCTCATCAACATCTGGTGATGGAGATGGTGCCATATAACCTGGCTGGTGTTCCTGTGAAGGCGGTGTTGGTTCCTCAGTTACTGGCGAAGGAGGTGGTGGCTGAGCATGTGGTGATGGTGGTGGTGTCCATGACGGTGGTGGTGGTGGTGACTTAACTGGTGGCCGTGGGGTCCATGATGGTGGTGGTGGTGACTTAACTGGTGAAGGTGGCGATGGTGGTGGTGACTTAATTAATGGTCCGGGAGATGGTGGAGGTGACTTAACTGGTGGCAGTAGAAGGCGGAGGTGACTTAACTGGTCGTGGTGGTGACGGCGTTTGTTGCTTAGGTGGACGGCTAAGGGATGGTCGTTTACGGCCAAACTTAAACCTTAAAGGCTCAAGTGTTGCATCAGACATATTTTCAATTCCTTCTTCTCCATGACTAAGCTCATAGAATGAGCTAAGTACTATAATTGAAACTTGTATAAGCACTAGAGCCTTCACTGATATAACAGTCATTATTGTTAACTGAGTTTGAATGTGTAAAACTAAGTAAAGGGAGACGAATTTATAGGAGCATAAAAGATACTGTAGCCATTCGAAAATTTTTGCAACTCTCTAGTAGCATTAATTACATTAAATTTTTACCCAAGCACAATTGCGTTAAATGAAATTGCCCTAAAAATATAGTATTTCATTTTCAGTAGATTAACCATTTCTAGCGTATAACTTTTATATCATAATATATAAGAAGATCAAGTGCCAAGTTATAGTAATATTACTACTAAGTTATAGTTTCTCCACACGTGCGTTGCACATGTATATTATGTTATACAGGTGTGATGTGCAAGTTTTTGTGAATAGTTAATGTGGATCATTGGTGTGTTGGTTTACAATCTAAAATGGAGCATTTATTTAAGCTTGATTTATAGATATGAAATCGAATAAAAAATAAATAAACGCACCTTCAGATCTAAAAGCTTGTAAAAATTTGTGGGATAGTCGCATTAATGTCATGTTAATTTATTTTGAGATATATATTATTAGACGGCCATCTTGGTGTTGACATTTTTAAAGTAGGAGCATAGCATACAAAAAAAAATGTATACTGGATGCAATATTAAATCCATAACGAAAAGAAAACTATTTTTCAGATGAAATTCGCTCAACGACTGGATTATGAATTCCAAACAAAAACCAAAACTTGCAAATAAAGACAATTAACTTAAGCAAAACAAAAATTCCAATACCAAGTAAAAACTCTCAATATACACTGGATGTTCACTAAAAGAACAAAGTTTCAATAACAGAAATAATGTTAAGCGAAGGGATTATTCATTGGCAATATATTCACAGTAAACACATGAACGTGCAAATATTTTATCGTAGTTACACATGTTTTGAGCCAAGTTTCTAAAAAAGAAACAATGTCAGAAATCAAAATACATACTTACATGAGAAGTAGAACTTTTTGGTGTGCTCGTGTTATGAAACTTTGAAAATGCTGGAAATGTGGTCAGTTTTGGGCCGTGGATGGAGTTGGGATTTGGAAGTGAAAACAGACACTTTATACATAGAAGCAACTCTTCACGAGAGCAGCCGTTGAATTAAAATGATATGAAGCAACTATTGAGGAAGCACCGATTTTAGGTGCAAGTGTTTCTTTTATTTGTTAAAGCAAGTTTTTTTTTCTTTTAATACATGAATTTTTAGGTAAAATAATTTTTTTATTTTGTAGGACATACTTTTATAGTAATATAATAATATAATATAATATAATATAATATAATATAATATAATATGATGATATGATTTTTAATGCATTAATAGATTTGATCGATTCGGAAAAAATTAAAATTGTATGGTCGAACTTAAACAATTTAGAATTTGAATAAACTCGTGGCGATATAAATAAATATAATATTGCAAGGTTTAGGGGTCTTTGACTCTTAAAGGACTTAAAGCGAAAATTTTAATAAGTTTATGCTTGAACCACCTATGAAAACATCCATATGACACACATTAATAACTGTAAGTTGTGTCTACATTAATAAGAAAACCAATCTTCACAGGAAAGAAAACCCATAATTTCTTTGTCATCAAATCTCTCTTCATGATTAAACTCATTACCCTTCAGTGACATCTCTCCAAAAAGTCAAGCTTAGACTTACCATTTTACTAACCTAAAGTTTGTTCAAATTGGCGCTAATACAAAATAATGTCGTCCATATTAGTACTTAATTTCAATATCAATGTGACACGACCCAAAATCCGGTTAGGCCGTGCGGGCACCCGACATCTTCCCCTAGACCCGTCGGGCGAACCCTTACCAATTAAATTAGGAAAATAAATATAATAATTCATAAATAAGGACAAGACTTTAAAAAATTTTTACAGACATACTGACACCTCTAAGCTGTACAAAAGAAATTACAGCTGACTACCCAACATGCTAGGTTTAGGGCTATCCAGACTAGACATCTAAGAGTACAAAAGAAGACAGATACCTCCTGAAGGGAGCAAAATGCAAATGAAATAATAAACATAAAACTGGTGGCCATCCGGAATAAAAGCTGGCTCACCCTGACAGCTGAAGTCGTCTTCGCTCCATTACAACGTGACGAATTCAATCCTGGAGCGAACCTGCCGAAACGAAATAAATAGACAAAAACAAACAAGGGTGAGTCAAAAGGACTCAATAAGTGGGGCAGACTAGCCACCTCAAGGAATAGGATAGCTAGCCAGGGAGGAGAAACAGATAAACAAAATTCCTCTTATTTAAATTATAAAAACGCAGAGCCAGATAATAACTAGAAACACGTATGGGATGACAAACTCATTAATAACCAGGAACGTAAGATAACCCAAACATATAGGTATCCCGAACACATCAACAATCAGAAATATATCCTGTTGCGGCGTGCAACCCGATCCATATATTCATCCTGTTGCGGCGTGCAACCCGATCCATAGATTTATACCATTGCGGCGTGCAACCCGATCCATATATTTATACCGTTGCGGCATGCAATCCGATCCATATATTCATCCTGTTGCGGCGTGCAACCCGATCCATATATTTATACCATTGCGGCGTGCAGCTCGATTCCCGCAACCCGGGATACGAGCCAGAAATATATAGGCAAACTAGTATACATACCGCATACATAAAACACAACATAGTACACATAATAGTCAGTATGCGGTGCAATGGGATGTGATGAATGCGGTATGATGCAATGCAGTCACATATGCCTGATACCCATCTCCGGCGCGGGACTCTCATCGTCTACCAGGAGATATATGCAATAATGACCCTTCACCGGCTCGGGACTCTCATCGATTACCGGGAAGTATATGCAATAATGACCCTTCACCGGTGCGGGACTCTCATCGCCAACCGGGAAGCATATGCAATAATGACCCTTCCCCGGTGCGGGACTCTCATCGCCAACTGGGAAGTATATGCAATAATGACCCTTCCCCGGTGCGAGACTCTCATCGCCAACCGGGAAGTAAATGCAATAATGACCCTTCGCCGGTGCGGGACTCTCATCGCCAACCGGGAAGTAAATGCAATAATGACCCTTCGCCGGTGCGGGACTCTCATCGCCAACCGGGAAGTATATGCAATGCTCAAAACCAGATTGCAATGCTCATATGTTCAATGCAATACCAACAACAGGGCATAACATATAATATACAATGTAAATTCAAAGCTAAGGTGTAATAAGTACGCCTATCGGCAGCTACACACGTAAGGAAACACGTGGCAGAAAATCCACGAGGCCAGGTGCCTCCAAAGAAATGGATATGAACACTTACCTTGTTACAAAGTCAGTACAGCCACTCAATAACCGCTTTGTCCTTTGGATTCATTGCCAAACGATCCCACTGTATTCAATAAGCAGAAAAATATATCACATTAGGCTAAAGCCTTCATTCCTCACATCTTAGGGCAATCCAGGTAGGAACCTAATACCCTATTCGCATACGCAATACGCAGGCCAGGCCTAGGTACAGGGTTTATGGTCACATAACCAAACCCCAAATAAATTACATTTATATGTTGCCCATAACTCACTGAGTACGAATATATAATCAATTCCATTATCGGGGTCCATTTGACCCTTTAAACTATTAACTGAACTTATTAAAACGATGTCTAATATTCCAAGTTTTACCGTTAAAAAAATTCAAACATACGTAATAAACTCAAATAATATATTAAGATCATTACCTGAATGTTCTGGAGAGAAAATACTATTTTTCTCCAGCCCCTTTTCTCATTTTCTGGCATTTTTTCAGTTTTGCTTCTCAGTTTTTGTGTCTGCTTTCATTTTCATTTGACGTTTCTGTTTCCATATGTATCTATACATAGGCTAAGGGATGGCACCGCATAACTTTTGTGTTTTTTTGTCTTTTTCCTCTTTTTTTTTTTCTTTTTTCTTTTAAAATTCGCTGTTACGGTAAAAATTAAAACGGTACCCTACGATATTCGGAATAATCCCAACTTTTGTATACAAGTTATACAAAATATGTGTAACATACTCGCGAAGGCGGATCTCAAATCAGACTCCCGAAACTCAAGATGCGAATTTAAATGAAAAGAAGTCAAATTATTTAACTTTCGGCATTTTAGCGGAAACTAGCCGAACAACATCAAAATTCACTTTCGAAAGTTTACAAAAATGACAAATAATCATACGAACCTAACGGCACTTTCGGATTTCGAATCGGAGCTCATTCGGCAAAAACCGAGCTTGAAAATCTCTTTTTAATATTTATTGCCAATAAAAACTGAAACCTTCTTCCGATGCCTACCAAACGAGGTCTGATTTAGCTCAAATTTTACCGATAGGTTCTAATGGACATTACGAATATTTTAAAATTATCGGCACGCCAATCGGAGTCCTAACATCCAAAACGAATGACCGAGGTCGTTTCACAATGACAGTTCAAAGAACAGTTACGTCGAAACATCTAACATAACATAACCTAATAATAAATTTAAATGTTGAAAATAAAAATGAAAAGTTGCTGCAAAAATTATTATCTTATGGACTGACTGATTTTGTTGTAGAAGCTATGTTGTGATAGTCTTTTCTTTGGGAAAAAGAAGAAGAAGAAAAGGATGTCAACCCAATCATGAATATCAATATGACTGATCTTGTCGTGTTTCTTCTTTCCTTTTGACTTTATACCATGAATATCAATACATTTCCGAAACATGAAAATTTACATAAGATTTGTACGAATAATATAGCTAAAGGACATAAAAACTAGCTTAGAAAGGTTGCAATTTAGCACAAAATACAAACATATCAACTACCCCAAACTTAAGCTTTTGCTTGTCCTCAAGCAATATTGAACAATCTTATGCTCACTTTGAAACCAAATTTTAATTTCAACTAATGGGATCTAGACTAGAGGAAGTTTATGACTTCGGTTGATACCAACATTTAATTTCACACAAGAGAATCCAACAAAACATCCACAAGCGCCAAAGTTATGACTACATCAACTAAAGTTTCTAGTAGTAACTAAAGCATGCATAGTACAATATATTCTCTCAACTCAAGGCTCATATAGTTGCACCCTTTAAGTCTCAAGTCTCTCAATGCCCTCACCACAAGGAATGGGTCCCTGTCTCCCAATAATATTCAAACAAAAGGGATCCCAAGTGTAAACTCTCACTCTCGCAAAGAAATGCAAGTAATGCACATGCGATGTCATAGACTTGGTTGTAGTGTCACTTGTTGTTCTTTTCACTTCATTTGGCAAATGATCAAATATGACTTCTACGGTTTTAATGTAGGCTTTTGGGTTTAGGTAGGGTATATTTTGGGTATAAAGTGACTAATCTCCCTCCTTGGGCACTACACTAACTTTTTCATTCATTTCATTTTGAGCTTTTCTTTTCCTGTTTGCTCGTATTTCCCAATTTGTTCACTCACAATGTTGCTTTGTGGCTCTTATTCTTCTTTTCATTTTTCTTTACTATTTTTGTTCTTTTCTTTTCTTTTGCTATTTTTGTTCTTTTATGTGATTTTCTTCTTTTCTTTGCTCAGCTTTTCTATTAACACATCTTTTGTAGAGCCACCTAGTATTCACTCCCTTACTCCCCTCTCTCAAATTTAGACTTTAGTCTAATTTGCACGTCTTTCAATGCCTCAGAGAGATAGGGCCAAGAGAAGGTTAGTGCTAAAAAAACACTTAAAATTGGTCCAGGCTAGTAATGTGATTAACAAAAGAAAGGTATTAGACTCAAAGTTGGCTAACTCGGGATTACTTCATTTGACAGGCTTGAAAAGGCTCAAACGAATCAAAGAAATGCATGTATCTAACACCAACTTGACATTCCATTCATTTACAACGACACACAAGTCAAGTTTTAACATGCATATGCAATTACAAGCTCAAGTACAGACTCACCACACATAGAACAAGGGACAAGAGATATGAACATCAACTTTTCACCAACACTAGTGCAATGAATTAGCCTATACTACACATGCATAGAGTTACCAAAAGAATCTAAAGGTTATAGATATAACTCTCCCCAAACACTCCACCTAACTTTCTCATATGTGCCCCTAATATGTTAGTATCAAACAAGTCATGGAACAAGAACAGAAAGGCACTCCTATAATTAAGTCCTAAAAAGTATCCGGTTCAAAAGAATTGCACCCTTGGAAAAGAACAGAGTCAAAAAAAATCAAGAAGGTTATTTACTATCCCAAACTATTTACAAGAGTGGTATTTACAATAGAAAATTGTTGTTTCGGGCCCAAGTGAGGTTCACAAATGTTGCCCACGTATAGCAAGAAGTGCGAATCAGAGGAGAAGAGGTAACATCCCAAGTGTAGTTCAATTTAATTTTGGAGGTTCCTTGAATGATGACTTTGAAATTCTAAGAACATTTCAGTAACCATTGAAATTCTTAATGATGACTTTGAAATTCTAGGAACATTTAAGTAACTGATGTTTGGCATTTTATGCCAACGTTTCCTTAATATTTCCGCATGTTTGAGCTTGTTATTCTCTCGTTTTATAGTTTATGAATGTGGTTTTGCACTAATTTTATGTCGTATGTATGTAGGGTGTTATGTGGTGCAATTGGAGCTTTAAAGAGCGTGATTGAGCAAGAAAAGATTGGATTTTGATTGAGGATTGGATCGGGCACACGAAGGCACGACACGATCGAGCAAAGGAGCAAGGAAAGGAGCAGTTTGGCTGGGCGCCACAGGAGGCGCGCCGTGCCAGCCAAAGCGCCCAGCTTCTGGCGCGTTTGGCTGCGCGGCGCGTGGCAAAGGCGGTACAAATTCGACGTCTTCTGCCTAAGGTCGCGCGTTACGAGGCGCGGGGCGCCCGTTATAGCGCCTTGGAGCGTTTTTGGACTTTCTATTTCATCTAGGCTTAGGCGTAACCTATTAATAGGCCTTTGTAAACCCTATAAATACTCTTTTACTTAGTTTTTGAAAGGAGTTCAGACCTTGGAGCAAATTGGAGAGCTCATAACATCAAGAACAAGGGTTTTTCTTCCTTCCATTAATCTATTACATCATTATTTCATCAATTCCGTGTGTTGTTATTATGAGTATGCGTAGCTAATCCTATAGTTCTAGGGTTAGAGTATTACATGAAGGTTGATGTTTGAAGATTGATTCCCATTAATTGAATCCCATAACGGGTTACTTATTCTTTCTTGATTTCACTTGTGTAATTGTCAGGGCCCGATTATTATACATTATCTATGGTTTTTGGATTGAACTCGAAAAAGGGAATTTAATTACCTAATAAGAAAGAATAGAACTAGTTTGTGAACCCGGGCATCGGGGAACCAAGTTGCGAGTATGATAGACATATACTTGCTTGCCTAGTTTAACTCATGACATGATTCGTTAATGCGTGCATGTGATTTAACTCATAGACATATAGAGATTGAAGTAGCTTGCATAGACTGTGAAGAACTGAAAGGTTTTCACAGTTACATTTACTCTGTCAGTTAGTAACCCAGAATTTAAGAAGTGGAATCAATTGGATACATCTACTGGATTGTTCATAACTCTGACCCTGGACTGTCTCCTTATTATTGATAACAACCAAGTTCTACTCCATTGTTTGAATTCACTTTTACCCTTTTAATTACTGTTCTTTAGTTAATAAAATCCTCACTATTGGAAAAAGATCCCTGAATAGTTTATATAAATTGTTTGCTGGAATTCAGTCTGAATAGTCCTCGTGGAAACGATACTCGATTTATCACTTTATTACTTGTCGACCACGTATACTTGCGTGTGCGTTTAGGAGCAACAGTAACCATTGAAATCCTTAATTCCGAGGTTTCATCCATGTCTGAATTGGATATAACATCATTGGTTTCTAAGCTACTTCAGGATGTGCAGAGTGTGTGTTGGAGATCTTTATCCCAGGGTCGACGAAATAATGAATTACGTCACTTTGAAATTATTAGGCGTTATAATATGCCTTATTTTAATGATCTTTTCCTTCATTCCGCTCCATACATAAGGACTGAATTTTATGATGGCTATTCTAGATTTGTGACTCTGCTTGTTTTCTTGATTTATTATGCAATCGGTACATGCATATGCTCTTTAGAATATTTGGTTTCAATTTTGTAACATTTGGTGTTATTGTATTGCTTTCATGATAATAATGGATGATAGAGTAGTTATTGTCTGGTTCTGACTTTTGCATCTTTCATATGCTGATTTTGGACATGCATATGCTCAAGTATTACTATCTTCTGCCAATTTCGTTTTAGTGATGAATCTATCCTTCTCAGCATATATACAGCAATATGTCCATATTAATGATCAAATAATCTACTCTCTTTATACGCGTTAATGCCTTCTTCATAAAGTTGATTCTTCTTCGTTTGAGTTTAATATTTCCAAATCAAAAGGAGGAGAGAAGTGACTAAGCACTGAAAGAAAAATAGCTATTTATTTATGTTGGGGTATATAGCTAGTATTCATTCACCCCTGCTAGTTATGCTCATACCATCTATTTAATTGTTTTATTTGCAGAAGAGGCTTGACACTACCTATAATAGATTGAGTAATTCTAAGAACATTTCAGTAACCATTGAAATTCTTAATGATGAATTTGATATTCTACCTATAATAGATTGAGTAATGTTCCAAATGGTTTCACTGCTAAATTTTGATTTCAGTATAGTTGAGTTGCTTCAGATAATGGTTGAGACATCTAGAAGTAAGTCCTCTCGCGTTTTTGGACAATTGGAAAGCAAGAAATTGTAGATGTTTCAAGTTGTTGTAGCTTTGGTATACTTAGTGTAATTTGACAGATGCCCAGGATGCAAGTATTTTGTTAGCTCTATATAGGCATGAGAAGATTTCCTGTACATATTTGGCACCTATGTGGTGCAAGTAATGAATAAAAAAGAAAAAAATAGAAGATAAAGATACAAATTTTGGTGCATCAAAGGTGTTCTATGATATGCGTGGAACAACAGAGCATTTTTTTTGTTGGGTTCTTCCAACTTTGTTCTACAATGCATAATCCATCATTTAGTTATTCCTGAAGGTGTATAATTTCCACACACATGATTAGTAGTATAACAAAATATTATCGAGTTATGTTGTGTGTATGACATGTAGATTCAAGTTTGCCCCTGCTTGTTTAGGAAATTGATGGTTTTGCCGGGTTTATTTGACTTTTGATATGCAGATTTTATGATGCTATGAGTAGCGTGTAACAAGGTTGAATGGCATATAACCTGGTTATCTATATGAATACTTAAAGTACTTCACTACTATTGCATTCAGTTTACTTCTTGAATAGGTTATTTTGTCCTTTTTTATCACTCTTTCATATCTTCCATAAAAAGTGATGGCCACAATCTGTATTCTATGTTCTTATTAATATAGGTAAGCTACGCAAGTGCTTCCACTAACTTTTTATTAACAAGTTCCTTATAATGTCTAAAGTAGATATCTTGCGGTGGGCTCTTCTAGGTTATTCCAAGTTAGGGAAACAGAATGCGGCGTTGTGCTCTTACATAATTAATAGTTAGCAACCTTAATGCAAATCAGGAGTGGAGATGTGGGATGTTGCTCTGCAACAAAAGGCCGTGTTCTTACGTGATTATTAGGTAGCCACCTTAATGCAAATCAGGAGTGGAGATGTTGGATGTGCTTTCATTCAGTAACAAGATGCTTCTTACTTTTATACCATATTGGCTTTACATATCTGTACTATCCATATCTACAAAGTTGATAGATGTAAGTTTCTTTTAATTTTTATTTTAACTTTTTTTTAATGGTCAATAAGTGAATATCCTTGATATTCTCACAAGAACGTGTACTAAAAATGCAATTTCAGAACTTTGTTCATTCATTAAGACTAGAATATAAGATTATGATTATATGAAATAGCTTATGTAATTCTGATGCTAGATGTCTTTTTGTACACTTTCTAACTATATGTAAGTTGGTTATGGATAAGAGTACGAAGTTAAAGATTGTTCAAAATAACTATTTCAATAACAAAGAAATGATAACATTCCACACGGACGGCGTGGCAAGGACAAAAACAACAATTTCATCGCTTGGTTGATCTCATGGAAAGACTACCACCACATGACTTCTACAAGATAATCAGTCATCTATGATATAATAATTTTTGTGGTGATTCTTATTTTTTATTTTGACATTTCAGTTTAAATTTAGATTGTGTTATGTAAGATTTTTCAATATAACTATTATGTTGAACTGTCGCTGGTACTGAAATCAAGTACTGATATGGATGACATTTTATGTATTACTGCCCATTAAAATAAACTTAGGTGAATAAAATGGTTAGTTTAAGCTGACTTTTGGAGAGATGTCACTGGACGGAAATGATTTTAACTAGGAAGAGAGATGTGTGATGATAAAGGCATTATGGTTTTCTATGACAAGGGAACCTATAACTGTTACTTTTCGAGTGTGCTCTGAAAAAAACTCGGATCCTGATGCAATAGCCTAAAAATCTGAAACGACCTTAGGAAGTCGTTTCGGAAATTAGGATCCCGATTTGCGTGCCGATAATTTTAAAATCTTCGTAAGGTCCATTAGGACATGTCTGTAAAATTTGAGCTAAATCATACTTCGTTTGGTAGGTATCGGAAGAAGGTTTCAGTTTCCGTTGTAGGTAAATATTAAAAAGAGATTTTTGAGCTTGATTTTGGCGAATGAACTCCGATTTGAAATCCGAAAGCGCCATTAGGTTCATATGATTATTTTCGACTTTTATAAATATTCGGAAGTGAATTTCGAGGTCGTTCGGATAGTTTCCGCTAAAATGCCGAAAGTTAAAGAATTTGATCTTTTCCGTTTTAATTCGCATCTTGAGTTTCGGGAGTCCGATTTGAGATCCGCCTTAGCGAGTATGTTACATATATTTTGTATAACTTGCTTGAGAAATTTAGAATTATTTCGAGTATCGTAGAGTACCGTTTTAATTTTCGTTAAGGAAAAAAAAAACAAAAAAAAAAAAGAAGAGAGGAAAGTTAAACTGTGGAGGCGGTGGGCTAACTGCTAAGGATTAAAATCCCTTAGCCTACAGTTCGTACAAGTAAGAAACCATAAGCAAGAAACAGAAGCGAACAACGAGAACACATAGGAAAAATATCAGAAGATGAGAAAAGAAAGGAAAAGGAGCACGAAAAAAGTAGAACTTTTACCCTCGAAACATCCAGGTAATGGTGCTAATCCATTATTTCAGTTTATGACATGTGTTTGAATATATTTTAACGGTAAAAATTGGGATATTAGACATCGTTTTAATAAGTTCAATTGATAATTTCAAGGATTAATTGGACCCCGATAATAGAATTGATTATATATTTATACTCAGGAAATTATGGGCAACCCATAAATGTAATTTATTTAGGGGTTGGTTATGTGACTTTTAACCCGGTATATAGGCCTGACCTGCGTATTGCATATGCGAATAGGGTATCAGGTTCCTAACTGGATTGCCCTAAGATGTACGGAATGAAGCCTTAAGCCTAATTTGATATATTTTCTGCTTATTGAATGAGCAAGATCGTTTGGCAGTGAATCCAAAGGATAAAGCGGTTGTTGAGTAGCAATTCGAAATAAGGTAAGTGTGTGTATCCATTTCTTTGGAGGCCCTTGGCCTTGTGGATAATCTACCACGTGTTTCTTACGTGTGTAGCTGCCGATAGGCGTACTCATTACGCCTTAGCTTTAAATTTACATTGTATATTATATGTTATGTCTTATTGTTGGTATTGCATTGAGGATCTGAGCATTGTACTCTGGCTGTGAGTTGGCGTATACTTACCGGCTGTCGATGAGAGTCCTGCACCGGTGAAGAGTTATTATTGCATTATATTGCATTTATATGCATTATATTTTCTGATTATGGGCTGCCATATCATATTGGGTGCAGGAGAATTCCGCCCCAGGAGAGTGCAGGAGTATTCCGCCGATGGTTTATATAATATCGGGTGCAGGAATATTCCTCCCTAGGAGCAGAAGGATTCTGCTCCATTGCATCATACTGAGGGCAGGAGAATTCCGCCCTAGGAGCAGGAGGATTCCGCTCCATTGCATCATACTGAGGGCAGGAGGATTCCGTCCTAGGAGCAGGAGTATTCCACTCCATTACATTATATTGAGGATATGAGGATTCCGCTCCATTGCATCATACTGCGGCAGGAGGATTCTGCTCTAGAAGTATGAAGATTCCGCTCCATTCATTTGGCACATGTGACCCCATTGCACCATACTGCATTCATTCTATTTCATTGCACCGGTTGCTGTGTACTGAGGGCTAGCGGGTTGCACAATTAGGCTAGTACTTTTCCTCCCTTTTATAAAATGGCCAACTAGAGACTAAGCAAACATCACAACTAACTATTAAACCGACAGTTGATGAGAAAACACACAAGAAATAATTTAACTAGTAAAAACTTTTTCAACTAAGCATTGCTTCACAAAGAATATATATATATATATATATATATATAAAATATATATATATATATATATTATAATAATTTTTCCTTTTAGTTAAATGCTAAAACAACTAAAATGAAGAATAAAATCTAGCAAAATTAACATCATAATAACACAAGTATTTTGTACATTTTTTCGATATTTTGTGCCAAAATTATGTGATTACACTTGTTAAGATTGTTTTCTTATTAATGAAAGCACACTTTATTGTTATATCAATGTGTATCATATGGCTGTTTTCATAGGTGGGTCAAGCATAGACTTAATAGAATTTTGACTTAAGGTCCGTAAGAGTCAAAGACCTCTAAGCTTTGCAATATTATATTTTTATATATCAAAAACAGTTCTTTCAAGTGAACAAAATATGAGTTATATTTTTTTAGGACAAAATATTTATTCAAATTCCTATTGATATAAGTTTAAGTCAAATTCTAAAATATTTAAGTTCGATTATACAATTTAAAATTTAAGTATGGTTCAATCATATCTATGTATCCGTTAAGAATATGTAAAGAAATCAATTCTTAGAAAGGTTAATTTATAATTTTGCCTCTCAAACAAATTAAAAAAGTTACTTTAAATTAGAATATAGGAGTACATTTTTATTAAGAATTTATGACATCTTACTATATTTTGATTTTTAGGCCTACTAACATATTGAGCTACCTTATAGTTGACCTTCTTTTTAGCCGTTTTTTCTCTATTATTTTATTTTTTTTGAAATGGCACGATGGTTTTTCTTTCATTCAATCATCACTTGTTTGACAGCTTAAACTAGGCTCCACTTTAGAGATAGGTTCAGCTCTCGTCACCTCACTCAATCCTACAATCTTACCTAATATCATGAATATCCTTCGTCCCTTATCTCCTCATCTTCCTATTTATAAGCCACAGCTTGGTTGTCCCTCGCTGCTGCGTTCTTTTAAGCTATGGATTAAAGGAACAAATGTAGTTGATTGTTGGTTTTTATTCCTCACTCTCGTATAGGTTAACTTGGTTCGTTCCATTCTTAGGGATAAGAAGGATCCACTGGAAAGACTGGAGTAGTATCTTCATTAGCCGAAGATTTCGCTGAGGGCGTCTTGGTTAAATTCCACCTCTTCCAGATGAAAATGGCTTCAATTGATTTCTTTCAGGCCACCGCCTGGCCTCTCTTGCTACCACGGTAGAGGGGTGATTCCCCGTTTTATCAAGATGTAAAAAGGGCATCGCCAGGTGAGACATTCGGTTCACGAACGAACTTCACTCAAACTTTCTATTCTATCTCGGACCCAGCTGCTACTGAGAAAGTTTCAGGAAATATGAAGATTCAAGAGGCAAGATTCTCCATAGTCTAATCGATTGAGGAGGACAGCCAATGACCGAGCCTGAGGTGGGAATAAAGAGAATCTTCTATAAAGAATCTTCCCTTGCATGCATGCGGATTTTAAAATCGTGGATCTCCTGATGGCCGGTAGCTGCTTTCAATACAATCCCAACCTTATGAGTTGATCAGGCGTAAGCAGTATCTGAAGTTTCGGACAAAGGGGGCTATGAGATAACCATAACGGATGCGTCGGATGGGCGTCAAGTGGTTTCGGATTAAAATAATAGCGCATAATGGCAGTACTCCTTCCCATTTCTTCTTTTATCTCAAAAGAAGTATGTCCTTGATTTGAAGAAAACAGGGATGTTAGGTTGCGCCGCTGACGTGACCATCTCCAAAAGATATGCCTCAATCTGTGGCAGATCTACTATAGGGGGAATGTGTTGGCAGACGACCTCCCGCCGGGGTAGTATGAGCAACTGATTCCACTTGAGCAAGAGCAGCGAGAGATAGCAGCTTCTGATTCCGGAGATTCTATCTAGGTTCTAGTTGGAAGAACATAGAATATTAGAAGATCCAGCATGCAGAACACGGCGATCATTATAAATTCACGAATTAGAAATGGCTCCTTCGGGGGCCTCTGGCTCAGGATCAGGGGAGAGCGCTGGAGGAAGGGGTGGTATTCAAATTCTTCGGCTACAAGATGAGAAAAAAACATCCGTGAACTCCTTATTAAGACTTTCTTCTATCTGCTACTTGGAAAAGAAATCACTTTATAAACCAAACAGTCATTCAACTAGATCAAAATCTGTAAGTAGTTGAAGCCATATAAGACTTTCTTCAATCGGCAAACAAGGGTGCCGGGGTATCCTGATCCAGATGCCACGAAATTTTAGGGAAGCCTTTTTCTTAAAAGACTTTCTGCGATCGAGACACAGCCCCAGGGCTATGGGGAAAGATGTAGATCGATCGCCCTAGATAGAAACTACATAGAGGGTCTCTACTAGTCTATATATTATTTGATTTCGTTCCAGTGTTGCAGAAAGATAAAGATCTGCACTTCCCTTTTACAGACTTTAGGAAAGTGGATCAGGTAGCTCAGCTGGTTAGAGCAAAGGACTGAAAATCCTTCCACACGAACGACCCGTCAGGTTCGAACTGACATAGGTGAATCGGACCATCGAGCCGACGGGGTCAGGTACCAGTAGTGACACAAAGGCCTTACGGGCACAATAACCTTCTTTCATGGGTTAAGGGCTTAGTTGAACCCAATTTCTTCTTTTCCTATGATTGTTCTGTGATGGGTTTTTGGCAGGAAGAGTTCCAGCCTTTGTTGTCAACTATCTATCTTTCCGAACTAGATTAGACGGACCGCCGGGAAGCCTGTCTGGCGTGAGGATCTGGGTGGCGCCTCTCACAATGGACTCGACACCAATCATGATGGGGCGGGATTGGTCATCTTCTATAGTAGACTCATAGTGGGCTAATTCATGAATTGAATCAAATGGGCCCTTTCAATTTAACAAATTTGCAGGTTTAGCGGATGGGAATGGCATTTCCGAGAATGCGCTTCCGCGGTTTGTGGGATTAATTGATTGGATACCCGAGATCCATAATCTTTCCTAGGAACAGCTTCTACGACACCTCTTGTTCCTGCTCCTCTTTCTACGCTTCGGGGATCGAGGTCCTAAGGATCGTTTCGCTGGAATGCTTGCTTGAATATAGCTACTCCCATTAAAAGGAATTTTTATTTTGGATCAACTTCTTCCTTGATAATCATAGTAATGACATCTCTTTTACTGAAACTATTTGCCACTGTCTTACCGAGAAGTCATACCAACTTGCTATGACTATTTGAACTAGTTCCAACTTTAAATAAAAGGAAAAACCCACTTAACACTTTAGGTATGAGCCTATTTAGTTTGTCCCTTCATTTGAAAACAATCTAAGAAAATTATGCTAAAAGAAGGAAAACTTTAGAAGTTTACGTTTGCTTGATGGTCGTTTAATAATAAAGAAGAATTTAATTGTGCATGTGAAATTTATTAACCATCGAAAAATGTACCGGTACTAATGAGACTACTCTAACCTTTAATAAAAAAGGAAATAAAGGACACTTATTAAGGCCAGTGCAATCTCATACACATTAGCAAGTGCGGGTAACAATACATTAGCCTCTTTACTTTGCTCCCCAAATAATCCACCTACAAAAATTCAGTCAATTCTCTCATAAACTGAAAAGATTTGCCACCTTAGTTCTTCGATGGAATGGGTTAGATGTTGAAAGAATTATTTTGTGTATGGAAATTGATTTTGAGAAGAAAATCATGCGTTAGTGGAAATAGCATGATAAGGAGAAGAGGAAGAAACAAAGAAAGAGGAAATAGTTTAAAGAGAGGGGAAGGAAAATTCAAGAAAATGATCACAAGAAAAAAAAATTAATCATGAAATAGAAACATTGCAAATATTGAGTTGCATATATCAAGTACATCTTTTTTATAGCTGAGATTGGCTCAAAATAGAGTATATAATACCACTTCTAAGTTGGCCAGTGTATTCTAGGACCTCGTATAATCAAAGGTCGTAATGCTCTTACTCTGGAGTGCTTTTATATGTTATCCCACAAAACTCATTAACAAATACATTTTTCTTTATAGTACTTATTGTCACAATGGATAAGAAAGCAGTTTGGCCACTTCATCTTAATATCGATTTGAGAAAAATTATGGATTGGAGTGAAATGGTAAATATGTCCGATGGGCACGCAAAGTCTTTAATATGAACATAAAGTGGTTACAGCAAAAAATCGTTATAACAGTCATTCGTTATAATAACATTTCACTTTAACGGTCCATTCCTCTTCGTAATCGATTTTTCATGATATATTTTATATTATTATAATAACATTCTACTATCACACTAGTGACATTCATTATAGCGGTACAATTTTTATAAAAGTACATCTCTATAACAACTGTACTAAAATATTATGTAAGAAATATACTATGGGCTGAGATAGACAAATGAACTGTTTGTAATCACCTAATTTTGGCTAAATTTGTCTTAATTAGGACGTTAAAATTTGAGAATTAACAAAAAATTACTTGTTATATGTTTAATTATAATCTATGTTTAATTGTGATATTTAGTGTGGATTATGTGATCTTATGTTGATTAATTTTTGGGTGTAGTTCCTTTTAAGTGGCCAGTTGTAAAAAATATACAGCCCAAAATACAAGCCCGGCAGCCCATATGTATAACCCAAGCCCATACTCACTAACTATATAAGCCAAACATAACATTTTTGCTCATTTTTTACACAAAAATCAGAAGTTAGGGCCAATATGTTGAAATTTTCACTCTCCTTGCCGGAAATCGCTCCGCCGTTGGTCCGCCGTGGCCCCGCCACTGCTCCGCCGCCGGCCACCACCTCCGGTGGCCGGAAAAATACAAAAGTTATACCAATCGACTCCTCTCGTCCTCCCCATGCCATTCCTCAACTTAGTTTCTTCAAAATCTAAGCCGTTCGTCGTAGATCGGACTTTGAAAAGCGGGCTCCGGCGACTATTTGACTTCCTCCGATGAACCCATACATTTTTGGACTCCTCTCGCTATCCTCAACTCGATTATGAAGGTATTTTTCCCAAACCTCCATTTTTTTTTTCTCTTTCCCTTCACGCTGCCTGTTTCATTTTTTTGTTCTTTTTCCCGTTTTCTGTTTTCTTTCTCCTTCTTTCTTCTTATTTTCTTCTCCGTTTCTGTTTTTGATGTTTGTTTGGAGGGGGTGGTGGAGATTATTTGGTGATGTAGGGGCTGATTTTCTGAGATGATGACGGGGTTGTGATGATTTTGTTTGCTGAAGCAGTGGGGGTATTGAGGCTGCGATGATTAGGCTGTGATGTTTCTGTTTTGTGTTGGAAATGGCGAGGTTGTTTCGTTGAGTTATGAGTGAATCCGGGGCTGTGATGAACTGATCCGTGGTGACGACGGAGGCAGCTGGTGGCAGTGTTTGTTTAGTAGCAGTAGTTGTGAGCGAGGCAGCTGTGGTGGTGATTTGTTTAGCGAGCGATGGTGGTATTGGAGCTGGCTCTATGGTTTTTGAGTTGGAGGAAGCTTGACAGTGCTGTGACGCTGAAGCGAGGCCGAGGGCGAGGCAGTAAAGCCGAGGCAAGCAGCGAGGCAGCGATGACGATGATGCTAATACGATCTGAGGCAGTGAGGTTGTTTGCTTTGACGGGTTAGATGTGGAACACCCTTTCCCTTTGGTTTCACTGTTTAGTTTTAGTTAGTATTAGCATAAAATCAAAATATCTTGTATGCTTTGTTGATCAAATGAATTCACGGCCTTAGAATAAATTGCTTTGTTGGTTGATTGATTGGTTTAAAAATTCAGTTTGTATCTGTTTGTCTTAAAGGAAGTGAAAAGAGATTTTGGGAGTTGGTTTTAGCTTTGTCGCTTGCCCAATCACATATGCATTTGTTTCTTTTCCTTAGTATGTTGATCAATGCACCTGGTGGCTGATTTTAGAACATGTAGTTTCCCTTTGTCCAAATTAAGGTCGTTTGATAATTTGTCTGTGAGTTTGTTGTGAGGAAGCAAATCTGAAAGCATGTTTTAATTGTCCAGGAAACTTGATGAAAAACATTAGCTTAGATTGTTTGCTTCTTGCTTCTTGAACTGAGTTCTGTTTGTTCTAGCTGTAAGATGTAGTCTGGGATGATTTTTGTTCAGTTACAAGTCTTTAATTTAGTTTGTCTAGTTAAGTTAGGAAGTATAACTGAAAATCTAGTTGCTATTAGTTTAGTTAGTCTTGGGGCTGATTTAGTTACTCTAGTTTGGTCATAGTTTCTTCTAGTTAGTGAATGAGTATTGGGTGTCCTTTAAAGGACACAACTTGTGCCTTTTTTCAGCTTTTTGGAGCTGTTTTAATAGCTGAAACAGTGGCTGTTCTGCTGCTGTACTTTTGCTTGAAAAAATGGGACTAAAAGCACTCAAGTGTAGGGTGTGGGCTTGTACTTTTGTACAAGTCCACACCCCACCCTTTAGCCCCACCTTTAGCTATAAATAGAGGCATTTACTACCCTCTTTAATACACAACAACAAGCTGAAATTTACACAAAAAGAGTGAACAAAAACACTTAAAAAAAATAGTAAGTTTAGAGAGTTAGATTTAGAACCAAAAGCCTTTACATCTAAGGTCTTTTGGGGCATAAATCTCAAGGTTTTAAAGGTTGAATAGGGTATAAAAGGGGCTGTTTTTAGCTGCTGGTTTTGGAGGAGAAATTGCTTGGTCTTTGGTTGTGTTTTCCTTGTTGTCCATTTTCTCGTTGGCTAGGAATTTTTGCTTCAAAGGTAAACACAATTTACCTTATATGTTTTATCATTTTAGCTATAAAAATGAAATAAAAATCAGCATGTTTATTGGCCTTTAAAAAATATGCTCACATGTGCTATAGGTTAGTTTCTTTAAAGTCTTGAATTTGTGCCTAAAAAAAAATAATGAAAGTTGCTAACCATTGCATATTTAAGAGTTTATTTTTGTAGTTATCCTCAAATGTATGGAAATGTGATTGGAATGGGTATTTGGGACTATTGTATAGGATTAGTTTTTTCCATTCACTAAAATTCAACATGTATGTTCTCTTATTTTTAAAATCTGGCCCGTTTTTGAAAAGAGACTGTTTGTGCAAACTTAAAAATCTGGACAGAATGTTAAATATTAGGCAAATTTAGGTTCTTTAACCATCGAAAAATTGAAAAAATGTTGAATTCTGGCCATTTCTGTAATATAGGGCTATTTTTGTAAACTGTACGAATTTGCAAAAATCTGCAAACTGAATAGGCCTTAAATTTAGGATGTTCGCTTTAAATCCGGCCAATGTGTTAATTTACTTACACGACCACCATTTATACAATAGAAATATGGTCAATTGTGCAAAATAGACTTTAAAACTGTCCATTTTTGCAAAAACTTTCAGCCCACACTATCATGAAGAGCCATTCTCTTTTTTCCTAAAGGCAGCCCATAAGGCTGTTCATATTTTAACAAATAGCCTATTACATGTATATACTTTCATAATCCATATTTCAAGTGAAGGCAAATTTGAAATTTTCAATTTATCACTTAATAAATTTTAACACTTGCACTTAACTAAAACGATTAGGCAAATTAAATAGGAGTGAAAAGACCTATGCAATTAGGCAAGACGATAAGTATGATTTGTAATCTATTCATCGGGCTAAAAGAAAACTAAATTGAGTTAAACTAATTCTAAATTAATTATTTTTTTCGAAGTTAATTCTTTTAAAATAGATAAGTCCGTTGTAAGGTTGGAAACGCTGTAATACATTTTATTTATCTATTTATTTATTTATTTATTTACTTACTTCGAATTAAAGCGTAAATTCATCCGGTCCTCTGTGAGGTTGGATAAGAATAACGCTTTTAAATTTTTTCCGAATTAAGGTGTAAATTCATCCGATCCTCTGTGAGGTTGGATAACATTTTTTTTTTATAACATTTTTTTAATCAAAGCTTAAATTCAAAATTAACGGCAAAATAATACAACCATTGTTTAATAAATTAAAATTGCGACAATAAAGCAACTGTGCTTGGCACAGGACTCGCGGGTGCCTAATACCTTCCCGCGAGTCAACTGAGAACCTTACCCGAATCTCTAACGCAGACCATTAGACGAGTCAAAGGTGTTCCAAGGTACCTTCTGGTGACTTGGCACACCTTAAACTATGTCAAGTGGCGACTCCGAGTTTCTCTAAATAATTTTGTACCTTTTTGAACACCAGTCACGAGCCTTTAAATAAATAAACTCGTACCCCGCAGTTTAATATAATAATTTTTTAGGGCGTGACAGCTTGGCGACTCCGCTGGGGTAATTAGCGAAAACTAGAATCTTCGGCTTCGATAAATTGTCGCATGTTTTAATTTATTAAATATTTGGTTGTTATTTTATTGCCGTTATCACCTGAAAAGTTGAATGTTACTGCTTTGATATTGTTGAACTGTATATATAAACTGTCTTCCTCCGCAACCCACTGAGTCTCTGAAACACACACACATGTGCACTTACCAGATTGCTTGTGGCATCTGGGACTTTCTTACTAAATTGCCCATGATTTAGGAGGAAGGCGTGACGGGGTTTTAGGCCGGACACACTGTCTCCGGATGGCCCTGATGCGCTTTCCGCCCGGTTTGTCCACCGGGTTCTCAGCCAGTCTAGACACTGAGTCAGTTGTGTCACCTAGAGTTAAACCTTTAGGCCCAATTATCTGCATCATATCCGACTTAATGAGGTGCGATACACCGGTATTGCACTTGTCTAGGTTGACTACCTGTTGTCTGAACGGGACCCACTTCCCGGGAAAGACTTGTCTGAAAAAAGCATTCTATGTGTTGCATGCGATTAGGAAAGGTTGTTATGCTGACCAAGTTGGGGAGAGACGGATTTCAAAAGAAAAAAAAAAAAACAAAAAAAAAAGAAAAAAAAAAAAAAAAAAAAAGAAGAGAAAAATGAAAGGAAAAGTGAGGAAGAGGTTGAATTTTATGTTTTAAATGTAAATGTTTTGCTATTTTTATAGAATTGAGTCATACTGCTGTAATGACAAATTTTTGTAAAAACGTCAGTGTTTACCGTCTTTTGTATATGTCAGTTTGTGTCGTTATAATAACGAAAATTTTACAAAAAAAAAAAAAATATGTACATACTTAGTAGATAGAAAGTCAAAAAAATCTTCGTGTTAGTTTTCACGCCGTTATAATGGCGAATTTTTAGAAAAAGGCTCGTATACCGATGTTGGGAGTTTTTGAGATCCAGTTTTTTCACGTCGTTATGCCGGCAAATTTTTGAAAGTACTGTAGTGTTCACCACTGGAAATGAAATTTTGTTTTGATGTCAATGTGGCGTCGTTGTAACGCCGAATTTTTTCTTTTATAAATTACATCTAAATACCAATGTTGGTAATTTCCTGGAGTCAGTCCTGATGCCGTTATGATGGCAAAATTTTTTCGATTCTCTTAGGGTCAACTTTACGTCATTACAATGACAAAGGTTTTTTTTGAAAATTGGAGTCTCGAATTAGCAGCTTAGGCATCTGTTTTGCTCTGTCGGTCAGTTGTTTTAAGTTGTTCTCAGGCTTTCAAACATTTGACACATTTTTTTATTAGGAACAATGGCTGCATCATCTTCTAGGACAGTCAAAAGAAAATACCCTGCTGATGCCATTCCACCCTCTATTATGATGACTGATGGCCCACCCAAATCGGATAAATCTCTAAAGTCTTGGTGGGACACAATGAGTGAAATGCAGAAAGATATAGTCCAGGAGAAGATTGGTTTTCTGACTGACCTTGTGACTAAAACTATTGTCCCGCGGCGAGACTTGGTCAGTGCACTAGTTGGGTTTTGGAACCTAAACCAAAATACCTTCTGTTTTAAAGGGTTTGAGATGACGCCAACCCTCGAGGAAATAGCTGGGCTTCTTAAGCTGGATTTTGAGAAAAAGAATATGATTGCTCCAAGGAAGGTTAATGAGCGTGATTTTTTCAATAATATCAAGCTACGAACGGACCTCTCAATCGCTAGTGTTCGTCAAGGCTGGATTTCATTTGATTACCTTTATGATCGTTTTGGGGCCGATAATGGTTTTAAGAAGTATGGATTTGAGTTCCACGATAAGCTGAAATATGAAGATTGGGTACTCCTCTGTCCTAAGGTCTTTGTGTTCTCTTTGCTAGGGTTGTTGGTTTTCCCACTACCGGATAGAGCGATATCCATTAAGGTCAGCTGGACCATGGCAGCTTTGTATGGTGGAGCACCAGATGCCACTATCATCCCGACGATTCTGGGTAGTATGTTTCATGCTTTGACTCGATGCCACAAGGGAGAGAGCGTTTTCTTTGAGGGGTGTAACCTTCTATTACAGGTCTGGTTCTTGGAGCATGTACGCCCTTGCCCACCTCGTGATATTCTTAGGTGCTGTGACATCGATTATCTTGAACACCATCTCGAACACATCGAGAGGTATAAATTCCCAGGAAGTGAGCCAGATTGGAGGTCTTTCTTGAACTCTCTCACACCGGACAAGATTTTGTGGCAGTGTAGCTGGTTTCCTAAGAGGGAGGTTGTACACAGATGCGTGGATCGTCCTTTTCTCGTTCTGATGGGTTTGACAGCATCCCAGCCTTATGTTCCTCTGCGTGTACTTAGGCAGTTGGGTCGGAAGCAGGAGATCCCAATAGTTGAGGACATGAGTGCATATGCCTCAGACTATCCTCTCAACCCAGCTACTCTTAGAGGAGAGATCCTGCGCCTGTGGGATACTAGGAGGCACCTCGCAGAAAGCACACAGGTTCAGGATGGACTTAAGGGGGAGGTCGTTCGGGAGTATAAGTTCTGGTATTACCATCAGCCCATACCCAAAGAGATGCCCGCGAGGTCGAGAGCAGGCACGGTTGACACTGAGGCCAGGCTGGATATGCAGGTTCAGTTTGCTAGGCACGAGATTAGGAAGGAATGCCGTGATACCATACAAAGCTTAATTGCAGAGAGGGATGCCGCCAGAGCTGCTCAGTCAGAGAGTGAGGGTTTCGCGCATCAGCACCTAGACACAGTCAGACGACTCCGTGTCATGCACTCACAGGCATTGACAGAGCGGGATGCCGCCAGAGCTGCTCAGGCAGAGAGTGAGGGTTTCGCGCATCAGCACTTAGACACAGTCAGACGACTCCGTGTCATGCACTCACAGGCATTGACAGAGCGGGATGCCGACAGGGCAGCTTTGTTGGAAAGCAGGAAAAGGGAAGAGTATCATCGCCAGGATGCCATAGATTCTCGAGCTCGACTTGACAGGGCATTAGAGCAGGGTGAGCAGCTCAGAGGGCTAGCACAGGACCGACTTCGAGATATACAGGCTGCAGGACGGACCATCAGTGTAGCTTATCGGCAAGTTTATGACTCCGCTACATATGTGGCACGGTCCATCGATGAGTATAGCAGGCTTCCCGCAGAGGACATACTCCCACATGTGCTTCCCTTCGTCACTAGAGTTGCGGCAGATTTGAATGGATTGCGTCGTACTTTTGCAGAAGGCCCGCCAGCAGATCCCGTGGAGCCATTTGAGTTCGACCCAGAGGAGCCAGCTGACTTTGTGCCCCAGTCACCCTAGTAGATACATCAGGCCAAGATGATGCAGATTATTGCTTTTTGTCATTTATTTTACATCCTGGCATTGTTGTACTTTATGTCGCTTTTGGATTTGGCATGTTGTAATTTATTTTCACCTTTTTAAGTCATTTGTACGTTCCTTTTGGTCGTGCTCCGGAAGCACCGTATGTACTCTTTCTTTTGAAGTAATGAAAATATTTTGCTTATTTTTATGTGTCAATTCATTTCACCCTCTAGCCTCACTTGAAAAAAAAAAAAAAAAGAAAGAAAAGAAAGGAAAAGAAAAGAAAGAAAAAAAAAAGAAAGAAGAGAAAAGAGATCAAATAATACACTTGGGGATCTAATCTAAACCAATTTGGGATGACGCATAACGACCTTAGGCATTGTTTAGGCCGACGAGCAAATTCATATTCCAAGCTATCTTGTTGCACTAACGTGTTTTGATTTGTTTAGAGCTTGAGCAACTGTCGTGCTGGCCCCACATTCCTATTCCACCAGAATCAAGGGACCACTGCCTGTTCCAGAAGTGGTTGAAGCACCTCTTCAAGAAGACACTCCAGCAACGATGGCCGAAGAAACTGAGAACACTGAGCTGGTTCGCTTGGCTGAACAACAGGCTAAGATGGCCGAGGATTTCACGGCCATGAAAGAAATGATGATGCAACTGGTCCGTAACTTGTCGGCAGTTCAGGCACCTCCTGCTCCGCCAGGTGCTGCTGGTTTCACGGCGAATGCTCAGCCACCAGGGCAAGGGCAATCTACAATGGCAGAAGACCCCCGTTATCCTCCAGGGTTCGGTCCACATCCAGAAACTGACAACATAGCTGGGCCCTCTACTGTACAACCTGGGGCACAATTCCCACAACATGGACAACATGGCCAAGCCCAAGTTCCTGCCACAGTATTCACTGTTCCTGCAGGACACACATTGCAAAGGTCAAACAGTGACCCACAGTTGAGGGCTCGTGATCAACAATTCGACCAAACCCGGGGTAATGTACTCCGCCCCACTGAGTCGTATGATCATGGACAGCACCCCGAATCACATGCTGATGTCGAAAGATTGGGGAAAACAGAAGAGGCTGACTTTGCTCGGAAATTGAAAAGCCTGGAGCAAACTGTGAAAAACATACAAGGGCAAGGGGGTAAAACCAGTATTTCATACAAAGACATGTGCTTATTCCCTCATGTGCCATTGCCTGAAGGCTTTGTTGTGCCCAAATTTGATCCATACACTGGGCAAAGTGATCCGAGGATCCATGTGAAGATATACCTTAACAAAATGAGGGGTATCGAGAAGGACGAATTATTGATGGCGTACTTTGCGGACAGTTTGGGAGGACCGGCCACAGAATGGTTTGTGCAACAAGATGTTTCCAAGTGGGTCACCTTTGACGACATGGCCAGCGCTTTCCTGAATCATTATGGCTACAAAATGGAGGCTGCTCCTGATCGTTCTTCTTTGAAGACGATCACAAAGAAACCAGGCGAAAGCTTCAGAGAGTATGCCTATAGGTGGCGCGAACAGGCGGCGCGTGTGAGCCCTTTGATCCCAGACGATAAAATGGTTGAAGAATTCGTCGAAGTACTTGACGAAACATACTACCAAGCAATGGCCTCTGCCCTTGGGAAGCAATTCAGTGAAGCAGTAAAAATTGGGGAGATGATTGAGAGAGGAATCAAAGCAGGCAAGATTGTGAGCCAAACAGCTTTGAGAGCCACGACCCAAGCGTTGCAATCAGGGTCAGGTACTTATGGGAAGAAGAAAGAGAAAAAAGATGAAGTGGCAATGGTTGGTCCTGGACCGAGAAGAAATGATGGGAGATACAACGACCGTCAAGGGTATATTCAGGCACCCCCGCCACAACAATTCTATCCAACTCACGGCCAACAATTTGCCATGCCGCAGTTCTCATTCCCTGTAAATGCAGCATCTTATGCTCAGCCTCTATCTGGTCCACAATGGCGTCCACCCCCTGCTCCAGTCCAATATAACAATCAACAGGCACATACTCAATTTCAGGCTCACCAGGAGATGCCTTACCGACCACGAGGTCCGCAGGGTTTTCGTCCAAACATGCAACAGAGAAACATGCAACAAGAGAAAAGGCAGTTCACCCCACTCGGGGAAACTTACACTAATTTGTTTGAAAAGTTGCAACAAGCCAATCTGTTGAAGCCAATCCCGGGAAAAGTGAACCCCAATGGAAGAGTTGATCATTCACGCCATTGTGCGTTTCATTCTGGAGCACCTGGACACGACACAGAATCTTGCTGGGAACTCAAAAGGGCAATCCAGGCAATGATAGACAACAACCAGATAAAAGTCGTGGGGGATGAAACACAAAATGTAAATCAAAATCCTTTACCAGCTCATGATGTTCAAAACAACGTACACATGGTAGGGATGGTGTGCATAGAAGAGGACATGAAAGGGAAAGCCGCCAAGCAGATTGTGGCAGTTGGTTCCTCTCCAGACATCAAAGGCCCTGAGCCGTTTATTGTTGTAATCAGGGGAAAGTCAAGTGCGTCTGTTGTCAACAAAGCAAAGCAAGATACTGCTGTTGAGCCAAGTTTCACAATTCCGGTTGCAAAGCAGGAAAAGGTTCATGACAGTGCACCAGTATTTATTGTGCAAGGGGCATCATGCCAGAAAGCTCCGGTCTTCGAGGTTAAGGCAAAGAAGTGTGAACCGGTTATCATCACTCAAGCAGCGCAACTCCCTGTCAAAAGTACAAAGGCTGTTCCTTGGAACTACAACAAGACAATTGTGTCTTACAACGGGAAAGAAATCATGGAGGTTGCTGCAGATGTAAATGGTCTAACCCGGTCCGGGAGATGTTTTACCCCGGAAGAATTGAGAAAGGCAAAGCCAGGTCGGGAAGACCAAGGACCCATCAAAGAGCCCGTGTCTGAGAAAGAAGCTGAAGAATTTTTGAAGAAAATGAGATCGACAGATTATTCTATCGTCGAGCAATTGAGAAAGACTCCAGCTCAGATATCACTCTTGTCTCTACTTATGAACTCTGAAGCACATCGCAATGCACTGTTGAAAATATTGAATGAGGCCTACATTCCTGAACAAACTACTGTGGCTAATCTGGAAGCACTTGCTGGCAGAGTATTTGAGACTAATCGTGTGATGTTCACCGATGAGGAGCTGCCAGCAGAAGGAACCGGTCATAATCGAGCGCTTCATGTCTCAGTTAAGTGTGAAGACTCATATGTCACACGTGTTCTAATAGATGGCGGCGCAGGATTAAATATTTGCCCTCTGTCTACACTGAAGAGTCTAAGGGTGGATATGAGCAAAATCAGGGCAAGTTCCTCTGCTGTTCGTGCTTTTGATGGTGGAGTTCGAGAATCTTTGGGCATCATCAATCTTGAGTTAACCATTGGTCCCGCTACCTTCAACATTGAGTTCCAAGTCATGGAAACGGATGCATCGTACAATCTGTTATTGGGCCGACCATGGATTCACATGGCTTGTGCAGTACCATCCACAGTTCATCAGGTGGTCAAGTTTACTTGGGATAATCAAGCTGTCGTGGTTTATGGAGAGGATGACTCACAGTTTAACATTAGCCTGGACGTACCAGCCCTTGAAGCCGTCACTACACGCCCGACCATCATGTATCAAACCTCCGATGTGGTGTATGTGGAAAAAGTAACAGAAGGGAAACCTATACCCATCCCAAGAGTGTCAGAGACGTCTATCATGATGGCGTCCGAAATGTTAAAGCATGGTTTCCAATTTGGAAAGGGTTCGGGAGCGTCACTACAAGGCAGGGTAAATCCGGTTTATCCAAATGGCGTGCAAGGCACATGGGGGCTAGGTTTCAAGCCAAAAGCAGCTGATCGCAAGCAAGCAAAGAAAAAGAAGTCGGAAGTTTGGTCTCTCCCAAAGCCAATTCCGTGTCTCGCTCAGTCTTTTGTGGGTTATGTTATGAAACCAAAGGTTGTCGCTACAAATGTCAACACAGTGGAAGACAATAAGGATGCACCATTTGATCTAGGTGGCATTTTTGAAATCTGCATGGTACAGCCGGGTGAAGGCTCCAGTAATGCTTCAATTCAGTACATCGGCCCGGACGTGCACCTGAAAAACTGGAATGCAACTCCCTTCCCCATCAGGAAGGGGTCTTGGTAGACTGTTGTTTTACAATTTTCTTTTGAATACACTTGGATATTCTAAGGGTTGTATGCCAAGTGTATTATTTTGCTCATCTTTCCTTTTGTAATTCAAACCCTTTTTCATTAATGAAAGGCCTAAGAGCCAAGCTTTCCTTTAATCTCTGTTCATATTCCTAATTTTATTCTACTTTTGTTTATCTGTAGTGATATATCTGCTGGTCCTGATATCATGACATGTTCAAGGAACTTATCGTCCGTCCAGGGACCGCAATCTGATTTTGGCTCCATAACCATAGTTGAGGTTGAAAGTGACGAAGAAAACATTGAGGAATCTGTTAATGAGATCGAATATGACGGGGAACATGCAGATTTTGAGATAGGCCTGGAAGTTGAACGCCATGAGGGCAAGCCTAAACCCAATTTGGCTGATACAGAGGATGTTAATCTTGGGAGCCCTGATGATGTGAGGGAAACCAAGATAAGCATGTATGCTCTACCTGAAGTGAAGAACGATATTCGGAAAGTGCTCTTTGAATATCGAGATGTTTTTGCGTGGTCATATGATGAGATGCCGGGTTTGAGTTCTGAATTGATAGTCCACGAATTGCCAATTCAACCCGGTTTCCCTCCAGTGAGACAAATGCAACGGAAGTTCAAAACTGATATGATCAAGAAAATCTATGATGAAATAATGAAACAGTTGGATGCAAAAGTGATTCAATCGGTTCAGTACACTACTTGGGTTGCAAATGTTGTTCCGGTTCCTAAGAAGGATGGAAAAACAAGGATATGTGTCGACTATCGAGATTTGAACAAGGCGAGTCCCAAAGACAATTTCCCGTTGCCTAACATTCATACTCTCGTAGACAATTGTGCCAAACATGAGATACAATCCTTTGTTGACTGCTATGCTGGATATCACCAAATCCAGATGGATGAAGATGATGCATACAAAACGGCATTCACTACACCTTGGGGAACCTATTGCTACAGAGTGATGCCATTTGGTTTGAAAAATGCTGGGGCAACCTACGTGAGGGCTATGACTGCCATTTTCCATGATATGATGCATAAAGAAATAGAAGTATACGTGGATGATGTGATCATCAAGTCTAGAACTGCTGAAGAACACGTGAGAGATCTCAGAAAGTTTTTTGAAAGGCTCCGTAGGTACAATCTGAAACTGAATCCAGCCAAGTGTGCATTTGGTGTGCCTGCTGGAAAATTGTTAGGTTTTATTGTTAGTAGGCGAGGTATTGAACTGGATCCCGCATCAAAGCAATACAACAACTACCTCCGCCTCGAACCAAGAAGGATGTTAAAAGCTTTCTAGGCAGGTTGAATTACATCAGTAGGTTCGTTGCTCAACTTACCACAATATGCGAGCCGATCCTCAAGTTGTTGAAAAAGAATGCATCAATTGCATGGACCGAGGAGTGCCAAGAAGCCTTTGACAAGATCAAGCAATACTTGTCAAATCCTCCTGTTTTGGTTCCGCCCGAGCCTGGCTGGCCATTGTTTTTGTACTTGTCAGTCAATGAAAACTCTTTTGGTTGTGTACTGGGGCAACATGATGCCTCGGGAAAGAAAGAACAGGCCATTTATTATCTGAGCAAAAAGTTCACAGATTGCGAGGCCAGATACACTTTGTTGGAAAGGACGTGTTGTGCCCTAACTTGGGTTGCACAGAAGTTGAAACATTATCTTTTGTCCTATACCACTTATCTGATTTCCCGGATGGATCCATTGAAGTACATATTTCAAAAGCCAATGCCAACTGGCAAGCTTGCAAAATGGCAGATCCTGCTCACAGAATTTGACATAGTTTACGTCACCAGAACTGCAATGAAAGCTCAAGCCTTAGCTGATCATTTGGCTGAGAATCCGGTTGATGATGATTACGAGCCATTGAAGACTTACTTCCCTGATGAGGAGGTAGATGTGCTTGAAGAGTTGATTAACGAAGAAGAGCACGTGTGGAAAATGTACTTTGACGGTGCTTCTAACTTAAAAGGTCATGGCATTGGAGCAGTCCTCATCTCTCCCACGGGACATTATTACCCGGCAGCTGCCCAACTCCGCTTCAGTTGCACTAATAACACATCTGAGTATGAAGCTTGCATAATGGGTTTGCGTATGGCTCTAGACATGGACATCAAAGAATTGCTGGTGATCGGAGATTCAGATCTTTTGATACGCCAAATGAAGGGTGAATGGGAGACCCGAGATCATAAGTTGATCATGTACAAGCAGTGTATGGACGATCTTCGCCAAAAGTTCGATGTTCTAAAGTTTAGACATGTTCTCAGAATACATAATGAGCTGGCTGACGCATTGGCTACACTAGCCTCGATGCTTGTCCATCCTGATAAAGCCCATATTGATCCGTTAGAGATTCAGGTCCAAAGCCAACATGCATACTGCAATGTGATTGAAGAAGAAATCGACGGTCAACCGTGGTACTTTGATGTCAAGAATTTCCTTCAAGATGGGACATATCCTCCAATGGCAGAAAATAATCAAAAGAGAACGCTTCGACGACTGGCAAGTGGTTTCTTTCTGAGTGGAGGGGTGGTGTACAAAAGGACACCTGATTTGGGACTGTTAAGATGCGTGGATGCAACTGAAGCCACGAAAATTCTCAATGACATGCATTCCGGGATCTGTGGACCCCACATGAGCGGGTACGTGCTAGCTAAGAAAGTACTCAGAGCGGGATACTTCTGGCTTACCATGGAACATGACTGCATTACTTTTGTGCGAAAGTGTCATCAATGCCAAGTACACGGTGATTTGATACATTCACCTCCTTTAGAGTTGCACACAATGTCAGCCCCGTGGCCTTTTACAGCATGGGGGATGGATGTTATCGGGCCTATTGAACCAAGAGCATCAAATGGGCACAGATTCATTCTGGTTGCAATAGATTACTTCACCAAATGGGTTGAGGCCGTGACTCTCAAATCCGTGACCAAGAAAGCTGTGGTGGATTTCGTTCATTCTAACATTATTTGTCGCTTCGGTATCCCAAGTACCATCATCACTGATAATGCGGCAAATCTGAACAGTCATTTAATGAATGACGTGTGTGAAAGATTCAAGATCATGCACCGAAATTCCACACCTTACCGACCAAAGGCAAATGGTGCGGTTGAAGCAGCCAATAAGAATATCAAGAAGATCCTCAGGAAAATGATACAAGGATCTCGTGATTGGCATGAGAAGTTATGTTTTGCTTTGCTTGGTTACCGCACAACTGTGCGCACTTCCATAGGTGCAACCCCGTATTCATTGGTATACGGAACCGAAGCAGTCATACCCGCTGAAGTTGAAATACCATCTCTCAGAATCATTGTGGAAGCAGAAATTGAGGACACAGAATGGGTCAAAACCCGATTGGAACAGTTGTCATTCATTGATGAAAAGAGGCTCAATGCGGTTTGTCATGGTCAATTGTATCAGCAAAGAATGGCCCGAGCCTACAACAAGAAAGTGCGCCTGCGCGACTTGAAAGAAGGGCAATTAGTTTTGAAAAGAATCTTTCCTCATCAGGAAGAAGCTAGAGGGAAATTTGCTCCAAATTGGCAAGGGCCATACCTAGTAAAGAAAGTATTGCCAAATGGCGCCTTGTACCTTACAGATCCAGAAGGCAGGACAACTGAAATACCCGTCAATGCAGACGCGGTCAAGAGGTACTACATTTGACTCCAAGATGGCTTTCAACTCGGGATGAATGCAAAGCTTTTGTTCTTTTTTTGCTATCCCAAAATGTATCCCTTATTAGCACTTTGAACATTGTACTTTCGAGACATGTTCTCCGTTTGGAATCAATGTAATTGTACCAAAATGAAATGAAACTGAAAAGCATCAAAAAAAAACCTGGGCATTTGCCTAGAGCTACGTCTGACCTGATTCCTCTCAAAAGGATACGTAGGCAACCATTTCGGTGCGGTCGCAATAAGAAAAAATTCCTCTTTCCCTGTTCATATTGACGCAAAACTTGCCTCCAAGTTTGCGGCCAACATCAAAGGAAATTTAGATCCCCCTTTTCATGCTAAACTGGGGCAGAAGTTTGTTTTTATTTTATTTCATAAATAAAATAAAATAAAAACAAACTTCTATCATTTTTGTATCATCTATTCACATTTTTCAAGAGATGTTGGTGTTGTAAATTGAATTGAAAAGAAAAAAAAAAGAAAAAAAAAAGAGAAAAGAAAGAAGTCTTGTCGGTGAAAACCTGAGAAGGCGCCGCAAGACAAACAGTGAGGAAAAAGATTAAAGAGAGAGGCTAGTTGGTGAAAACCCGAAAGGGCGCTACTAGTCGATTTGAGAGTCACCTCAACTTGGTTATGGTTTGATATCTTCCGTGGATCAACTCTCAACAAACAAGTGGTACTGGTTGGACGAGGTCATCCAAGATACATGTCATGATCATCAAGGCCGCCAGTATATTGCCAGATAAGTTTCCCTTTTCAGAAAGACGTTCTCTGTCCAAACGACTTTCGCCCTTAAACTTTTTTTTATTATCATTTCCATTTTTTTGTACATCTTGCCTCACCATTAATTCCTCGCCCTTTCGGCGCTAACCTCCCATGAGCAACAAAAGAAAATTGCAAAACTCTGTCTTACAGGATTCAGGTTTAATTCCAGCAAGCAGGGCACACCCTCGACAATGGAAAAGTTCTCAGCAAGTCATGATCAACATTGATAATTGGAGCCCAGCACCGACATCAGGCCGGAGGGACGACATACCAAAATTGTATCATGAAGAGTGGATACGTTTGGGAGAAGCTTTAGGCGTTGTTCATCCCACAGTACTGTGAAGAAATAGAACAAGAGTCACTAAGCTTATTTGCAAGATCCGAAACAGGGTGTATCCACGATGCAGAAAGTAAGTGTGATATTTGCTATGTTGCTAAGAAGAGTTAGGACCACTTGAACTGGGATAGTTGCGCTAGATGTCAGACGGAACTCCATTCTCTCTTCGAAGTCAGTTTCGCTCAAAGATAGCGTCATTTCATTTCATGCCAAGATCTGCTAAAAGATAGCGATCATTTCCTTTTCGAAGTCAGTTTCGCTCAAAGATAGCGTCATTTCCTTTCATGTCAGGATCTGCTAAAAGATAGCGATCATTTCCTTCTCAAGTCAGTTTTCGCTCAAAGATAGCGTCATTTCCTTTCCATGTCAGGATCTGCTAAAAGATAGCGATCACTTCCTTTTCGAGTCAGTTTCGCTCAAAGATAGCTTTATTTCTTTTCCGTGTCAAGATCTGCTAAAGGACAGCGATCATTTCCTTTTCGAGTCAGTTTCGCTCAAAGATAGCTTTATTTCTTTTCCGTGTCAGGATCTGCTAAAAGATAGCGATCATTTCTTTTTCGAGTCAATTCGCTCAAAGATAGCGTCATTTCCTCTCCATGTCAAGATCTGCTAAAAGATAGCGATCATTTCCTTTTCGAGTCAGTTCGCTCAAAGATAGCGTCATTTTGTTTCCATGTCAAGATCTGCTAAAAGATAGCGATCATTTCCTTTTCGAGTCAGTTTCGCTCAAAGATAGCGTCGTTTCTTTTCCATATCAAGATCGTTAAAAGATAGCGATCATTTCCCTTTTCGAGTCAGTCTCGCTCAGAGATAGTGTCATTTCCTTTCTATGTCAAGATCTGCTAAAAGATAGCGATCATTTTCCTTCCAAGTCAGTTTTGCTAGAAGATAGCACTCACATGTAGTTCAAGTCATTTGCGCTCAAAGATAGCAACCACTCCCTTTTCAAGTTAGTCCTGCTCGAAGATAGCGACCATCCCCAGCTTCAAGTCAAGACCTGGTTGAAACAGATGCGACCATTTCAAATTTCAGATGGTGCTTGCCCATACAACGGGCGATGGAGTTTGTCTTTCAAGCCGAGATTTACCTCAAAGAAGCATGAAGAGTAGTCTAGGAATTGTAATTTTACATTTTTCCTTGTATTTCCATCCCTTGTAAAGCAATGACCACCAGCAAGCGACCAGTAATCAGCAGCGACAGCCTTTGTGTGCCTAAGAGTGTCTAGTATCAGCCCCAAGTGTGTCTAGAAGAGTCTTTAGTCTGTCTTAGTAGTCTAGAGTGTCTAGCTTGTCTTAGTGAGTCTAGAAGAGTCTAGTGTCTGTTTGAATGCGGTAGTCCCAGCTACCGCACGTGAGGAACTACACTGACCTGATTCCTTAGTCCGGGGATATGTAGGTAACTTTGTTCTCGGTTAGAACCGAAATTCAAGGTACGGTCACCATTTTGCATGCTCTTGGCTAGAACCAAAAAGCCAAAATTAGTTGTGATTATATCTTTGTCCGAAAATTCTCCGATGTTCTCGAACAAAGAGGGGCAGCTGTAATCACCTAATTTTGGCTAAATTTGTCTTAATTAGGACGTTAAAATTTGAGAATTAACAAAAAATTACTTGTTATATGTTTAATTATAATCTATGTTTAATTGTGATATTTAGTGTGGATTATGTGATCTTATGTTGATTAATTTTTGGGTGTAGTTCCTTTTAAGTGGCCAGTTGTAAAAAATATACAGCCCAAAATACAAGCCCGGCAGCCCATATGTATAACCCAAGCCCATACTCACTAACTATATAAGCCAAACATAACATTTTTGCTCATTTTTTACACAAAAATCAGAAGTTAGGGCCAATATGTTGAAATTTTCACTCTCCTTGCCGGAAATCGCTCCGCCGTTGGTCCGCCGTGGCCCCGCCACTGCTCCGCCGCCGGCCACCACCTCCGGTGGCCGGAAAAATACAAAAGTTATACCAATCGACTCCTCTCGTCCTCCCCATGCCATTCCTCAACTTAGTTTCTTCAAAATCTAAGCCGTTCGTCGTAGATCGGACTTTGAAAAGCGGGCTCCGGCGACTATTTGACTTCCTCCGATGAACCCATACATTTTTGGACTCCTCTCGCTATCCTCAACTCGATTATGAAGGTATTTTTCCCAAACCTCCATTTTTTTTCTCTTTCCCTTCACGCTGCCTGTTTCATTTTTTTGTTCTTTTTCCCGTTTTCTGTTTTCTTTCTCCTTCTTTCTTCTTATTTTCTTCTCCGTTTCTGTTTTTGATGTTTGTTTGGAGGGGGTGGTGGAGATTATTTGGTGATGTAGGGGCTGATTTTCTGAGATGATGACGGGGTTGTGATGATTTTGTTTGCTGAAGCAGTGGGGTATTGAGGCTGCGATGATTAGGCTGTGATGTTTCTGTTTTGTGTTGGCAATGGCGAGGTTGTTTCGTTGAGTTATGAGTGAATCCGGGGCTGTGATGAACTGATCCGTGGTGACGACGGAGGCAGCTGGTGGCAGTGTTTGTTTAGTAGCAGTAGTTGTGAGCGAGGCAGCTGTGGTGGTGATTTGTTTAGCGAGCGATGGTGGTATTGGAGCTGGCTCTATGGTTTTTGAGTTGGAGGAAGCTTGACAGTGTTGTGACGCTGAAGCGAGGGCGAGGGCGAGGCAGTAAAGCCGAGGCAAGCAGCGAGGCAGCGATGACGATGATGCTAATACGATCTGAGGCAGTGAGGTTGTTTGCTTTGACGGGTTAGATGTGGAACACCCTTTCCCTTTGGTTTCACTGTTTAGTTTTAGTTAGTATTAGCATAAAATCAAAATATCTTGTATGCTTTGTTGATCAAATGAATTCACGGCCTTAGAATAAATTGCTTTGTTGGTTGATTGATTGGTTTAAAAATTCAGTTTGTATCTGTTTGTCTTAAAGGAAGTGAAAAGAGATTTTGGGAGTTGGTTTTAGCTTTGTCGCTTGCCCAATCACATATGCATTTGTTTCTTTTCCTTAGTATGTTGATCAATGCACCTGGTGGCTGATTTTAGAACATGTAGTTTCCCTTTGTCCAAATTAAGGTCGTTTGATAATTTGTCTGTGAGTTTGTTGTGAGGAAGCAAATCTGAAAGCATGTTTTAATTGTCCAGGAAACTTGATGAAAAACATTAGCTTAGATTGTTTGCTTCTTGCTTCTTGAACTGAGTTCTGTTTGTTCTAGCTGTAAGATGTAGTCTGGGATGATTTTTGTTCAGTTACAAGTCTTTAATTTAGTTTGTCTAGTTAAGTTAGGAAGTATAACTGAAAATCTAGTTGCTATTAGTTTAGTTAGTCTTGGGGCTGATTTAGTTACTCTAGTTTGGTCATAGTTTCTTCTAGTTAGTGAATGAGTATTGGGTGTCCTTTAAAGGACACAACTTGTGCCTTTTTTCAGCTTTTTGGAGCTGTTTTAATAGCTGAAACAGTGGCTGTTCTGCTGCTGTACTTTTGCTTGAAAAAATGGGACTAAAAGCACTCAAGTGTAGGGTGTGGGCTTGTACTTTTGTACAAGTCCACACCCCACCCTTTAGCCCCACCTTTAGCTATAAATAGAGGCATTTACTACCCTCTTTAATACACAACAACAAGCTGAAATTTACACAAAAAGAGTGAACAAAAACACTTAAAAAAAATAGTAAGTTTAGAGAGTTAGATTTAGAACCAAAAGCCTTTACATCTAAGGTCTTTTGGGGCATAAATCTCAAGGTTTTAAAGGTTGAATAGGGTATAAAAGGGGCTGTTTTTAGCTGCTGGTTTTGGAAGAGAAATTGCTTGGTCTTTGGTTGTGTTTTCCTTGTTGTCCATTTTCTCGTTGGCTAGGAATTTTTGCTTCAAAGGTAAACACAATTTACCTTATATGTTTTATCATTTTAGCTATAAAAATGAAATAAAAATCAGCATGTTTATTGGCCTTTAAAAAATATGCTCACATGTGCTATAGGTTAGTTTCTTTAAAGTCTTGAATTTGTGCCTAAAAAAAAATAATGAAAGTTGCTAACCATTGCATATTTAAGAGTTTATTTTTGTACTTATCCTCAAATGTATGGAAATGTGATTGGAATGGGTATTTGGGACTATTGTATAGGATTAGTTTTTTCCATTCACTAAAATTCAACATGTATGTTCTCTTATTTTTAAAATCTGGCCCGTTTTTGAAAAGAGGCTGTTTGTGCAAACTTAAAAATCTGGACAGAATGTTAAATATTAGGCAAATTTAGGTTCTTTAACCATCGAAAAATTGAAAAAATATTGAATTCTGGCCATTTCTGTAATATAGGGCTATTTTTGTAAACTGTACGAATTTGCAAAAATCTGCAAACTGAATAGGCCTTAAATTTAGGATGTTCGCTTTAAATCCGGCCAATGTGTTAATTTACTTACACGACCACCATTTATACAATAGAAATATGGTCAATTGTGCAAAATAGACTTTAAAACTGTCCATTTTTGCAAAAACTTTCAGCCCACACTATCATGAAGAGCCATTCTCTTTTTTCCTAAAGGCAGCCCATAAGGCTGTTCATATTTTAACAAATAGCCTATTACATGTATATACTTTCATAATCCATATTTCAAGTGAAGGCAAATTTGAAATTTTCAATTTATCACTTAATAAATTTTAACACTTGCACTTAACTAAAACGATTAGGCAAATTAAATAGGAGTGAAAAGACCTATGCAATTAGGCAAGACGATAAGTATGATTTGTAATCTATTCATCGGGCTAAAAGAAAACTAAATTGAGTTAAACTAATTCTAAATTAATTATTTTTTTCGAAGTTAATTCTTTTAAAATAGATAAGTCCGTTGTAAGGTTGGAAACGCTGTAATACATTTTATTTATCTATTTATTTATTTATTTATTTACTTACTTCGAATTAAAGCGTAAATTCATCCGGTCCTCTGTGAGGTTGGATAAGAATAACGCTTTTAAATTTTTTCCGAATTAAGGTGTAAATTCATCCGATCCTCTGTGAGGTTGGATAACATTTTTTTTTTATAACATTTTTTTAATCAAAGCTTAAATTCAAAATTAACGGCAAAATAATACAACCATTGTTTAATAAATTAAAATTGCGACAATAAAGCAACTGTGCTTGGCACAGGACTCGCGGGTGCCTAATACCTTCCCGCGAGTCAACTGAAAACCTTACCCGAATCTCTAACGCAGACCATTAGACGAGTCAAAGGTGTTCCAAGGTACCTTCTGGTGACTTGGCACACCTTAAACTATGTCAAGTGGCGACTCCGAGTTTCTCTAAATAATTTTGTACCTTTTTGAACACCAGTCACGAGCCTTTAAATAAATAAACTCGCACCCCGCAGTTTAATATAATAATTTTTTAGGGCGTGACACTGTTAAGCTCTTATAGACAGCCTTCATGACAAAGCTATTGAATACACTTTTACTAAAAGTTTAGACAAAAATTTTTACCAATTCAAGTGTTATATGACTAAGAAATTGGAATTTAAGAGACAATCTAAAATTGTAGAATTCTTACTGTTGAACCCCAAAAATCACCCCAAAAAGAATAAATTCTGGAATATCGACAGGATGGACTAACTCTTTTGGAGTTTTTGGAGTCGCCACCCAATTTAAAGAAAACAGGGAACCAAATAAGCAAATGCGTGCAAAACTCCGTTTTAAGAAAAAGACGGTCTTTCAGAGATTCTAAGTAAGAGGTTCTATTAATTTCGGAAGAAGGTTTTTAAGGCACTTCCGAAATTCCGTTAAAAACGGTTAATCCGACAGGTTTCCAAAACATTTGCAAAATATGCTTTTCTAGAAAATTTATCTAAAAATAATTAATTGAAATAAAACTTGTTTATAAAAAAATATTTAATTTGCACGCATTTTGCTAAATGGCCCCAGTTTGCAATAAATTAAATAACGACTTTAAAATAAAAGGCAATGAACATAAAGTAAAGCAATCAATCAAATAATCATATACAATCAAAGGTTCATTTTACAAATAAATTGTACAAATTCTATCAAGTCTAACTATATAAATAGTGAGAATAAGTTCAAAAGGTAGAACCCGGGAGCGGCATATTCATTCAATCAAAGGTACCTCGCAAAACAAACAAAATGAAATTGGATTAGTATGATAATAAAGCGTAATAACCAATGAAAATAGAATACTAATAATAAATTAATAAAGTAATAATAATAATAGTAATAATAATAATAATTATAATATATAATAGTAGTAATAAAAATAATAATAATAATAAAAGGGAGTTTGTTTTTGCAAAATTTAGGCTCAGGTTTGTATGGCGCGTCATGTAGAGGCTCGGGATGTTGGTACGGTTGCAAACACGCCGGCCGGTCGTGTTGCCATGCCAAGTAACAATTCCATTACTCTATTCAACTTGCTTTGCGTTAAAGTGCATACATTCATCATCGCCTTTTGCTTTAGGGACACAGGGACGAGACTGTTCAAGTGCAGTATCATGTTCAAATCAATCCCGAGGTCTCAATACGTGTATATGTATTTTTTCATTGGCCAGTGTAGTATCGGTTCAATATCAGTCCATAACCTCAAATTCAATATTTTCCATAGGCTATAATCAGTGTAGCATCCTCCAAAATCAGTGGAACAATTGTCTGAATATGCCAAAACATGTAATTTCCCAGAATGAACAGACCAAGGCATATGGATGAATTACAAACTGCATCAATATCATAGTCAACGCAAGGATTAAAGGGTCAAAGCTGCATATACAAAATTATGTTAAGCAAAGCAAGCAACTGAATGGGCCCCTAGATATTAAAGAATTTTACCAGTAAGCAAGCGAAACAATACTTTCAACAGACTCAACAAATAAATCTAAGGAACACACAGCCCATAATCCATTAAATCAATGATATGAATGCAACAGTAGTCGGAGGAAACTACAAACAACGATTCCTCGATTAAACAATAATAGAGGCGAAATAGAACCACCAACGCGGGGAGGAGCCACACCAGCCGTAGCGGCATCGCTGCGACTCCTTCTTCTTTTAATTTCAATCATAAATCCAGAAATGGGAAAAAAACCCATAATCAAAATCATTGAAGCGACAATACAGTGAGTGGACAAAGCAGGCAAAGAAGACCACTATCGATGGACCCAAATATCAACAAAAAGAAGCAGCTATTGCCGTTAGAATTTCCGCTGGACGAAAAACATCAAAAAATGGATCAATCAATCATAGCAAAACCAGTATTAAGCTGCAAGAAATAACAATTAGGCCAAGAAACATAAATAGATCCATGGCATAAACGGGTAACAGAGAAGTTAAAGAAACTCCGGAGAGGCAACGACAGCGGTGGTGTCAACACCCCCCATTTCTGTCCGTCAATCAACCATACCCCGATCCCTTTTGCTTCGATTTGTTTTCCAAGTCCCCATGACCCCAGTCTGTCAAACCCCGCACTGATTCCTCTGTTTCTATTGCGCGTGTGTTTGTGATGGATGTATTGTGGGTGTTTGCTAGGAGCTAGATAGAAATTTTGGTGTTGATGGAATAATGAGGAGGAAGATGATGAAATGGGTTTTTGTAGAAGATGAAAATGAATAGTGTGGGTAATATGTTAGGAGGCTAGGGTTTTAGAATTTATAGGGAGAGGGTTAGGGCTTTTTTAGGATTGGGTTACGAAAATTGTAAATGCACATTGCGTAAAATAGGCCGGGACTTGAAGCGAAAAATAATTATGACCCTTTTTCCGTTAAAATTATTAACTTAATTTATTCTAAAAATTAACCTTATTTTAAACATAATTAGACGTCAATTGAAAAATTCTGGGACAAAATTGGGTGTCAACACTTACGTTAAACATTATTAATTTTAAATACATGTCCACATGTCCTTAAATTTAATTGTTTGCCGGTACGGTACAACTGAGTATGCATTTAATAATAATGTATTAGTCTTTTCAATTTTTTGTGCGGATTGTAAGGTTCTCCTGATCGAGAATCTTGTAACACAACATAGGTTCTTGGTTATGGACCTGGAGATCCAAGGGAAGAAGAAGAAGAAGAAGAAGAAGAAGAAGAAGAAGAAGAAGAAGAAGAAGAGAGCTTTATATGTTCGACCAAAAATCAAATGGGGCGCCTTGACCAGTGGTAAGATTCAGGAGTTAGGGGAGAAGCTAGTAGCAATGGGGGCTTGGGAGAGTAGAGGATATGTAGACTATATGTGGTATAAGGCAACAGATTGTATTAGGAGGGTTGCTAGAGAGGGCTGAGGCGTCTCGAGGAGAAACTCTAATACACATAGAGAGGACTGGTGGTGGAGTGTCGAAGTCCAAGGAAAAGTGGCGGCTAAGAAGGCGGTCTGCCATAAGTTAGCAGAAAGTAAAGATAAGGGGGAGAAGAGGTCGAAAAGGAAAAGGTATAAGGATGCGCAGAAGGAAGCGAAGTTAGCTGTTTCAGATGCTAAAACGACAACTTGTGAACGGCTGTATCGAGAGATAGCGGACAAATGTGGGAGAAGAAGTTGTATAGGCTTGCCAAGGCGAGGGAGAGGTGGGCACGCGAACTAGACCAAGTTAAGTGCATCAAAGATGATGATGGCACGGTCTTAGTCGAAGAGGCTCACATTAGACGGAGACGGAAAAAGTACTTTCATAGACTTCTAAATGAAAAGTGGGATATGAGCATTGAGCTGGGTCATGTAGGCCACTCCAAGAGCCACCGTGATTTTGGGTACTGCGTGTATTGGATTTGAAGAGGTCCAGGAGATAATATGCAAGATGAGAGGGTGAAAAGCGGCCGGGTCTGGCAAGATCCCAGTGGAGTTTTGGAAGAGTGCAGGTAGAGCAGGTTCAACCTAGCTGACTGGGTTGTTTAATGTCATACTAAAGACGACAAAGATGCACAAAGAATAGAGATGGAGTACCATAATTATGTTGTACAAGAACAAGAGTAATATTCAAAATTTCAACAACTATAGAGGCATCAAACTTTTAAGCCACACCATGAAAGTGTGGGAGAGGGTGGTTGAGAAGAGGATGAGGAGGGATATAACAATTTTCTAGAACCAATTCGGATTCATACATAGGCAATCGACTAATGGAAGCCATCCACCTTCTGAGGACATTGATAGATTAGTATAGGATAATAAAAGGGACTTACATATGGTATCTATTGACATAGAAAATGCTTATGACAAAGTTCCAAGGGAGATTTTGTGAAGATGCTTGGAATCAAGAGGTGTACCAGTGACATATATCAACGCGATTAAAGACATGTACGACAGAGTCAAGAGCCGCATGAGAATAGTAGGAGGCGACTCTGATCACTTCCCGGTCGAGATGGGATTGCATCTGGGGTCATCGCTTAGTGCGATCTTATTTTCTCTGGTGATGGACGAGTTGACACAAATCATTCATGGGAAGGTTTTGTGGTGTATGTTACTCGCAGACGATATAATTTTGGGTGATGAGACTCACGACGGTGTCCTATGCAATAAGAAAGTGGTATCTAGACTCAAAGTTAAGTTCTACAATGCAATCGCTAGACCAACTATGTTGTACGGCGCAGAGTGTTGGCTAGTCATAAACACTCACATTCAGAAGATGATCGTAGCAGAGATGAGAATGCTTAGATAGATATGTGAGCATACGAGCTAGGTTGGATAAGATTAAGAATAAGATCATTTGTGACAAGGTGGGAGTGGCCTCAATGGTGGACAAGATGAGAGAAACGAGGCTACGATGGTTTGGCCATGTGAAGAGAAGGAGTATAGATGCTCCAGTGAGGAAGTGTGAGGGGCTGGTGGTGTTAGGTCTTCGGAGAGGTAGAGGTAGACCAAAGAAGAATTAGGGCGAGGTGATCCGATAGGACATGGCTACCTCCAGATCACCGAGGACATGACCCTTGACAGGAAAGAGTGGAGGTCGATGATTAGGGTAGAAGATTAGGTAGTATGCATATTAATTTTATTATTCGTATTCATAGTAGTTTTATCTTGTCCTGCGTTCTTTGCTAGTGTCTTCTGTTTGTTCTGGTTGTTCTTCATAGCCGTTATTATTTTACATAGTTGTTGCTCTGGTTGATGTAGTTTATGTGAGGACTTGAGCTATTATGGTGTTTCTTAGCTTGTTTGTTTTCAAACATGTTCTGAAAATAGACTCTCCACCTCGATGGGTAAGGTCTACGTACATCTCACCTTCCCCGGATCCCACTAGTAGAAAAAATGGGGGTATGTTGTTGTATTGGGATTTTAAATGTAAAAAAGAAAAAGTCTTTTCGTTTATATCATAAAAAGTAAATAAATATAATTTTTATGTACTTTTTGTTTATAACGGTTTAATTATATCTAAACGTCAAATTCCAAAAAATATATATATATAAACCAGGAAATTTTCAAACAAATATTGTTATTATAACAAAGGTTCAATCACTTATTGTCCATCAGATACTTAATATGCTTCAATGGAATATTGTAATACTTAGTTAATTTGAGATAGCACGCAACAACCTCTTTTTTGTTTTTCTAGGAAGCAGCGATTACCTTTGTTTATGGTAGAGATTGTTTAATTGTGCCAAACCAAAATGATCCGTTTATAAGAGTTAATTAAAACTCTTAATAAATGACCCATTATCATCACTATATTTATCGTACTACATCTAATTCAGAATAAATAAATTTCTAGCCTTTGAATTTTGGTCCAAAATAAGTGATTTCCAAAAACAAAAAAAAAAGATATATATATATAAATAAAGGAGGTATTATTTTCTATTTCCCAATTTACCCGTTTAATACTTAAGTAATGTGAACTAATTTCTAGTAAGTTTTTCAGTAGTATTTCTTTTTGCTTCTTATAGCAGACGGAAGGAGGTATTCATTATGAGATGAAGCTGTCTAGCTAGTGCGTCTTTCACTCTCAAGTATTACAAAAGGGTACCAAACATTTATAGTGTAGAGGAGTAGCTCTTCCTATACAAATGTGAAAAGAAGAAGAAGAAAAAGAAGAAAGAGATTACCTCTCCTTAATGATGTGTTATTTTGATTGCTTTAAAAAGGGTGAGCTGTGGATTTAGGACTGTAGAAAGATGTAGTACTCCTATCATTTTATTCAGGAGTATTATATGATTTTGCAATTTGCATTACCAAATGAAGATAATAATTACCCTTAATTGATTGGCTTTTAAAATATTTATTATATGATTTCTTTTCCTGTTAATGTGAGGTGGGTTGATGGGGTTTCTTTCGAGAAATTTTTTTCCCAAAAGTTAATTCAAGCCGAAAGACATATACTTTGTTAGAAATGAAAATATTTTGGATATTTAAATGCTCCTTATTTTTCATTGGATGCATGGTTGATGGCGTTATATTAGCCTTGTTTCCTTGGATTTTAGATGTCATGCACCTCTTCAACATATACTACTCTGGCCTAAAGAAAACTTAGCTCTAAATAAAAAATTTAATTTTGTATAGCTCAAACGTTTGATGCACAATATACATTCTATTAAGGCATGTGGTATAAAAACTACTATACTTGGAGACGAAAATTAGGTGACTAGAATTCTAATTACTATGCAGTAATCCTATTGATTCCAACATGTTGAAGAATGAAGCTAGATAATGTGAAATGATGTTTTTACTTTTAAATTGTCATCTACTTTCTCCGTCTCGAATTATTTGTCCTTTTCACTTTTGCAAGCGCCTTAAAAAATCATTAATGAGGGGTGCCCATCCCTTGGTCAATGCGTGGTGTATGTCGACCATGATTTTTTTTTATGCTTTAGACCTTACCGATCAAAATTTAATTTTCTTGTGCCAAGACTTCCTAGGCACCCATCTCAGATGTCTCTTCATCAAATTTCATGGTTATATGTGGAGTCACATGTCCATTTGATCTAGCTACGCAAAATTTGGGATGATGCCATAATGTTTGTCAGCAAATCCCAAAAGATAGAGCAAACAAACTAGGTAATTTAATTCAATAGATACACAACTTGTTGCTATAGGTATCTATGATTTGTTCAATAATTTCAGGACCGTGAAACTATATGATTTTCACATTCAAATACATAAATAGTAGTTCAAGAAAACGTACCCAAATCTGCCATAGTGTTCTCTTGACTTGAAGCAGAAGCCTTAATTCTTTTATAAACTCGTTTATCTCTCTTATCCTTCTTGTCTTTTCAGAATAGTATAGATGGAGAATACCTATTCTTATTTAACGGCGGAGAGAGAGAACCCATGACTTGGGAGTTATTACTTCTCTTATACCCACTCTCCATCACGTGAGTAGTGGGGAGTTACCAAATAACTTCCCTAAAATATATCCAATAATAATTTAGCTATTAATTTATTAAACCAACTAAGGCACGTGGGCCACATCTCACATTCTCCCACTTGGCACACGTGACAACATCATTAATGGTTTAATAAACATTTCAATCATTAAGTGCACAATTAAAGCTAAATCATTTTTTCATTGAAAACATCATTCGTTGTTATTGAATAAATCGACTAATATGAATCATGGTGGTTGTACATCACTTTCGACATAGTTCCTTCCATGTACTACAATATTAGTCTATCACCCAACACAACCTTTAATACATAATGATCCAACAATAATGCTTAGAATATTTTTATCTAAGCTAAAACCTGTCATCGTCATTCTCAACGTTATGTATACAAGAGAAAACAGGCAACAGAAACGTTTACATAAATGAGCTCAAAGTATCAATCTTATAAACATCATAAAATTTTTACATAAAGTCATACATTGCTATCAATAATGCCCATTTTTCAACATGTTTTATAAATGCTTTGGGCGGTACTCCTTTCTTCAAAGGATCAGCAATCATAATTTTGGTGCCAATATCTTAAATTGACACTTTATGTTTCTGAACTTGTTCTTTAACGACAAGGTATTTCAAGTCTATTGACTTGGCACCCTTCAAATACATGTCGTTCTTAGCAAAGAACATTGCTGAGGAATTATCACAATAAATTTTCAGCGACATGGCAATACTGTCGACTAGTCCAAGTCCTGAAATACAATTCCACAGCCACATAGCTTGAACTGTGGCCTCAAAGCATGCCACAACCAGCATAACCAGAATCTGAATATCCAACCATATCAAGATGGTCAGATTTTCTATAGGTGAGCATATATTTCATTTGCTTACATCCCAAATTCTTATGTGAACATTAATTGAGATTGAATTTGTCTCTCTTCTGAATTGGAACGGGACTTGATGAGCAATTTTCAATTCTGAATCTCTCTAGAACTTTATTAATATAGGCCTTTTGAGATAACCCCAACAAACCTTGTGATCTATCCCGTAATATTATCCCGATCACATAGGTTGTCTCTCCCATATCTTTCATTTCAAAGTTCTTAGAGAGAAATTTCTTGGTGTCATGCATCATACCAAGATCATTAGTAGCAAGCAAGATGACATCAACATACATGACTAATATTATAAACTTACTCCCACTTACCTTCAGATATATACACCGGTCAACGATGTTTTCCTTAAATCCAAAGGCGACAACAATTTCATGAAACTTAAGATACCATTGTCGGGAAGCTTGTTTAAGCCCGTATATTGACTTCCTCAGTTTACACACCATATGTTCCTTTCCTTTAATTTCAAAACCCTCTGGTTGATTCATGTAAACTTCTTCCTCTAAATTTCCATTTAGAAAAGCAGTTTTCACATCCATTTGATGTAGCTCTAAGTCATAATGAGCCACTAAAGCCATTATAATTCTAAGTGAATCCTTTTTAGAGACAGGTGAAAATGTCTCTGTATAGTCAACACCATGTTTATGAGTGAAACCTTTGGCAACAAGTCTGGCCTTGTGACGTTCAATATTACCATTTGAGTCACGTTTGGTCTTAAAAACCCATTTACACCCGATTCTTTTGCAACCTTCTGGTAATTCAACAAGGTCCCAAACTTCATTATGTTGCATGGATTTCAACTCACCTTTCATAGCATCTAACCACTTATCAGAATTATTACTTTCAATAGCCTGTGAAAATGAAACTGGATCATCATTGATTTCCAAATCATCCAAATCAATTTCCGGATCAATTTCTGACTCATGTAGATATACCAAAAAATCATCAGAAATAGCATTTCTCCTTTGTCTTTGAGATTTTCTTAATGCTACTTCTTGCGGTACGTCTATTGTAGGTTCATTGATTATGTTTTCATTATGAATAACAGGATCATTATTTTTTTGTTCTTGTTGGTTGTTAGGCGGTACAACAAATTCGGGAACACTAATTTTAGGAGTACAGGGTAAAGGAATTTGCACCCTAACTTCCCTAATTTCCACATTACGCGATTCTTCACTCCCACTAAATTCACCATTCTCAATGAACCTAGCATTTCCAGTTTCAACAATTCTCGTACTATGGTTAGGACAATAAAACCTATACCCCTTTGATTTTTCTGGATAACCAATAAAGAAACCACTGATTGTTCGTGGATCCAGTTTCTTTTCTCGTGGATTATAAATTCTTACTTCTGCCGGGCATCCCCAAACATGCAGGTGCCTTAAACTAGGTTTCCTACCAGCCCAAAGTTTAAAAGGTGTCTTTGGAACTGTCTTACTAGGAACCCTATTTAGTAAGTACACGACATTCTTTAAAGCATACATCCACAATGAAGCGGGTAAAGATGAATTACTTAACATACTCCTAACCATTTCAATTAATGTACGATTACGCCTTTCTGCCACACCATTTTGTTGTGGTGTGCCAGGAATTGTGTATTGAGCACATATGCCATGCTTTTTGAGGAATTTAGCAAATGGACCAGGGTGTTGTCCAGTTTCATCATATCTTCCATAATACTCACCACCTCTATCTGACCTAATTATTTTCACCTTTCTGTCTAATTGCTTTTCAACCTCATTAATAAATATATCTAAGGCATTTACTGCTTGAGATTTTTCGTGCAACGAATAGACATAACCATAACATGAAAAGTCGTCAATAAAGGTGATAGAGTACTTTCCCTTACTGAAAGATAGAACATCAAAAGGACCACATATATCAGTGTGTATAATTTCAAGAAGCTGTGTGCTTCTTATGGCTCCTTTCTTTGTGTGTTTTGTTTGTTTTCCTTTAATACAATCCACACAAATATTTAGGTCAGTAAAATCTAAATCTGGAAGGATTTCATTCTTAACTAACCTTTTCAGTCTTTCTTTAGATATGTGAGCTAAACGTCTATGCTACAAATAAGCAGAGTGTTCATTAACCAAACCACGTTTGGTTCCAACATTATGGTGCAGAGTTAAGAGGGTTTCAGCAAACAGATTATCAAGATTTAGTTTGTATAAACCATCACAAAGAATACCAGAACCAATGAGATGATTATGCTTAAACAAACTAAAACATCCATTGCCGAAATTAAAAGAGTATCCAGTCTTGTCTAACTTAGACAAAGAAACTAAATTTCTGGAAACAGAAGGTACATAATAAGTTTCAAATAAGTCTAAGTGACGCCCAGTATCTAAGATTAAATGATAAGTCCCGATAGCTTGAACTGGAGCCTTCACTCTATTCCCCATGTTCAAAAATCTTTCATTCTGATTTATGGTTTGGGTTGTAAGGAATCCCTGCATCGTATTAGAAACACGAACAGTACAACCAGATTCAATCCACCAAGTATTATAAGGAACTTCAGTTAAATTTGATTCGAGACACGTAAAAGCACAAGGCTTCCCTTTCTTCTCAAACCATGCCTTACGTTTCAGGCAGTCTTTATGAAAGTGTCCAGATTTTCCACAGAAACGACACTTATCATTCTTTTGTTCCTTCTTACGTACTTGATTAGAGGACTCACTAATATTAGGGTTCCTCCGTTTGCCCTTAACATGCTTCTTTCCTTTCTTTCCAGCTCCTTGATGGCTTAAGAAGTTAATGGAGTGGGTTCCTTGATTCTTTAGCCTTGTTTCCTCCTGTACCAACATTCCATGCAATTCATGTACATTCCATTTGTCTTTCATGGTATTATAGTTCATTTGGAAAGGGCCATACTCAGATGGTAATGATTTGATGATGAAATGCACAAGGAAATTTTTATCCACTTCCATTCCCAGAGTCTTAAGTCTTGCTGCTATATTTGTCATTTCTATGACATGCTCATGCATGGTACGTGAACCATCAAACTTCATGGTGGTCAAAGTACCCATTAGAGTCCCAGCAAGAGACTTGTCAGCAGTTTGAGAGCGTTCATTGATCACGCCCAACTACGCCCTATAAAAGGGACTAAGCGGTCGCAGCAAATATAGCTCGGTACTTAAAGTCCCGAGGTCGAATCTCACAGGGAACACTCGAAATCTAGTTGCTAATCAAACTAATTTATCTAACCAATTAACTTCGAGGTTTTGTAATTGTATAATGGTTTCAATGTAACAAAAGTAAATTGCAAAGTATTAAGAAATAAATTGATCAAGGATTTAGAAGCCTAAGATTGATTTACCCAACTCCTACCTATGTGTTAGAGTAACTCTTTTAACAAATTTAACTTGATTTTCTTCCTATTGAACACTTGCTCCAATTATACAACTATTCACTTCCATGTAGTAGTAGTAACTTTCACTAACCAATTTTCTAATTAGTTAATAAAGATAACTAGGACTACAAGTTTAGTTCACAATCAGGATCAATGGTCACAAATCACCTTATTGACAACCTAAGTAATACCTTGGTTTTAGGTTGAAATATTGCTAAGTGTTTAACCCAAACCTATGAATCTATCCATAGACACATAAGAATAATGGGAACACACAATTGGGAGCTCTTCCAACTAATAGCAATCAAAACATAAACACTTAGATAGGAATAATTCACAAGTTTCATTTATCAAAACAAATATTCATAGCACATAGGTATTGGAGTGGTTCAATCAACCCTAGAATGGGTAAATTAGCCACTCATGTTCATGATAGTCATATCAAAATAATTCATGAATGAATAAATTACAAAAAAGTAGGAAAGAATTTAGAAAAACTCGTGTTCGTGAAGTCTTCAAAGCTCTAGCCTCCTTTTTGCCTCTTTCCCAGTGTAAAAATCATAATGGAGGCAAAAGAAGCTTTTATACCATGTCGGAAACTAAGCAAAAGTACAAAATTGCCCTTAAAATTTCGCCCAAACACTGTGCTTCGTGTGGCACCCGCGTGCCACGCGGACTAACTTTCTTCATGCAATTCATCTCGTGTGGTGCTCGCGTATTTGGCCTAAATGCGCAGAAATTTTTAACTCAATTCCTAAGCAAAGACTCTATTTCTTTCCGTGTCACTCGCGTGGCACACGGATTACTTGAACTCTTCAACATCTTCACTTTTAGCTCCAAATCTAGCAGTTTATTGCTCAATTCTCCATGTTCAAATCCTACAACACCAAACAACTCATTTAGTATCAACTCTTAAGAGTTTTGCATATAAACTCTTCGGTGTACTATCATAACATGGTAAAACTACCCTGAAAATATAGGTAAAATAGCCAAATATCACAACCCCACACTTAGACTTTTGCTCGTCCTCGAGTAAAGAAGAAGAATACACAGAAAGTGGGCAAGACATCAAGATTAGATAAGGACTCGCGACAACAACTTAGCAAAACTCACCCATAAAATTCAAACACCCTTTCTTTTGGTCATAGTCAAGTATTGAAAGTAGAAACCTATAGATCACTCAAGTTCCAATGTACCTCACAGAAAGAAGATGCCACCAAACACGCAACATATGATTTCAAGAGACATTGTGGCATATCAAACATCAAATACTCTCACACTAAGAAATAAATTTCTCATGTCCCACAGAAAAGTACCATAGGGTTGCCCATTTTGTCGTTATCCACTAATGTAAGAGTCTCAATCAAAAGTCAAGTAGGGTTTTTCATAGCTTGTAATGTTGGCTTGGGGTAAGGTGTGGTACACTTTTGGGTATATAGTGACTAATTCTTCCCCTCAACACTTTAAACATCACTCACTACTAATTTTCCCTTTTCCTCATTTATTCATCAACTCATTCTCTTCTCTTTTTTTTTTTTTTTTAAATTTTCACAACACTTGGATGATTGGGGCCCTAAGAGTTCAATGAGATACATCATCCTTACTAGGGTGCCTTTGGCGTGTTCATACTCGAGGCTTTTATCACCCTTAACCGAGCATAGGAACATTGCCCCCATCCTTCATTTTTTTATACGAAGAGAATATCAAGTATTTCATTCCTTCATTCTTTTGCAACTTTCCTCCCAGATACACAACTCTTATTAATACCCCACAATCTTTCCAAACACACAATCTAAAGTAGTTAAGGGGGAGATGGGAAACAAGAGAGGTAAATAGAAAAATAGATAGGGCTTATAATTCAAGTTGCCAAAGAAAAGGTCAATAGGCTCAAATTGGGGACTCAACGGAATATATTCATTAGGTAGGCTAATTTAGGAACTGGCGGGCCAAAGAAGGCCTACTTTCATTCTTAGAGTCAAAACTACCTAGGATTTCGCCTCAAACAACAAGCAGGGCAAGTTCTAGACTTAACATGAAATAATGAGAAGTATATAAATTACCTCACCACACACTGTACATGGAACTCAAGGATCAATTCAGTTCCACCTCGCAATACCTCACTATGAACTCAAAAAGGAAGTTAAAAAAAATGTAGGTAGTTCTAGCTAAATGCTGCCTTTCGACTCCCTCACTTCTCTCTTTTTCTGCATACTCTCCATTTTTCCTCCTTCTGAGCTCTTAGGAAATTTTTTTTTTTGTTCTTTTTATTTTATTTTATTTTTTTAATTTTTAATTATTATCTAACCTACAGACTGCCTGGTTCAGTATAAATAACTCAATGGGAAAGAACTAAGGCTAAGAAAATCCAAAGAGATTATTAATAAACTAAGAATTAACTAAACTGAAAATTAACTTTAATATTAATGAACTACTAAATATTTATAATACTATTCTATTACAGGCCATAAATATATAGGATATTACAGACCCAACAAAACTAGAACGCAGGAAATAAATAAAAAACTGTCAAGTGACAAGAAAGTATGAAAACATCCTAAAATAAATAAGTACCATACAATAAACTCCCACCCCACACTTAAGATTAAACAGTGTCCTCACTGCACTATAACAAAAACATATTTAACAAGTAGGGTGGTAGTACTCCCTGTCAAGCAGTAGTAGTCGAACAGCTGGCGCTCGCATCAGGACGTGCACCAGGAACAACATCAGAAGTAGTCACAGCAGCTACTGCAGTATCAGCAGGCCCACCAGCAGCTCTCGGTGCATCCATGTGGGTAGAGAAAGAAGGAGTAGAAACTACCTGAGATGGTGCAACCATAGTAGAAGCAGCAGGTAGCTCAACCTCAGGTGGAAAGCCAACTAGCAAGTGCTCATCAGCAGTATAGGGCAACTCAGTCATAAGAGGAATGAGATCCACGCCCTTCATCTTCATATCAAGCTCTATGGCACGCCATTGGCGAAGCAGCATCCGCTCAATTCTATCCAAGCATCGCTCATAAGATAACTTCTCTACTCTATCTTCATTCGGGCTCTTGACATTTGTGATATCGACTCTCTTTGGAGTTTCTACTTCCTTTTCATATCCGTCATCAACCACTACCTTCAATGATCGCATATATTTGGTCAAAGTGTTAGGAAAGAACAAGCACCACTGCATATTCTCTCGAGTGCGCTGCAACTCTCGAAACATCAAATAGCCCACATTAATATCAATTTTCTTCATCAACGCATAGGTGGCAATAATCCTATCAAACCGTATGTCTGTCATGTGTTCACAGGGGATCAAACACAAGCAAACAAATCTCATATATACTCTTGCTCTCTTAGAGAAATATTTGAAAGCCAAGGTGTTGTGTGGAGACCCTGAACTTGCCTTCGAATTATCATCACATATCACACGGCGGATATCATCAAGATCTGGTGCATTCTCAATAGCGTGAAGTGCAGTTCTATCAACCTGTGGGAGCCCCAGGAACTCATTCAGCTTATTGGGAAATATGTCAACCATTTTGCTACGAACATTTACCACATTATCAACATCCATCTTCCAATTGGCCAGCAGCTCACGAACCCAAGATATGTTTGCTTTTCCAAACCCAGTTAGCAACACATCCCACTGTCTCCTATGAATTTCCTCCAACACATCTGGAAACTTTCTCCTACACATCTCAGTATCAATAGGTGATTCACTCAGAAATGTCTTACCACAAATCTCTTTATAATCTTCTTTGGCTCGATCATCACGCCAAACAGTGTGAGAAACTGTCTTGCGCTGCTTGGCTGCAAGTTGTTGCTATGAATCAATGTCCTTCTCCTGCCCAGTATACTTTCTGACACGACCCATTTGGGCACCTCGTTTCATGCCATTATTCAGCTTGCTCATCTTGAATCACCTTCGCATGTTCCAAAAACTTTGCATCTGTCAATTAATCCAACTCGATCAAACATTAATACCCTACAATTAAAATAAAAATTAGTAAAACAATAATATTAACTAAAATCGTGGGTTGCCTCCCACGCGGCGCCTTATTTAATGTCGTGGCACGACTCTTTTTGTATTTTATTTTTATTTTTATTTTTTTATTTTTTTTTTTTTTTGTTTACAATTACAAACACGGGTTGCCTCTCGAGATGCGCCTTATTTAAAGTCGTGGCACGACATTATGCACGCTTCAATCACTCGTAAATGTACTAGATAGAGATCACCTTGAGCTCTTCTTCCATTCCATAGTAACTTTTCAACCTTTGCCCATTTACCTTAAATCTGCTTGAACCATCCTCGGTCTCTACTGCCACTTGCACAACTTTAAATGGTCCAGACCACCTCGACTTAAGCTTACCAGGGAACAAACGAAGTCTAAAATTATAAAGCAATCCTTGTTCGCCCGGCTCAAAGCTCCTATCTATTATCCTCTTGTCATGCAACCTTTTCATCATCTCCTTGTATAGTCTCGCACTCTCATAAGCGTTGAAGCGTCTCTTCTCAAGTTCGTGCAGCTCGTTGATCCTGCTAGAAGCTGCAGAGTCATAATTCAGATTTACCCTCCTAAGAGCCCATAAAGCTCTATGCTCTAACTCTACAGGCAAGTGACATGCCTTCCCGAACACCATTTTGTAAGGAGTCATCCCTATAGGTGTCTTGTAAGCAGTCCTATAAGCACATAAGGCGTCATCTAGCATTTACAGTCCTTTGAAGCACACTTTTAATCTCTCTATTTGAAACCTCAACTTGCCCACTGGTCTGCGGGTGGTAAAGTGTCGCAACTTTATGATGAACACCATACTTCTACAGTAACCTCTTGAACACTTGGTTGCAAAAATGACTTCCCCCATCACTAATGATAGCTCGGGGAGTACCAAATCTAGCGAAGATGTTCCTTTTAAGGAACTGAGTAACTCCCTTAGCATCATTAGTGGGGAGAGCAATAGCCTCGACCCACTTGGAGACGTAATCTACTGCTACAAGTATGTACTTATTTCCATAGGAGCTAACAAATGGACCCATGAAATCTATCCCCCACACGTCAAATACCTCAACCTCCAAGATTGGTTTTATAGGCATCTCATAACGACGGGAGATATTGCCTGTCCTCTGGCACTCATCACAAGCCCGGACCCAAATGTTAGCATCCTTGAACAAAGTAGGCCAAAATAAGCCCGCTTCCAATACCTTAGCAGCTATTCGGGTCCCTCCAAAATGTCCTCCATAAGGTGAAGAATGATATGCCTGCAATATAGAAGATTGCTCTATCTCGTGGACACATCTCTGGATCATGTTATCAACACATATCTTAAACAAATAAGGTTCATCCCAAAAATAAGATCTACACTCATACAAGAACCTTTTCTTTTTCGCCGAGTCAAAATCATAAGGAATTATTTCACTTACCAGATAGTTTGCAATATCAGTGTACCATGGAATTTCTTCTAATGTAGTGGCCAGCAATTGTTCATCTGGAAAGTTTTCCCAAATCTCACCTTCCTCAACTCGCTTCTCAGTTCAAGTCTAGACAAATGGTCTGCAACCTGTTTCTCAGTACCTTTACGATCACGGACCTCCAAATCAAACTCTTGTAGCAGCAACACCCACCGTATCAAACGGGGCTTAGAGTCCTTTTTCTCCACCAAGTACCGGATGCACCATGGTCTGTATACACCACCACCTTCGAACCAAGTAAGTAAGAACGGAACTTGTCAAAGGCAAATACTACAGCTAGCATCTCCTTCTCAGTAGTGGTGTAATTCAATTGTGCTCCATTTAGTGTGCGACTGGCATAGTAGACTGGGTGCATTATTTTATCTTTTCTTTGCCCAAGCACAGCACCCACAACATAGTCACTTGCGTCACACATCAACTCAAAAGGGTCCTCCCAATTAGGTGCTACAATGATCGGTGCTGACACCAACCTCTCCTTTAGCTCCTTGAAAGCTAACCTGCACTCATCAGAAAAAACAAAGGGGTGATCCTTTTCAAGCAATTTACACAAGGGATGAGAAATTTTAGAGAAGTCCTTAATGAACCTCCTATAGAAGCCAGCATGGCCTAAAAAGCTACGAATCACCCTCACTAATGTGGTTCAAGCAACTCCCTAATTACCTCTACTTTGGCTTTATCAACCTCAATCCCTATACTTGACACTTGGTGCCCTAAGACTATCCCCTCTTGTACCATAAAATGGCACTTCTCCCAGTTAAGCACAAGATTAGTTTCAATACACCTTTTCAACACTCTCTCAAGATTAGTTAGACATTCATCAAAAGAGTTACCTACCACAGAGAAGTCATCCATAAATACTTCCATAATATCCTCTACCATGTCCGAAAAGATAGCCATCATACACCTTTGGAAGGTGGCAGGCGCATTACATAGACCAAAGGGCATCCTTCGAAAAGCAAAGGTGCCATAGAGACATGTGAAAGTAGTTTTCTCTTAGTCCTCAGGGGCAATGTGAATTTGGTTATACCCCGAGTAACCATCTAAAAAGCAAAAATGGAACTTCCCTGCCAATCTGTCAAGCATTTGATCAATAAAGGGAAAGGGGAAGTGATCTTTCCTAGTAGCTTTATTCAACTTCCTATAGTACATACAAGTTCGCCAGCCAGTTACAGTTCTAGTGGGGATTAGATCATTGTTCTCATTTTTAACCACAGTCATTCCACCCTTCTTTGGCACACACTGGACTGAACTTACCAATTGACTATCAGAAATTGCAAAGATAATACCTGCATCCAGCCACTTTATTATTTCCTTCTTGACTACCTCTTTCATGTTTGGGACTAGCCTTCTTTGATGCTCTATTGAAGGTTTAGCACCCTCCTCCAACAGAATCTTGTGCATGCAAAAAGCTGGGCTTATTCCCTTGATGTCAGCAATAGTCCATCCAATCGCCTGCTTGCACTCTTTCAAAACCTGCATTAACCTTTCTACCTGTATATCTGACAAACTAGATGAGATAATAACAGGCAAAGTAGAGTTAGGTCCCCGAAAAACATATTTCAGGTGCTCGGGCAATGGTTTGAGCTCCAACTGAGGGGGCTCCTCTATAGATGGTTTTGCGGGTGGCGCTATCCTATTAGCCAAATCAAGTGACTCAAATCGTGGTTCTCTATGCCAAAACCAGCGCCCTTCTAAGGCCAATATAGTCTCATCCCATTCCTCGCCATCAGAGATGTCCATATTCATAATACAAGCTTCTAGTGGGTCATTAGGATAGTAAGACTCATCACCCTCAAATTCGTCTACCTCCAAGACATTAGTCATGGAACAATTAGCAAACTCACTAGGTCTCCTCATAGATTTTTTAACACTAAAGGTCACCTCCTCGTCATTTAACCTCATCTTCATTTCACCAGCCTCACAATCTATAATAACCTTCCATGTAGCAAGGAATGGCCTCCCTAAAATGATAGGGGTGTCCTCATCAACTGCACAATCAAGAATTACAAAGTCTGCAGGGAACACAAATTTCCACTTGCACTAGAACATCATCTAAAATCCCTGCAGGTCTCTTAACACTCCTATCAGCTAGCTGAAGACTCATAGAGGTGGGTCTAGCTCTGCCAATACCAAGTTTTTTATAGATAGATAGAGGCATCAAATTTATACTAGCTCCTAAATCAAGTAAGGCTCTAGCAAAAGTGTGCTTACCAATCGTGCAAGGTATAGTAAAACTATCTGGGTCTGCCAGCTTTTGCGCCACAGGTTTAGTCACCACAGCACTGCAAGTGTGAGTCAGAGTGACCGTAGCCAGATCTTGAAAATCAAACTTTCTAGACAAAAGATCTTTTAGCATTTTAGCATAACCAGGTACATCTCTAATTGCTTCAAGTAAAGGAATGTTAACATGTAATTGTTTAAGCATATCAATGAATTTCTTGTACTGGCTCTCTTTTTGCCGTTTTACGAGCCTTTGGGGGTAAGGGAGAGGTGGTGTCTTACGCTTTACACTTACCTCTTCATTTACCTTTTCAGTTGGCTTAATCACAAGGTCAGGTGTAATCACTTTTTCAGCTTCATCCTTGTCACCAACTTTAGCTGGAACATCCACAGGGTTAGCTTTTGGCACACTGGGCACCTCTTCCTTAGCCAATTCTTGCTCTTTGTCTAAATCTCTACCATTCCTCAAGCTAACTACCATCACTTGGTTAGGATTTGCGTTCTTTGGATTTACCATTGTGTCTCCTGGCAAGGTACCCTGAGGTCTATTGTTCAGAGTAATGGCTAAGGACCACCGCCATGCACACTCTTTTACTTTCTAATGTTTTGTCTTTTTCCCCTTTTCCATCTTCTTTTTATTTTCTTTTCTTTTCTTTTCGCGATGAAAATAAAAACAGAACCCTACGATATTCGAAATGATCCCAACTTTTGCATACTGGTTATACAAAATATATGTAACATACTCGCGAAGGCGGATCTTAAATTGGACTCCCGAAACTCAAGATACGAATTTAAATGAAAAAAGTAAAATTATTTAGTTTTTGGCATTTTAGCGGAAACTAGCCGATCAACATCGAAATTCACTTTCGAAAGTTCACAAAAGTCACAAATAATCATACGAACCTTACGGCGCTTTCGGATTTCGAATCGGAGCTCATTCGGCAAAACAGAGCTCGGAAATCTCTTTTTAATATTTATGGACAATAAAACTGAAACCTTCTTCCGATGCCTACCAAATGAGGTCTGATGTAGCTCAAATTTTACAGACAGGTTCTAATGGACATTACGAATATTTTAAAATTATCGTCACGCCAATCGGAGTCCTAACTTCCGAAACGACTGACCGAGGTCGTTTCAATATTAGTATCAATAATTATCAATAAATATTTAAAAGTATTTAAACCTTACCGTATGTAATGATGATATGAAATAAATAATAATTTTTTAAAAAATTAGTTTTGATAAAATTTTAACACTAGAATACTCAAAGTGACAAAGTGTATCAACACATATTTAAACTTTCAATATTTGTTTTAAAAAAGACCATGAAGTAAAATGCGGTTCTTAGATAAAAATAGAAAACTAACAGATAACACAATAGAGATTACTATGAAATTTGAATTTCTGTTAAATAATTTTTTTATTTTTATACGGTAAAAGAATACAATTAGCATTCATCGTAATTAAAAGGTTGATTTTGACTTTCTAAAAATAGATGCAATTTATAAATTTATTTTACTATTGATTTGAAATCAAGGGAGTTATCGTTAATTTTAAAAGCTAAAGAAAGTAATATTTTTCAAATCCAAAAGTTAAGGAGGTTGGAGTGGGCTGTACGCTCTTAGCATAAGTAATTTTTGGGTAGTTAAAATATTGTTAGATGATTTTTGAGTAACAAAATAAACTAAGTGACTTTTGAGTAATGAAAACACTGTTAGGTAATTTTCATTAAGACACTAGAAGGGGGGTTGAATAGTGTCCTCCGATTTTCGTTACAAGAACCTTGTTCTCCTAGCGAAGAACCTAGTTCTCAGATTATCTCTTCTACTGCCTGCAACACTATACCATACAATATCATACACACAAGAACGCAAGGATTTTTACGTGGAAAAACTCCTTGCTCAAGGGAGAAAAAACCACGACCCACACTCTGGGATTTTAGAACTGAATCCACTAACACAAGAGCAAAGTTTCTGATTACAAACTCTGTAACCAAGGGGCTACACTCTAGACCCTAATCATTACTCAAAGCTAAACTCTAGCTTCTCAGTAATTACACAAAAGTTCACCTAATACATACGCTTCTGAATAAGCCAATAGGCAAAACTATGAATGCTCGAATTAAAGACAACTTGCAACTTGATGAACCTAGACAGAATATCTAGACTCAATACACTGCATGCACTCAAGTTGTCTTCTCCAGTTTACTCACGTAGAAAGATGCTAGATCGCCTTTGTATGCTCTCAACTCTCTGTTTGTGAATCACTGATTTCGGTTGCCTCTACTACTTGTATATATATGGGTCTTGAAACCCTAGTTGAGTTCTACAAGGAATCCTTTTAATTATGGCAAGTCAGGATTCCCAGTAACTCATTTCCTTGTTGAAGTCCAACTCCTTTTCATACTTCGAAGACACAGCCTGGACACAGCCTCTTTTAGTCTGACTAGGATGTATGTTCAATCACGCGCCATTACTCCTAGTTCCGCAGGGATTTGCAACCCGTAATCTTTTCGATCACATGTGCTCTTCATTCCAAGGACTAGGTCCTCAGTGGGAACCTCTGAGTCCTTCTCGTTTGTCATACTTCAAAACCAGCTCTCAACAAATTCCCCCTTTTTGATGATGACAAACAAATGTTGCCCAAGAACCTGAGTAGACATAAATACCAACAAACAATAAAAGATAACAAGTTCAAGAAAAAGAAACAGATGATGAATTAGGTCACAAACACTCCAACATTTACTTCTTCCCCCTTTTGGCATCATCGAAAAGATTCGAATCCCTGCACGAACTTGTCAGTGAAACCCAGTCTAAAGCACAGGGCAACAAGTCAGTAATAATAGCAAACACAAGAAAGAATAAGGGCCCAATCAAAACCAATGACTGAAGCATGAAACATTCATAAGCATAAGAAATTTAAAATCATCATCTAGGTTGTGTTATCAACACAACCCCGGTATTATGTACACAACAGAATAAATTGTCTTAAACATCCAACCACATGTGATCAGGAGAGAATAGGAGGGGGTAGACAACAAGTAGAGAGAAGAGGATAGAACAGGATAGGATGGGATCGGATAGGAGGACTCAAAGCTGAACGTTGAAGTGTTTGACAAGCGCCTCAAGTTGCTTCGTATTCTTGGCCCTTTCCATCAACAACTCGGCCTCATACTTGTGGCAGTCTATTTTCAAACGATCAATTTCTTGATCCTTCAACTTCAGCTGTCTGTGGAGCTCTGTGTTTTCTTCATTTACCTCAAGGACATGCGTCTCCAGCTCCTTCACAGCATCAATGGCCTCTTCAGGTCCATAGTCCTCACTCTCCTCCTCTTGCTCTTGCTTGGCCTGCATTGGTCTCTTTGAAGCTCTGCTTTCTTTGAAGAAGTCACAATTTTTCAGCACATTAATCCCAAACATTTGGTGAATGGTTGGCTTCTTCCCAGCTTCTAAAGGGACCCCAAAGTGCTCAAGTACCTGCTGAAGGATGTTGGAATGCACAAGGGAGTGTGGCTTCTGCTCTGTGTCAGCAATCTTTTTTGTGTCTAATTATCAGCCCAGGCAAATTAATTTTCACCCCCCTGTCCAGCAGATCCATGTATGTCAGGTCCAAAGCACTAGCCTCGCAGTTCCTCTCTCCTCTTGGTAGAAGAAACCTGTGCACAAATTCAAACAGCAGTTGATGTGCAGGTTCCATTTCCTTCATGTCTACCTTCCTCTCCTTTCTCAGCTTGGGTTTCCCTGAGAACTTCTTGACAACATCTAGATGAGTGACTCCATCAGTCCTCTTTGGCCATTTGAGCTTTATATACCTGCAATAACCTTCAGCAGGTATGTCAAGAATCACTCCAAGCTCAAGTCTCCCAAACTCTATCTCTATTCCTCTCACAATGGTGAACACCCTCCTAGCATTGACTCTGCAATTTGTATAAAATTCTCTGATCTCATCAGCATACAACTTTCTATCCTTGTTTCCAAACAACCCCAACCAGCCCTGGTGACCAATCATTCTGAGCAGTGGCTTCATATGAAACTCCTTCTCATCATGCAAGATGCTGCCAGGCAACACCTGATGCTTAGAGAAGAAGGCCACCCTATCAGATTCATCCTCACTGCCTCTTTTCCTCTTTCTGGTCTCAGCTTCACTGTCTGTATCAGAGTCACTTGGCTCTGCATAACTCCCAGCAGCATCATCATTTTCTTCCTGGGTTTTCTCAACTCTTCTTTCTTCTTCATTCTTCCTTGCTTCTCTATCTCTTACATTTGTCACTGTTTTCTCCAACCTCCCAACTTTCTCCAGTTGTTGTTTTAAAACAGACCTGGTTCCAACCCTCCTGGCCACAGGTTCATATCCAACCTTGTCATCACTTTCATCACAAGCTTCATCAACCAGTCTTGTCTTCAGCACTGGTTTTCCCCTTTCACTAATCTCCTTCTTTTCTCAGGCTCTACTATATTTTCTTTCAGAAACACAACTTCCTCTTCCTCTTCCTCCCCTGCTAATTTTTCATCTTCTTCACCAAACATCCTTTTTCTCTTTGGTTCTTCAGCCACCTTGGGAGTTTCTTTTGATTCAGGCTTTTCCAATACTGTCTCCTTCTTTCCTTCTTCCTCAGAATCTGTCCAATCTATATCTGCATCATCAGCCTCAGTGGAATTTGGGCAACCAACAGGCTCTTGCACCAAATTCTCTGGGACTTCAACAGATCCAAGTCCTCCAACAGCTGGACTTTCTGGCACAGATTCTTCCCTATTTCTCTCAACCCTATCATCCTCTTTAAATTTTTCTATTACCGTTTCTGCAACATTCAATTTTCCACCAGACTCAACAATCACAGGCACCTGTAAGCCTTTCCTAAGTTCATCTTCTACATAGTCACGCTCTGCCTCACGTGGGTTCCCCCTATCTATTTGTTCATCATGCTCAACACCTATTATTTTGTATAGCCCAGTCACTAGGGTTTCAGTTTCTGCAATTCCAGGGCTGTTTATATCTACTGAAACAACGGGCGTAGATAAGATAGGAGCGGAGATTACCTCATGTAGTGGTTGTGATGAACTTTGTGCAATGGGTGTAGTGGGAGTCGTCCTTAATCTCAACTTCTTTACCAGCTTCTTGTCCCCTTTTTGAAGAAATTTAGCGCGAGCCTTTGCAATTCTTTGGGCAAGAGTAGATGGTGGTGATTTTTCAGACATTTTGACACGGTTTTTATGTGTTGCCACCGAGATAGAAGAGTTTTTCTGGTTTTAGGGCTTGGGAGAGAATTTTGATTTTGAGAAGAAGGAGTGGGTGAATTGTAAAGGATTGGGAAAATATTGTTAAGAGGGAAGGGATTTCGGTGATTTGACAATGTCTAGGGAAGGCAAAGGAGTAATGATAAAAAGGAGAAAAGCAGCTTTTTGAATTTTTTGAAAACCGGGAAGAGTTAAGAGTTTTGACGGTTATGGACTTGATTGATATATTCCCTTTTTAAGTAGTGGGGTCCAATACATCAATTAGAATTCTACCTAAAAAGGAATGTGTTCCTATAATTTAGGACAGTTATAAGAGCATGGAGGATCTCCCTTGATACACGTGTAATTGACAATTCAATTCAGTTATGACTTTTATCATGCAGGGTAGTGTGAGTGTACCTGGACATGATTCCTCATGTTTTGGCTGGTTCCTTCTTAGTACATAGTAGGTTCTTCATGGGATCACATTATTCTTACCTGGTGCAATAAAACTGAACAAGTGTACTACTAGCAGTACCATGATAGACTGAATATTAATGACAAAATTTAGACATGGATAATCGAATACTTAACTAGCCAATCATCGTGGATTTTCCTGCTGGATCATCCGTGTAGTTTGGTCATCCCTAATTCCAACATGTTCCTCTCAAACTGTACCTTGTTCAATGCTTTAGTAAATATGTCAGCAATTTGATCTTCAGTCCTGCATGAATTCATAGTAATTAGACCTTTTTCCACATTATCTCTCAAGAAATGGTGTCTAATATCAATGTGCTTGGTTCTTTTATGTTGGACTGGGTTTTTGGAAATAATAACTGCACTAGTATTGTCACAGAAAATTGGCACTGCACCACACTTGATGCCGAAGTCCTCCAGTTGTTGTTTGATCCACAGCAATTGTGAACAGCATAATGCAGCTGCCACATACTCGGCTTCAGCAGTTGATAGGCAACTGAGTTTTGCTTATTTGTGGCCCAAGAGATCAAACAAGGACCCAGAAAGTGTGCCATTCCTGAAGTGATTTTCCTGTCCACCAAGTGACCTGCATAGTCTGCATCAGCAAAACCAATCAGTTCAAAAGTACCTCCTCTTGGGTACCAGAGACAAAGGTCCTGAGTTCCTTTCGAGTATCTCAGGATCCTCTTCACAGATGTCAAATGTGACTCCTTGGGTTTGGACTGAAATCTAGCACACAGTCCTACACTGTATACAATGTCAGGTCGACTGGCTGTGAGATAAAGAAGTGATCCTATGATTCCTCTATATTTTGTCTCGTCTGTTGAAGGACCGAGTTCATCCATATCCAGTTTTATCCCAGGTGCAATGGGAGTAGTCATTTTTTTTGCTCCTTCCATATCAAACTTCTTCAGTAGTTCCTTGACATACTTCTGCTAGTGAATCATAGTTCCTTCAGGCATTTGCTTTATTAGCAATCCAAGGAAGAAATTTAGTTCTCCCATCATGCTCATTTCAAATTCACTTCCCATCAGATCAGCAAAGCCTTTGCATAGCCCCTCATCAGTGGCTCCAAAAATAATATCATCGACATACACTTGAACCACCAATAGGTCCTTTCCTTTCTTTTTGAGAAACAGTGTGTTGTCAATCTTTCCTCTTGAGAACCCATTCTTCAATAGAAATCCTGAGAGTCTTTCATATCAGGCTCTAGGGGCTTGCTACAATCCATAAAGAGCCTTGTCCAGTTTGTAAACATGATCAGGGAATTCATTATTCACAAAACCTGGTGGCTGTATAACATAGACTTCTTCATTCAGGTATCCGTTCAAAAAGGCACTCTTCACATCCATCTGATATAGTGTGAACTCCATGTATGTAGCAAAAGCAATTAGCATTCTGATAGCCTTCATCCTTGCCACAGGTGCAAAGGTCTCATCGTAGTCAATTCCTTCTTCCTGACTATAGCCTTGCACTACTAATCTTGCCTTGTTTCTCGTCACTATACCATGCTCATCTAGTTTGTTCCTGAATACCCATTTGGTTCCAATTATTGATCTGTCCTTCGGCTTAGGAACTAGATGCCACACTTTGCTTCTTTCAAATTGATGTAATTCCTCCTGCATAGCTAGAATCCAATCTGGGTCTTCTAGAGCCTCTTTTACGTTCTTTGGTTCCAGAGATGAGAGGAACGCAAAGAAAGCACAGAAATTCTTCAAGGCTGACCTGGTCATGATTCCTGTATCCAATTCTGATAAGACATTCTCCAAGGAATGAGATCTTTGGTGTTTCCATGGCCTGAGTTTGATATGACTGGAAGAACTTGCGTTATCATCCTGGTGAGTTTCTTCTTGACTTGCTGGATCATCAGCTTCATCAGCAGTTCCCCCTGTCAGATTTACTCCTTGTTCCAATGCACTTGATCCTTCTCCTGATGTCTCCTTGTCTTCAGAGTCTTCCAGTTTATTCACACCTTCTTCCCTGCTAAGGCCAATTTGTTGATCATCTGTCTCACGTTCCTCTTGTGCCCTGTCTGATTCATCAAAGACAACATGCATACTTTCTTCCACTGTCTGTGTCCTTTTATTGAACACTTTATATGCCTTGCTTTGGGTCGAATAACCAAGAAATATTGCCTCGTCACTCCTAGCATCGAACTTTCCCAGGGGTTCTTTTCCATTGTTGTGAACAAAGCATTTCCACCCAAAAGGTCTTAGATGAGCAATGTTTGCCTTTCTACCCCTGAGTAGCTCATATGGGGTCTTGTCAAGAATTGCTCTGATTGAACATCTGTTCAGCAAGTAGCATGCAGTATTTATAGCCTCAGCCCAAAAATTTCTTGCGAGACCACTTGACAGCAACATAGTCCTGGCCATGTCTTCCAGAGATCTGTTCTTCCTCTCTACCACTCCATTTTGTTGGGGAGTTCTTGGAGCGGAAAAGTTATGATCTATGCTGTTCCTTGCACAATACTCAGAGAATTTTGAGTTTTCAAACTCAGTTCCATGATCAGATCTGATGCTAATGAGTTCAAGATTTAGCCTCTTTTGAACTACACCAGCCCAGTCTTTAAAGCTGTCAAAAGCTTCATCTTTAGTTGCCAAGAACAAAGTCCATGTGTATCTAGAGTAGTCATCAACAATCACGAACACGAATCTCTTTCCTCCTCTACTTCTGACTCTCATAGGTCCACACAGATCCATATGCAACAGTTGCAGTGGTTTTGATGTACTTACCACCTTCTTGGACTTAAAGGATGATCTCACATGCTTTCCCTTTACACACGTATCACACATCTTAATGTTTTCAAATCTCTTGCTTGGCAGTCCACGAACCAGATCCTTTGATACGAGCTTATTCAGTTGTGAGAGACTTGCATGTCCCATTCTTTTGTGCCACAGCTGAGAGTCACTTTCTTGTACATTCAGACAAGTTAGGTTGTTTTCAGGTAATGACTTCAGCGATGCTTTATATACATTGTTCACCCTTTTTCCTTCCATTACAATTTCTCCACTCTGCAGGTTCTTCACAACGCATCCTACAGATGAGAACTTCACTTAATTTCTCTGTCATATAGTTGGGAGATGCTCAGCAGATTGTGTCTAAGGCCGTCAACACAATAAACATTCTCAATGGCATGATCTAGAGTTCTCCCAATCTTCCCAATTCCAACTATTTGACCGCTTTTTCCTCCTCCGAAGGCCACACTGCCTCCTTGAAATGCTGCGAGTGAGAGAAAGTTTCTTCTATCTCCTGTCATGTGCCTCGAACAACCACTGTCAAGAATCCAGCTTGGGTTGTCCTCCCTCACTCCAGCCTGCAGAACAGATTAGGGGTTAGCCTTAGGAACCCAGACAAGCTTGGGTCCCTTCTTACTAGAAAATGGGTAAATCAAGTCCTGTCTAGCCCATTTAGGTAAAACACTTCTTTTATTCTTAGCCTTTTCCTTGCTTACATGCATGCACTTTTGTTTGATATGACCTGTTTCACCACAAAAGGTGCATAGCATGTTGCACGGTAACGCCACGTACTTGCTTTTAGGGTTATATGGAGGCAGTGGTTTCTTAAATCCTAATTCTTGTTTTCCTCTGTTTTGATTCTCAAAAACCCAGTTCATTGCCTCTAATGATTTGTTCCATTTAGTTAATTTTGTAAGCTCAAATTTTAATTTTTCAACCTTTTGACTTAGGACCTTGTTCTTCTTAGTTTCCTGATACATAATTTCATTTGCTCTTTTCAATTCATTTTCCAAAAAGGTTTGAACTTGACACGACCCGAATTTCGGTTAGGCCGTGCGGGAGTTTAGAGTCTTTCCAGATCATGACAGTGTCTAATAGAGTCTCGCTGATCGGGCGGAGACGTCCGTACCTATCTACGAGAGGCTATGATGGCATTTAGACAGTTTCCCTTCTTTTTTTTCCCTGTCGTGCGTGAGTCTTCTTATCTGAAGTTAAATATTTTTAATTTTCCGCAGTATGGTGAGAACGCGCGCGAATGTTCGGCCAGAGGCGGAGGAGCCAGCGGTCGCCCCTATGCCTGCTGCTCCGCGAGGTCGCGGTGTTGGCCGCGGTAGAGGTCGTGGTCGAGGCAGAGGTAGAGTTGCCCAGGCCGCGAGGATGGTGGATCGTGTTGATCCTGCTGCAGAGGTTCCGGTAGTTCCAGCTTTTGCCGGGCAGGGGGAGCAGGGCTTATTCGTTCCCCCCGCACTTCATGACGCTTTTATGAGATTCTTAGCGACGCAAATGCCCCAGGGACCTCCTATTTCTCAGGCTGCCGTAGATGCTCATATTCCTCAGGCTGCTGTAGATGCTCCTATTCCTCAGGCTGTTGTAGATGCTCCTATCCCTCAGGCAGCTCCTTAGGCTGCGGTAGATATTAGTTCTCAGGTTTAGGAAGCCCCCATTCCAGCTCCACAGGTAGCCCCAGCAGTTCATGTTCTAGATGGTCATGTTCCAGAGGTAGCGGGTGTTGTACCACCGGTGTTTCAGGCTAGTCAGCCAGTCCAGGTAGCAGGTCAAGTTGATGATCCGGCAAGGTTGCATTATTTTACCCGACTTAATCCTCCAAAGTTCTCTGGTCAGAAATCAGATAAGCTTAAGCCTCGTGAGTTTCTTGATCAATGTCAGCGTATCTTAGAGGCCCTTGGATATCTTGAGCAGTATGGAGCTTATTATACTGCCTTCCAGCTTGAGGGTCCAGCTTTAGCTTGGTGGACCGCACTCCAATCAGCTAGGCAGGGCTTACCTAAGCTGACCTGGAGTGAGTTCTCTCATCGATTCATGGAGAAATTTTTCCCTCGCAGTCAGCAGGATGAGAAGAGGAGACAGTTTGAGAGGATTGGACAGGGTAACCTGTCAGTCACGGAGTACGAGCTTTTATTTTCAGAAATGTCCAGCTATGCTCCAGATCTTGTGCAGGAGCCCTCTGAGAGGGTCAGACGTTTTATTGATGGGCTTTCTCCTCATTTGCGGTCCCAGATGGCTCGTGAGATTGAGGCTGGTACTCTATTTGATGTCGTTGTTGATATTGCCAGGAGGTATGAGGCCTATCATAGATTGGAGATGGAGGAGTTAGAGCGGGAGAGTAAGAGATCTCGTGGTCCAGGGCATTCTAGTACCTCACATGGAGATAGGAGTTATCAGCAGCAGAGTAGACCTTCTGTAAGACCAGATCAGTTTCCAGTGCGTGGTTCTCAGAACGCGCCTACTTCTTCTCAGGGTTCGCCCGACAGGTTTAGGGGAGGTGGTCGGGTGCCCGCACGGCCTAACCGAAATTCGGGTCGTGTCAGAACTTCACTTATTATTTGGTTACCATTTGCACTTTCTTTTAACTGATTGCATTCCAGTTCTAGCTCAGTGATTTTAGAGTTTGACACTAGAGTCTGTCCTTTCAAAGTGGCATTGACTTCTTCTAGTTCAATGTTCTGTTCTAGAAGACTCTTGTGCTTAGTTCTAAGACTACTTAATTCTTCAGCTAGTTTATCCTTTTCAAGCTTCTCCTTTTCATAACCCTCAATCAAGGTAGCAGTGATTAAGATTAGATTTTCAGAAGAGTATGTGTGCAGAGTTTCTTTTAGTTCAGATAGACATACCTCTGCAGAGTGAGCATCTTCAGTTCCATCTGTTTCCATAAGAGCTGAGTCCTTTTTCCGAACATCATCTGAGTACACCTCCTTCAGCCTTTCCCAGACTTCCTTGGCCGACTTACATTCAGAAATTTTAGTAAGCACATCATAGGTAAGTCCTCTTTTCAGGTACCATTCAGCTTTGGAGTTTGCCTGTAGCCAGTCTAGGTCTTGGGGATCCAGTTCTTCCACCTTCTTTGGCACTAAGACACCATTTGCAGCCCTCTTTACAGGGACATGAGGTCCTCTCTTCACAATTAGCCATAGACTATAGTCTGCAGCTTGCAAGAAGGTCTTCATCTGTTTCTTCCAGTTCCTGTAGTAAGTTCCATTGAACACAGGAGGCTTAGACGGATCTCTTCCTCCTCCCAACTCTCGAAGATCTTCTTCATCGGAACTATTGTCTAACATACCCATTATGGCCAGTGGCGAATCATCTCCAGAATCCTTTTCATGGTCGGATTCACTGTCAGTAGGTCCCCATGTAGCATAGAATGCCTCTTTCTTCTTTCTTCTTTCTGCCCTGAAGTTTGGAGGCCGTCTCGACTTCCTTTTATCTTTATCAGCTTCCTTTGGTGTCTCCTTCTTCTTTTCCTTGGATTCTCTATTTTTCATCCATTCTATTTCCCACATAGGACAATCTACTACAGCATGATCCTTTTTGAAGCATTTGAAGCACCCTGAGTAGTCAGGATTGTCAACTATGTTCTTCCTGCTAGAACCCTCCTTTCCACCTCTCTTGAATCCCTTGAACCTTCCTAGATTTAGCTTCTGTCTTAAGGCACTCACCATTGCCGCTTCAACTGATTGAAGATCAACATACTCATCAGTTTCTTCAGTTGCTTCAAGGGCAACGGTCTTGTCCTTCTTTACAGATGGTTTAGCCTTTGAGTCCTTCATCATCTCATGAGTTTTCAAGCTTCCAACTAGTTCTTCGAGTTTAATGGATCTCAGAGGTTTGGATTCAATGATGGCAGTCATCTTTGGTTCCCATGCTTCAGGTAGCACATTCAGAACTTTATCGACCATCTCTATTTCAGGCAATTCCATATCCAGAGATCTCATTTCATTCGTGATGATGGTCAACCGTGTCATCATGTCCTGAATCGATTCTTTCTCACCCATGGTGAAAAGTTCAAATTGCCTTTTCAGCATTCTTCGTTTGGAATCCTTCACTTCTGTGGTTCCTTCATGTGCAACCTGCAAAGCATCCCATATTTCCTTTGCCGTCTTATAAGATGATACACGATTGAACTCTTCAGGACCAAGACCACAAATAACCAGTCGTTTGGCTTTATGATTCTTTTCAATCATCTTATAGTCCGCCTCATTGAATTCTTCTTTAGGTTTAGGTTCTTGCTTAGCAGTAGCTTATTCACCTACTACTTTGGTGGGGATCAGATTTCCTTCAGAGACTATCAGCCAGAGTTGATAGTCTTCAGCACATATGTAGTTCTCCATCCTGTTTTTCCACCAAGCATAGTATTGCCCGTTGAACTGTGGGGGCCTCTGAACCGACTGACCTTCAGTGATGGTAGGTGGTGCACTCATTTTGATCCTTCTTAAGGTGTTAACCTCTTACAAGAAGACCTGCTCTGATACCACTTGTTACACTTTATGCACCTCCTTAAGACACTAGAAGGGGGGGTTGAATAGTGTCCTCCGATTTTCGTTACAAGACTCTTGTTCTCCTAGTGAAGAACCTAGTTCTCAGATTATCTCTTCTACTGCCTGCAACACTATACCATACAATATCATACACACAAGAACGCAAGGATTTTTACGTGGAAAAACTCCTTGCTCAAGGGAGAAAAAACCACGACCCACACTCTGGGATTTTAGAACTGAATCCACTAACACAAGAGCAAAGTTTCTGATTACAAACTCTGTAACCAAGGGGCTACACTCTAGACCCTAATCATTACTCAAAGCTAAACTCTAGCTTCTCAGTAATTACACAAAAGTTCACCTAATACATACACTTCTGAATAAGCCAATAGGGAAAACTATGAATGCTCGAATTAAAGACAACTTGCAACTTGATGAACCTAGACAGAATATCTAGACTCAATACACTGCATGCACTCAAGTTGTCTTCTCCAGTTTACTCACGTAGAAAGATGCTAGATCGCCTTTGTATGCTCTCAACTCTCTGTTTGTGAATCACTGATTTCGGCTGCCTCTACTACTTGTATATATATGGGTCTTGAAACCCTAGTTGAGTTCTACAACAAATCCTTTTAATTATGGCAAGTCAGGATTCCCAGTAACTCATTTCCTTGTTGAAGTCTAACTCCTTTTCATACTTCGAAGACACAGCCTGGACACAGCCTCTTTTAGTCTGACTAGGATGTATGTTCAATCACGCGCCATTACTCCTAGTTCCGCAGGGATTTGCAACCCGTAATCTTTTCGATCACATGTGCCCTTCATTCCAAGGACTAGGTCCTCAGTGGGAACCTCTGAGTCCTTCTCGTTTGTCATACTTCAAAACCAGCTCTCAACAGTAATGAAGAAAAAGTTGGAAGAGCAACTATTCAAATCAAGGCATGATTTCACCAACGATTAAGCTAAGGTGGAAGAGCAATAGGCAAGAAAGAAAACCAACTAGTTCAGGTATATACATTTGGTAGAAAAACTTATTACGAGCTCAATCTAATAAAGTATAGCATGTTTTTTTATTTTTTTTATTTTGCATCTATTATTGTAGGTCATTTTAATGGTGTCAGCGCATATAACTTAATTGGCCTCCTGACTTTGTTTTAACTTCACTTTCTAAAGACTCGAATGGAATTGCAACACTATGTTCAATTCCATTTTGTAATACTAACTATTTTTAGTTTATGGTGAATAAAAATGCTTTTCACTATATATATTCATTGAAAAGTTTGTGTAAATTATTGGAGATCTCCCTACAGTGACTTGGAAGGGATTATTATGTCAACACTCTGCTAGGTTTAAAAGTGATTGTGTGCTGCATTGTATGTGAAAAGTTTATGTGCGAATTATCGGAGATCTCCCTAAAGTGCTTTGGAGGGGATTATTGTGTCAACACTTCGCTAGGATTTAAAGTGAGTGTGTACTGCATTGTATAAGAAGCAGAGCTTCATTAGGCTGGGCTTGTAATTCTTACTTGGTAATCGATAAAATATTCTAGTTACCAGAACAAGTAAAGCTTTTCATTAGCTACAAAGAAGAGGCAAGGGATATACGGTGTAAGGTATTTCATGAACTTACTCTTTGGGTTCTAAAATGACATGTGGTATCTCTCTAAAGTGATACTGTAGCAGCTACCTAAAATCAAAGGAGTGTATCGCTACAAATCCTGAAGAGCTGTATTAAATAGGATATGTCATTAGTTCTTTCACCATAAACCTACTCTATATCAATTACATATACATATATAGTGTATGTGGCTCTTCATGATTTTTCTTTCTAAATTAGAGCTTATTACTTTGAAACCATAATTTTTACCATACTTTTCCTTGAATGTCAAACTTATAATTTTACAGTTCAATATTTGTATCAGATTACACAGTAAAGAGAAAAAGAAAAAAAACAAACAAGTCTTAATACATGTATGAGTATAAAAGCCACTAAGTTTGTAACTTATGATTTGTGTGCCTTTGTATGTATTCCACTACTCAACTCACAATCGGATACCAACTATAAGTAACGGGAATGCTTTCATTGAACTGAAGATAACGAAATTACAATAGACTCAACATGAAAGACGAATAGACGATACTAGGAAAGGGGGTGAGAGGATAAAAAAGAATTGGAGGTGAGAAGACTCAGACTTGATTACTCAATAAATTGCCTACTACTACAATGAAACAAAAAAAAAAAAAAAAAAAGCATTTATAGCCTGAACTCTTGCTGCTTATCACGCGCAGTAACAAACATTACCTAGGATCCCACATATAATTCTCTGAATTTTCATATGTGTTCTCTTGGTTATTACGTTCATAGCAGCTTTCTTCAAAGCTCAATCAAGGAGTCATATGTTTTAGGTAAGCTGGAACAATCCAGCTCTTGATATCCTCGTTTAATTGTTACTAAGCTCTCCTTATAACAATAAACCGAACAACCATCACTTAATCTCCTTAGGCCTAGATGACGATATCCAAGATGTCTGGTCTTCTTGGTCTTAACATTATAGGAGACCAGTCGAGAACGTTTAGTAACCAAAATGGCAGTGCTAGAATACCATGACAAAAAATATGTAAAGCATTCATAGGTAAGAAGTTTGTTCCAAATCCCAGGTTGAATCATTACCCATATATCAAAAACAAAACGGCCAACTTGGTCCAAGATGGCAATAGAGTCATCAAGCAATACTAGTTTCGAATAAGATGAACGATATGGCCCTTCAATCTCTTCAAATACCTCGCTGCCAAAGTCGAATGAAAGAATATCCCATTTAGAACCACTCCCTATCATCCAGTAATAAGCTCCATTTAGATAAGCAGTACTGTATGCTGGAGTACAGGCACCAAATATGGAGAGTTTGTAATTGTTAGGGCTAAAGATTTTCCATGTATCCCTAGAACAGGAATAAACCGCTGCATATAAACAGTAGTTTCTACTGTCTGGGATCTCATAATCAAAGAAAAATGTAAAGCAAACCACCTTATAGTCACTAGTCAAAGGGTCTAAACCGAACCCAAAATTTTTGAAGTGGTAATCCGGCTCACTATGGAACTGAGCTGCAGGGAGGAGCCTGACCTCCCTAATCGCAGGATTCCACAATGCCAAAGAGATGTTGGCATCGCCATCAGTTACTCTCTCTAACAAAAACAAGCCATCCACAGAACCTAAAAGCCTCTTCATACCTTTGAACCTCTGGAAATAATCAAGATTTTCATGTAAAGGGCCTGAACCATCTGAATTAATCAAAGTGATGGGAGGGGAGTTATCTTGTGCACCATAATCATAAATCAGGAGTTTGGCTTGCGTGTTGTTTTTGTTACTACAATTCAAGTGTTGTTTGATGAAGGCAGGATTGTTGATAAGAGCATACCAGTTCTTGCAGCCGCATTTGAAACGCAACAGGGACTTCACTGGCAACCTGAGTAGAATCTCTCTAGCTAAATCTTCAGGACAACCTTTATAGATGCTGGCCATTGGACTGGTGTGCTGTTAACAAAGATGAAAAAGAAACAGAGGTAGGGAGCAATTGCAAGCAAACTCTTTTACGATGAATGAATAACAAACACTTCTCTCTCTATTAATAGAAGAACTTATTCAGATGTAGGTAATCCCCATTTTGATGCTTTAGTCCTTCTATTCCTTTTTATGAAACAAATTGGTCCCTCTTTTAATTGCTATCCATATTGGGTCGTTTCGTTTACCATTTTAGTCTACCTAATTTTACCATTAATAGCTCGCCATTATTAACTCTATCAAATTATGCATTTACTTGGATGTTTTATCATTTTTCATTCTCATATTCAATTTAGTTTAGAATAACAATCAATAAGCGTATATAACTAATCTATTTTATGTGTTTAATAAATTATAAAAAACTATTCAAAAACTCTTTCCCGATGCTATTCTTCAGTCACTTAAATTGGTACTTCCGGCTTAGAGCTTGATCATTCCGATGCTATGGACCTCAGTCGTGTCTCTGTGATTTAATGTATCTCTCAGTTGGATTTTCATATTCAAAATTAAATTAGGGATGGTGGAGCAGCTATGGTGATTGGCTCATCATATTCATTGAATGTGATTGTAGGCGTGCTTTATTTGAAGTATTTCTAAAAAGTTGATTGCCTCTATGGTCACTCAATTTTGGGTAATTGACCATCATGGTCACTTATTTTTACTTGTCTTTTTATGGTCACTCAACTTTGAGTAGTTGGCTACCATGATCACTTATCTTTGATTTGTCTTTCTATGGTCACTCAACTTTATCCAAGTAGCTCCTATGGTCATCCAACACAGAAATCCTAACGTTGGTTAAACTTTTGCTAACGAGCAACTACAAAAATATTTTGGCAAATTAAATAAATAGAAAAAAATTAATTTATTTAAGACCAACCCAATTAAAATTAAAACCCACCCAAGAGTTCTTGTTTGAGGTGCCCATTTTTTCAAAAAATGACTCCTTTTCTTTAAGTCTATCAAGAACGCCTTCTGGTAACACATTCTCAATGTTAATTTCTTCACCTAATGAATATTTGAGCACCCAAATGAAGTTCGCCTTACTTAGCTCATTCACTTACAAATGAAACATAAACATACGAAGACTCATTCTTCTTAATTAGCCATCGAATAATCCTGGAGCTTTCCTCATTCTCTATTGTTTTCAATTCATAAATAAGTGGACCTACATGTGTGACCTTTTTCTTGCTTAGAGTTCAGAGATAATCCACATACTTCTCTTCAATTTCATTACAAATATTGATTAAAATAATATCATAGGATATTGCAAACCATTGAAAGCAAAATTTGGTCCCAAGAAGTTGTTCATCTTGGCAGCGAATTGGAGTTGCTTTTCCGCATAATCCTTAAGAAAAATATCTGAGAATGCAAAATCTCTTGAACCAGTTTTACTAAACAAAAACAGTATTACTTTAACAAACTGTGAAATACTATACAATAAGTCAAAAAATTATGCCACTTCAATAAAAATTTCAGCTTATAGAAAGCGTCAAAAGCCGCTAATTCGTTAAGGCCAGACACTAATTCATTTGGGTACTTAGATTTTCATTAGATGAAGAAATTAACATTGAAAATGTGTTACCAAAAGGCTTTCTTGATAGACTTAAAGAAAAAGGATTCACTTTTTGGGAAAAATTGGCACCTCAAGCAAGAACTCTTGGGTGAGGTTTAATTTTAATTGGGTTGGTCTTAAATAATTTAATATTTTTCTATGTATGTAACTTGCCAAAATATTTTTGTAGTTGCCACGTCGGCAAAATTTTAACGGACGTTAGGATTACTGTGTTGGATGACCATAGGAGCTACTTGGGCAAAGTTGAGTGACCATGGTGGCCAATTACCTAAAGTTGGGTGACCATAGAAAGACAAAGCAAAGATAAGTGACTATGGTGGCTCATTGCCCAAAATTGACTGACCATAGAGTCAATCAACTCTATTTCTAAATTTGTCAAAAGACCGTCTTTTTTTCTCGAAGGATGTTGTTCTTATAATGCAGGAACTCGTATAATGATTAGTATGGTAGACGTTCCATTCTTGAATTACCTCATTACCATCTTATAGCATTCGGATAGCAAATGAGTTAAAATTTCTAAAATCATCACTGTAGAATATCTTCTGGCGTAATGTGTGTCAGTGTGTGGATATGAAAAGGAAGTTGTCACTCTTATCAAAGAAATTACTCCTCTGCCTCACATCAGGTGATTATTTCGTCTTGGGTAATTAACAACTTTCATTTTAAACGCCTTAGATGAACACTGTCAAAGTTCACAATTATTCTTCATCTTTTGAATTCTAAATGTCATGCACGTTTTCTTTCTCTCTGCGTCAGGAGTGGCAAGGGGTAGTGAATGGCAACATATAGGGGTCTATGTGGCATAGGATTAGATCACTTGATTGGAATTTCGTTTTTATTAATTGGGGTATATCTTAACATTTCTATTTGTTTACTGTGATTTATGAGATTATGTTAGTAATGAATACAATTGATATGAAATCTTTATTTCTCTGCCCACTTTTCGTGTAATATGTTCGCTCTAGACACTAGTCTTCAGAAACACCTTTTCTTAAGAAAATGTTTGCGCTTAAATGTCGCTGCTTTTCTAGGCTACTAGGCCAAATTTTTACGACTACTTGTATCTTCAACTGGACGATTTAATACACTTCAAACGTTTTCAATTCCAGATGTACAATAATTAGCTTTGGATTTTGACTAGTGTAAAGTACCCAATGCAAGGCAAATTGACCCCACTCTAGTCGACGAAATATGTGTGTTTTTTTAAAAAAAATGCATATTTCTATATCACTAGACACTAGTCTTCTAAGATCTTCCTTCTTGTATCCTTTCCCTTGCCTTTTTGCCTGCATAGTCCATTCTAAATTTCTCAATCACTAGAATATAAAAAGAAAAACGAAGAAATAATGTAGAGGCCAAACACGAAAAAACAAGAACTAACCTGCTTTTCCCAATCAGTGAAACTTGTAACTATTGACAGAATGATTGATTGGAGAGTAGAACCAACCACTATTCCAATCCATAGGCCCTTTGCTTTCAAATGTAGAACAAATCCCAAAATCACTGCTAATGGTATTGCTATCAAATAAAATGCCCCTAGATTAATATATGCACCAATGTGCTGCCAGCCACTTCCCCTTGCTATACCTGTTTTTGGTTATTAAAAAAAATGATCTTAATTGAAGTGGTGTGAGTACTGATCTTTATCACTATTACAATAAAGTAAGAAGTAAAAAGAAAAACGAAAAAGCTACATTTGTCACATTAAATAATTAAAATGTGTGTCAATTTCTCAAAGAATGCAAATAGCCGAAAGTTCAACATCTCTTCGGTGTTTGAGTTATGACATGTTAATCGTCAAGTTAGAGTTTTCCACTCAATATCATGTACCTAAATTGCAGAAGATGGATGTTTCGAACTAACCAGAGATGACTGCTTGTAAACTGTCTGTGACAATGGACAAAAATAAAAGAGGTGTCATTGCAGCTATATAATCCACTACTTGCTTTTCACTGCTGAATGCTTTTCCCAATATATGCCTGCTTCCGAACAGACTTGCACTTAACACTACTGTCTCTATGGCTGAAAGAAACATCACTACTTGAACTGCTAATCGAGCCTTTTGAGGATTTCCAGCTCCCAATTCATTTGAAACTCAAGTACTTTAAAATCTGAACAACAAAGAATTGGAGTAAGATTTTTTTGTACTATTAGTTTATGCTGAAGGACATGGATGATACTTATTGAGTCAAACCTTGCAGCAGCTCCAAAGGCATATGGTATTGTGAAGTGTAATGTAGAAATTGTTAAGCTGTGTGCGAATTAATCAGATATCAGAAGCATTTCTATTAAAAATTAGTCACATTCAGCAATATGAATAGGCTGTGGACTAGAATATGATACCATATTGACAACACTGATGTCTCAAGTCTTGGATTTGGTAAAAGGCCTGACAGCAAAGTAAGCACCTCAAGTGACCACCATTTTAGGCTACAATGAGGGTAATACCATATTGTAAAATAAGAATCATTGAGATGGCAATAAGTAAATGAATGAATACTTCATCCAATTGATCGATCAGGCATGAGGGATTCATGCAGGAAGATGAATATTTACCAAACCATAATGCGACTCGTCTTCTTCAGTTCTTGAGATAAATCATCCCAACTTGTCTGCCATTTCTTTTCTAATTTCAAGCTCTGTGGCAACTCCCCTTCCATGATACAACTTCAACTTCCCCAGACGAAGACCTGTAATATGCACAAATTGAACTTCTATGTTGATTTACTAAGACGTGCTTTAGCTGTGAGTATCTGATATAATGAGATGGTTGTAGACTAGACATAAAGCTATCCTAGCTTACTTTGTCAGATACATGTTAAAACTGTGTTCTCTCCGTTTATTATTTGGCCATTATTTATATGATTTGCTGCAGTTTTGACCACTAATATGACTTGTAATTTAGCTCGTAAGATCAACAATGGCACGAATTACTTGCTAAAAAATGATTTTGTAACAGCCATAACTGTGTGTTCATACGAAAGAATGGCCATTTCTAAAGACATACTATAATACATGTTGTTTAACAATTACTACTAAATTATAAGGATTCTAAGTATAAGTTATGATAATGGTACCACTAACGTGTCCTTTTAAGGTTTTAATATATGTCCAAGTTGGCTTTACTGTTCAAACTCAAACCCCGAAGTTGGAGTATCTTTGTTTACTTTTGTGAAGGATCAAACATATGGCATTTTTCTTACTGAAAAGATCACACAATCCAAATTATATGTCAAATAACTTATATGGAGAAAGCTTATTTTACTCCCTGTGGATTAATTATCAGTTTGTAATCCACCTCCTTTAAGACATAAAATCGTGTTCTACTGAATACAGTCCTTGGAACCTTCACCACCACCCTGTTTTTCTCCGCAATTTCGTTCTTGACCCTTAAATTGTGGTATTATCTACGTGTGTGTCTTATATATTATTCTTTTCTTTAACAGCAACCTAATACGTGCTAATTCTGATTTATTTTAGTGTCTTTACTTGCTAGATGTTGGCCATATTTACATATATTTTGATATTAATTCACCCCTAATTTTATCTTGTTTTGAGTACTTTTATTGTTAAATATATCCAATTAGTTCATGTTTTGGATATGTTTTGGATTTTATATTGATTATGTCTTAATTGTGATTTATTAAGGAAAACGGAAGTTGATGCGGAGGAGAAGAAGAAACTTACCAAAATTGATATGGTTATGGCGTATAATCCTTGTACATATTGAAGAAGGAATATTTTAAGCAAGAAGCTGGAAGCTGATAACAACATAACAAGACAAAATACTAAAAAGTTACAATCCTAGTTTAATTGGGAGGTGTTGCCTTCACTTCTATAAAACATGTTTGTGAGACATCAAGAGCAGACCTCACATTAGACACAATGCTAGGGACACATCAGCGTTGGCATACTTCGGCAACCGAGTTCTTTTTCTTTCTCTTTTTCTTTATTTAATTTGCTAGTTCTAGGATTGCGGGAATCTCCATGAATGTTGATATTTAGACGTTAATTTGATTTTATTAGGTTATCTTATTGGGTTATTTATTAAATCCTGAGCTTAATTATTTGATTGCTTGATCACCAATTGAATACTTTCTATAAATCTTGAATTGGGGAATTCTTGATTGCAATAGGATTTAGTAGGGCTTGTTCTTGAACCTGGGCATCGGGGAATAGATTCGCGAATAAGGATAGGAATATACCTATTTGCCTTGTTTAATCACTTTTACAGGAATTATTAATGCGTTCTTGTTAACTTCTGATTCCATAGGAATATAGGCGTTGGATTAACTTGAATAGGCAAGCAAGATATCGGAAGAGTCTTGTGAGCAATATTAACCCTGTCGATTAGTAATCCAGATAAGTTAATAAGTCAAATTAACGGAAGAATTCAACAGGATTGATAGATTTCCCATAACCCTGGAACTTTATCTCTTATGAATGTGGTATATATATATTTAGTGAGTTCATTTCGACATTCTCAATTTACCTTAACGATATTCCCTTATAAAAATGTCATGGTATGATTAAGAAGCAACACTTCAAATGACATTTTTAGTATTTCATACATACCTTTAGTTTAAGACTACAAGAATAAAACTTATATATATATATATATATACACACACACACACACACTTTATGTTTAACCAAACTAAGACACGCTCTCTTTTTTAGAAAGAAAATTCTAAAGTTAACGAGATTTTTCCAGTTTTAGGTAGTTAATGGTGTTTAAAAGTACAAATTATTTAAAATTTAGAATCGTCACTTAACATAGTTAAAAATTTGCCAAGCCACCGAATTTGTCTGCCTTAAGAGCAGTTAGTTGAACTCCAAAAAAAAAAAAAAAAGAAGTAAATTACGATCACATTGCTTAGAACTAATTTAAATCTATTTAATTGAGACACACAATCATTTTAACAAGTTGTGGCTGTTTGTTAAAAGTAAGGCTATTATCTTACGAGTGGACTGTTTGTGAAATCCTCGTTTAAAGCACCAGTGCTTGGTCCATTTTCATCGTAAAAATTTAGCCCACAGGCCATTTTTGCCACTTAAATTTGGTTTGAAGCCACTTTTTTTATTAATTTTACATGAGAAGCAACTTTTTGGAACTTCAATATTTGAGGCTGAAGTTCAAACCTTGTGGGTTGAACTTCATGCCTATATTAGGAAGTTCAGCTTCAATCCGTAAGAGATGAACTTTTAGGTATAGATGCGTAAACTTCAACCTTAGTGTGCTGAAGTTGAACTTCTTGGGATTTTCACATAAATAGCCCTCAATATACCATATTAACAAGTCACTTAGCACTAACATAATCTAGCCACAATATTTATATTTAAAATTTAATTTATAATTAAAATATAACATATAATTATATTGATATTCTTTATGTATAGCTTCTATACATATATATACACACATATATTTATCTTATATTTTTTTATATATTTATATCATTAAATTATATTTAATAAATATGCTACGAAAAGAAAGAAAAGATAATATATGGTTACAAAAAGTGGATAAGGGTTGAGAACAGTTATGTGGGGTAATAATCTCGAACTTCAACCCTTGTGGTGGCTGAAGTTGAACTTCAATCCTTGTGGACTGAACTTATGTTAAGTTCAACCCACAAGGATTGAAGTTCCAAAAAGTGGCCTCTCATGCAAAATAAAAAAAAAAAAAGTGGCCTCGAACCAAAGACCACTATCAAAAATGGCCTCTCATGCACTTTTCCCGTTTTCATCCCGTTAAAAAGATGCTTTTGCAAAAATGGCCTACATATCTATACCCATTTTATTGTGTCCAGATTAGCAAAAATATAACCTTAAGCAGATTTTGCACAAATTCACCTTCTCTAACAAATATGACTTTACTTAAATATTCCAAATTTGCCTACTCAATTTTTGATCTGTCACAATTTGCAAAATTGCAGTATGTGGATATTATTTAAATACAATCCAGATTTTAAATTTACTGCAGAAACTGGTATAAGTTTGCAAAGTTTAAGACATCAAGCTTTTATCACTTAGTTTGCACATATAAGTTGCTGAGACGATATATGAAATAACATTAAAAGTCGTTAAAAAACTAACCAAACATATTAAAGCATTATTTTTACCCTTAAAACAATGCTTATTTTTTGACATTTTCGTAGCAAAATGCTTAAATGAACATACAAGGTTCAAGTATTACCTAGATAACGAGACCTTAAAGCTCAGCAATAACGACCTACAAGCCAAAAGAGCTATCAAACGCCGCAAACAACAATAGTTCAGCCCTTTTTATACCTTTAAACTTGACTCAAGCATTGAAGTTTATACCCCAAAAGACTCTTATGTTAGAGTACTTTTGGTTCTAAACCTCTACCTTATTAAATATTCTCACTCTTGATTTTTCTCTCTTCTTCCTTAGTATCTCTCAAATTTTCAGATTGTTCCCCCTTTCTTTTTAATCTGTTCCCCTAAAAATGAGAGTTAAAATTCTCTTATAAAGACTCCAAGTTGAGTATTTAGTTCCCTAAGGAGTCGTTTGGTACGCCGCGTTAAAAGTTAATACCTGCACTAAATTCCTCACAAAGTTTATACAGTGTTTGGTTTATTTTGCAAGAAAGTATAAAAATCTGCACTAGTAATGCAGCGTTTGGTTTGGATTTAGAAACCTGCACTAATAATACCCGCATAAATTAATGAGAAAATATATGTATTATTTTGTGCGGGATAGGAGGTGGAATAATAATGCGGGTGTTAGTTATACAGGTATTAAAATATTAAAAGGACAAATATGTCTTTATCTCTCTTTACATTATACGCTTTGTATCATTAAAGCTAAATCTATTGAAGATTAAATATTAAAACACACAATTTAAATTATGAAATGTATAATAATTTTTTAGTACAACAAACCCTTCATTAACTAAGATATAATATATGCATAGCTAATACCTGCATTGATAATACATGCATAGCTAATATCTGCATAACTAATATCTGCATTGCTAATACCCGCGTAAAGTCTATCTCAACCAAACGACCCGTAAATGTACAAACCCATCCTCCAATTTGAGTACCTGTCAAATAACACATTTTAAACCTTTTTTACCACTATTCCAGCCACCTTACTTGTCTAAAAAGCTGAAATTAGGCATCCTAAAGATGGGACAGCCTATAGGGCTAGGCTATTGGGCCTATTGGGCTCACATCTACTGCAAGTTCAAACCAACACTCATTTAACACTAAAAGGGATTTGAATGTAAAAATTTCGCGGGGAAGCCACTTTGGCACCCACTTTGTGATATGTAGCCTCTGTTTACATATTCGCTGAGAATTAGCCACTAGACGCGTTTTTTAAAAATAATAGTATCACGACGTCATTTTACACATTTTGAAAATTCCGGTTTTACCCTTCCTTATTTTTAACTTATTCGGGATTTTTGTTTCTCTCTTTGATACTGTGACTTTTGAATTCTATCAAAATATACGAACTCTCTTTCGAAATACACCAATTTCTTATTTTTGAGATTTTGAAGCTTTGTGTTTGGGAAAAAACTTTGTTTTGCTGTTTCGTATATTAAAGTAACTGTGTTTACTTCGTATTATTTTTTTTTCATTTTTGTACGTGTATATGGGTTATTAGGTTTTGATTTTGTTTCGAAAAATGTTTAGATTTTCCATTGGAGTACAGTATAAGCTTTTGATTCCCTTTAAAATGGTAGGGTATTTTTAAGGGGAACGCTTTTTTCTGTGAAACCCATTACCCCAGAACTATATGCTGTGACCTTTTGTTGGGGATAGACTGTTGCCCCATGATAAAAAACTGGGACTGTGTGTTTTTAACAGGTACTTGTCCATTGTAAATGGTGGGTTATTTTTAAAGGGGGCAACCGTTTTTTTTTTGTGAAACCCTTTGCCCCAGAACTATATACTGTGACTCTGTAGGGGGATAGACTGTTGCCCCAGCACAAAATACTGGATCCCTTTGTTTAACAAGTGCTTGTATCCCAGTTCTAAAATAATGTGACCATGCACATGAACTACTTGTGCTCCCAGCACCAATGTCTGGGGGAGAGGGTGGGCCACCAAGCTCTCTTTCAGCACAAATACTGTGACCCCTTTGTTTAACAAGTGCTTGTGTCCCAATTCTAAAACATGGGACTTTGTATAAGAAAGTATTATAGGCCCCAGCACAAAATACTGTGACCCCCTGTTTAACAAGTGCTTGTGTCCCAGTTCTAAAACATGAGACTTTGTATAACAAAGCATCATAGGCCCCAACACAAAATACTGTGACCCCCCCTCCCCCCCGTTTAACAAGTGCTTGTGTCCCAGTTCTAAAACATGGGACTTTGTATAACAAAGCATCATAGGCCCCAGCACAAAATACTGCGACCATGCACATGAACTACTTGTGCTCCCAGCATCAATGTCTGGGGGGAGGGGGTGGGCCACCAAGCTCTCCCCCAGCACAAACACTGTGACCTTGCACATGAACTACTTGTACCCCCAGCATCCAAAATACTGTGACTTTGCACATGAACTACTTGTGCTCCCAGCACCAATGTCTGCGGGTTTTTAGGTGCAAGCATATAGGTGTTAATTTTTCTTTGTTTTATTTTAATATATGTGCTAATGTTACAACAATGGAGATTATACCAAGTGATGAGGTTATGGATAATCTGCCAAACGACGATGGTATATTGCTTCCATTTGCGCAGTGGAAAAATCGTGATTGCCAGTGGAAAGGTGACACAGAGTATCGTGGATTACTTGAAGGGTTATTGTCTGCGGATTACCTGGAGAAACTGAAGAAAGGGCCATTCGTGATGCAATCGAAACTACGAAAGCGATAAAAAGATAAGAACGAGACGAGACTCACATGAAAGTTCAAGTAGCAACGAAGAACTTGTTCCGTTATACCCCGAACGATTGGAAAGAATCACCTACGCTATGCAACTATCCTCAAGAATCACGAGGTTCTTGCAAAAAGAATGATCGGAAAGGTTTGAAGTTCAACTCGGAATCCACCAATTGAAATCAAGCCAAAATCAAGGGTTTTCAATAGAGAGGGTTTCATATGTTTTGTGTATTCAAAGTAAGCTAAAATGAATTCAAGACCTAATGAAGACTCTTATAGTCTTCTACAACTTGTAATGAAAGGTCCTAAATACCCCCAAAGTGGGTTAAAACATTAAAGGCCACTTAGGGCTAAAGTAGGAATTACATGCTAAAAACAAAAGAAACCCGTCATGCTTGCACAGGGGGTAGGCGGTCCGCCTCCCCCAACTAGGCGGTCCGCCTCATGAAATTCCTTAGAGCAACCAGTGAGTAGGCGGCCGCCTCCCACAGCTAGGCGGTCCGCCTCGCCTAGATCCAGAGAGTCAACAATTTATAGGCGGTCCGCCTCTTTAAGTAGGCGGTCCGCCTCTTCCTGAAGCTTCTTGAAGTGCCTCAATTTGTGTCTCTTGAGCCTCTCCATGTGGTCTAAGTGGTCCTCCATCTATGGTGCTCCAATGCATGATCTTCAAGGTTGTTCCGGAGCTTCCATCATCCACGTCCAAGCTCTTCCCTACCAAGTGAATGAGAGCATCATGGATTGCTTTGGCTTGACTTCTAGTAAAGGGTCTTGGCTTGGATTGCATTGCATCATCCTCCCCTTCTTGAGAAGATTTCGTCCTCGAAATTAAGGCGTCATCCTCCAAGGCATCATTACCTACATCAAAAGAAGTCAAGTCACTAACATTGAAAGTATTCGACACATTATACTCACCCGGTAAGTCTATCACATAGGCATTATTGTTGATCTTGGACAACACTTGGAAGGGTCCATCTCCTCTTGGTGCCAACTTCCCCTTCCTATGGTTTGGAAATCGTTCCTTGCGGAAGTGTACCCACACCCAATCTCCCTTCTTGAAATCCACCTTCTTCCTTCCTTTGTTCTTCTTGGTTGCTATCTTCTCATAGGCCTCCTCCAAAGTTTTCTTCACCTTGGCATGAAGTTCAAGCAATGCTTTGGCCCGAGCTTTACCTTCAAAATCAACAACCACATCCCTTGGCAAAGGGGTAAGATCAAGAGGAATCAAAGGGTTAAAACCATAAACACACTCAAACGGAGTCATGCCAATCATACGATGCAACGTGCGGTTATAAGCAAACTCCATGAGTGGTAGCTTATCAATCCAAGTCCGGGCCTTACCTTTGGTCATGGCTCTAAGTAGAGCTCCCAAGGTACGGTTCACCACCTCGGTTTGACCATCGGTTTGAGGGTGGTGGGACGTAGAGAATAGCAATTTGGTGCCAAGAGCACCGCACAAACACTTCCAAAAATGACTAAGGAACTTGGAGTCCCTATCACTAACAATGGTGCGAGGCACCCCATGCAACTTTAATACATTATCAATAAACAAAGAAGCTACATGTTGTGCATCATTAGTCTTTTTGCACGGAATGAAGTGAGCCATTTTGGAGAACCTATCAAC